>OX393560.1:36911916-39426916 GCA_947650365.1 Chamaelirium japonicum | reverse complement strand
TGAAATTTTGATCTGTATTTTTACCCATCATCCTAATCGTTGGATTCGGGTTTCAGAATGTGCTGATTTTTTATAGAGGTGATATCTATGGTATGTTGATCATCCTCACAAAAAATCAGCACATTCTAGCATTTCTCTCTCTCTCTCTCTCTCTCTCTCTCTATATATATATATATATATATATATATATATATATATATATATATATATATGGGAAAAGGGACGCTGGACCTGAGGTGCAGCGTCGTTGCTGCACCTCAGGTATTGTTTTACCATCCTAAAAGTTTTGGAATTTAATAAAATTTGGTGAGGGTGTTGTCTAGGGTAAGATGATCATTCTCACCAATTTCAACCGTTGATTTCAACCGTCAATTTCAACCCTCACCAAATCAGCGCCATGCCCTCTCTCTCTCTCTATAAGATGCTATTTGATTTCAACCCTCACCAAATCAGCGTAAATTTCAACCATTGATTTGAAGAGCACATTTGATGCACCAAGAGGTTTTAGAATATGCTGGTTTTTTTTAGGATGATCAACAAACTATAAATAGCACCTCTACAAAAAATCAACACATTCTGAAACCCGAATCCAATGATTAAGATGATGGGTCAAATATGGGTTGTCAGACTATTTCCGTCGAAATTGGCTTGCGGCTCATTGCCCAGCTAGATGTTTTTTTTCAAACTTTTTTGTGTGGATCATTTATCTATGGTTAGATGATCATCCTCACAAAAAATCATCAAATTTGAAAACCTCTAGGGGGAGTCAAATAAGCATTTCCTATTAACAGGTGAAATATACGTTTTTTTCTCCAATTGTGAAACACTCCTCCATACACATCTTTTTGACTTTAGTAGATCAGTTTGATTTGTGTTAATGTATAGAGATGGGTCTGGTTACATATACAGTCGGGTCGGGTTGTATGGTCATACATGTACATATATATTGGGCTTGAGTCCCTCAATAGAGAGTATTCCATTCCTCTCCAAACCCTAGCCGTCATCTCCTAGTATGGTATCAGAGCTTTAGGGTTCCCCCGCACGACGACGACGACGACGACGACGGTCTCCCCTTCCGGCAGCCCCTCCCCTCCGGCCACTCTTCACCCGCTCGGCAGCCCCCCCGCCCCTCCTCCTCACCCGCCCGGCAGCCCCCCCCCCCTCCTCCACCCGGCAGCCCACCACCCCCCCTCCCTCCACCGCCTGCCCCCCCCGCCCCTCCTCACCTGCCGGCAGCCCACCACACCTTCTCCTCACCCGACAGGCCCCCCCGCCCCCTCCCTCCACCCCCACCCCCCCCCCCCCCCCCCCCCCCGACCCCCCTCCTCCACCCGACAGGCCCCCCCCGCCCCCACCCGACCCCCCTCCTCCACCAGACCGGCCCCCCGACAACCCTCCTCCACCCGACAAGCCCCCCCGCCCCCTCCCTCCACCCCCCCTCCTCACCCGACAGGCCCCCCTGCCCCCACCCGACCACCCCCCCGACCCCTCTCCTCCACCCGACCGGCCCCCCCAACCCCCCTCCTCCACCGGACCGGCCCCCCCACCCCTTACCTCAGCCCACCCGCCCCCTCCCCTGCACCCCCACCCCCTCCTACACCCCCTGAAGCCCCACCGCCCCCTCTTCTCCTCTGTACCGAACTGCCCGTCTCCTCTGTACGGACTGCCTTAGACCTCCCTTGTGCTGGCTCACCCCCGTACTTCAGGGGTATGGCTTCCTACAGCATCTCTCGGCTCCCATACTGCCTGCACACAGTCGCTGCTCATCGAGTCCCTCCGTCTCCTCGTTTTGATGGTATTCTCGGGCCACGTTCCTCCACCATGTCAGTCGACTGTAACACGCGATCTAGTGTCCTCCGCCATGATGGCGAGACTGCTGCTGCTGCTGATCTCCCTACTCCAGCACCGTCTGCCACCACTTCTGCTCCGTCTCGGTCTTACTCCGACTGCCTCCAACGCTTTGAGGAGTTACTGTTGCGATACCTCGCCTCCACCAGATCTTCAACAGATCACAGTCTCTCTGCCACTCCGGGTACTTCTGCTCAGTCTCGGTCTTACTCCGACCGCCTCCAGCGCTTTGAGGAGTTACTGTTGCGATACCTCGCCTCCACCAGCTCTTCGATAGCTCACGGTCTCTCTGCCACTCCGGGTACTACTGCTCCATGGATCTTTGACTCGGGTGCCTCCTGCCACCTTACCTCCGATCCTTCTGTCCTCACGAACTGTAGCCCTGCTCCTACCCACATGGGGATCCACACTGCTGACGGGACTCGTCTACCCATTTCGCAGTGTGGATCCATCATCCTTGCCTCCGATCCCAGTGGTCGCCTAACCTTACCTCGTGTTCACCTTGCTCCCCGCTTAAACATTAACTTAATATCTGTTAGTTCTCTTTGTGACTCGGGCCTGATCGTTACATTTACTTCTTCTTCTTGTTCTGTGCAGGATCTGCGGACGGGTCAGAGAGTTGGGCTGGGTCGTCGAGTAAGGGGACTATATCAGTTGGATCACCTTCAGGTTCCCACTTCCACTCCGTCGGCTCTGTCTGTTGCCTCTGATGCCGATTTGTGGCACAGAAGGTTAGGTCACATATCCAGTGATCGACTCCAAAGAATTTTTCGCTCTGGCGCTTTGGGTCGGGTGTCCTCCCCTCTCTCTGTCTGCACTGGGTGTCGATTAGCAAAGCACCTTGCTCTTCCTTTTTCTACTGGTGTTTTCCGTTCCAGCGCCCCTTTTGATCTCGTGCACTCTGACGTGTGGGGTCCTGCTCCAGTTGTCTCTTTTACTGGTTTTTTATATTACGTGAGCTTCATAGATGATTACTCCCGCTGCACCTGGGTCTATCTCATGCGTCGCCGTTCTGAGATTCCTCATATTTACAGGACCTTCACTACTATGCTTCACACCCAGTTTGGTCGGCGCATTAAGACTTTTCGGTCTGATTGTGCCCAGGAGTCTCTCCTCTGAGATGCGCGAGATCCTTCAGACTCACGACACTCTTCACCAACAGTCGTGTCCCCACACCCATGAACAAAACGGAGTCGCCGAGCGCAAACATAACCATGTCCTCGAGACAGCACGAGCTTTACTTATGTCTGCTTCTGTTCCACATTCCTACTGAGCTGAAGCTGTCCTGACCGCTGTTCACCTCATCAACATCACTCCGTCCTCATCCCTCTCTGGTGTTTTCCCGTACGAGCGGCTTTACTCCATATCTCCTGACTACTCTCTTCTTCGTACCTTTGGGTGCACGTGTTTCGTCCTCCTCCCTCCCCATGAGCGCACCAAACTCTCTGCTAGGTCTGTTAGGTGTGTTCACTTAGGACTCAGTCGGGAGCACAAGGGCTATCGGTGCTACGATCCCTTGGCTCGCAGGATCCGTGTCTCTCACCACGTCTCCTTTGTAGAGTATGTCCCGTACTTTTCCACTGAGTCCCGGGATCTTCCCTCACCACTTACGTCATCTTCTACGTCGTCACCCCCTCTTAACATCCCCTTCCTACCTCCGTATCCTGCTCCTACACCTACCTTCCCGGTTGAGCCTCCTCCACCACCTCCACCTCCCTCATCTCCACCACCTCCCCCACCACCTCCCACTCCCCCGTCACCTCCACCACCACCACCTATTACTCGTGTCTATGTTCGTCGGTCTACAGCTCCTCCTCCAGAGTCGGTTCACACTGGTACTCACTCGCCTGATGATGTTGCTCCCTCCTCACCGGTCGTGGATCCTGCTCCTGTTCGGTGCTACCCGGCCCGCGAACATCACCCTCCTGACAGATATGACTACCCTCCGGACAGGTTTGGCTACTCTGCCTTTACCTCTGACTCTCCTGACTCCCCTGGCTACTTTGCCATTGCCTTATATTCTCCAAGTTATCAGGCTTTTCTTACCGCACTTCACACCCACCGGGAGCCCCAGTCATACCGTGAGGCAGCTTTACACCCAGAGTGGCGGCAGGCCATTTCAGTAGAGCTTGAGGCTTTTCAGCGGACCCAGACATGGTATTTGGTGCCTTGTCCCTCAGGCGTGATGCCTGTTAGCTGCAAGTGGATCTTCAAGGTCAAGACTCGCCCTGACGGATCCATTGAGCGACACAAGGCTCGCCTCGTTGCTCATGGCTTCTCCTAGGAGTATGGGATTGATTATGAGGAGATGTTTGCTCCAGTTGCTCGGATGACTACTGTGTGCACCCTCTTAGCTGTGGCAGCTGCTCGAGGGTGGCCTCTCCATCAGATGGATGTTACCAATGCGTTCCTTCACGGTGACCTCTCCGAGGAAGTATATATGGCTCCTCCTCCGGGCATTTCAGTTCCTCCAGGGCACGTTTGTCGTTTACACCGTGCTATCTACGGGCTCAAACAAGCCTTCGGGCATGGTTTGAGCATTTCCGCAGTGCAGTTCTGGCAGCTGGGTTTGTCGAGAGATACTCTGACTACGCTCTGTTCACCCGCTCCTCCAGTCAGGGTATTGCTGTGCTACTTCTGTATGTGGATAATATGATCATCACCGGGGATGACAATGCCACCATAGCATCCCTTCAGCGTCATCTCCAGAGTCAGTTTGAAATGAAAGATCTGGGCTCTCTTCGCTACTTTTTAGGCCTCGAGATTGCCCGGTCAGCTTGTGGTCTGTTGGTCTCCCAGCAAAAGTACATCTCCGACATCTTTGCTGATGCTGATGCTGATCTTGCTGACTCTCGCACTGCTGACACACCCATGGAGCTAAATTTGAAGCTTCTAGCTACAGATGGTGAGCCGCTCCAGGATGTTTCCCGCTACCAGAGGCTGGTTGGGATGCTCGTCTACCTCACTATGACCCGGCCAGACATTGCCCATGCTGTTGGTATTGTCAGTCAGGTTGTTCACGCTTCACGTTCAGTTCACTATGCAGTTGTCCTTCGGATTATCCGCTACCTCCGAGGCACCGTCACCCGTTCACTACTGTTTCCCTCCACCTCTCCGTTGTGCTGCGTGCCTACTCAATGCAGATTGGGCAGGAGATGTAGCCACTCGCCGCTCTACTACAGGATACTGTGTTTCTTGGTGATTCTCTTATTTCGTGGCGCAACAAGAAACAGGAGTCTGTTGCTCGCTTCAGCACCGAAGCCGAATACAGGACTATGGCTTCCACCACCGCAGAGATTGTCAGGTTTCGCCGCCTTCTGCTCGACTTGGGAGTTGTGATATCCAGGCCCACGCCTCTCTTCTGTGACAACCGGAGTGCTATTCAGATTGCTAGCCACCCGGTCTTCCACAAGCGAACAAACACATTGAGATTGATTGTCACTACGTTCGCCAAGAGTTTCTCGACCATATTATCTCCTTGCCATTCATTCCATCATCGGAGCAGACTGCTGATTTTCTAACGAAGCCCCTTACGGTTGCTCTCTTTCGGCACTTTATCAGCAAACTCTCGGTTCATGATCCACCGTGAGTTTGAGGGGGAGTGTTAATGTATAGAGATGGGTCGGG
Source organism: Chamaelirium japonicum (assembly GCA_947650365.1). Taxonomy (NCBI): domain Eukaryota; kingdom Viridiplantae; phylum Streptophyta; class Magnoliopsida; order Liliales; family Melanthiaceae; genus Chamaelirium; species Chamaelirium japonicum. The sequence goes on along the minus strand of OX393560.1, from coordinate 39,421,441 downwards.
TTACATGTACAGTCGGGTCGGGTTGTATGGTCATACATGTACATATATATTGGGCTTGAGTCCCTCAATAGAGAGTATTCCATTCCTCTCCAAACCCTAGCCGTCATCTTCTAACAATTTGGAACTAGCCAGCTAGATGTGAAGAGTGCTTTTCTACATGGCGATCATGAGGATGAGATCTATTTGACTAAGCTGGTGGGTTCAAAGTTGCAGGAAAAGAAGATTTGTTGTATAAATTGAACAAGTCGATTTATGGGTTAAAACAATTTCCAATAGTGGTACAAGTGATTTGATAGGTTTATGATAGACAGAAGTACACCACGAGTCATTTTGACCATTATGTTTATTTTTGCAAGTAAGCATATGGTTTTTTTTATCTATTTTCTCTTGTACTTTGATGATATGATTATAGCCACCAAGAGCAAATTTGAGATTGACAAGTTGATGGGACATTTGTCATCAGAACTTGAGATGAATGATTTGGGTGAAGCAAAGACACTTTGGGTATAGAGATTCAGAGAGATAGAACCAATGGTAGGGTTTGTTTGTCTCAGAATGCAAATTTGAAGAATGTACTATAGAGATTCAGCATTGGAGGGAACACAAAGTCTGTAAGTATACCCCTTGCTACTCACTTTAAAACTTAGCGCTTCTATGACTCCGAGTCCCGATGAGGAGCGTGAGTACATGTCACATATTCCATATGCAACTATTGTGGGCAGTTTGTACGCTATGATGTGTACTAGACCCGACCTTTCACATATAGTGAGTATGGTTAGCAGATACATGCACGAACCCGACAAAGGACATTGGCATGCTGTGAAATCGATTCTGCGGTATTATTGATACCATAGACGTTGTCTTGATGTTTGAGAGAGATAATAGTGGTAAGCAATTGTGTCTGGGGTACGTTGACGTTGACAACACAGGTCATTTGGATAGGCGCCGGTGTACTACATGTTATGTTTTCACTTTGTCTGGTGGTCTGGTGAGTTGGAGATCTACTTTATAGTCTATCGTTGCATTGTCGACAACATAAGCATAATATATGGCAGCGACAAAGGTTATGAAGGAGGCGATTTGGCTTCAAGGTTTGTTAGAGCACTTGGGGAGATGTTGGCTTGATGTATGAGAGAAATGATAGTGGCAAACAATTGTGTGTGGAGTACGTTGATTCTGACAATGTAGGTGATTTGGATAAGCACCAGTTTACTACATGTTATGTTTTCACTTTGTCTGGTGGTCTGGTGAGTTGGAGATCTACTTTAGAATCTATCATTGCATTGTTGACAACATAATCAAGCTATATGGCAGCGACAGAGGTTATGAAGGAGTTGATTTGGCTTCAGGGTTTGTTGGAGGACTTGGGGATTGCACATGATCTCATTGAGGTCAATTGCAATAGCTTGAGTGCTATCTATTTGGCGAAGAGCCAGGTTCATCATTCCCGCACAAAGCATATAGATGTTAGATATCATTTTGTCAGAATAATCCTTGAGGAATGTAACATTCTGCTGAAAAACATCGACACCAAGGATAATCCCGCTGATATGCTTATCAAAGTTATTATTGGGGTTAATTTACATTGCTGCTTGGGCTTAATTCACATCATTCATTTGTGATGATTTAATCTCTACGGGGGAATTGGACGAACTACAATAGGCTCGATCTCTTGGGCAGAGGTACGTAGGCAGCCTTTAAGGTGCAGCCCAGTTTGGAGTGTGAGAGATCGACTCAGATTTGTCAATTCTTCACCGAGGTGGAGAATTGTTGAAGGAGTGATCCATGGAGAACAGTGGCAGCGCGTCCATAAGCATTGGTTTGTTCTTAGGCGTGACCTTTGAATGCACTCGGGTGAAGCAAGCAGGTAGCCTGTGAATGCACCAATGGCAGCGCATTCGTGGCAGCTAAAAGCTCACGTCCTTGGGTTCGTTTTGACAGTACGAGCTGTGACTTCCGAAGACAATCAATGCAATGCTTCATGCATGGTCGCGATACTTCAACGAGGGACCCGATGCATGCATGGCCGCAACTGAAGGCACGATACTTCAATGAGGGAAGTGAGACTTCATGTGTGGGCACGTTGTTTCCAACGTGAGCGTGTTGCTTCCAGCTTCATGAATTGGCGCGTTGTTTCACATGGGACGCGATGCATCGCGGGCTACATTTGAAGAGGAGTATTGCTTCAAAGGCTTTGAAAGCAGCCTTTCATTGAATTGTTGCATTCAATGGGTGTAGAATGTTCTTTAGTTTATTTAAACCTTTGTTGAAATCCAAATGTGACGTATGTGATTGTTGGAGTGTTAGTGCTGTTTTAAGGACAGTAAGAGATTGGGAAAAGCTAACTTTTTTCCATTGGGATAGGATATCTACCAAGCTGTAATCACTCTCGATATGGTGGATCATCTTCTCCTCTGCCCGGTGCATATAGGCAAGATTAGCCGAACCACATAAATCTCATCTTGCATTGTGGGTGATTTGTGTTATTGATTCTAGTTTGATCTCTTTCCGATTCCTCCGTGCACAAAACTTTAGTTTCTGATGTTATTACTATAACACAGTTTCTACAAACATTCAGTTTTTTTTGTAAATTGTCCTATGCCAATGTGTGAATAAAAGGGGCTGAAATTCATTATGGAACATGGCTTGCTAAGTACTTTTACAATTATTCTCTTGCCTGCCTGGCAATTTGTTTTTTTATCAAGGCATAAATATTTATGTATTTTTTTGTTGCTAAAAGAAGATAACATGATTTTTTTTTTTTGTCGCTAAAAGAAGATAAACAATAGTGTAACGTAGAAAATACCTTTCAAGAGACCTAAGAGAAACAAGCTGCTAGTATTTACTGTTGATTGCAGCATTGGTCCAAAAATCAAAGAGGGTAAAACGGTCACGACATCAAGTCCATGTTTCTTTGCATAGTCCAGAGCCTCGCCTTCTGCCAGTGTCTTGGAAAGGCAGTACCAGTCCTGGCAACATGTAGTCACAGATGAGTCATGATACGAAATCGAATAAACAGATGGCTACCATATTATTGTGTCAAATATGCAACTCACAAATGTTCAAAACATTTACTTGATGGGGGGAGAGAGAGAGAGAGAGAGAGAGAGAGAGAGAGAGAGAGAGAGAGAGAGAGAGAGTGTGTATATATATACATATAGAAGGATGATTGGTTGCGCTGTGCGCTGTCGAGTCGAAAGTGCGCTGCGAACTCCCGGCGTCGGATCGGGGTGGATCCAACAGATGGGATTCACCCGGAAGCTTAAAAATCGTTGTTACTGTAACGGGTACAGTAACAACGATATTTGTGTTTCCGGATGAATCACATCCGTTGGATCGATGGAATCGAACGGACCAAAAAAATTTCGTTGTTACTGTTGCAGTCGTTCGATTCCCATCGATCCAACGGATGGGATTCGTGGAAACACAAAATTCGTCCCATCCGTTGGATCGATGGGAACCGAACGACCCAAACTAAATTCGTTGTTACTGTAGCCGCTACAGTAACAACGATTTTTTTTTAACAACGATTTTAATGCTTTTGGGTGAATGCCATCCGTTGGATCCACCCCGATCCGATGCCGGGAGTTCACAGTGCACTTTCGGTCCGGCAGAGCACAGCGCAACCAATCATCCCTCTCTCTCTCTCTCTCTCTATATATATATATATATATATATATATATATATATCTATATATATATATATATATATATATATATATAAGCTTACCCGTTTGACGATTGCTTATGCAATTACACATGGTGTTTTGCCTACATAAAGGTTTCAAAATTTGCTAATTTTTTGTGGGCGTGATATCTATAGCAAGTTGATCATCCTCACCAAAAATCATCAAAGTTTGAAACCTCTACACATAAAAAATGTGTTATTCAAATTAATAGTTGAAGTGGACGATTGATAAAGTTTGCCGCTAGGCATAAAATGTGTTATTCAAATTACCGGTTGAAATGGACGGTTGATAACGCTTCTAACATTTGACACCCTAGAGGTTTCAGAATTTAATGATTTTTGGTGAGGATGATCAACTTGCCATAAATATCATGTCACGCCCACAATGCTCTGTCGTGGTTATGGCATGCATAGTTCACATTGTCATCGTTACATGCAAAATATTCATTTCAATGCTTTGCCGTGGTTATGGTAAGGAGCTACTAAGAGTGATAATAATAATAAAGAAAGAGCAGTGTCTAACATAAGGTAAAAAATAAAAATTAAAGGTATGAATATAGATTAGTGAAAAATACACTAGCCTCTGTTACCCGAGCATTAGTCAAGAGATTCTACCCATGGACCTGTGGTGTTTAGTTGAAATAAACACATGCACGGACGATCAAATACCACCGCATCACAAATTTTTCATCAAAACAATATATATAAAAAAAGCAAAAGTAATGCAGGTTTGAATCTATTTACTGTTCCTATGCTTTTGCTTGCCTGGTTGAATGCCACAGTGGATCCCTAACAAAAGCCTGTGTCAAGCAGTTTAGATTTCTTTTGTATTGTTCAGAAGCAAGCCACTGGAGTTTTTAGTAGTTTTATTTTGACACTTGGTCTCTCTAGAGGTATCTGACCACTGTAGTGGTTTATCAAATCACCATCGACTATAGTAACAGTTTTGAATCTATTTACTGTTCCTATGCTTTTGCTTGCCTGGTTGAATGCCACGGTGGATCCCTAACAAAAGCCTGTGTCAAGCAGTTTAGATTTCTTTTGTATTGTTCAGAAGCAAGCCACTGGAGTTTTTAGTAGTTTTATTTTGACACTTGGTCTCTCTAGAGGTATCTGACCACTGTAGTGGTTTATCAAATCACCATCGACTATAGTAACAGTTTTGCACCCATCAGAGTTTCCTAAAGATCTGTTTGGTAGCGGTTTATCAAAATCACCATCAACTACAGTAGTGGTATATAGGCATCATAGTTTTCAGAATTTCCTAAGAATGCTAACCTCAATAGCTGTTTATACTTTATAGCGACCATTGAGGTCAGCGTTCATTAGGAAACTCTAAAAACTCTGATGTCTATACACCGCTATTTGGAGAAATTTTTTTTTTGGGGGATTTTTGCACATAACTTCCTAACAATTATTGGTATTACAAAAAACCGAGGTTCACTTATTAAGTTTTATGAATAACCCCCACATGTTCTGGCATTTAATAAAAATTATAAAATCCCCCATCTCACTTCTTAATTTTTATTCATTTAACTCGAGCAAAAAGGTAACAGTGCGGGGATTTTATTAAATGCCGGAACATGTGAGGGGGTTATTCATAAAACTTAATAAGCGAGGGGGGTATTTGTAATAACAGTATTTTTTAGGGGTTTATAGCAAATATCCTTCTTTTTCTTCCAAACATGGGCAAGAATGTGATTCAATGTGCAAACCAAAACATGTCCAAGGACTAAGCTGCAATAATTAAGTGGGTTGACTCAAGAAATCACTACATGTGAACTCGATAGAAGTTGAAAAAACCCAACAAAAGATAAGGCTTCTAAACAGCCAAAATGTCAGGTATGCCCAACAGCTAAGAGAGTAAGGAGCTATCAAACTCCAGCTGTTTCAATGCCCTCAAACATGCAAATCGAGCACAAAGTGCACTCAAGGGCAAAAAAAGATGACAAGATGATCTGAAGTATGGGTCACCATGATAACAGGCAACCCAGAACAAAAGAATTAGGATGTATCAAACTGAAAGCATTTCTCCATGTGAGTGAGTAAAGGGTGTTTAGCCAGAAAAAAAAATTAAGTTGTATCAAACTGAAAGCAATTCTCCATGCGAGTAAAGGGTGTTTAGCTGGAGCAAAAAATCCATAAGCAAATGCAAGGAATCCAAAAATTCTCAGTATTCACACCAAAGATCAATATGTTGCAAGAGTTGCTCAGCATTGTGCTCAGTTTAAAAGCCAAGCCACATTATGGATAACGAAAGGAGAAAGCCATTCTTTTGCTTTATTTGTGTTAGATACCCTCGCACCTCACAAAACCGGCTTGTAAGGGGAGGTCCACAGGGGGTATATTAAGCGGGTGATGGGTGCCTCCCTTACCGATGTGGGACTATCCGTTAACACTCCCCCTCACGCGGAGCACGCGTGGCAAGGATCCTCCCATGCGGAGCACGCATGGCAAGGCATGATCGGTGGGGAGCACCCGGAGCAGGAGCAGGAGACAGGCTAGCTCTGATACCATGTTAGGAGACGACGGCTAGGGTTTGGAGAGGAACAGTATGATTCCATTGAGGGACTCAAGCCCAATATATGTACAGTAAACCCGACCGTATAGTCGGGTCGGGTTTACTGTACATATATTGGGCTTGAGTCCCTCAATGGAATCATACTGTTCCTCTCCAAACCCTAGCCGTCGTCTCCTAACATGGTATCAGAGCTAGCCTGTCTCCTGCTCCTGCTCCGGGTGCTCCCCACCGATCATGCCTTGCCATGCGTGCTCCGCATGGGAGGATCCTTGCCACGCGTGCTCCGCGTGAGGGGGAGTGTTAACGGATAGTCCCACATCGGTAAGGGAGGCACCCATCACCCGCTTAATATACCCCCTGTGGACCTCCCCTTACAAGCCGGTTTTGTGAGGTGCGAGGGTATCTAACATGGTATCAGAGCTCTAGGGCGACGACAGCACCTCCGGCAACCCCCTCCGGCCTCCTTCATCTGATCGGCAGCCCCCCCTCCGGCCTTCACCTGATCGGCAGCCCCCCCTCCGGCCTACAGCAACCGCCGGCCCCCCCCCCCCCCCCCCCCCCGGCCCCTCCAGCCACCGCCGGCCCCTCCTGACCCCACCCGAACCCCTCCCGCACCCCCCCCGGCCCCTCCAGTCACCGCCGCCCCCCCCCCGGCCCCTCCAGCCACCGCCGACCCCTCCTGACCCCACCCGAACTCCTCCCGCACCCCCCCCGGCCCCTCCAGTCACCGCCGGCCCCCCCCCGGCCCCTCCAGCCACCGCCGACCCCACCCGACCCCCCCCCCCCCCCCCCCCGACCCCACCCGAACCCCTCCCGACCCCACCCGACCCCACCCGAACCCCCCCCGGCCCCTCCAGTCACCGCCGACCTCCCCCGCACCCCCTTCAGCCCACCCCGCACCTCCTCTGCCCTCCCTCGCACACCCTCCAGTCCCCACCGGCCCTCCGATCCCCTCCCCACAGCCCAACCGATCCCCTACAGCCCACCCGATTCCCTCCCGACACCCTACAGCCTCCTCCATGGCATCTCCAGCTGTCCCGACCGTTGCTGCGATCTCTCCACCGCTGAAGGCGGTCGCGTTCCAGTTGTCGTCGGCCAGCGACTGGCCTGACTGGTCCCTCACCGTCGAGGCCGCCCTCTCCAGTCGTGATCTGTGGGGTCACATCACCGGCGAGGATCCTCCGCCCACTGACTACTCCGGCTCGTCCTTTGTCACCAGCAGTGCTGCGTCTTCTGCAGCGACTGCTACCACAGCCGTCACCGTTACTGCTCTTACGTGGCGCCGCCACGATCAGGCCATCCGGGCGTACCTCCTGGACTCGGTTGCTCGTCCGCTCCTTGCTCCCATCGGCCGCCTTCCGACAGCGCGCGCGATGTGGGAGTATCTCCGGGACCGTTTTCTCCCGCGCGGAGGCGCCCGCCGGCATCAGCTCATCTGTGACTCGCAGTCTGCACGACAGGGGGAGCGTACCATTCAGGATTTCTTCAGTCAGATGAGTGCCTACTGGCATGAGCTGGACTCACTGATCCCGGAGCAGTGTGCCTGCCCCCGCTCCCGGGATTTCCAGCGCTACCTCGACGAGGGCCACCTGCACCAGTTCCTGGCAGCGCTTCGACCGGACTTTGCTCTCATAGCTGCCCAGCTCCTGCACCGTGAGCCACTCCCTCGACTCGAGGATGCTCTACTCGCCTTAGTCGACGAGGAGACCCGCCTTCAGACTCAGGGCGCTCGTCCTCCTCCACTTGCTCCTAGCTCCGACTCTGTCCTGGCAGCCGGGTTCTCCGATGAGGCTGTCTTCTGTCACTACTGCAAGGAGCCCGGTCACATGAAGCGCGAATGCCCTACTCGTCCTCCTCGCAACCCCCGCTGGGGTCCGGATGAGAGAGCATCCCGCTGGACTTCGTCTTCACGCGATGATCGACGCGGCGGTCGGGGTGGACGGAACCGTGGACGTGGTTCGTCTTCCTTCCGCCACTTTGGTGGTACAGCGGCTACTGCAGAGGCCTCGCCGCCCCCCACTGCTCCTACAGCTCCTTCGCCGCCTGAGCCGGACCGTCTTCAGCGCCTCGAGGAGCTCCTTCTTCGCCATATCGCCTCCACCAGCTCCGCGACTGCGCACGGCTTGTCTGCCACCTCTGGTACTACTGCTCCATGGATCTTCGATTCGGGTGCCTCCTGTCACCTTACTTTTGACTCTACTGTCCTCACGGACTGTTCTCCCACTACCACTCACCAGGAGGTTCGCACTGCGGATGGGACTCTCGTCCCTATTCCGCAATGTGGCTCCATCACCACCACCTCTGACCCTTCTGGTCGCTTGACCCTATCTCATGTCCATCATGCCCCCCGTCTTAATATTAATTTGATTTCTATCAGTTCACTTTGCGACTCTGGCCTGACTGTCACCTTCACCCCTTCTGTTTGTGTTGTGCAGGATTCGCGGACGGGTCAGAGGATTGGGCTGGGCCGTAGGGCAGGAGGACTCTACCAGTTGGACCATCTCCATGTGTCTTCAGTTGCGTCTGTCATGTCTGTCACCTCTGATGCCGACCTGTGGCACAGAAGGTTAGGTCATATATCGAGTGATCGACTCAAAAGCGTATTCCGCTCGGGCGCTTTGGGTCGAGCGTCTTTCTCCCCCCTATCTGTCTGTACGGGTTGTCGACTGGCAAAGCATCTAGCTCTTCCTTTTTCTGCTAGTACTTCCCAGTCTAATGCTTTATTTGATTTAGTTCATTCGGATATTTGGGGTCCTGCTCCTGTTGCATCTCTCTCTGGTTATATGTATTATGTTTGTTTTATCGATGACTATTCTAGGTGCACCTGGGTCTATCTCATGCGTCATCGGTCTGAAATTCCTCACATCTTTAGGCGATTCACCACTATGATACACACCCAGTTTGGTCGGCGAATCAAGACTTTTCGGTCTGATTGTGCCAAGGAGTATCTCTCCTCTGAGATGCGTGAGATTCTTCAGTCTCACGGCACTCTTCACCAGCAGTCCTGTCCCCACACCCATGAGCAGAACGGCGTTGCCGAACGCAAGCATCGTCATGTCCTTGAGACTGCACGAGCCTTGCTTCTCTCTGCGTCTGTCCCTCACTCCTACTGGGCTGAAGCTGTCATGACGGCTGTCCACCTCATCAATATCACTCCGTCATCTGCTCTGTCCGGTGCCACCCCTCATGAGCGCCTTCACTCCAGTCCACCTGACTACTCTCTTCTTCGCACGTTTGGCTGCACGTGCTTCGTTCTTCTTCCTCCCCATGAGCGCACCAAACTTTCTGCGAGGTCTGTTAGGTGTGTTCACTTGGGGCTCAGTCGTGAGCATAAGGGGTATCGCTGCTATGATCCCTTAGCTCGTCGGATCCGTGTCTCCCGTCACGTCTCCTTTGTTGAGGATGTCCCGTATTTTGCACCTGAGTCTCGGGATCTTTCCTTGCCTCTGTTGCCCCATCCACGCCTACTACACCACCACCACCACCTCCTCAGTATCCATCGCCACCCCCACCACCACCTCCTCAGTATCCATCGCCACCACCACCACCACCTCCTCAGTCCCCCACGCCACCTCCACCACCACCCATTACTCGTGTCTATGTACGTCGGTCTGCAGCTCCCCCTCCAGAGTCGGGTCTCTCTGGTACTCCCTCGCCTGATGCTGCTGCTCCCTCCTCCCCGGTCGTGGATCCTGCTCCTGTTCGGCGCTACCCAGCGCGCGAACATCACCCTCCTGCCAGATACGACTACTCTCCTGACAGGTTTGGTTACTCTGCTTTTCCCACTGACGCTCCTGACTCTTCTGGCTTCTCTGCCAGTGTCTCCTATTCACCATCCTTTCAGGCCTTTCTTACTGCTCTTCACACTCATCGGGAGCCCCAATCGTACCGTGAGGCAGCATTACATCCAGAGTGGCGGCAGGCCATGTCAGTTGAGCTTGAGGCTTTTCAGCGGACCCAGACCTGGGAGTTAGTGCCTTGTCCCCCCGGGGTGGTGCCTGTTAGCTGCAAGTGGATTTTCAAGGTCAAGACTCGACCTGACGGATCCATCGAGCGGCACAAGGCTCGCCTCGTTGCTCGTGGCTTCTCCCAGGAGTACGGGATTGACTACGAGGAGACGTTTGCTCCAGTTGCTCGGATGACTACTGTGCGCACCCTCTTAGCTGTGGCAGCTGCTCGAGGGTGGCCTCTCCATCAGATGGATGTCACCAATGCGTTTCTTCACGGTGATCTCTCCGAGGAAGTCTACATGGCTCCTCCTCCGGGCACTTCAGTTCCTCCAGGACACGTGTGTCGGTTGCGCCGGGCCATCTATGGGCTCAAGCAGGCTCCTCGTGCCTGGTTTGAGCACTTTCGCAGTGCAGTTCTGGCCGCCGGGTTTGTTGAGCGTCACTCCGACTATGCCTTGTTCACTCGCTCCTCCAGTCAGGGCATTGCAGTCCTTCTCCTCTATGTGGATGATATGATCATCACTGGGGATGACAGTGCCACCATCGCCTCTCTCCAGCGGCACCTCCAGAGTCAGTTTGAGATGAAAGACCTGGGCTCTCTTCGCTACTTTCTGGGCCTTGAGATTGCCAGGTCAGCTCGTGGTCTGTTGGTCTCCCAGCAGAAGTACATCTCCGACATTCTTACTGATGCTGCCCTTACTGACACACGTACTGCTGATACACCCATGGAGCTCAATTTGAAGCTTCTCGCTACCGATGGTGAGCCGCTCCAGGATGTCTCCCGCTACCAGAGGTTGGTTAGGATGCTTGTCTATCTCACCATGACCCGGCCAGACATTGCCCATGCTGTTGGCATTGTCAGTCTGTTTGTTCAGGCTCCCAGGTCAGTACACTATGCAGCTGTTCTTCGGATTATCCGCTACCTCCGGGGCACCATCACCCGTTCACTTCTGTTTCCCTCCACCTCTCCGTTGGTACTGCGCGCCTACTCAGATGCAGATTGGGCAGGAGATGCAGACACTCGTCGATCTACTACAGGATACTGTGTGTTTCTGGGTGACTCACTGATTTCATGGCGCAGCAAGAAGCAGGAGTCTGTTGCTCGCTCCAGCACCGAAGCCGAATACAGGGCTATGGCTTCCACCACCACCGAGATTGTCTGGCTTCGACGTCTTCTGCTTGACTTGGGAGTGGTGATATCCGGGCCGACCCCTCTTTTCTGTGACAACCGGAGTGCTATTCAGATTGCTAGCAATCCGGTCTTCCATGAGCGAACAAAGCATATTGAAGTTGACTGTCATTATGTTCGCCAGGCGTTTATCGATCACATCATCTCCCTGCCTTTCATTCCCTCATCGGAGCAGACTGCTGATTTTCTGACGAAGCCACTGACGACTGCTCGCTTCAGACATTTTCTAGGCAAACTCTCGGTTCATGATCCACCGTGAGTTTGAGGGGGAGTGTTAATGTAAATATAATGGGTCGGGTTTACTGTATAGTCGGGTCGGGTTTACTGTACATATATTGGGCTTGAGTCCCTCAATGGAATCATACTGTTCCTCTCCAAACCCTAGCCGTCGTCTCCTAACAATTTGAACCACTAGTGTGAACTTGACTTTGCTAGTGGGAACACAAAAGTAAGCACCTGGAGCACTTAAATGGGCAAACAAAGCCAAGCTCACACAAGTCGAACTCCTTGGACCAACTTGGCTGGGTCACCAAATGGGCAGCCTAGGGAGCAACTCGAACTTAAGATCCTCTGACCCAAATCACGATCACCTGAGTTGGATAAACCACACGGCAATGGCTTACTCCAAAGGTCATCACTTGGCATGCACTCCTAGATTGATGTTATCTAGACTAGACTTGATCATTTAAGAGTTGGCTCCATTTGGTCAGCCTTGTTGCTTTCTTGACTTTGTCAAATCCTTGCTAGGAACAGTTTAAATACCATCGACACCACATTTCAATTTGTAATTTAGTTGAGTCTCGGCTACTACAAGCCCCAGTTGAAGTTATTTCAATGAACGTTTTAAGAACCGGTAATGAGACCTAGACAACTCTTTGGTAGGAGATTGCATATTACATCAGGGCATACTAGTTTCTAGATAGATTATTTGCACACTCTTGATTTCATGCATCTCTACATGATGGAGGGTGATTGGCCAGAGAGATCCGGAGTCTCCATCAAGGTGGAGATTGATCATGATGATGAAATTGTTGGTTGGATATTCAAGTCGTCTTTAAGAGAGAGATCGATCAAGGGAAGAGGAGATGAATAGAAGTGTCAGGTGTTGCAGTGGTTACGAATATTTAGTGACTTGCTCAGTTGCTCCTAGATTGTAAGTCGTAGAGGCAACACAGCGTGAAGGCTATACTAATAAGATTGGGGCCATTGGGCCGAGTTGCTAAGATTGTCAAGCCTTATAACCTCTTTTAAATAGTGAACTATGCAACCAGACTTCGATCTCTTGGACATAGGCCTCCTTTGTGAAGCCGAACCATGTAAAAACCATGCATGCCACTTTTTTTATTCTTTTAGGGTATTTGTTAATCAAACCTTGATCGATATATCTTAGGTCCATCTTGTTTTGATTAGGTAAATACAATCTTCCACGTCTGATTATCTCTGTTGAACGCATATATATGTATTTTATTCCTCTGTGCTTGCACTAGTTTGGATTGACATATCTAAATATTCTGCGGTTATGATTTGGTCTCAAAGTTAAATTGGCCGTACATCGCTGTTAGATATATTCACACCCCCTAGGTCCTACTACTAGGATTATCTCTATACCTTACTTAAAAGCATGGAACAAAAAATCGATATATTTTGCGAAATATCGCGAAATATATCGGAAAAATGAAACCCCGATACGAAATATCACCTGCAATCTCGAGCATAATTGAAAATGTCAAAATATGGAGCAATTTCGCGAAATATCGCGATATTTCCACGAAATATCGCGATATTTCCATGAAATATTTCCATCTCCACGAAATAGCGCGATATTTTATCGAAATTTCGCGAAACTTTTGAAAAATTTCGCGAAATATATCCGAAATTCTGTGACTGACTGGTTATAAAAGGGGACTGGGGGGCCTGGTTCTCAGTAGCTTATTTACATATAATAACATTTAAGTAAATGTCGTTTTACTTAATTTTTATTTTCTCCATTTACTTTAAGTTATTATATGTAAATAAGCAAATACCCCCCCATTTGGTTTCAATAAAAATATCAAAAAAATCAAAAAACAAAGGAATCAAAAAGTAAACTTTCAATTTTAGTAGGAGAATACAGTTTTTATGGATTTTTATAAAATCTACATGGTGAGAAAAGTGATTAAATCAACTCCTTTTTAGCTCAAAAAATTCCACAAGATGTAGAAGTACGAGTACATCTAGAAAACCATGGTTCGTCTTAGGAAATTTTGAATGTATAAAAACGTTTCTATATAAAAACTCATTTTTTCAGACTTAGTAAAAAAACAATGTTTCACATTTCAGCATAATTTTTGCACAATTTCAAATTTGCATAACTTTCTTGTTTTAAGTCCGCTTTCAAAATCGTTTGAAACATTATTTTAACAATCAACTAATCTTTATTTCAAAAATATTGTTATCCAAAAAAAGGATTAAAAAATATTTGAAAAATATATATCAAAACCGAACTAAATAAGATTGCACAACACTCACAGACTTAATACATTGAATACATGTTATGTGAAGCTCTACACCCCTTGATAGGGTACACATATTATGTGAGTGTTCCAAAGTGTGTATCTATACTTGGTTTATGACTATCCGGAGTTTCATTAAAAAATTCCATCAAAAAATCAATATTTCCACCATTTCTACAAAATTGCAATATTTCCACACTGTCGAAATATTTCCACGAAATATTTCCATATCCAGAAGGTCGAAATTTCCACCGAAATGGAGATTTCGAACCTTGCTTAAAAGTAAGATAAAGTGAAGCTCATCAAAACCCTCTTGGGGCTTCCCTTTTATGTGGGACATATAAGCTGAGGAAGAGAAAAGATGATTTGTGCACACTAGTGTGCCTCATAATTATGAATTTTTTATTTCTCACCAAGTTAAAGTAGATTCTGTATAGGTATCTTAATAAAAAATAACATGAGACGAAATGGAGCTCATGGGTCCTAATAAAAAAACTCTCTAAGACCTTACCTTTTATGTAGGATATTTAAGAGAAGGAAGAGAACATAGGATTTTTGGTTCTCTATTGTGTCTCAAAACTATATATGTCTAATTGAGTTCATGGGTCCTAACGACCCTGATATAAATTGGTTATCAGATGGATAGTGCCTGATTGTTATCCCAAAGACCGACTGAGGATGAGATCTTAATGGAAGGGTTTTACTGTAGGTTGTATATCTTCGTAGAGGAATTTATGCTCCATCGAAGAATCCAAGGGGCCAAGTACAAAAGTACATAAGTCAATTTTGTCTTTATTGGACTATTTAACTATAGTCTTCCCCCCTCTTCCATTCCCTATTCATAAAGTGATAGCCAATCGACTGCCTACTCTTTTCTTTATCTCCTCCCTTTAACCGTCTCTGTGTGTGGCTGGCTTAGAGCTACACGTAGACACCAAGTGAAGAGAAAGTAAAAGATCAAAGGCATCATGATAGTAAAGCTTGGAGGACTGCAATGTACCTATCCTTCCCGAATCAGTGAATTTATTGTATAATTTTTTAAAACATTATAGTAGACTTTTAATACTTTGATTTTCTTTTTTCAATTTTTCAAACTTTTTAAAAATTAAACATATTTACCAATTTTTCTAGTATGTCCAAAAGAACCAAACCCGAAATGACAAAAATAGGCCATTTTTGTATTGGGCCCATGCCGAACCCAAAACCAAAGACGCAATCTCAGACCTTAGATTTTATTGTATTGGAAGGAGTTAAACTCTGGTTTTTAAAGGGTTTCCTTAGATTAATATTGCTATGTTATTCTTCTGCCTGAATTCTTTCAAAACTCAAACTAGCAAGTAGCATAACTTGGAAGATTTCAATTTGAAGAGAAGAGGAGGTATATGGTATTTGACGGTTTACACTTTGATAAGATTTAGAACAAAGTTTTGAGAATTTGGGTTTGGATCGAGAGAAAAACAAACTGGTTTGGGCGGTGAGAGTTCTACCGGTTCATCCATTTCGGCCTATTTGGGTTTAATTTAGGCGATTCGCCCTATTCGGGTTCGATTTAGAAAAATCAAATATTTAGGTTTGATTTAGGCGATTCGGCCTTTTGGGGACTGAATTGAATCAAGTCGAATTAGGCCATGTTTGAATTTGATTTGATCGAATCAAATTCAAATCGAGGCGAACCGAATTTGAACTAAGCCAAAATGGTGGAACGAATCCAAATCACAACATATTACACATGGATTGAGATTTCGACCAAAATCATGAAATTTCGGTTTCGGATGCTACCGAAACGAAACACTTGTGCAAAACCCCGAAATTCTGTACTTCGGGCGACTTCAGTGCATTTCGCAGGATTTCGTTGTATTTTAGCGAAATTTCGACATAAACTGGTGGGACCAAGCTGTAATGGCATTTTGGCTTAATTTTGACGAAATTTTGATAAAATTGAGGTTTTGTGGGGCCTGTGAGATCACCTGGGTCTAATGATGATGAGTTCAGTTGGATGAGCGGAGAAGAGTTGACTTGGACGATCGAAGATGAGTGATTGTCTTCTTTGTAACGTGAACAATATATATATATATATATATATATATATATATATATATATATATATATATATATATATTGTGATTATCAAGTTTTTTTCCTTCAGTTTACTGATATTCCACTTTAGTTATCATGGTTCATGCAAGCTTACTATGTATTTGGTATGTGTTTTCTTCAAACAATTAAAGTAAATATGTATGCACAACAGCACAACTATAAAAGACCTAAATTAAAATTTTCAAAAAAAATCCACAAATTCGGCCCTGTTTTTACCATTTCAAAATTTTCTAAAATTTCAACCGAAATTCTGAAATTTCAATTGAAATTTTTGTTTCGGCGAAAGCCAAAACCAGAAGCGAAATCGAAATCTCAAACCTTGATATTAAATATCGAGGGGTAATTCGATTCAAATAGACCAAAATACGAACTAGTTTGGTGTTTCGATATGTGTTCAGACGAACCGTCGAACCATGTTTAGAACAAATCTAAAAGAATCAACTATACACAGACGAGGGAATAAAAACCTTAATCTGTAGCCAATACATAAACGCATAGATACATGGATTTCATCACCAAAGGGGCCTAGGAATCATCGCTTGTGAGTTGACCTCCAAGATGGAATCATGGGACAAAAAGGAGAACAAAGATAGAAATATATATTTTCTATCGAAATCCAATTTAAATTATTCACTCCGGATATATGAGTATATAGACTCAAACCAACCATTGTCTATGGCTCAATATTAATGGAACTTAAAATTTATGAGCAAATACTATTTTTCTATTACCGCTATTTTGGATACATCCTGCATAGCATTGGACTTTAATCTCAAACAAACTAAAGAACCTACATGACTAACTTAAATTTCACAAGGTTAATGTAGAAGTCCCATACATCTGTCAAATTCATGTGACGCACCCGGCTTAAAATTAACCCTCAAAATCAATGAAAACAATATAACAAACTAAAATAGAAATAATATAATTTACCCTTAAATTCTAGTTAATATTTCTTGATCAAATGGTTAACCCATCTATGATCTTCCATGTATTGTGATCCCATCAAGCAAGAGACCTCTCTTGACATCATAATCATCACGGAACCTGATCCTTGGAGACTTAATCTACTCAGATGATCAAGAACCGCATCATTAGTCAAATGGTTGGATTATAATTGAATGGATTAGATTACTTGTTGATTCTTCTATTGTTTAATTGCTTCAATGCTTTGACTTTGTTCATGATAGAGATGATTGTTTCACGCATGAGAAGCAACCTTAATTCTTATCTACTTTTTGTTAGCCAAAGTTAGATAAAAGTTCACTCTTTTTTAGCCATTAACTTGAATAAAATTTTAACCAAGTGATCTTCTTGGTTACTCAATATTGTTCATGATGATTAAAGTTGCATCACTTGAGATATGTTATTTTGAATTTTGATGAAAATATATGATTTGAAATAGTCTGAGCATGTACTCTTCTTGATCCTTCGCAATGTTTGATAGGGTGATTCCATCTATTATACCTACTTATTTAAATTGGTTGAACGCAAGGTAACTCCAGTATGGAGATATTTCGGAATGAATGTACAAAGCTCTGAGTTGGAAAATATTGAGGATTAGTGTGGATCTAGTTTAGGTGTATGTAAGCATAATCATATATAATTAAGAAGATGATCAAATCATATTACTGGAATAGGAGTTCGTACAAAGCTCCAAATAAATGAATGTCACAATCAAGGTTCGAAATCTCCATTTCGGTGGAAATTTCGACCTTCTGGATATGGAAATATTTCGAGGAAATATTTTGACAGTGTGGAAATATTGCAATTTTGTAGAAATGGTGGAAGTATTGATGGAATTTTTTTAGTGAAACTCTGGATAGTCATAAACCAAGTATAGATACACACGTTGGAACACTCAAATAATATTTGTACCCTATTTAGGGGTGTAGAGCTTCACATAACATGTATTCAATGTATTGAGTCTGTGAGTCTTGTGTAATCTTATTTGATTCGGTTTTGATATATATTTTTCAAATATTTTGTCATCTTTTTTTTGATAAAAATATTTTCAAAATAAAGATTAGTTGATTGTTAAAATAATGTTTCAAACGATTTTGAAAGCAGACTTAAAACAAGAAAGTTATACAAGTTTGAAATTGTGTAAAAATTATGCTGAAATGTGAAACACCGTTTTTTTACTAAGTCTGAAAAAAAGAGTTTTTATATAGAAAAGTTTTTATATATTCTAAATTTCCAAAGACCGACCATGGTTTTCTAGATGCACTCGTACTTCTACATCTTGTGGAATTTTTTTGAGCTAAAAAGGAGTTGATTTAATAACTTTTCTCACTATGTGGATTTTATAAAAAACCATGAAAACTGTTTTCTCCTACTAAAACTGAAAGTTTACTTTTTGATTCTTTTGGTTTTTGATTTTTTTGATATTTTTATTGAAATCAAATAGCGGGATACTTGCTTATTTACATATAATAACTTAAAGTAAATGGAGAATAAATAAGCTGCTAAGAACCAGGCCACAAGCTCCCTTTTATAACCAATTAGTCTCACAATTTCGGATATATTTTGCAAAATTTCAAAAAATTTCGCGAAATTTAGACAAAACCTCGCGATATTTCGTGGAGATGAAAATATTTCATGAAAATATCGTGATATTTCGTGAAACCCGCTCGATATTTTGACATTTCCAGTTCTGCTCGAGACTGCAGGTGGGATTTCATTTCAGGTTTTCATTTTTCTGATATATTTCACGATATTTTGTGAAATATACCGATTTTTTGTACGTCACAATTAGGATAATTCGAATGGATCGACTACAAATCAGCCAAAGAAGATTGCTTGGATTGAGGATCTGAAGTGTAATATGAGTGGGTCGTTCATGAATTCTTCGTCTCAATCGAGGTTCAAAAACACGGCCAATACCAGTACGTACTGGTTTGACACCGACTGTTAATTGCATTGCTCCAGTAACGTTATTTTTTCGTGTTTCTTCCTTTCACCATAATTTGAAGCAATAAATCAGTTTTAATAAGCGAGTGCACTTATTTAAGACCATAAGTGCATCTGTTATAGTGAGATAATTTGATGGTCATACATGTCGGTGATAATGCTTTGAAAGAAAAAGTAGATTAACATCAACTTAATTGGCTTATCTTAATCGAGCTAGTTACTCTCTTTTAGAAAGTCCAACTAAGCAGAAATGTGTTATGGGTAAAAATTGTAGAAGAAAACGAATCATTTCAAATTTTTGTCTACTGTGTGGTCTCAAAGTTGGAGTTTAGTCTTTAATTTTAACCCAAGTTCTTTCGTGTTTGTCTAGGTAACCAGTAGTCATTATTTCGATAGTACCTATGCGAATTGTTGAGATGCAAAAGTGGTGGAGCACACCAGCAGCAGCTCAAGAAAACATCCAGAGGGATAGAGTATACAAAATTATTTTACATGGTGCACCCAAAATCGGGATACATCTACAAGACCAAGTCCATCATGCAACATTTCATCATCTCACACAGAATAAGGACTACATCAAGAGGCAAGGTTCTTTGACAAATTACCTCTCTTCCGACCTTATACTACACTTCTGTACTCCGAACTAATTGACCATATTTGGTTCATTGCTCGTCGACGATCCCTGTCGAAGAGCACGGCCAGTTTCCGCTCTTATGCCGTCGCACCCGTCGCTCTCAAACTGTCGCCCGTCGACGACACTCAGACCATGCGTTCGTTGGCACCTCCTCACCCAACTGCACTACAAGTGTGCTCGTGGATGTGCTCATCGTCATGGTCGTGCCCGTCTATAGATCCGTACCCTCTGCATTGCAGCCAGCCTTTGCAGGTGTGCCTGTCATCGCACCCGTCGATGCCTATGCACCTCTTCTCGTGGCTATGCTTGCCAGTGTCACCACGCCCGTTGGCACGTCCACACCCTGCTACAATGTAGGTGTACGACAACAATGCTCTTCAATATCATTGCTCCCATTAAGGTCTCTGCACTGGTCCCCGTCGGCACCTCTACCAGCCACCCATCGGCGACCACATCAGCCCGCTTGTCGACGCCTAGAATAATCACATGTCAATTACTCAGCAGTCGTGATTGGCTACTATGATTTGTAGTCCGGTGCCATGCAAGTCTCGCTCGGTGCCCCCGCACAGCGTACCTCTGTCGTGCTTCCGTACTTGGATCCGTGAATCGACAACCGAACTGATCCATCAAGATCAGTCCACCCGACCAATCGGGGCTTAGGATCCGACCACCCATTGACTTGTGCATGTCGTCACACGCATTTAACCTCGCGATCGCACCCAGCACAGTGCTCCACTACGACCTGGCGAACTTCCACCGTCGACCACCCAAGCGTCGGAGTTTGGCCACCCAACGCCTAGCGATTGACCACCGAGCGCTCCCCGAGAAAGTAGCAGCGCTATACCCGCACACCACACTCGGATCTCCAAGTCGATGTCCACCGGTTGCACCTCCTGCGTCGGCCACCAATAGCCTGAGAGGAGGCACTATACCCACGCCTCCCCCTGGCTTTTCTTCTCCAGGCTCCAGCTATCTCGATCTCTCCTCTTTGGGCATCCTTTGAAATCTCGGTGTTTCCTACATATTCTTTCAACTACCTGTGGATATATAGGAGATAAGGGGAGGCGATGACCCAAAACTCCCCTGCATACAAGGATAGGAGATGGGTCTCCCATCTCGATCCATTCTTCTGCCCGACCGATCGGTTCTTAGAGTCAGATCGATCGGTTGAACCGCCCAAGGACTCCAATCTTTATTCGATCTCTCATGTGGATTGGGCAGTTGAGCCGAGCTCATGGGATGGACCCAGCACGAACTTGTTTATTCAAGTTAGCGAGCCAAGCTTAAGCTCGACTTCCAAGCTCGATAAGCAGACAAGCCAAGTTCAAGCTAAACCTGACTCAGCTTGTTGAAGCTTGTGCTTAAGCTTGGCTTGTTATTATGTAAAATAGCTGTGCTCAAGACTACAGAATTGCCAACAAGTAAATCTTGAATAAGCATTTCTGAGATTGATTTAAGCTGAAGCCGATCTCAAGATGTCCTTGAGAAATTGCAAGTCATTGAGCAGGGCTCACTCAGCTCATTTATAACTTTATGGAGGGATAGCCCTTGATAAAAACAAAGGACAAAATGAAACTAGCTAAGATGTCCCTGAGAATAGGACCTGTAGGATATGGCTAACTTGACTATTTGAAAGATTTCTATCCAACCTTACATATACTAGAATGTATGACAACACGTAAAACAGGAAGGGAGTACTCTGAGCACTCCCCTCATGTATCCATACTGTAACCAAAATTCTTTAAATGAAAATAATGACACTAATTTGGAGAGCAACATTAGAATGATAGTACAGTGCAAGGACAGCAGTATCAATAAGCACAAATATATAGCTCCATAGTTCAGTCAGGCAAACAGAATGAGCATATCAAATTATGCAAACCCAGGGTTTTCGTACATATCAAATTAAAATCCTTCAGATGTTTCAAGTCAATTACCTCAGATGTTTTGCAGAACTCCTTGTCTGACCAACAATTCTCATCCATGACTGTATCCCGCGGCCAATTTGGATTCAATGAAACAGCAGCAATCGAGGACACAACCACTACTCTTTTGACTTTTGCCTCAGAGCATGCCTTTAGTACATTTAGAGTGCCCGTTACAGCAGGAGTAATTAGGTCTACCTGCACGGTGGCAATGAAAGCTCAAGATGAAGCTACAAGAATATCGAGTGTAGCCTATATAACATATTAACATATGGATACTATGCATATCAGTTACATGAACAATGTAGCACACATGCTTCATAAATTTTGTGAATTTTGGTCAAAACATTGCTTGTTAGTCCCAAATGAGATTGCAGATACATTACAATTTTATTCTGCTGAAACAGTTGGCCATAATCATCAATATTGTATCTATTCGCACAAATAACTAACATATACAACTGCATGGAAACCTGCCTCTGGATTGGGCACTTTGCTTGAAGGAACAGGACTAGCGACATGGAGAACTCCTTCACATCCTGCAATGGCCGCTGACAAAGACTTGTAGTCGAGTAGATCTGCTTTAAAGAGTTTCGAATTTTCAGTGGCCTTCTCCAACTTCTTCAAATGGGCATTCTTTTCATCACCTGAAGCAAATTTTAGAAGAATTCAAAAATAACTCAAACGAACAATGAAGAATGAGCCAGATAATGATACTAAAATACTCAAATTTCATGTCAATTAAAAACAATATGTTGGGCCCCACGGGGTTCTTGATACCACTTGTTGAAACCTCAAAAAGTCCTTAACAATCATGCAATCTAGCTCTCAGGGTTCCCTTATTTACTGCATGGTGGAGAAGTAGAAGGAAAAAAAGAGGACATGTCAAAGAACTTCAACCCAGCTTAAAGACAAACATTAAATCTTTTACAACTCCGAAATTGCCTTAAAAGGGAGTCCCTAGCGCGGAGGACGCTCGACCTAATAACAATTTAGCTCACAATCGCTTGCCTTGGCGGTACAATACAGACAATCGTTGGAATACAATTGAATTAAATTCTAGTTTTATGTTCGCTCTCTATGACTCACTCCACAACGATTACTGTTGGTTATATGCTGGGGGAATGTGCACTCAGCTTCTCCACTCAAGAATGCATACAATCAATGTGAGCACCTAAGAGGCCATCTATGTGTGCTACATGGTAATAACATATGAGGATTGCAATAAATATAAAGTACACATAATTTTGAGGTACCATACATGCACTCGATTCCCATGAGGTACCACCATACATAAATATAAAGCTCTCTCACTTCCTACCCTCGGCTGCTTCCATGCACAGCTGGTTTCTTTGGCCAACTTGTGATCCATACATGCACTCGATTCCCATGAGGTACCACCACCCAATTTCCTATGGATGGACCCAAGGGATCTAACCCCTCGCACCAACGAGAGGACCCTTTCCACAATCGGGGGATGGTTAAGACTTTGATTGCCCGTGGTGGGACAAAGTCAAATCATGGAACTAGGAATAGAAATAGATTGTTCCGGAATGATGCCAATTATCCTATTAGTATTGGAATCGGGAAGCACCCCAAGTGATTCGCACTCGATCGTAACAGCCCACTACTCTAATGTCGTCGGGCCCCTATTCTGTGAGACTCAAGGTCTCCTCTCTCTCTCTCTCATCATCATCACCTTGATTCTTGTCTGTAATGCATTTTTGGATGTTATTTCACATTATTCCTGTTAGGAGATGACGGCTAGGGTTTGGAGAGGAATAGAATGCATTCCATTGAGGGACTCAAGCCCAATATATGTACATGTATCCGACCCGACTGTACAGTAAACCCGACTCATCTATATGTACATTAACATTCCCCCTCAAACTCACGGTGGATCATGAACCGAGAGTTTGCCTAGAAAATGCCGGAAGCGAGCAATCGTCAGGGGCTTCGTCAGAAAATCAGCAGTCTGCTCCGATGAGGAAATGAAAGGCAGGGAGATGGTGTGGTCGATAAACGCCTGGCGAACATAATGACAATCAACTTCAATATGTTTTGTTCGCTCATGGAAGACCGGATTGCTAGCAATCTGAATAGCACTCCGGTTGTCACAGAAGAGAGGAGTGGGCCCAGATATCACCACTCCCAAGTCAAGATATGGGTATCTTCATGCCCAATACAATATTTGCTGATTTTCAATAGGTTTCCAAATTATAAGCATCGTTGCTTGACCCATATCTTGTGTCCACATCTCTGCTTTGGATTCAAGATGAGGAGATGAAAGCAGGATATGATGACAAGAACTTAAACTAATTCTAACTTCTAAGTCCTGTGACTATTATTTGATCGCACTTTTCTATTTAATGATAGCCTTAATATTTGGCGGCCTAGTTTCTCTAGGTTTCATCTCGTAAATCGTAATGCTCATTATTTCTGCCACACAGTTTTAACGGTTGTACCGATAATCCTAGATGATGCGATTTGTTATAAGATGTGAGATAGGTGCAGACCAATCTCTATTGGGCTTTCTTGCCACCTTTTGATAAATAAATAAAATTTTCAACTCCACCCCCCCACCCAAAGAGAAAATCCTGGTTCCTCCATTGCAAATCAACTTGCTTCATCTTCAATCAGAAACATAATTAAAACTAATCAAAGATTAAGAAGAGACCACCAAAACGAACAAATCAAAGTAGAGCAAAAACCCACTATTCCAAGGATTGAAGTCATACCCACATAGAGAAACCTACTGAATCTAACAGTCGGATTCTCTATGAATCAAAAGGGAGGCACTGTATAAGGATCACCAAAACACATTAGAACTACAAAGGAAGGGGGAGAGGGAGAGAGAATATAGTTACTTGGGTCTCTGACGGTCCCATGGACTGTGTAGCCCTTGGATAGCAGGAACTTCACCACCCACGAGGCCACATACCCTCCGGCGCCCGTCACGCATACTTTCTCTCTCACCGCCACCTCCTCCATTGCTCTCTTTCTCTCTCTCTCTCTCTCTCTCTCTCTCTTCGTCGAAGTGGAGGAGCCGGGAAAAACAAGCGTCGCCAGTCCGGGAAATGACGCAACGGCTTCGGTCATGGCCGTTGTCCCCTGGTCCACATTTATCTAGTCGTTGGTCCAATAAAACTGCATTGAAGTCTTTACCAAAACGAAGGCAATGCATTGAAGTTGACAACGATTTTGTTCCAACCTCCTTAAAGAAGCTGGATCATTCACGACTCTCTCATTGGCATTGCCCATGAAATAGACCAATGAGAGAGCCGTTAATGTTTTTTTTTTTTTTGACAAGCAGATGGAGGTTCTCTCATTCGACTAATCTATATATAGTTGGACATGATTATTGTGTTCATCAGAAACTCTTCTCCATATAAGTTAGTTGGTAGAAAAGACTCCAAATTCATTTCATTGATATGTCTGATGTCTCTCCTTTGGGCATCCACTTGAATATGAAACAATTAAAATTGCTTGTCAATTACATGCATGTTGTTAGATACCCTCATACCCCAAAACCCGGGTCATAAGGGGAGGCATACAAAGGGTATATGAAAATAACATTGTCTTGCCCGCTAGTCGTTTTGGGACAAAACTCCAACACTCCCCCTCACGTGCAAACCGGTTTTGTCTGGTCCTTGTCACATGGGTAAGCTCTCACTCGGATTAACGGGCATAGATCAAACCTACTCTTGATACCACGTTTGATACCTTCACACCTCAAAACTCGGGTCATAAGGGGAGATCTACAGTTAGAGTAGGCAAAAGCTGACCCGGCCCGCCTAACCCGACCCTAACTCGACCCGCTCATTAAACGGACCGGGTTAGGGTTTAGCATTTGTCAACCCGCTCAAAAACGAGTTAACCCAACCAGGCTCGCCTAACCCATCTAACACGTGTCTCCTATATCATGTGAGTCTATGACTGCCACGGTGCCACCCATCATTACTCCGAAGGCCCAAGTCCGCTTCGGCCCATGTTTCTATTCCATTTCAGGAGTATTTTATCAATTTGTCCTTTGGTGACAAAGTGAAGTTGATGAACTAGACTTCTACTCAAATACTTTTCTACTTATTAGTGGGTTTTAGTCTTTAGACTTTTAGTCATTTCCTTTGGTTGTCCTTTAACAGTCCCATTAGACAATGTCCACGAGGCTACAACCTATTTCCTTTGGTTTGAATAGAATTATATGGCTGATTTGTATTCTTTCTCATGCTGGACTAGTTTAAAAAAAATTTGGATTATGTGATAGGTAAATTTTAATAAAATATTAAATTATTTTGGATAGTGTATATTTAGATTCTTTAGATTAATAGGGTTAGATGGGTTAGGGTTAGGGTTGACCGCTTAGGGTTAGGGTTGGAAAGGTTAACCCGTTTAATAAATGGGTTAGGGTTAGGGTTGAGCCGTTCTAACCTGCCAACCCTAACCCGCCAACTCTAACTCTAACCCATTTGCCAGCTTTATTCCTACCCAAGAGTTTAGATCTTCTCCAGTCGGTCAGGCAAATCGGTGGGCCCACGCGCATCACAACCGCACGATGGCAGGCGACTCGAAAGTGAATCGTACTCTTGCTGACTGCATGAGGCTGTGATGCACGCCAGGCCCACCGACCGCCGACCGAGGTCAACCGACTAAAGGAGATCTGAACTCCCTACCCAACCCCCCTAAAAAAAAAGGTCATCTAATTGTCTAAGGCCGATCCATTGTCTACCCTAAAAGTAGGACCGATTCTTGGACTTGCCTTGTTGAGTTTACTAGTGGATGCCCATGCCGATTGGCAT
This sequence comes from Chamaelirium japonicum, assembly GCA_947650365.1. NCBI lineage: Eukaryota > Viridiplantae > Streptophyta > Magnoliopsida > Liliales > Melanthiaceae > Chamaelirium > Chamaelirium japonicum. Next base: position 39,395,236 of record OX393560.1, on the reverse strand, counting down.
GCAGCTGGCGCCTTCGACACATCTAGAAAAAAAAGATTGGTTGAATAACTTTGCTTTTGTTTTAAAAACACAATCTATTTGGGTTGATGTTATATAGATATACTAGTGCATGTATGTGCCGATTGGCACGAAGCGGGTGCCTTCGACAACCAACCCCCCCACCCAACCCGTGGAGATCGAGAGAGACAAAGAGGGAGAGAAAGGGAGAAACGGAGAGAGAGAGAGAGAGAGACAGAGAGAGATCATGGGGAAGAGAGAGAGATGGGGGAGAGAGTTAAATAGAAAGAGAGAGAGAGAGACGGAGAGAGAGAGTTAAACGGAAATAGAGAGACAAAAAGAGTGAGAGAATAAGAGAGAGAGAGAGAGACAGAAAGTGAATGAAACAGAAAGAGAGAGACAGGGAGAAAAAGAGCGAGAAAGACAGAGAGAGAGTGAGAGGGGGGAGAGAGTGAAACGGGGAGAGAGAGTGAGTGAGTGAGTGAAACGAAAAGAGAGAGATAGGGAGAGAGAGAGAGACGGGAGACGGAGAGAGAGAGAGAGAGAGAGTGAAATGGAAAGAGAGAGAGAGATACAGAGAGAGAGAGAGAGAGAGAGAGAGAGAGATCGGGGGAAGAGAAAGATAGAGAGAGCATGTGAAACGAAAAAATAGAGAGATGAGAGAGAGAGAGAGATCGTGGGGAAAAGAGAGAGAGATACGGAGACAGAGAGATCGAGGGAAGAGCGAGAGAGAGAGAGAGAGCTCGGGGGAAGAGAGAGATATATGAAGAGAGATAGAGGGAGAGATAGAGAGATCGGGGGAAGAGAGAGAGACGAAGAGAGAGAGAGAGAGAGATTGAGGAAAGAGAGAGTTTTTGTCTAGTCACCTTGTTCGTTTTGTTTAGTCCGCATGTGTTTTATCTAGTCAGCATGTAGACCGTCGTAGCTTGTTATGTAGATCTCAATGTGGATGTTTATTAAATTTAGTTTAATAGAATTATCAAAGAGACTACTACACTAAATCCATATTTAACTCTGCACCATTGTTTACACCCAAAGTATGAACTCTTCTCCTCTGCCTTGCCTTATTGAGCTTATATGAATGTGGATTATCCGACTGCCTTTCCTTCTAAGCTTAATGCTAGCATAGTTGGAAACCTCCTTGTGGGGGAAAATCTTCGTGCCGACCCGAAGACTTCGCCGCACTAGTCAATTTGAAGGTTCGAATAAAAGATCGATGTTCGATCTGTCAATTGGAGTTGTCTTTCACAATACTCAAACAGAGAGAGATATGCGATCAGAGAGTTGACACGAGAGATCTGATCTCGGAGTTCAGCCGAAGCCTACGTCTCCGTGCTATAGGGAGCTACCCGAATTCACTAACACTTGTATTGAAGTGATCTCGACAGGCCGAGTATCACTGAAACCCTTTTGATCTCTTCAAAGATAAGAAGAAGAAGATCAAAGAGAGGAAGTGAAGGGATGGAAACTGAAATCCAGAGCTCTGGTTTCTGAAAATCAGGTCTCAGAAGTGGAAATCGGATTTTCGGATTCCTTTTTACATTTGAAGGCTCTGCTATTTATAGAATTCCCGGGGAGGAACTCCGGGGTAAATGGCAGTTTCTGCTGTCGTATCTGAGGATCCTCCAGTTAAAGCTGGTGGACCCCGCTGCCGTCTCCTGGGGGATTCCACAAGCTCTTGGGCCTACCAGGCAGGTTCGGTGGGTCCCGTTGTAGTCTTCGGGGGCCCACCAGGCAGGGCCGGTGGGTCCCACTGTAGTCTTCGAGGGCCCACCAGGCAGGGTCGGTGGGTCCCGTTGTAGTCTTCGAGGGCCCACCAGGCAGGGCCGGTGGGTCCTGCTGTTTGCAGACTTCTTGCCAAAATTTGCACCCACACTCCTAATCTCCCCACCCTCTAATATTCCCCCACACACTCATCTTTGCCACCCGTGACCCACTAATATCCCTCATTGCCGCTTCCAAATCCCATGCCAAGATTGACTGCATCCATAGAGCCACCAGCTAGCCCCTCTACCTTACCAGATTCCCCTTGCCACCCAAACATTCACTAGCCTACTACAAGCCCTCACCCCGAAGGCCAAAGTTTCCTGAGAATGATCCGGAGAAGAGGCTTCTATCACCCCTTGGTTCCATGGCCACTCGAAGAAATCCAAGTCTGATTCCTATAATTCAACGATGGCGTACGTGTGACTGCTATTGGAAATAATCCCATGGAAGAGACCCGTAGTGGAAGCAAAGGGAAGGTCCGAAGACCGTGAGCGGTGTGCGTTACATATCAAAACTTTCATCGAAACGATCTACACGTGTATGTATGAATCTAGCATGGCAACTACTCAACCCCCTAACGTCAATCTAGCGAGAAGAATAATCTAGCATGTATGCATATTCTATCCGTACACTAGATCTATATGATAGAAACCATATCACCATGCGGATTCTTTCACCGCGACAAATTTTGTTTTTCTCGATGGAGACGGCCTTGGATCTGCTCAATATACCTTTGGTGCAACGGCCATAACTTTTCTCTCTGAACTTCGATTGGACTAAAATTTGGGCTGATGGTTTAGAACTTAGAGACATAACTTTTGCACATGGTTTCACATCGTTTGGAGTTTTGCAGCTCCCGGTATCAAAAAAAGAACATTAATCTTGTGCGTAAATTCTAAACAGTAAAAGTTTGCGAGAATACCTTCTAGTTCACCCGATCTCGCACGATGCACGGCACCTCGTCGATAGATCTCTGAGTGACTCCATACGCCGAGCCTTCTCTCTCTTCGATTCACCATGTGAGGAAGAAGAACTACATCTAAACCCTTGTGCACATGCGAGGGAGACGAGAGAGGAGAAGAAAATAGGGGGGATGACGGCTAGGGCTTCATCAAGAGAGGCCAACCCCCCCTCCCCTCATTTATATATAGGGCCAGCCCTCCCATACCTTGCGTCTGGGAGTTGTGGCTGGCCTCCCCTATGTCTCCCTCTCACCTTCTGTGTAGCACAGGGCCGACCCCTTGTTGCCATACAAGGCCGGCCCTCTAAAAGTCAAAGCTCCTTGAACTCGGCCCCCCCTCCCCTATAATCTTGCTTGCAACTCCTATAAGCTAGAGGAGGGGCCGACCTATGCATGTCCCTATGTGCTAGGGGTGGCCAACCATGCGCATGATGATATTTTGGTTTCCCAAAATACTCCTATGCCACTTGTTGGTTGCCCCTCTCGCTTGGAAACTCACATGGCGCACTTATGTGGGTTATGACTAGTGATTTCACTATCACCGGGGTGCCCTCAGTAAACTCTTAGGGTGTCCCTAGTAAAGTCAACTAGTCAACTTGCAACACGGACTAGTGCATTGCACCCATGTAGCGAAGCCCACTAAGGTAAAGGAATGATTACGTGTGTCTCTGTACTACTCTGGGATTTTTCCTAGTACACACATGCACGTACCTACGCATCTACCATGCACTAGTGCTATGCACACATGGAGCATAGGGTTATTATTATTAGATTAATTACTTCCTCTAACTGCGTTCTGTAAATCGAGAAGATAATTCAAGAACCGTACATCATGTAGATAAGGTGGAACCTTCAGGGACCAGGGTTTATGGTTTTCGACTTGGACTCGATCGACACATTACCCGAGTATACCATCGATTCTCTGAGTCCGAGTTATCCTATATAGCCACCCAGAGTGCGACCCAGGATGAACTCCAATTCCCCTTGACTTACTATGTTATCTCGCATACCTTTGATCTCCGCTTTGCATGGTAAACCCGTTGTCCCTCCACTTGGTGTCATAATGCGACTCGAGCGGCGGAGAGCACCATCAGACTCAAGTGCTTATATAACTCTGTTCCTTCTAGGTTGACCACATACATCTTACCTCCGATTACTTTGCCGAGTACCCGGATTTGGTCAATAGTGCAACTGATGACCACCTGGCCAGGGTTTAATACGACGTAGGTCAGACCAAGGAACGCACCTCCCGTTAGGGGTATGGATAGTCTGCAGGAGTGGCACACTGATGCGACGCCAACCGGATAACTCAGTACACTGTGGTTTTGGGTCACGTAACTGAACCCTCACATATTTATGCACCAAAGCACCACACAACTGATTAGCCCCCCAGACATGGCTCTTCAGGGTTTAGGACCATTTTACCCTAAGCAGAAACACAGTTTAGTACACCGGTGTCTACTCATCGATCTGTGCACTTGTTGGTTCCGTTTGGCCATAGACACTATGCCTGGTAATGACCGTGGTGGAGACACCCATGCTCTATTATCCCAACAGCTTATCCTGATAAAGCGACCAATCCTAATCAGAGCTGTGAACGTATTTAGGTTACATGGGACCAATCCATTAAGTCTCCTACTCAAGTGGATTACCATGGCTATCAACCATACACAATCTGTTCTGTAATCAGAATACGTACTAAGGTATATACCAAGATGCAATCCTAAGCTATCAACCATACACAACTAAACTATAAATTTTTACGAGTTGAAGATCTCACCAATTCCAACAATCTCCCACTAGGTTAACGAGAAAAAACGATGTTAAGCTCTATAGCTTCTATATGCTGCTTAAAAGCCTTTGCAGGATTTCCCTAAAAGAATTGACAATATTATCTATAGATGCTACCTTAGTACCGCTACTTGCATTTTCTCCTAAAACTATCAGATCAAGTAAAGTTTGTACTTGATGAGTTTCCCCTTACGGTGGTCCCTAGGCTCCTTGGACCTTGCTTACCGCTTTTCTGTTACAACAACAAACAACTGAGTCTCTGGTATGCGTCCCATGTTCTCCAAGAACATCCTGAGCCATACTACCTATAACCTCGCACGCAACAACATGCTCAGTCTTTGTGGTGGAGTCTGTGATGCATTCTTGCTTCACACTCTACCAACTACTGCTTCTAATCCCAAGGTAAAAACAATTTATGAGGTTGATTCTCTAGAATGCACATCTGACCCTAAAGTCAGATCTTATGCGTCCAATGGATATTAGGACCTATGAAGTATAAGCTAACTCATAATCCTCGCTTGATAAAGACTTATAAGTATACCCTTCACATCAGTCCAGTGATCTGGACCCGGGTTCGACTGAAACCGACCCATTATTCCTGCTCCGTAGTAGATATCTAGCCTCGAAAACTCGAATCTGGCTAGAGTCTTATCTTTATGTGTAGTCTGTGACAGCGAGAGAACCTTGCTCTGGTAATCTTGAGTTACCTTGATTCCCAGAACATAACTCACCTTACTAGGGTCTTTTACATCGAATTGTAATGACTATATATATTTATTTTAAACAATATTCTTACATCATTTTTAATTAGTAAAATATCGTTAATGTAAAGTACTAAATATATCATTGTAGCTCTATCACCTTTCTTGCACCCAATTGGTTTATCGTTATTCTGACCAAATCTGTGTTAGTGGATTCTTTGATTAAAATAGATATTCCAATTCCTGGATGCTTGCATTAGTCCATTAATGGACCTTTGCAACTTGTACTCCAGTTTTTCCTGACCCGCTGACATAAAGCCTGGGGTTGCATCATACACATATCCTTTTCCAAATTCCTGTTAGGGAATAACTGTCTTGACATCCATCTACCAGATCTCCCAACTATGATGGGCTGTGATGGATTAAGAGGATCCAAAACAGACTGAGACATAGCTAATGGCGAGTAGGTTTCAACATAATCAATCCTTTCTCTCTTGGTAACTAATCTAGCTACTTAAGTCTTAACTAGAACATCGGGTCCTCTTCTTATACACCCCCTATACCCAAAAGGGTGATAGTGTAATAAAAGTCATGACTGTTCCAAGGGATATTGATGCATGCTTACCTCTATTGTCTTTTGCCAGTCAAAGTTATCGAAAGCTCCCAGTACTTTATCGTAGCTCTAGCGATCATCCTCCTGAAACTTTGGATTAACTTTCAAAGTTTCTCCATGTATCTATCAAGAGCTCTGATGGTCCCACAATGATGAGGTAGTGATGGTATAAAAGTAAATCGTTTCTACAGTGTCTGGTATATTAGTTTCTGTATCATCTACTCCCACTACGCTTTCAAATGCGCACTCTCTACCAGTACCCAGTAGTTCACTACCTTACTGATAAACTTATGGTCTATAATATAATCTTGATCTAGGTAGATGATATTCGTAGAAATGATTATCTTCCAAACCTCAAGATTATAGAACAGTCCACCTTATGCCTCCTTAGGATAACCTTCAAACAGATATATCTGGAACTTTATCTCCATCTCATTCTTCTTACCCTTTCGCACAAGTGCAGGACAACCTCATATCTTGAGACATTATAGTGTCAGCTTTCGCTTTGACCATAGCTTTCTATAAGTCTGAGGCACTGATTTAGATAAAAGATAGTTCTAGATATAAGCTACTGTTTTAAGGTACAATCCCACCAGAAGGTGGGTAGTACACTTGGTAATATTCATCATATTACGGACCATGTCAAATAGGGTCTGATTCCTTCTCTTGAAGACTTTTATTCTGACGTGTTATCCTTGGAGCATTTAATTGGGAGTTAATCCCATGCTCCCTCATGACCCTATGGAACCCGTCCGATAGGTACTTATTCCCTTGATTAAATCAAAGAGCCTACTACCATGTGGATGCTTTTAGAACCATGGATATCAAAATTAACTAACACTAATACCTTAGTGGCCCTTTTAGTAACTCTGCCTTCTAGGTATCATTTACTGGTCAAAAAGGATCTTTAAGAAATCTGTGAACAGAAACTCGACCTTCTTTCTTTAACCTTTGAATTTATCTAAGACAAAGTATCTAAATCAGAGGGGTCACAAATGGGTTAGCTTCTCCGAAGGATTTAGATGAATTTAAAATAGACATTGTAGCTGTAATGAGATCTATTTCCGAATTAGGATTAAACACAAAGAAATCATTCTGAACTATTCCTCTAGCAATGAAGATATCCATTCAGTTTGAGAGACACACCAATGGTGCCATCTAAAACTAAAAACTTCATTTAGCAAGAAGGAAACAGAACTAAGATTATCATATCCAACAGTTTCCGCAGTGGCTTATAACATCAGTATCTATGTTAGGATTACTTCACTATAAAGTAGCCTTCTGTTTTCTTTGAATCCTATAGACCCGAATTCTATAGTCCAAGAAGCAGAAGAACTGCCACTAGATAGTGACTCAATCCCTAACACTCTGAGGCCTTACACTATCTTCCAATACCCTCTATACTTGCTATATCGAAAATACTTTCATCCTTGGTGTTATCAGACTTCAAAGTCCATACCAGATCCTGCACTGTTATAGTTTTAGTGTCTGATATGTTACTCTTTTAGGCTCTTCTAGAGAAGACCTAGGTTAAGAACTAAAGGCATTGCCTTTAATCTTGATCTCATCCTTTGTCTCCTGGAAAGCTCCTTAGAAGTTTGCATTTGTCATCTCTAGTTTGTTAAAGCTAAAGTCTCTGACAATGCTTTCGAAGGTTCCAAACAAGGATACAAGACAGACGTCTTCCACCACCTCGTCATCTAGCACCATGTCTTTGGAATCTAATTCGATCTGAAACTCATGGATGTGTTCCAGAATAGGCATACCCTCAGACATCTTGGTATGGACGAGTCTCTTGATGGAAAAGCGATAAGTTTACTAACTTCGCCTTCCAGACATCCAATGCAAGTAAAACTTTATATTAGAAGACCTAAAATATCTCCGACTTGTGCTTCTAAGGAGTTGTCCACAAGTCTGCTGTGACACAGCACTTGCACATCTCATCAGACTCTCGCTAGTCGTCATATGCCCTAGCTAGTGCCCTAGTGACATCTGAGCCCGTTAGGTCTGGCATAGGGATATTGAGATTGAAAGTCAATGTACATTTATAACCTTAAGTATAAGCTAAAGATAGCGCTTCCGCTCTACATAGTTAGAGACCCGATAATTGGTTCTCTTATGGGGTAGAAGGTAGGGGAACTATATGGTTGAATGAAAGAATAAATAAAACTCATTTTATGGATTTTGAAAACAAGCTAATTATATTTATATGTCATCGCTACCCTCACAACGAAGACACCTCTATGGATTAATATATTAACCATGTATGTGCGATCTCGGAATCGGATACACCCGCCCTAGGGGATGTCGTGCAGTGTCATCCACTCATATGGATCTTTCCTTGACCCAATCCAAATCTGCCAACAAAGGGCTTTGATGGACCATGGTTGTCCTTTTAGCCAGTATCACGTAATCCCCATGCAAAGTACCGGAAGCCTCATATGCACTTCAGATACTTACCCACAAGCCTAGGAAATTAAAACATATGAGTTCATGTGGCCCCCACTAGGGTGGGATAAAAAGCCATTCTCTCCTTACCCCGTAACCACCATATCCCGAAGGAGACCGCTATGTCATCTGGCATGGAAAAACATGACCCTCACCTAGGGGGTGTCAAGCTATGCCCTTCCACCCAGACACAAAGCAATTAGTTATGGAGGCCAGAGGATCTCGATGAGTCCTCTTATACATCCCTTATTATAGTTGAGGGTTATTTTATGCAAGTATAAGTGTACACTAAGGTCACGACAACCTATACACTAGACCCTGGTCATATCGTGCTCCCACTAGAGTTTCAAGCCTTTTGCGAAGTATTAATCGATCTCGAAATATCATAGTCCCTACCTCAAGTGGATTTCTCCACTCAAGGGTCATATTACATATCCCAAGAACATCGATACTCTGTAAACCTAGCTATTACGTTAATGCCCTGGAGCCTAGCCTAAGGTCAGACAGACAGGAAAGGTCTCCCACTACTATGGCATCTTGCTTATAAATTTGAAGATTGATGTCATAGTAGAATTTTAACTCATTCTAGATTTCGATGCTAGCCAAATAGGCACACCCGACTAATTAGGTGTTGACATAATGATGGCATAACCAAATATGAGAAGTTCACACTATCATTAAAAGTTAATTAAATAATAGACGTCACTAGTGGGATCCTACCATAATAAGGTTGCTTGGACCCGAGGGGAAAAGGCATCCCTTTAACACAGATAATCTAATTATCGCATTAGGGTTCTTTACAGAAATATAAAGAACATGAAAGAAATAATCACACAACTGAATCAAGTTTAGATCCGACCCCTGAACCTGACTTGCACAGCGCAGGCTCTCTATCTTCTTCACAAGGTTCCTCGATCTGGTGCAACCCTCTATATACGCTCTTCTGACGCTCTTGCCCTTTTGCCGTCATCGTGTATACTTCATCGGATTGCCTTCATCCTCCAAGGTTCCGCTCGTCCCTCCGGTGGTGGATCTCCATGGCAAGTCCTTATTTTCAATCTGTAACCGAAAAGGATCTAGTACGCTTTGAGCAAGTGCTCACTCATACACAATTTCCTAGAAAAAAAAGAGAAACAAGCCTAGCAAAAAGCTTGGGAATCAAGGGTAGTCAACCTTCACCTTTTGCCAGACTATGGCTCTAAAACTATCCACACACGGAAATATTAAAAGCATCCAGACATATATGCTAGCATGGGGTCCGACCCCCGGTAGCAAGCAATCACACATTCAGATAATTTCATAGCGGTTCCCTGCAAGAATGATCCATATAACACACAAATATATACTATATGCATGATCTATTCATAGAACCCTGATGACAGCACATACTATTCATGCGCGCATATGATTGTTTCATGAAAAATATAAAATATACACCACTAGCATGGCTCTGATACCAAATGTTAGAAATAATTCCATGAAAGAGGCCCGCAGCGAAAGCAAAGGGAAGGTCCGAAGACCGTGAGCGGTGTGCGTTACATATCAAAACTTTCATCGAAATAATCTACACGTGTGTGTATAAATGTAGCATGACAACTACTCGACCCCCTAACGTCGATCTAGCGAGAAGAATAATATAGCATGTATGCATATTCTATCCCTACACTAGATCTACATGATAGAAGCCATGCCTCCATGCAGATTCTTTCACCGTGACAAATATCTTCTTTGTCGATGGAGACGGCCTCAGATCTGCTCGATATATCTTTAGTGCAATGGCCATAACTTTTTGTTCTGATTTCTGATTGGGCTGAAATTTGGATTGAAGGTTCAAAACTTCAAGATGCAATTTTTGCAAGTGCTTTTATATCGTTTTGAGTTATGTAGCTCCTGGAATCATAGAAACAATGTTAATATGTTGCATAATTTCTGGATAGCAAAAGTTTGCAAGGAACGCCTTTTAGTTCACCTGATCTCGCACGATGCATGGCACCTCGTCGATAGATCTCTGAGTACCTCCATATATCGAGCCTTCTTTGTCTTCGAGTCACCATGTAAGGAAGAAAAACCACATCCAAACCCTTGCGCACACGCGGGGGAGACGAGAGTGGAGAAGAAGAGAAGAGGGATGACGGTTAGGGCTTCATCAAGAGAGATCGACCCCCCTCCCCTCATCTATATATAGGGTCAGCCCTCCCATACCTTGCGTATGGGATTTATGGTCGCCCCCCCCTTTGTCTCCCTCTCGCCTAGTGTGTAGCACATGGCTGGCCCATTGTTGCCATACAAGGCCGGCCCACTAAAAGTTAAAGCTCCTTGAACTTAGCCCCCCTCCTCTATAATCTTGCTTGTAACTCCTACAAGCTAGGGGAGGGACTTGCCCATGCATGTCCCTATGTGCTAGGGGCGGCCAACCATGCGCATGATGATATTTTGGTTTCCCAAAATACCCCCATGCCACTAGTTGGTTGCCCCTCTCGCTTGGGAACTCGCATGGCGCACTTACGTGGGTTATGACTAGTGGTTTAACTATCACTGGGGTACCCTCAGTTAACTCTTAGGATGCCCCTAGTAAAGTCAACTAGTCAACTTGTAACACAGACCGGTGCATCGCACCCGTGTAGGGAAGCCCACTAAGGTAAGGGGATGACTACGTGTGTCTCTGTACTACTCCGGGATTTCCTCTAGTACATACACGCACATACCTACACATCTACCATGCACTAGTGATATGCACACACAAAGCGTAGGGTTATTATAGTTGGATTAATTACTTTGTCTAACTGTGTTCCATGAATCAAGGAGATGGTTCAAGAACCGTACATCATGTGGATAAGGTGGAACCTTCAGGGACCAGGGTTCATGGCTTCCAACTTGGACTCGATCGACACACTACCCAAGTGTAGCATCGATCCTCTGAGTCCGAGTTAACCTGCGTAGCCACCCAGAGTGCGACCCAGGCTGAACTCCAATTCCCCTGGACTTACTATATTCTCTCGCATACCCCTACTCTTCGCTTAGTATGGTAAACTCGTTGTCCCTCCACTTGGTGCCATGATGCGACTCGAGCGGTGGAGAACATCGTCAGACTCGAGTGCTCATATGACTCGGTTCCTTCCAGGTTGACCATATATATCGTACCTCCGATTACTCTACCATGTAACCGGATCCAGTCAATAGTACAACTGATAACCATCTGGCTAGAGTTTAATACGACGTAGATCAGACCAAGGAATACACCTCTCATTAGGGGTGTGGATACTCTGCAGAAGTGGCATACTAATGTGACGCCAGCTAGGTAACCAAGTACACCATGGTTCTGGGTCACGTAATTGGACCCTCATACATTATTGTGCTAAATCACACAACTGGTTAGTCCACTAGATATGGCTCCTCAGGGTTTATGATCGGTTTATCCTAAGTAGAAATATGGCTTAGTGCACCAGTGTCTGCTTACCGATCTATGCACTTTGTTGGTTCCGTTCTCCTACAAACACTGTGCCTGATAATGACCGTGGTGGAGACACCCACGCTCTGTCTTCCTAACAGTTTATCTTGATAAGGTGACCAACCCTAATCAGAGCTGTAAACGTATTTAGGTTACATGGGACCAATCCATTGAGTCTCCTACTCAAATAGATTATCATATAGCCATGGCTCTCTGTTCTGTAATTAGAACAGATACTAAGGTACGTACCAAGATGCAATCCTAGGCTATCAACCATACATAGCTAAACTATAGGTTTTTACAAGCTGAAGACCCACCAATTCCAACAACTGTGTGCTCGTAGTCGTCGTCAACACAATGAATGTTATCGCCTGGAATTTTAGAGGTATGGGGGGTTCCTCTGCAATTTCAAATCTTTGAAATCTCCTTTGGAGCACCAAGGCGAGCATTTTGTTCCTCTCTGACCTATCCATCATTGAGTCAGCTGCCTCCACTCCACAACCCCCCCCCTACCTCGCCATTGTGGTCATGCCCTTTCCGAAGATTCATTAAAGGCAACTTTGATGCAGCAGTTGGCACTCCTAGCTCTAGGAGCATTTTCATTTTGTGCAATAAGGAAGGTTGCCTTATTCTCTATGGTGGTCAAACCCATCGTAGAAGAGGCAATGAGTGTGCATTGACAACTCGGTCATCGTCTCTCTCCTGTTGGACAGGAACATTTCCTCTTTGGCGAATCCGCAACACTATTGCGGAATGCATGAGCCTTTATTCAAGATTATCTGCTCATGTTTTCTCTCATGTGCTACAGAGTGGCAATGTGTGTTCTCACTTGCTTGCCAACCATGCCCTTTTCAACAACTCGTCTTTCCATACTAGCGCTTCTTTGGATTGCATTACACCTCGGTTGTATGCCGAAAAGCTTCCCTGCGTGAGCTCTCCACCTCCATATTATAATAAAAGATAATAACAACGAACTTGACCTTGGGGCAGGTTGAATAGATCCTGTGGGTGCAAAATTTGGCTAGTGCCCGATGGTGTGACCCGCCAGCCCTGCCTGGGGCCTACAGAGACGATGGTCGGTCCCTCCATCCCTACTTGGGGCCATGAAGATGACAATGGAACCCTCCAGCCCTGCTTAGGGCCTACAAGGACCATCTCGGGTTTGGTAAATTCCTCTACCGGGGTATTTACCAAAACCCCAGATATTTTCCAAAACTCTATAAATAGCAGATTGATCGATGCTTAAATGTCTCACATTGGAGCCCCTAAACCTACACTCGTAACATTCATATTACAGCCTTATCTGTGCCTTTACACGTTTTATCTTGTATTACAGGAAAATACTAATTGCATGGAAAAGATGCTAAGATGATAGCAGAATATGGTAGAGCTCGTCAATAGCTTCGAAACGAGCTCAAAAACACCCAATTCCGATACCTGAGTCAAACGATAAGGGCGAAACAAGACAACAACGTGCTGTAGAAATTACACTGGCACCCAGGGTGCCAATTCTGGCACCGAGGGCGAAAATCTGACGGGTTTATGTCTAAAATCTGATTTTCTGATCGGACGGCTAGGGTTGAAGACGAGAATCATTAGGATAAAAACACTAATTATAAAAGGAGGCTTCTACAGCAAATGAGGATCCTGAATTAGTTTTTTTATCAATGACGGCTCGGAGAGGAAAGGAGAAGAGAAAGCCGCCATAGAGTCTTCATCGATCATCTTCATCATCAACACACCCATCATCATCATTTCCATGCTAGGCTAAAACTCTTGTTTAGGATTTTGATGAAACCCTAGTCATCTTCTTTTATTATTCTATGTGTAATTAGGATCTTGGTTTTGCTCAATGGATTTTGTACGACTTATGCTTATTTATGATGAACCTTATTTAATCTTTAATTGAGATCATGTGGTTTTTAAATTAAAGTTCATCTCTTCTTATAGTCATGCAATAAATATTAATCGCATATACCTTTATACTTAGATGCTTTGTACCTAGTCGAGACGATCCGTGCCGGATACAAGACGGATCGTCCCCGCCAAAGACAGTGCATGCTAGTGGTATAATTGTAGGAATCTTTCTAATAGATTTTAATTCTCTGTGATTGCATCTGAGATAGATTATACTTAGAGAAGACGGTCCATGTCGAATGTGAGATGGACCGTGCTTATCAAAGATAGTCTATGCCTTATGAATCATAACATCTTTCTTGAGATATCATCAGAGCTCTTTAGCCATGATGAGTCAATTCCTTGAGCAATATTTAATTCTAATTACCATAGAATAACATTAGTTAATACTAGTGGTGAAGTAGATGCCTTAGATTCTCCCTCTCTTTGAACTCCATCTTAATTAATTAGTTGCTCGTTTCTTTCATTTAGATATAATTGAAAACCAAAACCCTTCTAGTTGTGCCTAATCTCTAGTGATAGTAATCGCGATCCCTGAGACGATATTGGATTAGCCCTATAACTACAACTGTTTGCCGTAATAATCCGGTGTGATTCCTAAGCAATCACAATTTTTCGTGTCGTTGCATAGGGATCGCCTCATCAGTCGCTAGAACTCGAGCGCAATTAATTTTCTTTTTCTTTTTCTTTTATTATTATTATTATTTTTTCTACGTGCACCTCTGTGACATCTTTAGCCTTTTCTTTTCAGGTATAAAGCGAGCATCTTAGAGAAAGCTGAAGAACATCCTCTCTGCCCAACCTGCACCTCGAGCTATTGACGGTTTCGCTTAGCTCGCCTGGTGAGTTCGTTCCACGCTAGTTCAAGCATATTAAAATTCTGCATTATTCTCACTCAATCGCCGAAACTATCTGAATTGTCTCTGCATCATTTGCGCAAGCCCGCCTGGGAGAGCTCGGCACATACGTCAAGAAGGCGTATGTGCCTGTTTGTAATCCCCACGTAAAAGCGGGCTTCACACGGCAATTGTGATAGGGTGCTGGTGCATGCATCTGTTCTTACTCGCACCGCTTGACTCGGCAATCGAACACACTTTTGCCACTCATAGAACTGCGTCTAAGAAAAGTAGGATGGCCCAACCAAATGAGGAACCCAAAAACCTCTAGGCGTACTTCACGCCTTCTGCCTACACCTCCCCTTCCTGCATCCGATTGCCTGCCACTACAACAAGCAACTTCAAGATTAAGTCCAATATTATTAGCATGCTCCTATCGTTTCACGGACTTAATAACGAGGATCCATACAAGCACTTGGACGAGTTTCTAGAAATTTGTACCACATTCAAACTCGCCAACTTGAACGATGAAGCGATCAGGTTGCGACTTTTTCCGTTCTCCTTCAAGGATAAGGCCAAACACTGGCTAAACTCCTTAGAGAGTGATACCATAACACCCTGGGTCCAACTCCAATAGGAGTACCTCAAGAAGTACTATCGCATTGGTAAAACAAATCAGTATAGAAGAGCCATCACTACCTTTTCCCAGATAGATGGTGAACTTTTCCACGAAACATGGGAAAGACTTGAGGACCTCCTGAGAAAATATCCCCATGGCCATCATGCGATGCCTAAGTGGCAACTTGTTCAATCCTTTTTATGACGGTTTGACCGAAGGCAACCGTCAGATGATAGATGGCGCATGTGGTGGTACCTTTATGCTGAAAAGTGAAGTAGAAGCGTGGGAGCTTTTTGAAAATCTCTTTGATAATTTGCTCCAACATTCTTCTTTAGGTCGGGATAATCGGTCAGGTCCTACCATCCTTCCCATGAAAGTAGGCCTCTTTGAGCTATATAGCTCGATAGACGTCTCAAACAAGGTAGACTCTTTGGCACAAAAGTTGGACCAACTCCTACCTGTGGGGGCACAATCTACTCTTGCCCCTTCACCCTTTGAACCCCCGCCTCAATCTGAGGTTTGTGCGTTATGCTCCCTCCCCACTCACCATGTGAGTGCTTGTCCCTTAGGATCTCAATATCTTGAGTTTGTGTAGGGGCTAATGAATGCTTTGAATGCGTATCCCACCTCAGGTAACAATCCGTACTCAAATACCTATAACCCGGGATGGCGAAACCATCCAAACCTCTCCTAGAAGCCACTAGCACCCACAACTACTTATTCCAACCTTAAATGCATTAGTCATCTCCAACCGGTTAAGGTTGAAGTTAGTAACGAAGCCCTCAAACGTTCTTGATAGACACGCAAGGAAAATATCGGTTTGGATCTCCACATCCAAGATGATATTGAAAGAACCAAGTTCATTCACATAGCCAAACAGTTTCAGCATATGATCCCGAACTAAAGTCCACTTTTCCATCTTCATGGACACAAATTTCTTGATGGTCAGATAACGATTCACCCAACTATGACCCTCAAAGATTTCTTTCAAATAGGCATCATGTCTGAAGAGAAGGCCATGTCTTCAACTTGCTTCTAAAGAACAGTCTACAAGGAGGTAATGATGTAGCACTCACATCTCATCAGCTTCTAGCCAGTCTTTTCATTCCTTCATTTAGACCTCAATAGAACTTGGTCCCGGTATGGCCTGTTGAGGGGTACTTAGGGCAATCGTGTATTTGTCAACCCTTAGAACGAGCATCAGGTTATATTTCCAGTCCTCGTAGTTTGGTCACGTTAGTTTATTATCATTAAGGAGGGAGGCAAAGGGGCCAAAATTGGTCATATTTTCTGAAAATAATGGTACAAAGCTAAAATAGGGTCTACTATAATCTATTTTATAGAATTTAAAAATAGATAATGTTTACTCCAGTCGTTATGTCTTCACCACCTCCAGTGGAGACAACCAGAAATCAAAATTTCATGGGCTCAATCACTAAGACTATTTGCCCTGAATTGGAAACAGCATCCCTGTGGGAGCATGCAACCGCTTCTGTCAATGGGGTTTTTACGACCCAGTCTTCATCAGAATTATCCACGGCAAACTGAAAGACATCTCAGTCTTTTTTTGGCCAGCTTTATGTGACCCGCCATACACAGCAATGGCCACACAAGCTTTTGGATACTTCCTACAAATCTATGTGGCATCGGTATGTGAGTTTATAGGCCCCACGGTGCAGGTAAAAGCCGTCACCTACTTGCACCGATGTCTCTATGTCCCGAAGGAAACTACTAGGCGAACCAGCATGAAAGAAAACATAGCTCTTACCCGGTAGGAATATCGAACTATGCACCTCCCACCTAGACCCTTAGCCGATTGATTGTGGAGGCCAAGGACTCTTCTTTGGAGGGAACCTCTTACATATCCCTTTTTTATGAGGTAATATGCAATTCTAGAAAGGTCACAACCTCCTAAACCTAGACCCTGGTCTACCGTGCTCCCACTAGGATTACAAACATTCTCGCGAAGCATTAGTACTCATAGAAAATATCATAGTCTCTATATTGAATACTCAACTTTTGCCTTTCTCGCAAGGATCATATTACAGATTCCAAGGATCCCGATACTCCATTAGTTTACTTATACTCCTAAGAACTGGAGCCAAGCCTAAGGTCAACATGAAAAGGACTCCCACTAGCATGACACCTCGTTCACAATGTGATGTCTGATATCATAGTAGATCTTATATCATTATAGGTTTCGATATTGACCAAATAGGGATATCCGACAATCTCTGTTGGACTTCAACCTAATGGTGACATAACCAAATTATGATGAGTTCTTACTACCATCAAACGTCAATTAGGAACGGATATCACTTAGTAGAATCCTAATCTAACTTGGACATTAGGACCATCTCCCACTAGGGTTATCATACTCTTTATGGGGTCATTAGTCATCTCCTAACAAATCTAATATTGGTTCTATCTCGGTACACAGTACTCAGTTACCTAAAATGCCATGAGGGTGGTTACCACCTTTTCTTTTAGATAGCCACCAGATTTACACATGTTAGAAATATATAGGGACATTGATGAATCCATAAGCTAAGTATTAATCATAAGCCTAATCTAAAAACTAACTCACAAGCAAGGCTGATAAACAAAAATTATCACTGGGGTTCTCTAAACATAGAGTAAAGAGTGTAACCGAAAAACATCTAAACTGAATCAAGTCCAGGGTCTGACCCCTGAACCTGAATAGTACAGCCAAGATATCATGTTCTTCCGTTCTGCAAAATCTCCCGACGATGATCCCGATCATCGTCAACGTGCACGCTTTCGTCGGATCCTCGTACTCTATGGTAGCGCTTGCCCGAACAGTGGATGTAGCATCTTGGATCGCTCATCTCTTTCTTTATATGATCGAAAAACTAATACGCTCCGAGAAAATGCTCGTTCGTGTATAATTTCCCTAGAAAGAAAAAGAAATAATTCTAGAAACATGACCAGGAAACCGAGAGTGGTCAACCTCTACCCCTGCCCATCGAGTGCCTTAAAATCCACAAGCATAATAATAATTAATGCATAAAATAAACTCAGGGTCTGACCCTCGGAGGTATACAATTATATATTATTATTCAGCATGGCACCTGCAAGAAGACGATGCATAGCACAATCTATATGCATGATCTACGCCGAACCCCGACAAAAATATATGTCATCATATATTCACATGATGTTTTCATGAATTCATGCATGAAGCATACACCGAAGCATGCTCTGATACCAATTGTTGGAATTAAATCATATTATTAGAGTCGCAGCGGAAGCAAAAAGTTAGATTCGAGGATCTCATAGTGTATGTTTCATTACAATTAATTCTATAAAACAATCTACATGTAAATCTATGATCCTAGCATATGTGCAGACACTTTAAAGGTATCTATGATCTACGAAAGATATATATGCATCTAGATAGGTGTTTAGAATTATCATACCTTGTGTATCTTAGATCCGAAGAGAACGGAACGATGGTTGATGATAAGCCGCATGTGAATTGAGAGTGAATATGTTGGATAGCACCTTGTCCTTTACAAATGGAGGAATCCTCGAAGTCCTATCTCTGAGTGCAAGGACTACGAGCTGACGGATGATCACGTTATGAAGACGATGGTGAGCCATGAGATCTCCTCCTTCTCTTTCTCTTTCCTTCCTTTTCCTTCCTTTCTCCTTCTTCTTCCTTCTTCCTCTTTCTTCCTTGGCCGAAACCACAAAGTCGTAGAGAGGAGCGGGGGTCGGATTTCAAAGGAGAGGGAGGGCTTAGGGCCGGTCTCTCCCCTCCCCTATCTTCTTATAGGTTCGGTCCCCTACTTGCATAATTAAGCTAGCGCCGACCCCTAAAGGATAGGGATGAGGGGGGGGTGCAGTAATGGATCCCCCCTATCTTCTGTGATGCCTTGGATGAAAACGCCCTCATGAAAGGCGGAGTACTGTAAGAGAGATAAAGAAGGTATGCTTGTCGGAATAGAGTTCTATTAGCGCCTATGAGCTTTTGAAATTATTCCGCTCATTTTAAGATCTATATTCAATATATTCTAAACCATATTTCAGTATTTACCAAAATACCCATATGGCCCCTTAACACATGTGAATTACGTTCTTAGGCTTAGTTTGCACGCCATCACACTACTTCGCATCTAACGTGTCCAACTAGGTCAGGGAATAATTCCTATACACAACGATAGGGTAGAACCTTTAAGGTTTAGGAACTCTAGCTCCAATCGGATCCCTAATTAACTGTTTCGATGGCATACTGAAAGTTCTGTGGGTGCAAATTTTGGCAAGAAGTCTGCAAACAGCAGGGCCCACCAACCCTGCCCGGTGGGCCCCCGAAGATCGCAGCGAGACCCACCGGCCCTGCCTGGTGCCCCCCCGAAAACTACAGCGGGACCCACCGACCCTGCCTGGTGGGCCCCCGAAGACCTCAGCGGGACCCACCGGCCTTGCCTGGTGGGCCCCCGAAGATCTCAACAGAACCCACCGGCCCTGCTTGGTGGGCCCACGAAGACTATCGCGAGACCCACCTGCCCTGCCTGGTGGGCCCAAGAGTCTGTGGAATCCCCCAGGAGACGGTAGCGGGGCCCACCAACTTTACCTGGAGGATCCTCAGATACGACAGCAAAAACCGCTATTTGCCACCAGAAAATCCTATAAATAGCAGCCCTTCAAATGTAAAAGGGATCCAAAATCTGATTTCCAGTTCTGAGATCTGATTTTCAAAAACCAGAGCTCTAGACTTCAGTTTCCATCCCTCATCTTCCTCTCTTCGATCTTCTTCTTGTCTTTGAAGAGATCAGAGTGGTTTCAGTGATACTTGGCCTGTCGAGATCACTTCGATACAAGTGTTAGTAAATTCAGGTTGCTCCCTATAGCACGGAGACGTAGGCTTCGGCTGAACTCCGAGATCACACATCTCGTGTCAACTCTCTGATTGCATTTCTCTCTGTTTGTGTATTGAGAACGGCAACTACAATCAACAGATCGAACAACGATCTTTGATTCCAACTTCAATTGACTGGTGCGGCAAAGTCTTCGGGTCGGCACAAAGATTTTCCCCCACAGTTTGGCACCGTCTGTGGGATCGAGCAAAAAAGTCAAGTTCGCCCTACAACAAGTCAGATCGGTTGAGTAGACAACCGATCAGACTTCCTAGCCCCTTTGGTTGAGCAGACAACCGTTAGGACGTCGGCACTCTCGTTGCACCCTTTGCTCTCTAAATAGCGAGGACGAAGCATCAGGGTCAACCAGAAGGAAGTAACACTCAACAAGCTCATCCTGAGACTTGTTCGATGAGTCAAAGGCTCAACTTCGGACAGCCCCTTGCTGTCCCCGAGATGGGGGTTCGCTCAGGAAGTGGGAGATCAGTCGATCGACCGATCGCCCAACCTACACGACAGTCAATTGGGCAAACTGTCCCCACTCCTGCTGAGGACCCTCCATCAACCTATCAAATTTCGGCGATCGACTTCCAATTGCTTCAATTGGCAAAACAGAACACTGCCCTCTCCGGGAGGCATCTGGATGATGAAGCTATCATGTTGGCTTTCCAGAATGCACTCCGCTTCGACTTGCATATCTACAATGACTTCATCCGCAATCCTCCTCCTTCCCTGGGTTAAATGTTTGATCGAATCCAAAGGGAAATTGAGGTTGAGGATGATCAAGTAGCTCGAAAGGGGCGGGAGACAAAGCGAAGGCCTACCGAAAGGGAAGCTCCGAAGTATGCTGCCAAAGCTCACAACGCTGAGGCAGCAGCTCCCCCTGTCAACAAACGGTCAAGAAATGATGCACGCCGATCTCCTCCAAAGAAGACCACTTTCACCAAGTGGAATCTACCGATCGAGCAGATCCTCGACCGAATTCAACACGAAGAATTTCTCCGGAGGCCTAATCCTCTGCAGCCTGACACCAAAGTCATGGCTGACAAAACAGTTTATTGCGACTTCCACCGAAGTAATGGCCATTCCACCGATCGGTGCTATCGACTGAGATATCACCTCGACGATCTACTGCGCGAAGGCCATCTTCAAGAGTTCGTCAAAGGCAGACAAGATCAACGTCAAACCTCTGCCAAGGGGAAAGAGGCTTGCTGGGTCCATCAAATCTCTTCTAACCGGTCATCTCTCACTGTGAATGCTAATGTCTTTGGTATTCACAGAACATTGCACAATCAAGCACTGACCGGAAAAGAATTGGATCGGCAAGTTCGACGCATCTTCCACGTTCGTTCTACGGCGAACAAAGAGGACACCTGGATCGAGAAGCCCATCAAAGGCTTAACTTGGCCTTCTATCGTATTCAACGACACCGACCTTCAAGGAGTCCATACTCCACATCGATACCCCCTGGTCTTAAAGCTCCTCATTGACGGGAGCACCGTCAATCGAATCCTCATTGACACCGGAATCTCCATCGACATTATGTTCTCAGACTGCTTCAAACGTCTGTGACATAAATATTCAAGCCTTGGCATCGTTCCAACGGTGATCACGGGCTTCAATGGCGAGCAAAGTATAACGGTGGGCGAATCAAGATTCACCCTCGACCTCAGCCAAGAGACTCGAGTCTCGGTGAGATTCGCAATCGTCGAAGGAACGTCCAGCTACAACGTCATTCTCGGGCGGCCATTCCTCCACCAGATTAATGCCATCTCCTCTTCTTACCATCAACTTCTCAAATTTGCAACGAGAGAAGGCATTATCTGCATTCAAGGCGATCAACAAGCCAGTCGATCTTGCGAAGCTGCTGCTGCGAAAACAGATCGCAAGATCAATTTTGCTCCTCCAAAGCGACCACGAGATGAAGCTGGTCCTTCTTCAACATAGCAATCAAAGGAGATCCCGCTAGCCGAGCCCCCACCAATTGAGTGGATAACTTCACCTTCAATCGAAGAAATCATTCCAGTCAATATCGGCAGCGGAGATCTCCCACAACAAACATTTATCGGTACCGGTCTCAGCGACGCAGAAGCGCGAGACATGGTATCCTTCCTCCAGTCCAATATAGATGTATTCGCCTGGTGCTTTGAAGACATGCCTGGGATCAACCTAGATGACGCGTGCCATCGATTAGCAATCAAAGAAGAAGTTAAGCTTGTCAAGCAAAAGCCGCGCACAATCCGACCAGAACTATAAATTGATGTTCAAGAAGAGATCAGTAAGCTACTCGCAGCAGGCTTCATTCGTGAAGTAGAGTACCCTACTTGGATCTCCAATATAGTCGGTGTCCCAAAGAAGAACGAGAAAGTCAGAGTGTGTATCGACTTCACCAACCTCAACAAGGCTTGCCCCAAAGATCCATTCCCCATGCCAAGGATTGATAGACTCGTCGATGCCACTGCTGGCCACGAGCTATTATCTTTCATGGATGGATACTCTGGGTACAATCAAATTCCACTTCACTCTGATGATCAAGAGAAGACGTGCTTTGTGACTAGCCGAGGTCTCTACTGGTACAACGTAATGCCATTCGGCCTCAAAAATGCTGGTTCTACCTATCAAAGGTTAGTCACAAAGATGTTCGAAGATCAGATCGATCGCAACGTCGAAGTCTACGTCGACGATCTCCTCACCAAGAGCTCCACTCGAGGAAGACATCTATCCGATCTGACGAAAACCTTTCAAGTCCTTCGAAAGTATCTTATGAAGCTTAATCCAGCCAAGCGTGCTTTTGGAGTTCAATCAGGCAAATTCCTGGGTCATCTTGTGACCAGGAGAGGTATCGAAGCCAACCCAGACCAGATTCGAGCTATTATGGATATGCTGTCACCTGCAAATCGGAAGGAAGTGCAACGTCTCACTGGAAGATTAGCTGCTCTCAATCGATTTATCTCAAAGTCTTCCGACAAGTGCAAGCCACTCTTCGACAAATTACGAAAGGCAGATACTTCTGGCTGGAATTCAACTTGTGAAGTAGCTTTTCAACACATCAAGAAATATCTGATGCAAGCTCCTATCCTAACGGCTCCACTTTCAAAAGAAGATCTATGGCTCTATCTCGCCGTGATCGATCAAGCAATCAGTGCGGTCCTGGTCAGCAGAAGAGAAGGTATCGAGCATCCGATCTACTACATCAGCCATACTCTTCTTCCGGGTGAGACTCGCTATTCAAAGACAGAGAAGGTCATACTAGCCTTACTCACGGCATCACGTCGTCTCCAACCTTATTTTGTTTCCCATCAGATCACAGTCATTTCAGAACACCCACTCAAAGATATCATTGACAAAGCAGGTCGAGCTGGTCAAATGACCAAATGGGTGATCGAGATGAGTGCTCTGGGGATCCAATTCGAATCTCGCACTTCAGTCAAGGGTCAGGCAATTGCTGATTTTCTAGCTGACTTTCCGGTTGAAGATCCCATAACTTGGGAAGAAGATGTCGATATGTGACTTGAAGATGAAAACAAACCTTCATTCAATATTGCGGCAGAAATTAATCCAAGCCTTGAGACTCCAACCACAACACCAACTCCATGGAAGCTTTATACTGATAGAGCTTCAAGTGCGATCGGTTCGGGAACTGGGATAGTCTTGGTATCCCCCGAACTTGATCATCTTCAGAAGGCCACCCTCCTCGGATTCAATACCACCAACAACGAAGCTGAATATGAAGCACTCATCTCCAGACTCGAAATGGCTGAATCCCTGGGGGTTGATCGAATCATCGTCTACAGCGACTCTCAACTAATCATAAGACAAATCAATGGGGAATACACGACGAGAGAAGAAAGAATGCAACTCTATTTGGCCCTGGTACGACGTCTTCAACAATGTTTTGCTAATGCCGAATTCATTCAAATTCCAAGAGCAGAGAATCAAGAAGCAGATGCTTTAGCCAACGCTGCCTTAGTTCTTGGAGATTCGCTTGGAGGAAGACAAATACAAATCAATTACCAAGAAGCGCCCAAGACCACCCCCGAACAACAGATCGTCGCCACTACAGAAAGATCTGGGGGTGGAGGACAATTGGCCTCGAACCCTACCACTTCAAATGAACTCGAGGATTGGAGACAGTTAATCTTCGGCTTCTTCAAACATGGAAAAATACCCGAAGATCCAAATCAAGCCCGAAGAATTCAAAGAAAGCTTCCATGCTATATCATTCAAGGAGAAGATCTATACTTCAAGTCTCACAACGGGATGTTGCTCAAGTGCATTGGCCCTGAACAAGCCAAGGCAATCCTGATTGATATCCACTATGGAGCCTACGGGAATCATTCGGGAGGAAAATCTCTTGAAGCCAAGATGAAGCTACAAGGTTACTACTGGCCAACAATGTCAAAAGACGCTCGCCAGGTGGTTCAAAGATGTGAGCCTTGCCAAAGACACGCTCAAGCTATCCATCTTCCAGCTGATGAGCTTCATCAATTAACAAGTCCATGGCCCTTCCATCAATGGGGGTTGGACTTCTTAGGTCCATTCCCACCAACTCCAAGGAAGAAGAAGTATCTGTTGCTAGCTACAGATTACTTCACCAAGTGGGTTGAAGCGGTACCACTCTTTTGAGAAACTGACGATGAAGTCATCAAGTTCATCAGGTACAATATCTTCTCGAGGTTTGGTACCCCACAAGCCCTAGTTGCTGACAACGGAGCCCAATTCGACTCTGACAAGTTCCGGGAGTTCTGTCTGAACAACGGAATCAAGCCCTTTTATTCATCTCCAAGATATCCTCAGTGCAATGGTCAAGCCGAAGCCTCAAACAGAGCTATTCTGGGTATACTCAAGAAGAAATTTGATAACAAGAAAGAATTGTAGGAGCAAGTCCTACCAGAAGTTCTGTGGGGCTATCGAACAACTCCGAGAAGATCAACATGTTTCTCACCCTTTCGTCTGACATATGGATCGGAAGCAGTACTCCCAACAGAGAACATATCAAGTACTTTGAAGACCAGAGCAGTCGAAGAAGAAATAAACGAAGAACTCCGAGTCGATGATCTGGATTTCTCTGCAGAACTACGAGATCGAGCACCCCTTCGTGTGGCCAAATATCAACAGAAGATCAAACGAGCCTACGATCAGAAGGTTTATAAGAGATAGTTCCCAATTGGCAGTCTGGTCCTCATAGCAGTTTTTTACAACACAAAGGAGCACAGTAGTGGAAAACTTGCTCCCAACTGGGAAGGTCCATATATTATCGAATCAGTGGGAGTCAAAGGCTCTTATCGACTGATCTCACCAGAAGGAGATAGATTGCCATGAGCTTGGAATGCTAGACATCTCAAAATGTTTTATCCTTAATGTAATCTGTGTGCTGAATAAAGATCAACTTCAAATGTTCTTCTTGTCAACTCAAGTTCTGAAGCAGTTTTAATTATCTTTCAAGTTCGATGTTATCTACATTCGATGCTATCTACATTCAAATTACCAGGTCGTTTAACAAGTTTGGGTGCTTGAGTTGTGACTCAACCCCTTACAGGCAGATGTTAAACAATTTCGGGTTGTGATACAACACAACCTTCAAATCACTAGATCAATTTGACAAGTTTGGGAGTTTGTGTTGCGACACTACCCCTTACGTACAAATGTTAAATGATCTTCAAATTCAATATCGTCTAACAAGTTTGGGTGCTTGAGTTGCGACTCAACCCCTCACATACAAATGTTAACGATTTCAAGTTGTGACTACAACAACCTTCCAATTTTCAAGTTACATAACAAGTTTGGGTAATCAAGTTGCAACCCGACCCCTTACATTCAAGTGTTTGTATCTATTCAACATTCCAATACCATCCAGAATACAACATTCAAAGATATTCAACACAAGAGGCATGCAGTTTCTAACACCAAAAAGATCTTTCATTATCAAAAAGTTGTTGAGTACAGGAGTAAGCTTCAATCTGAGAAGAGTTTACAGGTATAACAAACAAAAAAGGAGGTAGAAATACATCAGGGTTTAGCCACACTAGGAGCACACGACCTCTCTCCTTTGGATCCACCTCGAGCCTTGCTCGCCGCAGACGCCTTTGAAGATTGGATGCTGCTGGCATGAACCCTGAGTGCTTCCAGCGCCTTCTTGGCTGTTTCCCTGAAAATCTCGCATTCAGCACGGGACTCCTCGAGCTCCTTCTTCAAGGCCTCCTCCTTGGCAGTTGAAGCGGCATCCTTTGCAGCAAGTTGAGCCTCCAACTCCTTTATTCGAGTCGCGCGATCGAAGGACAAAGTCTCGATCTTGAAGAATCGATTCTTCAACTCTTCAAGCTCGTGACCTCGAGCCTCATAGCCATTCTGCCACCCCTTGCTCTCCAGCTTCTCCTTGCGAAGGGCCTCGATCTTGGCCTTCAAAGCCTCCTTCTTGGAAGACAGAAGCTCCCTCAGCTTATCCTTCTCCTCTTGGTCAGCTTCCAATTCAGCCGCCAGGCGAGAGACTTCAGTTGAAGCCTCTCGCTCTCCGACCTTCTTGAAAAGCTTTGTGCCGAACTTCAGAACCGCTGAATTCTACGAACAAACAAGAAGTGTTAGAAATATTTCAGAAGATTCAATTCAAAAGTCAAGTCAAGCTGATGCACTTACCACCACTTCAAGCCTATAAAATACTTCCTCGATCGAAGCACCCGAAAGGTTACAGAGCTTCCGGATCACTGGAGTTGGGTGGTTGATGTCAACCTCACCCAAATCCTTCAAAAGTAAAGTCATACCAGCAGGAGTCTCTGCAAGCCAAGCAAAAGTTCAAAGAGTTAGAATATTTCAAGCATCAAAGGCAGTGCCAATCAGAATAGAATTCAGTAAAGATACCTATAGCATCAACTTGAGATACTTTTCCCTTCCCACGATCAGAGCTCTTACCCTTGGAGGTCGATTTCTCCTTGGTGGGGTTGGTTCCGGCTGAGGTTGGGGAGTCCCAGCATCCACGCGGCTTCCTCTCTCCATGTGTGCGGGAGAGGGAACACCACGAGGAGGAGTGATCTCCCCTTTTTCTTGTTGCCCGCCGGACTGCACCAGCTGGGCCATCAAGGCTGTCGTCTCCTCGGCCACCTGCACAGCCGATCGACGAGAGGCGGTAGTAGATTGATCTACCTCCATCCCACCACTCGTCACAGCCCCCTCAAGCTGAGGGACGCTCGGAGGTATTTGGGCGAGGGGTGTGGGGTTGCTTGCAACCCCATCACTCCCCGAAAACTTGATTTTGAGACGCATAGGGCGTTTCAACTCCTCGAAACGATATGTGGGTTGTACCCTCTTGCCATCGCCCTCTGCATCCATCACCTCCTCTATGCGACGGGCCTTAGCCTCGTCGATAGGGATCGGCTGCGAGTCTTCATCTCTATCGCCCGTGGGGGTGGGAGGAATTTCTTCCTCACCACCCCCTATCTCTTCTTCACCACTAGTGGGGGTGGGAGGAATTTCTTCCTCACCACCCCCATGTCCATCTCCTCCAATATGAGTAGGAGGGATATCATCACCTCCACCATTCCCACCATCATCGTCTTCATCGTCGTCACCGTTATCGTCACCATCATCACCTCCATCCTCTTCATCTTCTCCACCTTCTTCTTCTCCCCCTTCTTCTTCTTCTTCCTCTTCTTTCTCTTTCTCTTCTTCTTCCTCTTCTCTCTCTTTCTCTTCTTCTTCCTTCTTCTCTTCGACGATGACCCTTCTCTTCTTCGCCTGGCCTTGGCAGCGTATCACCAGCTTCTCTTCTGTGGTGGGCAATCGACGCCTCGCACCATATGCCTTCTTCTCAGCCCGGATTCTTCTAACAATCTTTCCCGATTGAGGATCCTCCTCGTAATCGGAGTACAAAACTTCATTATCCTCATATCGGACCCGCAGTCGGTGGAGGAGATTGGCGTTGCCATACCTGACCGGGCAATTCGAAAATTGCTTCCATGATCGAGTGCCGCACGTCAACTCCAGAAACAGATTGTCGATGGCACCGACCCGCTCCGAAGGCTAGGCAAAGACACCTCCCTCGCAGTACATCTTTATCTCTTTATGCACATCGTTCCGGGGGGTCTCGGGCACTGAGAGCGGAGTCCATGCACCGGAAACCGAAATCTGCCAATCGGTGTAGAGCTTATCAGAAGGGACGGTGTCTACGATCGGGCGCAGGACTGATACGCCAGTCAAATTGAAGAACGGGCTGTCCTTCCTCGATGCCCACTTGTAGTGATAAAAGAAGTATCCCAACTCGATCCTCGCTTCCTCGCCCTCGGGGATGCTAGAGTAGCAAGCCTTCAAATCCTCCTGGAAGTCAGATTCTACGGGACAGAAAGCATAGATGATCCTCCAAGCGTTCCCGGAGATCTGCCCGGGACAAAGGCCTGAGGTGTTCAGCAACCTCGCGGCAAAGGGTGGCAGTGGAAGGCGCAGTCCACAGTTGAGCTGGCCAATGGTGACAATGGTCCCCATTACTTGCTCCTTGTTGGCGTAGTTTGTGAAGACCGTCCGCTTGTCGATACCGAAGGCAGACTAAACCCCCGGGAGCGACGATCGAACCTTCCCTTCTGTGAAACAAGCCAGCAGCTTCTGCTACTTAGCCCTCTTCACATCGGTGAGTTTGCCACCTGTGTTGTACACATATGCAGGTTCCTCTGTCAGCGACATCAGGGGCGCCAGAACGAACTTCGCCTTGGGAATGTGCTCTGGCCTTGATGGAGCAGAGGCAAATCCGACTCCCATGTGCCTTTTGCCCAATTCACCCAGCTCCACGAGCACAGCCTTGCCCTTGCCATGGCCTTTCGGAACGGATGAAACTTCGGCAATCTCCTTCCCCTTCCTCTTCGAGGGGACCACATTCATCTTCTTCGCGCTACAGATAAGGCCATTTTGATCGATTGGGAGAAAACAGAGAATAAGAAATCGAGAACAAAGATTCTGGACTTCGAAAAATTCTGAAAGCGTGGGGTGAAAATGACAGCCAGAGAAGCATATATACCCTGAGGGAATTGGCGCGCAAATCGAGTGGACACGTGTCATCACTATATCAAATCCCGTGTTTTTGCAGGGACACGTGGCGTCAATCCGTAGCAAGCACAAAAGTAGGCGAACCGTCATGACCAGACGAAGAGTCGAACCGCCGGTCCAAGCGAACCGCCGGTCTGAGCGAATCTCCTGTCCAACCAGACCGTCGGTTCAAAAGACTCCCCGATCCAGATGGACCAAAGATTCAAGCAGAAAAAATCGAACTCCATCGCCACTCGAAGACTTCAACTCGACAGGTTCACAACTAACCTCGACCGGTTGAATTTAACCGATCGGTCAGACTTGACCGATCGGCCAAATTCAACCGATCGATCGATTTTCTACTGGATCGGGCAAAAAACTTGGCCTTTTTGCCCGATCCCGCCAACCTCGACCGGTTGAATTTAACCGATTGGTCAGACTTGACCGATCGGCCAAATTCAACCGATCGGTCGATTTTTTACTGGATCGAGCAAAAAACTTGGCCTTTTGCCCGATCCCGCCAACCTCGATCGGTTGAATTTAACCGATCGGTCAGATTTGATCGATCGGCCAAATTCAACCGATCGATCGATTTTCTACTGGATCGGGCAAAAAACTTGGCCTTTTGCCCGATCCCGCCAACCTCGACCGGTTGAATTTAACCGATCGGTCAGACTTGACCGATCGGCCAAATTCAATCGATCGGTCGATTTTCTACTGGATCAGGCAAAAAACTTGGCCTTTTGCCCGATCCCGCCAACCTCGACCGGTTGAATTTAACCGATCGGTCAGACTTGACCGATCGGCCAAATTCCACCGATCGGTCGATTTTCTACTGGATCTGGTAAAAAACTTGGCATCGGTTGAATTTAACTGATCGGTCAGACTTGACCGATCGGCCAAATTCAACCGATCGGTCGTTTTTCTACTGGATCGGGCAAAAAACTTGGCCTTTTGCCCGATCCCGCCAACCTCGACTGGTTGAATTTAACCGATCGGTCAGATTTGACCGATCGGCCAAATTCAACCGGTCGGTCGATTTTCTACTGGATCGGGGCAAAAAACTTGGCCTTTTGCCCGATCCCGCCAACCTCGACCGGTTGAATTTAACCGATCGGTCAAAATTGACCGATCGGTCAAATTTAACCGATCGGTCGATTTTCTACTGGATCGGTCAGGAAACTATGTTTTCTGACCGATCACTTCAACCTCGACCGGTTGAATTTAACCGATCGGTCATACTTGACCGATCAGTCAAATTCAACCGATCGGTCGATTTTTTACTGGATCACTTCAACCTTGACCGGTTGAATTTGATCGATCGGTCAAAATTGACCGATCGGTCAATTTTGACCGATCAGTCTGAAACTGACCGATCAGCCTTATTTTCGATGCTAACACTCGGAGAAGCTCCTTTGCATTTATGACAGGGGGTCGTTAGCTTTGCACGAAGAATCCAAGCCAGCCAAGGTGGCCTCTTAGCTAACTTGGAGGGGGTAATTGTGGGTGCAAATTTTGCCAAGAAGTCTGCAAACAGCAGGGCCTACCAACCCTGCCCGGTGGGCCCCCGAAGACTATAGCGAGACCCACCGGCCCTGCCTGGTGGGCCCCCGAAAACTACAGCGGGACCCACCGGCCCTGCCTGGTGGGCCCCCGAAGACCTCAGCGGGACCCACCGGCCTTGCCTGGTGGGCTCCGAAGACCTCAATAGAACCCACCGGCCCCGCTTGGTGGGCCCACGAAGACTATCGCGGGACCCACCTGCCCTGCCTGGTGGGCCCAAGAGTCTGTGGAATCCCCCAGGAGACGGTAGCGGGGCCCACCAACTTTACCTGGAGGATCCCCATATACGACAGCAGAAACCGCCATTTGCCACCAGAAAATCCTATAAATAGCAGCCCTTCAAATGTAAAAGGGATCCAAAATCCGATTTCCAGTTCTGAGATCTGATTTTCAGAAACCAGAGCTCTGGACTTCAGTTTCCATCCCTCCTCTTCCTCTCTTGGATCTTCTTCTTGTCTTTGAAGAGATCAGAGTGGTTTCAGTGATACTCGGCCTGTCGAGATCACTTCGATACAAGTGTTAGTGAATTCGGGTTGCTCCCTATAGCACGGAGACGTAGGCTTCGGCTGAACTCCGAGATCACACATCTCGTGTCAA
Organism: Chamaelirium japonicum; assembly: GCA_947650365.1. Lineage (NCBI taxonomy): Eukaryota > Viridiplantae > Streptophyta > Magnoliopsida > Liliales > Melanthiaceae > Chamaelirium > Chamaelirium japonicum. The sequence continues at coordinate 39,364,092 of OX393560.1, read as the reverse complement.
CTCTCTGATTGCATTTCTCTCTGTTTGTGTATTGAGAACGGCAACTACAATCAATAGATCGAACAACGATCTTCGATTCTAACTTCAATTGACTGGTGCGGCGAAGTCTTCGGGTCGGCACGAAGATTTTCCCCCACAAGTTCCGCTAATCAGTCCTAATTCGATTAACCCATGTAGCCACCCAGTATACGACGCGAGTTAAACTCTAGTGATTCTAAGCTTATGTTACTCTCTTGTAACCTTGTTCTCTACTATACTCTGATAATCTTTTGTCCCTCCTATTATTGGTGCCATGATTTGACTCGGGCGGTAGGGAGTACCGTCAGAACTCGATCGATCATCTAACTAGGATTTGATGACTTGTCATCCATAAGGGTACGGTACACACCTTCCGGTACTATACCTAACATCCGGTTTATCGTCAGTCATACGAATAACCACAAGACCTGGATTAATTATGTGGACAGATTGACTCATCAAAAATACGCCCATCTATCACTAGACATCGGATAACCTGTAGGGGTTGCATGCCACTGTAGCGCTAACCGGATAATCCAATGTACCGTAGTATTGGACTATGGAAGGTCCACACACGTTGGCACATTAAAGCACCACACAACTAGTTGGCTCAGTGTGCAAGGTCCCTTAGGATTGAGGATAAATTATCTATAGTAGTAAAATGGTTTATGCACCAGGCTCTGATACACTATTCCAAGTACCATCTTGGTTCCTGTTAAACACGATCATCATGATTGGTCAGGTGAATGGAAATCCCACGTTCCCATAGTAGAGACTTCACAATATCCTCTACCTGTCAACAGCTTATTCCCGATAAAGCGACTGTCATCACTAAAGCTGTGAACTAGTTCTAGGTCTACACAGAATTGATCTACTAGGTCTCCCAAGTATGGACCCACATGTGCGTATGTGGCATACTGTATTCCCTAGGATCCTTTATTATATATGAATTATCATACACCAAAGTAGTATTCTAATTAAAGCAATAACCAAAGTCATCTTTATTAATGTTAATACAGAAAATCCACTCTCAGGACACACGATCTACAATACCTTTGCCCTGTCAATCTACCCTTCCAACGACATTATACAAACACCTTACTGGTCGGTCCTAGGTAGGGGGTCAGTAGACAAAATGATAATCCCCAGACAAAGGGTTGGCTAGAAGACATCTCCGATTGGCCCTTAGCATGGGGTCAGCAGGCGCAATGGTCGGCCCTTGGTAGGGGTCGGCAGGCGCAGTTGGAGAAGCTCACTGAACTCGAACCCCTCAGCTAGTAACCAGAATGGATTTCTTCAACTCTCGTATCCCAGAAAGAACTTCCTCCTCCTTCTAATCTCTTAGGCACCACTCTATATCCCTAGTTCGCTAGCCCCCTTGCCTGAATACTATTACAGCCCAGGGTCGATCTCCCTCTATGCTAAGACTATCCCTTCTCGCCCAATCATTCAACAGGTCTGCAGATGCTACGGTCAGCCCCAAATAGCGGGTCAACTGATAGAACTTTGGTCAGCCCTAGGCAGGGGGGCGACAAATTCTATCCAACCCTTACCAAAGCCGCGTCAACATTGACAAATTGATTTTTGCACTATGGAGTCCTAGCCAGCTAGGTTAGCACCTGCCTAGCCGGGAGGGGGTAACTTTGGGTGTAAAATCTGGCTAGCGCCCGACGATGGGACACGCCAACCCTGCTTGGGGCCCACAGAGATGATGGTGGGACCCTTTAGTCCTATCTGGGGCCCACAAGGACCATCTAAGGTCTGGTAAATCCCCCCTCAAGGTATTTACCAAAACCCTAGATATTTTCTAAAACTCTATAATAGCTAATCTTGTAAATATTCCAGATCGGAATTCATTATTCCACATTTCACTTCCTATTTTTTAGAGCTCTCTGAGCCTTCTGGTGATCAAACTCTAGTCAAGCCTACTCCATTCTCTGTCTACTTGCATAGCCATTACTCGGTCTGTCGAGAGTAGCTCTATATTTTTAGAGATAGTGGATTCAAAGGTTGCGTCTTACCACACGGAGACATAGGCTTCTGCCGAACTTCGTCATCACACCCTGTGTCAACTCTTTTTTTCTTTATCTCTTTCTCTATTGTATAGTGTCTGAGTGACAGCTCAGCAGACGACAGCTTAGTACTACACTGTGCTTCATACTCGAAGATAACCCTCACTCGATTACTAGAGGGAGATCGTACGATGGTTGTAATTTTCCCCCATAGATCTCCATTTTCCAAGCAAAACAAGGAAGGGGGAGTTAGCGATCAATCCCTAACATAAGATCATATTAGCGTTAAGGATGCAAAAATATACATGTTAGTGATAAGTCCCTGCAACTAGCTTGTCTTATGGCGTCAGTTTCTACTGTCTTTTTGACCGTCAAATCGACTCCGAAACATAAAAATATCTCGCAGAACTTCATCAAATTTACGTTCATGTCATCCTTCTAAAATATTTCTACGGGACCACAAGCACATCCTTGTCATCTAATTTACAATATTGTCATCCTTCTTAAATATCCCAGCGGGACCACAAGCACATCATTTGTCATTTAATTTACAATACTATCATCCTTTTGAAATATTCCTGCAGAACCACAAGTACATCCCTCTTAAAATTAAATAGTCGGCCTAAAAAAGTAAAAAGTCACACCAGATCTCTCCAAAAAACCGTGGAACTTCATCTAATTTGTGATTTTTGTTATCATATGATTTACAATTGTTGTTCTTTTAGACCAAAATATTGCTCTTTTGAAAATTAATATTTTTTTCTAATGTTTTATAATAATTAATTTCATATGAAAAGTTGATTTATTATATTTTTTGAGTTTATCTTTGAGTTTATGTGTGTTTTGGAGGATAGTATCATTTAAATTCAATAGGTATTCCAATTATTGCTCTTTGTATTCCAATTGTTTCATAAGAATATTCATATGGAAAGTTGATCTATTATATTTTTTGAGTTTATAAATGTTTTGATGATATCACTTAAATTCAACAACTATTTTAATAGTAACCTTTATATTTCGATTGTTCTTCTTTCTGACATAGCTTTTTATTATGATAGTTAAAAGATATACACATGTAGAATTACTATCTACTGTATGTTTTGAGTTCAATTTAAGGGTATATGTGTACTCTTTAAGATGATCCATTGAAATATATTTATAACTTCAATCGTTGCTCTTTCTACTCCAATCATTTCTCCTTATGTTTTAACTACTTATATTAACAATGCATATTCATCTATATATGAAATGATTATCTATTATAATTGCTTAATATTCATTTCAGTCTATTTCTATGTTGAAACATAATCTGATTGAAAAACAATAATATTTTAATTATTGCCCTTTTTAACCTAATTATTGTGTTTTTATTATTAACCAATTTTTTTACGAATTAATATTTATATAAATCTGAATATTGATCTCTTGTGTTCTTTAGGTCTGCATTTGCTCTTATGGGTTTTGGAATTATGTATTATTTGAATATTTTCTCTATCACTCCAATTGTCACCCTTTTAAAAATTTATACTCTTTTGAATCCCCCCATCTCTATTAAAGCTTTTCACAACCATAAAATTAAATCTCTGAAAACCTTCCTTTTTTAAAAAAGATGATTCATTAAAATTCAACTATTATTTGAATTATTCCTCTTTTACTTAAAATATTATTCATTTGGAGCTTTTGACTACCCTAAAATTAAATCTCGATTTCCTCTAAAAAAATTAAATTTTGTAAGTCTTCTTACTTTTCTTTAGTAAATTTTTGAAGAAAGTAAACAATAACTCAGGGGCGGGGGGGGAGGGGAGGGGGGGGGCAAAGGGGGAAGAATATATACATATACTCCGATTACTGCAGCCCCTTGGATCATGAATTCAGGAGCCTCTCACCACATGACCCCTGACCACTCCATTCTCAGTGCATGTTCATCATTCTCTTTCGTCCCTCCGATCCATTCTGCCAATGGTTCACTTTTGACCATCTCGCTGACTGGATCCATCACCACTAGCTCAGATCCCACTGGTCATATTTCCTTACGTTTTGCTCTACATGCCCATTAACTTTGCATGACCCTTATTCCCATTAGTAGCCTCTATGTTTCTGGACTAACTGTTTCTTTTACCTTTTCTTCTTGCATTATGCAAGATCCACATGCTGGCTAAAGGATTGGCGTGCTTGAAGGAAAGATGGATTGTACCATTTAAAGTACCTTTATCTTCTTGCCTCGCCTCCCACAGGCCTATGTGGTGTTGTCATTTCTCAAGCGGATCTGTGGCACTGAAGATTAAGTCATGTATCAGGGTCTCGACTAAAAAGCATTTTTCAGTTTGGAGCTTTACGTCGAGTTTTATTCTCTCCTCTCTCCTTTTGTCCGAGCTATAGGTTAGCTAAGTACTCGGCCCTCTATTTCTCTTTTAGTTTGTTTATAGCATGTCGTCCTTTAGACTTAGTACATTTCAACACTTGGGGTCCATCTCCTTTTCCCTCTATGACTGGTTTTTGTTATTATATAAGCTTCATTGATGATTACTCTTAATACACTTGGATATATCTTCTCTGTTATCGCTCCAAGATATCCGATATCTACCATAATTTCACCACCATGATCCACACTTAGTTCCATGCTCATATCAAGACCTTCAGGTCTGATTGCTCCTGTGAATACCTCTTCTCCATGATGTGTTCCGTCCTTCAGCCTTAGGGGACCCTCTTTTAGTAGTCATGTTCTCATACTCATGAGCAAAATATGATTGCTAAGAGGTAGGACTGTCAATCTATTATATTCTACAAAAGCTTGTGCTCAGCTCCTTAGTTCCCCATACTTTCTGGGTAGAGGCTATCTTGATCTCTATCAATCTCATCAACATCACTCCCTCCGTTGTCCTCTCTAGAGTATCCCTTCATGAGCGTCTTTACACCACTCCACCTGATTACAGCATGCTCCGTACTTTCGGGTGCACATGCTTTGTTCTTCTTCCACCCCACGAACGCAATAAGTTGTTTGCAAGTCAGCGAAGTGTTTTTTATTGGGGATCAGTTCTAAGCTCAAGGGGTATCACTGCTATGAACCCCTAATTCATCATATTCGTATCGCTCTTCATGTTTGTTTTAAAGAGGATGTTCCATACTACTCTTCCGAGTCTCACGATCTTACTTTTCTTGAGACTCTTCATTCTCCCTCCATTGAGCCTCTCCCTCATGCATCACTGCCACTACCTCCCTCTACCACAATTGTTCCTTCTACTTCTTTTCTTGATCCTCTATTTCTTGCGACTATCAATGTTTCCCCTATCTCTTCCTTTTCCTCCTCTAACAACATATGTCCCGTGTTACCTCCTTGTTCATATGCCTCTCCTTTTCCTAAAGGTGAATCCACTAGTACTTCGCCTACTCCAACCGACTCACCTCTGGCAGATATGGACCTAGTTCTCCTCCTTGCAACCTCCAGTGAGAGTGCCACCCACCTGATCATTTTGATTATTCTGTTGCCCACTTTGGCTTTGTTGTAGTCATTGCTTATTCGCCCCAATTTCACTTATCTCTGTAGGTGCAAAAATTGTATTGGACTGGACCAGACTCGAATGGGCCTGCACAATAGCCCATGTAGGCAGCCAAGCCCATGGACCTACTCTATAGGGCCTGCAAATTAAACTCTCTTTTATTGGGCCCAGACAACGGCCTAATAAGGGCCTAGCAAGGAGGCCCAGAACCAGCGTTGCCTCAGTATCGCCATGTCATCACTGCCATATTGAGCGCATTCCTCAGCTATAAAATAACCCCTTATGGCTTACAGAGCGAGGGTTGGTCATTCGATCAAAGGAAGAAGGATTCCAGATCCCGAGTCTTAGTTGTCTACTCTTCTTCTTGTACTCTTCTAGTTGCTCCGTGCAACCACATTGTAAGAAGCTTCTCTCGATCTATTGAGAGAACGCTCATCACCATTTACACATACATTATAGTGCAAACCAAGTGGCACCTCTCATCTAGAGACGTAGGTCGAAAGACTGAACTTTGACAACAACTCCTCATGTCTTCTCTCTCTATCTACTCTTTAATCTTCTAAGCTTACAAACCATATATTCAATCAAGAATTATGGGGCGAAGTCTCTGATCAAGAAGGCACAAAAATTTCCCCCATAATCTTTGGCGCCATCTATGGGATATCGTTAGAGGTCTTACCCATATCTCTACTGACTCCTACTCAACTTGTCGTGATAAACCACAAGTCCTCCTTCAAGTCTACTTTAACTTCTTCATCACGCTGATATCAACATGCTCGATGGTGAAGGCCAACACAACCCTCCGAAGATGGGTGCTGATTGAACAAATGATGTGCTGACCGAAGATGAGCAAGAAGTCTTCGCAGCAACCAATCGTAGACATGTCCATGAGCGGTTGGGGCCGAAAGGCAGACAACCAGAAGGCCGCATCAATTGGCAGGACTATCATTCCCGAGGTGTTGATCTGGCAAAGAGCATGATACCCAAGGAGGAAAGGCTTTGGCTATGTACCAAATCTTAGCTGTCGACTTCCAGCTACTAAACCTTCTAAAAAAGAATGCAGCCCTCGAGCAAGAGAGAGATTTCCTGAAGAAGAATACTGAAAGAGCGGGGGTTGTGGTCCACAACTCTCCCGCTGCTGATGAAGACCAACCAAGGACTCGCCTAGGCATGACTCATCATCTTGAAGAACCACATGTGCCGCGTATCGAGAGGCGTCAAGTATCCATGCAAGCACCAAGGCAAAATAGTGTGGGATCGCCTCAACATTGACGGCGCACTGAGCCACCGCTGACAAACATCGCCTGAGTCAACGGGGTCCACTGGACGTCCCGTCCCTTCATGCACGAAAGAGATGCCCACCAGCTACTCAACAGACTAAGGCATTTTGTCGACATGGGGCACCACCATCAAGATCGCAAGCAGGTAATCACTTTGGCGGAGCCTCTATATCCCAAGGTGCTTACAACCCTTTCCCTATGGGTTGACGAACACCGATCCTGCCCAAGTTCAATTGCATTAAGGGAGACCCTACTCTCCACATCCTACCCTTCAAGTAGGCCCTGACGCCATGCGAGCATGAGAACCATGTTCTCTGCCGTATGTTCACGGGAAGCCTCGAGGGACCTGCCCTCAACTGGTACTGCACGCTACCTACCAGTGTGGTAGTCATGTTCGAATAGTTGGCAGAGCTCTTCATGGATCGCTACCGGCTAAACTTGAAGCCGAAAAAGAAGCTAGATTCTCTCTACCGATTAAAGGTCCCCCGACGAGTCCCTGAGGAGCTTCACAACAAGGTTCCGTAATTAGCATTCCGAGCTCACCGATCAGTCCCAGAATGAGGAGGCTATCATGCTGGCATTCCAGAATGCCATCTGGCCGGAGCTCCATGTCTACACTGACTTCATTCGGTATCCTCCGAGTTCACTAGAAGCGATGTTCAAGTGCATACAGTGGGAGATAGAGGTGGAAGATAATCAGCGGGCCAGAAGACTACGCGAGCCCCGCAAGTCTCGTGACTTCCGACACATGAAGGCTGACGAAGCCCAAAATGAACCTTACTATAAGAAGTCTGCCAATGTCGCATCCGAACATGAGGTACTAGTTAAAAAGTGACGCAATGAAGATCCGAAGGCTCCTTTAACAAGAAAGAGGCGGAATCCAAGGGAGCAGAGGGTGTTTGCTGAGCTGAACACCTCCATTGAAGACATCTTTACCTACTTGCAAAACGAGCCCTTTTGCAAGTGGCCACAGCCTCTTCCTCCAAATTCTGACCAAGCAAGGGATGTGACAGCTATTGTAAATTCCATCGCAGTCATGGACACCCGACGTCAACCTGCCGACGATTGAAGCATCATATTGAAGACCTGATCCAAGAAGGGTGACTCGATGGCTACCTCGCTAATAAGGAACCAGGCCAAGAGAGGGAAAGACAGTAACGGTAGAGGCAGAAAGTCAACGTGAAAAATGGATGCACCAGGCAAACGACATTCACAAATACTTACATTGGCAAACATCCCCCTGCAAAGAGGTTAAGCACCTAGAAATACGAGTTCATAACGTCCATCGGGCAAACTTTGAAAATTGTGACTGCAGCTTTGCTTTATTAATAAAATACATCTTTTTCTCGAAATCAAGTCTCTCGAAGTTTGACTCCACTAGTTTAAGGCATAAAAAAAGGCTTCTAGCAACTCAGGTCAACAAAAAACCTTCGATTTTTCCCGTTCAAGTAGGAAGCTCTAAGGCAATTCAGCTACGCCCTCTTGAGGCTAAAGTCCGATGAAAAGGCTTCTGGCAACCCAGGTCAACCAAAGACCTTTGATTCCGCCCGTTCGAGTTGGAAGCTCGAAGGCAATTCGGCTACACCCTCTCGAGGCTAAATTTCGATAAAAAGGCTCGTGGAAACCCAGGTCAACCAAAGACCTTCGATTTCGCCCGTTCAAGTCGGAAGCTCAAAGTCAATTCGGCTACGCCCTCACAAGGCTAAAGTCTGATAAAAGGCTCCTGGCAACCCAGGTCAACCAAAAACCTTCGATTCTGCCCGTTCAAGTTGAAGGCTCGAAGGCAATTCGGCTATGCCCTCTCGAGGTTAAAGTCCAATAAAAGGTTCCTGGCAACCCAGGTCAACCAAAGACCTTCGATTCCGCCCATTCAAGTTGGAAGCTCGAAGGCAATTCAACTACGCCCTCTCGAGGCTAAAGTTTGATGAAAAGGCTCCTAGCAACCCAGGTCAACCAAAGACCTTTGATTCCACCCGTTCAAGTCGGAAGCTCGAAGGCAATTTGACTATGCCCTCTTGAGGCTAAAATCCCATAAAAGGGCTCCTGGCAACCAAGATCAACCAAAGACTTTCGATTTTGCCCATTCAAGTCGGAAGCTCGAAGGCAATTCGGCTACACCCTCTTGAGGCTATAGTCCGATAAAAAGGCTCCTGGCAACCCAGGTAATCTAAACCTTCGATTCTTCTTGTTAAAGTCGAAAGCTCGAAGCAAAATCGGCTATGCCCTCTCGAGGCTAAAGTTTGATAAAAAGGCTCCTGGCAATCCAGGTCAATCTAAGCTATCAACCATACTCAACCAAGGCAATGAGAATAAGCCCAAGATCCTGCCTTTCGCACTCGAAGACAAAGTTCGAGGCGACCAATGCCTCGACACTCTACATGCCCAAGGCCCTGCCCTTGGCACTCGAAGACAAAGTCTGAGGAGACCAACGCCTCGGCACTCTATAAGCCCAAGGTCCTGCCCTTGGCACTCGAAGACAAAGTTCGAAGCGACCAACGTCTCGGCACTCTATAAGCCCAAGGTCCAGCCCTTGGCACTCGAAGACAAATTCCGAGGCGACCAACACCTCAGCACTCTACAAGCCCAAGGCCCTGCACTTGGCACTCGAAGACAAAATCCGAGGCAGGCGTCGCTACCTCAGAATATACCACGTTGAAGGAGATAACCTTGACACTCGAAGACAAAGTCTGAGGCAAGCGTCGCCGCCTCAATATGCACCAAGTCCAAGGAGACAGCCTTGGCATATAAAAACAAAGTTCGAGGCAGTCATCCCCGCCTTGGCATGCAGCAAGTCCAAGTTTCCTTCCTTGGCACTTAAAGATAAAATCTGAGACGCTACCGCTGATGTCTTGACACTCGAGCAAAATTCTATGCTTATTGTCTTGGCATGCAATGACAATGTCCGAGACCAACGTATCAGTAGTCGATCAAAAGTCCAAGCTTAGTCTTGTCGCTCGGGTCCAAACATCAGAATGTCACCGATCATCACCCTCTCTCAACGATTGACAATTCCAAATCGGTTAGGGGGTGGTCAGTCCAACTCTGTCAGCATATGCTGCCCTCCGTGCCATGACATTCAAAGCAACGGATAGTTGGTGAGCAATTGATCGACCGGCAGCAACCAAACTTCCAGCAACGATCGATCGACCAAAGTCCAACATTTTGTGAGAGACACCGCAAGAACAGTCAATCCCCTGGACCGTCATCAACTAGTAGCGATCAATTGATCGATCATTGGCCGGGGGTCGCCCATGTCCACCCACACACTCAACGCTTGATGAATACAGTCAGACTTCGATATTCACCAATTAAAGGCGACTATGCATATTTTCCAAATCACACTCAAGCCCGATCAAAGAATCGCACTTGCAAAACAAGGAACATGGCATCCAATACCATGGTCACATGGGCTGCCAGGTTGAATGGCATTGACTCAATATATGCTTAGCATACCAGCCAATCATTGGGTCCATTGACTAATGAATGTGACATCAACGGCCAAGGTTCACACTACGCAAAGATCTGATGCTCACCAACTTGATTGACGAGGCATCCAATCACAAGATATCAACGACTATGATTCTCATTCACAAACAAGGCACATCGGCTATAGCGGGGATCACCCGATTGGCATGGAGATCGATTGTCTTCATCCATCTCTTCTTGACTCACCATGGAGGAAGAGGAGAGATCGGGTCAAAGGGATCTCGTATCTCTGATCCGATAAGCTCCCCTCATTCTCTAGTCGTGCCAATGGCAAACCGGGAGGGGATCTGCCTCCTTTCCCCTCTCGATGATCGACAGCCACATAATGCGATCGCACACCCCCCCTCCTATGCGATCTGCAGAGAGGAAGAATAAAACACAGGGCAAAATGACGCTTCCTTGATTGTTGCCATGACAACACCCTCACGCTAGCTGGCAACACAGTAACAAGGTACAGTTATACATCGGGTGAAGACTGGCCAACCATCATACGATGGTAACCGACAATTTTGAGGAACCCCCTAGGTGTAGCACAACCCCGCGCCGATAACCTCACGCATCAATGCCCCGGGAATATAACTGAAAAAGTGTCAGTTTCAGATAGGGTAAAATTCTGAAAATACATTATTTTCAGTACCGACACTTTTTAGCCTTTTCTAGTGGCAACCACAGCCCCTCATTCCAAGCAGAGAGAGTGAAAACTTGGTGCGACTATAGTTGACGCTCAACAACAACCCCCCCCCTCGGTTTCACAAAAAACCGAGAAGGAGGGGGGTTCGGCATCAACAGTAGCCCACCCCTTGGTTTCATCAGAAAACCGAGAGGGGGGGCGGATGTTCGACATCAACAGTAGCCCACCCCTCGATTTCATCAAAAAATCGAGAGGGGGGGGGTGTTCGGCATCAACAGCAGCCAACCCTCGGTTTCATAAAAAAACCGAGAGGGGGGAGGGGTGTTCAGCATCAACAGCAGCCCACCTCTCGGTTTCGTTAGAAAACCGAGAGGGGGGGTGTTCAGCATCAACAACAGCCCACCCCTTAGTTTCATCAGAAAACTAAGAGGGGGGATGTTCGGCATCAACAGCAGCCCACCCCTCAATTTTGCATAAAAACCGAGAGGGGGGGTGTTTGGTATCAACAGTAGCCCACCCCTTGGTTTTGTATAAAAACCGAGAAGGAGAGGGATGTTCAGCATCAACAACAGCCCACCCCTCGATTTCATCAAAAACCTAGAAGGGGGGGTCTCGGTGTCTACAATAACCCGGCTCGGATCTGCTTAGAGAGGCTTCGATGCAATGACCACAACTTTTGGTCCCAAACTCCAATTAGGCTAAATTGGACTATAGGCAGAGGACTTAGAGACGCAACTTTTGAATCTGATTTGAGGTCCTTTGGAATTCTATAGCTCCCACAGCAATAAAAACATCATTGATCTTCTGTGCAAAATCTGGACAGTGGATCTGCTCAGAGAGGCTTTGGTGCAAGGTCATAACTTTTGATTCCGAACTCCGATTGATCTAAAATTTTAACTGTAGGTAAAGGACTTCAAGATGAAATTTTTGCATATAGTTTTAGGTCGTTTAGACTTTTGTAGCTCCCATAGAAACAGAAACACCATGGACATTCAGTGCAAAATCTGGACAGCAAGAAAAGGAGTCTTGGTTGAAAAATACACTAGTTTCCCAGGAACACCCCCTTTTAAAACTGAGGCTTTCAGCCCGCACTAGGAAGGCCTCGAGAAGCACTAGCAAGAAAAGGAGTCTCGGTCGAAAAATACTCTAGTTTCCCGAGAACACCCCCTTATAAAACCAAGACTTTTTAGCCTGCAACAGAGGGGCCTCGGTTTCTACAACAGCCCTTTCCCTTGGTTTCGCACAAAAACCGAGAAGGGGGAGCTTCAGTTTCTATAGCCCTTCCTATTGGTTTCGCACAAAAACTGAAAGGGTGGGGGCTTCGGTTTCTATAGCATTGCCCCTTGGTTTCGCATAAAAACCGAGAGGGGGGCTTTGGTTTCTACAATATCCCCCCTTGGTTTCGCATAAAAACTGAGAGGGGGGCTTCGGTTTCTACAGCATTCTCCCTTGGTTTCGCACAAAAACCAAGAGGGGGGGCTTCGGTTTCTACAACATCCCCCCTTGGTTTCACACAAAAACTGAGAGGGGGGGTCTCGGTTGGGGGTCTTGGTTTCCATATCAACGCCCCCCTCGGTATTGTCAAAAACTGAGAGGGGGGTCTCGGTTTCATCAGTCGCATCCCCCCCCCCCCCTTAGTTTCATCAAAAACCGAGAGGGGGTCTCGGTTTTAACAGCAACGCCCCCTTGGTATTGTCAAAAACTAAGAAGGGGGTCTCGGTTTCATCAGCAATGTCCCCCCCTCGATTTCATCAAAAACCGAGAGGGGGCTCTTGGTTTCTACAGTAACGCCCTCCTCGGTATTGCCAAAAACCGAGAAGGGGGTCTCGGTTTCTACAACAATGCCCCCCTCGGTTTTGTCAAAAAACTGAGAGGGGGGTCTTGGCTTTATCAGCAATACCCCCCCTCGGTTTCATCAAAAAATCGAGAGGGGGGGTCTCGGTTTCTATAGCAACTTCCCCCTTGGTATCGTAAAAAATCGAGAGGGGGGTCTCGGCTTCATCAGTAACGTCCCCCTCCCCTCGGTTTGGTCAAAAACCGAGAGGGAGGGTCTTGGTTTCTATAGCAACGCCCCCCTCGGTATCGTCAAAAACCAAAGGGAGGGTCTCGGTTTCTACAACAACACCCCCCTCGGTATTGTCAAAAACCGAGAGGGGGGTCTCAGTTTCTATAGCAATGCCCCCCTCGGTTTTGTCAAAAAACCAAGAGGGGGGTCTCGGTTCCATCAGCAACACCCCCCCTCAGTTTTGTCAAAAACCGAGAGGGGGGTCTCGGTTTCTACAGCAACCCCCCCTGGTTTCGTCAAAAACCGAGAAGGAGGGTGTGTTTCAGCAGCAGCATCAGGAGAAGGAGCCTCGGTCGAAAAACACATTGTTTTTCAGGGAACACCCCCTTATAAAATTGAGATTTTTCAACCCTCAGCAAGCAACAGCTGGAAAAGGAGCATCGATCAAAAAATACACTAGTTTCTAGAGAATACCCCCTTTTAAAACCATGACTTTCAACACGCACCAGGAAGGCCTCAACAAGCAACATCAATAAAGGGAGCCTCAGTAAAGAAACACACTTGTTTCATGGGAACACCCCCATATAAAACCGAGACTTTTTAGCCTGCATCAGTAAATGCAGAATTGCAACGAAATCAGCAGGAGGATCGCAAATATGGAAAGAGGACCAATACAAAAATCCAACACGGATGCGTTGGCTTGGCTTGAGACTCAAGCCATGACTCCTCTAACCCAAACCGCGACTCCGATGGCCCAAGCTAGCCATGCCAGAATTCGAAGGCGTTTGCACCATAGAATCCTAGCCAACCCAGGGGTCCTAACTCGACTATGAGGGGGTAACTGTGGGTGCAAAAATTATACTTGACCCGACCAGACCCGCATGGCCTGGCACAATGGCCTATGTAGGCAGCCCAAGCCCATAGACCTGCCCTATAGGGCCTGCAAATTAAGCCCTCTCTTATTGGGCCCAGCAACGACCTAATAGGGGCCCAGCGAGGAGGCCCAGAACTAGTGCCGCCTCAGCACCGCCACGTCATCACTGCCTTATTGAGCGCATTCCTCGGCTATAAAATAATCCATATGGTTTACAGAGCGGGGGCTAGTCATTCGATCAAAGGAAGAGGGATTCCAGATCCAGATCCAGAGCCAGAGCTCTCTATCTTCTTTTTGTACTCTTCTAGTTGATCCATGCAACCACATTGTAAGAAGCTTCTCTCGGCCTGTCGAGAGAACGCTCACCACCATTTACGCATACATTATAATGCAAACCAGGTAGCACCTTTCGCCCAGAGACATATGTCAAAAAACCAAACTTCGATAATAACTCCTCGTGTCTTCTCGCTCTCTCTCTATCTACTCTTTAATCTTCTAAACTTACAAACCATCTAATTCAATAAAAAATTATGGGGTGAAGTCTCTGATCAAGACGACACAAAAATTTCCCCCACAATCTCACTGCCCTTCACACTTTCAGGTTGCCTCGATCCTACTGAGAGACACTTCAGTTCCCCAGTGGTGGTATGTTATGACAAAGGATTTTCAAGCTTTTGAGCAGACACAGACATGGGATGTTGTTCCCTTTCCGGCAGGTGTTGATTCTATTAGCTACAAGTGAGTCTTCAAGGTCAAGAATTGACCTGAGGGTTCCATTTAGTGGCACAAGGCATGCCTAGATATCAGGGGCTTCACTCAGAAGTATGGTATTGACTATGTTTTCTTCTGTGATACATATGACCACGATTAAGACTCTTTTGGTGGTTGCTACTGCTCGACACTGGTCACTTCTTGAGATTGATGTGAAGAATGCCTTTTTCACGGTGATCTCTTCGAGATTGTCTATATGCAATCTCCTCCGGGTTTTAGCACTCCTCCTCAGTATGTATGTCATCTCCATCGATCCATCTATTGGCTCAAACAGGCTCCTTGGGCATAGTTCGAGCAGTTACAGAGCTCGGTTTTGTCTAGAGCTCTCGGGATCACTCTTTGTTTGTGCGGTCCTCATTGTAGGGCCGGACTATCATTATCCTCTACGTGGGTGATATGATCCTTGCAGGTGTCAACCCGGGTTCCATAGCATGGCTTCAACAATATCTTTGGAACCAGTTTCAGATGACTCTTGGTCCTTTGTGCTATTTTCTTGACCATGATATTTCTCAGGGCGAGCAAGGGATTTTGCTCTCCCAGCAGAAGTATACCACTGTCATCCTATGTCGAGCCACTCTTTTTGCTGATCGCACAATTGAAACTCCACTCGAGCTTCATGTGAAGCTCTGACCTACAGACGACGAGCCTCTTTCGGATCCTACTCGGTACAGAGAGATTATTGGTTAGCTAGTCTACCTCTATATCACTAGACCCAATATTTTCCATGTAGTCAGTTTGTTGAGGCCCCTCCCTCTGCTCACTACGGTGCTCTCTATGGATTCTTTGGTACCTTCGAGGCACTGCCACTCAGTCACTCTTTCTATCCTCGACTTCGTCTCTATTCCTACGTGCCTACTCTAATGTTGACTGGCTTGAAGATCCAACTACTTGCTGCTTGACCACTGGCAACTGCCTGTTTCGTGGAAACTCTATCATCTCATTACGTAGCAAGAAGCGGAAGGTTGTTACTCTCTCAAGCACCGAGGCAGAGTTCAGAACCATGGCCACTACCACCAAGGAGATCATTCACCTGCAATGTCTCCTTGGGGATCTGGAAGTTGAGATTTTTGGAGCTACAACGCTTCAATGTGATAACCGGAGTTCTATACAGATTGCTAGCAACCTAGTTTTTCATGAGAAGACGAAACACATTGAGTTTGACTGCTATTTCTTTCAAGAGCAATATAAAGGCAGAATTCTCTCTCCCTTATGTTTCCGCTGCAGAGCAAATCGTAGACTTCTTTACAAAATCACACCCGATTCATCGGTTCCGGTTTCTTGTTAGCAAACTCTCAGTGTTTGATCCACCGTGGGTATAAGAGAGAGAGAGAGAGAGAGAGAGAGAGAGGTGTTAGTCATATGTATAGCTTATTTTTTGTATATGACCCTTATATGAAGGTACATATGTACTCTATATATAATTGGCCCATTGACCCCAATGAGAGAGAGTTCATTTTCTCCCAAACCCTAGCCTCCATCTCTCTCTACTAGGATTTGTTGTCACACATTCTAATCTCTACTGTTGATCAACCCAATGTTGCATCCTGGCCTTTACTACTAGGGAAAATCATTCTAATCATTTTCAGAAGATTAATCAACCACAACATGCAATGGAAGCACCCACTCATATAGCTTACAGATCCAAAAGAGCAAACCATCAGATTTTGAAATCCTCAACACAATCCATCATCTTTAAGAATATTCTCACCCACAAGACTGCAAGTGTGCAACTTATTTGTAACATCGGAACTACAGTAACATGAGAGTTGATAGTAGGAAAGCAGAGACAAACAGAAAACAACTACCAAGTCACTGTTATTGGACACAATCAATGTATTGTGCAAGTCCAAGAGATGGTGCTCTTAGTCCTTGTTCAGAAGACCAGCTTCTTGGTAGTATTCAACACTATCAATAAGGCTCTCTTTCAGGGTCCTGCATTTCCATCCCAACTTCTTTAATTTCTCCGAAGTCAGCAGGCCACGGAAATTATCATTCTCAACCTCAATCAATCTGCAATTTATGTTTTGGGATCAGAAGAAGTGGATGAATTAACCATGTTATATATTGTAAAAATCGGACCCCGTAACTAGTAATACTTACTCCTTAGGGTAGTTGTAGTTGGGATAAATGCTCTTCAATATGTCAACCATGTCGGATAAACTGATCGGGTGAGGTGCACAAATGTACCTTCCAGATGCTTCCGGATTCTCATATGCTAGAAGAACAGCATCAGCTACATCTCGAACATCCACAAAGTGCCAGAATCTGTTCTCCATTGACTCGCGATCCCCTACAATGCAATCACAGTGAAGAAAGATGAACACATGAATGTCTAAGATTGGTGTTGGAAGTAGCCGAGGAGATAATTAACGCTTATAAAAGACAACGAAAAAAAAAAGAGACTTGGGATTCGAACAAAACATAATTTCTCATGGGTGCTAGTAAATTCTCTGCAGGATCAGGGCCAGAGATTTGGGATTCATAAATCTTCAGTTAGCCATACTATCTGGCTCATAGGAAGAGGAAGGGATTACAAAGTTACAACTTTTGGTCTGTCTAGGCGAAGCAACGCTTAGGTGGTGCCTAGGTGGAATATATATATATATATATATATATATATATATATATATATATATATATATATATATATATATATATATTGGGCAGGGATACTCTTACTAATGAAATCTTACTAATGGAAATATATATATATATATATATATATATATATATATATAGAGAGAGAGAGAGAGAGAGAGAGAGAGAGAGAGAGAGAGGAAACAGGAAATGAGTTGCCAGCCTATTTCAGCAAAATGACTCTAGAGAAAATGGGAAATAAGCTGCCAACCTATTTCAGCGAAATGGGCAGCCACCCATTTGAAGCCCTTAGGAGTTTTAGAATGTGCTGATTTTTCGTGAGCATAAGCACCTTATCTTAGATAGAACACCCACAAATAATCAACACATTCTAAAACTCCTAGGGGCATCAAATGTTTGAAGATTTATCAAACGTCCGTTGTAAACATTAATATGAAATATAACATTTGATGCCCATAAAAGTTTTAAAATGTGCTAATTTTTTGTGGGTGTGTTATCTAAGGTAAGATGTTTATGCTCTCAAAAAATCAGCACATTCTAAGACTGCTAAGGGTGTCAAATGAGCAGCTGCCCATTTCGTCGAAATAGGCCGCTAGCTTATACCCCGTATCCCCTCTCTCTCTCTCCTCTCTCTCTCTCTCTCTCTCTCTCTCTCTCTCTCTCTATATATATATATATATATATATATATATATATATATAGTCCGGTTCTCTTGGGGGACGTCCCCCATCCTTATCTTGGGGGACAAAAAAATTTGAGGGACCTAGAGGTTCTGTAATTTGCTGATTTTTGGTGAGAATGATCACCTTGTTATAGATAGGACCCATACAAAAAATTAGCAAATTACAGAGCCTCTAGGTCCCTCAAATATGCTCTTCATTATCGACCGTCCATTTTAATCGTTAAATTGAAGAGCATATTTGAGAGACCTAGAATTTCTATAATTTACTGATTTTTTGTGGGGGTCCTATCTATAACAAGGTAATCATCCTCACCAAAAATCAGCAAATTATAAAACCTCTAGGTCCCCCAAAAATTTTTGTCCCCCAAGATAAGGATGGGGGACGTCCCCAAAGAGAACTAGATTTTATATATATATATATATATATATATATATATATATATATATATATATATATATATATATATATATATATATATATATAGGGGAGGGATACTCTTACTCATGGCCTCCTACTCATATAGTTACCTATGATCCGGGCCGTCCATTAGATCCCGATGTACGGTTTGGATTAGATGGGGAGTTAAAGCGATGGTGTCCGCATTAAATGCCCGTATTAAAGCCCATATTAAAAGCCCGCATTTAATACGGACACTATTGCTTTAACTCCCCATCTAATCCGAACCGTACGTCGGGATCTAATGGACGGCCCGGATCATAGGTAACTATATGAGTAAGAGGCTATGAATAAGAGTATCCCTCCCATATATATATATATATATATATATATATATATATATATATATATATATATATATATATAGGGGAGGGATATTCTCACTAATGGCCTCTTACTAATGATTTGGACCATCCGTTCCGATCATGATGGATGGGATTATCCCTCCCCCTCTCTCTCTATCTCTCTCTCAATTGGTAACACCCGACCCCCCATCGCAGCCCTCCGACCCCTCCGACCCCGACCCTTCCCCTCCGGCTCCGGCAGCCCCCTGACCCCCCCTCCGGCAGCCCGATCCCCTCCGGCTTCGGCTCCGGCACAGCACCCCGACAGGCCCTCCCCTTCAGCGCAGCACCCCGATGGTGAATCGCACTCACCGGAGCCAGAGGGGAAGGGCTGGTGCGATCAACGCCGGAGCCGGAGGGGGTCGGGACTGGCGCGATCGGCGCCGCAACTCCAATCGGGGTCGGGAGGGGGGGTCGGGACTAGCGCCGGAGCCGGAGGGGGTCGGGACTGGCGCGATCGGTGTCGGGGCTCCGATTGGGGTCGGGAGAGGGGGGGTCGGGGGGCTGCTGTTCACTGTTTGAGAGAAAGAGATAGAGAAAGAGGGAGGGATAATCTCAGCCCTCCATCGTTTCGGAACGAACGGCCCGGATCATTAGTAACCCCTATTAGTAAGAGGTCATTAGTGAGAATATCTCTCCCCATATATATATATATATATATATATATATATATATATATATATGTGTGTTATTGCATGTTCGACTTATTTACAAGCATGCCACTATAACAAGGATATATCAATTTTCATACCGTCCAACCATATGCATAAAGGCTGAGATTTATAGGGAATGAATGAGATAGCCCTTACAACGAGTGCGATTTACCTGGGAAGAGGGATAAGAACGATTGAATTTAAATGGAGTTGAGATGGAGGGATATGATTGAGGGGGAAAGTAACATATGATTTGAGGGCTGGATTGTAAAATAATATATGACAAAATACATTTGAGGGGTTTTATATAAAAAATTGGGGACATGTTTGATAGTAGCAGTATTGCTCACACGTTTTTCCACTAAGGTTAAATTCCTTAGGCCCAATCGGAACATGCCACGTTGCCCATCCCTTTCTCTCCCTTTTTTCCACTTGCTAAAATATCTCCCTCTCTTCATAGTTCCCCTATTTAGAAGAGTATTTTTACTACTCGATTGCTTTGCTGCACTTACTTACAGCCCAAACGTGGTCTGCCATATCGTCCAAAAGAAAAGGCATAATGGGTAAATACAATCCGGTAGTAAGTGCAGTCCCCATTATGCCCTTTCATTTGGACAACGTGACATACCACAATTAGGCCGTAAGCAATTGCAGCAAAGCAATTGGATATCAATAATGCTCCCCATTTAGTCTCTCTCTCTCTCTCTCTCTTTCTCTCTCTCTCACTATTTTTTTTTATTTTTCAATAGCCAGAGCGTCCTCAAAGCAACAGCAGCCCGTCCATCTTTTGATTTATATACTCAAAATACCGAACCATATAAAAATCAAATATTTGATTAAACAGAAAAACAATAACATGTTATTGGAAACCAAGAGAAACAATCAATTATAGCTAAAAAAAATTCACAACAGTCACAAAAAGAAAATAGATAACAAATATATAAGCAATAGCAACAACAACAATATGATCCTAATCTCATGATACACAATCATAACCAAATTATGATCCATTTTCTCCCTTTGAGAGAGGATTTAGTGATGAAATTTGAGGATGAGAGCTAACTGTGGTAGCAGGTGATATCGAAGCAACCACAACAATTGTAGTATAAGGCGTTGTGGCGATTGCAACTTCCAAGGGATGGTGTTGTGCTCGAGAGAGCCATAGCTGATCTAACTGGTGTCAGCCAAGATCCGACAGTTAAACTCCAACCCCAAATCGAACTCCTCCTGGCAATGTACTCTCAGGATCCACTCAAAGTGATGTACTCCCAGGATCCACCTGAGAAAGAGAGAGAGAGAGAGAGAGAGAGAGAGAGAGAGAGAGAAAGAGAGAGAGAGAGAGGTGCAACCAACAGAGGAGATGAGAGGGAAAGCCTGTCGAAACAACATCGACGGTCCAACAGCCGGAGGCGACCCCCTGTCGTCTACAACTGGCTACGAACACATGTAGGGCCTCCTTTTTCTTCCTTCGAGATGCTTATGTCGTCAATGAAATGAATGTTCTTTTTAATCAAGACAACATCTCAGAGGCCTGACATCGCTATCGATCGGTAGTGTTGAATTTAGTTGTCATCTTTCATCCATAGTTCAAATAATATATTGGTTGACTCAATAAATCAAAGGCCTATGTTCTATGCTTCACACACTGAATAATCAACCACCTGAATAGCTACCAAAGAAGCAATGCATACTTTGTTGAAGATAGATACTTCCTGCCCATCTTTTTCCCTTCCAACTTATTGCAATTGGGTTTTGATGTATGATGCAAAGTCTTTTATGTCGTTCTCATCCTCTTTGCACATCATGATTGTATTTGATCTCTAACTGTTGTATGATTCACAACTTGAATATCCCAAGCGCACCTTAATTAATATTTTCCTGTAATTAATTTGATAATATTTATTTATAAAACTGGTTATAAAAATCTTTAGTTAGGAGTCAAATAAGACAAATTTGTAAAATTCGCTAGTAGCTCCCACATCAGTGTTGGCGTCCACATTCGGCATCGTTGGCTATTTTCGGTCGGGGCAACGGAATGTGGCCGCCTTGCTTTAAATGGCCTCCACGGATGAATGTGGGTGCCAAATGCCAAAGCCGATGTGGGCACCGTCCACGAATTTTTCCGCCCCCACGAATGTGTTTTTCCGTCGAAGGCGATCACAACAGTGCCAACAAGCACATGAAATAATAGGGGCCCGAATGTCAACAATGCAACGGCCGTCTTCGGGGATAAAATACATCGGTTGTCTTTGCTCACAACTATGTTTTGCAGCCAAATACGACCGCGATAGTGATGACAGCCACGCCGAAGGCGCCCGCTGCATGCTGATCGGCACGGGCTTCCACTAGAATATATATGGGATATAGGCTGTCAGTCTATTTACACCGAAATTGACTTGCAGCTCATTTTCCACCTAGATGTTTTCATTTGATTTTTTTTGTATGGATCATCTATCTATGGTTAGATGATCATCCTTACAAAAAATCATCAAATTTGAAAACCTTTAGGGGGGTCAAATAAGCATTTCCTGTTAATGGGTGAAATAAACGGTTATTTTAAACAATTGTAAAACACTCCTCCATATGCATCATTTTGGCCTTAGTAGCTCAGTTTGATTTGGAACTAGCCAGTTAGATGTGAAGAGCACCTTTCTACATGGCGATCTTGAGATCTATTTGACTCAGTCGAGTGGGTTCAAAGTTGTAGAAAAAGAAGATTTGCTGTGTAAAACTAAACAATCGATTTATGGGTTGAAACTGTTTCTGAGAATGGTATAAGCAATTTGATAGGTTTATGGTATAACAGAAGTATACCAGGAGTCATTTTGACCATTGTTTTTATTTTTGCAAGTTACCAGATGGGTCATTTATATATTTACTATTGTACTTCGATGGTATGATTATAATCTCTAAGAGCAAATTTGAGATTGACAAGTTGAAGGGACATTTGTCATCAGAATTTGAGATGAAGGATTTGGGTGAAGCAAAGAAAACTTAGGGTATAGAGATTCAGAGAGATAGAACCAATGATATGGTTTGTTTGTCTCAGAAGGCATATTTGAAGAAGGTACTACAAAGATTCGGCATTGGAGAGAACACAAAGTCTGTAAGTACACCCCTTCCTCCTCACTTTAAACTTAGCACTTCTATATCTCCGAGTCCCGATGAGGAGCGTGAGTACATGTCTCATGTTCTATATGTAAATATTATGGGTAGTTTGATGTGCGCAATGATGTGTACTAAACCTGACCTTTCATAGGCAGTGAGTATGGTTAGCAGATATATGCACAATCCTGGCAAGGGACATTGGTACGCGGTAAAATGGATTCCACGGTATATTCTTGGTACCGTAGATATTGGCTTGATGTTTAAGAAAGATGATAGTGGTAAGCAATTGTGTGTGGGGTACGTTGACTTTGACCACGCAGGTGATTTGGATAAGCGTGGGTCTACTACATGTTATGTTTTACTTTGTCTAGTGAGTTGGAGATCTACTTTATAGTTTATCGTTGCATTGTCGACAACATAAACAAAATATATGGGAGCGATCGAGGTTATAAAGGAGGCGATTTGACTTCAGGGTTTGTTGGATGACTTGGAGATTGCACATGATCTCATTGAGGTTGATTGTGATAGCTTGAGCGATATCTATTTGGCGAAGAAACAGGTTCATCATGCCTGCACGAAGCATATAGATGTTAGATATCATTTTGTTAGAGAAATCCGTGAAGAATGTGACATTCTGCTGAAAAAAATCGACACCAAGGGTAATCCCACTAATATGCTTATCAAAGTTATTACTGGGGTTAAGTTCCATCGCTGCTTGGGCTTAATCCACATCCTTCATTTGTGATGATTTGGCCCAATGACCTTACGGAGTAATTGGACGAACTACGAAAGGCTTGATCCTTTGGGTGGAGGGTACGTAGGCAGCCTTAAGGTGCAACCCAGTTTTGAGTGCGAGAGATCAATTTAGATTTGAGAATTCTTCACCAAGGTGGAGAATTGTTGAAGGAGTGATCCATGGAGAACAATGGCAGCGCATCCGTAAGCGGTGGTTCGTGCTTGGGCGTGACCGTTGAATGCATCCGGCTGAAGCAAAGTAGACAATCTGTGAATGCACCAGTGGCAGCTGAAAGCTCGCGTCCTCGGGTTTGTTTCAGTAGGATGAGCTGACTTTCGAAGACAATCAACGCAATGCTTCATGCATGATCGTGATACTTTAACGAGGGACGTGATGCATGCATGGCAGCAACTGAACGCGATGCTTCAATGAGCGACGTGAAGCTTCATGCGTGGGCATGTTGTTTCCAACATGAGCGTGTTGCTTCCAGCTTCATGCATTGGCACGTTGTTTCACATGGGATGCGATGCATCACGGCTACATTTGAAAAGGAGTGATGCTTCAAAGGCTTTGAAAGTAACCATTTGTTGACTTGCTGCATTCAATAGGTGTTGAATGTTCTTTGGTTTATTTAAACCTCTGTTGAAACCCAAATGTGACGTATGTGAGTGTTGAGTGTTGTTTTAAGGAGAGTGGGAAATTGGGAAAAACTATGTTTTTCCATTGGCATTGAATATCTACCAAGTTGTAATCACTCTCGATATAGTGCATCATTTTCTCCTCTGCCTTGTGCATATATGCGAGAGCAAGGTACAAAAAATCGATATTTTCGTGAAATATCGCGAAATATATCGAAAAAATGAGAACCCGATATGAAATCCTGCCTGCAGTCTTGAGCAGAACTGGAAATGTCAAAATATCGAGCGGTTTCACGATATTTCCGTGAAATATTTTCATCTCCACAAAATATCGCGATATCAATACCAACACATTAGGTATTTTGTCGCAATTTCGCGAAAATTTCAAAAAAATTCGCGAAATATATCCGAAATTGTGGGACTGAATGGCTATAAAAGGGTTTTTTAATAGGAGAAACCAATTTTAAGGGTTATTTAAAAAGTCGACATGGTGAGAAAAGTGATTAAATCAACTCATTTTTAGCTCAAAAAATTCCACAAGATATAGAAGTACAAGTGCATCTAGAAAACCATCGTCAGTCTTAGGAAATTTTGAATGTATAAAAACTTTTCTACATAAAAACTCTTTTTTCTAGAGTTAGTAAAAAACAGTGTTTCACATTTCAGAAAAATTTTTGCACAATTTCAAACTTGTATAACTTTCTTGTTTTAAGTCCGCTTTCAAAATTGTTTGAAAAATTATTTTAACAATCAACTAATCTTTATTTTAAAAATATTTTATCCAAAAAAATAGATAAAAAGTATTAAAAAAATATATATCAAAACCTGACCAAATAAGATTGCACAATACTCACGACTCAATACATTGAATACATGCTATGTGAAGCTCTACACCCCTAGATAGGGTACAGATATTATTTGATTGTTCCAAAGTGTGTATCTATACTTGGTTTATGACTATGAGTTTCACTAAAAAATTCCATCAAAAAATCAATATTTCCACAATTTCTACAAAATTGCAATTTTTCCACACTGTCGAAATATTTCCATATCCAGAAAGTCAAAATTTCCACCGAAATGGAGATTTTGAACCTTGGGCGAGATTAGCCGAACCACATAAATCTCATCTCGCATTGTGTGTGATTTGTGTTTGTTAGGAGATGATGGCTAGGGTTTGGAGAGGAATAGAATGCATTCCATTGAGGGACTCAAGCCCAATATATGTACATGTATCACTATACGATCCGACCCGACTGTACAGTAAACCCGACCCATCTATATGTACATTAACACTCCCCCTCAAACTCACGGTGGATCATAAACCGAGAGTTTGCCTAGAAAATGCCGGAAGCGAGCAATCGTCAGGGGCTTCGTCAGAAAATCAGCAGTCTGCTCCGATGAGGAAATGAAAGGCAGGGAGATGGTGTGGTCGAGAAACGCATGGCGAACATAATGACAATCAACTTCAATATGTTTTGTTCGCTCATGGAAGACCGGGTTGCTAGCAATCTGAATAGCACTCCTGTTGTCACAGAAGAGAGGGGTGGGCCCGGATATCACCACTCCCAAGTCGAGCAGAAGGCGGCGAAGCCAGACAATCTCAGCGGTGGTGGAAGCCATAGCCCTGTATTCGGCTTCGGTGCTGGAGCGAGCAACAGACTCCTGCTTCTTGCTGCGCCACGAAATCAGTGAATCACCCAGAAATACACAGTATCCTGTAGTAGATCGACGAGTGGCTGCATCTCCTGCCCAATCTGCATCGGAGTAGGCACGCAGCACCAACGGAGAGGTGGAGGGAAACAGTAGTGAACGGGTGATGGTGCCCCGGAGGTAGCGGATAATCCGAAGAACAGCTGCATAGTGTACTGACCGTGGAGCTTGAACAAACTGACTGACAATGCCAACAGCATGGGCAATGTCTGGCCGGGTCATGGTGAGATAGACGAGCATCCCAACCAGCCTCTGGTAGCGGGAGACATCCTGGAGCGGCTCACCATCTGTAGCGAGAAGCTTCAAATTGAGCTCCATGGGTGTATCAGCAGTGCGTGTGTCAGTAAAAGCAGCATCAGCAAGGATGTCGGAGATGTACTTCTGCTGGGAGACCAACAGACCACGAGCTGACCGGGCAATCTCAAGGCCCAAAAAGTAGCGAAAAGAGCCCAGATCTTTCATCTCAAACTGACTCTGGAGGTGCCGCTGGAGAGAGGAGATGGTGGCACTGTCATCCCCAGTGATGATTATATCATCCACATAGAGAAGAACTGCAATGCCCTGACTGGAGGAGCGAGTGAACAAGGCATAGTCGGAGTGACGCTCAACAAACCCGGCGGCCAGAACTGCACTGCGAAATCACTCAAACCAGGCACGAGGGGCCTGCTTGAGCCCATAGATGGCTCGGCGCAAACGACACACGTGCCCTGGAGGAACTGAAATGCCCGGAGGAGCCATGTAGACTTCCTCGGAGAGATCACCGTGGAGAAACGCATTGGTGACATCCATCTGATAGAGAGGCCACCCTCGAGCAGCTGCCACAGCTAAGAGGGTGCGCACAGTAGTCATCCGAGCAACTGGAGCAAACGTCTCCTCGTAGTCAATCCCATACTCCTGGGAGAAGCCACGAGCAACGAGGCGAGCCTTATGCCACTTAATGGATCCGTCAGGTCGAGTCTTGACCTTGAATATCCACTTGCAGCTAACAAGCACCACCCCGGAGGGACAAGGCACCAACTCCCAGGTCTGGGTCCGCTGAAAAGCCTCAAGCTCAACTGACATGGTCTGCCTCCACTCTGGATGTAACGCTGCCTCACGGTACGATTGGGGCTCCCGATGGGTGTGGATAGCAGTAAGAAAAGCCTGAAAGGAGGGTGAATAGGAGACACTGACAGAGTAGCCAGAAGAGTCAGGAGAGTCAGAGGGAAAAGCAGAGTAGCCAGAAGAGTCAGGAGAGTAGTCATATCTGTCAGGAGGGTGATGTTCGCGCGCTGGGTAGTGCCGAACAGGAGCAGGGTCCACGACCGGGGAGGAGGGGGCAGCAGCATCAGGCGAGGGAGTACCAGTGTGAACCGACTCTGGAGGGGGAGCTACAGACCGACGTACATAGACACGAGTAATGGGTGGTGGTGGAGGTGGCGAGGGAGACTGAGGAGGTGGTGGTGGTGGTGGAGACTGAGGAGGTAGTGGTGGTGGTAGAGGTGGCGGGGAAGATGGAGGTGGAGTAGGCGTGGGTAGGGCAACAGAAAACGGGGGTAGAACGGGGATGTGGAGAGGTGATGAAGGTGAGGAGGGTGATGCAGGAGGCAAGGAAATATCCCGAGACTCAGGAGAAAAGTACGGGACATCCTCAACAAAGGAAACGTGACGGGAGACACGGATCCGGGGAGCCAAGGGATCGTAACAACGATACCCCTTGTGCTCCCGACTGAGCCCTAAGTGAACACACCGAACAGATCTCGCAGAGAGTTTGGTGCGCTCATGGGGAGGAAGAAGAACGAAGCACGTGCAGCCAAACGTGCGAAGAAGAGAGTAGTCAGGTGGGCTGGAGTGGAGGCGCTCATATGGGGTGGCACCGGACAGAGCAGATGACGGAGTGATATTGATGAAGTGGATAGCCGTCATGACAGCTTCAGCCCAGTAAGAGTGAGGAACAGATGCAGAGAGAAGCAAGGCTCGTGCGGTCTCAAGGACATGACGATGCTTGCGTTCGGCGACGCCGTTCTGCTCATGGGTGTGGGGACAGGACTGCTGGTGAAGAGTGCCGTGAGATTAAAGAATCTCACGCATCTCAGAGTAGAGATACTCCTTGGCACAATCAGACCGAAAGGTCTTGATGCGCCGACCAAACTGAGTGTGTACCATAGTGGTGAACCTTCTAAAGATGTGAGGGACTTCAGACCGATGACGCATAAGATAAACCCAGGTGCACCTAGAGTAGTCATCGATAAAACACACATAGTACATGTAACCCGAAATGGATGCAACAGGTGCAGGACCCCAAATGTCCGAATGTACTAAATCAAATAAAGCATCAGATTGGGAAGCACTAGCAGAGAATGGAAGAGCTAGATGCTTTGCTAGTCTACAACCTGTACAAACAGAGAGAGGGAAGAAGGACGCTCGACCCAAAGCGCCCAAACGGAATACGATTTTAAGTCGATCACTCGATATATGACCTAACCTTCTATGCCACAAGTCGGCATCGGAGGTAACAGACATGACAGACGCAACAGGAACGGAAGATACATGGAGATGGTCCAGCTGGTAAAGTCAACATGCTCTACGACCCAGCCCAATCCTCTGACCCGTCCGCGAATCCTGCACAACACAAACAGAAGGGGTGAAGGGGGCATGATGGACATGGGGTAGGGTCAGGCGACCAGAAGGGTCAGAGGTAGTAGTGACAGAACCACATTGCGGAATAGGGACGAGAGTCCCATCCGCAGTGCGAACCTCCTGGTGGGTGGTAGTGGGAGAACAGTCAGTGAGGACAGTGGAGTCAAAGGTGAGGTGCAGGAGGCACCCGAGTCAAAGATCCATGGAGTAGTAGTACCCGTAGTGGCAGAGAGACTGTGAGTTGTCGAAGAGCTGGTGGAGGCGAGGTACCAAAGCAGTAATTTCTCAAAGCGCTGGAGGCGGTCGGAGTAAGACCGAGACGGAGCAGAAGTGGTGGCAGGCGGTGCTGGAGTAGGGAGATCAACAACAGCAACAGTCTCGCCATCATGGCGGAGGAGACCCTGACGACGTCCACAGTCGACTGATGTGGTGGAGGGACGTGGCCCGAGAATACCATCAAAACGAGGAGACGGAGGGACTCGACGATCAGCGACGGTGTGCAGGCAGTATGGGAGCCGAGAGATGCTGTAGAAAGCCATATCCCTGAAGTACGGGGGCGAACCGGCACAAGAAAGGTCTGAGGTAGTCCGTACAGAGGAGACGGGCAGGTCGGTACAGAGGAGAAGGTGGGGCGGTGGGGCTTCAGGGGGTGCAGGAGGGGGCGGGGGTGCAGGGGAGGGGGCCGGTGGGCTAAGGTAAGGGGTGGGGGGGCCGATCGGGTGGTGGAGGGGGGTCGGGGGGGTGGTCGGGTGGAGGAGGGGGGCCTGGAGGGTGGGCGGGTAGAGAAGGGGGGGCCGGCGGGGTGGTCGGGTGGAGGAAGGGGGGTCGCGGGGTGGAGGAGGGGGGGCCGGGGGCAGTCGGGTGGCAGAAGGGGGTCAGGGGGTGGAGGAGGGGGGGGCCGGCGGCTGTCGGGTGGCGGAGGGGGGGGGGGGCGGGGGCAGTCGGGTGGCAGAAGGGGGTCGGGGGGGTAGGGGAAGGGAGGGGGCCGGTGGAGGAGGGAGATCGGGCGGCGGAAGTGGGGGCCGGTGGAGGAGGGAGGTCGGACGGCGGCTGTAGGGGGGCTGTCGGGCGGCGGAAAGGGGGGGCCGGTGGAGGAGAGAGGCCGGACGGGGTGGGCCGGTGGAGGAGGGAGGTCGGACGGGGAGGTGCTGCCGGAGGGGGGAGGACCGTCGTCGTCGTCGCCGCGCGGGAGAACCCTAGAGCTCTGATACCATGTTAGGAGATGATGGCTAGGGTTTGGAGAGGAATAGAATGAATTCCATTGAGGGACTCAAGCCCAATATATGTACATGTATCACTATACGATCCGACCCGACTGTACAGTAAACCCGACCCATCTATATGTACATTAACAGTGTTATTGATTTTGGTTTAATCTCTTTCCGATTTCGCCGTGCACAAAACTTCAGTTTCTGATGTTATTACTATAAGAGTTTCTGCAAATTTTCAGTTTTTTTGTAAATTGCCTTGTGACAATGTGTGAATAAAAGGGGCTGAAATTCATTATAGAACAAGGCTTGCTAAGTACTGTTATAATTATTCTCTTGCCTGCCTGGCAATTTGTTTTTTATCAAGGCATAAATGTTTATGAATTTTATTGTCGCTGAAAGAAGATAAACAATAGCGTAATGTAGAAAATACCTTTCAAGAGACTTGATAGAAACAAGCTGCTAGCATTTACTGTTGATTGCAGCAGTGGTCCAATAATCATAGAGGGTAAAACAGTCACAACATCAAGTCCATGTTTCTTTGCATAGTCAAGAGCCTCACCCTCTGCCAGTGTCTTGGAAAGGCAGTACCAGTTCTGGCAACATGTAGCCATAGATGAGTCATGATACAGATGGCTACCATATTAAGTTGAGAGTCTTGAGACTTGAAAGAATGTACATCTTGTGACACAGCTATTGCAATTATTCTTGTGCCAATATGGAACTCACAAATGTTCAAAATATTTACTCGATGTAGTGTGTGTGTCTGTGTCTGTATAATCTAACTCGTTTTACGATTGCTCATGCAATTACACATGGTGTTTCACCTACATAACTGTTTCAAAATTTGCTGATTTTTTTTGTGGGCGTGATCTCTAGCAATTTGATCATCCTCACCAAAAATCATCAAATTCCGAAACCTCTAGACATAAAAAATGTGCTATTCAAATTAATAGTTGAAATGGACAATTGATAAAGCTTACCTCTAGCCATAACATGTGTTATTCGAATTAACGGTTGAAATAGACGGTTGATAAAGCTTCTAACATTTGACACCCTAGAGGTTTCAGAATTTAATAATTTTTGGTAAGGATGATCAACTTGCCATAGATATCACGGCACCCCCACATTGCTCTGCCGTGGTTATGGCATGCTTAGTTCACATAGCCTTCGTTACATGCAAATTTTCATTTCAATGCTCTGCCGTGGTTATGGTAAGGATATAGAGTAGTGTGTCTAACATAAGGTAAAATATAAAAATAGAAGGTATAAATATAGATTAGTGAAAACTACTCTAGCCTCTGTTACACCAAGCATCAATCAAGAGACTCTCCCATGGACCTCTGGAGTTTAGTTGAAATAAACACATGCATGCACGGTCAAATACCACTGCATCACGAATTTTTCATCATGGCAATATTGAGAAAAAAAAGAAGCAAAAGTAATGCAGGTTCGAATCTATTTACTGTTATAATTGAAAAAACAATCTATTTACTGTTCCTATGCTTTTGCTTGCCTGGTTGAATTCCATGGTGGATCCCTAACAAAAGCCTGTGCCAAGTAGTTTAGATTTCTTTTGTATTGTTCAGATGCAAGCCACTGGAATTTTTAGTAGTTTTGTTTCGACACTTGGTCGTTTAGAGATATCTGGATTGTATATCTTAGTAGAGGAATTCATGCTCCATCGAAGAATCCATGGGGCCAAGTACAAAAGTACATAAGTCAATATTTGTCTTTATTGGACTAGTTAACTACAGATTTCCCCCTTCTTCCATTCCCTATTCATAAAGTGATAGCCAATCAACTACCTACTCTTTTCTTTATCCTCCCTTTAACCGTCCCCTCTCTCTGTGTGTGGCTGGCTTAGAGCTTCTGATGTGAGACAACGTGTTAAATAGGGAATAAGAATACGTTGAGCGCAAGCAGGGTTCACTATTTTGCCACGAGCTTAAAACAGGAAATTAATTCAAACAGGTAATGTTGATGAATGGATTTTAACAAAGAGTTGCATAAAACACAGGCAGCCAATCTAATCCCAATTAGCCGAACAACAGGTACTTAGTCATATTATAAGGGATCCACTTGCAATATTTGAATTAATAGTAAACAGGAAAAGCAGAATCACACAGCTCACAGTTTTAGTGGACAACATATGTCACAGATAAAATTTAGGAGACTCAATTATTGGTGTCACCCTCGAATATCTACCGGGAAAGAAAACTCACCTACTGAGGATCACGCAGGATCTCAGGAACCTCTGGTGGTCGCAGAGTCGGTGCAGGGGCTTTTGGTTGAGACGGGACCAATGCGAGGGCCTATAGAACCACAACTTCGGGTGCACAGATGCGTCGGGGTACCACCGTGGATGGCTTTCGTTAATTCCAAGCCGACCCTCTGCGTCCTGGCCAACGAGGTAGGTGATGCGCTCCATGTAGTCTTTCACACTTTCACCTGTGTCAAACTGAAAATCGAGGACTGGTGAGCGGATATCGAGAAACCCGTCTTCGTCGTTGATCAACCCGTGGTCGGCATCCAGATCAGCCATGTCGGCATGTCAAGGGTGCGTCAACAGGCAAGGGCTTAGGGGCTTAGGGGAAGGGCACAAGTGGCCGTCAAGGCGGGGCCGGGTTGGAGGGGCTGCGGGCTTAATAGAGGAAGGGGCTACGTCTGGTGGTTGTGCGTTCGGGAGGATAGATAAGGGCGGGGTCGGGTTGGCTGTGGCTCAGGGTTTGGGTAGAGGGAAGAGGGAGGGGGTCAGGGGTGGATCGGTGGCCGGTTGCGAGGCGGAGGGAAGGGAGAGAGGATCGGGGTGGGTCGGGTACGAATCGGGACCAGAAGGGGAGGGGAATGGGATCAGGGTTGCAGGCTGGGAAGAGAAGGGGAGGCCGGGGGTGGCGCGGGGCTACGGTGAGGAGGGTGCGGGGTGGTCAGGTGTCGTGGGGGTGACAGGTGACTGGGGACGGGGTGAGAGAGAGAGAGACGCGGGCAGAGAGAGGGGAGATCACGAGAGGGAGGAGAGATTGCAAGCGGGCGAGAGAGAGAGAGAGGTGCGGGCGACAACTGTATGGACTGGAGGCAGAAGAAAATAGGGGGGGTCCACTAGGGTTTCACACACTAGTTTAGACTTAGGGTTTCACACATCTAGGGTTTCGGTTTGGGTTTCACACACCCAGCCCTGATTTCTCTCAAAACATGTATAGGGAAAATAAAAATTTTATTCATTGCATAATCTCAAATGAAAACAAAGCAGCCTATATAAAGGCCTGCAACGACAACCCAAAGTCACCACTAAGCAAGGTAGGACTAAATGATAACATGTAGAAAATAAAATAAAACAAGGTATGAAGTCGGCTCTGAGTGGCCGATCATAACCATAGGCTCAAATGGTGCCTCCTGCGCTGCTACATGCGCCATGGGCGTGGCTCGAATTCCTCATCATTTTTCTCGGGTAGGAGAGAACTCAACCCTATCGAGTAAGGATCTACAAAGCCCTGGTACTGCTCCAACATGTCATGGTCCAACTACTGGAGGTCACTGCGGTCAAGCCAGGTATCATTAAAAGTGGGTCTTCATTTCCAATGGATCAGATATCGTCGGGTTCCACCGTCCCTAGTAAACAATCTCATCATCCATGATTTTATCTATTTGCTCTGCTATATAATTTGGCGGGATTTTTGGAAGTGGAGATAAGGAGGGGCTCTCAGAAATAGGGTCATGGGAAGGCTCACCTATTAGAGGATTGTTAAGGTTAAAATCAAGACCCTTGTAGGTAATTAGGTCCTCAATATCGAAGGTGAAACTGATGCCAAAATCTTCAGGAAGATCTATAACGTAAGCATTATCGTTCAACTTTTTCAAGATTTGGAAAGGGCCCATACTGCGTACATGCAACTTTTTAACAGTTTCCGAGGGAAACCATTCCAGATGAATCCGGACCATTAAATAGTCGTCAATTAAATGTTTTAAATCGTTTCCTGAGATCAGCTCGTAGCTTGTAGTTAGCATTGCTTTATTCAATTTTATTTTACTGATTTTACTGTGTAATTCATGCACATGCAATGCAAATGCAGATGCCGACTTAGAAATTCGATGATAATCAACCATAACGATGAGATCTATAGGTTGTCTAGGCTTAAAACCATGCACAATTACATGGAGGGACTCAAACCAGTGGTCCTATTGACAGATGTATTATATGCAAACTCAGCAATGGACAATTTTATATCCCAATTACCGACATGTTCACCTACTAAGGTGCGCAAAAGGTTACCCAGACTTCTGTTGACTACCTCGGTTTGGCCATCAGTTTGGGGGTGGAAAGAAGTGGAGAACTAGAGCTTGGTGCCTAACTTGTGCCACAGGGTTTTCTAGAAGAAACTGGTGAACTTGACATCCCTGTTAGAGACGATGGTCTTAGGCAGACCATGCAATTGGACTACGACGTCGAAAAAGATTTTAGCAATCCTGGAAGCATTGGACATCTTGGAGCAAGGTAGGAAATTGGCCATTTTAGAAAAACAGTCCACGATAACTAGAACCGAATCGTACTTCCTAAGAGTTTTCAGAAGGCCCAGTACGAAGTCCATGCTAATATTCTGCCATGGATAGTTTGGAACTGGAAGGGAAGTGTACAAACTAGTATTCTGCTTTTGTTGTTTGGCTAACTGATAGGTATGGCACCTACCAATGTGCCTAGCAACATCGCGCTTCACACTTGACCAAAAGAACTGGTACTCCACGGCTTCAATGGTTTTCTCGTTCCCAAAGTGCCTAGCAAAACCTCCGGCGTGCAATTCCCATACGAGAAACTTATGTAAAGATGTTCGTGGGGGGTCAACCTTGGAACAAGTATCCATCGTGCATGACATACCCGTCGACTTCTCAAATGGTCCCATCTTTCAACAAGGCATAGATCTCACCAAAGTCGGGGAAGGACTCATATTCGGTCTTCAACTTTCCAAAATCGTTAACCACCGTGGTTAATTTGGAAAGGACAAAAACACGACGACTGAGTGCGTCAACAACTTTATTCTCGACTCCCGCTTTATGGCATAGGCTAAAGGTGTAATCTTAAAGAAATTTAACCCATCGACCATGTCGGGCATTCAACTTCTTCTGGGAGTAAATATATCGAAGGGCCTCATGGTTAGAAAAGATGACGAATTCTTACGGCAATAGGCAGTGTTGCCAATGGCGAAGGGATTAGATCATAGCATAGAACTCCTAGTCATAGGTAGAGTACCTTTAGTGAGTGTCATTCAACTTTTTGATTGTTGGGGAAGTCCACCGGTTAGTCCCACAACGATAAAGAGGGCACCTTACGTCAGCTTTATATACCCTCTGTGGACATCCCCTTACAACCCGGGTTTTGGGGCGTGAGGGTATCTAACATCGCTCAAGTATGCAATCGGGTGACCCTCTTGGGAGAGGACTCCACCTATTCCAAGTTCAAATGCGTCGCTGGCCACTTCAAAAACTTCGAAAAGATTTGGGAGACGCATGACAGGGGCCTCAACCATCCTTTTCTTGATTTCAATGAATGCCTTTGTGGCAGCACTCGACCAAATGAATTCACCCTTCTTCAGACAATCGATCACTGGGGCCATAATAGTGCTGAACCCTTTGATGAACCGACGGTAAAAGGTGGCGAGCCCATGGAAACTCCTAACATCACAAATGTTCTTGGGCTCAAGCCATTCTTCGATAACTCGTACTTTCTCAGGATATGCAGACTCCTTGGTAGAGACCACAAACCCTAAGAAGTGGACTTTTGTGGTGAGGAATGTGCACTTCTTTGGATTGGCATACAATTCTTCCTTTTTTAGCACAACACAGACTTGACGCAAGTGGTCTAAATATTGTGCCCAAGATTGATTGTAGATAAGTATGTCTTTGAAGTACACCAAATAGAATTTTCCCATAAATGGTCAAAGTACTTGCGTCATAACTCTCATAAAGATACTTGGGGCGTTGGTCAGCCCAAAAGGTATAACCATCCAGTTATGCAACCCATCCTTTGTTTTGAAAGCAGTCTCCCACTCGTCGCCAGGACGGATGCGAATATGGTGGTAACCACTCTTCAGGTCAATCTTGAAAAAAATGGTGGCTCCAGACATCATATCCAGCATGTTGTCCGGTCGCGGGATAGGAAAACGGTATTTGACCATTATCTTGTTTATAACACGGCTATCCACACATATACGCCATATCTATCCTTCTTAGGCGTTAGTAGGGCGAGGACCGCGCAAGGGCTTATACTCTTTTTAATGAAATCCTTTTGTAGGAGTTCATCAACATGTCTCTTCAACTCCGCGTGTTCGATAGGATTCATTTTGTAGTGTGGCAGGTTGGGAAGACTTGCCCCGAAAACGATATCAATGGCGCACATTGGGAGTAGTTAGTCAGAAAGATCTTCCAAGAGAGCATCAGCGTACTCCCTAAGCACAGTGCGACTTCAAGAGGAATAGATTGGCTGGGTTCTTTAGGGGTTTCCCGTTCTAGGATAATGATAGAGGTCCCCTTTTCCATTATGACCTAGTTCTCTAGCACTGATGTAGCTGACACCTTTGGCCTTCTTAGCCGGGGTAGGCTTTTGTTCAGTTTGAGCACTCTTAGGTGGGGAGGAAATCAATTTGACTTTCTTACACTCATGCTCAAATAGGCACATGTTCGAACGCCCATAAATAAGAACATCGTTATCAAACAACCAAGGTCTTCCCAAAATGGCTTGGCCCACATCCATAGTCAGGACATCACACCAGATTGTCTTGGTAGATATTGAAATTTATGGGCAACAGACATCTTTGCTTAACCTCCATTACAGTGGAGTTGATCCAAGATACTTGGTAGGAGCGCGGATGGGGGACAACTTTGAGTCCTGTCTTGGAGATGACGTCTGATGACACGGCATTGATGCAACTGCCGCTATCCACGATGACCTTGCAGCTCTTATCTCCAATCTTGGTGAATGTGTGGAAGATGACGGGGCGCCTCTAATCATCTTGATCTTTAGATTGAGACAGGGCGCACCTAACAACTGATATTATTGGGGACGACGCATGTCTAAAGCAACTTAAAATCGCCTCATCATCATCGTCATCAAAGCCTCCTTCATCGGCCTGGTAGACGAATTCCGTATCTCCGGACTCTACTGCTTCAATGGGATTGCCATCAATAATGTTGACTTTGACGGGGCTTAGGCAGTTGGCAGCCACAACTCCGTACCCTTGACACTTATACCACTTGGTAAGAGGACCGACTTTGGGGAAGTCATGTTCAACACTCTTTCCTTGGGTGTCTCTCTCAAAATTCCTATTCGGCATGTTGGACTTAGGCTGGAACGAGTTGGGGTACGTCCGACTGGGGTTGCTTGGGGAGGGCCTTGCGACGTAACTCTTGGAATTCTAACTCTTGTAGGAGTAGCCAGACCTAGAGGCGTCGAGGTCTTATATTAAAAGCATAGGATCTTTCCAATTCAGTGACATCTCTGGCAAGGAGCTCATTCCTCAGGTCTTCTCTTAGGCCAGACTGAAAATGGGAAAGGACTTGGACAGGTGTCTCAGTCCCAAGAACGTTGCAGCAGCGAGTGAGGAATTCATCAAACTTAGCAACGTAGTCCTTAGTTGACTTGCTACTCTGAGTAAATTGGAGCCATTGGTCCAACCGACAAGCTTGGTATGACAGGGCCACATACTTACCCTTCAGCTCATTTTTCATGGAGACCCAGGTATGGATGGGGTCCTAGGTTTGAGCGACGCTCAAAGCCTTCACATTGGTCCAATATCGACTTGCAGGTCCGTTGAGTTTTATAGCAGCAAAACGAACTTTCCAAAACTTAGTTAAAGGGTACCACACGAAATAACGATCCATGGCCCGAAGCCAGTCTAAAAAGAATTGGGGATCGTGCCTATAATCAAAGGAGGGTACTTCTAGCCTGATATCGAAGATATTGCTCATCAGGGTCCTGGTTGTTTTACCAGTTGGCTGGGGGGACTTGAGGGGGATTGGGAACTTCAATATTCGGGTCAACCCGAGCTTGTTCCATCCGGTCTAACCAGGCATTAGTGTCACACTGATAAGCGGCGAGGTTCTGATTCATGGTGGTTATACCTTGGATCAACTCGGCAAATGCCCTAGCCAAAGTGATGCGGACATCAGTACTGAGTCGCGCCCGTGGCGGGGGTACCAGCGCAGGAAGCGCCAGCTTAGTTTGTGGATGTGATCAGTGTTATGTTTGTCTTTATTTTTTTTGGCATTTGTGTTTAGTCCCACCTCGCCGTTTGGCCGTGTGGACCAGTCGTTGTAAGCCTATATAAAGGCCCCTATCTTCTCATGTGAGGTATTGAATAATGAATAAAAATTTTGCTTCTTCCCACAATTGTGAGAGAGCCAAGGTGAGGTGTGTGAAACCCAAACCTAAACCTAGGTGTGTGAAACCCTAGGGCCCATCTAGGTGTGTGAAACCCTAGTAGGACTACCCCCCCCTAACTCAAAGTTCTTTTCCCTTTTCCTAAACCCCCACCTGACCCTTCCCTCCTCCTCTCTGCTGCCAGGCCCGAGCCCTACCCGATCCCCCACCTTTCTCCCTCCCCACCTCCCTGTTGTACCCCAGATCCGAGCCCGTCCCGATCCCACCCTCCTCTCCGCCCGCCGACCCACCTCAGCCCCGCCACCCTCCTCCCGCGTCGGCCCTAGCCCTGCCCGGCCACCGCCTTGCGATCGGCCCCGCCACCTCTCCGCCCGCCGACCCGATCCCAGCCTGCTGCCCCTACGACCGGCCCCCGCCTCCTCTCCGACCGCCGACCCACGCCCAGCCCCTCTGCCCCTTCCCTCTCCTCCCTTCACATCCGACCCAACTGACCCCCCTGCCTCTTCCCTTTCTTCCCTTCACAGCCACCCGAACCGACCCCTCTGCCCTTCCCCTCTTCCCTTCATAACCAACCCGACCCGACCCGATCTCCACAACCCCGAACCCGTATTCTCGATACCCTCCGCTATGCGTGTATGGCTGACCCCGATGGGGATCACGACCTGATCCCAGACGGCGACGGATACCTCGACATCAACTCCCCCTTCATCGGACGAAGGAGAGAGCGTGGAGGAGCGCGTGGCTTGTGATTCTGGCGTTCCCGCACTGCCATCACTTCCCCAGTAAGGACTTCTCTACCGGCAAGGTACCTTTATGTTCCCTTAGTCAAATCTCTAGTATGTTATCAACCGCTCGTCGCTGTCCAATGTCGAGAGATTGTGTGACCATTCCTGCCCGTTAAGTTATTAGTACTCGATATTGCGGGACGGACTCGTGCCCGATAATTTAAGCATTAATTATTTTATTTCTGGATACTGGATAGTGCTATAGGGTGCTCGTAATAGCTTGGCAAACCCATCATTCCTGCGATTGTCTGAACACCGGTTCATGTCTGATATTCTTAATTTAATGTGAACATTGCTGGTACAATTGAATTGCTGATTTCCTGCTCACCTGCATCGTATTGCATCATTTTTGGTATCAGAGCATGGTTGTTAGATAGGAACCCTGCATTTATTGTATGTCATCATTTCATTTGCATCAATTGTCGTCGTGTGTGCATGCCAACCCGTAGAGGTAGGCCATATCTTTTAGGGGAGTCTAGTGAGTCTGACAGTTACAACATGGACCCCGACGCCCTAGCTAGGACACTCGCTGAGTTAGCTCAGGGAATTGCCACAATGAACCAAAATTTCCCAGCTTACCAGCGCGATACCAATGCCCGTTTTGACCGCCTGGACCAAGTCCCACCTCGGACTCCTCCACCCCTGGACCCTCAAGACTTTCGGCCACCTTGGCAAAATAATTAAGATCTGGATGAACAATATCTCCGGAGCATCAGGCTAGAAGTGCCCTCTTTTGATGGTCAGCATGATCCCCAATTTTTCCTAGACTGGCTCCAATCCATGGACCGGTATTATGCCTGGTACCCATTAACGGAACCCCGGAAGGTCCGATTTGCCGCGATGAAACTCAGTGGTCCTGCCAGTCAATACTGGACTAACGTCGAAGCCTTGAGAGTGGCCCGAACCCAAGACCCCATCGATACTTGGGTAGCCATGAAGAATGAACTGAAGGAAAAATACGTGCCACCTTACTATCAGGCGCACCTCTTGGATCAGTGGCATCAATTCACTTAAGGTAACAAGTCAGTAAGGGACTACGTCGCCAAGTTTGACGAGTTCTTGACCCGCTGCAACGTTCTAGGGACTGAGACCCCTGTTCAGGTTTTATCCCGTTTTCGGTCAGGTCTAAGAGAGGACCTGAGGAACGAGCTTCTTGCTCGAGATGTTACGGAATTAGAGAGGGCCTACGCTTTAGTGCAAGATCTCGATAGCATTAGGTCCACCCACTCTCATCGGGGCCAAGATTCCCGAAGTAATGCCCCTCGATCCTCCTCAAGCAATTACCCCAGTCGGCCCTACCCCAACCAATCTCAACAACGAGCCGACTCCACCAGTCGAAGCAATGAGAAGGACAACCGTGGCAAGGGCCCTGAGAGGGATTTCTCCAAAGTCAGTCCTCTCATCAAGTGCTACAAGTGCCAGGGTTATGGACACGTGGCTGCGAATTGCCCTAGCCCCGTCAAAATCAACATCATTGATGGCACACCTGTTGAGGCACTAGAGTCAGAGGTTGACGGTTTCGTGTACCAAACCGACGAAGACGAGGGAGACTTCGATGAAGATGATAGTGACCCCACACTAGCTTGCCTTAGGTATGCGTCGCCCATCAAATTGTCAGTTGTGCAGTGCGCCTTGTCCCAGCCGAAAGAGCAAGATGACTGGAGGCATACCAATATCTTTCATACCTTCACTAGGATTGGGGATAAGAACTGTAAAGTGATCATCGACAGTGGAAGTTGCGTTAACACAGTTTCGTCTGCCGTGATCTCCAAGACTGGGCTGAAGGCAGTTCCCCATCCCCGACCATACCAAGTCTCCTGGATCAACTCTACGGCAATGGAGGTCAAGCAAAGATGTTTGGTCCCCATAAACTTCAATGCCTACCAGGAGAAGATCTGGTGTGATGTCTTGACTATGGATGTGGGTCAAGTTATACTAGGACGGCCTTGGCTTTTCGATAATGATGTTCTCATCTATGGCCGATCTAACATGTGCCTGTTTGAACATGAAGGCAAGAAAATTAAACTCTTACCCTCTCAACCCAAGAGTAGTCAGCCTGCGCAACAGCCCACCTCCACAAAAAAAACCAACAATGTCAGTTATATCGGTGCAAGAGAATTGAGCATCGAGATGGAAAAAGGGGCTCCAGCCATGATCCTTGCAACCCGAGAAGTTCCTAAAGAGTCCACCCAAGTTATTCCCCTAGAGATTGCTCTAGTGCTGAAAGAGTTCGCCGATGTCTTCCCTGAGGACCTCCCAGACCAACTGCCTCCGATGCGTGACATATAACATACCATCGACTTGGTTCCTGGAGCCAACCTCCCCAACCTGCCCCACTACCGGATGAACCCTACGGAGCATGCCGAGCTGAAACAGCAAGTTGATGAATTATTGAGAAATGGTTTCTTCAAAGAAAGTATGAGTCCTTGCGCGGTTCCCGCTCTGCTTACGCCCAAGAAGGATGGAACCTGGCGTATGTGCGTGGATAGCCGTGCCATCAACAAGATAACGGTCAAATACCGTTTCCCAATCCCTCGCCTGGATGATCTATTAGACATGATGTCGGGAGCCATAGTCTTCTCCAAAGTTGACCTGAAGAGTGGTTACCACCAAATTCGCATCCGCCCTGGAGATGAGTGGAAGACGGCGTTTAAGACCAAGGACGGACTGTACGAGTGGATGGTTATGCCGTTTGGACTGACCAATGCGCCTAGCACTTTCATGAGAGTCATGACACAAGTACTCCGCCCTTTTATGGGAAAATTCCTTCTGGTGTACTTTGATGACATACTCATTTATAGCCAGTCCCAGGCGCAGCATTTAGACCACCTTCGGCAAGTCTGCGCTGTACTAAGGAAGAGCTATTCGCCAATCCTAAGAAGTGCACTTTTCTTGCCACCGAAGTCCACTTCCTCGGTTTTGTTGTTTCTGTCAACGGGGTTTCTGCCGACCCGGAAAAGGTCCACGCAATTGAAGAATGGCCCGAACCCAAGAACATCCGGGATGTCTGGAGCTTCCACGGTCTCGCCACCTTTTACAGGAGGTTCATCAAGGGGTTTAGTACCATTACGGCCCCAATCACAGACTGCCTAAAGAAATGTGAGTTTGAGTGGACGAGTGTTGCCACTAGGGCTTTTCTGGAAATTAAGAAGCGAATGGTTGAGGCACCTGTGATGCGCCTCCCAGATTTTACCAAAGTCTTTGAAGTGGCCTGTGACCCCTCCGGAATCGGCATTGGGGGCGTCCTCTCCCAAGAAGGTTATCCTGTCGCATATTTCAGCGAGAAGCTGAATGAAACTCGCCAGCGATATTCCACTTACGATAAGGAATTCTATGCGGTAATCCAGTCGCTTCGCCACTGGCAACATTACCTACTCCCGCAAGAATTCGTTATCTATTCTAACCATGAGGCCATGCGGTATATCTACTCACAGAAGAAACTTAACGCACGGCATGGTCGCTGGGTCGAGTTCCTCCAGGACTACACTTTTACCCTGCGCCATAAGGCGGGAGTAGAAAACAAGGCGGCCGACGCACTCAGTCGTCGTATGTTCGTTCTGTCTAAGTTGACCACTGCGATCGAGGGTTTTGAAAGGCTGAGGGCTGAGTACGAGTCTTGTCTCGATTTCAGCGAAGTCTATGCTGCACTAGTAGACGGGAC
The DNA here is from genome assembly GCA_947650365.1 of Chamaelirium japonicum. Classification (NCBI taxonomy): domain Eukaryota; kingdom Viridiplantae; phylum Streptophyta; class Magnoliopsida; order Liliales; family Melanthiaceae; genus Chamaelirium; species Chamaelirium japonicum. Next base: position 39,321,951 of record OX393560.1, on the reverse strand, counting down.
AGTTCAAGAAATGGACGGGTACCTCATGCAAAACGGGTACCTCTTTCGTGGCCGTCGGCTGTGCATCCCCCGAACATCCCTTCGTGAATTCCTTATTTGGGAGCTTCATGCGGGTGGTCTTGCTGGCCATTTTGGCGTTAACAAGACCATCGAGGCCATCGATTATCGATTCTATTGGCCGAGCCTGAAGCGTGATGTCGCCAGACATGTGGGTAGGTGTCATACTTGTCAACTGGCCAAGCAGAGAAAACAAAACACTGGCCTGTACACCCCTCTCCAGTTCCTAACTGTCCCTGGCAAGACATTAGTATGGACTTCGTACTCGGCCTCCCGAAAACCCTACAAAAACATGACTCGGTCTTGGTGGTGGTAGACCGATTCTCTAAAATGGCTCACTTCCTCCTGTGCTCTAAAACTTCCGATGCCTCCCGCATCGCAAAAATCTTCTTTGATGGCATCGTAAGGTTACATGGGTTACCCAAAACCATCGTGTCGGATCGAGATGTCAAGTTTACCAGTTTCTTCTAGAAGACTCTCTGGCATAAGCTAGGAACAAAGCTTCAATTCTCCACGGCATTCCACCCCCAAACCGACGGTCAAACCGAGGTAGTCAATCGGAGCTTGGGGAATCTTCTGCGAACATTAGTGGGTGAACACGTTGGGAGTTGGGATCTGAAACTGTCAATAGTCGAGTTTGCATATAATACGTCTGTCAATAGGACCACCGGTATGAGTCCTCATGAAGTCGTGCATGGGTTTAAACCTAGGCAGCCAGTCGATCTTATTCCCATGTCTGAGCATCATAAAATTTCTGAGTCGGCATCTGCTTTTGCATCTCATGTGCATGATTTACATAAGGAAATCAGTAAAAAAATTGAACAGAGCAATGCGAGCTATAAATTAAGGGCCGATGCCCGGAAGCGAATTCAGACTTTCAATGTGGGAGATTATGTGATGGTCCGGATTTGTCCGGAACGGTTTCCTTCGGGAGCCGTTAAGAAACTACATGCGCGCAGTGCAGGTCCTTTTCGGGTTTTAAAGAAATTAAATGATAATGCTTACGTTATTGAATTACCTGAGGGTTTTGGCATCAGTCCCACCTTCAATATTGAAGACCTAGTGGCTTATAAAGGCCCAGATTTTAACCCTAAAAACCCACTACTAGATGAGCCTGCCCTGGACTTAGCCCCTGAGTGTCCCCCCCTACCCCCACTCCCAGAAATATCCCCACCATATACAGCGAAGAGCATTGATAAGATTCTAGATGATGAGATTGTCTCTGGAAGAGACGGTGGAACCCGGCGGTACTTAGTTCGCTGGAAAGAGAGTCCTTCTTCTGAAGACATATGGATCGAGCGTCAGGAGCTTCAGCAGCTGGATCCAGACCTAAAGGAGCTATATGAGAGCCGCCCAGAGCCTTACTCGACAGAGTCGAGTTCTCTCCCACCCAGGGAGGATGATGTGGACATCAGTACTGAGTCGCGCCCGTGGCGGGTGTACCAGCGCAGGAGGCACCAGCTTAGTTTGTGGATATGATCAGTGTTATGTTTGTCTTTATTTTTTTTGGCATTTGTGTTTAGTCCCACCTCGCCGTTTGGCCGTGTGGACCAGTCGTTGTAAGCCTATATAAAGGCCCCTATCTTCTCATGTGAGGTATTGAATAATGAATAAAAATTTTGCTTCTTCCCACAATTGTGAGAGAGCCAAGATGTGTGTGAAACCCAAATCTAAACCTAGATGTGTGAAACCCTAGGGCCCATCTAGGTGTGTGAAACCCTAGTAGGACTACCCCCCCAACTCAAAGTTCTTTTCCCTTTTCCTAAACCCCCACCCGACCCCTCCCTCCTCCTCTCTGCTGCCAAGCCCGAGCCCTACCCGATCCCCCACCTTTCTCCCTCCCCACCTCCCTGTTGTACGCCAGACCCGAGCCCGTCCCGATCCCACCCTCCTCTCCGCCCGCCGACCCACCTCAGCCCCGCCGCCCTCCTCCCGCACCGGCCCGAGCCCTGCCCGGCCACCGCCTTGCGATCGGCCCCGCCACCTCTCCGCCCGCCGACCCGATCCCAGCCCGCTGCCCCCGCGACCGGCCCCCGCCTCCTCTCCGACCGCCGACCCACGCCCAGCCCCTCTGCCCCTTCCCTCTCCTCCCTTCACATCTGACCCAACTGACCCCCCCTGCCTCTTCCCTTTCTTCCCTTCACAGCCACCCGAACCGACCCCTCTGCCCTTCCCCTCTTCCCTTCACAACCAACCCGACCCGATCTCCACAACCCCGAACCCGTATTCTCGATACCCTCCGCTATGCGTGTATGGCTGACCCCGATGGGGATCACGGCCTGATCCCAGACGGCAACAGATACCTCAACATCAACTCCCCCTTCATCGGTCGAAGGAGAGAGCGTGGAGGAGCGCGTGGCTTGTGATTCTGGCGTTCCCGCACTGCCATCACTTCCCCAGTAAGGACTTCCCTACCGGCAAGGTACCTTTATGTTCCATCAGTCAAATCTCTAGTATGTTATCAACCGCTCGTCGCTTTCCACTGTCGAGAGATTGTGTGACCATTCCTGCCCGTTAAGTTATTAGTACTCGATATTGCGGGACGGACTCGTGCCCGATAATTTAAGCATTAATTATTTTATTTCTGGATACTGGATAGTGCTGTAGGGTGCTAGTAGTAGCTTGGCAAACCCATCATTCCTACGATTGTCTGAACACCGGTTCATGTCTGATATTCTTAATTTAATGTGAACATTGCTGGTACAATTGAATTGCTGATTTCCTGCTCACCTGCATCATATTGCATCACAAAGTCTCGGGATCCATATTGCAAATGTCCGACTCACTAGACTTTCCTAACAGGTATGGCTTATCCCTGTGGGTTGGCATGCACAAAACATCCACAAAATGATGCTTGCTGATTTTTTTTTAATAAATATGACACCCTAATGCAAAGATGCTAATCAAATGAATACTAAATGCAAGATCTAATGTTGGATGTAAGTTGCCTACCTACAACCATACTCTGATACCAAAAATGATGGGAGACAGCATGTTAAACAGGGAATCAGAATACGTTCAGTGCAAGCAGGGCTCACTATATTGCCACGAGCTTAAAACAGGAAATTAATTCAAACAGGTACTTTTGATCAATGGATTTTAACAAAGAGTTGCAGATAACATAGGTAGCCAATCTAATCCCTATAAGCCGAACAACAGGTACTTAGTCATATTAGCAGGGTTCCACTTGCAATATCGGGATCAATAGCAAACAAGGAAAGCAGAATCACATAGCTCCCAATTTTGGTGGACAGCAGATGTCACAGATAAAATTTAGCAGACCCGATTATTGTTGTCACCCTTGAATATCTACAGGGAAAGAAAACTCACCTACTGAGGATCACGTGGGATCTCAGGAACCTCTGGTGGTGGCAGAGTCGGGTGGGGGCCTCTGGCTGAGACGGGACCAATGCGAGGGCCTGCAGTACTACAACGTTCGGGTGCACAAGTGCGTCGGGGTACCACCGTTGATGGCTTTCATTGATTCCAAGCCGGGCCTCTACGCCCTGGGCAATGAGGTAGGTGATGCACTCCATGTAGTCTTTCACACTTTCGCCTGCATCGAACTGAAAATCGAGAAATAGGGAGTGGATATAGAAAAACCCATCTTCGCCGTGGATCAACCCATGGTCGGCATCTGGATAAGCCATGCCGGCATGTCGAGGGGGACTAAGAGGCAAGGGCTTGGGGAAAGGCACAAGTGGTTGGAGGGGCTGTTTGCTTGATAGAGGGAGGAAGGGGCAATGTCGGGTGGTTGTGGGTTGGGGAGGATAGAGAAGGGCGGGGTCGGGTTGGCTGTGGTTCGAGGTACAGGCAGAGGGAAGAGAGCGGGGTCGGGGGTGGATCGGTGGCCAGCTGCGAAGCGGATGGATGGGAAAGAGGATTGGGGTGGGTCGGATGCAAATCGGGACAGGAAGGGTAGGGATGGCAGCGGTGCGGTTTAAAATCGAAAACCATGGTAAACCACACCGTATGGTGCGGTTTTGGTTTGCCAAAGTATAAAACCGTCGCGGTGCGGTGTGGTTTCGGCTTTTGGTTTCGGTATCGCGGTGCGGTTTTGGTTTTGACCAAAACCGCATAAAACCGTATTGTTTAGGTCTTTATAATAATAAACCGTGGTGCACCGCACCATACTGCACAGCATGGTGCGGTTTCGGTTTTACATAATGGTATACCGTCGCGGTGCGGTGTGGTTCCGGTGTCGCGGTTCGGTGTTGCGGTGCGGTTTCGGTTTTGCCCAAAACCGCACCGTTGCCATCCCTAAGGGGAGGGGAATGGGGTCGGGGTTGCATGACAGAAAGAGAAGGAGAGGCCAGGAAGAGAAGGGGAGGGGAATGGGGTCGGGGTTGCGTCCGGAGAGGAGGGAGCAACTGCAGGTGAGAGAGCACCAATGAGCACCAGTGGGGTCAGCCTCGGTGGGAATTAAAGGAGGCTCAACCGAGAAAGGCATAGTCTTGGGCATGGGAGTAGGATATAGAGATAGGAAGGGGATGGTGAGAGGTGGTGGAGGCATAGAGCGTGACACAGGCTGTGAGGGAAGATTCCGGGACTCAATGGAAAAGTACGGGACATCCTTAACAAAGGAGACGTGACAAGAGACACGGATCTGGCAAGCCAAGGGATGATAGTACCGATAGCCCTTGTGATCTCGACTGAGCCTCAAGTGGACACACCTAACAGATTTAACAAAGAGTTTAGTGCGCTCATAGGGAGGGAGTAGGACGAAACACGTGCACCCAAAGGTACGAATAAGGGAGTAGTCAGGTGATGTAGAGTAAATAGGAGGAAAACATCAGAAAGGGTGGAGAATGGAGTGATGTTGATAAGGTGAACAGCGGTCAGAACAGCCTCGGCCTAGTAGGAATTGGAATAGAAACAAACAAAAGTAGAGCTCGCGCTGTCTCGAGGACATGGCGATGCTTGCGCTCGATGGCTCCGTTCTGTTCATTGGTATGGGGGCACAACTGTTGGTGAAGAGTGCCGTGAGTTTAAAAGATCTCACGCATCTCATAGGAGAGATACTCCTGGGCACAGTCAGACCGAAAGGTCTTAATGCACCGATCAAACTTGGTGTGGAGCGTAGTAGTGAAGGTCCGGTAGATATGTGGAATCTCTGAGCGGCGATGCATGAGATAGACCCAGGTGCAGTGGGAGCAATCATCTATAAAGACACTCGAGCCAAAGCTCCAGAGTGAAAAATGCTTTGAAGTCTATCACTGGATATGTGACATAACCTTCTGTGCCACAGGTCGACATCAAATGTGATAGACAGAGTTGACTGAATGAAAGGAGTGGAAGTGGGAACTTGAAAGTGATCCAACTAATAGAGTTCCCCTCTACGAACCAGCCCAATTCTCTGACCCGTCCGCGGATCCTGCACAGAACAAGAAGTCAAGGTAACGATCAAGCCCGAGTTACAAAGGGAACTAACATATATTAAATTAATATTTAAGAGGGGAGCATAGTAAACACGAGACAAGCTCAGGAGACCAGTGGGATCGGAAGCAAAGGTGATAGATCCATACTGCGAAATAGCTACGAGAACTCCATTAGCAGTATGGACCCCCAAGTGGGTGGGAAAAAGGGTACAGTTGGTGAGTACGGTAGAATCACTGGTGAGGTGGCAGGAGGCACCAGAGTCAAAGATCCATGGAGCAGCAGTACCAGGAATGACGGACAGGCTGTGAGTTGTCGAAGAGCTAGTAGAGGAAAAATGTCAGAGAAGTAGCTCCTCAAGTAGCTGAAGACGGTCGAAGTCAGACCAGGTCGGAACAGTAGTGGTGGCAGGAGGTCTCGGAGTAACTGGATCGATAGCAACAGCAATGTCGCCACCATGGAGGAGGAGAGCTTGGCCACGTCCACGATCGGCTGTCTCGACGAAGGGAACCGATCCGAGAACACCCTCAAAGCAGAGTGGCAGAGGAGCATGGTGGAAAGCCATAATGCCAGGAGAGACCATCATCGCGCAAGAGTGAGGAGATATAGAGGCGAGTGTAGAGGTGCCCTCGGAAACCCTCGACGAGAGACGATAGCGAACCGAATAAGCAGAGTGGTAGCAGCGGTTAGAGAAAGCAAGGGAGGTGGTGGGACGACTGTAGTGGCGGTAGGGTGCTACGGGATCTGGGAGCAGGGTAGGTGCGAGGGCTGCGGTGGATCTCAGGGGTTTTAAACGACACATGGAGGGAGGAGAGGTGCGGTGGGGTGCTGGGGTGGCAAGGAGTGAGGGGCTGCGGGAAGGGGGGTCTACAAGGAGGGGCTAGCGGGGAGGGGCGGCGAGGAGGGTTGCTAGGGATCGAGGAAAATGAGGGAGGCCTATGGGTAGAGGGGAGGGGATGGGGATGGGGATCGAAGAGGAGAGGGGGTGGGTAGGGGGTGGCTGCGAATCGAGGAGAGGGGGCGGGTAAGGGGCGAGTAGGCGTTGCCCAGGCCTTTTCGGGCTCGATCGCCTAGGCCACAACCTAGGCGGCAGCCTATATAAAATAGGGTTTTTTTTCTCTCTCTTCATTTGCTTCCTTTTCCAATATACGTATGACCCATATACTTAAATACTACTTTATATGTCTTTCTTCTTAGCTATTTATCTATATATCCTAAGTTAGAGTTTAGTTCATGATCTTTTTACTAAGGTTAAGAATAATGTTATTGTTTGCTTATAGATTTTTTTTCTCTTTGAAATATCTTTCTAGATACATGTGATTTATCCTTTCTAATGCTTCTATTTCTCCAATTTTAGGGTTATGCTAAATTTTTAGGGTCTGTTTATTATGCTTGATTTGTTTCATAATAAGTGTTAGAGACCTAGGGTTTTAATCTTATAACTCCTTAATAGTAACATAATTTGATTCATTGATTGTTACATGTTGATGCATGACATACATGATTTTACATATTCACATTTCAATGATTTAGCATAACAATGATGACATGGATATTCTTTTTAGATAAGAATGTTTAATTCGGTTGTTTGATTAATTTCACATGAATTGCTTTATGGTATTATGCTTATTATTTGTTCAAATCCGAATATTATCCCATATATATAACTTTAATATTTAAAAAAATGTCACCTAGGCCACGCCTCGCTTAGGTAGGCACGACCGCCAAGGCATCGCCTGGCCGCCTTGACAACACTGGCCTCTGTGTTCCTCCTCAGCACATGTCATCTTCATCGGGCCATTTATGAGCTTTTCGTCGTGCTGTCCGGGAGCTTGGTTACTCAGAGTGTAGTCAGGACCACTCTTTGTTTGTGAGGTCATCCCGCAGGACCGGGTGATCCTACTGTTGTACGTGGACGACATGATCATCACTGGGGATGACTCTACTAAGATTGCTTGCCTTCAGCAGCATTTGAGAGCCAGTTTTAGATGAAGGACTTGGGTACTCTTCGCTACTTTCTCAGTCTTGAGGTTGCATACAGTGCAAATGGCATTCTGCTCTCTCAGCAGTACCTTTCAGACATCCTTAATCGTGCTGCCTTCTCAGATACTCGCACAGCACACCCCCCTCTTGAGCTTCACTTGAAGCTACATCCTACAGATGGAGTCCCTCTTTCAGATCCCACTCGGTACAGGCAGATTGTGGGACAACTCGTCTACCTCTGCATTACTCGGCTGAGTACAGGGCCATGGCCTCCATAATTAAGGAGATAATTCATCTTCAACGTCTCCTCAATTATCTCGATGTTGCTTTCTCCAAGCCTACTCCACTTCACTATGATAACCGGAGTGCTATTCAGATTGCTAGCAATTCAGTTTTTCATAAGAGAAAAAAGCACATCGAGATTGATTGTCACTTCGTCCGACAGGAGTATGAGGCCATAACGATCTCACTACCCTTAGTTCCCTTAGCAGAGCAGATCGCAGACTTCTTCACAAAGTCACATCCTATGCCACGCTTTCGGTCTTTGATTGGCAAACTCTTGGTGCATGATCCACCTTGAGTTTGAGAGGGGGTGTTAAAATGTATTCATGTATATACATACACTCAGTGTATAGAGGACTCACATGTATTGCCCTTATATTGACCTATTGGCCTAATGAGAGATTCATTCCATTCTCTTCCCAAACCATTGTCTCTCTCTTTCTCTCTCCCTCCTAGGGTTTGTCACAGTTATTATGTAAAAAAGATGTGCTCAAGACTACAGAAACTTCAACAAATAAAGCTTTAATAAGCATTTCTGAGCTTGATTTAAGCTGAAGTCGATTTCAAGATGTCCTAGAGAAATTTCAAGTCTTTGAGCAGGTCTCACTCAGCTCCTTTATGACTTTATGGAGGGATAGCCCTTGATAAAAACTGACAAATTGAAACTAGCTAAGATGTCCTTGAGAATAGGATCTGTCGTATATGGCTATCTTGACTATTTGCAAGATTTCTATCCAACCATACATATGCTAGAATGTATGACAACAAGTAAAACAGCAAGGGAGTACTCTGAGCACTCCCCTCATGTATCTTCCATACTGTAACTAAAATTCTTTAAATGAAAAATGTTAATGTATATCGTAGGTTATACATATAAGTTAGATGTACAAGACTCATTCCCTACACATGTATGTGCCTATATATTCGTAGCTATTGTCCTAATGAGAATAATCCGCCATTCTTCCAAACTATAGCTGTCTCTCTCTCTCTCTCCTTCCTAGGGTTTCTGGTAACATGGTATCAGAGCGGGTCTAGTACCCTCGCCTGCTGTCCGCGACGACCCTCGCCGCCCGGCCCCTCCCGTGACCGTCGCCTTTCGTGCCCGGCTCCCTCGTGCCCTCTGATTCGGTCGCCGCCCTGTGCTCCACCCTGCGTTTTATGCCAATGACGAGCCCAGTGCCTCTCTGCTCTGCGCTCGAGCAAATCCCAGCCCTACATCTGCCGCCGCTCTGTGCTCTGCTCCAGCGACGAGCACGCCGCCTCTCTGCTCTGCGCCCTGCCTTCGTGCCCATGCAGATCCCAGCCTTCCATCTGCCGCTGCCCTGCGCTCTGTGCCCGCGACGAGCATACCGCCTCTCTACCTCCTATGTGGCCTCTTGTGCCCACAGGCCTCCCGCGCCCTGCCCTTGTGCCCACGTGACCCCCTACGTGCCCTCCTGCGTCCACCGGCCTCCTATCTCAACCCGCCAGTCTAGAGCCTGCCAGCCTTTTGTGCCTCCTGAGCCGCCGGTCTCCTGTGCCTGCTTCACCGGTTCTTGAGTATTGAGCCCGTGCCGATTTCACCCATCGATGGCATCCGCTGATCAGTCCTCGACGCAAACCCCGGTTCAGTCCTCGACGCAGACCCCGGTTCAGACCTTGACGTCGACCCCAGTTCAGTTCTCGACCACACCTCTCAAGCAGACACGGGATTTTCTCCCTGTCTTAACAGACTTCCTTTGATCACGATAGCCGACTGGACTGCGTGGTCTGCGACCGTCTGGAGCGTACTAGATGACCGAGCCTTGTATGAGCATCTTGATGGCACCTGCTCCTGCTGATGCCTCTGGAGCAGGGTCTTCTGACACCTGGAGTCTCCGTGATCGTCGTGTCCGGGCATTTCTTGTTGCTTCGGTTGACCGCTCGCTTCGAGCTGATTTGGTCACCTTTGCTACTGCGACAGAGATCTGGGCTCATCTCACGGAACATTTTGTGGAGCAGAGCAGGACCAGTGAGTATCAGCTTCTGTCTCAGGTCTAGTCTGCTCAGCAGGGAGAGCAGACGATTCAACAGTGTCACAGTCTCATGCGCGGCTACTGACGTGAGCTTCAGGCTTTGGAGCCTCCTCTGCTAGAGGTGTTCAGAATCAGTGCCTCCTGGCGCGAGCTGCAGTTCTTTCGGGAACAGCGATAGCTTTATCAGTTTCTGATGACTCTTCGACCTGAGTTTTCTCCTCTCGCAGGACAGTTGATCCATAGGGATCCCCTTCCTCACCTTGATGCTGCTGCAACTAAGCTTATTGCCGAGAAGACCCGCCTTCGCACTGTTGCAGCTTATCGGACCTCCGTACCCTCCAATTTTGAGGGTGTTCTTGCTACTGCTCTACCTCTGAGACCCACTTCCACTGCTCCGCTCTCTCACTGTCCCTCCCGTTCCTCTGGCACGTCCAGTGGCCCGTCTAACACTCGGAGATGCACTCACTGTTGAAAGCCAAGGCACACGGTTGACACCTGTTGGCAGCTTCATCCAGAAAAGCATGCCAAACCACATACTCATGGTCGACCCACTACTGCAGTTATTGGCGCCCCCTACTGCTGATACTACTATGATGGATTGCCTTCAACGTCTGGAGATGCACCTTGAGCAGCTCTTTCTGCAACCTGCCTCTAGTTCCTCTGGTTCCTCCAGACCCTTAGCCTTCTCTGCCACCTCGAGTACCTCTGCACCTTGGATTATGGACTCTGGGACCTCTCACCACATGACCCCGAACCACTCCATCCTTACTGTATGCTCACCTGCCTCCCGCATTCCTCTGATCTATATTGCAGATAGCTTTCTTTTAGCCATCTCGCAAACTAGACCCATCACTACCACCTCAGACCCTACTGGCCTTTTCTCTATCTTTAGTTTTGCACGCACCTCAGCTTTGCATGAATCTAATTTCTATTAGTAGCCTGTGTGATTCCGGCCTAACAGTCACTTTTTCGTCCTCTTCTTGTGTTGTGCAGGATCCACGCTCAGAATAGAGGATTGATGCTGCTCGTAGGACTGGTGGACTATACCATCTGGAGTATTTCATTTACCTGTTGTTCTTCCTTCAGTCTTCTGTGGTGCCGTCTCTTCTGATACCAATCTGTGGCACAGGAGATTAGGTCATATGTCTGAATCTCGGCTTAAAAGTCTTTTCTAGTCTGGAGCTTTGGGCTGAGGTTTCTTTTCTACTCTTTTTTTTGTACCGGATTGATTATGACGAGACTTTTACTCCGGTGGCTCAGATGACCACCATTCGTACCCTCCTTGCTATTGCTGCTGTTAGTGGTTGAACCTTGCTTCAGATAGATGTGAAGAATGCGTTTTTTCATGGCGATCTCTCCAAGGTTATTTATATGCAGCCTCCTAGTCTCAGCACGCCCTCTTAGCAAGTCTGTCATCTCCGTCGGGCTATTTATGAACTCAAACAGGCTCCTCATGCCTGGTTTGAGTGTTTTCGTCATGCCATTACTGAGATCGGCTTTGTGGAGAGCTTCCAGGATCACTCTATGTTTGTGCGGAACTCCCCCTAAGGCCAGGCCATCATCCTTCTCTATGTTGTTGACATGATCCTTACTGGTGATGACTCTAGTGTCATAGCTCTCTTCAGTAGCATCTTCAAAGTCAATTTCAGATGAAGGATCTTGATCCCCTGCGCTACTTTCTTAGCCTGAAGGTTACTAGGGATGCTAGGGGGATTCTACTTTCTTAGGAAAAGTACAAGGCGACATCCTAGGTCGTGCTGCTCTTTCTGACTGTCGTACAGTTGACACTCCTCTTGAGCTTCATGTGAAGCTCCGTCCTACTGATGGAGAGCCTCTATCCAATCCTACCAGGTACCGGGAGATAGTTGGTCAGCTCGTTTATCTTTGCATCATCAAGCCAGATATTGCACATGCAGTTAGTATTCTTAGCCAGTTCGTGGATGCACTTCACTCGACACATTATGCTGCCCTCCTCCGGGTCCTTCGGTATCTACGAGGCACTATTACTAGGTCGCTTCTTTTCTCATCGACCTCCTCTCTGATTATTCGTGCATATTCTGATGCTGACTGAGCTGGGGACCCGACTACTTGTTGCTCTACTACTGGCTATTGCCTGTTTCTGGGTGACTATCTGATCTCCTGAAAGAGTAAGAAGCAGAAGGTTGTCTCTCTCTTCAGCACTGAAGCTAACTTTCGTGCAATGGCCACTACTACTAAGGAAGCTATTCATCTCAGGCGTCTTCTTCGTGATCTTGGTGTCGCTACCTCTGGCCCTACAACTCTTTATTGCGACAACAAGAGTGTTATTCAAATTGTCAAAAATCCGGACTTTCATGAGCGGACAAAGCACATTGAGCTCGATTATTACTTCTCCAGAAAGCAGTACGAGGCTAGCATCATTTATTTGCCTTATGTGTCTTCTGCAGAGTAGATTGCTGATTTTTTCACAAAATCACATCCTTCTCCTCGTTTTCGGTTTCTTATTAGCAAACTCTACTTGATCCACCGTGAGTTTGAGTGGGGTGTTAATGTATATTGTAGGTTATACATGAGTTAGATGTATATGACTCATTCCCTATACATGTATGTGCCTATATATTTGTGGCTATTGCCCTAATGAAAATAATCCACCATTCTCCCAAACCCTAGCCGTCTCTCTCTCTCTCTCTCTCTCTCTCTCTCTCTCTCTCTCTCTCTCTCTCTCTCTCCCCCCTAGGTTTCCGGTAACAAAAAATAATATCACTAATTTGGAGAGCAACATTAGAATGATAGTTCAGTGCAAGGACAGTAGTATCAATAAGCACAAAAATATAGCTCCATAGTTCAGTCAGATACGTAAAATACCAGTTACTCCATGTATGCAAACAGAATGAGCATATCAAATTATGCCAACCCAGGGTCTTCGTACATATCAAATTATAATCCATCAGATGTTTCAAGTCAATTACCTCAGATGTTCTGCAGTACTCCTTGTCTGACCAACAATTCTCATCCTTGACCGTACCCCCCGGCCAATTTGGATTCAATGAAACAGCAGCAACAGAGGACACGACCACTACTCTTTTGACTTTTGCCTCAGAGCATGCCTTTAGTACATTTAGAGTGCCCGTTACAGCAGGAGCAATTAGGTCTACCTGTAAGGTGGTAATGGAAGCTCAAGATGAAGCAACAAGAATATCGAGTGTAGCCTATATAACATATTAACATATGGATACTATGCATATCAGTTACATGAATAATGTAGCACACATGCTTCATAAATTTCGTGAATTTTGGTCAAAACATTGCTTGTTAGTCCCAAATGAGATCACAGCTACATTACAATTTTATTCTGCTGGAACAGTTGGCCATAATCATCAATATTGTATCTATTCATACAAATAACTAACATATACATCTGCATGGAAACCTGCCTCTGGATTGGGCACTTTGCTTGAAGGAACAGGACTAGCAACATGGAAAACTCCTTCGCATCCTGCGATAGCCGCTGACAAAGAATCGTAGTCAAGTAGATCTGCTTTAAAGAGTTTCAAATTTTCAGTAGCCTTCTCCAACTTCTTCAAATGGGCATTCTTTTCATCACCTGAAACCAATTTTAGAAGAATTCAAAAATAATTCAAACGAACAATGAAGAACGAGCCAGATAATGCTGCTAAAATACCCAAATTTCATGTCAATTAAAACCAATATGTTGGGCCCCACTTGGTTCTTGATACCACTTGTTGAAACCTCAAAAAGTCCTAACAATCGTGCAATCCGGCTCTCCAGGTTCCCTTATTTACTGCATGGTGGAGAAGTAGAAGAAAGAGGAGGTAGAAGGAAAAAGAGAGGACACACGTCAAAGAGGAGTCAGTTTTTTTTATTTGTTCAATAATCTAGTTTGCTATAGCACTTAACCTGCTTTATATCGTAAAGAAGTTCAACCCAGCGTAGACTCAAACACTAAAATCTTTTAGAACTCTGAATTGCCATAAAAGGAAGCCCGTAGCGCGGAGGGAACGCTCGACCTAATAACAATTTAGCTCACAATCGCTTGCCTTGGCGGCACAATATAGTCAATCGTTGGATTACAATTCAATTAAATTCTAGCTTTATGTTCGCTCTCTGACTCACTCCACAAAGATTATTGTTGCTTATATGCTGGGGGAATGTGCACTCAGCCTCTCCATTGAAGAATGCATACAATCAATCTGAACACCTAAGAGGCCATCTATGTGCTATATGGTAAAACCATACAAGGCTTGCAATAAATGTAAAGCACACAAATGATTTTACATGGAAACCCCGAAGGAAAAAATCATGTTGGGTGAACCCAGAACTGCAAGCAATACACCAGAAAGGGTGAAGGCACATAGTACACAACGTTACCCAGAAGGAAAAAACCATGTTGGGCAAACCCAGAAGTGCAAGCAATACACCAAAAAGGGTGAAGGTACATAGTACGCAACGTTATTCTGGAATCTATATCGATTCACAACCTGATTCCATCAGTGTTGTTCTGTTGATTCCGTGCATCGTCGCGACCTTCCCGCGACCTCCTTCGCTTAAAACTCTCTCACTTCCTGTCCACGGTCGCTTCCATGCACCGGTAGCTTCTTTGCCCAACTTGTGATTCCATACAAGCACTCAATTCCCATGAGGAACCACCACCGAATTTCCTATGGATGGACCCAAGGGATCTACCCCCTCGCACCAACGAGAGGACCCTTTGCACAACTGGGGGGTGGTTAAGACCTTGATTGCCCATGTTGGGACAAAGTCAAATAGTCAAAGTAGATGTGATAGCAAGTTTTCAAGGCTGTCTCTCCCAATTCTCTATGGGAGGATCGTCAAATGGATTTTCCACCACAGCATTAGGAGCAACTAAATCGATGGGATTTCAAATGGTGAGTAGGAATCAAAACCTAAACCAACAGAAAAGGGATGGAAACAACCAATTCATGCTAGGATGGGGTCACAAGAACCAAATATCAAGATTTAGAGGTCCACAAGAAGGGAACACGGGTATGAGGAAGAAATCTGAAAGAATTCGAGAAGAAATCCACTCAAAAACACATCAAACCCATGGAGAAAGAAGAGGGGAGCAAGATTCTCCAATTTGGGGCTTTTCTCTTCTAACTCCTAACATCGTGATAGCTGCCTCAAAATCCTTACCCTAAAGAGGATTAACAAGGTCTAATATCTTCATGCCCAATGCAATGTTTACTAATATTTTAATAGGTTTCCAAATTATAAGCGTCATTGATCGACCCATATCTTGTGTCCACATCTTTGTTTTGGATTCAAGATGAGGAGATGAAAGCAGGATACGATGACAATGACTTTGACTCTAAGTCTTGTGATCATTATTTGATCGTACTTTTATGTTTAATGATAGTCTTTATAGTTGGCGGATTAGGGGGTGTCTGGCATGAGGAACAATTGTTTCACTTAATCCTCATGCATCCGGAAGAGGGTATTCCTGTGGATTACTATTTCTAATGTAATTCGAGGGTTCAGCATTCCGATTAGCATAGAAACGGATGGAGTGATACATTACTGTTCCCAAGTCCTTCATTCCACCAGAACAAATAATATCCGTTAGTTTTAAAATATGGAACTGGGAATAGAATCGGACGGTTCTGGAATGATGCCAAACACCCTTTTAGTTTCTTTAGGTTCCATCTCGTAATGCTCAATTACTTCCGCCACACGGTTTTAACCGTTGTACCGATAATCCTAGATGATGCGATTTGTTATAAGAAGTGAAATAGGTGTAGATCAATCTCTATTGGGCTTTCTTGCCACCTTTTGATAAATAAATAAAATTCTCAACTCCACCCTCCACCCAAAGAGAAAATCCTGGTTCCTCCATTGCAAATCAACTTGCTTCATATCTTCAATAAGAAATATAATTAAAACTAATCAAGGATTAAGCAGAGACCACCAAAAAGAACAAATCAAAGTAGAGCAAAAACCCACTGTTCCAAGGATTGAAGTCATACCCACATAGAGAAACCTACTGAATCTAACGGTCGGATTCTCTATGAATCAAAAGGGTGGCACCGTATAAGGATCACCAAGAACAGAGTAGAACTACCAACGAAGGGGTAGAGAGAGAGAGAGAGAGAGAACATAGTTACTTGGGTCTCTGACGGTCCCATGGACTGTGTAGCCCTTGGATAGTAGGAACTTCACCACCCACGAGGCCACATACCCTCCGGCGCCCGTCACGCATACTCTCTCTCTCGCCACCACCTCCTCCATTGCTCTCTCTCTCTCTCTCTCCTCTCTCTCTCTCTCTCTCTCTCTCTCTCTCTCTCTCTGGCTCTCTCAGGCCGTCCGCTTGGTTCTTTCTTTCGTTGTGGTGTAGCCTGTAGGGCACCCTATTTCCAAGTGGAGACGAATGGAAGAGCTTCTACCCAAAAAAAAAAGAGACGAGTAGAAGAGCATTGAACACGTCCGGGCTGACGCAACGGCTTCGGTCAAGGCCTTTGTCCCATTATTCACATTTATCTAATCATTTCCCTTTCGAGATGGCATTGGTCCAAGAGCACTGCATTGAAGTCTTCACCAAAAAAAAAAACAAAAAAACCAGTGCATTGAAGTACGATGTGTGATGGATAAAAAAGAACAATTTTGTTCCAACCTCTTTAAAATTGTGAGGGGGTGGGGGGCCATTCATGTCTCTCTCATTGATCCATTTGGAGGGATTTTAGTCATTACACCATAATGAATAGTAAGAAATTGACAATAATGCTCTTGTAATGGATCAACGAGAGAGATTGGAATGCTCCAACATCTTTAAAGAGGTTGGAACAAAATCGTTCTCATCAAGAAGTTTAAAAGAGAAATCTCTCTCTAAAAATTTTAGAACCTCTCTCTCTCTCTATCTCTCTCTCTCTTCTCTGGATTAAAAGCTTGATCTAAGTCGAGCAACATGGGCTTGATCCTCTGAATGGTGACAGTCGGCAGGATGAGTTTATTCTCGAATACTTTGATGCATCGTGATTTCCAAATGAACCATAGGTAATGGCACAAGATATATAATTTCTACTCTTCATACGTTCTTGCTTCGATTGATCAATCCAATCTATAATGGAAATAGAAATAGCTCGGCAGTCAAGATTAGCATGAGATACTAGCCATATCGAGGATGCGCAGGAAAATTAATTCGATCGAAGAATACATGTGCATAAGTTTTTTCATTATCTGTGCATAGCAAACAAAATTATTCGATATAAATGACCTTTTTTGGCCAAGATATGTAGAGTGGGAAGAATATTCGATAGGAGACGCCATACGAAGAAATTGATGGTGGCATTAAGTTCTTATGTTTCCAATGCCTCCGCCACGTATCTCTATGAAGAGAGGACTAGCTTGATGTTTCTGTACTTGAGACTTGGCCAAGCCGAGCAAACAGATAGGCCGAGTTGCTAGTAAATTTGCCACTACGTGAGGGTTGCCATATCAATTTTTCTACTAAGCTCTCATTGTATTGTAGGAGGTTGATTTGGCAAATGGAGTTGACAGTGAATTGATCAAAAAAATGTCGGCAAAGAGGCTTAATACCAAGACATGGAGTTGGGAGTAATGAAGCTGGCAACCAAAATTAGTGGCTCAGTAATTGCCACTTTGGGTCTCGGAGGTGGCATAAGGTTTGGGACCAATCGATCTTTCAATGCGAGGATTTGATGCCCATTACTGACTTGCCAACCCATCACCTTAGTCAATAGGGTCCGGGATTGCAGAATGTTTACGCCAGATGGGTGATGAGTTTAAGTTTATGGTGCAGGATTAGAGCCCATAGCACATGAGGTTCAGAAAATAAAGAGTGGTTAACAACTTTGATTTCTCTTAACTGAGCCCGTCATCTATTAGGGATTGGAGGAAATGAGTCCAATACTTGAGACAAATGTCTAGTGCCATGTTGATGTCCCCACCAAAAGTGTCATTGGAGAGCATCAAGTTTTTCACAAATGGCCTTGAGGAAAAGGAGAGTGGACATAAAATAGATGGGCAACCAACTCAATGCCAACTTAATGAGAACCGTCTTGCCGGCATCGGATAAGAGCTTCCCTTTCCATCATTTTAGAAAATAAATATTATATATAGTCAATTTTAATACGTTGCATTATTAAAATGGCCATGGCTACCTAGTTTTATTTTTATGGGACAGTCCATAAGTCATACTTTTAATATCCCTGAAATAACCATATATAGTATAGCCCATCAAAGCCCTATTTCATTAAAGGCAGCTCTAAGATGATAAATTTCATACCAGTTGTATCATTTCCTTCTCCTCTATCTTTCTTCTTCCTCCTTCCTCATCCCTTTCTTCTATCCCCTCCTTCCTCCACCCCTTCTTCTTTCCTCTTTCCTCACCTTCTCCTTCTTCTTCCTCCAGACGTCCTTCTAGAAATAGGGACACTCGGTCATTACAGGTTGAGTGCACCTTGAACGTATTCAGTAATTAGAAGCCGAATACATCCCAATGACATAATGTTTTGTGCACTTGATCTGTGATACTCGAGTGTCTATTTTTTGAAAGAATATGGAAGAAGAGTAGGAGGAGGAAGAAGGAGTGAGGAGGAGGAACAAGCCGTTAGCGAAGTGTTGCATGGGATCTGCAACTGGTGGTGACATGCATGGGCACCGATGATCAGGGTAGGAAGGGAAGAGGAAGAGGAAGAATTGCTTATAGAATCGGGGGTGGCCTTCAGAATTAGAGTGCCCTTAGAAAAGGTAGCAACTTATAGGGTTACCTTTCATTGCGGAGTGCCTTTAAAAAAAACCTGTGATGCATGTAGCCGGCCCCTAACAAAATACTCGTACAAGACTCCTCTATATTGTGTGCCTGGATAGAAATTGATCAAAATTGTTATCAACAATGAATTGAAATATTTTTCTCTCCAGTCTACAGGATACCCAATTCAAGAAACCAAAAAAAGAGCAGAAAGTTTTTTCTTAGACAATTTTGACTTATGCTTTTGTTAGTTAGCCATTGACCGCCAGTTCGTCCAAAGCCTCCTTTTAGTGGATTGAAGCTTGAAACCCTAAATTAAATCTCCAAAACCTAAGTGAAGAATGGGTGGAGGTGAAGGATCAAAGAAGGTTTCAAAGGTAAAAGCATGCCATAAAACCTTGACAAGTCCTCATTTTAATATGTTTTGACCATTTAAACCTATATCCTTAAATAATGAATAAACAAAGGTGGGTAAGTCTATCTTGAATGAGGGGCAAAATAGTCAGTCAGTCTCCTAAGCGATGTTGAGTCAGTTCTAGCTTAGCAAGTACGACAAAGCTAAGACGGTTCTATTAATATTATTTGGGGGGGGGGGGGGGGGGGAGTGGGGGTGTGAGTCAAAAAGTCATTTTCTTTTAAGGAAAAAAAATACCCTAACCCTTTCTTGCATTGAGTTTTGGAAAAATTACAAGGACCTCCCCTAAAATTTCAAAAAACACATCAGCATCCCTGACGTTTCATTTATTAACCAAAACCTCCCTTGTATGGGATGGCAACGAGACGACATAAAAGGAAACAGGTCTTTTTACATTTTTTACCCATGTTATGTTTGACGATTTACTATATTGCCATAATTTTTATTACTGTCTTATATAAAAGTTATTTTAGTGATTGTTCCATCACCTCACATGTGGTTTTCTCCCAAAGCGGAGAAACCCTAACCCTATGGTCTAGACCCTCCCACCAGAAATATGGTCGATTTCTCGACAATGCTACATCTAGTTCAAGCTAAAGCATCGATTGATTGTTGCCAATCAATGGCCCCTGAGCTATCAACCCTCCTCTGACCAGAAATCGGTTATTTTTTTTTAGGTAAAACCCTAATATATCACCATTTATTTTTTTTCAAATTTGATGGTGGTAAAGCCCTATTTTATCATATTTTATGTGATTTCTTGGTGGTAAAATATTTTCTTATGTGATTTCTTTGGATTTGATTGCGGTAAAACCATAACCCTAACCTATCATTAAGGTAAAGCCTCTTGAGGTAAAATCCTAATCTACCACTGAGTTAAAATCTTAACCTATCACTAAGGTTAGGATTTTAAGGGGAAACCCTATCCTATCGCTGATTTTTGTGTTATGATTATCTTTTTTGGGATTTGCTGGGGGTAAAATCCTTTTATGATTTTTTATTTTATTTTTTGTATTTGATGGTAGTAAATCCCTATTCAAATGATACACTGAGAAAGGGCATATTGTGATGGCGGGACCTGTGTAATGCCTAGGATCTAGGTCAAGAGTTCGACGACGTCAACGCTATTAAGGTCCGGCAAGGGTTCCGTGAAGGTGTTGCCAGTGGCAGAGCCAAGAATTTCTAGAAGGAGGAGCTTATAGGTATAATACTAACACCCTTGCCAAAGGGGTTTGGGGGTTACAGGGGGGCGATAGCCCCTGTTATGGAGTTCGGGGGTGATGCTGTTAGGATTGATGTGTTCTAAGCTTGTAAAACTTTATGTTTTGGTCTAATAAAGATTGATAGTTATTAATATATGAGATGCATATAGGTGCGTAACATAGTTACGTGTTCTTTAGAGAACAGAGAGCCATGGTTATATGGTAGTCCACTGAGTTGAAGACTAAGTGGATTGGTCCCGTATAACCTAAATATGTTCGCAGCTATGATCAGGTTGGTCGCCTCATCATGTTAAGCTGTTGGCGATGACAGTTCATGGGATGTCTTCACCATGGTCATCACCAGGCACAGTGTCTGTGGCTGAACGGAACTAACACGGTGTACAGATCAGTGAGCAGACACTGGTACACTAAGCCGTGTTTCTGCTTAGGGTAAAACGGTCCTAAACCCTGAGGAACCACGACTGATGGACTAACCAGTTGTGTGGTGCTTTGGCGCACCAATGTGTGAGGGTCCATATGCAGTGATCCAAAACCACGGTGTACTGGGTTACCCGGCTGGCGTTGCATTAGCGTGTCACTCCTGCAGGCCATCCACACCCCTGATGGGAGGTGCATTCCTTGGTGTGACTTACACTGTACCAAACCCAGGCCTGGTGGTCATCAGTTTGACTGTTGACCGGGTTCGGTTACTCGACGGGGTAATCAGAGGTACGATGTATAGGTCAACCTGGAAGGAACCAAGTCATATGATCATTCGAGTCTGACGGTAGTCTTCACCGCTCGAAGTGAATCATGGCATCAAGTGGAGGGACAGCGGGTTTACCACTACTAAGCGGAGAGCAGGGGTATGATGGAGAACATAGTAAGTCTGGGTAAATTGGAGTGCAGCCTGCGTCGCACTCTGGGTGGCTACGCAGGTTAACTCGAGCTCAGAGGATCGATGGCACACTTGGGTAGTGTGTCGATCGAGCTTGAGTTGGAAGCCATGAACCCCGGTCCCTGATGGTTCCACCTTATCAACATTATGTACGGTTCTTGAACCGTCTCCTCGGAACACCATAAGCAGGAGGAAGAAAGAAGTATACGCTCCGTGTGTGCTTGGCACTAGAGCACGGTAGATGCGTAACTACATACGAGTACTAAGGGTTGAGCCCGAGACTAGTGCGGAGTCGTATGTTGTAATCCCTAGCCATAAGTGAACTTCGCTACATAGGTGCGATGCACCGGGGTATGTTGCGAGTTGACTAGTTGACTTTGCTAGAGGCACCTTCCGGTGGCCTCAGTTAATAGTAAGTAACTAGTAGATATCACTTAAGTAATGGCCGTTAGGTATCGCACGCTAGAAATGGTCAAAATGAGGCGTCGGGGCGTTTTGGTAAAAACCTCACTCTGCCGGACCTCACTGTTGGCCAACCCTAGTGGTGGGACACCTCACTAGGGCCGGCCCTATGATGTAGGGATAAGAATCCCTCATCTATAGGGCCGGCCATATGGATAGCGATGGGGCGATAAATCGGTTAATATCGAGCCCTAAAAAGTGGGAAAACGGATAAATACGCGGAGAGATAAAAGGGAGATAATGGAGAGATAATGAGAGGGAGTTAATATCCCCTTGGATCCTTATCCAAGGGGTGTTGGTCGGCCCTATAAAGACCTATGGGGCGCTGGCCCCATGTGCTACAGAAACCGAACCCCCCTCTCTCTCATCTCTCGAGTTCTCTCCCGTTTCATCTCCCGTTTCCCGCTTGCTACTTCGTCTTCCTCGCGTGGAGTTCTGAAGAAGGAGAAGGGTCGTTCTTCGGAGGCACTCAGAGATCCGAGAGCGACGTTCCGTGCATCGTGTGAGATCGGGTGAACAAGAAGGCAACATCTCCATTCGTACCGTCGGCATCTTCGCGAACGATCTTCCGTCTCCATCGACAAAGAAGACAATCCTCCGCGGTTAAAAGATCCGCACGAAAGGTATGTGTAATCTAACATATAGATCTAGCGAGCATTATGATTTGCATCCATGCTAGTTAATCATTACGCTAGATTGCTGTTAGGGGTTTTTGATTATCGTGCATACACATACACACATATGTAGTTTAGTTTCCATGAAAAGTTAAATAGTGTAACGTGCACCATGAACGGTCTATTCGACCGCCAAATCGTTTCCGCTGCGAGCCTCTGACCCGGATTAGTTTCCAACAATTGGTATCAGAGCCGCATTAGTGGTGTACGTTTCACGTTTTTTCATGAAACGAACATGTGTGCGCATGATGAATGCGTGAGATCATCGGGGTTCATACGCTTAGATCATGCATATGTATAGATTGTGCTTGTTCTATTAATCATTCTTGCAGGGCGCCGCTATAAAAAAATCTAGATCTATGCTTTGTGCTTGCTACCGGGGGTCGGACCCCGAGTTAGCAATTGTCTGGATTTGCTTTCTGTGTGTGGATATGTAATTAAGCCTTAGATTGGGCGAGTGATGGGGGTTGACCATCCTCGGTTTCCCATGGCCTTTTTCCTAGGTGTGTTTTCTTTTCTTTCTAGAAAATTGTGTACGACCGAGCACTTGCTCGTAGCGTACTAGACTTTTTCGGTTACAGATTGAGAAGAAAGACGTGCCAAAGAAATCCACCATCGGGAGCGGAAGCGGAACCCTGGAGGATGAAGGCGATCCGGCAAAGTGTTCGCGAGCGCGACGAAGGAGCCGGACCGAGGAACCTTGCGAAGAAAGCTAGAGGCCTGCGCTGTGCTAATTAGGTTCAGGGGTCGGACCCTGAACTTAATTCAGTTTTAATGGTTGCTTTCTTTAATTAGTTCTTTAAGCCTCATATCGAACCCCGATGAGATAATGTGATTATCTGTCTTCAGAGGGATGCCTTTCCCCTCCGGTCCTAGCGACTGTTTGAGGTTAGGATCCCGCTAGATGACGCCTATTATTTAGTTGACTTTTGATGTTAGTGGGATCCCATCACATATGGTTATGCCACCATTAGGAGAGCACCCGACTAGTCGGGTGTGCCTATTTGGCCAGCATCGAAATCAAAGATGAGATGGAGATCCATTGAACATCAATTGTCAAATCTATAAGCGAGGCGCCATGACTAGTGGGAGTCCTTTCCAGTGAGTCTGACTCTAGGATTTGCTCCAGAGCATTAGCATGATAACCAGTTTTGCAGAGCATCGATATTCTCGGAATATGTAATGTGACCCTTGAATGGAGAAATCCACTTGAGGCAGGGACTATGATATTCCGAGAATGATTAATGCTAGGCGAAGGGCTTGAACGCTAGTGGGAGCATGGTGTGACCAGGGTCTAGTATTTAGGAGGTCGCTACCTTTGCATTTGCATAAATTCATACTCGCAAAATAACCCTCATATAGTTATAAGGGATGTAATAGAGGACTTAAAGAGATCCTCTGGCCTCCACGGCTAATCACTTCGTACTCGGGTGGAAGGGCATAACTCAACAACCCCCTCGGGTGAGAGCTGTGTTTTTTCTATGCCAAGCTACTTAGTGATCTCCTTCGGGATATGGCGGTTACGGTGCCAAGTGTTCAGGCTTTACTCACCCTCGTGGGGGCCGTTAGAATTCCCGTGCCGTAATTGCCTAAGCTTGTGGGTAAGCATCCTAAGTACGCGTGAGGTATTCGTTGCGAAGACAACAATGATCACGTGGTACTGGCCAAAAGATAACCATGGTCCATCAAAGCCCGTAGTTGGCAGATTTGGATAGGGTCAAGGGAAAGACCCGTGTAAGCGGAAGACCTGCACACTGCCCCCTCGGACAGGTGTAGCCTACTCCGAGATCTTACATACATGGTTAATTAATCCATAGAGATGGCTTCGCTTGAGGGTAGCGTTGTCATATGGATATAATTAGCTTGTTTTAAAAATCCATAAAATAAGTTTTCATGCATCTCATATTTTCAATCTTTTATTTTCAGATGACCAAGTTAGACCCCCTGTCCGCTATCCTAAATGACCACAAACTTACCGGTCCCAACTATGAGGACTGGAAGCGCAACCTGTACCTAGTCTTAAGGATAGGTAAACACATGTCAGCCCTTAATGACCCTGAGCCAGATTTGCCAGGACCCAATGCCACAGAGGCACAGTTAAAGGCATTCACTGACTGGAAGGAATCTAATGAGATATGTAAATGCTATATTATAGCATCCTTGCAAACAACTCTGCAGAAGCAAGTCGAGGAGATGCCCGACGCTTCTGATATGATGTTGTATCTGAAGGAGATGTTTGAAGGTCACAATCGCGTTACGCGATACCTTACCATCAAGAAACTCGTCGGCACTAAGATGTCCAATGGGACGCTGGTTCGGGAACACATGATGAAAATGTTTGGGTTCCAGAACGAACTAGCTACCATGGACATTGTGCTAGAAGGCGAGGTGATGACAGACATCTTCCTCTCGTCACTGTCTGGAGCCTTTGAAGGCTTTGTCACCAACTTTAATTTAAACAAGTTGGCTATGACAAATGCAAAGCTTCTGGGAGCTCTCCAGGAAGCTGAGGATGGCTTCAAGCAGAAGGGCGAAGCACTTCACGTGCAACGCAGATCCTTCAAGAAGCCTGGTAAACCTCAAGGCAAGAAACATAAAAAGAAACCTAAGTCTGAGCCTGTGCAGGACTCTGCTGGGGCCTCTGGGTCTGGAGAATCAAAGAAACCGGGCACGAAGTGTTTCCGGTGTGGCCAGAAGGGTCATTGGAAGAAGGACTGCAAGCAACCTCGGAATGCCGGAGAAGGTAATCTACAACTCTTAGTTGTTGAATCATTTCTTTCAAGTAATAGTTCTTTTGCTAGTTGGATTGTGGATTCAGGATCCACTAACCATGCCTGTAACTCTCTTCAGGGGTTTCGGGAAAGCAGAAGGTTGCTTGATGGAGAGGTGACCTTGAGCATGGGAACTGAGGCCGTGGCTGCTGCTGAAGCTATAGGAGATGTTACTCTTAGTTTTTCAAATAATAAGACTTCGACTCTTAGAGATGTCTTTTATGTACCGTCCTTGAGACGTAACTTAATTTCTGTTTCTTCTTTAGTTAATGAAGGTTATTCAGTTTATTTTGATACTTCTGGTGTGTCTTTTAAACTGAATGGAACTTTTATAATAAGAGGAATGGTTCAGAATCATCTCTATATTGTCAGTCCTAAATTTGAGAAAGATAACATAATAACTTCAGCATTTAATGTTAATTCATCTAAGCGTAAGAAACCTTCGGAGAATTTAACCCAATTGAGGCACTTACGGCTTGGGCATATTGCCTTAGATAGGATCCATAGGCTGGTAAAGGCCGGGCTTCTGGAAACAGATCCTACGGAGATCCTTCCTACCTGTGAATCCTGTCTGGAAGGCAAAATGACCAAGAGGGCCTTCAAAGGCCAAGGAGTGAGAGCTACTGAGGTATTGGAGTTAATCCATTCAGATGTATGTGGACCCATGAGCGTCAAGGCGATAGGAGGCAATGAGTACTTCATCACTTTCACTGATGATTACTCAAGATATGGTTACGTTTACCTTATGCATCGGAAGTCGGAATCCTTTGATATGTTCAAAGAGTTCAGGGCTGAAGTAGAAAAGCAGACAGGTAAATGTATTAAAACCCTTCGATCTGATCGAGGAGGTGAATACCTATCTGACGAGTTCCTTAGGTATTTGGTGGAGCATGGGATAACATCCCAGTTAACTGCTCCAGGTACCCCACAACAGAATGGAGTCTCTGAGAGAAGGAATCGAACCTTGTTGGACATGGTTCGAAGCATGATGAGTTATGCCTGTTTACCAATGACCTTTTGGGGATATGCCCTTCAGACAGCAGCATATGTTCTGAACCACGTTCCATCTAAATCAGTGCCTCAGACCCCTAGAGAACTGTGGTCAAGGCAAAAGCCAACACTACAGCATTTCAGAATAAGGGGATGTCCTGCACATGTGCGGATTGACAAGAGGGAAAAGATGGAGCCAAAGTCCAAAGCATGTCTGTTTGTAGGGTATCCCAAAGAGACTAAAGGTGGACTATTTTATGATCCTGAGGAAAAGAAGGTAATCGTTTCGACGAATGCCATTTTCCTAGAACATGATTATGTTATGGACCACAAGCCTGCTAGTAAGGTAGTTCTGGATGAGCTACTAGGTACTAGATCAGAGAGCGCATCCGAAAGCATAGTGGGAGCTGACATTACAGATAATAATATACTAGATACTGTAGAACCTATTAATCCTGTAACACCACCACCACCTCGTCGCAGTGGGAGAAACATCAGAGCTCCTGACAGATACTATGGAGAAACCTTGTTGGTTGATCCAGAGGGTCAGGAGGATGACCCACTGAGCTACGATGAGGCAGTGGGAGCTTCTGACAGCTCTGACTGGCAAAAGGCTATGGAGGTAGAAATTGAATCAATGTCCCATAACGCAGTCTGGACTCTTGTTACACCATCATCCAATATTAAACCTATTGGGTGTAAGTGGGTGTATAAGAAGAAGAGAGGATCCGATGGTACAATAGAGACTTATAAAGCTAGATTAGTTGCCAAGGGTTACACCCAGAGAGAAGGGATCGACTTTGACGAAACCTTCTCGCCGGTAGCTATGATAAAGTCTATTCGGATCCTCCTATCCATTGCAGCTCATTATGACTGGGAGATCTGGTAAATGGATGTCAAGACAGCATTCCTTAATGGAAATTTGGAAGAAGACATTTATATGATTCAGCCACCAGGCTTTGAGTCAGAGGGTCAGGAACATCTAGTTTGCAAGTTGCAGAAGTCCATTTATGGACTAAAGCAAGCATCTAGAAGTTGGAACATCCGTTTTGATCAGGCAATCCAGTCATATGGATTTACTCAAAACGAGGATGAACCATGTGTGTACAAGAGGACTGATAAGACCACAGTAGTATATTTGATACTTTACGTAGACGATATTCTACTCATTGGAAATGATGTAGGAACATTGTCAACGGTAAAGGTCTGGTTGTCAACACAGTTCGATATGAAAGACCTAGGTGAAGCGAGTTATGTTTTGGGGATCAAGGTAACACGTGATCGCCAGAACAGGATTCTCTCGCTATCACAGGCTGCATATATAGATAAGGTTATGGCTAGATTTGACATGCAAAACTCCAAGAAGGGTTTTGTGCCATTTAGACATGGCGTAAAACTGTCTAAGGATCAATGTCCTAAGACACCTGAGGAGAGAGCAGAAATGCAGAAGATACCTTATGCTTCGGCATTAGGTAGTCTAATGTATGCTATGCATTGTACAAGGCCTGATATCTGTTTCGCAGTAGGAATGATGGGTCGGTTTCAGTCGAATCCGGGTCCAGATCACTGGACAGCTGTGAAGTGTATACTCAAGTACCTTCGTAGAACAAGGGACTATGAGTTGGTTTACACTGGACAAGAACTGACGCCGATTGGATATACAGATTCTGACTTTATGTCAGATTTGGAATCCAGGAAGTCGACATCAGGTTTTGTGTTTATGCTAGGAGGAGGAGCGGTTAGTTGGCAGAGTGTGAAGCAGAAATGCATCGCAGACTCTACCACAGAGGCTGAGTACGTTGCAGCGTGCGAGGCAGCCAAAGAGGCTGTATGGCTCAAGAAATTCCTTACGGATTTAGGGTGCGTACCAGAGGCCCAGTTACCTATTGTGCTTTACTGCGACAATAGTGGGGCGGTAGCACAAGCAAAGGAGCCAAGACATCACCAAAAGGGGAAGCACATCGAGCGCAAGTTCCACTTGATTAGGCAGTTTCAAAAGCAAGGGCGAGTAGCGGTGACACAGAATGCATCTACAGATAATGTTGCTGATCCTTTCACAAAGGCAATACCTACCAAGGCATTCGAGCGACATGTGGACGCGATGGGAGTCAAAACCGTTTTGCTTCGCTAGACCAAGTGGGAAATTGTTAGGATTGATGTGTTCTAAGCTTGTAAACCTTTATGTTTTGGTCTAATAAAGATTGATAGTTATTAATATATGAGATGCATATAGGTGCGTAACATAGTTACGTGTTCTTTAGAGAACAGAGAGCCATGGTTATATGGTAGTCCACTGAGTTGAAGACTAAGTGGATTGGTCCCGTATAACCTAAATATGTTCGCAGTTATGATCAGGTTGGTCGCCTCATCATGTTAAGCTGTTGGCGATGACAGTTCATGGGATGTCTTCACCATGGTCATCACCAGGCACAGTGTCTGTGGCTGAACGGAACTAACACGGTGTACAGATCAGTGAGCAGACACTGGTACACTAAGCCGTGTTTCTGCTTAGGGTAAAACGGTCCTAAACCCTGAGGAACCACGACTGATGGACTAACCAGTTGTGTGGTGCTTTGGCGCACCAATGTGTGAGGGTCCATATGCAATGATCCAAAACCACGGTGTACTGGGTTACCCGGCTGGCGTTGCATTAGCGTGTCACTCCTGCAGGCCATCCACACCCCTGATGGGAGGTGCGTTCCTTGGTGTGACTTACACTGTACCAAACCCAGGCCTGGTGGTCATCAGTTTGACTGTTGACCGGGTTTGGTTACTCGACGGGGTAATCAGAGGTACGATGTATAGGTCAACCTGGAAGGAACCAAGTCATATGATCATTCGAGTCTGACAGTAGTCTTCACCGCTCGAAGTGAATCATGGCATCAAGTGGAGGGACAGCGGGTTTACCACTACTAAGCGGAGAGCAGGGGTATGATGGAGAACATAGTAAGTCTGGGTGAATTGGAGTGCAGCCTGCGTCGCACTCTGGGTGGCTACGCAGGTTAATTCGAGCTCAGAGGATCGATGGTACACTCGGGTAGTGTGTCTATCGAGCTTGAGTTGGAAGCCATGAACCCCAGTCCCTGATGGTTCCACCTTATCAACATTATGTACGGTTCTTGAACCGTCTCCTCGGAACACCATAAGCAGGAGGAAGAAAGAAGTATACGCTCCGTGTGTGCTTGGCACTAGAGCACGGTAGATGCGTAACTACATACGAGTACTAAGGGTTGAGCCCGAGACTAGTGCGGAGTCGTATGTTGTAATCCCTAGTCATAAGTGAACTTCGCTACATAGGTGCGATGCACCGGGGTATGTTGCGAGTTGACTAGTTGACTTTGCTAGAGGCACCTTCCGGTGGCCTCAGTTAATAGTAAGTAACTAGTAGATATCACTTAAGTAATGGCCGTTAGGTATCGCACGCTAGAAATGGTCAAAATGAGGCGTCGGGGCGTTTTGGTAAAAACCTCACTCTGCCGGACCTCACTGTTGGCCGACCCTAGTGGTGGGACACATCACTAGGGCCGGCCCTATGATGTAGGGATAAGAATCCCTCATCTATAGGGCCGGCCATATGGATAGGGATGGGGCGATAAATCGGTTAATATCGAGCCCTAAAAAGTGGGAAAACGGATAAATACGCGGAGAGATAAAAGGGAGATAATGGAGAGATAATGAGAGGGAGTTAATATCCCCTTGGATCCTTATCCAAGGGGTGTTGGCCGGCCCTATAAAGACCTATGGGGCGCCGGCCCCATGTGCTATAGAAACCGAACCCCCCTCTCTCTCATCTCTCGAGTTCTCTCCCGTTTCATCTCCCGTTTCCCGCTTGCTACTTCGTCTTCCTCGCGTGGAGTTCTGAAGAAGGAGAAGGGTCGTTCTTCGGAGGCACTCAGAGATCCGAGAGCGACGTTCCGTGCATCGTGTGAGATCGGGTGAACAAGAAGGCAACATCTCCATTCGTACCGTCGGCATCTTCGCGAACGATCTTCCGTCTCCATCGACAAAGAAGACAATCCTCCGCGGTTAAAAGATCCGCACGAAAGGTATGTGTAATCTAACATATAGATCTAGCGAGCATTATGATTTGCATCCATGCTAGTTAATCATTACGCTAGATTGCCGTTAGGGGTTTTCGATTATCGTGCATACACATACACACATATGTAGTTTAGTTTCCATGAAAAGTTAAATAGTGTAACGTGCACCATGAACGGTCTATTCGACCGCCAAATCGTTTCCGCTGCGAGCCTCTGACCCGGATTAGTTTCCAACAGATGCCCCGATCCAAATTTTTTAAAAATACCCATAGTCTGAATTTTTACTTTGAACGATGATATAGACAGCGTAGACGGGTCACGTACTCACAGTGCAGTCTCAGGATTCAGAGCACCACTGCAATCTAACAAACCTGTGATTTCGATTCACAAGAGGGGAGAGGAGGCCGATTATGACAATGGAGATAGATAGCCAACTCATTTGCCAACTTTGCTTGGCACGATATTGCAAAATGTTTCTAGTGAGATTCAAAATGTTTACCTTCAAATGGTCACTAGTGAGATTCAAAATGTCAAATGAGCAGTTCCACATGAAGTTTGGCAATTATCAAATGAGTTGGCTGTGTAGCACTACTACTCCTTCATTTTTCAGAATTTAAGGGGGGGCTTTAGCCCCTCCTTGCCCCCATGTGGCTCCGCCTCTGGGTGTTGCAGGGTTGAGGTGAATGACGAGGACGATACCAAAGTCGTTAACGTACATACTGTACTACGCGGGATTGATGACATCAGAAATGCGTGGGAGTGCAGGGTCCAAGTGCGATTCATTTGTCGACTATACTGAATCTGATATTGTTTAGTATTTCCTTTAATTAGTGGTTCGTAGTCATATATACGCATAGTTTTTAGTCCTATTTTGTTCAATGCCTTATTTTGAAAATACTAATGGACAAAACCGCAAAGTAAATTATATACCAAAACAGACAGCTTTTGAACAAAACACTAAACTAGACAAGCACAACCAGAGGTAGTTGCAATGCCCATTTTTGCCCTCCCAAGTTAAAGTCATACCATCAGCCAATAAAGGCAAATTAATAATGTACGTAGTAATATTTCAGAACTTAGAATTTATTGTGATTATAAAGTGTCTAAATATGATTTTGTAAGTTGAAAATATGACTCTATAGTCCTAACATATGTTTGGTCATTTAAAAGGGGGTATATGGCCATTCCGTATGTCTGGTCATTTTTGAGGGATTAGTGAAAGCCTGAAGTTTCGGAACACCCACCAATCTCGAAAAAAAAAGAAAAAGAAAAAGGAAAAAGAAATACCATAAAAAAAAATAATATTGACACTGTTTGGTCTGGTACCATATTTAGATTTCTTGGTCCGGTCTGGTACGTCCTTTACTAGTGCATGCTCGTGCCTGTCAGCACTGCAGTGGGCCGCCTTCGGCGGCAACACACCCCCCGGGCATCACCACCCCCACCGTCGTATGCGACGACAATACACTTGACCGCCTTCGGCATGCCCGTGCCGATTGGCACAAAGCGGGAGCCTTCGGTGCGACCAACCAACCCCCAACTCCGCTACCCCAGAGAGAGAGAGAGAGAGAGAGCAGGGCCGTCTCGATACAAACTGAGGCCTAAGGCGAAAATTCTAAATGGGGCCTTTTTTTATTTATTTTTTTTCATAATGGGCCGGGCCTAAATGGTGGGTATGTTGGCCGTGAGTGAGGTAACGAAATCACCGGGCCGTTTTGGTAGCCAACCCGACCTGACCCGACCCGACCCGTTTAGTAAATGGGTTAAACGGGTCGGGTCGGGTTTGGGTTTAAGTTTTTGACCCGTTTATTAAACGGGTCGGGTTCGGGTTGGGTGTTTTGCCCTTATACCTATGTCTCAACCCGACCCGACCCATTGCCTCCCCTACTTGAAGGCAGACGTAGGGCTGCAACTTGGGCGGGCCAACCGGAACCCAACCCGAGCCCAACCCGAACCCAACCCAAATTTGGGCAGGCTAACCTGAACCCAACTCGAGCCCAATCCGAATTATTTCTCCTCTACCATATTGAGGCCGATCAACCCATTCGCACAACCTGATCAACCTGGCCAACCCGACGGATTAGGCTAGGGCTAAGGAAGTTCAAACAGACCTTGGGTTGGGTTGGGGGTACAAAATATGCTAAGTTAGGGCTTTGAGGTTTGGGGTACAAAAGAAAAGGACAATGTTGGTATTAAAGGGTCGTTAGGGAGACGGGGCTAGTTACAGATTTTTGGGGTATGAATAAAATTTCCCAAATATTAGGATAAATTACACTTTGTCCCCCTGTAGTTTTGCTCAAAATCACTTAACTCCCATGTAGTTTATTTTGTTCCAAATCGCTCCCTAAAGTTTGAAATGTTAGCACAATACACCCTTTTGTCAACTACATAATTTTCTTGTTTGGTGATTTTTATCTGATCGAAACTGAATTGGAGGGGCCAAAATGTTGTTTTATAGCTATAAGAGGGTTAGTGTTTTTAAGCTAAACTTCAGGGGGCAAAGTATACTTTACTCTAAAGATTCTTATATTAATTGAGATTTGAGAGTGATTTTCGTGAGGGATTTTCGGTGATTGGGTTGCCTTCTTTGTGAGCCAATTAATTCTGTATTAATTGAGGGACTTCCCTTGTGAATAAGTGAAGAGATGAGTCCCACTCTATGGTTAGATCAAGAGATGATGATCAAATCTATCCGTTCATTTTTGTCTAGTCAGCAAGTTGTTCCATTTTGTCTAGTCAGCATGTAGACCGCCGTGCCATGTTATATAAATTTTAACTAAGCAATAGATAAATTCTGCACTTTTTAATATATATATATATATATATATATATATATATATATATATATATATATATATATATATATATATATATATATATATATATATATATATATATATATATATATATATATATATATATATATATATATATATATATATATATATATATAAAGAGAGAGAGAGAGAGAAATGCTATAATGCGGCATGCGGTGAGTGTGACACCTGACCGCTACCGTCTGATGCATCGCTGCGTGCATGCGATGCACGCAGCGCGTGCATCAGACGGCTGTGGTGCGGTGCCCAGCATAGCATGCGGTAAGTGCGGCACCGCACCGCAGCCGTCTGATGCACGCGCTGTGTGCTTCGCATGCACGCAACGATGCATCAGACGGCAGCGGTCAGGTGCCACACTTACCGCATGCCGCATTATAGCATTTCTCTCTCTCTCTCTCTCTCTCTCTCTCTCTCTCTATATATATATATATATATATATATATATATATATATATATATATATATATATATATATATATATATATATATATATATATATATATATATATATATATATATATATATATATATATATATATATATATATATATATATATATATATATATATATATATATATATAGAGAGAGAGAGAGAGAGAGAGAGAGAGAGAGAGTGAGAGAGAGAGAGAGAGGATATGGGGTATAGGCTGGCGGCCTATTTCGACGAAATGGGCAGCCGCCCATTTGACACCCCTAGGAGTCTTAGAATGTGCTGATTTTTTGTGAGCATATACACCTTACCTTAGATAGCAAACCCACAAAAAATCAGCACATTCTAAAACTTTTAGGGGCATCAAATGTTACATTTCAGATTAACGATTACAATGGACGTTCGATAAAACTTTTAACATTTGAAGCCCCTAGGAGTCTTAGAATGTGCTGAATTTTTGTGGGTGTTCTATCTACGATAAGGTGCTTATGCTCACAAAAAATCAGCACATCTAAAACTCCTCAGAGCTTCAAATAGGTGGCTGCCCATTTCGTCAAAATGGGCTGGCAGCTCATTTCCCGTTTCCTCTCTCTCTCTCTCTCTCTCTCTCTCTCTCTCTCTCTCTCTCTCTCTCTCTATATATATATATATATATATATATATATATATATATATATATATATATATATATATATATATATATATATATATTGATGGAAGGAAACTTTTGGCCTATGATAAGTGCAACTAATGCTAGTGTATATGTTAATCAATATATGTATGTGTAATCGGGGCGGGTTCGGGGCAGGCTAGACTAAACCCGATACCGTCCCAAACTCAATTGGATTTCTTCAAACAATCCCAAATCCGCCCAAACTTGTTTAATTCCATTCCAAACCTATCTCAATAGGGTCGGGCAACCTGTTAAACCAGTTTAATTGCCATCCCTATTGTGCAGTGATGAAGAGGAAGAATGTTGATACTACCACATGGTAATGTATAAGTCGTACTGCTTTAAGTGGAAACATGACACCTTCCAGAAATAGGCTCATCGTCATCGTCACCTATCAGACTGCCACCGACCCGTCGCATGTATGCCCTAACCTCTGGAGCATCGCTTTATCACCAGTCTAGACTGTGTGACTAGCAAGGGATCTTATAGGCGTCGGATCGTATTGTTTTTCAATGTAAGTGGGTAATTTCATTCTCTTGCTATGGAATTTGTTGTAAGAAAATACGTATTTATCGGCTCACTTGGTAATTCAATGACTAATGCTAATTAAATGTAGTTGTAATCTTCATGTATCAAGTGAGATCCATGACTCCTGTGGCATCTGGCCGATCACTCCTGCTAGATTCAGATCCCCGTGAATCGCACTGATTTTTTTTCTTGTATATATTTAATCACATTAAAGATAATCCATTTATGCCTATATGCATAATTAACCCTTTTGACAGGTGGCAGTTTTCCTCAAAACAAGCATGACCAATGAGACAAAAGAAGAGCAAAACCCACAGCCGTATATAGACCGGACTCTTCGGGCCTCAATCCCTTACCCGGCCCATGAATCCAACTCCTAACGTACCTGTTCCGCATAAGGGGATCAAAAGAGGGAGGGGTGGGGCCCCGACCCTCCTTTCACTTCCTGACGTGGCACAAAGAGCCACAAAGCAGAAGGAGCGCTTCGACGGCACGATGAAAGCGACGGCCAGGCGGTGACCCGATCGTTCGGAGGAGACCGCCGGCCGGGGAGGTAGAGGCGGGAAGATGAGATGACATCGAGAGTGTTAGACCCATCGGACTCCCCCCTCGACCTGACCGTCGCCGCCCTCGTCGCCGCCGTCTTCCTCCTCTCCCTCGCCGCGGCCGCCGTCCTCCTCTACCTCCGCATCCGCACCTCCCGCTCCCGCCGCCTCCGCCGCCTGGGCCTCAACTCCCTCTGGCCCGTCCGCATCCTCCTCGTCTTCTTCTCCTGCCTCTGGTCCCTGGCCGAGCTCCTCCGCCTTCCCCTCACCCGCCGCCTCCTCCCCTTCACGGACCCCGCCCTCCTCTGCCGCGTCTACGTCGTCGCCTCCCAGGCCTTCTCCGAGCCGGGATTCTTCGCCACCCTCCTCTTCCTCCTCCGCGCCTCCACCCAGACCAAGCCCACCTCCCCATCCGCTCACGTCGCCTTCTCCGCCGCCCTCGCCGCCGCCCTCCTCGCCGCCCTCCCCTTCCTCCTCCTCCACGCCCTCTTCCTCTTCCTCTCCCTCTCCCCCTGGCCCCTCCGCCGCCTGGGCATCCACCCGGACGTCCTAGGCAGCGCCAGCTACGCGGACACCTACCCGAACGCCGCTCCGCCCCGGTGCTCCTACCCCCTCTTCGGCACCGTCCTCCTCGCCGGGCTGGGCACCGTCTACGTGCCCCTCTTCGTATCGGCCTGCTGGGGGGCGGTGACGGTGGTCATCAACAAGCGGCTCCGGACCCGCGTCTACGCGCTCGCCGCCACCGTTGTTGTGGCGCTCTCCGTGCAGGTGGCGGCGCTCGCGCTCTCCGCGCTGTGGGCCCCCGGAGCGGCCGCCTCCCAGGGTCTCGCCGCCGCGGCCTTTCTGGCCGTCCTCTCCTGCGTCGTGGCGGGGGAGGGGGTCCTCGTCGTCCAGCCGGTCGTCGACGCGCTCGCCTTGGCCGATCCCCAGCTCGGCTCACGGCGCGGGGTGGAGGGACGGGTCACGTGCGGCGCGCTTGCCGGAGATGACTGCGGGCGCGGTCGGGTGGACGTGTAGGCATGTGGCGGAGCGGGTCACACGACTCAGACGGCCGATTGGACCGGGTTTTTTTTCCCCTGTGCTTGTTTGATAACGATACTCCTGAATTTTTTTTTTTTTTCATAAACCGAGGGGGTTCTATTTACTACGTCCCGTATCCAAATATAATATTGGTTCTCAATAGCAAATGTGTTCATCTTATCTATAAGAGAGTTAATATATTGGCTCGAGAGAAACTGACGGATTTTCAATGATAAGACTTTGGGTGTGGAGGAGCCGTGTAGATCCGTGCTCTCGATCTTCAAGTTGTGGATTATACTGTGGATTAAAAAGTTTAACGATAATACGCTGGAGATGCTAAGCAGTGGCGGACCCAGGATTTTTCTTCAGAAGGGGCATAATTATTCAAAAATAATAACAGCCGATGTCTTACAGTCGAACGCATCGGCAGGTGGCGTGGCGTCCCTACCCTTCATTCGATCGCGCAACAAAAGGCCTATTAGGATTTTGCGTCTAGTGGAGGAGAATTTCGATCCTCAAGAGTCCTTCGAAAATTTGGAACTATAATTGGCCGACTCAATCGGGATGCACGGGTTATAAATAATAGACCATATTCTCTTTTTTTTTTACCAGGGGGAATTTCATACATACTTCCCAAAACATATAAATAGGTCCTGATGCCCACTCGATTCTTATTCACTAAGAGCCATAGGATGAACTCGACGAGGATGCCACGTGCGCGGGAGGTGGCAGAAGGCGGTGGGTGTTGGCTGGACAGTGGTGGGCGTCAGTGGCTGGCAAACGGCGAGCCGGCTATGGGTCACCAATACAGGCGGCGATGGCGGGTGGTGGCCGCCAGGGGTGGTGGCCGGCGGTGACGGGTGGCCCATGTGGCGGTATGGGGTGGGGGTCGGTGGCATGACAATGGATATTGACTGGCGGGGGATGGTGGCCGGTGGGACGGTGGTGGCCACCTTCATGTGAAAGTTGGCAACCAAAAGTTTGCTAGAATTTATTTTTTGATAAATTACACTTTGCTCCCCTCTAAAGTTTAGCTCAAAAACATTTAACCCCCCTATAGTTAAAAAATAACATTTTGCCCCCCTTCAATTCAGCTTCGATCTGATAATTACCCGATGAGGAAATCAAGTAGTTGACAAAAGGGTATTGTGCTAACATTTCACACTTTAGAGAATGATTTGGAACAAAATAAACTATATGGGGGTTAAGTGTTTTTGTGCTAAACTTCAAGGGGGTAAGTGTAACTTACCTTGTTTTTTTTCCCAAATTGAGGGGGGGCTCTAGGCCCAATGTAGGTCCGCCCCTGATGCTAAGGATGCGTTAAGTCCTTCTTTAACAGAAGCTGGATGATGATAAGATTATCGCCCTCTATAATAGCTTTATCGAAGCCGATTCTTTGCGCCATTTGATACCCTTCTCTAAAAGCTAGTGCTTCAGTCTCCATGAACATCTAGTGAGAATCTTGCCCATGATGGACACATGATGAGCCCCATCCACATTAATCTTGATCCAACCTGTCGGAGGGTCGAAGGAAAAAAAAAATTTCTTTCAATTCTCTAATGTATAATGGGCAATGATGGGCATTGATTTTTATTGTGTCATAAAAGAACAATCACAGCTGGTATTGTTCGATTTCAGCACCAATTCTCATTATATAATAGATATAGGGTGTTGGTGAAAACTTCTTTTAAGAAGATGCTTTTAAGTTGCGGTTCAAACAAATATAGTGAATGAAATTGTCATGTATTGTAATTCAAATTTTCATTTGAATGCCACCAAACCACCTCTAGTGTTCGTCTTCATCGCTGGATCTGCTCGCCGCCACCAAACCACCGAACCAAAACACCGAACGCCGCCGTCGCCGCCGAATCGAACCTAAACCTAACCCTAAGATCTACAGGTCATGGGATGAATCATAGACCTAGGAACCTCAACCGAACCACCGCCGCCGGAGCTACTCGCTGTTGACACTGCCGCCGCCGCCTTTGCTGCTCGTCATTGCCGCAGCCTCCTCTGCTGCTCGTCGTTGGCACCACCGCTTCTGCTACTTGTAGTTGTCGTCGTCGCCTCTGCTGCTCGCTCCCAGCTCCACCATTGGAGCTCGAGCTCGAGAGAAAAATGGGACAAAGAGAGTAGATGAGGATATTTTGGGATTTCTGATAAAAATCAGGGACCTTACTTTAAATAGAAAGGTTGCATGTCCTGCAGCTACCAGCAATCTGTTGCTGGAGACCTTAGCCACATTAACCCATAAAAATATGCATAAAGAGATTTTTTATGGTATTTATAAAAACATATGTTTGGATGGAAATGGATTTTCTACTTTACTTTATACCTGTATTAAGTAAAATTAAGCAATCACATTTTACTATAAAAACTTAAAAGTTTCTTGGAATGTGATTTTTAGGAAATAATCGAATCAGTTGGGTTTGAAGTAAAAGTTGAAAGTAAGATTTTTGGAATTCTGAAACTTAACATCATTTGGTTTGAGGTAATTGTCCAATTTGATATCTTGAATACCTAAAACAACTCCATTTGTGGAATCCACAAGTTAACCAGACCCTGGAGGGTCGTTGGACTGTGGCTAGAAGTTCGTCGGATTGTTGTAGTAAGTTTGCGGAGTTGTTGCCGGTCGCCACGAGGGTCGCCGAAGTTCATCGGCCGACCACAGTAGGGTCGCCAGATTGTCGCCGAAAGTTCATCGGGTCCTTGCCGAATGGTCGCTCGAAGATTCCGAGACTATAGTCGTGCGGTCAGCCATCGGTCATCGGAATGTCACCGAAAGCTCACCGCACTGCTCACGAAAATTTCTCGATCAATCATCGGATAGTCACTAATAAGCTGCAAAAAGTTTCCCGGGCTGTCACCGATCGATCGTTGGAGGTTCGCCGGACCATTGCCGGAAGTTCACCGAATGGTCACCCGCCATCCATCGTTGGATGGTCCTTGGTCTATCACCGGCTCAGTCACCGGACCGGACCATAGTATTTTTTATTTTTGTATAATTTTTTAATTAGTAATAATATTTTTATTTTATAAATATTTTTCTATTTCCTTTTACTTCTCCATATGTTGTATATGTTTGTCTAATACTTAAATTTCAACCATACTTCAAAACCAAACAGACCTCAAGGGGATTTTTCTTAGGGTTCATCCTTATGCAGGAGCATAGTTGTGCATTCTAGGTAGGGGGTGGCAATGGGTCATGTCGGGTCGGGTTCGTGTCATGTCTAGTTTTGGATCATGTCCAAAACCCCCAGACCCGTACCTGACCCGTTTAACTAATCGTGTCTAGATCCTAAACCCGTACCCGACCCGTTTATAAATGGGTAGATCCGATAAGACCCGTTTACCACACGGGTTTATTCAGTTAACCCAATCCGACCCGATTCGACTCGACCGGACCTAACTCGATAGACCCGTTGATACTGTATATTATAGTAACAGCTTGCGGGTAGACCCGACCCGACCCGACACGACCCGTTGAATATTAAACGGGTCTTCCCAGGTCTACCGTGTCCAGACCTTAAACCCGGACCCGACCCGTTTATTAAACGGGTCTATCGTGTCGACCCGTTTATGACCCGAACCCGTTTAGCCCTGACCCAGACCCGCTAAATCTAGGTGCTCCAAAATAAACAAAGCCAGTGAATTGAATACTTTTTTAAAGTTATTCTAGCAGTTTTTGCAATATTTTGTCTCATTATAGGTGGTGTTATCCAACTTATAGGGTCATATAGGAACCTGAGTCAATGATAACCTTTTTTTGGGTTCATCCTTATGCTAGAGAATCAATAGCCCAACCTAGGGGCACCAAAATCACCTAAGATAGTGAATTGGACTCCTTTTTGGGGTTAGTCTTATCCATAGCCACAAAGTTCTGAATTTTTTTAAAAAACTTCGAATATTCAAGCATTAAGGGTATGCTGAATAGACCAGCGATTAATCTTCCGATTCACCACTTCTTCGAATAACCCTGAATAATTCCGAAAGTTATCGAATAATCTTAAAAATTCATGAATAATATTTCAAAAACACATCAAAAATTCTGAAACATACAAATAATCTTGAACCTTCTAAGTAATACTGGGGAAAAAAAACTCCCAAATTTTTTTGATTCTTTCTCAAAATCTTTTCCAAGTTTGTCCGAAATGAACCGAATTGACCCACTAGAGAATTTGTGCTAAATCCAAACTTTGTTAGTATAGTCTTATCAATGCTTTCAGAGGCGTGCGCATGGTGATACATGTTTGAAAGATGTCAACGTTTCTAACATTTCATACTCAAAATGGTGGCGGTGTTCCTATCATTTCATCCCCGCTTACGCAACGATGCCAATCGGTGTTCCTAACATTAAGTTTACCTGTGTACGCAATACGCAGTGATGCCAATCAGCCTCCCCGCTTCCATGTCATTGAATAGGATGAGGTCCCTGTAATATTTTCCCTTGTCCATTGGTAGTGTTGAAGATGTGGCTCCAAACAAGTCAAATATATGTCCAAGGTTCGTACACGAAGGAATGGTAGAAGACGGAGCATAGGATGAAGGAGCATCGATCTGTCAGGAAGGTCATTTGCACGATCTACCAAGGTCATGCGAACGATATGAATCAGCAGAAAAGTCAGATGAGCAATCTACAGGTCGATTATGCGCACGATCTATCCAGTTCATGTGCAAAATGGATTCTGGCAACGAGAGATTAAGGTTGTTCGGTCTACGATTTTGCGTGGGATTCCTCCTACAATTTGAATACGAAAGTGTGCTTATAAATACAAGGTCAACGGTCGAACCTAGGGTATTGTAAGACATTTTCTGTAGGAATTGATGAGGTCTACAGCTCGTAAAAACCTATAGTTTAGCTATATATGGTTGGTAGCTTAGGATTGAATCATGGTACGTACCTTAATATATGTTCTGAATATATAACAGAGAGTCATGGCTATATGGCAATCCACTTGAGTGGGAGACTCAATGGACTAGTCCCATATAACCTAAATTCATTCACCGCTTTGATTAGGGTTAGTCGTCCTATCAAGATAAGCTGTTGGAATGACAGAGTGTGTGTCTCTACCATAATCATCACCATGCACAGTATCTGTGGCCAAACAGAGCCAATACAGTACACATATTAGTGAGCAGGCATCGCTGCACTAAGTAGTGTTTCTGCTTAGGGTAAAATAGTCCTAAACTCTGAGGGACCACGACTGGTGGGCTAACCAGTTGTATGGTGCTTTGGCACACCTATATATGGGTTTGGTTACGTGACCCAAACCTACGGTGTGTCGGGTTACCCGACTAGTGTCGCATCAGCATGTCATTCCTGCAGGCCATCCATACCCATAACGGGAGCTGTGTTCCTTAGTCTGACCTATGTCATATTAAACCCAGAACTGATAGTTATTAGTTATTGTTGACCAGATTCGTTTACTCGGTAGGATAATCAGAGGTAAGATATAGACAGTCAACCTGGAAGGAACCGAGTCATATGACCACTCGAGTTTGATGATTCTCCATCGCTCGAGTCGCGTCATGGCATCAAGTGGAGGGACAGTGGGTTTACCAATACTAAGATGAGAGCAAGGGTATGCAGGAGAACATAGTAAGTCTGTGGGAATTAGAGTTCAGCTTGTGTCGATCTTTGGGTGGTTACGCAGGTTAACTCGGACTCAGAGGATCGATAGTACACTCGGGTAGTGTGTCAATTGAGTCCAAGTTGGAAGACATGCACTCTGGTTTCTAAAAATTCCACTTTATCGATATTATGTACGGTCCTTGAACCATCTCTTCGAAACACATGACACAATTGGAGGAAGCAAAGAGCTCAACCCTACGCTCCATGTGTGTGTTGCACTAATGCACAGTAGATGCGTAACTTCGTGTGCGTGCTAAGAAAAAACCCTAGAGTAGTACAGAGACACACATAGTCATCCCTTACCATAAATGGACTCCGCCATATGGGATGTGATGCATGAGGATATATTGCTAGTTGACTAGTTGACATTACTAGGAGCACCCTAGTAAATAGTAAAATCACTAGTGTACCCCACTTATGTGTGTC
Source organism: Chamaelirium japonicum (assembly GCA_947650365.1). Classification (NCBI taxonomy): domain Eukaryota; kingdom Viridiplantae; phylum Streptophyta; class Magnoliopsida; order Liliales; family Melanthiaceae; genus Chamaelirium; species Chamaelirium japonicum. The sequence continues at coordinate 39,279,990 of OX393560.1, read as the reverse complement.
ATGCAAGTTCTCGTGCACGTGGGACGGTCATCTAGTGTCATAGGGGCATTTTGGTAATACCAAGCATCACCATGGACTAGGGGTGGCTGACCCTAGGTGTTGAGAGACTAGCAAGGGTCAGCCCTCTAGTTTTTAGAAGGTTGTGACCTCCATTATAGGGGCCATCTATAGGGAAGGCCTCAGATAGGCCCCCTGCTTGAGTTGTCAAGACCGTCGTCGGAGCTTGGCTTGACTCCCTGACCCCCAGCACGGGGTTCACTAGCGGAGCGGTGCAGTCCAAGTCAAGGGACGGATGAACTAGATGTCCAACATTGTTGGCGCCTTCGGGTACAACAATGTTATACTGGAGTTGGGAGTTTGATCAAGTATGATATGGTCCGTCGGCCATTGTTCTTCAACTGTGTGGTCGTGGTGATGATTCCAAAACTGACTGGTCGATCAACACCCACGGGTCGGCTGATTAATAGATTCAAGTACGATACAAGTCGGGTACCCGAGACTGCAACGAGATGGGATGACTGACCGGTCGACACCCACGGGTCGATGGTCAAGAATTCTAGTAGAAAGTCTCGAAGAATGATCCCACAGACGGCGCCAAGATTGTAGAGGGTTTTTCTGGAATTGGGTGGTTCAAATGAAAGGCACAACCCAACAATCCAAAGAACACAAGGACCGGGTTTACGTGGAAAAATCCTTCGTAACGTCGAAGGGAAAAACCATGGGGTAGGCAAGAATGCATTAACAAGGCAATATGAGTACAAACGCTCACCCTGACCCATATACACCCAGAGAGAATCGGCCTCCCAAAATGTCGACCTCTCAAGTCTCTCTCTCTAGCTCCGAAAATTTAGGAATGCGACGGGCAGTACTTTCCCTTCCCAAAGTTCCGATCCATTTCTCTGAAGGGGTGGATCTCCTTTTATAGTGCTTCGGGGTGACAGCTGGGACACTCTTTGCGGGGCAGCATTGATGTCATGTTTCCACGACCTGCATAACTACTCGCGAGTGGGCGACATGTTGTATGGCAGACACCCGATAATTATGGCTAGGGGTGTTTTTTGCCTTACTGGTCAACCTAGAATCTTAGGGCGTGGGCTGTCTTTTTATAACCGTCACCCGGCCGAGATTCTCGGAAGTAGCTACTGCATGATCTTGACGCGTGATCTTCATGCGAGCTCATTGCACGAATATTAAACTGCCTTGGAGTAGAAAAAGCGGGTTTCCCTTCTTCCCGAGACAAATGCAGTGCACGGCCGTGTGCAAACGAAACACATGGCTGGCATGCTCAATCCGAGGAGAGGTGTAGTGCACGACCGGCCGTACCTGTCTGAGGCGAGTTAAAGCATGCAGTCGGGCCTCCAAATCCCCTCCACTATTTGCTCGAAATTGACCATACCCAGCAGGCAGGGGCGCACAGCCGATCGGCGTGTAACGCGCGATCGAGTCGGGCCTGGTCCAAATGCACGACCAGCGGTGTGAAATGCGCGACTGACCAGGTAATGCTAACGAGTTCCCACTGTGCAATCGGCTCGGGTCGGGCCTAGTTCAAATGCGCGATCGGCCAGCACAAAACGTACAGCCGATTGAGTTGTTGAATGCTTCTTCTTCTTCCTTGGGTCGTATCAAGGCAAAGTGCATGATCGGGCACAACGAGGTGAAGCATGCGGCCGGGCGGAGCGAAGTGAAGTGCGCGATCGGGGCGCAACAAAGTGCACGATCAGGCACAGTGAGGAGAAATGCGCGGCCAGGGGCAGCAAAGTGAAGTGCACGGCCAAGGCGCAGTGAAGTGCACAGTTGGTCGGGCAAAGTACACGGCCGGGTGCTTCCACCTTCTTTATTTGTTAAGGTACACACTTCAAGCTTAGTTTACACTCACACTTGCATAAAATACCCTCAACTCTAATAAGGGATGTGTAAAAGGACTCGTTGAGATCCTCTGGCCTCCACATCTAACTGCTTTGTGTCTGGATGGGAGGACATAGCTCAATATCCCCCTCGGGTGAGAGTTATATTTTTCTATACCTTATGACTTAGCGGTCTCCTTAAGGATATGCATGGGGGTTACAGGGCTATGAGAGAATGGCTTTTCCCACCCTCGTGGGGACCGCACGAACTCCCATGTCGTAATTGCCTAGGCTTGTGGATAAGCATCCGAAGTACATGTAAGGCTTCTGGTGCTTCATATGGGGATCACGTTGCACTGGCCAAAAGGACAACCATGGTCCATCATAGCCCTTTGTTGGTAGATTTGGATTGGGTCAAGGAACTACTTGTATGAGTGGATGACAGTACACACTTTCCCCTCGGGCGGGTGTATCCGATTCCGAGATCTTACATATATGTTTAATTAATCCATAGAGGTGTCTTCGCTGTGAAAGTAGCATTGGCATTTGGATGTAATTAGCATATTTTTAAAATCCATAAAATAAGTTTTCTGTATTCTTACATTCAACCATATAGTTCCTCTATCCGATATCCCATAAGAGAACTAGTTATCGGGTCTCTAACTATGTAGAGCATAAGCGCTATCTTCAGCTTATGGTTAGGGTTGTAAACGTACATTGGCTATCAATCTCAATATTCCTGAACCAAACCTAACAGGTCCAGATACCACCAGGTCATTGACTAGGGCATATAACGACTAGCGAAAATCTAAGGAGATGTACAGGTGTTATATTATAGCAGAGTTGCAGACAACTCTTTAGAAGCAAGTCAGAGATATGTCAGTTCTTCTGAAATAAAGTTTTACTTGCATTAGATATCTGAAAGGCAAAGTCAGTAGACTCATCGCTTTACCATCAAGAGACTCGTCGATACGGATATGTCTAAGGGTATGCCTGTTAGGGAATATATTGTTGAGCTCCAGATCGAACTAGATTCCAAAGATATGGTGCTAGATGATGAGGTGATGGAAGACGCCAGTCTTGCATTCTTGTTTGGAACCTTTGAAGACATTGTCAGAGACTTTAGCTTTAATAAGCTAGAGATGACAAACGCAGAACTTCTGGATGCTTTCCAGGAGACAAAGGATGATATCAAGATTAAAGGTAAAACCTTTAGTGCTTAACCTAGGTCTTCCTTAGAAGAATCTAAGGGAGTAACTTATCAAAAAACTGAAAACTATACTAGTACAGAAACTAATGTGGACTCCTAAGTCTAGTAACGCTATGAACAGAAGTATTTCTAATGTGACTCCAACCACACATGTACATGTCTTCGAGTGGTCGCTACCGAGACTTCGTACTCATCTTCGATAAGTACATCATTTAACAAATCAGAACCCTGCTTCGGAGGGTTAGTACTAGCCTTTACCATTGAGCACGTTGATATCAGCGTGATGAAGATATTGACATAGACTTGAAGGAGGACTTATGGCTCGTCATCACTAGTTGAGTAGGAGTCAGTAGAGGTGTGGGTAAAATCTCTAACAGTATCCCATAGACGGCGCCAAAGATTGTGGGAAAAAAATTTGAGCCGCCTTGATCGGGAACCCCTCCCCACAGCCTTGATTGAATGTGGATGGTATGTGTGATGCAAGTAAGTGAGAGAGAGAGAGAAAGAATGAGAGAGATGACATAAGGGATGTTGTCGAAGTTTGGTCTTACGAAATAAGTCTCCGAGCGAGAAGTCTCACCTGATCTTTACTATAATTTGAATAAAGGAGGGATAAGCGTTCTCTCGATAGACCAATAGAAGTTGCATAAAATGGGGTTGTACACAGTAACTAGAAGAGAACTAGAAGGAAGAAGAGAGCTCTGGTACTGGCTCTGGAATCTCCTCTCTTCTAGTAATCAACCAACTACCCCTACTCTATAAGCCACAGGGGTCCTTTTATAGCTGAAGTACATGTTGATATGGCATCAGGCTTGAGCCTTCATGCAGACTAGTATCCGGACCTCCTAGTTGGCCCCTATTAAGCTGTTGTTCAAGTCCAATAAAAGGGGGGCTTGATTTGCGGGTCTTGTAGAGTAGGTTCATGGACTTGGGCTTACCTTCTTGGGCCATTGAGTGGACCCACATGCGTCTGATCCAGTTCGGTATGATTTTTGCACCCACACCAAGCGTCGCCATGGACTAGGGGTGGCTGGCCCTAGGTGTTTGGAGACTAGCAAGGGCTGATCCCCTAGTTTTTAGGAGGTTGTTACCTCCATTATAGGGGCCAGACATAGGGATATGAGTCAGGGGTTTGACTAGGTCTTACCCACTCCTAGAAGCTAGGAAAAGATAGATACCAAAAGAGAGAAAATGGGGGACCGACCCTATCTTCTAGGAGACCAATTAAAAGGGGGTTGGCCTTGTAAAAGAGCAAGGGGAGAGGGGGGCTCTAGTGCTTGGATTGCCCAACCCCTCCTCTCTTATCTCTGCATCTCTCGTCTCTTTTTCTCACTTGCAACTTCGGTTCTGGACTTGTCTTTCTTCGCATGGTGTTTCATAGAAGGAGAAGAGCTAACATAAGAGGGCACTCAAAGACCCTTCGTTGGTGTGCCTTGTATTGTGTGAGATCGGGTGAACACAGAAGGTGCTTCTCATAATCTCTCATTGTCCATATTTTACATAGAAGATCCATTATTTTTTATTGTTGCGGGAGCTACAGAAGTTCAAACAACCTCAAACTAGATGCAAAAGTTACGTATCGAAGTCGTTTACCTCCAGTCCAAATTTAGCCTAATCATAATTCGGGATCAATCGTTATGGACGTTGTACCGAAGCCTCTCTGAGCAGATCCGAGCTCGTCTCTATCAACAAAGAAGAAATTTATCGTGGTAAAATAATCCACATAGAGATATGCCTTCTAACATGTAGATCTAGTGTAGAGATAGAATATATATGCATGCATGCTAGATTGTTCTTTTCGTTAGATCGATGTTAGGGGGTCGAGTAGTTGTCATGCTAGATTCATGCACGCACGTGTGGAACATTTTGATATGTAATGCACACCACCCATGGTCTTCTGATGTAACCTTTGCTTCCACTACAGGCCCCTACCATATGATTATTTCCAACATTTTCTAGGGTTTTGAGAGGGTAGCTGTCATAAGGGAAAGAGGGCTGTGGTCGCGGAAAAAGATTCGGGTCGTCTTTATTGCGGATCACACGAGATTACAAATTTTCTTTGATCAGGAGATTGTGGGAGAGATCCTCTGGAGGGTCCCTTTGATCCGCGTCTCCACGTGGTATTCGTGCGAGAGCTCTGAAGGGGTTGCCCAGGACAGAGGTCTTTACAGGGTGAGGGTTTTTGAGAGGCTAAGGAGTTTCTGCCGTTGATTTTGTCCCGTCCGTGCTTCGCGCTTTCTCGGCTAGGGAGGCCTTGGGCTTCGTTCCTCGATCTTCGTGTCTTCCTCGGTCCTTGCTTGACCTCGACGTCCTTGATCGTCGGTTCGCGGTGTCGATCGTGTTTTTGGCTTCGGCTTTGGCTTTAGCTTTCGGCTTTGGCGTAGCTTTGGCGTGGCTCTGGCGTTTGCTTTGCTTTGGCGCTTGCGTTTGAACATAGACGGGTAGAGACTTGCGATGCTTTAGTTCTTCCGGACTTCGCGTCGTATCGGCTAAAACGTGCGGTGCTTTGCTCGTGACTGTCGTAGTTGCTTGGCTTTGGCACGTGCGTTGCTTTAGCGCGGGCTTTACCGGTGCGTTTGCTTTGGCTTCTTGCGTCGGCTTTGACTTTAGCTTTGACTCGATCTTCTTCTCGAACGACTGGCCTTACTTCTTCAAGGCTTCTTGATTCTTCCGGCTTCCTCGACGGTTGTGGCGTCGGCTTGGCTTCTCGGCGGGGGTAGCACCGATCCTTGTGCGACGGTTGTAGCGTCGACTTTTGTTAATGAAGACGGCGGGTGTAGCACCGATCCCCGTGCAACGGTTGTAGCGTCGACTTTTGTTGATGAAGACGGCGGGTGTAGTACCGGCTTCAACACGACGGTTGTAGCGTCGGTTTTCGTTGACGAAGGCGGCAGGGGTAGCACCGGCTTCAGGCCTTCTTCTCCCGGCTTTCTTCTTCGTGCAAGGAGTTGATGCCTTTGAAGACGACGGGTGTTGTCGGCTTCGATCTTCTTCTCCGGCCTTTGCTTATGGCGTCTTCGGAGATGATGAAGATCGTTGGAGCAGCCGGGGTGATGACGACTCCGGGTCTTCTTCTCCACGCTTTCTTCTTCGTGCGAGGAGTCGAAGCTTTGATCTTCGAGTGCAAGGACTTCACGTTGATGAGGACTTAAAGGGCCAAGGATTCCCGTAGGACTTGCTTGCCGTGCCTCGTGAAGCCTTCGGTCTTCAAGCGTTGGAGCTTCTTCGTAGCGCTCTTTCGTCTTCAGCTTTTCGGACCTGGCGACGGTTGTGACGTCGGCTTCTTCTCCGGGCGTGTTTGGCTTGATTGGAGTTGAAGGCTTCTTTTGGAGATGGCGGGTGTAGCACCGATCTCTATGCGACGGTTGTAGCGTCGGCTTTTGTTGATGAAGACGGCGGTGGTAGCACCGATCTCCGTGCGACGGTTGTAGCGTCGGCTTTGTTGGTGGAGACGGCGGGGGTAGCACCGATCTCCGCACGACGGTTGTAGCGTCGGCTTTGTTGATGAAGACGGCGGGGGTAGCACCGATCTCCGCACGACGGTTGTAGCGTCGGCTTTGTTGGTGAAGACGGTGGGGGTAGCACCGATCTCCGCACGACGGTTGTAGCGTCGGCTTTTGTTGACGAAGACGGCAGGGGTAGCACCGGCTTCAGGCCTTCTTTTCCAAGCTTTCTTCTTCGTGCGAGGAGTCGACGCCTTTGTTGAAGACGACGGGTGTTGTCGGCTTCGATCTTCTTCTCCGGCCTTTGCTTATGGCTTCTTCAGAGTTGATGAAGATCGTTGGAGAAGTCGGGATGACGACGACTCCGGGTCTTCTTCTCCAAGCTTTCTTCTTCGTGCGAGGAGTCGAAGCTTTGATCTTCGAGTGCAAGGTCTTCACGTTGATGAGGACTTGAAGGGCCAAGGACTCCCGTAGGATATGCTTGCCGTGCCTCGTGAAGCCTTCGGTCTTCAAGCGTTGGAGCTCGTCTTTGCAGAGCCTTTTCCTCTTCAACTTTCGACCTTTGATGCCTTCCCCCACCCCCTCTATTTATAGGCAAAGGTGGGTGGTTGGGGGAGATATTGCTGAAATCTTTTTGTTTCATCCAATATCTCCCCCCATAACCATCGAGATTTTGTTCCTTGATTCGGGGAAACAAACTCAACCCCCTCCCTTTTAGTTGGGGTGGTTACGGGCTAGATGTGACTCGATCTTTTAAAGATTGAGTTGTTATTCTTGTTGCACTTTTGGATCGGATGGCGACACAACGTCATCTTGTCCGTTGGATCGAGGGATCGTCGCGGATCTACGGCTACGTAGACGTCCACGCCACCTCCCCCCGCATCGAGGCGGTTTTGATTTCTTTTTCCTTTCTTTTCTTTTTCTTTTCTTTTTCTTTTCTTTTCTTTTTCTTTTTCTTTTCTTTTCTTTTTCTTTTATGGCCGGCCCCACCTCTCCTTGATGAGGGGGGCACGATTTTCAAGAGGGGGGGGGCCGGTGGGCCCCCCTCTTTGTGTTCGAGTCGCGGGTCCGGTGGGACCCGTTTGCTTCGAGTTGGGCCGCGATGCGCGAATTGGGTTTGCACGCGGGCCGAGTGCGCATGCGGGCCATTTGTGTGCGGGCCCAATTTGCATGCGGGCCGTTGTGTATGGGCCGAGGTTCGCATGTGGGCCGTTGTGTGTGGGCCAAGTTGCATGCGGGCCATTGTGCGTGGGCCAGATTTTCGCATACGGGCCGTTGTGTGTGGGCCGAGTTTCGCATGCGGGCCGTTGTGTGCGGGCCTGGTTTCGCATGCGGGCCGTTGTGTGCGGGCCGTGTTCGCATGCGGGTCGGGTCCAATCTGTAGGCTAATTTCGGTGCCCACAAATGCCCCCTCAAGTTCGAGTGCGCCCGCGGGAAACGCGTAGCGCTTGGACTTGACTTGCGTGTTCGCTCGGAATTTAGGTATTTACAATGACCCTCGCCATTTCGTTTCCCCCATCGTTTTGCTAGCGCGGGGGACGAAGGGCTTTGGCGGTTTGGAGACGAAGATCTCTTCTAGGGTTTTGTTCATCTGCCTTGTTGTCGCGGACTTCCTTTGCTTCGAGGATGGCGCGAATGTTGACGGCGGCCGCTGCGCGGAGTCCCAGGGTAGCAAGGCGACGGGAGCGTGAGGAGGGCCGCGATGCGTCTCGACGGAAGGTTATTGCCCCTCTTCGGTGCGGGAGCTCAATGGTGGAAGCCGATTGTTGTGGCCGAATGTGATGATGACTATGCGTCTGGCACAGCGCAGGGAGGAGACAGATTCGACGAGGTGCGGCCCCACTTTCTTCGTGTTCTCTTTTTTTCTCTTGTGGTTACATCGGATATGGATGTCCACCGTCTAGATTCATGGGATCACGTCTCTATCCTAATAACCGATTGTGCATATATATAGGGGGTTAAATGGAAAATAGATTTCATTTTTTTTCTTCTCCTTCTTCGTCTCTGCCGTCGGGTCCGCGGGGTTAGCGGCGCAGGCGCGAATGGAGGTGGGCTGCGGCGTGCTTAGGCCGGCGCGGGCGGGCTGAGGTGGTGCGGAGCGTGGGGCGCAGGCCGGCGGGTGGTGGCAAGGTGCCGGACGCAGGCGGGCTACGGCGCGGGCAGGCTGAGGTGGCCGGCTCAGCAGCAGCGGTGGCGCGCGGTGAGGAGTCCGGGCGGCACAGGCGATCGTGCGCGGGGCGGTGGCCGGTGGTCGGCGCGGCGCAGGGTGCGGCAGGCGGGGCACGTGCGGCTGGCGGTGATGACTGCGAGGCCGGGTTGGAGTGGCGCGCGGGGCGGAGCCCAGGTGCAGTGCCGGGGCAGCGGGTGGCGCAGGCGGCAGCGGCTCGGCGGTGCGGCACGCGGGGCGCAGGCCAGGCGGGCGGTGCGGCACGGGCCGGGGTGTAGCGGCCGGGCGCGGGGCTGCGGTGGCCGGCGCGGCGCGTGGGACAGGGTGCAGTGACCCGGCGCGGGGCGCGGGGGCCAGCGGAGCAGCAACGGCGCGGAGGCGGCTGGCGCGGGGCGCGGAGCGGCGGGCGTGGAGCGGTCAGGCCGGCGCGGGTGGCAGCTGCGGGGCGCACCGGCGAGCGGGGCGCGGAGGCCGGCGTGCACCGGCTCCGTTTCGGGCCTTCAATGGAGAGAGAGGGGAGAGGTGGTGGCTCCCCTCCGGTTCTACCCCTTTCTTTTTTTTTTTTTTTTTTTTTTTTTTTTTTTTTTTTTTAACAGGAGAGGGGGGCTGCGGCTTTTTTGCTGCGGCCCCCTCTCGGTTTCCCTTATTGCAAAAGGGGCTGTAGGTGTCTGGCGTGGGTAGACGGCTGGTCACGCGGTGGAGGGCTCGGCCGGGGGCTGCGGGGTGCGGCCGGTGCGCGGGTCGGAGGCGGGGCGCGGCCGGGGGCTGCAGTGTGCGGCCGGCGCGCGAGCCGGAGACGGGGCACAGCCGGGGGCTGCGGTGTGTGGCCCGCGGTCGATGGGCTCCAGTCGCACGGGTTGAAGACCACAACCCTGTTTGGGGGCTGTGGGTTTTTTTAAGAGGGAAGGGGCAGTGGCTCTTTTTGCTGCGGCCCCTATGTAATTTTCCTTTTGTCATTAAGGACGGTGACCCCTGGGTTTTGTTAACCGATAGCAGTAGCAGCAGAGTGGCCCAGCGGCGGTTCGGGTGGGCTCAGAGACCGACAGCGGTGTTCGGCTGCTGGCATCCGGTGCGCGAAGGCCGGCCGGAGGTCATGCGGTCGAGGCCTGGTAAGACGCGGGGGCCGGTGGCGGTGTCGACGCCGGCTGCAACGCAGGCGGGCTCGGGGTCGAGGCTTCAGCCTCCCTGGAGGCCGCGGATCTTGGTCGCGCGGTCAAAGGTCCAGAGGCTATGGTAGCTGACTTGGGGCGCGGAGGCGGCGCGCGTGAAACAGCACAGGAGGCACAACTGCAGCGAGGGCGAGGTGCGATTGCGGTGTCGGCAACAGCAGTGGCTGGTCGTGGCCAGGCTTGGCACGAGTGGCACGACAACGACGGTGGCCGGCGTGCGGCCGGGGGCTGCGGTGTGCGGCCGGCGCGCGAGCCGGAGACGGGGCGCGGCCAGGGGCTGCAGGGTGCGGCCGGCGCGCGGGCTGGTGGCGCGGGAGGGCGCAGGCCGGAGGCGGGCTCGGCCGGGTTTTAGCAAGAGAGAGGGGGTGCTGCGGCTTTTTGTTGTGGCCCCCCTCTCAGTTTACCTTTTCGCAAACAGGGACTTTCTCTTTTTTTTTTTTTTTTTTGCAGAGAAGGGGGTGCTGGCCTTTTTGAGGAAATTGTGGCTGTGGCCCGCCGTTTCCACGTGTTTACGAGGCTGTGGCCCTATTTCTTCTTCTTCTTCTTCTTCTTTCTTTTTTTTTTTTTTTTTGGTCTTGACTGATGATCCCCTCTGGACTTGGCTCGCTTTTTCTTCTCGATCTTTGGACCCCCCTTTTTTTTTTTTCAATTGTCTTGACTTTTCTTCCCAGATTTTGACTGCCTTTTTCTCTTCGGATTTAACCCTCTTTTTTTTTTTGACTTCTGGACTTGATCTGTCTTTTCTTCTGGAACTGATTGTGCATCTTGATTTGACTTGGACTTTTTGTTTCCTTACAGGACTTGTCCCTTCGAGTGCTTTCTAAAGGCCGGCTGGATCATTGAGGAGGCCTATCGCGGGAGCAGAGCGACTAGCGAGGTTGCACCTGGGCTGGCTGAGTGAGGTGGACTGGATCTTCCTCTAGACGACCATGGGTCGCTGGAGGCCTATGGAGAGAGCTTTCCTGGTGGTGACATCAGCTTGAAGGACGTCGAGACGGGCGTTCTGGAGTTCGACGAGAAGCAAGACAAAGCCACTAGCGTTGACAAGGAGCAGCCTGCTTTGGTCGTCTTTTGCATGCCGATCTTGACCTTGGTGACTGCTCCAACAATCCTTTTGGCTTCGTGGAGGTCACGAAGGATGCAGTCCTTGGCTCAGGGCCCCTTTTTTTTTTTTGTCTTGACTTGATTTGTTTGTGTATGTATGCGTGACTGATTCGTGCTTTTCTTCATTTCTTTCTTCAAGGCCGGCCGTTAAGAGAGCTTTTCGTCGTCTGGATGGATCGTCGATGCGGTCTCCCGCGGGAGTACGCATCTTTATTTCCCTTTTGCGCAAGTCTTCTGCCGCCGTTACGAGAGCTTTCCGACTTCTGGATGGATCGTCGATGCGGTCTCCCACGGGAGTACGCATCTTCGTTTCCCTTTGCGCAAGTCTTCTGCCGTCGTTCTTTGAAGCAGGAAGCGTGTGTCGAAGTTGGATGAGCTCATTCTCACCGATGAGGGATCTTCACGGCAAATCGTTCGACCGAGTCCGGAGTTTCCATTCAGGAGTCAGCTCCCACGGATGTTTTGGCCGCAGCTTCTTTGTCAGTTCTTGTGGCGTCTTTGACAGCCGACACGGGGATGGTCCAGGAGGCGGCTCCCGTGTGTGGGTCTTCAGGACAGGATCGCGCCTTGTCTCCGTGCTTAAATGCTTGCCAGCGAAAGTGTAGATCGCAGAGCCTTCTTTCTAAGCTTCTTTTGAAAAAGTTGTGCTGGAAGTTTATCCAGACGACGCTCGCACCCCTCCAGGAGGAGGGTCTTGACGCTTTTGAGTAGCTGGTGGGTTTTCTGGTGGATGGCTCCTTGTTTGAGGAGCATATGTGCACCCTTTTGGCGGATAGCTAGGCTCAATGCTTGCAATGGGCTTCACTAGAGGAGGACACTTCATTGGCGTTGGCAAAGGTCGAGGAAGAGGGATGTCGACTGGAGGGGCTTCACACGTTTGATACTGCAGACTTGGTTCGGGTGCAGAAGAAGGTGGAGATTACTCGCACGTCGCTTCAGAAGTTGAAGTCCCTCCTTGCGAAGCAGCGTGCAAAGCTGGCGACGCGTTGAGCTGGCAGGGCGATCGAGAAGGCTTCCGGAGCGAACCTTGTGAAGCAACGTGCAGAACTGGCGACGCGTCGGAAGCTGACGGTTTCTCTACCCCTGGAGTTGCAGCGCGTGTAAGCTGCGGGAGCTGGTGGCTTGACGGAGGCTGACGGCTTCTCGATCCCCCGGAGTGGGACTTGCGTCTTTTCTGGGCTCATTTTCTGGAATGGTGGTTTACTTTTTTTTGTTTGGACTGAACCTTTACAGGCTGCCTACGTACCCTACTGAGAGGGATCAAGTCACACGTAGTTCCTTTATTACTTTTTTTTTTTTTTTTTTTTGGGGGCAAGGGGGGTAACCTTGCGCTAGGCAAAGTACCTTTTGAGGGACTTGCCGCTGGTAGGCAGAGTCGCCGCTGGTTCACAGTTGTCATCCGCCTTCTTCGCTTCAATGTAGTTAGAAGTGAAGATCCTTTTGACTGGAGTTTTGATGATTGCTGGAGTTTGACTGGATCCGGTGTCTCGGCGATTTGGAAGAATTTGTTCGCCAATTTTGCGGAGGCGTGCTTGAGTCTTTGTCAGGCGATGTGGTATTGCAGCTGAGGGTAGTGAACTCATATGCACTGTGCTTTCTTTGTTGCGGCTGGATTTGAACATCAATTCGGTGGAGTTTTGCCCCCGAGTGTTTCCTGGCTTGATTGCGAGTTGCTCGGAGCTGGTGTACTTGGAAGACTCGGTTGAGCTCGAGGCATGCAATAGACCATGAAACGGTATTATCATCTCTTGCAAAGTGATGAAGTTGGCCTCGGAGAATGGTGACGATAGTTTCTTTGCTGGAGTGGAAGGTGATCGTCCTGGCTTGCGAAGCCATTGAGGTGCGAGCCACAGGACTGTCGCAGCTTGAGAAGGCAACGGAACATGTGGCATTGAGCTTGATTTGGAGTTGATGTGGATTTTTTGCCTTGATGCTGGCGCTCCTTTGACTTTGTGCACCGTCTGGCTGGAGGATGTCGCTAGTTTTGCAAGTGGAGAGGTTTTGTCCCTCGTAACTGCTTTGACTTCTTGGGCTCGTGGAGCTTTTGCTAGAGGAATTTCTGCAATGGGGTCTTCGGCCTGGTGGCACTCGACGTCAGCAAGGTATGCTTTGGCCTCGTTGCAATGCTTGCCATTGGCGATGATGGTTCTCCCCATGCTTTCGATGTTGGTGCCGCTTTCTTCATTGAGCACTTGGTGAACTTCCCTCATGCAACCGGAGACCTTGAGGTTTTGATCAACTTCAAGGAAGCGGCTGGGGAAAAACTCCTGGAGTGTCGCCAGCTCTGGGCATGTTTGCTGGAGATGATCTTCTGGACTTACTGGAGGTACTTTGGATGTCTTCCTTCCTGGAGCTTTGCTTTTCTTTTTGTAAGTTTTTCGTTCCGGAAGCTTTCTTGTTACCCGATCGAGCTTGCGACTTCTTGGCATCCATGGCCTTCGTCTGCGAGGCAACATGACCCATACATCTTCATCAGTGGATTCTTCGTTAACAAGGTGAAGGTCTGGAGTGGCAGCTGTAGGTTTTTCATGGGTCGGGGAGATCTGCTCCTCTGGGGACCTTGGTGGTTCGTCTTCTGACTCCCAGTCGGTGGGCTGGATTTCTTTCATTGAGACAGGCAGAGGTTTGGAATAGAGAACGTGGTAGTCGAATTTACCTGAGGGCTGGCCTAACAGACCGACCTCTGGGTCTCCTTGCTCGTACCTTGTCTGGAGATTTGTGGGTTCTTCATGGGTCGGGGAGACCTGCTCCTCTGGGGATCCTGGTGGTTTGCCTTCTGACTCCCAGCCGGTGGGCTTAATTTCCTCCATTGAGATAGGCGGAGGTTTGGAATAGAGGACGTAGTAGTCGAATTTACCTGAGGGCTGGCCTAACAGACCGACCTCTGGGTCTCCTTGCTCGTCTCTTGCTTTGAGCACATGCTGGGATGTAGCTTTGTTTGGAAGAGGGATTGTTTGCGCGAGAGGCGGTTGCCCCCAAGGCAGTGAGGATTTGGCCCTGGGCACTGCAGGAGCATACCGTAGTCGTCTTCTTGGAGCTGGTTTCGCCATCGATCTTTGACAGACGATGCGCAGCCTTGCTGAAGTGCGTAGTGGAGCAGTCAGTGCTGGCGGGAAGGAATCGAAGGTGATTGACGTCATATTTGACTCGACGATATCACCAGAGTCGATCTCGATCATCCCTTGCTTAGCGAGTGCCATGATCTTATCTTTGAAGACAAAGCACTTCTCGATGGGATGGCTGACCATCCGGTGGTACTTACAGAAGAGCGGATCGTTGACTCGATGTGCTTGTTCCGGCCTTTTTGGTGGCGGGAGCTCGATCATCTTTTCTTGCATCAACTGATCAAACATGGAGGAAACTTCCGAGTCTGGGAAGGGATACTCCTTAGCTTCAAGCTCCTCGAGAGTCATCCTTGGTGGCCGTTGAGGCTGAGGAGGTGGTATGGCGGCTCCTTTGCCTTTGTCCGGCTTGCCACCGATCTTGAGTGGTTTGGAAGTCGAAGCGAGGTCGGTGACGTTGACTTGCTTTGATGCCGCCGGTTCGTCCTCCTCTTCCACCTTCAGGAAGTCTTTGGTCTTTGAGTCCCCGCGATTTGCTAAGCTGAGCTCCATGTCATGGGCTCGAGTTGCAAGTTCTTCGAAGGACCGAGGCTTGATCCCCTTGAGGATGTAGAGTAAGCCCCAGTGCATGCCTTGGGTGCACATCTCGATAGCCGAGTCTTCCGACAAACGGTCTCGTGAATTCAGGGCGAGATTCCTCCATCGATCGATGTAGTCGATTACTGATTCGTCCTTCCTTTGCTTGACGGTAGTAAGCTCGGTCATGCTAACGATGCGCCGAGTACTGTAGAAGCGGTTGAGGAATTCTCTTTCCATTTGATCCCAACTGTCAATGGATCCTGGACGAAGATCAACATACCAGTCAAAAGCATTACCTTTGAGTGTGCGAACGAACTGCTTTACCATCTCGTCGCCGTATGTACCGGCGTTATTGCAAGTTTCGACGAAGTGGGCAATGTGTTGCCTTGGGTTCCCCTTTCCGTCGAAGTGTTGGAACTTTGGTGGCTGGAACCCGGTAGGGAAGCGCAGCTGCTGGATCCTTGTAGTGTAAGGCTTCGAATATGCTGCCGTGATCGGAGGTAGACTACCGCCGTGGGAACGCATCATGTCAGCCACTAGTGCTTGTATTTGCTGGGCATTCATCGTTGCTGCCACTGAAGGTTGCGCGGCTATCGAGACCGGCACGGGAGCCGAGGAAAGTGCAGGAGTAATTGCTAGTGTTGCCGGGCCAACTTCTGCCAGAGCAGGAGTTGGAGACGGGGCTGAAGCAGCTACTGGAGAAGCAGGAGATTGACCGAATGTTGCGACATCCCTGGCACTCAGCCTTTGAAGCAAGGTGTTGATGTGACGATCTTTCTCTTCCATTAGTCGGGTGAGCTGAGCCATGTGTTCACCCATTTGCATGACTTGGAGCTGGAGAGCGGCCGGAGGATGATGTCGCAGGACGTCTCGATGTTGCACGCCCGCACCCTCGCCATCGTCGTCGGAGACGTAGTTACGCTGACTTGCTTCTGCTTGATGACGGATGTTTGCCCCCGGCAGGGGAGGTGCAAAGTCCGCTGGAGAACCCGAACGGGTTCGGGGTTGGGGCTGGTCCTCCCCAAATTTCTGGACAGATGTTCCAGGATTGAGGCTTGTTTCTTCATGCACCAAGGCCTCATTGGCGCCTTGGCGGGCATCTTCGGCAGCAGTTTCCGGGGTGAAGAAGTCCGCAAGAGTTTGAGTACGCCGAGTGTAGACGCGTACTACCGGGGGAATGACATCCTCCGGGTTTTCTGGATCACCGTGTTGGAGTAGTGGAGACTCGGCGATAGGTGAGAGGCTTGTTGGAGCAAACGTATCATCGTTCGTTCCGGCCATGGCGAACTTGAAGCAACTCCTTCAAACGTACGGATGAAAGGAGAGGAGGTCCCACCGGGCGTGCCAGAAATCTGTGGTCGCGGAAAAAGATTCGGGTCGTCTTTATTGCGGATCACACGAGATTACAAATTTTCTTTGATCAGGAGATTGTGGGAGAGATCCTCTGGAGGGTCCCTTTGATCCGCGTCTCCACGTGGTATTCGTGCGAGAGCTCTGAAGGGGTTGCCCAGGACAGAGGTCTTTACAGGGTGAGGGTTTTTGAGAGGCTAAGGAGTTTCTGCCGTTGATTTTGTCCCATCCGTGCTTCGCGCTTTCTCGGCTAGGGAGGCCTTGGGCTTCGTTCCTCGGTCTTCGTGTCTTCCTCGGTCCTTGCTTGACCTCGACGTCCTTGATCGTCGGTTCGCGGTGTCGATCGTGTTTTTGGCTTCGGCTTTGGCTTTAGCTTTCGGCTTTGGCGTAGCTTTGGCGTGGCTCTGGCGTTTGCTTTGCTTTGGCGCTTGCGTTTGAACATAGACGGGTAGAGACTTGCGATGCTTTAGTTCTTTCGGACTTCGCGTCGTATCGGCTAGAACGTGCGGTGCTTTGCTCGTGACTGTCGTAGTTGCTTGGCTTTGGCACGTGCGTTGCTTTAGCGCGGGCTTTACCGGTGCGTTTGCTTTGGCTTCTTGCGTCGGCTTTGACTTTAGCTTTGACTCGATCTTCTTCTCGAACGACTGGCGTTACTTCTTCAAGGCTTCTTGATTCTTCCGGCTTCCTCGACGGTTGTGGCGTCGGCTTGGCTTCTCGGCGGGGGTAGCACCGATCCTTGTGCGACGGTTGTAGCGTCGACTTTTGTTGATGAAGACGGCGGGTGTAGCACCGATCCCCGTGCGACGGTTGTAGCGTCGACTTTTGTTGATGAAGACGGCGGGTGTAGTACCGGCTTCAACACGACGGTTGTAGCGTCGGTTTTCGTTGACGAAGGCGGCAGGGGTAGCACCGGCTTCAGGCCTTCTTCTCCCGGCTTTCTTCTTCGTGCAAGGAGTTGATGCCTTTGAAGACGACGGGTGTTGTCGGCTTCGATCTTCTTCTCCGGTCTTTGCTTATGGCGTCTTCGGAGATGATGAAGATCGTTGGAGCAGCCGGGGTGATGACGACTCCGGGTCTTCTTCTCCACGCTTTCTTCTTCGTGCGAGGAGTCGAAGCTTTGATCTTCGAGTGCAAGGACTTCACGTTGATGAGGACTTAAAGGGCCAAGGATTCCCGTAGGACTTGCTTGCCGTGCCTCGTGAAGCCTTCGGTCTTCAAGCGTTGGAGCTTCTTCGTAGCGCTCTTTCGTCTTCAGCTTTTCGGACCTGGCGACGGTTGTGACGTCGGCTTCTTCTCCGGGCGTGTTTGGCTTGATTGGAGTTGAAGGCTTCTTTTGGAGATGGCGGGTGTAACACCGATCTCTATGCGACGGTTGTAGCGTCGGCTTTTGTTGATGAAGACGGCGGTGGTAGCACCGATCTCCGTGCGACGGTTGTAGCGTCGGCTTTGTTGGTGGAGACGGCGGGGGTAGCACCGATCTCCGCACGACGGTTGTAGCGTCGGCTTTGTTGATGAAGACGGCGGGGGTAGCACCGATCTCCGCACGACGGTTGTAGCGTCGGCTTTGTTGGTGAAGACGGTGGGGGTAGCACCGATCTCCGCACGACGGTTGTAGCGTCGGCTTTTGTTGACGAAGACGGCAGGGGTAGCACCGGCTTCAGGCCTTCTTTTCCAAGCTTTCTTCTTCGTGCGAGGAGTCGACGCCTTTGTTGAAGACGACGGGTGTTGTCGGCTTCGATCTTCTTCTCCGGCCTTTGCTTATGGCTTCTTCAGAGTTGATGAAGATCGTTGGAGAAGTCGGGATGACGACGACTCCGGGTCTTCTTCTCCAAGCTTTCTTCTTCGTGCGAGGAGTCGAAGCTTTGATCTTCGAGTGCAAGGTCTTCACGTTGATGAGGACTTGAAGGGCCAAGGACTCCCGTAGGATATACTTGCCGTGCCTCGTGAAGCCTTCGGTCTTCAAGCGTTGGAGCTCGTCTTTGCAGAGCCTTTTCCTCTTCAACTTTCGACCTTTGATGCCTTCCCCCACCCCCTCTATTTATAGGCAAAGGTGGGTGGTTGGGGGAGATATTGTTGAAATCTTTTTGTTTCATCTAATATCTCCCCCCATAACCATCGAGATTTTGTTCCTTGATTCGGGGAAACAAACTCAACCCCCTCCCTTTTAGTTGGGGTGGTTACGGGCTAGATGTGACTCGATCTTTTAAAGATTGAGTTGTTATTCTTGTTGCACTTTTGGATCGGATGGCGACACAACGTCATCTTGTCCGTTGGATCGAGGGATCATCGCGGATCTACGGCTACGTAGACGTCCACGCCACCTCCCCCCGCATCGAGGCGGTTTTGATTTCTTTTTCCTTTCTTTTCTTTTTCTTTTCTTTTTCTTTTCTTTTCTTTTTCTTTTTCTTTTCTTTTCTTTTTCTTTTATGGCCGGCCCCACCTCTCCTTGATGAGGGGGGCACGATTTTCAAGAGGGGGGGGCCGGTGGGCCCCCCTCTTTGTGTTCGAGTCGCGGGTCCGGTGGGACCCGTTTGCTTCGAGTTGGGCCGCGATGCTCGAATTGGGTTTGCACGCGGGCCGAGTGCGCATGCGGGCCATTTGTGTGCGGGCCCAATTTGCATGCGGGCCGTTGTGTATGGGCCGAGGTTCGCATGTGGGCCGTTGTGTTTGGGCCAAGTTGCATGCGGGCCGTTGTGCGTGGGCCAGATTTTCGCATACGGGCCGTTGTGTGTGGGCCGAGTTTCGCATGCGGGCCGTTGTGTGCGGGCCTGGTTTCGCATGCGGGCCGTTGTGTGCGGGCCGTGTTCGCATGCGGGTCGGGTCCAATCTGTAGGCTAATTTCGGTGCCCACAAGGGCGATATCTTATCTAAACAATCTTGGGTTTAGGTGGAGGGTTTTTTCTTGTTCTAAGGGGTGAGAAGGCTGCGAGATCCCTTATCTTTGGGGGGTATCTCTTTGTGGGTGGGAAGGGATTGGTGAGAAGACAAATATATATGTACTCTTTGTTTCATTTTCTTTAGTGAAACCATTGATCGTCATTGCCGGAACATCATGTGTGATATCATGTGCTTGTGTGCTTGTTTCATTCTTATCGTTGGTGCATCTTCATCTACCGGTGGAATTTCTTCGCACCTCTACGTCTTTCCGTTGCATGTGTCAAGTTTCATTGCATTGCCATTAGTTTTTAGCGACAAAAGCCTAACTATTTTGGTGTTATTTTGAGCTAGATCTAGTCGGAATAGTAGAGTCTAGGATTAGCCTTTATACCGTGGAAGACATCCTATTGCAGTCAAGGCTTGCTTGCTTCTTAATTCCCATATGCTTTGACATGCTCAAATATAATTTCTTAATCTCGAGAAAATGACTTATCCGCTGTGAGCATAGCATAGCTAAGTTGCTAGACTAGCTAGTGCACACTCACACACCAGTTTTCGATCGATTATTTGCATGTGTGTTCATTCATATAAAATGTTTTGTAAATTTTTTTTTAAGTTTTTCATACGATGAGTGTCCACATCGCAAGCTTGGATCTCAAGTTCGCATTGAAGGAGCACAGGGCCATGCCCTAGGGTTTGGGAGTGTTATTCAACCTCTTACGTGCACACATAACTTTCCTTCGTGCGCACATAGCACCGCTTAAAATGTATTAGAATATCATAGTTGGTTGGCTCAGCACTCTACGTGAGCACATAGATTTTTCGTTGTGCGCACTTTGAAACTACTAGGAACCTACCAGAAGATCAGAGTCAGTTGACTGAGTCACAACCAACCAATCAGGGGCTAACATTGCCCCTACGTGCGCATATAGGACCAACGTGTTGTCACGATCCGAGCCCGATGGCCCTTGTTGGTCGCTATCGCCAGCTGGTGCATGCACCACATGTACCACATGCATGCACGCGGGTCACGACGATCGCTGGCGACACCACAGGCACGTGCACGAGCACGGGTAAGACCCCACACGTAGTCGATGCCCATGATTGCAATGCCACCGGCTCCGATTCGATGATGATCAAAACCCAAAAATCAGAAATCGCATAAAGAAAAAATGTGCACTCTGATGCCAGTGTAAGAAATCTTCAGACGAAGATTTAATCAAACCGAATGAGATCTGACACGAAGATGGGATCTACCAATAGTGGGAGCAAAGAGATGTACCTCTGACCATAACTCGTCGGGTGATGAACCGCAGGGAGATGATTCCTCAAAGCGATGCGTCTCCCAAGAAGTCAAACTCCTCGTGTTCGTCCTCCTCACACCGAAGTTCTAGCCTTTTACGAGATTGGAAGAGAGGGAGGAGAGAGATATTTTTGGTTTAGTTCTTGGTCGTCAAGAAGTACCTAATAGATGAGAGGCATCTTATTTATAACTAAACCAATACATCATCCCAAAACCCTAATATCCGAAATAAATCCAACCATTCATAGGATTGATCTAAGGGTTATGACTCGTCACTTAACCAATCCTAGAAGCTAGGAAAAGATACATACCAAAAGAGAAAGAAAAAGGGGGATCGACCCTATCTTCTAGGAGACCAATTCAAAGGGGGCTGGCCTTGTAAAAGAGCAAGGGGTGAAGGGGGGGGGGGGAGGGCGCTCTAGTGCTTGGATTGCCCAAACCCTCCTCTCCATCTCTATATCTCTCGTCTCTTTTCGTCACTTGCAACTTTGGTCCTGGACTTAGCTTTCTTCGCATGGTGTTTCATAGAAGGAGAAGAGCTAACATATGGGGGCACTCAAAGACCCTTCGTTGGTGTGCCTTGCATCGTGTGAGATCGGGTGAACATAGAAGGTGCTTCTCATAATCTCTCATTGTCTATATTTTGCGCAGAAGTTTTATGATTTTCTATTGTTGTGGGAGGTACAGAAGTTCAAACAACCTCAAACTAGAAGCAAAAGTTATGTATCGAAGTCGTCTACCTCCAGTCCAAATTCAGCCTAATCAGAGTTCGGGATCAAACGTTATGGACATTGTACCGAAGCCTCTCCGAGCAGATCCGAGCTTGTCTCTATCAACAAAGAAGAAATTTATCGCGGTGAAAGAATCCAAATAGAGGTATGACTTCTAACATGTAGATCTAGTATAGAGGTAGAATATATATGAATGCATGCTAGATTGCTTTTTTCGCTAGATTGATGTTAGGGGGTCGAGTAGTTGTCATGCTAGATTCATACACGTACGTGTGGAATGTTTTGATATAATTTTTGATATGTAACGCACACCACCTATGGTCTTCTGACGTAACCTTTGCTTCTACTACAGGCCTTTACCATATGATAATTTCCAATATTTTCTAGGGTTTTGAGAGGGTAGCCGTCGTAAGGGAAAGAGGGCGATATCTTATATAAACAATCTAGGGTTTAGGTGGAGGTTTTTTCTTATTCTTCGGGGTGAGAAGGCTGCGAGATCCCTTCTCTTTGGGGGGTATCTCTTTGTGGGTGGGAAGGGATTGGTGAGAGGACAAACATATATGTACTCTTTGTTTCATTTTCTTTAGTGAAACCATTGATCATCATTGCCGGAACATGATGTGTGATATCATGTGTTTGTTTCATTTTTATCGTTGGTGGTGATCTTCATCTACTGGTGGAAATTCTTCGCACCTCTACGTCTTTCCGTTGTATGTGTTAGGTTTTATTGTATTACCATCAGTTTTTAGCGATAAACGCCTAATTGTTTTGGTGTTATTTTGAGCTAGATATAGTCGGAATGGTAGAGTCTAGGATTAGCCTTTATACCTTGGAAGACATCCTATTGCAGTCAAGGCTTGCCTGCTTCTCAATTCCCACATGCTTCGACATGCTCAAGTATAATTTCTTAATCTCAAGAAAATGACTTATCTGCTATGAGCATAGTATAGCTAAGTTGCTAGACTATAGCTAATGCACACTCGCACACCTAGTTTCTTATCGATTATTCACATGTGTGTTCATTCATATAAAATGTTTTCTTAAACTTTTTTTTAAAGTTTTTCATACAATGAGTGTCCACATCGCATGCTTGGAGCTCAAGCTCACATTGAAGGAGCACAGGGCCATGCCCTAGGGTTTGGGAGTGTCGTTCAACCTCTTACGTGCACACATAGCTTTCCTTCGTGCGCACGTAGCACCGCTTAAAATGTATTAGAATATCATAGTTGGTTGGCTCAGCACTCTACGTGAGCACATAGCTTTTCGTTGTGCGCACTTAGAAACTACTAGGAACCTACCAGAAGACTAGAGTCGGTTGGCTGAGTCACAACCAACCAATCAGGGGCTGACATTGCCCCTACGTGTGCACATAGGACCCACGTGCTGTCACGATCCGAGCCAGATGGCCCTTGCTGGTCGCTATCGCCGACTGGTGCATGCACTACGCGTACCACACGCATGCACGCGGGCCACGACGATCGTTGGCAATGCCACAGGTACGTGCACGAGCACGGGTAAGACCCCACACGTAGTCGATGCCCACGATTGCAATGCCACCGGCTCCGATTTGATGATGATCAAAACCCAAAAATCAAAAATCGCATAAAGGAAAAATGTGCGCTCTGATACCAGTGTAAGAAATCTCCAGACGAAGATTTAATCAAACCGAATGAGATCTGACACAAAGATGGGATCTATCAATAGCAAGAGCAAAGAGATGTACCTCTGACCATAACTCATCGGGTGACGAATCGCAGGTAGATGATTCCTCAAAGCGATGCGTCTCCCACGAAGTCAAACTCCTCATGTTTGTCCTCCTCACACCGAAGTTCTAGCCTTTTACAAGATCGGAAGAGAGGGAGGAGAGTGATATTTCTGATTTAGTTCTTGGTCGTCAAGAAGTATCTAATACATGAGAGGCATCTTATTTATAACTAAACCAATACATCATACCAAAACCCTAATATCTGAAATCAATCCAACCATACATAGGATTGATCTAAGGGTTATGACTCATCACTTAACCACTTCATTATGGGTACGACTTTAGTTAATACCTATTAGGTTTTAAGCCCAAAGGCACATGTGGGTTTGTACCGGGCCATCCTCATGCCGCACAAGCGGCTAGCCCAACTCGTGTGTGATTGCTTGTGTTTGTGTGGTTTTGCTATTCTCGTTGGTGGTAATATTTGTCTACCGGTGAAAATTCTTTGCACCTCCACGTCTTTCCGTTACGCGGGCCTCAGAAAAGGGATCGACAATGACAACAAGTAGAGCATGTCTCAAAGGAGTCCCCGAGGTCATTGAAGTTGCCATTAGAGCAAGTATCTCTCACAATGCATAGCTCTTTGTTGTTTTTTGCGCCCAATGAGCACATATCCCCCTATAACAACCTAGTCGACAACATATACAAATAAAAGAAAATTTTGATGTATACATTTATACTTGCCAGGTCTATTGAAAAATGTGATTTGTTGACGTAAAGGACACGTTTGGATGCTGTACAAATGTTATATGTGTATCTGTTTGCACATGTGACATGTCCAAGTAAAGTTTTATATTTATAGGTGAAACTTTATTTAAGCGGCTTTATATGCAAAGACATAATGAATTTGGCCTACTAATCTGTTTGCACACGTTACACCCCCATTAAACAAACAACTCTAATCTGTTTGCACATATGTTTTTAAAAACACAAGCCAAAAACACATCGATTGAGTAGTACTGTTCCAGTCAGACATCTGGTACTCAAGCGTATCGCACTGCAGCTTGGTTTCGGATACGATGCATTGTTGCGCATAATGGCATCGAACCGTCCAATGAGTGCACAGTCGGGTTAAGTTCCATTCAGTTGTCGGGATTGACCCGATTCCCCCACTAAGATGACTGATGGGATCATTACTAGTACAAAGAGCAATGCTATTCCAACATCGTGATGTTGACAATATCCTGGCTTGGCACCCGATCACGACCGCCCGACGCTTGTTGATCGAGTGAGCACAATTCACCGCTCGATCGGGTCGGTGCATCGGACAACTATGATCAAGTACCACCTCAAATTTCCAAATAGCATTGTTGCTCAAAATAAAATTTCAAAAATAATAATGTAAAATATTTATTGTAACGCAATCTAATTTCCATAATGGATCCAAATCCGACCCGAAGTTGATGTTGGAACCAAGAAACAAAGCAGCGTCTGAACCAAATCCAATCAGCTTGTCAGCTTTGGGTATGATCTTCATGGACCCGACAAGGATTCGACCCGTCCAGTTGCACAGCTTTATGCCATCTTTCCGGCGAAACACATTCCTGATCCGATCACCTTTCATGACCCTCATATGCTCCACCAGACATCTCCCTTGTCTTTTGCGCCCAAGTAGCATGTGGGATTTTTGCATAGAACCCCCCGACATATATTGAAATTATAAGTAAACTCCTCGGGTTTTATGTTTTATGATTAACCCTTTCATGTATTCTAACATCTAATAAAATTTCCCTACCGTGAACTTTTTACTAGGGGCGCAACTTAGGTCGGGTAAAACCGAGAGCCGACCTAACACGACCTAAATGGGTCAGGCTGGTACAAATATTTTAACTAAACGGTTTGGTTCGGTTCTAAGTTTTGTGGACCCAACTAAATATGGGCCGGTTCCGGATTAAGGCTCGGGTAGACTCAACGGGTGGCTGACAGCTAAAGCTTAACATTGACCTCTGGCTTGTTAGTAAATTGCCGATGACCATTATTTTTTTAGACTAACTACCAACTCGAGTGAGGGTGCAAAAATTATACCGGACCGGACCAGACGCATGCGGGCCCACACAACGGTCTAAGAAGATAAGCCCAGGCCCATGGACCTACTCTACAGGGTCCGCAAATCAAGCCCCCTCTTATTGGGCCCAGACAACGGCCCAATAGGGGCCCATCGAGCAAGCCCGGGACCAGTGCCACCTCAACACTGCCACATCATCACTGTCATATCAGCATATACTCCAACTATAAAAGAACCTTTATAGCCTACAAAAATACGGTTGGTGGCTTGATCAAGACAGGAGAGGATTCAAGAGCCAGAACATTCTTCTTGTTCTCTTCTAGTTGCTTTCAACCTCGATTATAAGAAGCTTCTCTCGGCCTGTCTAGGGAACACTCACCCTATCTTTTACATTTATTATAGTGCAAACCAGGTGGCACCTCTCGCCCGGAGACATAGGTCGTAAGACCGAACTTCGACAACAACTCATTGTGTCATTTCTCTCTCTACTCCCTAATCTCTATCTCTACAACATACAAACCATCCACATCAATCAAGAATTGTAGGGCGAGGTCTTTGATTAAGTAGGCACAAAAATTTCCCCCACAATCTTTGGCACCGTCTGTGGGATCATCGTTAGAGGTTTTACCCATACTTCTACCGACTCCAACTCAACTTGTGGTGACGAGCCACAAGTCCTCCTTTAAGTCTATGTCAACAACTTCATTACGTCGACATCAACACGCTCGATGGTGAAGGCTAGCACCAAACCTCCGAAGGTGGGTGTTGATCGGACAAATGATGTGCTGATCGAAGACGAGCAAGAAGTCTTTGTAGCAACCAACCGAAGACATGTCCAGGAGTGACTGGGCGGCAAGGCAGTAATCCGGAAGGTCGTAGCAATCGGTAGGACCATCATCTCCAAGATGCCGACCTGGCAATGAGCATATCACTCAAGGGAGTGAGCCCCAGGCTATGTACGAGATTTCGACTATTGACTTCCAGCTGTTAAATCTCCTCAAGAAGAACATAGCCCTCGAGCAAGAGAGGGACTCCCTGAAGAAGGCAGTTGAGAAAGCAGGTGTTGTGGCCTAGTACATTCCCACCGCTGATGAAGATCTGACAAGGACTCGTCTAGCAACTAGTCATCATCTCGCAGAACCAAGGGGGCTTCATACCAAGAGGCATCAAGCATCCATGCATGCACCAAGGTAAACAGTATGGGATCGCCTCGACATCAACGGAGCACCGAGCCATCGCTAAGAAAGGTCACCAGAGTCAATGGGGTCCACTAGATGCCCTGTCCACTCGCGCTCGAAAGTAAAGATGCCTGTAAGCTGCTCAATCGACTAAGGCAGACCACCGACGTGGGATGCCTCCATCAAGACCACAGGTTGTTAAATCGCCTCGGCGGAGCCTTTGCATCCTGTGGTGCTCATAATCGCATTTCCTAAGGGTTGGTGCACACTGAGCTTACCAAAGTTTAATTGCATCAAGGGAGACCTTGCTATCCACATTCTAACCTTCAAGCAGGCCATAACATCATACGAGTATTAGAACCACGTTCTCTGTCGTATCTTCACAGGAAGCCTCGAGGGTCCTGCCCTCGACTAGTAACACACACTGCTTATCGGCACAGTGGCCACTTTTGAAGATTGGCAAAACTCTTCATGGACCACTACCAACTGAACCTGAAGCCAGAAAGAAGTTCGACACTCTCTACCGGCTGTAGATGGGCTTCGGTGAGTCCGTAAGGAGCTTCACAACGAGGTTCCGCAATGAGTATTCCAAGCTCACCAATCAGTCCCAAAATAATAAAGGTCTGGCATTCCAAAACGCTATCCGGCCAGAGCTCCACGTCAACACCGATTTCATCCGGTATCCTCCCAGCACCTTGGAGGCGATGTTCAAGCGCGTACAGTGAGAAATAGAGGTCGAGGATAATCAGCGGTCCAGAAGGCTGTGTGAGTCTCGTGACTCCTGATACAAGAAGGCTAGCGAAGCCCCGAAGGAAGCACGCTACAAGAAGAAATCCAACACCGCATCTGACCAGAAGGCATCGATCAAAATACAAAACGAAGAACCAAAAGCCCCTCCAACAGGAAAGAGGGGAGCTCTGAGGGAGCAGAGAGTGTTCACCAAGCTGAATACCTCAACCGGGGATATATTCGCATACCTACAAAACGAGCCATTATACAAGTGGCCACAACCTCTACCTCCAAACTCGGAGCAGACCAATGACACGATGCTCCATTATGAATTCCACCGCAACCATGGGCACCCAACCTCCACCTTCCCGAAGCTAAAGCATCACATCAAAAACCTGGTCCAAGAAGGACGACTCGATGGCTACCTTGCCAACAAGGAACCAGTCCGAGAGAAGGAAAGATAGCATTAATAAAGGAAGGGAGTCAACATGATACGTGGATGCAAAATCCTCCAGGTAAATTGTGTTCACGTAGACCTATATCAGCCAGCACCCTCCGGTAAAGAGTTTGAGCGCTAGAAAAAAATTGAGTTCACAATGTCCATCGGGTAGCCACCGAAAAATTATAACCGCAGATTTGGTTTATCAATAAAATGTCTCCATTTCACAAACTTGAAATCTCCCAAAATTTGATTCTGCCTGTTCAAGGCACCTAAAGCCTTCTGGCAACCCAGGTCAACCTAGGACTTCGATTCCCCCTGTTTAAGTCGGAAGCTCGAAGCAAAATCGGTTACGCCCCTTCAATGCTAATGTCCGATAAAAAGGCTCCTGGCAACCCAGGTCAATCAAAGATTTCAGTTCCGATCATTGAAGGCAGAAGCTCGAAGCAAAATATGCAACGTCCTTTCAAAGCTAAAGTCCAATGAAAAGGCTCTTGGCAACGCAGGTCAATCTAAAACTTCTAATCCTCCCATTCAAGTCGGATGCTCGAAGTAAAATTGGCTATGCCCTTTTAAGGCTAAAGTCCAATAAAAAGGCTCCTAACAACCCAGGCCAATCCAAAGACTTTGATTTTGCCAGTTCAAGTCGGAAGCTCAAAATAAAATCGGTTATGCTCATTCAAGGCTAAAGTCCGATAATAAGGCTCCTGGCAACCCAGGTCAGCCTAAGAATTTGATTCCACCCATTCAAGTCGGAAGCTCGAAGCAAAATAAGTTACATCCATTTAAGGCTAAAGTCTGAAAAAAAAAGGCTCATGGAAACCACAGTCAACCTAAAACTTCGATTATGCCTGTTCAAGTTGGAAGCTTGAAACAAAATTGGCTACGCCCTTTCAAGGCTAAAGTCCGATAAAAAGACTCTTGGCAATCCAGGTCAACCTAAGACTTCGATTCCGCCCGTTCAAGTGGAGCTCGAAACAAAATCGGCTACACCCTTTCAAGGCTAAAGTCCGATAAAAAGGCTCCTAGCAACCCAGGTCAACCTAAGACTTCGATTCCACCCATTCAAGTCGAAACTTGAAGCAAAATTGGCTATGCCCTTTCAAGGTTAAAGTCCGATAAAAAGGCTCCTGGCAATCCAGGTCAACCTAAGACTTCAATTCTGCTCGTTCAAGTCGAAAGCTCGAAGCAAAATTGGCTATGCCCTTTCAAGGCTAAAGCCTGACAAAAAGGCTCTTGGTAACCCAAGTCAACCTGAGACTTTGATTTCGCTCGTTCAAGTCGAAAGCTCAAAACAAAATCGACTACGCCCTTTCAAGGCTAAAGCCCGACAAAAAGGCTACTGACAATCTAAGTCAATCT
Source organism: Chamaelirium japonicum (assembly GCA_947650365.1). Lineage (NCBI taxonomy): Eukaryota > Viridiplantae > Streptophyta > Magnoliopsida > Liliales > Melanthiaceae > Chamaelirium > Chamaelirium japonicum. The sequence goes on along the minus strand of OX393560.1, from coordinate 39,251,673 downwards.
AATCTTTTGAGCACATTTGAGGCCAAAACTCAAAGCTATCCTAATTATGTTCTCTCAGGGCTAGCATCCCCCAACACAAGAAATTAACTATTGAATTACCAGGATGGAATATCATTGCTTAGATAAAGTCAAAATCTCAAACATAAAGAGTACGATTTTATTAAGCAAAATACTCGACTACATCAGGTGACTAAGATAATGGCAAAAAGAAAAAGAGGACAAGTCAGGGGAGCGAGGCTCAAGAGAGCCTCATAGTAGCAGGAGGTCCCAAAGCGAGATCGGCCTTGACAGGTTTGAGGGTCTCCAAGGCCTTAAGCCATCCAGTGTAATACTCACCGTAGTCTTTTTCAAGCTCTGCAACACGCCCACAAAGATAGGTAATCTCCTTCTCCCTAGTAGTAGTAGACGACTGACTACTCACCCCTGGTCATTGATTTGCCTTCGATGCTCAAACTCATGCTCTCACAGACTAACGACTTCTGTCTCCCTCACCTCAAGCTGAGTAGCCCGAGCCAAACGCCTCTCCTCGAGCTTGGCAACCCAAGTTGTCAGGGTAGTCACCGACCCCTCCAGCAACTCGTGAGTGGCAATCTGAGACTGCAAAGTGGTAATGGTAACAACCTAGTCCTCAATAGTCTTCGTATTGATGGCTTTTTCCTTTTCGAAACCTTCCGCCCGGGTATGCCACATCACTGTTGATCGCTCATCCTTCATAGACCCGACATAAAGCATCTTCACCGTCCTCTTGGCAGACTCAGTGCATCCTAAGGCTGCCTTGCATGAGTTCCTTCTCAAGGCTTTTAAACTTTCTGAAGAGGTCCTTGTGCCCGCTATGGATCCCGATATCCAGAAGGGTTGACATCTGACACAAAGGGTCAACGAGTTACTACACCCAAGTAAAAAGAGAAAGAGGAGAAGATCAAGAGATGGCTCACTATATATTCAAGACCGTCCACCACCTTTGGGTGATGGGCATGGGGCAGTCCCAAGTTGCTCTTAAAGAATGTGGTAAGCTCTGAGGGTAGAGTGGAGCGACGTGCCTGCATCTCCAGCATAGGTCCTGACACCATAGCTTACCCCTTCGCCTTCCGAGCGTGCACCCTCCCTCGGGATGGAAGGCTCAACAATGGCCTCATTCGGCCAAGGCACTGGCGTGTCCTGAGTCAAAAATATTGCATTCAGCATCGGATTGTCCCCAACAGACACTGTAAACAAGTGGGCATAGCCACAGTCAAGGCAAAGGACCTGGAACTACTCGAAAGAAAAAGGGAGGGGAAAGGAAGAATACCGTCGACAGGAGTCAGATGCAAAATGATAGTGCCCTCGGCCTCAATAAGGGTGACGGTCGCTTTCCTGACCAAGTAATACTCACCCCTCGGGGCATTAAGCTCTGCCATCGCTCTTATCTAATCCGGGTAAAATATCCTTCCAGATACAGGTTCCAAATCCACTGTTGCAACTATCCTCGCAGGAGGAGTCAGGGGCGAATGTGCAGTCAAGGTGCCTACCTCAGCTGATGGGTCACATTTCCCCTCGCTCTCCCAATTTTGATCCTACACACCAGGCATCCAGGTTTGTAGCTCAATGTAGCGGGCTAGCCATCATCAATTGTCTCTTCAAGGCTCTTCTCAATCATGCGAGATTGAGAATCTCAAGAGGGATAAATCATAACCAAAGCACCAGCGCCAGGCGGCCGAAGCTCGTCATCCCCATCCTCTCCATAGGCATCAAAAGCCTCAGAAGATATGCCTCCATCTTCCTCTCTGTCGGTATCTATAGCTGTATTGCCCAAACCCCTATAGGCGGTGACCCAAGGGGCAGGGATGTGGCCAGCTAAGCACATGCCTTCAAATTCTTTCTCGGAAGACATAAATCCTGAACACATTGGGTATGAACGATCCTCTCCACTCCCACCTTGGATTGGTTGGCCCTTTTTCTCTTATTCCATGCCACCTTGAATTCCCCAGGAAAACAACTCTGTGTGACCCGCACTGGCTCAATCAACCAGTGAATCAAATAGGCACGGGATGGATCATCAGCACCACGAGACACCTCTTGTTTATAATCGGAAAGCACTACCCCGTTTCCTGGCGTCCTAAGGTGAGAGTAGTCCAATCGATCTCTGTGGTTAATCAGTACTGGCGAATGAGCAAACTTCACCCAAAGGTTGTTACCAATAGTAAGCCTTATGAAGATCTTATCACACATTTTGCACCTACCAACCGTCCACGCTCGCTCGCCCCTATGTTGATACCACCAAACCATCGAGTCAACCTCTACCATAGGCGTATCAGCGACCCTGATCACCGGAGACCAAACACCAGTGAAGGAAAGGCTGGCCATCATCAATCGCCTCTTCAAGGCTCCTCACAATCATGCGAGATCGAGAATCTCAAGAGGGAGAAATCATAACCAAAGCACCAGTGCCAAGCGATCGAAGCTTGTTATCCTCATCCTCTCCACAGCCATCAAAAGCCTCAGAATTTATGCCTCCATCTTCCTCTCTGTCAGCACCTATAGCTATATCGCCTGCACCCCTATAGGTGGTGGCCCAAGGATTAGGGATATGGTCAGCTAAAGCGACACACGCCTTCAAATTGTTTCTCGGAAGGCGTAAATCCCAAACGCATCGAGTATGAATGATTCTCTCCACTCCCACCTTGGACCGGTTGGCCCTTTTTCTCTTATTCCATGCCACCTTGAATTCCCCAGGAAAAAAACTCTGTGTGACCTACACTGGCTCGATCAACCAGTGAATTAAATCGGCACGGGATGGATCATCTGGACCATGAGAGACCTTCTGTTGATAATCGAAAAGCACTACCCTATTTCTTGGCATCCTAAGGTGAGAGTCGTCCAATCGACCTCTATGGTTAATCCGTACTGGCGAATGAGCGAACTCCACTCAAAGGTTGGTACCAATAGTAAGCCTCATGAAGATCTTACCACGTATTTTGCACCTAGCAGCCGTCCATGCTCGCTCTCCCCTAGGCTGATACCACCAAACCATCGAATCAACCTCTATCGCAGGTGTATCAGTGACCCTGATCACCGAAGACCAAGCACCAGTGATGGACAGGGGGTATTTCTGAAATACCTATCCGGTGACTCCAAGCCCTGTATAGGACAATAGCCAGCTGAGCGCCCCTAAAGGTTGAATAGATAAGAATTTGAAACTTTCTTCCACTGACGCGACAAACGTATTTCAGCTCAATCCTTGGAAGCTTGCCACCTGGAATCAAAGAATAGCAGGCTCTCACCTCCTCACGGTAGTCGGACTCGACGCGGCAGAAGGCATATATCACCTTCCATGCCTTGTTGCTCACTTGCCCAGGGCAGAGACCTGACATGGACAACACCCTGGCCGCGAAAGGAGGAAGAGTCAAACGGAGACCACTGTTCATTTGTCCCACTATGACAACCTTCCCCAGTATGTTCTCTAGACTCGCCTGCGTCAAGAAAATGGCATCTCTGTGGATGTCGAAGGCCGTGTACACACTATCCATTGACGACCTCTTCTTATCCTCCCGGAACTGCAGAAAACGTTTTCACCATGCCACACGCCTCTCGACTACACGTACGTGATCAGGAGCAATCTCCTCCAGCTCCTCATCCTCGATCGGCATCAGTGGCCCCAGCTCACCGTTTGAACCGGAGTCCTCCTCCTGCCAAGTGGACAAGAATGTCAACAACCTCTCGGGATGACCTGTAACGCTTCTTGGAGCCGCTTGCACCTGCATCAACCTCCATTGTGAAATAAAGAAAGACCAAGTACAAGGTAGCTTGGGAGTAGATGAATAAAAAGCAAACAATAAACAATACAAACGAAGGAATAAGTATCCGGCACTTGTTATAAGCAAAAGAGAGCATGGAAACCTCCCCTCCATCTGGGAGTGGGCCCGCGGCAATCGCCACATCATCATTAATTGGGGCCCGACTGTAGTCCCTAGTGAAGACAGTAACTAGGTGTAGTTGGGTATCGAACAATGACAGATGAAGTACCGTGTGTTAATGCCTTTTTAAGACGCGAGCCGGAAACCCGGCCGATGCGCTTTTTAAAGTTACCTTTTTATGAAGGTGAATATCGAAATAGTTACATGTCAAGAAGCACCATGTTTTACGTCCGCTTTGATCGATTTTTCGGCACCGACAAAATGGCACCTTATATGCATTGATTCGACGCATATATGAAAATTTACAACTGTTGGAAGTTTTCAAGGCCCTTTTCTCTGAAGACAGGCATCGGAGAGATTACACATCAAGGCACACCATGTTTCACGTCATTTTTAACCAATTTTCGACACCGACACAACGATGCCTTATATGCATTGATTCGGTGCATGTATGAAAAGTTACAATTGTCGGAAGTTTTCGAGACCATCCACTCCGAAGACAGGCATCGGAATATTTGCACGTCAACACGCCCCATACCTCAAGTCCACTCAAACCGATTTTTCGGCACCCAACGCAATGACATCTTACGCGCATTGATCCAACGCTCGCATAAAGGGACACAGTAGCAGAAAGAATTCACAGCCTTCCTCCGGGATGGCCGAACATACAACCAGAGATCGACTCATCACTACCTCGCAATCCCGTTCACCACGGCGATGACGGTCACTCACATACCCTCAACCTGGCTTGCAAAGCACCCCGCACACGGCAGACCCAACGTGACACATGTAGGGAACTCACACTCCACCGCACGCGCAAGCACTCCCGCACCCCGCAGCGGCCTTAACCCGGTGACTATGCACGAAGCAGAGGGAGGATCCATCCCCCCTCCCTCGCGTGGACCTTCCTTCACCTAGCGGTAGCCCGGGGAGAAGCAGGGGGGAGCTGACTCCCCCCTGGTTCCTTTCTTCACTCAGTAGCCTTACACGAAGAAGGGGGGGATTTGAACCCCCCCCCCTACATTCCTCTTTGCACGACGATGGCCATGGATGAAAAATATGGGAGGGATCTAACCACCTCCCCTCCACCCCACGCGCGAATGCTCTCGGCGACTACCCTCGAAAAGGGGGGGTTGAACGGTCCGACCATCCCCTCCGCATATTCTCTCACCCGACAACCCTCGGCGGCAGAGGGTCGAATGGTTCGATCTTCCACCCCAATGTTTCCCTTACGATGACAAGAAAATTCGAGAAAGATGGAGAGAAGAAATGAAGCGTACTTGCGTAGAGATGACGACTGAAATAAAGGAAGGAGGAAACCCTAACTTTAGACACTTAGAGAAATCATGCATCCCGAAGTATGGCGCATCGAAGCATGTTAAGAATCCGCCCGACATACTAAGTCTGAAACTCGTATCTCGAAGCATGGCATACCGAAGCACGGTCAGAATTCGCCCGAAAATCTAAGTCTAGAACGTGTATGCCAAAGCATGGCGCACCGAAGCACAACCAGAATTCGCCCAAAAAACTAAGTCTAGAATGTGCATCCTGAAGCGTGGATTACCAAAGCACATCTAGAATTTGCCCAAAACCCTAAATCTAGAACACGCATCCTGAAGTATGGCGCACCAAAACGACAATAATTTGCTCGAAAAGCTAAATCTGGAACGTGCATCCCAAAGTATGGCGCATCGAAGCATGACCAAAATTCGTCCAAAAAATAAAATCTGGAATGCACATCCCCAAGCATAGCGCACCGAAGCATGATAAGAATTCACCCAAAAAGCTAAGTCAGGAATGCGTATCTCGAAGCATGGCGCATTGAAGCACTGTCAGAATTCGCTCGAAAAACTAAGTCTGGAACGTGCATCCTGAAGCACAGTAAGAATTCACCCGAAAAGCTAAGTCTGGAATGTGCATCCCGGAGAATGGTGCATCGAAACACGACCAAAATTCACCAAAAAAACTAAGTCTGGAATGCGCATCTCGAAGCATGGCGCACCAAAGCACAACCAAAATTCGCCCGAAAAACTAAATCTAAAATGCGCATCCCGAAGCGTGGCGCACCAAAGCATGGCTAGAATTCATCCGAAAAGCTAAGTCTGGAACACGTATCTCGAAGCATGGTGCAACGAAGCACGGCTATAATTTGTCCATAAAACTACGTTTGGAAAACACATCCCGAAGTATAGCGCATCGAAGTAGGGCCAGACTTCGTAAGAAAAACTAAGTCAGGAAAATCTACCACTTCGACCCTCAACTGAACTGACGGCTCTACTAGCTTGAACCTACCGACCATGCAGCATCAGAGACTATTCGAACTCAAGCCATACTGCACAGTAGAGACTTCTTTGCACTAGGCGATCCCAGTCGACCCACAAAACCCTAGCCCGACTGAAAAGGGTTAACTTTGGGTGTAAAAATTGTACCAGACCGGATCAGATGCATATGGGCCCACACAACGGCCCAAGAAGGAAAGCCCAGACCCATGGACCTACTCTGCAGGGGTTGTAAATCAAGCCCCATCTTATTGGGCCTAGACAATGACCCAATAGAGGCCCATTGAGGAGGCCCGGGAGGGCCGGGACCAGCGCCACCTCAGCACTGCCACATCATCACTGTCATATCAGCACGTACTCCAGCTGTAAAAAAACCCCTATATACTACAAAAAAGAGGTTGGTGGATTGATTAAGAGAGGAGAGGATTCAAGAGCTAAAACACACTTCTTGTTCTCTTCTAGTTTCTACGTGCAACCCCGATTGTAAGAAGCTTCTCTCAGCATGTTGAGAGAACGCTCACCCCATCTTTTACATCCGTTATAGTGCAAACCAGGTGGTACCTCTCGCTCGGAGTCGTAGGTCGTAAGACCAAACTTCGACAATAACTCCTTGTGTCATCTCTCTCTACTCCTTAATATCTATCTCTGCAATATACAAACCATCCACATCAATCAAAACTTGTGAGGCGAGGTCTTCAATCAAGACAGCACAAAAATTTCCCCCATATCGAGAACCAACCCGACCTTAGTGTGGGTTGGGTTGGTTCGGGTTTCAATAAATAGAACCAAACTAGTTCGGTTCGGTCTCGGGTTGGCTCAAACCCTAACCAACCCAACCCGAGTTGAACCCCTACTTTTGCCTTCAAACCAGTGTTTTGAAAACCGGACCGGACCGGGCGGTTCAACCGGTTTGGACCGGAACCGGCATATGTTTTGGTTCGGTCTTTGAATAAACCGGTTTGTATGTTAACCCAGGAATCAAACCTCCCCATTGAAGAATTTAGTAGATATCTATATAAAAAAACGTATTTTCATACGGTTCAAACGGTTGAACCACCGGTTTGAACCGATTTGGACCGAACCGGATGCCTTTTCGGTTCGCCTTCCGGTCCGGTTTTGAAAACACTGCTTCAAACATGGGAGGCTGCCCCTGCAACTCTGTGTATATATAGTGACCCCTCCGATTAGAGAAAGTGTAAGAAAATATTTTGATTATAAGGCTCACTCTTTCCATTGCTTTGTTTCTCTCGGAGCTTTTTTTTTCTTGGTCTTTCACCCGCAAAGTTTTCACATCAATTATGTCGTCCTCATCTCCAACCGATTCAACCAAATCAACTCGTCTTCTTCCACAGAGAGTGGCAATGGTTGCTCCTCCCTCCCCATGGTGAAGTCCGTCACTCTAGAAATCAACTCCAAACTCCTTACCAAAAATTATCTCAAATGGAAAGCTCTGGTTCTACCAGTGCTCCAATGTCATCGCCTTCTTGGCTTCATCGAAGGCACATTTGCTTGCCCAGCAGGTAAGAACGACTCCACCGAAGTCCTTCAATGGGTTCGACTGGATGAAATTATCCTTGCATGCCCTCGACTCGGCTCGTGGATCGGGGCGAGGCCATCATGGTTGCCGCAACAATTGTGGCCGTGGCCAGTATGTCTACAACCATCAATCCTTCTCTACGTCAGTAGGACGCGAGGAAAGACATGATGAAATCCATCCTGCACCTCGCGGCCGTGGCTCGATGTAACTCATCCGTTTCGATCAACGTCTTAACTTTGCTTCTCCCTCTCACATGACGGTGATGACCGATGATGGTCCAAGTCAAGCCGGTTTCTACCTCTGTGCACTTGATGATCACAAGAACAAAGGATGGCACTCGTCGTCCAAAGGTATACATGTCTACTCGTCATCCTGTGCCTAGTGCTCTCGTTGCTGATCTTCATAATCACCCAGCATCCTACGTATAAGAAGCCGGCGACGGATCCAAACTGGGTTTGTGCAAGAGGAATACAATGCTCTCATGAACAATGGCACTGATCTGATGGTACTATTGAACGATTTAAGGCTCGTCTTATAGCAAAGGTGTACAATCAATGTCATGGGTTTGATTTCGATAAGACTTTCAGTCTGGTAGTTAAAGTGGGTACCATCTGACTAATCCTAGCACTTGCAGTTTCTTTTGATTGGTCCCTCCGACAACTTGATGTAACCAATGTCTTTCTTCACGGTGATCTGCAAGAGGAAGTATACCTTCAGCAACCTGTCAACTTCGTTGATGCTTTCAAGCTTACTCACGTTTGCAAGCTTCACAAGGCCCTCTACGGCCTCAAGCAGCCACTATGAGCCTAGTATAACTAATTCACCAGTCATCTTAGCTAGCTCGGGTTCAAAGGATGTGCCTATGACGGTTCTCTTTTTATCTGGCACAAGGGACCTGATATCCTCCTATTGTATGTTGACGATATACCATAGTTACGGGCAATTCTACTCATCTCATATGTGATCTTCTTCAACGTTTTTCTTGTCATTTTGCCATGAAGGACCTTGGTGACCTCCATTATTTCCTAGGAATGTAGATCCATCATTGTAATATGTCCCTCACCCTCTGTCAAAGTTGGTATGCACTTTAACTACTTGATCGTATGTTTTGGGTTTTCTGGCGTCAAGGCAGTTAGAAGCCCACTTGCCGCTAGTCTGCAACTCTCAGCACATGTCGGCGATTCTCTTGATGATCCATCTCTTTATCGTCAAATTGTAGGGTCTCTTCAGTATCTAACCATGACTCGATCGGACTTGGCCTTTGCTATCAATCACGTTTGTCAGTTCATGCATCAGCCGCACTTGTCACATCAAGAAGTGGTGAAGCGGATTTTTCAATACGTTAAAGGGACACTCAGTCATGGCCTCTCTTTTTACAAATCTTCTAACTTGGCACTACGGGCATTCTCTAATGCCGATTGGGCTGGTTGTCATGACATCCATAAGTCAACAACTGGCTTCGCCATTTTTTTGGGACCTAATATTCTATTTTGGGGGGCTAAGAAGCAACCGACAGTTAGTCATTCCAATGCAGAGGCAGAGTACCATGCCTTGGCATATATCGCTGCTGAGCTTCTTTGGTATGTCCATCTCCTCAAGCGACTCAACTTACATCTTTCTGGTTCACCGATCATTCACTGTGATAATGTGAGTGCAATTCACATCGCTCAAAATCCTATCTTTCACAGTCACACAAAGCATATCGACATTGGCGTTCATTTCATCCGCGAAAATTTCCTCAAGGGTTTATTCGACTAGCTCATAGTTTGGGGAACCACCAAATTGCTGATGTTTTCACAAAATAACTCCCAAGTGTGCGATTTTTGCTTCTACAGGACAAGCTCACAATTCGGCACCATCCTTCATGAGCATGAGGGGGGATGAGAGGAGATCACATCACAATCATGGAACCCATATGTAATATGGGTTGATACTATGCACTATACAACAAATCCCCTTAAAATGATATCACATTACTATCTCCTTACTATACAATATCAACTAGTACTATGGTCTCCTCTTTAATGAGGCTTGACTTCAAGTACGACAAATCCCTTCAAACATGGGAGGTTGTCCCTGCAACTCTGTCTATATATAGTGACCCTCCGATTGGAGAAAATATAAGGAAATGTTTTTATCATAAGGTTTACTCTTTCTATTGTTTTGTTATTCCTCACAAAAAGGTCAAGGTGGGGGGATTTTAACAAATGTCAGAATATACCATAATACTTAAGAAATAAGGAGGTTATTTATAATATCAATATGTTTAGGGGTTATATGCAAAAAATCTCTATTTTATTTGTTGAGCTTACGTGTCATATTTGCATGTCGGGTTTGTAGTATAAATACGGGTTGTTGATATACATAGTTTCTATTCAATAACAGAATACCTTTGCACTGCACAAAATAAAATGGATAGTGATGCCATCCTGATAGTGGTAGTACCGCACGGTGGTCTCGATTAGACTCATGCATGACACGTGGCATGCACAGACATCAAAGCGAAATTCTGATCCTCCAACAGAATTAATGAATCGTTCTATCCGGCAAATCAAAACTAGGGCTGGCAATTTTCGGACCCGACACGAAGTTAGCGGGTCTGGGTCAGGGCTAAACGGGGTCGGGTCGTAAATGGGTCAACATGATAGACCCGTTTAATAAATGGGTCGGGTCCGGGTTTAGGGTCTGGACACGGTAGACCTCGGAAGACCCATTTGATATTCAACGGGTCGGGTCGGGTCGGGTCACCCGCAATCCGATACTGTAATATATAGTATCAGCGGGTCTATCGGGTTAGGTCGGGTCGAGTCGGATCGGGTCAACTGAATAAAGCCTTGTGGTAAATAGGTCTTATCGGGTCTACCCATTAATAAACGGGTCGGGTACAGGTTTAGGATCTAGACATGTTTAGTTAAACGGATCGGGTCTGGGTCTAGGGGTTTTGGACACGACCTGAAACTAGATACGACATGAACCCGACCCGACACAACCCATTGCCACCCCTAATCAAAACGAACTGCAAGCCAAGATAACAAGCACACAGAACAATATCAAAAATAAGTCACGAGCTTGAATTGTTTCTCCCGAGCCATGCGCATACATTGTGATTTTCAGTGCAAACTATCACGGGTCACAAGCCATGAGCATGGCCCATACACATGGACCATGAATTGTAGTGCAAACTAGCACTAGTCACGAGTAGGAGAAAATTTTCAGCACGCACTGCATAGCGTTGGAAATATACACGCACGTGTATCAGAATCAGACAAGTGGCACACGTTCACTCGGATAAAATGAGACGAGGGTATGGGAGACGAAACGACTGATAGTTAACACCCTTTGCCGAAATTTTTCCTCGGAAAAAAGTTATCAAAATGAGACGAGGTGTGCCACTTGTCCCATTCTAATACACATGCGTGCATTTCCAGCGCTACGCAGTGCGTGCTGAATATTTTCCCCACGAGTAGAGTTGCAACTCAGGTTGGGGGTCAACCTAAGCCCAACCCAAAGTACTAAAACCCTCAACATGTAGCCCAACCCAACCTCAAACTCGTCTTGCCATGCCCAAACTCAACCCAAGAAAAAATTTCCAAGCTTGGGTTAAGCTCGGGTTAGCCCAAATTGGTAGGGTGGGTCGGTTGGGTCGGGATGTATAGGTTAGGGTATGCTTATTTCCAACCCTTATTTAAAACTTTGATCTGTGAAGATAAAACTCAGAAAGGAAAACTTATCCTTGCTAACAATATTATATAACTTTTTGTTGAATTTATATCCATGTAATTGACTAAATCATCAGTTAATGTCTTTACTTCATAAGCAAGAATAAATAAATAACAAAGCATTCAAATGCTAACAAGAGAATTTATATAACATAGCATTTAAATGGAATATTGTACGATCTCGCGCACACAATATATTATCCGCTTTGTCTATACCACACGAATACTTTCTAGGAGGTCACCCACCCTAGACTTCCTAGGAGATCAAATCTCTAAAGCCAAGACTCCTTATGGGAACCAATAGCCAAGTGCGAATGGCCATTTCTAGGGTTTCAGAGATTTGGTCTCCATCTCGCCTTACACGAAGCTTCGGCAGCTCGCGAATCATTAATCGATCATCCGTATACTTCTCTCCAATGGAAACGCATCGTTTCATTGTCTCAACAGTATAATGATTTCCATTGAGAGAGCACAAGTGTTCATCTTCGATAGCTTTGGAAAGAAGTCATTTCTCTCTCTACCATCTCCAACACTCGGTCTTTGGGGTTCTTTCCATCAGTTTTGGCCGATACAAAGTGGTGTGGCTTCTCTGAAAGATTTGGGAAGGATTCTTGAACATTGAGTGTGGATCGTTTGAGATGTCGAATTCAGCTGAAGACATTCACAGTAGAGTTGAGCAAGATGGAATTATCATCGACAAAGTAAAGAGAAGTGTGGCGATAGGACATGGTCGAGGAAGTCCACCATCTGAATGCTTTAGTGTATATGATTTTATGTGTTTCATGATTACGAGAGATTGTGTGCGTGCTTGGGCGTGCGTGTGTGTGTGCGCGCGCGCGCGCGCGCGCGAGAGAGAGAGAGAGAGAGAGAGAGAGAGAGAGAGTTGGTTGGTTTGTACGCGATATGTCTCATAAAGTATCTATTTAATATTGACACCCCACAAAATAAAAATGAGTAGTGTTTCAGTTATGCATCAGGTACTCAGGCATCTCGCATGCCAGTCAGGATACAGGCACTATGCGTGCTAAATTGCACGCAATGGCATCGGAACTGTCCAATGAGTGCAAGGTTAGGCTAAGTTCCATTAAGTTGTCGGGTGTTGAGACAGGTTTAGCCCCACATCGAAAAGGAGGGGCACTATTAGGCTGCTTAATAAATATGTGCTCTCACTCTTCAAAGAGGTTAGCCTTTTGGAGACATGGGATGTTCTAACATCGGGATTGCCCCTAATCCCCCACTAAGATGCTTGAGCAGATCATTACTCAAACAAAGAGAAAACACTTAACCTCTCTAGGCCAGAGCTTCTCTCTCTAGGATTTTGGGAGTTTTGGAGCTCCTCTTCTTCTTCTCCCCGTTTGGGGGCAATGGAGCCCCCCAAGATCCGGATCTACGTACACCTTGTGCTTAGAGGGAAGGACGGGAGACGTTCCGAAATAGGCTGAAGTGTGGTTCCCACCCATTGCTCCTTCTCCTATTATGATGGGTAGGAAGCTCAGAGGATTTCTCCCCTCCGGCAGCCCCATTGCTTGAAGGTTTCATTGATGCTGCAGTTGCTAGTCGAGTAGCTCAAGGTGGTGGGAGGGGGGTAAAGATGCATATTGGAAGTCGCCCAGCAGCACAGTGTCTACATCTACTGTATGCAATGGAGAAGGAGATGCTCTGATAAGATCGGACGACCTTGGTGAGTTCTCGCCCCTTCAGTACTCTCAGCACAGTCCCAGATCCTTTGTCGATGCAGGGGAGAGTGGGGCTGTTTGCTTAGGGGCTGAAGGGATCGATGCCTTTGAGTACCTAGAAGCTTGGGGTGATGGGTGGGGACTCCGTTACGTTCATCTATGCTAGAGCATGGACTTCTTCCCCACTTCCACCAATACTCCCCTCGGAGAAGTTACGCATGCATTTCATTGAGCCAGGTATTTTCGAAGGGCAAAGAGTAGCTATTTGTCCACAAGCTGTTTTAGACGAGAATGTTAAAAAATGGGAGTACACTCTAGTGGGGTTTGGTTTGGGAAGACGACCCTATTATCTCCATCCAAAAAATTTTATTTTACGTTCCTGGCAACCCAAGGGAAGTCTGGATATTCTATCGAGGGAGGATGGAGTCTTCTGGTTCAAATTCGAGCTCGATTCTGATTATAACATAATTTTGGAAGGAAAAACGTGGCATTTTCGAAGGACGACCTTTGATTGTGAATGGGAGGAAATGAACACGAGGTATGTGTAGCGATAAGGAATTAGTCTTTAAAATTTCTATTTGGGTTAATTTTCTGAATCTTGAAGGGGATCTGTGGATTGAAGATATGCTCAGTCATCTGGAGAGTGTGTTTGGGAACCCTCTATATATGGATCAAGCTACAGCGGGAATTTCAAGAGTCCAATTTGCAAGGATTTGTGTGGAGATTAATGTGGAAGATTCATTACCAAGTAAAGTTCAAACACGGAATGATCGTGGTCAATTTCTATCTTGGCAGCCGGTGAAGTATGATTGGATCCCCATAAGATGCAACGCTTGTAAGAGTTTTGATCACAGTGGAGATGCATGTACTAAACACCCAAAGGTGGATAGAGCACGAAATGTTCAAGCTTGGCAACCCCTAGTTCCTAAGGGCTCGCAGAATCTGCGGATGATTCCCCAAGGTAGTAAGCAACCTATCATCGTCTAATGGTAAGGCTGCTATAGAGGATGAATGGCATGTCACTGGTGGGGTTCATACTTCCTCCTCTAAGTTGAGGGTACCTCATCAGAAGGGGGCGACTCCTTTGCCCGCTAGCTCCCGATTTACTGCTCTTGTGGATGTCGACGATGATGGTGGTGATGTTGATGGGTTTGTAGGAGCAGCAGTAATCGGTGCTGTGGGGAGTGAAGCTGCCGGTGTTGGTGTGGTAGGTGCTAAAGTTGGGGGTGTGAATGTTGCAACTGAAGGTGATGTAATTGATGGTATTGCTGCATCTGTAGTACCTGGTGCTGTGTTGTCTCTTCAGCCAATGCTACTACAACATCTGATGTTACGCGAGCTGGCGGTGCTGTAAATGCTGATGTTACACAGGCTGGTGGAGAGGGTAGTGCTGTAGTGGCTGATGCTGCTCTTGCAATGCAGTTGATGATGTTGGCTCAATCCAACAGAAGGAGAATGCAGACCAAGGTGTTGATAATGCAGTTATAAGCCATGGAGCTAGTGTTCATACAGCCCGTGGTGTTGGCAGCCATACGAGGTCTTCAGTGCGGAGGAGGAAGGCTCCTACCTCTCTATCTGCTCTTCGTATTCCAGCCCTTGAATGGACAAATATTTCTCATCGGGAGGAGTCCCTGGAAGATCATCAGTATCCATTGTTTCAGCAAGACGAGGGTAGTGGGGCGGGCTTCGATTCTCTTCCCCACTCGGTGGCCCCTGAGGACACTATTGATCCCTTTGCGGGAGCGGGCAAGTTACCTCCTCGCCTTACTAACAGTTCTCATACTCTTACAATGCCCAATCCTGCTTATGTGGATTCCTCTAGAGCTGTGGTGGATCCTATGGTTGGTGCATCTCGTGCAGAGGAATCGTGGCCAAACGGTCTTTCTGATAGAGTTACAAGGAGTAAGGGTGCCGGTTGATGCGGCTCTCCTGCTTGTGATCGCTTGTGAAGCAGATGTTGTTTGGTTTGTGTGTTAACTGTTGAGTGTGAGCTTTACTTCTTTCTACTTGCTCATATGGAGTTAAGCTGTAATTGTAATTTTTCTTTTCGGTTTTTTAATAAATTTTTACCGTTCTAAAAATAAAAAAAAAGAGCAATGTTATTACAACATGTGATGCGGGCAACATCCTGGCTTGGCACCCGACCACAACCGCTTGATGCCCTGTCGATCGAGTGAGTACAATTCACCGCTCGGGGTTCGTTAACTCAATCTAATTAGGGGTGGCAATGGGTCGTGTCGGGTCGTGTCCAGTTTCGGGTTGTGTCCAAAACCCCTAGACCCGGACCCGACCCGTTTAATTAATTGTGTCTAGATTCTAAACCTGTACCCGACCCGTTTATAAACGGGTAGACCCGATAAGACCCGTTAGATCCATTTACCACACGGGTTTATTCAGTTGACCTTATCCGAGTCAACCCGACATTACCCGATAGACCCGCTGATACTATATATTATAGTATCGGATTGCGGGTAGACCCGACCCGACCCGACACGACCCGGTGAATTTTAAACAGGTCTTCCCGGGTCTACCGTGTCAGACCCTAAACCCGGACCCGACCCGTTTATTAAACGGGTCTATCATGTCGACCCGTTTATGACCCGAACCCGTTTAGTCCTGACCCAGACCCGCTTACTTCGTATCGGGTCTGCCGAGTGTCGGGTCCGAAATTGCCAGCCCTATATCTAATTTCGATAATGGATCCAAATCTGAGCCGAAGTTGATATTGGAATCAAGAATCAAAGCAGAGTCTGAACCAAGTCCAATCAACTTGTCAGCTTTGGGTTTGATCTTCATTGACCCGACAAGGATCCGACCCGCCAGCTTTCCCGCGAAACTCATTCCTGATCCAATCACCTTTCATTTTCATGTCCTCAGATGCTCCACCAGAGATCTCCCACGATGCCATACTTCTCGCTTGTCTTTAGCGCCCGAGAAGCATTACAAGTAGAAGAGTATTTTATAGGGATTTTTGTACAGAACCCTCTGAAAAATTTTAAAATTATAAATAACCCTCTTATATATATTCTAACCTCTACTAAAATTTTCCTGCCCTGACCTTTTTACCTTGGACTTAGCTGAATAAAGCTTTAAAAAAGTGTGTGTGTGTGTCTGTGCTCGCGCTCGCACGTACAGAGAGGTCACGTGGAATTTTTTTAATAAATGTTAGAATATGTCAGGGGGTTATAATATCAATATGTTTAGGGGTTATACGCAAATATCCCTCTTTTATTTATTAAGCATACCTATCATATTAGCATGTCCGGTTTAGTATAAACTAGTAAGAAACCTGGGCAATGTCCAGATGAACTTGATGCGCACCATTTAGCACAAATGACATCACAACGTTCCAAAGAAATATACAATATGGAATGATTGCGATTCACTGGTGTAATTCACTTGTTAGAGAGAAAAAGATATAATACTAATGATATTTTAATTAACATCAAATAACCATTTAATGACATTGAATGTGTATTTATCATCTTTATAATAGGATTTATGAGAGAGAGCTGCGTTCGCACACTGGATTCTCGCTCTTCAAAAGTGGTTCATGTGTCGCAACACAGGAGAGAGGTTTCCATTTTAGTATTACACCATTAGATACTATTTGATATGGGTTGTTGACTTACATAGTTTCTATTCAAAAACAAAATATCTTCGCACCCCACAAAAATAAAATGAGTAGTGATCCCATCAAGCGTCTGGTAACAATAGTACCGCACGATGGTCTCTATTACTCATGTATACCACATGGTACATAACGACATCAAAGAGATCTAGTGAGTGCACAGTCAGGCTTGAGTGCCATCCAGCTATGAGGTAGACTCCTTTACGATTCATCCTTTCACTCGGTCGGGGCCTAGTGATTGTTGGGATTCCTATGCGGACGAGATCTCGATCAGTCATCCGATGATCTTCCTACACAACACACAAACAAAAAAGAGAAAATGGGGGTGACGGATCCTGAATCCCTCCTCCGATGTTCAAAGCAGCCGGCAAATTCCCTCTCTAACACACTCTCCATAAATAGGAATTTCAGTCAACAGTAGCGCGTACCTGGGAAATATGGGTCGACCCCTATTTATAGGATCATTAGACATGTATGCACAAGTAACTACCATGTTGACTTGGTATGCCAGCTGTAGATTAGTTGTCTACAACTGTAAATGAGTTCTTGGTTTTTGATCCGACGGTTGCGGTAGTTATCCTTGTAACAACCTTATAACAAAATGTACGCTAATTCCTTATGATGTCACCATAACTGAATAACTACTTTGTTCTTTATACCTTTGATTAATGGGGACTAATGAAGGATCCTAAATCTATCTTAGATATAATAATTAGGTTGTCATAATGTGCTGAAGGTCAGAGAACTGCTCTATATGTAAATGCTAGAAAGGAGCTATACCTTCAGTCGTTGAGGGTATAGGTCTATCCATATGTCCATGCATTATAGCTTCTCCCTTCAAGCATATATAAGACATGCTTCTGGCAGAGGCTACCCATCTGCCTGCTCATAAGATCTAACCCTTTTGAATAATGAGGGCGGCAGAGACTACTCTATGCGCTAATACTTTTCTGGAGATAGTGCCTAGCTGCCTTCATATTTCTATTTAGCCGAGGTTACCCTTGACCTTAACGCTGTTATTGCCTTCTGTCGAATGAACTCTTTTGTTACATTACTGACTGGGTCCGTTATCATACTATGTTGAATGGACTTTGATTAACATGAGATGATGACACGTGGGATGTAATTTCCAAGCATCTACAATCTGCAGTAGCTCACTGTTTTTAAAACACGTCTTGTATGTTAAGTATGAAAAGTTATATATATAGCCTAGAATCTTTCTCGCTCCAAGCGATGTGGGACTACTTCGTGACCTTGAACACCTTACCGCACCTCACCTCACCTCACCTTACATCATCCATCTTGGTTGTCCCCACCTCAGGAGTCTTAGCTATTGGCTCTTAGCTATTAGATCTCAGTAATCACACATACCATGATATTTAAGCACATGCATATAGGAGTACATGGGTTCAGGTTGGCCTGGCTTGCTTGCACGCTCACTCTAAGCTCAACTTGAATATAACTCGGGTTGTATTTTTTTGACCCTAACCCAACCCATTCTTCGGATACCTCAGCCCAAACCCGCCCACAACTCAGGTTGGGCTCGGGTTGGGTCGGGTCCAACCCACCCAAGTTGCAGCTCTAGTCACGAGCCATGTGCATGCATGGACTGTACCATGGGTTTTACTTTCCTTTTTGCAGTGAATCCATGGGGGAAATTTGGGTTTAGGGTTTCCAACTTTCTAAAAATGGTTTACCCATATAAATAGCTTATTTTCAGCCTCCTAATGCAACCAACAAGAGAACAATCATTTTGCAAGCCGTTACTAGGGTTTCGGAGATCTGATCTCCACCCCGCCTTGCATGAAGCTTGTTGGAATTGGATCCGCTTATCAGAGTCGCAGCAGAAGCAAAAGATAGATCCGAAGATCATACGGTGTATGTTTCATTACATTAATTCTACAAAACAATCTACATGCAAATCTATGATCTTAGCATATGTGCGGACACCCTAGAGGCATACTACGATCTACGGAAGACATGCATGCATCTAGTTAGATGTTTAGAATCATCATACCTTATGGATCTATGATCCAGAGATGACGGAACGATGAAGAACCGTACTTGAATTGCAAGAGAAACTGTCGGATAGCACCTTGTCCTTTGCGAATTGAGGAATCCTCGAAATCCCGTCTCTGAGTGCAAGGATTACGAGCCGACGGAGGAATCCGTTGCGAATACGATGGCGAGCCACGAGATCTCCTCCTTCTCTTTCTCTTTTCTTCCTTCTCCTTCCTTTCTCTTTCTTCTCTCTTCTTCTTCCTCTCTTTTCCTTGGCCGAAACCACAAAGGAGGAGGACAAAGGGGGGGTTCAGATTTTTTGGAGGAGAGGAGGCACTAAGGCCGGCCCTCCCTCTCCCTATTCTACTTATAGGGCCGGTCTCCCATTGCTTCAAGGAAGCTAGGACCGGCCCTAGATAGATTAGGATAGAGAGGGGCGGTTTTTAGGGATTCCAAGTATCTATTGTGAAGCCTGGACGAAAACGCCCTTCACGAAAAGTGGAAAACTGAAAGAGAGACTGAGTGAGGTGCGCTGTGGGGGGAAATTTCCGAGCCGCCTTGATCGGGAACCCCGCCCCACAGCCTTGATTGAATGTTGATGGTTTGTAGAGTTAGAGAGTTGGGAGAGTAGATAGAGAGAGTAGAGAGTGATGACACAAGGATTGGTGACGGAGTTCAGTCGTACGACCTACGTCTCCGGGCGAGAGGTGCCACCTGATCTTCACTATAATTTGAGTAAATGAGGGTTGAGCGTTCTCTGGACAGGCCGAGAGAAGCTTCTTACAATGTGTTTGCACGGAGCAATTAGAAGAGTTCAAGAGGAAGAATGGAGGGCTCTGGCTCTGGATCTGGAATCCCTCTTCCTCTGATCGAATGACCAACCCTTTTCCTGGATGCCTTGGGGGTCCTTTTATAGCGTAGGCACGTGCCCGATATGGCAGTGATGACGTGGCGATGATGACGTGGCACTGGTTCTGGGCCTCCTTGCTGGGCCCTTATTGGGCCATTGTTCGGGCCCAATAAGAGGGAGGGCTTGAGGGCCATTGTTCGGGCCCAATAAAGGGGAGGGCTTGATCTGCAAGCCTTGTAGAGTGGGCCCATGTACCCGGGCGGGCTTACCCACTTGGGCCGTTGCGCGGGCCCATGTCGCTCTGATCCGGTCCGGTACAATTTTTGCACCCACATGCGCTACTTGGAATCGAGTTCCGTCAGCGCCTGTGAGCTCCTGGAATTATTCCGCTCATTCTAAAATCCATATTCAATGTGTTCTGAACTATATTTCAGTATTTACCATACCACTACGGCCCGTAATATATGTGAATTATGTTCTTAGGCTCTGAGCTTGCGCTCCATCGCGCTACTTCGCATCCAACGTATCCAACCAGGTCGGGGAACAATTCCTATACACAATGACAGGGTGGAACCTTCAGGGTTTGGGATCTTTAGCTCCAATCGGATCCCTGATTAACTGTTCCGGTGACACACCAAAAATTTCGTTAATCAGCCCTAATCCGATTAACCCGCGTAGCCACCCAGAGTGCGACGCGAGTTGAACTCTAGTGATCCTAAACTTATGTTACTCTCTCGTAACCCGGTTCTCTACTATACTCCGATAATCCTTAGTCCCTCCTATTACTGGTGCCATGATACGACTCGGGCGGTGGGGAGCACCGTCAGATCCCGATCGATCATCTGACTAGGGTTTGATGACTTGTCATCTATAACACCACACACCTTCCGGTACTATGCCTAGCATCCGGAACGTCGTCAGTCATACTGACAACCACCAGGACTGGGTTAACTGTGTGGACAGATTGACTCATCAAAACGCATCCATCCAACACTGGATGTCGGATAACCTGTAGGGATTATATGTCACTCAAGCGCCAGCCGGGTAACCCAACATACCGTGGTATTGGACTATAGAGGGTCCGCACACATTGGCACATCAAAGCACCACACAACTGGTTGGCCCAGTGAACATGTTCCTCAGGGTTAAGGACATATTATCTATAGTAGTAAGACGGTTTATGCACCAGTGTCTGAATCACTGAACTGTGCACCGTCTTGGTTCCTGTTCAACACGATCATCGTGCTTGGTCAGGTAAATATGAATCCTACGTTCCCGTGGTGGAGACTTCACCACATCCTCTACCTGCCAACAGCTTGTTCTCGGTTAAGCGACCGGCATCGCCTAAGCTATGAACTAGTTCTAGGTCTACACAGAACTGGTCCACTGGGTCTCCCAAGTATGGATCCACCATGCGCCTCAGTGGCCTACTGTGTTCCCTAGGGTCCTTTTATTATATGAGTATTATCATATACCAGAGTAGTATTCTAATTAAAGCAATAACCAAAGTCATATTTATTAATGTTAATACAGAAAATCCACGCTAAGGACACACGAGCTACAACAATCTCCCACTTAGCCTAGCGGGGAACAATAGTCTTAACTCCCATGGCATCCACGTGCTTCTCAAAAGCCTTGGTCGGTAACGCCTTTGTGAAAGGGTCCGCCATGTTGTCTACAGACGCCACCTGAGTCACTGCAACCTCCCCTCGCTTCTGCAAGTCCCGAATAATGTAGTATTTTCCGCTCGATATGCTTGCTCTTCTGGTGATACCTTGGCTCCTTGGATTGTGCTACCGCTCCACTATTGTTACAGTAAAGGACAATAGGATCTTGAGCTCCCGGTACGCATCTTAAGTCCGTGAGGAACTTCTTGAGCCACACCGCTTCCTTAGATGCTTCGTACGCCGCAACGTACTCAGCCTCTGTCGTCGAATCCGTGATGCATCCCTGCTTCACGCTCCTCCAACTGACAGCTCATCCTCCTAATGAAAATACAAACCCTGACGTCGATATTCTGGATTCCAGATCTGACACAAAAGTCAGAATCTGTATATCCAATCAGCATCAGTTCTTGTAAAGAGTAAACTATCTCATAATCTCTCGTCCTACGGAGATACTTGAGTATACTTTTCACAGCAGTCCAGTACCTTGGACCCGGATTTGACTGATACCTGCCCATCATGCCCACTGCATAGCATATATCTGGTCTCGTGCACTGCATAGCATACATCAGACTCTCTACTGTAGAAGCATAAGGTATCTTCCGCATCTCTGTCCTCTCCTCAGGAGTCTTAGGACCCTGATCCTTGGATAATTTCATTCCATGTCTGAATGGAACCAATCCCTTCTTGGAGTTGTGCATACTGAATCTGACCAAGATAGTATCTATGTAGGCTGACTTTGACAGCGAGAGAGTCTTGTTCTGGCGATCTCGAGTTACCTTGATCCCCAGAACATAACTCACTTCACCCAGGTCTTTCATGTCAAATTGAGAGGATAACCACACCTTCACTATAGACAACGTTTCAATATCGTTTCCAATGTGCAAGATATCGTCTACGTAAAGCACTAGAAAAACTACTACAATCTTATCGCTCCTTTTATAAACACATGGTTCATCCACGTTCTGCTCAAATCCATAAAACTGGATAGCCTGATCAAAATGCATGTTCCAACTTCTGGATGCTTGCTTCAGTCCATAAATGGACCTTTGCAACTTGCATACCAGACTTTCCTGACCTTTTGCAACAAAGCCCGGAGGCTGAGACATATAGATGTCTTCTTCCAAATCCCCGTTGAGGAATGCGGTCTTGACGTCCATTTGCTAGATCTCCCAATCATAATGGGCTGCAATGGACAAGAGAATCCGGATAGACTTAAGCATAGCCACTGGTGAAAAGATTTCGTCATAGTCGATCCCTTCTCGCTGGATATAACCCTTAGCGACTAGTCTAGCTTTGTAAGTCTCAACGGTACCATCCGGACCTCTTTTTCTTTTGTACATCCACTTACACCCAACAGGTTTAATATTGTGAGGCGGTGTTACAAGTGTCCATACCGAGTTTTGGGACATCGATGTCAGTTCTGCCTCCATGGCTTCCTGCCATGCTGCATGGTCAGAGGATACCATCGCTTCGTCATAGTTCAGAGGATCATCCTTCTGAAACTCTGGATCTACCATGAAGGCTTCTCCAATGTATCTATCAGGAGCACTTGTGGTCCTCCTACTGCGATGAGCCTGCGGTGGTTTCATAGGAGTCGATTCTACAGTATCGTTTATCTTAGTGGTATCGGCTCCCACTATGTTTTCTGTCTGCGTACTCCCATCAGTACCAAGCAATTCTTCAGGAACTACTTTACTGGTGGGCTTATGGTCTATTAAATAATCCTGCTCCAGGAATACGGCGTTTGTCGAAACGACAACCTTTCTATCCTCAGGATCATAAAATAAACCACCCTTTGTCCCTTTTGGATACCCAACGAACAGACATACCTTAGTATTTGACTTTATCTTATCTCGCTTGTCCTTCCGCACATGTGCTGGACAACCCCAAATCTTAAAGTACTGTAGGTTTGACTTTCGCTTCAACCACAGCTCCCATGGAGTTAGAGGTACTGACTTTGATGGAACAAAGTTCAAAGTATATGCTGCCGTCTCTAGGGCATATCCCCAAAAACCAGGTGGCAAAGTTGCATAACACATCATAGTCCGAACCATGTCTAACAAAGTTCGGTTTCTTCTCTCAGATACACCGTTTTGTTGTGGTGTCATCGATGCAGTCAACTGGGATACAATCCCATGCTCACGCAGGTACCCAATAAATTCATCTGATAGGTATTTGTCTCCTCGATCCAATCGAAGAGACTTGATACTTTTACCCGTCTGCTTTTCTGCTTCAGCTCTGAACTCCTTGAACTTATCAAAGGATTCAGACTTCTACCGTATTAGGTATATGTATCCAAACCTTGAGTGATCATCCGTGAAGGTGATGAAATACTCGAAGCCTCCTATGGCACGGACACGTATGGGCCCACATACATCAGTGTGTACCAACTCTAATACCTCCTTAGATCTGCTACCTTTGGCTTGGAAAGATCTTTTAGTCATCTTGCCTTCCAAGCAAGACTCACACGCCGGTAGGCTTTTTGAAATATCTGGACTTAAAAGTCCTACCTTAACCAACCTGTGAATCCTGTCTGAGGCTATGTGTCCAAGCCTTAGATGCCAAAGGAGTGTTGGATTATCTGAGAGATTTTTCCTTTTAGATGAATTAACCACACATGCTTCAGTTATGTTATCCTGCTTATAATTGGAGTTAATTACATAGAGATCATTCTGTGTCTTTCCCTTACAAACAAAGGAACCATTCAATTTAATTGGCACACCAGAAGCATCAAATAAAACTGAAAAACCTTTATTATTCAATACGGAAACAGAAATTAAATTACGTCTCAAGGACGGTACATAAAGTATGTCTCTAAGTAATAAACTTCTTCCATCAAGGAACTGCAAGACAACATCTCCAACTGCTTCAGCCTCTGCCACGGCCTCAGTTCCCATGCTTAGGATCATCTCCCTATCACCCAGTTTTCTTGTCTCCTTGAACCCCTGCAAATTATTACAAGCATGGTTAGTGGAACCAGAATCCACAATCCATGAAACTGGAGAACAACTTGATGCTACAAGAGATTTCACTATGTGGATTTGAGATATACATGTCTCAGTCTTCTTGGGAGCCGCGCGGCAGTCGCCCTTCCAGTGCCCCTTCTTGCCGCATCGGAAATATTTTCCTTTAGGCTTCGTCGGACCATTCTGCTTAGGAACCTGCAACTGCACTTGACCCATCTTCACGGGCTTCTTAGACTTTCTTTTCTGAAACTTGCCTTTGGCTTTCAGAGAAGAATTCCGCTCTATGTTCAGGGATTGGGCTCCTGCCTTCATCCCGTCCTCTGCCACCTGGAGCACCGCTAGAAGCTCTGCGTTAGACATCTTCAACCGGTTAAGGTTAAAGTTGGTAACGAAGCCCTCAAACGCTCCTGACAGAGACGTGAGAAAAATGTCAGTCTGGATCTCTGCATCCAAGATGACATCGAAGGAACCAAGCTCGTTCACATAGCCAAACAATTTCAGCATATGATCCCGAACTAAAGTCCCCTCTGCTATCTTCGTTGACACCAATTTCTTTATGGTCAGATAACGAGTTACCCGACTACGACCCTTGAACATTTTCTTTAGGTAGAGCATCATGTCTGAAGCAAAGGCCATGTCTTCGACTTGCTTCTGAAGGACGGTCTGCAAGGATGCCACTATGTAGCATTTGCATATCTCATCAACATCTAGCCAGTCTTTTCATTCCTTCAACTGGGCCTCAGTTGCACTTGGTCCCGGCATGGCCGGTTGAGGGGTACTTAGGGCAATTGTGTATTTGCCAACCCTTAGGACGAGCATCAAGTTAAGCTTCCAGTCCTCGTAGTTTGGTCCCGTAAGTTTATTATCATTAAGTATGGAGGCATGGGGGTCGATCTTGGTCATGATTTCTGTAAACAATGGTTCAAAGCAAAATTAGGGTTTACTATAATCTATTTCATGGAATTTAGAAATAGATAATATTTACTCCAGCCGCTATGTCATTACTACCTCAAGTGGAGACATCCAGGAATCTAAATTCTCTGGGCTCGAGCACTGAGACTATCGGTCTTGAATTGGAGACAGCATCTCGGTGAGAGCGTGCAACCGCTTCTGCCAACGGGGTTTTTATAACACAGTCTTCATCAAAATTACCCATGGTAAACTGAAAGACCTCCCAGTCTTCTTTTGGCCAACTTTATGTGACCCACATGCGCAGCAACGACGGCTTCACACAAGCTTTCAAATGCTTCCCACAAATCTAGGTGGTGTCGGCAGGGGGGTTCGTAGGCTCCCGCGGTGTAGGAAAAAACCATCACCCACTGCCACCGGCATCCTCCATGTCCCGAAGAAAAACCACTAGGCGAACCAGCATGGAAGGAAACACAGCTCTTACCCAGTAGGAATATCGAACTACGTACCTCCCACCCAGACCCTTAGCCGGTTGATTGTGGAGGCTAGGGGCTCCCCTTTGGAGGGAACCTCTTACACATCCCTTCTTTATGAGGTTTTTGTTAGGATTGATGTGTTCTAAGCTTGTAAAACTTTAAGTTTTGGTCTAATAAAGATTGATAGTTATTAATATATATGAGATGCATATAGGTGCGTAACATAGTTACGTGTTCTTTAGAGAACAGAGAGCCATGGTTATATGATAGTCCACTGAGTTGAAGACTAAGTGGATTGGTCCCGTATAACCTAAATATGTTCGCAGCTATGATCAGGTTGGTCGCCTCATCATGATAAGCTGTTGGCGATGACAGTTCATGGGATGTCTTCACCATGGTCATCACCAGGCACAGTGTCTGTGGCTGAACGGAACTAACACGGTGTACAGATCAGTGAGCAGACACTGGTACACTAAGCCGTGTTTCTGCTTAGGGTAAAACGGTCCTAAACCCTGAGGAACCACGACTGATGGACTAACCAGTTGCGTGGTGCTTTGGCGCACCAATGTGTGAGGGTCCATATGCAGTGATCCAAAACCACGATGTACTGGGTTACCCGGCTGGCGTTGCATTAGCGTGTCACTCCTGCAGGCCATCCACACCCCTTGAGGGAGTTGCGTTCCTTGGTGTGACTTACACTGTACCAAACCCAGGCCTGGTGGTCATCAGTTTGACCGTTGACCGGGTTCGATTACTCGACGGGGTAATCAGAGGTACGATGTATAGGTCAACCTGGAAGGAACCAAGTCATATGATCATTCGAGTCTGACGGTAGTCTTCACC
The DNA here is from genome assembly GCA_947650365.1 of Chamaelirium japonicum. Lineage (NCBI taxonomy): Eukaryota > Viridiplantae > Streptophyta > Magnoliopsida > Liliales > Melanthiaceae > Chamaelirium > Chamaelirium japonicum. The sequence continues at coordinate 39,225,226 of OX393560.1, read as the reverse complement.
GCTCGAAGTGAATCATGGCATCAAGTGGAGGGACAGCGGGTTTACCACTACTAAGCGGAGAGCAAGGGTATGATGGAGAACATAGTAAGTCTGGGTGAATTGGAGTGCAGCCTGCGTCGCACTCTGGGTGGCTACGCAGGTTAACTCGAGCTCAGAGGATCGATGGTACACTCGGGTAGTGTGTCGATCGAGCTTGAGTTGAAAGCCATGAACCCCGGTCCCTGATGGTTCCACCTTATCAACATTATATACGGTTCTTGAACCGTCTCCTCGGAACACCATAAGCATTAGGAGGAAGAAAGAAATATACGCTCCGTGTTTGCTTGGCACTAGAGCACGGTAGATGCGTAACTACATACGAGTACTAAGGGTTGAGCCCGAGACTAGTGCAGAGTCGCATGTAGTAATCCCTAGCCATAAGTGAACTTCGCTGCATAGGTGCGATGCACCAGGGTATGTTGCGAGTTGACTAGTTGACTTTGCTAGAGGCACCCTCCGATGGCCTCAGTTAATAGTAGGTAACTAGTAAAGATCACTTAGGAAGTGGCCACTAGGTATCGCACGCTAGAAATGGTCAAAATGAGGCGTCGGGGCATTTTGGTAAAAACCTCACTCTGCCGGACCTCACTGTTGGCCGACCCTAGTAGTGAGGCACCTTGCTAGGGTCGGCCCTATGATGTAGGGATAAGAATCCCTCATCTATAGGGCCGGCCATATAGATAGGGATGGGGCGATAAAAACGGATAAAGTCGAGCCCTAAAAAGTGGGAAAACGGATAAATACGCAGAGAGATAAAAAGGAGATAATGGAGAGATAATGAGAGGGGGTCATTATCCCCTTGGATCCTTATCCAAGGGGATTGGCCGGCCCTATAAAAGGACCTATGGGGCGCCGGTCCCATGTGCTAGAAAATCCGAACCCCCCCTCCTCTCATCTCTCTAGTTCTCTCCCGTTTCATCTCCCGTTTCCCGCTTGCTACTTCGTCTTCCTCGCGTGGAGTTCTGAAGAAGGAGAAGGGTCGTTCTTCGGAGGCACTCAGAGATCCGAGAGCGACGATCCGTGCATCGTTTGAGATCGGGTGAACAAGAAGGCAATATCTCCATTCGTACCATCGGCATCTTCGCGAACGATCTTCCGTCTCCATCGACAAAGAAGACAATTCTCCGCGGTTAAAAGATCCGTACGAAAGGTATGTGTAATCTAACATGTAGATCTAGCGAGCATTATGATTTACATGCATGCTAGTTAATCATTACGCTAGATTGCCGTTAGGGATTTTCATTTCTCGTGCATACACATGCACACATATGTAGATTAGTTTCTATAAAAATTAAATAGTGTAACGTGCACCATGAACGGTCTTTCGACCGCCAAATCGCTTCCGCTGCGAGCCTCTGACCCGGATTAACTTCCAACAATTGGTATCAGAGCCACATTAGTGGTGTGCGTTTCACGTTTTTTCATGAAACTAACATGTGTGCGCATGATGAATGCGTGAGATCATCGGGGTTCTTACGCTTAGATCATGCATAGGTATAGATTGTGCTTGTTCTATTAATCATTCTTGCAGGGCGCCGCTATAAAAATCTAGATCTATGCTTTGTGCTTGCTACCGGGGGTCGGACCCCGAGTTAGCAAATGTCTGGATTTGCTTTCTATGTGTGGATTTGTAATTGAGCCGTAGATTGGACGAGTGATGGGGGTTGACCATCCTCGGTTTCCCATGGCCTTTTTTTCTAGGTGTGTTTTCTCTTCTTTCTAGAAAATTATGTACGAGCGAGCACTTGCTCGAAGCGTACTAGAATTTTCGGTTACAGATCGAGAAGAAAGATGTGCCAAAGAAATCCACCATCGGGAGCGGAAGCGGAACCCTGGAGGATGAAGACGATCCGGCAAAGTGTTCGCGAGCGCGACGAAGAAGCCGGACCGAGGAACCTTGCGAAGAAAGCTAGAGGCCTGCGCTGTGCAAATTAGGTTCAGGGGTCGGACCCTGAACTTAATTCAGTTTTAATGGTTGCTTTCTTTAATTAGTTCTTTATGCTTCATATCGAACCCCGATGAGATAATATGATTATCAGTTTTTAGAGGGATGCCTTTCCCCTCCGGTCCAAGCGACTGTTTGAGGTTAGGATCCTGCTAGATGATGCCTATTATTTAGTTGACTTTTGATGTTAGTGGGATCCCATCACATATGGTTATGCCACCATTAGGAGAGCACCCGACTAGTCGGGTGTGCCTATTTGGCCAGCATCGAAATCAAAGATGAGATGGAGATCCATTGAACATCAATTGTCAAATCTATAATCAAGGCGCCATGACTGGTGGGAGTCCTTTCCAGTGAGTCTGACTCTAGGATTAGCTCCAGAGGATTAGTGTGATAACCAATTTTGCAAAGCATCGATATTCTTGGAATATGTAATGTGACCCTTGAATGGAGAAATCCACTTGAGGCAGGGACTATGATATTCCGAGAGTGATTAATGCTAGGCGAAGGGCTTGAATGCTAGTGGGAGCATGGTGTGACCAGGGTCTAGTATTTAGGAGGTCACTACCTTTGCATTTGCATAAATTCATACTCGCAAAATAACCCTCAGAATTATAAGGGATGCAAGAGAGGACTTTTATAAGATCCTCTGGCCTCCACGGCCAGTCGTTTTGTGTTTGGGTGGGGATGCATAACTTCACACCCCCTAGGGTGGGAGCTATGTGTTTCCATGCCAAATTACTTAATGACCTCCCTGAGGATATGGCGATTACGGGGCCAGGAGAGAAGGGCTTTTCATCCCACCCTAGTGGGGGCCGCATGAACTCCCGTGTCGTAATTGCTTAGGCTCGTGGGTAAGCATCCTAAGTACACGTGAGGTATTCGTTGCGAAGACAACGGTGATCACGTGGTACTGGCCAAAAGATAACCATGGTCCATCACAGCCCTTAGTTGGCAGATTTGGATAGGGTCAAGGAAAAGGCCCGTGTAAGCGGATTGACGCTGTATGATGCCCCCTAGTGCAGGTACAGTCGATTCTGAGATCTTACATACATGGTTAATTAATCCATGGTAATGACTTCGCTTGAGGGTACCGTTGACATATGGATATAATTAGCTTGTTTTAAAAATCCATAAAATAAGTTTTTTAATGCATACTCATTTTTCAATCTTTATTTTCAGATGACTAAGTTAGACCCCCTGTCCGCTATCCTAAATGACCACAAACTTACCGGTCCCAACTATGAGGACTGGAAGCGCAACCTGTACCTGGTCCTAAGGATTGGGAAACATATGACAGCCCTTAATGACCCTGAGCCAGATTTGCCAGGACCCAATGCCACAGAGGCACAGTTAAAGGCATTCACTGACTGGAAGGAATCTAATGAGATATGTAAATGCTATATTATAGCATCCTTGCAAACAACTCTGCAGAAGCAAGTCGAGGAGATACCCGACGCTTCTGACATGATGTTGTACTTGAAGGAGATGTTTGAAGGTCACAATCGCGTTACGCGATACCTTACCATCAAGAAACTCGTCGGCACTAAGATGTCCAATGGGACGCTGGTTCGGGAACACATGATGAAAATGTTTGGGTTCAACAACGAACTAGCTACCATGGACATTGTGCTAGAAGGCGAGGTGATGACAGACATCTTCCTCTCGTCACTGTCTGGAGCCTTTGAAGGCTTTGTCACCAACTTTAATTTGAACAAGTTGGCTATGACAAATGCAGAGCTTCTGGGAGCTCTCCAGGCAGCTGAGGATGGCTTCAAGCAGAAGGGCGAAGCACTTCACGTGCAACGCAGATCCTTCAAGAAGCCTGGTAAACATCAGGGCAAGAAACATAAAAAGAAACCTAAGTCACTGCCTGTGCAGGACTCTACTGGAGCCTCTGGGTCTGGAGAATCAAAGAAACCGAGCACGAAGTGCTTCCGGTGTGGCCAGAAGGGTCATTGGAAGAAGGACTGCAAGAAGCCTCAGAATGCTGGTGAAGGTAATCTACAACTCTTAGTTGTTGAATCATTTCTTTCAAGTAATAGTACTTTTGCTAGTTGGATTGTGGATTCTGGATCCACTAACCATGCCTGTAACTCTCTTCAGGGGTTTCGGGAAAGCAGAAGATTGCTTGATGGAGAGGTGACCTTGAGCATGGGACTGAGGCCGTGGCTGCTGCTGAAGCTATTGGAGACGTTAATCTTAGTTTTTCGAATAATAAGACTTTGACTCTTAGAGATGTCTTTTATGTACCGTCCTTGAGACGTAACTTAATTTCTATTTCTTCTTTACTTAATGAAGGTTATTCAGTTTATTTTGATGCTTCTGGTGTGTCATTTAAACTGAATGGAACTTTTATAATAAGAGGAATGGTTCAGAATCATCTCTATGTTGTAAGTCCTAAATTTGAAAAAGATAACATAATAACTTCAGCATTTAATGTTAATTCATCTAAGCGTAAGAATCCTTCAGAAAATTTAACCCACCTGTGACACTTACGACTTGGGCATATTGCCTTAGACAGGATCCATAGAATGGTGAAGGCCGGGCTTCTGGAAACAGATCCTACGGAGATCCTTCCCACCTGTGAATCCTGCCTGGAAGGCAAGATGACCAAGAGGTCCTTTAAAGGCAAAGGAGTAAGAGCCACTGAGGTATTAGAGTTAATCCATTCAGATGTGTGTGGACCCATGAACGTCAAGGCGATAGGAGGCCATGAGTACTTCATCACTTTCATTGATGATTACTCAAGATATGGTTATATTTACCTGATGCATCGGAAGTCAGAATCCTTTGACATGTTCAAAGAGTTCAGGGCTGAAGTAGAAAAGCAGACAGGTAAATATATAAAAAACCTTCGATCTGATCGAGGAGGTGAATACCTATCTGACGAGTTCCTAGGGTATTTGGTGGAGCATGGGATAAAATCCCAGTTAACTGCTCCAGGTACCCCACAACAAAATGGAGTTTCCGAGAGAAGGAATCGAACCTTGTTGGACATGGTTCGTAGCATGATGAGTTACGCCAGTTTACCAATGACCTTTTGGGGATATGCCCTACAAACAGCAGTTTATATTCTGAATCACGTTCCGTCTAAATCAGTGCCTCAGACCCCTAGAGAACTGTGGTCAAAGCGAAAGCCATTGCTACAGCATTTCAGAATATGGGGATGCCCTGCACATGTGCGAAGGGATAAGAGGGAAAAGATGGAATCTAAAACCAGAGTATGCTTATTTGTAGGGTATTCTAAGGAGACCAAAGGTGGTCTATTTTATGATCCTGAGGAAAAGAAGGTGATCGTTTCTACGAACGCCTATTTCCTAGAACAGGATTATATTATGGACCACAAACCTACTAGTAAGGTAGTTCTGGATGAACTGCTGGGTACTAGTTCAGATAGCGCATCCGAAAGCATAGTGGGAGCTGACATTACAGATAATAATGTACCAGATACTGTAGAAGCTGTTAATCCTGTAACACCACCACCACCTCGTCGCAGTGGGAGAAACATCAGAGCTCCTGACAGATACTATGGAAAAACCTTATTGGTTGATCCAGAGGGTCAGGAGGATGACCCACTGAGCTACGATGAGGCAGTGGGAGCTTCTGACAGCTCTGACTGGCAAAAGGCTATGGAGGCAGAAATTGCATCAATGTCCCATAACGCTGTCTGGACTCTTGTTACACCATCATCCAATATTAAACATATTGGGTGTAAGTGGGTGTATAAAAGGAAGAGAGGATCTGATGGATCAATTGAGACTTATAAAGCTAGATTAGTTACCAAGGGTTATACCCAGAGAGAAGGAATCGACTTTGACGAAACCTTCTCGCCGGTAGCTATGATAAAGTCTATTCGGATCCTCCTATCCATTGCAGCCCATTATGACTGGGAGATCTGGCAAATGGATGTCAAGACAGCATTCTTTAACGGGAATTTGAAAGAAGACATTTATATGATGCAGCCACCAGGTTTTGAGTCAGAGGGTCAGGAACATCTAGTTTGCAAGTTGCAGAAGTCCATTTATGGACTAAAGCAAGCATCTAGAAGTTGGAACATCCGTTTTGATCAGGCAATCCAGTCATATGGATTTACTCAAAACGAGGATGAACCATGTGTATACAAGAGGAGTGATAAGACTACAGTGATATATTTGATACTTTAGGTAGACGATATTCTGCTCATTGAGAATGATGTAGGAACATTGTCAACGGTAAAGGTCTGGTTGTCAACACAGTTCGATATGAAAGACCTAGGTGAAGCGAGTTATGTTTTGGGGATCAAGGTAACACGTGATCGCCAAAATAGGTTTCTCTCGCTATCACAGGCTGCGTATATAGATAAGGTTATGGCTAGATTTGACATGCAAAACTCCAAGAAGGGTTTTGTGCCATTTAGACATGGCATAAAACTGTCTAAGGATCAATGTCCTAAGACACCTGAGGAGAGAGCAGAAATGCAAAAGATACCTTATGCTTCGGCATTAGGTAGTCTAATGTATGCTATGCATTGTACAAGGCCTGATATCTGTTTCGCAGTAGGAATGATGGGTCGGTTTCAGTCGAATCCGGGTCCAGATCACTGGACAGCTATGAAGTGTATACTCAAGTACCTTCGTAGAACAAGGCACTATGAGTTGGTTTACACTGGACAAGAACTGACGCCGATTGGATATACAGATTCTGACTTTATGTCAGATTTGGAATCCAGGAAATCGACATCAGGTTTTGTGTTTATGTTAGGGGGAGCAGCGGTTAGTTGGCAAAGTGTGAAGCAGAAATGCATCGCAGACTCTACCACAGAGGCTGAGTACGTTGCAGCGTGCGAGGCAGCCAAAGAGGCGGTATGGCTCAAGAAATTCCTTACGGATTTGGGGTGCGTACCAGAGGCCCAGTTACCTATTGTGCTTTACTGCGACAATAGTGGGGCGGTAGCACAAGCAAAGGAGCCAAGACATCACCAAAAAGGGGAAGCACATTGAGCGCAAGTTCCACTTGATTTGGCAGTTTCAAAAGCAAGGGCGAGTAGCGGTGACACAGATTGCATCTACAGATAATGTTGCTGATCCTTTCACAAAGGCAATACCTACCAAGGCATTCGAGCGACATGTGGACGCGATGGGAGTCAAAACCGTTTTGCTTCGCTAGACCAAGTGGGAGATTGTTAGGATTGATGTGTTCTAAGCTTGTAAAACTTTAAGTTTTGGTCTAATAAAGATTGATAGTTATTAATATATATGAGATGCATATAGGTGCGTAACATAGTTACGTGTTCTTTAGAGAACAGAGAGCCATGGTTATATGGTAGTCCACTGAGTTGAAGACTAAGTGGATTGGTCCCGTATAACCTAAATATGTTCGCAGCTATGATCAGGTTGGTCGCCTCATCATGATAAGCTGTTGGCGATGACAGTTCATTGGATGTCTTCACCATGGTCATCACCAGGCACAGTGTCTGTGGCTGAACGGAACTAACACGGTGTACAGATCAGTGAGCAGACACTGGTACACTAAGCCGTGTTTCTGCTTAGGGTAAAACGGTCCTAAACCCTGAGGAACCACGACTGATGGACTAACCAGTTGCGTGGTGCTTTGGCGCACCAATGTGTTGTTAGGATTGATGTGTTCTAAGCTTGTAAAACTTTATGTTTTGGTCTAATAAAGATTGATAGTTATTATTACATGAGATGCATATAGGTGCGTAACATAGTTACGTGTTCTTTAGAGAACAGAGAGCCTTGGTTATATGGTAGTCCACTGAGTTGAAGACTAAGTGGATTGGTCCCGTATAACCTAAATATGTTCGCAGCTATGATCAGGTTGGTCGCCTCATCATGGTAAGCTGTTGGCGATGACAGTTCATGGGATGTCTTCACCATGGTCATCACCAGGCACAGTGTCTGTGGCTGAACGGAACTAACACGGTGTACAGATCAGTGAGCAGACACTGGTACACTAAGCCGTGTTTCTGCTTAGGGTAAAACGGTCCTAAACCCTGAGGAACCACGACTGATGGACTAACCAGTTGCGTGGTGCTTTGGCGCACCAATGTGTGAGGATCCATATGCAGTGATCCAAAACCACGGTGTACTGGGTTACCCGGCTGGCGTTGCATTAGCGTGTCACTCCTGCAGGCCATCCACACCCCTGATGGGAGGTGCGTTCCTTGGTGTGACTTACACTGTACCAAACCCAGGCCTGGTGGTCATCAGTTTGACTGTTGACCGGGTTCGGTTACTCGACGGGGTAATCAGAGGTACGATGTATAGGTCAACCTGGAAGGAACCAAGTCATATGATCATTCGAGTCTGACGGTAGTCTTCACCGCTCGAAGTGAATCATGGCATCAAGTGGAGGGACAGCGGGTTTACCACTACTAAGCGGAGAGCAGGGGTATGATGGAGAACATAGTAAGTCTGGGTGAATTGGAGTGCAGCCTGCGTCGCACTCTGGGTGGCTACGCAGGTTAACTCGAGCTCAGAGGATCGATGGTACACTCGGGTAGTGTGTCGATCGAGCTTGAGTTGGAAGCCATGAACCCCGGTCCCTGATGGTTCCACCTTATCAATATTATGTACGGTTCTTGAACCGTCTCCTCGGAACACCATAAGCATGAGGAAGAAAGAAGTATACGCTCCATGTGTGCATGGCACTAGAGCACGGTAGATGCGTAACTACATACGAGTACTAAGGGTTGAGCCCGAGACTAGTGCAGAGTCTTATGTAGTAATCCCTAGCCATAAGTGAACTTCGCTGCATAGGTGCGATGCACCGGGTATGTTGCGAGTTGACTAGTTGACTTTGCTAGAGGCACCCTCCGGTGGCCTCAGTTAATAGTAGGTAACTAGTAAAGATCACTTAAGTAATGGCCGCTAGGCATCGCACGCTAGAAATGGTCAAAATGAGGCGTCGGGGCGTTTTGGTAAAAACCTCACTCTGCCGGACCTCACTGTTGGCCGACCTCACTGGTGTGACACCTTGCTAGGGCCGGCCCTATGATGTAGGGATAAGAATCCCTCATCTATAGGGCCGGCCATATGGATAGGGATGGGGTGATAAAAACGGTTAAGATCGAGCCCTAAAAAGTGGGAAAACGGATAAATACGCGGAGAGATAAAAAGGAGATAATGGAGAGATGAGATAAGGGGGTCATTATCCCCTTGGATCCTTATCCAAGGGGGGGTGGCCGGCCCTATAAAAGCACCTATGGGCGCCGGCCCCAGGTGATGCAAAATCCGAACCCCCTCCTCTCTCTAATCTCTCTAGTTCTCTCCCTAATCTCTCTCCGTTTCCCGCTTGCTACTTCGTCTTCCTTGCGTGGAGTTCTGAAGAAGGAGAAGGGTCGTTCTTCGGAGGCACTCAGAGATCCGAGAGCGACATTCCGTGCATCGTGTGAGATCGGGTGAACAAGAAGGTAACATCTCCATTCGTACCGTCGGCATCTTCGCGAACGATCTTCCGTCTCCATCGACAAAGAAGACAATTCTCCGCGGTTAAAAGATCCGTACGAAAGGTATGTGTAATCTAACATGTAGATCTAGCGAGCATTATGATTTGCATCCATGCTAGTTAATCATTACGCTAGATTGCCGTTAGGGGTTTTCGATTCTCGTTCATACACATGCACACATATGTAGATTAGTTTCCATGAAAAGTTAAATAGTGTAACGTGCACCATGAACGGTCTTTCGACCGCCAAATCGTTTCCGCTGCGAGCCTCTGACCCGGATTAGATTCCAACATGTGTGAGGGTCCATATGCAGTGATCCAAAACCACGGTATACTGGGTTACCCGGCTGGCGTTGCATTAGCGTGTCACTCCTGCAGGCCATCCACACCCCTGATGGGAGGTGCGTTCCTTGGTGTGACTTACACTGTACCAAACCCAGGCCTGGTGGTCATCAGTTTGACTGTTGACCGGGTTCGATTACTCGACGGGGTAATCAGAGGTACGATGTATAGGTCAACCTGGAAGGAACCAAGTCATATGATCATTCGAGTCTGACGGTAGTCTTCACCGTTCGAAGTGAATCATGGCATCAAGTGGAGGGACAGCGGGTTTACCACTACTAAGCGGAGAGCAGGGGTATGATGGAGAACATAGTAAGTCTGGGTGAATTGGAGTGTAGCCTGCGTCGCACTCTGGGTGGCTACGCAGATTAACTCGAGCTCAGAGGATCGATGGTACACTCGGGTAGTGTGTCGATCGAGCTTGAGTTGGAAGCCATGAACCCCTGTCCCTGATGGTTCCACCTTATCAACATTATGTACGGTTCTTGAACCGTCTCCTCGGAACACCATAAGCATTAGGAGGAAGAAAGAAGTATACGCTCCGTGTGTGCTTGGCACTAGAGCACGGTAGATGCGTAACTACATACGAGTACTAAGGGTTGAGCCCGAGACTAGTGCAGAGTCGCATGTAGTAATCCCTAGCCATAAGTGAACTTCGCTGCATAGGTGCGATGCACCGGGGTATGTTGCGAGTTGACTAGTTGACTTTGCTAGAGGCACCCTCCGGTGGCCTCAGTTAATAGTAGGTAACTAGTAAAGATCACTTAGGAAGTGGCCGCTAGGTATCGCATGCTAGAAATGGTCAAAATGAGGCGTCGGGGCGTTTTGGTAAAAACCTCACTCTGCCGGACCTCACTGTTGGCCGACCCTAGTAGTGAGGCACCTTGCTAGGGCCAGCCCTATGATATAGGGATAAGAATCCCTCATCTATAGGGCCGGCCATATAGATAGGGATGGGGCGATAAAAACGGATAAAGTCGAGCCCTAAAAAGTAGGAAAACGGATAAATACGCAGAGAGATAAAAAGGAGATAATGGAGAGATAATGAGAGGGGGTCATTATCCCCTTGGATCCTTATCCAAGGGGGTTGGCCGGCCCTATAAAAGGACCTATGGGGCGCCGGCCCCATGTGCTAGAAAATCCGAACCCCCCCTCCTCTCATCTCTCTAGTTCTCTCCCGTTTCATCTCCCGTTTCCCGCTTGCTACTTCGTCTTCCTCGCGTGGAGTTCTGAAGAAGGAGAAGGATCGTTCTTCGGAGGCACTCAGAGATCCGAGAGCGACGTTCCGTGCATCGTGTGAGATCGGGTAAACAAGAAGGCAACATCTCCATTCGTACCATCGGCATCTTCGCGAACGATCTTCCGTCTCCATCGACAAAGAAGACAATTCTCCGCGGTTAAAAGATCCGTACGAAAGGTATGTGTAATCTAACATGTAGATCTAGCGAGCATTATGATTTGCATGCATGCTAGTTAATCATTACGCTAGATTGCCATTAGGGGTTTTCGATTCTCGTGCATACACATGCACACATATATAGATTAGTTTCTATGAAAATTAAATAGTGTAACGTGCACCATGAACGGTCTTTCGACCGCCAAATCGCTTCCGCTGCGATCCTCTGACCCGGATTAACTTCCAACAGTTTTATGCATATCTAGAAAGGTCACGACCTTCTGGACTTAGACCCTGGTCTACCGTGCTCCCACTAGGATTACAAACCCTCCCGCAAAGTATTAGTATCCTCGGAAAATATCATAGTCCCTACCTTGAATAATCAGCTTTCGCCTTTCTTGTAAGGATCACATTACATAGATTCCAAGGATCCCGATACTTTACTAGTTTGCCCATAATCCAAAGATCTGGAGCCTAGCCTAAGGTCAACGTGGAAAGGACTCCCACCACAATGATGCCTCGTTCACAATTTGATGTCTGATGTCGTAGTAGACCTCATCTTATTATAGGTTTTGATGCTGGCCAAATAGGGACATCCGACAACCTCCGCCGGACCTCAACCTAATGGTGGCATAACCAAATCGTGATGAGTTCATACTACTATCAAACATCATCTAGAAACGGGTATCACACAGTGAAATCCTAACCTAACTTGGTCGCTAGGATCACGTGGGGAAAGGACATCCCACTAGGGTTATCATACTTCTTATGGAGACATTAGTTAATTATCTCTAAACAAATCTAACACTGTGTCTATCTCGTTGCACAGTACTTGGCTAGCTGAATTACCACGAGGGCAGTTATCACCTTTCTTTTTAGCTAGCCACCGGATTCGCACGTGTTAGAACCATATAGAGACACCGATGAATCTATAAGCTTAGTACTAACCCTAAGCCTGATCTAGAGACTAACTCACAAGCAAGATAGATAATCACAATTATCATCGGGGTTCTCTAAACACTAAGTAAAGAGAAACAACAGAAAAACATCCAAACTGAATCAAGTCCAGGGTCTGACCCCTGAACCTGAATAGCATAGCCAAGATATCCTGCTCTTTCGTTCTGCACGATCTCTGACGACGATCCCCATCATCGCCAACTTGCACGCTTTCGCCGGATCTTTGCACGCCATGGTACCACTTGCCCGAACCGTGGATGAAGCATCATTTTCTTCTTTATGTGACCGAAAAACTAACATGCTCCGAGCAAGTGATCGTTCGTGTACAATTTCGCTAGAAAGAAAACGACACAATCCTAGAAAATATGGCTAGGGAACCGAGGATGGTCAACCCCCACCCTCGCCCATCTAGAGCCTTAAAATCCACAAGCACAATAATAATCAATGCAAAATTAAATCCGGGGTTCGACCCCCGGAAGCATGCAATCATAGATTACTATTCAGCACGGCACCTGCAAAAAGGCAATACCTAGCACAATCCATATGCATGATCTACGCCAAACCCCGACGAAAATATATGCCATCATATATTCACATGATGTTTTCACGAATTTATGCATGAAACACACACCAAAGCGTGCTCTGATACCAATTATTGGAATTGGATCCGCTTATCACAGTCGTAGCGGAAGCAAAAGATAGGTCCGAAGATCATACGGTGTATGTTTCATTAAAATTAATTCTATAAAACAATCTACATGCAAATCTATGATCTTAGCATATGTGCGGACACCCTTGAGGCATACTACGATCTACGGAAGACATGCATGCATCTAGTTAGATGTTTAGAATCATCATACCTTATGGATCTATGATCCAGAGATGACGGAACAATGAAGAACCACACTTGAATCGCAAGAGAAATTGTCGGATAGCACCTTGTCCTTTGCGAATTGAGGAATCCTCGAAATCCCATCTCTGAGTGCAAGGATTACGAGCCGACGGAGGAATCCGTTGCGAAGACGATGGTGAGCCGTGAGATATCCTCCTTCTCGTTCTCTCTTTTTCCTTCTCCTTCCTTCCTCTTTCTTCTCCCTTCTTCTTCCTCTCTTTTCCTCGGCCGAAACCACAAAGGAGGACAAAGGGGGGGTTCGGATTTTTTGGAGGAGAGGAGGCACTAAGGCCGACCCTCCCTCTCCCTATTCTACTTATAGGGCTGGTCTTCCATTGCTTCAAGGAAGCTAAGGCCGGCCCTAAATAGATTAGGATAGAGAGGGGCGATTTTTAGGGATTCCAAGTGTCTATCGTGAAGCCTGGACGAAAACGCCCTTCACGAAAAGTGAAAAACTGAAAGAGAGACTGAGTGAGGTGCGCTACTCGGAATTGAGTTCCGTCAGCGTCTGTGAGCTCCTGGAATTATTCTGCTCATTCTAAGATCCATATTCAATGTGTTCTGAACCATATTTTTGTACTTACCAAAATACCCCTACGGCCCGTAATACATGTTAATTAGGTTCTTAGGCTCCGGGCTTGCGCTCCATTGCGCTACTTTGCATCCAACGTATCCAACCAGGTCAGGGAACAATTCCTATACGCAACGACAGGGTGGAACCTTCAGGGTTCGGGATCTCTAGCTCCAACCGGATCCTTGATTAACTGTTCCGGTGACACACCGAAAGTTCCATTAATCAGCCCTAATTTAATTAACCCGCATAGCACCCAGAGTGCGACGCGAGTTGAACTCTAGTGATTCTAAATTTATGTTACTCCCTCGTAACCCTGTTCTCTACTATACTCCGATAATCCTCAGTCCCTCCTATTACTGGTGCCATAATACGACTCGGGCGGTGGGGAGCACCGTCAGATCCTGATCGATCATCTGACTAGGGTTTGATGACTTGTCATCTATAACACCACACACCTTCCGGTGCTATGCCTAGCATCCGGAACATCGTCAGTCATACTGACAACCACCAGGCCTGGGTTAACTGTATGGACAGATTGACTCATCAAAACGCACCCATCCAATACTGGATGTTGGATAACCTGTAGGGATTATATGTCACTCAATCGCCAGCCGGGTAACCCAACGTACCGTGGTATTAGACTATGGAGGGTCCTCATACGTTGGCACATCAAAGCACCACACAACTGGTTGGTCCAGTGAACATGGTCCCTCAAGATTAAGGACAGATTATCTATAGTAGTACGATGGTTTATGCACCAGTGTCTAAATCACTGAACTGTGCACCGTCTTGGTTCTTGTTCAACACGATCATCGTGCTTGGTCAGGTGAATGGGAATCCCACGTTCCCGTGGTGGAGACTTCACCACATCCTCTACCTGCCAACTGCTTGTTCTCGGTGAAACGACCGTTATCACCTAAGCTGTGAACTAGTTCTAGGTCTTCACAGAATTGGTCCACTGGGTCTCCCAAGCATGGATCCACCATGCGTCTCAGTGGCCTACTGTGTTCCCTAGGGTCCTTTTATTATATGAGTATTATGATATACCAGAGTAGTATTCTAATTAAAGCAATAACCAAAGTCATCTTTATTAATGTTAATACAGAAAATCCATGCTAAGGACACACGAGCTACAACAAAGCTTGGGTAGCTCGTTGGTCATTCATCGATCATCTGTATACCACTTTCCAATGGAAATGCATCGTTTTGTCATTTCATAAGTATGATGATTTCCACTGAGAGAGCTCGAGTGTCCATCGTTGAATGCTTCGAAAAGAAGTCCTCTCTCCTCCATCTCTAACTATCTTGATCTTTGGGCTTCTCTCCATCGGTTGCGGCGATGCGAAGTGGTGTGCCTTCTCTAGAAGATTTGGGAAGGATTCTCGAACTTCGAGTGTGGATCGTTCGAGACATCGAATCCAGCTGAAGACATTCATAGTGGAGTCGAGCGAGGTGGAATCATTATCGACAAAGTAAAGAGAACTGCAGGGTGATAGGACATGGTTGAGGGAGTCCTCCATCAACACCATCATGCATTTGGAGGGTTCTTAGGTCTACACCTGTCGAGGGTATGTTCCTGACCTTTGTATGATTCACTTTTTGTTTTAGTAGATTTTGATGATACCTCGAGTTTGCTCGACGAAGTTTTTCCCTGCGGGGTTTCCT
Source organism: Chamaelirium japonicum (assembly GCA_947650365.1). Classification (NCBI taxonomy): domain Eukaryota; kingdom Viridiplantae; phylum Streptophyta; class Magnoliopsida; order Liliales; family Melanthiaceae; genus Chamaelirium; species Chamaelirium japonicum. The sequence goes on along the minus strand of OX393560.1, from coordinate 39,209,967 downwards.
TGTGAAATTTTTCTCGTGTGCTGTAGCATAACATCTAAATGTTGTAGTCGTATATACCTTTATGTGTTTTATAATTATGAGATATTGTGTGTGTGTGTGTGTGTGTATGTGTGTGTGTGTGAGAGAGAGAGAGAGAGAGAGAGAGAGAGAGAGTTGGTTGGTTTGTGTGCGATCATCGAAGTTCAATGTTTTGTCTCTCCATCGTTTGTGTTAGACCTAGACAGAGCGTAGGCCGCTTTTGCCTTCGATCTTACTAGACTCTATAAGTGATCCCGATCATTGATTTGTGCAACGTACGGGAACCCTCGTGTTTATTTGTGAGATTTTTTGCTTGAATAAAAAAAAGGGTACCTCTCGCTCTCCTCTCACACCCATCCATAATCTACATATGCGATATATTTTTCAAGTAATTTGATCCAGCTTATAATAAACGTCCTAAACATGAGATATGTTTCTCATTATATTTTAATTAAACAAAAATCTAGAGTACAACTCATGAACATCATTAGAGATTCAGAAATCTAGAGTACAAAACCTCAAATTCATGAAATTATGATTAACTTTGGGGCATAGAACAGAATAGTAAAAAATAGATAGGAAACTCTAAAAATACAAATGGGCAATCGGCTAGGAGGTGAGAACAAATTTGTGAGCTAGAATTAGAGAGGAAATGAAGAGAAATGTGCATTAAAAATGTAGAAATTTAAGCACAAAAAAGAAAAATAAAAATAGTTCTAGAGCGAAATAGAATAAAAAGTTGAAAAGTGACAACAAAATAAGGGGGAAAGGCAAAATATTCAAACCTAGATCCAGATTTGGGGGATGATATGACAAAAATTGGACTACATGCTTGAGGAGATATGTCTCAGATATGCATCATAAAAATATTCACATTGGAGAAAAAAATGTGAAACCGCTGAGGATCCATATTCACGGACATCACTATAACCTTAGGGTTTGAGGATAGGATTTTGGGGAAGGGGGGAAGTGCTCCGATGAAAGTGAGCGATATTGCAAAGAGGAGCCACGAGCCCACCGAGGCCATGTGCGGCCTCGATAGCCATGAGCACTTCACCAGGTGCAAGAACTCCTCCTCGGTAGCATCGAATTCCTTCCTTATCATCTCCATCAACCGACATGCCCCCTTGCTTTGATGCGAACTCTTTCCATTTGAAAACACAAAATCATAGCAATTCGTTGGCCCCAAAAGAAAACTTAGTGGTTCTAAAAGGGCGACTGGAGAGGGGGCACTTACTATCGAGAATATCTTTTCTTTTATATCATTCCTCCCAAATCAGTCATTCGATTCGGGCTCGATGAAGAATTCGAGGATAAGAGTCGGAGAGGAATTGATAGCAAGGTTGAAGGATGGAAAGGAGAACGGAGGGTTAGGGTTTAAAAAAGAACAAAAATAGAAGGATAAATTACACTTTGCCCCGTGAAGTTTAACTCAAAAACACTTAAGCCCTCTATAGTTTAAAAACTACATTTTGTCCCCATCAATTCAGTTTTGATCATATAAACATTACCAAATGTGGAAATTAAGTAGGTAACAAAAGGGGTATTGTGCTACATTTCAAACGTTAGGGTGTGATTTGAAACAAAATAAACTATATATAAGGGGATTAAGAGTTTTTGAGCTAAACTTCAGGGGGCAAAGTGTAATTTATCCTAAAAAGAATGGAGAGAGGCTCGGAGCGAAAGGATCATCTCCAGTTGGTTGGCTCGAGTCGGTGGGGCCGGCGTGCATTACAGTGGCACATGGTCACTGGAGTGCAATCACTTTTGGGTCGCCAGCCTTTGTACGGCTGTGATGCGAGCCGAGCCTACCGACCAAGCCGACCGACTAGAGGAGATCTGACCTCTTCTATCCCGCGGCAGCTCCTTCGGATTTGATCGCGACACTGGGTAGTGGGCCAAGCTAAGGTGGGCTGTGGGACTGGGCTACAGTGGCTGTGGGCTTTGGCGAGCTATGGGGCGTTATGAAACTTTTCTCAAATCTCGGCCAGGCTACAGCCCGGCCGAGCCAACCAATAGACCCGCCCCTGGATCCATCACCGACGACCTTCTACCCCAGAGTCGTGGATCGACTTGCCGTGTATGCAATCTTTTTTGTTCTTTCCTTTCTTTTTTTTTTCTTTGATCTAATTTTTTGCCACATGTTGCATAGCATAGAGGCATCAATAAGAAAAAGGGGAAGGTGATGACGACATGCTTTGTGCAGAGGATGGCAGTTGTGGTAATTGATCCGACTTGTCGGGTATGTAATCCCTTTTTTTTTTTCCTTTCCTTTATAATTTTTTTTCGTATTGCAGAGCACAACAACAACAACTAAAAAGAAGGGAAAGGCAATAATGGCGAGCTTTGTGTAGAGGGCACTGACTCGGTAGTTGATTTGTAATACTTCCTCTTTTTTATTTTTTATTTAATTTATATTATAATTGGATAAAATTATTCTGTGACATTGATACTTTACTTTTTTATTATATTTGGTTGTACCATTAACTTGTGGAGCCTAGGGTATTGTTTGGAACCTATACAAATGAGGGTGTGTTTCTATTTGCATAAGTACAAATAAAATTTTATATTTGGTTGTTGATTTTTTAAGGTATTATTTGGATCCTATACAAATAGGGGTGTGTTTCTATTTGCACAGGCACAAACAAAATTTTATATTTGGTTATTGATTTGTTAGATGTGCAACCGGTTGAACAAGTTCAAATATGTGTCGCTAGCTGGTCTTTTGAGAATTCGTCTCACCCCATGAACAAATAAAAACCCACCACTTATTTGCACATATGGTCCCCATTGGAGGCATAAATACATACACTCATATAAACAAATGATAGGAACAGACAAATAAGTATAACTACGAACATGTATTTCTTTGCATATGCATTAAAACAATGCATATGCAAAGAAACACACATCATATACACGCAACATCCAAACAAGCCCTAGATGTGTAACCGGTTATACACGTTCAAATATGTGCTGCTAGCTGGTCTTTTGAGAATTCATCTTACCTCATGAACAAATAGAAACCCACCATTTATTTACATATATAGTCTCCACTGACATAAACACATTCACAAATATGTACAAATAACATAAATAGACAAACAAGTACAACTATGAATATGTCTTTCATTGCATATACATTACAACAATGAATATACAATGAAACACACGTCAAATATACACAACATCCAAACAAACCCTAGGAATCATTGTCTTCTTTTATTTTCTGCCACTTCTAAATGACCAATATATTTGAAATATATTTAAGAAACATAAAGTATACTTGGGGATAGTAAGGATATCCTCTTCTCTTAACGAAATTAATGCATTTTTGAAATTTGAATTATGATTCCCATAAGGATCTATCGTTGAGTCGATCAGTTTAACTTTATATTTTAAACTTATCTTCATAAAAGTTCTAATATAATTTATTTTATATTTTTAGTGGAACATCATTCTCTTCTCCATGCTTATAATTTTGAAAAGAAGGGTTTCTGTGTAAGAAGTATCCTTCGCTTCTGTTTATTTACATTTACTTTAGTTAGATTGATTCTACAAATTTTAGAATTAATGTCTTCTTTTATTCTTTGCCATTTCTAATGCGCTATACGCTTCTAACACGCTATAAAATTGAGGCACTAGGAGTTTTTGTGTCTGTCAGCACTGTTACCGTTGTCTTCGACAACAAAACACTTTAAAAAGGACTAACGATATGCCCTAACAAAATGGAGTTGGTGTTCAAGTGGAAAACTTTTCAAAAGCCACCCAAACTGCAACAATGTTATCACACCTCGAAAGTATATCACTCATCCCCTACCGCACCGCCATCTGTTAATTGTGGTTCTTGCCACGTCCCCGACCGAGTGAACCGAGGGAAAGGATGAACCTTAGAGGAGTTGAACTCTTCACGGGTGGTAGCCCAAATCCTGGCCACTGGGATTACCGATGTGATCGTTACTTAAATAAGATATGAGAACCATACTAATTCTTAACCTAAGTTTCAAATTTTGATAATAGATCCAAATCGGACCGAAATCGATATGGAAAGCAAGAATCAAACCCGTGCCTAAACCAAATCCAATCAGCTTGTTAGTTACATGGATATGATCTTGATGGATTCAGCCCGAATCCGACCTGCCTCATCGGTCACCACACCACCCTCGATGCTTCCGAGGACCGAGCAAGAGACGTCCGGCATTTCCTTTGGAAAAGCAGAGGAGAAGGTTTATCCAAATGTGACCGGTGGTGACCGTAAATGGAGTCCCCTATAAAAGACGATCCAACGCATTTTTCGACTTCGAAGGAGGAACCGGTGCCTGGTTCTTCCATTCCCGTCTCTCCCTCCCCACCCTCTGAATGGACCTCCGCCGGCGGCTCCCCTCGAAGTCACCGCAATCCTCTCCGGCGGGGAAGCCCCCCGCCGCCTCCACCGCCACGGAGGGCGGCGCCGCCGCCTGCCCCCGTGTGCAGGCCTCGGACGCGCTTCCCCTCCCCATCCGCCTCACTAACAAGCTCTTCTCCGCCCTCTTCATGCTCTCCATCTACTTCCTCATGTCCCGGTGGCGCGAGAAGATCCGCGCCTCCACCCCGCTCCACGTCCTCACCTTCGCCGAGATCGCCGCCGTCGTCGGCCTCGTCGCCTCCCTCATCTACCTCATCAGCTTCTTCGGCATCGACTACGTCCAGTCCTTCGTCTCCTCCCACGACGACGACGACGAAGACTTCCCCCTCTCCGCCGCCCCGTGCCCCATCCTCTGCTCGCCCGGCGCCGCCGAGAAAATGCCGCACCTCCCGGAAGACGACGAGGAGATCGTCCGCTCCGTGGTGTCCGGAGAGATCCCGTCCTACGCCCTCGAGTCGCGGCTAGGGGACTGCCGGAGGGCCGCCGGGGTGCGGCGGGAGGCGCTGCGGAGGATCACGGGGAGGGGTATCGAGGGGCTGCCGCTCGACGGGTTCGACTACGGGGCGATCCTGGGGCAGTGCTGCGAGATGCCGGTGGGGTACGTGCAGCTTCCGGTCGGGGTCGCCGGGCCGCTGGCCCTCGACGAGAGGGAGTACTACGTGCCGATGGCCACCACGGAGGGGTGCCTGGTGGCGAGCACCAACCGGGGATGCAAGGCCATCGCGGAGTCCGGAGGAGCCTCGAGCGTGGTGCTGAGGGATGGGATGACGCGTGCGCCGGCCGTGAGGTTTGCGACGGCGATGAGGGCCGCCGAGCTCAAGTTCTTCGTGGAGGATCCTAGCAACTTCGGCGCCCTCTCCGTGATGTTCAACAGGTACTGGGTTTGTTTCCTGTTTTCCCTTTTCTTTCCCATGTTGGATTCTCGTTGTGGTGTGGCCGGCTGACGAGATTGGGGCTTCGAGTAGTTGAGCGTTGTTCTGTTGCTCTCGACGCCGAATTGTTGCACGCCAGATGTTCGATGATGGGTCTCTGTGGCTGTTTTGTTTTGTTTGTTGTATTTCATGACAAATGCCTGTTGTAGTTGTTTTACATCTCCATGTTTCTGATGGTTCTGCAGGTCCAGCAGATTCGGCAGGCTCCAAGGGATCCAGTGCGTGCTCGCAGGGCGGAACCTCTACATGAGGTTCAGCTGCAGCACCGGCGACGCGATGGGGATGAACATGGTGTCCAAGGGCGTGCAGAACGTCTTGGATTACCTACAGAATGATTTCCCGGACATGGACGTGATCAGCATCTCTGGTTAGATTCATTTCCCCTCAATTATAGCTGAATCATATGATTGGATTGCCTGAACCTCTGGTTAGATTCATCCCCCCTCCTTAATTTTAACCGAATCATGCGCTTGAGTTACCAGCACTGTAACCTAGTTTCTTTTGATTCAAATTTAGTTTCTGTACTTATTCTTTCTATTCAATCTTGCACAAACAGCTGGAAATTGGTAGTTATGTTTATGAAAACGACATTCAAATGTATTTTTATGACACATTTAGTGAAAAATTTTATCTGCTGTAATTTCTCCTAGGGTGGATAGAAATGGTGATAAAGAAATAAATCTCACCCTCTATGTAGTGAATGGCTCGTTCCCTTTGTTCATTCCAGGGGAGGTGATTTAGATTTTGTCTAAATTCATCACCAAAATCTTTCCTTCTTCTGTTAGCGGTGCATGGAATCAGATCATCGCTTTCATTGGTTAAACATTTCTTAGCTGTTGCTTCTAGTTTTGTCGTGTTGCTAGTTTATCTAAATATGTGTGTGTGTGTGTGTGTGTGTGTGTGTGTGCGGGGTGGGGCGGGAGGGCGGGGGTGGGGGAGGGGGGGTTGGGGTAAGGAAATATTCAGTGGAACCGTTGCACCGCCAGCCGTCTGATGCAGGAACCCCATCCCACTGAATAGCACTCAGCCGTTGATGCGGTCACCCACCTTGACCTTATGGGTCCCATCATGCATGCATCAGCATCTGACTGTGATTCAGTGGGACGGGGGTGCTTGCATCAGATGGCCATGAGCACCCGTTGCATCATGTCAGCCCGTGCAATGTTTCCACTGAATGTTTTGTCATTTGGAATTGGCCGTGCTGTCAATCTGATTACAGTTGGCCTTAAAGGATAATGCAGTGTGATCTAAATCCCAAATAATAGTGGAGCTTACGGAAGCTTTCACTTATTTATGATCAGAATAGAACCACCATTTCCCCATGTTTAAACTTTTTGTCGTTGCGCTGGACAGGTAATTTCTGTTCGGACAAGAAGCCGGCTGCCGTGAATTGGATCGAAGGGCGAGGCAAATCAGTGGTTTGCGAGGCAACAATCAAGGAGGAGGTGGTAAAGAAAGTCCTCAAGACCACTGTGCCAGCACTGGTGGAGCTGAACATGATCAAGAACCTTGCTGGATCAGCGGTGGCCGGATCTCTGGGTGGGTTCAATGCTCATGCCAGCAACATCGTGTCCGCCATATTCATTGCCACCGGCCAAGATCCTGCGCAGAACGTGGAGAGCTCTCACTGCATCACCATGATGGAAGCCGTGAATGATGGAAAGGATCTTCATGTCTCTGTGACCATGCCATCTATTGAGGTAACCATGTTATCATTTCCTTATGTTTAATTGTGGTGATTCTACCCTTTCTTTTAATTTCATGTCTGGTCTAGCTTATTCAAACAAGCAATCTTTATGTCACTCTTCATACTGTTAAGTTGCTTATAGAAAATGCAATCTGATGCTGGAAGTACAAGTACAAATGAACTTGGGTTGTTAGCTGGTCATAAGGTAGTATGATATAACTGAACTTGGGTTAATGATGCAGTTAGTGTTCTGCTGTCCTTCACCAAAAAATAATATGATAATAATAATGATAACTGTCCTTAGAGCATCTCCAATGGGCTCCTAAGGTCGCTCCCTGTGAGCCTTAGGAGCTCCCAGCGAAAACCCCATTCTCCAATCTGCTCCCAATGCTGACGTGGCTCCGACGTGGCTCTGGGAGCTCCGAGCGCTTTGCCATAGTTAGGAGAGGTCTAGGAGCTCCCAGCATGTGGTCCCCACATGTTTTTTTATAGTTCATCCGGAGCTACTTTTGTGAAGTAAAAAAGTTTCTATTAGTTTGTGTCTTTGTGAGATGCCCTTCTTACATGTACTTTTTACAATTTCTATTAGTTTTAGGGGGTGCAGTCAAAAAAAGTCCTAGGAGCTCCTTATTGGGATCCTGTTGGGGATCGTCTATCTCCCCCACTTGCTCCTATCCTACATGGCCGTGTAGGACAGCCTTAGGAGCTCCCAGCGCTAGGAGCCCATTGGAGGTGCTCTTATCTAACTGGTGTTAAATGGAGTTATGTGGAAACCACTGTCATTCTCTTTTTCACGATTTAAAAGCTTGGGACCAGGGCCCATATTGGCGGGCCAAAAAACAAGTCAACTCGTCCATTGACTTGGTATCGACCGGTTCTGGCCGATACTGAAAGTGGGTCATGTGCAAAAATGCTCATGATTATGCCTACTGGCTGTTAGTGGGTAGTGGAACATGCCGATACGACTCAGCCGTATAATATCATCCCTAGCTAGGATGTATCAGCCGATACGGCCCGACTTGTATCTGCCTCTGCTGATGTCATGTCCATGTACAAACTGGCTGGTACGACTCGGTATAGGCTGAGTTTTTAAACCATGCTTCTCTGCCCGTACCTTCGAATCTATATAGCCGTTAAATTATATACTTTCAATTCTCTAACAAGTTCCCTTTTTTAAGTCTGGGGAGTTGGTAATTGCTAGACATACCTTCTTGATTGAGGGCACCAGAGAAGAGGAATTGTTGAATTTCTTCCCTATCTATTTGGTGATATTACCCCCAGATGTTCAAGACTCCCATGAGGGAAAAGATTCTGTCTCCAAGCTCAGACTTGCTGTCCTTTTCCTGAAGAACTAGCCATTTGTCTTTTTTATGTTAAAGCTTTATTTTATTTTTTCGGTGCTACTAAATGACAAATTGCCTCTGAACAAAAGAAAACTTATAGGTAGAGCCTGTATGATCGATGGTGAGTACACCTAACCGTGCACGATAGTGAGCTCCTGAACCCTGACCTTAGCCATTGATTCAACGAATTTAGGTTAAGGCCCGATGATCTGAAATTTTGTGAACTAGACCTGACATCTTAAACTAGTTTTATTATGTCCTATTCTCTCTGGTCTCGGGTTTGAACCGATTTAGGTCTGTTAATTGTATTTGGACTTTGGACTCTGTGGAATTAAATCCAAGTGGGACTATATCGACGGAAATATATCACTTGCAAGTTATTAAAGTTATGCACTGTTACTTTCATGATTATCAAGTTTGTGGAGTCAACTATGTTGGTTCTTTCTTTAAACCTTGTTGTTTTCATGTTAATGTATAGGTGGGCACAGTTGGGGGTGGGACTCAACTTGCATCACAGTCGGCCTGTTTGGACCTACTCGGGGTGAGGGGTGCGAGTCTGGAGACACCCGGGGCGAACGCCCGCCTTCTGGCCACCATCGTAGCCGGCGCTGTACTCGCTGGAGAGCTCTCCCTCATGTCGGCGCTCGCAGCCGGCCAGCTCGTAAAGAGCCACATGAAGTACAACAGATCCACAAAGGATGTCTCCAAACAGACCAGCTGACCCCCCCCCCCCCCCCCCCCTCCTTCTCACTTGGGCCGTCTGATCTTCCCTGATGCTCTCTGCTCTGCATCATCTGACCATCTTTTCATGCTTATCTTGTATTGTTTACATGGCATCAGCCTGGAATGCCTCTGCGGTTGTTTCTCCTGTATTAGTTGGTCTCTTCTGGTTCATAGGGCTATCAAAAGAAAAATAAATCTATTAATCTGTGTCATCTAATTTTATCTTGAGCAGTGATATCGTACGGTGGCTGATGCATCTACTGTGTTGTTTGCCGACGGACGATTGGGATGAATCAAGCCTGCCCTCAGTGAAATGTGTCGCTGTGGCGGGACTGAAGCATCTACCGCCTCCGGTCTGGGCTGAGTGCTATTCACCTATATCGGATGGCTATGATGAATCAGGCTCCCCAGCTTACAGTAGTGGACGCCTTATGGGATCATTTCTCATTTATATTAAATTAGAACCTAATTTGTGTTAGGTTCTAATTTAATCAGTACATTTATCTATCTATCTATCTATATCTATACCTATATACTTATAAAATGGAGGTCTTTGGTGCCACGTAGCAGCCTCCCCCCTCCCCTTTTCCCAGCCCTTTCTCTCCTCGCGAAAATTTCGTTGGAGAATTGATGTTAGGTCTTTTAAACATATCATATTAACGATAAGGACACACATAAATGCTTTAGCTAGCGTTTGGTCATTTTGTTTGGAAAATGTCAATTTTGCTAGTATATGTCTGTACAATGAAATCAAATAAGAGTAACAATTCGGTAAAAAATCACATTTCATTGTAACAATGCAAAGAGTAATAATATGTGTAGATTGTTACTCTTAGTTACTGTAAAATCACTGTAGTATTTTTTTTTTTCTTTTTGAGAAATCTCCCGGTGAAAAATGCTACAGTGAAATCACTGTAGCAAAAATCTTTGTTTTTTTTTTTGAAAATTCTTGCTTTAAAAAAATTAGTACAAAAGGAACAACAATCTGTAAAGTACTATAGCTAAAGAGTAACAATTTCTCTTAAATTTCAAAAAAAAAAACAAATTCTCTTTCCTGTAGTGAAGAGTAACATTTGTGATTTTTGTATTCGGGACAATTTTGTCACTTAAAGGTGAGAAATGTCGACATGGGACTTGCTGTAAATGTATCTTTTTTGGGGTGGGATCTACTGCAAAACCACCATGTTTCCTATCGTTTTCCCCAAATTGATCTCTTATCAGTGACCTAACAATAAATCTCCAATTTCTTTTATAATTAAATCTCTCTCTCTCTCTCTCTCTCTCTCTCTCTCTCTCTTATACACATGCGTGCGTACACACACGCTCAATGGGGATGCAGTGGTGGATGTACGATCCGAACAAGCAACATCATAGTCATTTTTGCATCGCACATGATTTTTGTTTTTTGTTTTTAACAGCACATCGCACATGTTTAGTACTAGTAAAGATTTATGAAGTTGAGGTCCCAATACATCATGTCAGCCTTCAAAATTTCTCTCTCTCTCTCTCTCTCTCTCTCTCTCTCTCTCTCTCTCTCTCTCTCTCTCTCTCTCCTATGTTTTTTTTTTTTTTTTGAGAACCCCTCCTCTCAGGAGGGAGGGTTTGGCGGACCCCAACCAGAAGTCATTATGAACTAAGATAGGATACCATTACAAAAGCAGAGGGCCTCCACCCCTAGTGGTTAAGAGGCATGCATCGACACCCAAGGTGTACCCCCTTCCAACACGGGCTAACAAAAAAGCCTTGCACAACAAGCAAGAAAAAACAACAAGCCGAAAGACCTAAGGCTCGGAAGCCCTCGATCTTTCCATATCACGGAAAAGAGCTAGGAGCGATCCCGAGTCTTTCTCCTCGATGGAGAAGCCGACAGCCGAAGCTAAATCAAGGATGGTTCTGTCCTCCAGCAGGTTGATGGTTCTGTTCTCCTATGTTTTTCAAATCTCTCTCCCACATCACAATGAGGAGCATGATTCATTGCATCAAGCGGCACCACAATCGTGCGTGCACTGTCCCGAACAGTTATGGCGATACAATATTATTAGTTTTTTTTTAGTACTAACAATTTAGACTAAATTAATGTCTCACAAAAGGGGGTCCCTTGATGTCCTTGTTACATAGGTCAATGACCTCCTGACCAAAACTTTCATATACAATATATGGTTCAATTAAACCTCTAGCCCCCTTGGCCAGTACGTCAACTACTTGGTTGCCCTCTTGAAGTATATGGGTCTCTTAAAATGTGCTGAATTTTTTTGCCCTGCAGATGCAATCCGGCATCAATGGTTGGTCCGAGCCGTTGGTGCACAAGCCTCGGATAATCTGATCTGCATCACCTTCAACCCATAGCTGACTCCTCCACCCACAATCGTCAACACAAGTCTTGGATACAATATTATTATTAGTTTGAGTTGGTGGATATGCATCCAACTTTCCTTTATCCTCTAATAATAAATGCCCTCTAATAAATGCAGCAGTGAGGATCGAAGACAGAGATATGGGCAGTGGCTCTTCCTATGGTAGCTCATGTGATGGGCATGCCATCCATGGGCTACAGCCTACAGGTAGGGCACTAAAACCATGTGGGCCTTCTAGCTTCTTCACCTTATAACTCTGTCCATACTGCCTTGTTTGGATGCTACTTTATTTGCACAAAACACCCCGTGCAATTCCAGAATTAGTTTTTGCATCCATCGCGCACGACGCAACTTGGTTAGGTCTTTCTTTTTTTTTGGTACACGAGACAGTAGCCTTGATTACAAGGTCGCTAAGTCATCCCTAACCAGGGCTGGCAGAACACTAAGAAACACATGCTCCCAGAACCCCTCATGCCCACTCCTAAGGGTCTCCTACGCCAACCAATGAGCCGCACTATTGCTAGTACGTGGAACCCAATGCACCTGAGTCTCTGGCAAAATTCTCCAATCCATAAGACAAGCGGATATGATATGAAACTCTTTCTTGGAGCCTCCCTTACCAAGCACTAAGGCATCACTGGCTTGGGATGCATCAGTATACACATCCACCTTACTCGCACCCCGACGAACAAGCTCCTCGATTTCAAAACCCGGTCTAAACTCTAGGTGGCTCATCCAAGTCCGAGCTCGGCCCGAAGTTCTTGGGGTTGCTACCGTCAGTTGTGTGGGATGCTTTGGTCGAACACTATTGCTAGTTCGCTTTCGAGCCTAAATCTGGCTGAGCTTAACGTGGCATGAGCTCGACCCAAACTGAAGTTCCGGCCTGATACTATGTCCAAGATCAGCCAGGACCAAGCTCAAATAAAGCTCAACCTTTTTTTTTTTTTTCAGATCAAGTGGAAATGATCGAGCTAGCCCAGCCCAGTTGATAGTCCTAGCCATGATGTCGACCTTGCTCGGTGTCTCAAGCCCATGGCCCAAACTCTAAGGCCCACATACAGGTAAGAGGAATAAGTGAGGGAGCGGCAATGGCGGTGCCATGTGACTGCAAGCCCCTCGAGTGCTGGCCGGGCACCGAGGTGAGGAACAGAAGGCGGCGAGCGTAGCGTCCACAGGCACTGTGCTTCCATAGGAGTATATGGAGGCGCCAATGGGCGACTTGTCGTGGCAACAGCGGGCGACAAACAGGAGCGCCGAGGCGTAGAATTTCTCTCTTAAGTTGGGTCCGAGGTCTACATCTTAATGGCTATCCACGAGTTCATTTCATGACGAAAGATGTGTTTATCTCTCGGAGAGCTTTTCTCTTGATGAAAGAGGTGTTTATCTCTTGATGGTGATCAAGGAGCGCATCTCTCCATGAGTTCATCTTCTTGAATGATCTTGCGGGATGATGCCATGCATCCACATTCGAACATGAGAGTTTTATGTTAATTGTGATGCACCAGTCATGACTATCGTAACCATGCATGATAACCATAGTTACAAAGTCGAAAAATGGAAAAAAAAGGCAAGGAAAAAAATCGGAAAAATACAATGAAAACTGAAAAAAAAACCGACAAAACATCGGAAAAAACAAAAAAAATCTTAAAAATCATACAAAGTTTGTATATATGTCATTTTCCAACATTAAGTAATCAAAAGATCAAAATATATAGCATATGCATTTATTAAGCATGAACAAAATAAAACCTGAACCCAATTTAAACCCGGACAAAATCCGACGCGTTTTATACATGTTTTATACGTGTTTTTTTCGCTTTAAACGCATATAAAATACGTAAAGACGTTTTTTTTCAAAAAAGCGAGTTTTTTTTTTGTTTGCTACGACTTCGGATCCATACGTGTTTTATACGCATTTTTTTTAAAAAAAACGTCCGATTTGGTAACTATGATTATAACAAAGTATTTATTTGATCATCCTAGGATTTTCTCATGGCCGTCATCGAATGGTCTAGATTGTGCCATGTGGATGATCCCGCAATGACAAGGACCACTGTTATATCACCCTTGATTTTCTAAAATCAATTTTCTATTAATTATTTGAGTGAAACCAGTTATAAGATGCAGAGCACCGAGTTAGCATTCAACGCATCTTGAATCGCATCAATCGGAGTCCGAATGGTGGGAAACGACCAAAATGCTATTGGGTTTCTTACAAAATAATATTTTTAATTCTGTAATTATTTAAATGTGCATACAACTTGATATATTGCATTTCCAGATCTGTAAGTATACATCTAAATCTAGGGTTTCATGCCCACCAGAGGCTGATAGGAGAGTTGGCATAGCAAGTGATGCTTGGTGTGGAGGTTGTGGGTTCGATCAACTCCTCCTCCCATCGATTTATCAAGGAGTGAAGGGGGAATTGTCGAGTGGGTCGGCCTTGACTCCCGGATGCTGGGATTAATCTGAGTCTGAAGTGGGCCATTGCTCGAAAGGTTTCGGGACGCCCGCCAATCTTAAAAGAAAAAAAAAGGGGGAGTTAGCGTTCAGTCCGCCATAAGATACCCTATTTAGCGTGCAAGACACCCAACAGTTTGTTTGAGTTGGGGTCCCTCCGCAAAGAATGGGACACCGCCAGCTCCGCCATATTATTTTAAAGACCCATTGATACCCTTTTGATTTTACTCAAATTAAAAACCTTTCCATCAGTAGAAATCCGAATATATAAACACTGTAGCAACCGTTACTATTTATTTTCGAAATTTTATTATTTGCTATAGTAAAATCACTGTAACAAATATTTTTTTTGGAAAACTCAATTTTAAAATTTATATTATTTTGCTACAGTGAAATTACTGTAGCAAATGTTACTATTTACACCGAAGTGTTACTCTTTATAAAGAGTAACATTTCGAATAATAAAGAGTAACATTTGCTACAATGAAATCATTGTAGTATTTTTTTAAAATAAATCTTATTTAAAATAGAAAAATTATATATATCAAAATCACTGTTGCAAATGTTACTCTTCATTATCGAAATGTTACTCTTTATAAGGAGTAACATGTCGATAATGAAGAGTAACATTTGCTACAATGAAATCACTGTAGCAATTTTTTTTGATAAATCTTGTTTAAAAAATTATAAAAAAACAACATGAATCACTATTGCATTTTTTGTGGGACGATGCATGAAACTCTTCACATGAAGAAGGAAAGAATAAAAAAGATTGTTTTGGTCTTTTTTTAAGAGTTTGTTACACATAACAAACTCTGAACAGCTGCAGATGCCCCACAGGTTTTTTGAAATGACTAAACATTAATAAATTTATAATCATAGGGACCACAGCTATAACCAATAGTTTTGGTGTCCCTACATGAAACTGATCAGTTTTACAAGTACCTAAGGCACATTACCCGGAAAAAAAACTAGGGTTTTATCAACACATCTCTTACCTCTCTATTATCTCTCTCATGTTCTCTTCTTTTTTTTTTGGTTCATAGAAGGAGGGAGTCATAATCGGTCCCCCAGGAGGCGCCACATGCCGGCGTAACATAGAAACCCGCCACCTTGTAGGAGCACAAGCCCTACATCATCCCGGCACCAGCTGACCAAGAGGGAACAAACCCTAAACCTAAAACCAAAACAAATCGCCACACTGGGCCGAGAAACCGACGCCACACCGGGCATGAGGACAACACCATATAACCTCGGTCTTGGGGACCTCATAGCACATAAGAAATATGAATAGGGAAAAACTAATAGTAGATTTTGGGGGATGTTGACGAAGACCCTGAGCTGTTGATCGTTCCCGATCACATCGGTATCTTATGTCCGAATCATTTGTAGTAAGGGCTAATACTGGTATCGTATTATGGGGATTGAGAATTGGTAACTACGGTCAAATTCCAAGAGGTAAAGCAATTAGGGAGAAAGAGTTGTTTGATAATTATGGTCTTAATTAAAATTACTAAAAAATGATTAAAGTAGATGAGGGAAATCAGAGAGAGAGAGAGAGTCTAGGGCGGAGAATCCACCACTAGCCACAATCTAGTCTACCTATGCTAACTAGGGTTTTTTCCTTCAAAAGTGGCGTTTCAATCTATTACAATAGAAATTACAATGGATTTCAATGAAGATTATCATCTCCAACGGCATGCGTTATATTCGGTCGGCACGATCCGTCCTTTAGGGGCACAGACCATTTTCCCTTGGCATAACTCATCTCATTGATGACAAATAATTAAAATAAAGAATTTCTCTCACCACGCGAATGGCATGCACCATCTTAGTTTAGCACGGTCCATCTTTTCAGGGCACGGATTGTCTTCCTAGGTATGGTGCATCTCTTGTGAGATGAGAGGAACAATTAATACATAGCAAGACAAATTAATTTGGTCCATCCGATGATATAGATCATCATTGAGGCATACAAAATTGAGGAAAAAGAACTACAGAATATAATCATTAAAATATTTGTCAAGCCAATCCCCAAACAAAACGTTCAAAACCCTAATTAAATATAAGAAAAACTACAGCATGGCTAGGGCATCCGAAGCCCTAGAGAAGGACTAGCCACTCATGGTAGGGATGACGACGAGAATGTTGATGGAGAGCGATCATGGATCCATGGTGGCAATTCTTCTTCTTCCCTTGATCTTCCTTCTGGGATGACGACTTTCGAGCTCCCCCGATTCGGATTAGAGGACTGCTCAGACTTTCACTTCCCAAATTCTCCCGTTCATGTATGCGAAACGTGCTTAAATAGGGCTCCCAGCGTATGTGGTTTGTAATTCTCCCGCAGCAATCTTGGGCCATCCAATCTAGGGTGTCGAAGGAATGGATGGGCACTTCCGATCGATCGGGCCTTGCGACCAATTGATCAGGAATTGAAAACCTTCTGTCTACGATACAGGCCTTCTCCAATTGATTGGGTCTCACGACCGATCGATCGGAGATGGCAAATCTTCTGTCTGCAAACTGTAGTTACCTTTGGAAATTGTCCCTCTGGAGGTTGCTGTTATTAATTCTTGTACGTTGGTTGCTTTTTGATGTATTCTTCGCTCTTCGGAGTGCTTTCCTGTAAATCGTATAGATGCAAATAATCAGATCAATTGAAGGCATAACTTCTATGATTTATGAAAGATTAATTGCTAAGATAAGGCGCTTTTATGCGCCAATCAGACCCCCAAACTTAAACCTTACTCATCCTCGAGCAGGAAGGAGTTCGATTCTATAAGAGAATATGTAAATTAAATTGGAAGGCACAAACTAGCGTCAAACACAATTGTCTTGGTATTATTCGTTTAAAAAGAAATAAATCTAGTCACAATGAATCGCATTGAAGTGAGGCACTTGCAGACTTTATGCATTGCTCAATTTA
Source organism: Chamaelirium japonicum (assembly GCA_947650365.1). Taxonomy (NCBI): domain Eukaryota; kingdom Viridiplantae; phylum Streptophyta; class Magnoliopsida; order Liliales; family Melanthiaceae; genus Chamaelirium; species Chamaelirium japonicum. Next base: position 39,193,119 of record OX393560.1, on the reverse strand, counting down.
AAATCGAACTATGATTCAGTCTATCTCATGCATGATCATATCTGTGTTGTGAGGTTCTAGCTTAGTGTCAAGGAACTACTATCCTACTATTAACAATAGGCAATATTTGGATTCTTTGATTTTTCTCAAAAATAGTGAACAAACCAGGTTCACTAATATACAAGAATATATTTATATCAATATACTTTTTTTTTTGAAGTCTGTGCAATGTCTAATCCCCTTAAGCTTTCTACGCAACCCTTTTATTGAGTTTTCTGGTCAATGATTCCTTGGTCAAATAGCTTCAGGGCATTGGGTGTGGAGACACCCCTACGGGCCTTACTGGCTCAGGCTGTGAGGGCTACAAGATTCGACTAAACTTATCCCCTGCATCACTTCGACTTCCACTGTTTGACGCGAAACCTCAACTGGTTAGGTCGAGCGCCCCGGTTACTAGGTGGTGGTCTTGGATTACAGGTGTCCTCATCTTAACTTCTTACTGTTTGACGCGAAACCTCAATTGGTTAGGTCGAATGCCCCGGTTACTAGGTGATGATTAAGATGAAGTTATAAATTTTTTTTTGTATATATGTGAAGAAATATATAGAGATATAAAAGCAAGCCTGGTCCATTTTTATTCTGGATTAGATTAATTTATCTTAGTATTGCTTTAAGTTAAGTTTGGATGCTCATCTTATGAAAATAAGCTAGAGTGCATGTGTAGTTGGATACGATCACGAATTAACTTACTGAATCAAAACTTCTCAACTAAAGTGAATTAAGCATAAAGCAAGAGGTGTCACGGTTTCAAGCACTTCATTGTTAAAATGTTTATTTCTGTAACTAATAATATCCATAAATTACATGTGTATGCGCACCCCCAAACTTAAAGTACACATTGTCCTCAATGTGTCGAATTCAGTAGGAAAAAGAGCGAGATGCGAATAATTTATCAGGGATATAAAATAGTTATTTGAAAAAATAATATTTGGTTTGCTGACATAGAGTATATGTTATGATAATGCGGCACCCCCAAACTTAAGATTTGGAATACCTGAATTATTAGTAGAAGAGAAGCAAATAGATATATATATTGCATGCCATTCGGATCATAGGATTTCTCATCAACATTCGTTTATTCAAAGAAAAATAATAATGCATAATGAAAAGAAGTAATAGAAATAACATAGGTTACCTCCTAAGAGCGCTAAGTTTTACGTCTTCAGCCAGATGTTACAAAATTAAAGTTCGAATTCTAAATAAAAAACAAACGTGCTAGTGTGGTATTGTTGCTACCTGCGAACTGCACAGATCGCGAGAAAGGTGTAGTGTGATCAGTCGTTCGTTGAGTTTGAGTGTATAAGAGTTAGTGCGTCCATCGTGAATGGTGCGTCGATTGTATTGCCAAGGTCGTCCTAGGAGAATTTCATAATTCTCAAGTTGAAGCACGTGGTACCATATCAAATCTGTGTAATTGGATTCGATGTGGACATTGATGGCACACTTATGGGATACTAGAATTTCTCCTTCGGGCTTTATCCATCCAACCGAGTAGCTTTGTTCCAAAGGAAATTGTTTGATTCCCATTAAGGTTACCAGTTGAGAGGAGACAAAATTACCTTGGCTACCGCTATCAATCATAAGGATGCATTCGATACCATGGATAAAGCAGGAGATCAGCAATAGCTGATCTCGTGTCCAGAAGTACTGTGATGATCGAGGTGTTGTTGGTTTATGATAAGGGATGCATGAGAAGTACTCATGAAGGGGCAATTCGAAGCTTCCGGATGACGTCGTCAGTTAGACCTTAAATAAAAATTGCATGTACCTCTTGATCATCCGTCGTTCGCATTGTCATCTTCTCGAGTGTTGGAAGTGTCGTGTGGAGCTCGTTCATCGTTGATGGTGGCCTAGTTCCGAGAGGAGGGGGAGAAAGAAGCTATTGTGTTGGTCACGTTTGAACTACCTCCATGCTCGGCGTCGTAGTTGTCATCCGGCTTGGCATACTTGAAAGGTGCGAAGACGGATATGGAAGAGAAATGACGCCATGATGACGGCTAGGGTTTAATTGGGTTGGGTGTTGTTATAGGATTGTTTAAATAAATGGGACAGATTGTGGTCGTGCAGGGTTAGGGCAGAGGTTTCGTCACGCCCAATCGATCAGGCCTCGCGACCGATCGATCGGTCGTATAGAATTCTTTGTGACTTTGCTGACTGTGGGTAGGATTAGGAGATATTGAATTAAATCCGAATCTTTAATTTAATATACTTAATAATATAATATGATACATATATATATATATATATATATAGAGAGAGAGAGAGAGAGGGAGAGAGAGAATACGGGGTATGAGCTGACAGCCTATTTTTTTCATTTGGGCTGTCAGCTAACAACCGTCCGATTAAAATCACGGACCGTTGATTTCTTTTGGTAAAAATCTCACTCAGCCCCTGTTGGAAATAAATCCATGGTAGAGGCCCGCAGCGGAAGCAAAGTGAAGGTCCGAGGACCGTGAGCGGTGTGCGTTACATATCAAAATTTTCATCGAAACGATCTACATATGCGTGTATGAATCTAGCATGGCAACTACGCGAACCCCTAACGACGATCTAACTCGAAAGAACAATCTAGCATGTATGCATGTTCTAATTATGTTAGATCTACTTGTTAGAGATCATACCTGCGTGCGGAATCTTTCACCGCGACAAATTTCTTCTTTGTCGATGGAGACGGGCTATGGATCTGCTCGATATAGCTTCGGTGCGACGGCCATAACTTTCTGCTCCAAACTCCAATTGGGCTGAAATTTGGACTGTAGGTAGCCAACTTCGAGACGCAACTTTTCCAACAAGTTTCACGTCGTTTGGTCTTCTGTAGCTCCCGGAATTGCAGAAATAACGTTGAATTTCTGTGCAGATTCTGGACAGCAAAAGGTTGCGGGAGACGCCTTCTAGTTCACCCGATCTCACACGATGCACGGCACCTCGTCGATGGATCTCTGAGTGCCTCCATACGACGAGCCTTCTCCTTCTACGAAACACCACGTGAGGAAGACGAGTCGCCATCCAATGGCGCAAGCGAGAGAGAGAGAGACGAGAGAGGAGATGCGAAGAGAGGAGAGGGGCCGGCTAGGGTTTCCCCATGCCATGGCCGGCCCTAGGGCTTGCATGGCTCTATGAATTTTGTGCACCCTCTCTCTCCTTATCATATATATAGCCGGCCTATCCATATGGATAAGGACAGTATGGATAAGGATGATTGATTCAAGCCTTATCCCTATATATCTCTTCTTTATCTCTATCCTTTCCTTGTTTTCGAAAACGGTCAAAACCAGCCCGTTTTCTGCGCCTCATAACCGGCCCCTTCATCGGAGGCAACAACCTCCCGAAACTAATGGGGCCGGCCTTGACCAGTCTCTCAACACTTAGGGCCGGCCCCCTTAGTGCATAGTGGCGCATGGTATGACCAAAACGCCCTTATGTCACTAGTTGGCCGTTCCTCGTGTACGAGACTTTACAAGGCACACATAAGTGAAGTGCACCAGTGATTTCACTATTCTCTGAGGTTCCTATAGGGTGCCCCTAGTGAAGTCAACTAGTCAACTCGCAACATGTCCCGGTGCATCGCACCTATGTGGCAAAGTCCACTTATGACAAGGAATTGCTACATGTGTCTCTGCACTAACCTAGGGTTTCCCCTTAGTGCACACACGTAGCTACGCATCTACCGTGCACTAGTGCGAAGCACTCACGGAGCGTATGCTTGGACTTCTCGCTTCCTCTAACTACGTTCTGTGTTTCGAGGAGATGGTATAAGAACCATACATAATGTCGATAAGGTGGAACCTTCAGGGACCAGGGTTCATGGCTTCCAACTCAGACTCGATCGACACACTACCCGAGTGTACCATCGATCCTCTGAGTTCGAGTTAACCTGCGTAGCCACCCAGAGTGCGACGCAGGCTGCACTCCAATCCCCCCGGACTTACTATGTTCTCCCACATACCCCTGCTCTCCGCTTAGTATGGTAAACTCGCTGTCCCTCCACTGGTGCCATGATGCAACTCGAGCGGTGGAGAATACCGTCAGACTCGAGTGCTCATATGACTCGGTTCCTTCCAGGTTGACCACATACATCGTACCTCCGATTACTCTGACGAGCAACCGGATCCGTCATCAGTCCAACTGATGACCACCTGGCCAGGGTTTAATACGACGTAGGTCAGACCAAGGAACGCACCTCCCGTTAGGGGTGTGGATAGCCTGCAGGAGTGACATGCTGATGCAACGCCAGCCGGGTAACCCAGTACACCGTGGTTTTGGATCACTGCATCCGGATCCTCACACATTGGTGCGCCAAAGCACCACACAACTGGTTAGTCCACCAGACATGGCTCCTCAGGGTTTAGGACCGTTTTACCCTAAGCAGAAACACGGTTTAGTGCACCGGTGTCTGCTCACCGATCTGTGCACCGTGTTGGTTCCGTTCGGCCACAGACACTGTGCCTGGTAATGACCGTGGTGGAGACACCCACGCTCTGTCATCCCAACAGCTTATCCTGATAGGGCGACCAACCCTAATCAGAGCTGCGAACGTATTTAGGTTACATGGGACCAATCCATTGAGTCTCCCACTCAAGTGGATTATCATGTAGCCATGGCTCTCTGTTCTGTAATCAGAACACGTACTAAGGTACGTACCAATATGCATTCCTATACTATCAACCATACAAAGCTAAACACTAGGTTTTTACGAGCTATAGACCTCACCAATTCTAACAATCTCCCACTAGGTCTAACGAGGAATAACGGTGTTGAGCTCTGTAGCTTCTACATGCTGCCCAAAAGCCTTTGCAGGAATTCCCTAAAGGAATTGGCAACATTGTCTGTAGATTCCACCTCAGTACCGCTACTTGCATTTCCTCCTATAACTGTCAGATCAAGTGGAGTTTGTACTTGATGGGTTTCCCCTCACGGCGGTGCCTAGTCTCCTTGGACCTTGCTTACCGCTCTTCTGTTGTAACAACAGATAACTGAGCCTCTGGTACGCGTCCCAAGTTCTCTAAGAACTTCCTAAGCCTTACCACCTGATATACTACTTCGCACGCAACAACGTGCTAAGCCATTGTGGTAGAGTCTGTGATGCACTCTTGCTTCACACTCTACCAACTACCGCTTCTAATCCCAAGATAAAAATAATCCCTGAAATCGATTCTCTGGTACACACATCTGACACCAAAGTCAGATCCTGTGTGTCCAATCGATATCAGGACCTGTGAAGTGCAAGCTAACTCACAATCCTTACTTAATGAGGATTTCTGAGTATACCCTTCACATCGGTCCAGAGATCTGGACCCGGGTTCGACTGAAACCGACCCATCTTCCTGCTGCGCAATAGATATCTAGCCTCGTAAACCGAATCTGGCTAGAATCTTATCTTCATGCGTAGCCTGTGACAGCAAGAGAATCTTGCTCTGGTTATCTCGAGTTACCTTGATTCCCAAAGCATAACTCGCCTCACTAGGGTCTTTCACATCGAATTGTGATGACTACAAACCTTTATCGTAAACAATATTCCTACATCATTTTCAATCAGTAGAATATCGTTAACGTAAAGTACTAAATATACCCTTGTAGCTATTTCACCTTTCCTGTACCATCTTGGTTTATCCTCATTCTGATCAAATCCGTATGAGCGGATTCCCTTGATCAAAATAGATATTCCAACTTGGATGCTTGCATCAGTCCATAAATGGACCGTTGCAACTTGCATTCCATATCTTCCTAACCTACTGACACAAAGCCTGGGGCTACTCATCCATATGTCCTTTCCAAATTCCCGTTAGGGAATAACTGTCTTGACATCCATCAACCAGATCTCCCAACTATAATGGGCTGCGATGGATTAAGAGGATCCGAAATAGACTTAGGCATAGCTACCAGTGAGATGGTTTTGACATAGTCAATCCCTTCTCTTTTGGCAACTAATCTAGCCACTTAAGTCTTAATCGGGTGCTCTTCTAATACACCTTCTACACCCTGAAGGGTGATAGTGCTATAAGTGTCAAGACTGTTTCAAGGGACATTGATGCAAATTTGTCTCCATGGTCTTTTGTCAGTAAGAGCTGCCGGAAGCTCCCACTACTTCTTCGTAGCTCTAGGGGTCATCCTCCTGAAACTCTGGATTAACTATCAAAGTCTCTCCATAGTATCTTTCAGGAGCTCTGAGGGTCCCACAACGATGAGGTGGTGGTGGTTCAAAGGAAGCTCCCACTACTTCTTCGTAGCTCTAAGGATCATCCTCCTGAAACTCTGGATTAACTATCAAAGTTTCTCCATAGCATCTTTCAGGAGCTCTGATGGTCCCACAACGACGAAGTGGTGGTGGTACAAAAGTGAATTGTTTCTACAATACCTGGTATACTAGTTTCTTGTATCATCTACTCCCACTACGTTTTTCAGATGCGCACTCTCTACCAGTACCCAGTAGTTCACCCAGAACTACCTTACCGGCAAACTTATGGTCTATAATATAATCCTGGTCTAGGTAGATGGTATTCGTAGAAACGATTACCTTCCTAACCTCAAGATCATAAAACAGTCCACCTTATGCCTCCTAAGGGTAACCTACAAACAGATATACCTGAAACTATATCTCCATCTCATCCCTCTTGTCCTTTTGCACAAGTGCAGGACAACCCTATATCTCGAGACACTATAGTGTCAGCTTTCGCTTAGACCATAGCTCTCTATAGGTCTGAGGCACTGATTTAGATAAGAGATAGTTTCAGATATAAGCTACTGTTTTAAGGTACAACCCCACCAAAAGGTGGGTAGTACACTTGGCAATATTCATCATACTACGGACTATGTCAAACAGGGTCCGATTCCTTCTCTCGGAGACTTTATTCTGACGTGTCATCCTTGGAGCATTTAACTGGGAGCTAATCCCATGCTCCCTCAGGATCCTATGGAACCCATCCGATAGGTTTTTATTTCCTCGATAAGTCGAAGAGACTCCTTCGTCTGGACGCTCTTGGAACCATAGACGTCAAAATTAACTAACTCCCATACCTTCATGGCCCTTTTAGTTATTCTGCCGTCCAGATTACACTCATAGGTTAGAAGGATCTCCGATGATTCTGTGAACAGAAAATCGGCCTTCTTTTACCTCTGAATTTATCTGAGGAAGAATATCTAAATCAGAGGGGTCACAAATGGGATAGCTTCTCCAAAGGATTTAGATGAATTTCAATTAGACGCTGCAGCTGTCATGAAATCTATTTCCGAATTAGGATTAAATATAAAGAGATTTTTCTGATCTATTCCTCTAGTAATGAAGCTATCTATTCAGTTTAAGATACACACCAACGGTGCTGTCTAAAACTAAAAACTTCATTTACCAAGGAGGAAACAGAACTATATCTCTAAAGATCAAAATCCGTGTTTTGGAAAAACTAAGACAATCATATCTAACAGCTTCCGCAGCGGCTTATGGCATCATTACCTATGTTAGGATTCCTTCACTATAAAGTAGCCTTCTGCTTTCCTTGAATCTCTGTAGACCCGAAGTCTACATTCCAAGAAGCATAAGAACTGCTACTAGATAGCGACTCAACTCCTAACATCCTGAGGCCATACTCAATCTTCAAATACCCCCTATGCTCACCACAGCGGAAATACTTCCGTCCTTGGCGTTACCAGACTTAGGATTCCACACCAGTTTCTGCACTAGAATAGTTTTCGATCTCTTATAAGTTATTCCCTTAGGTTCTTCTAAAGAAGACCTAGGTTAAGCACTAAAGGCATTGCCTTTAATCTTGATCTCATCCTTTTTCTCTTGGAAATCTCCTTAGAAGTTCTGCGTTTATCATCTCTAACTTGTTAAAGCTAAAGTCTCTGATAACGCCTTCGAAGGTTCCAGACAGGGATGCATGATAGACGTCTTCCACCACCTCGTCATCTGGTACTATGTCTTTGGAATCTAGTTCGATCTGGAACTCAAGGATGTGTTCCCGAACAAGCATTCCCTCTGACATCTTGGTACCGACAAGTATCTTGGTGGATAAGCGATGAGTCTACTGACTTCGCCTAGCAGATATCTTATGCAAGTAAAACTTTATTAGAGAAGACCCGGCATATCTCTGACTCGCTTCTAAAGAGTTGTCCGCAAGTCTGCTATAACATAGCACTTGCACATCTCCTTAGACTCTCGCCAGTCTTCATATGCCCTAGTTAGTGCCCTAGTGATATCTGGACCCATTAGGTCTAATACAGGGATACTTAGATTACATACCAATGTACGTTAACTACCCTAAGCATAAGCTAAAGATTGCGCTTCCACTCTACGTAGTTAGAGACCCGATAACTGGTTCTCTTATGGGATAGCGGATAGGGGAACTATATGGTTGAATGAAAATGAATGCAAGAAAACTTATTTTATGGATTTTGAAAATAAGCTAATTATATCCAAATGTCAGCGCTACCCTCAAAGCGAAGACACCTCTATGGATTAATTAACCATGTATGTAAGATCTCGGAATCGACTACACCTGCCCTAGGAGGCATCATGCAGCGTCAATCCGCTTACACGGGCCTTTCCTTGACCCAGTCCAAATCTGCCAACTAAGGGCTTTGATGGACCATGGTTATCTTTTGGCCAGTACCACGTGATCACCGTTGTCTTCGCAACGAATACCTCACGTGCACTTAGGATGCTTACCCACGAGCCTAAGCAATTACGACACGGGAGTTCATGCGGCCCCCACTAGGGTGGGATGAAAAGCCCTTCTCTCCTGGCCTCGTAATCGCCATATCCTTAGGGAGGTCATTAAGTAATTTGGTATGGAAACACACAGCTCCCACCCTAGGGGGTGTGAAGTTATGCATCCCCACCCAAACACAAAACGACTGGCCGTGGAGGCCAGAGGATCTCTAAAAGTCCTCTCTTACATCCCTTATTAAAGTTGAGGGTTATTTAATGCAAGTATGAGTGTACACTAAGGTCACGACAACCTATACACTAGACCCTGGTCATACCGTGCTCCCACTAGCATTCAAGCCTTTCGCAAAGCATTAATTGATCTCGGAATATCATAGTCCCTGCCTCAAGTGGATTTCTCCACTCAAGGGTCACATTACATATCCCAAGAACATCGATGCTTCGCAAACTTGGCTATCACACTAATGCCCTGGAGCCTAACCTAAGGTCAGACTTAAAGGAAAGGTCTTCCACTACCATGGCGCCTTGCTTATAAATTTGACGAATGATATCATAGTAGAATTCCAACTCATTCTAGGTTTCGATGCTTGCCAAATAGGCACACCCGACTAATCGGGTGTTGACCTAATGGGGGCATAACCAAATGTGAGGAATTCATGCTATCATCAAGGGTCAATTAAATAATAGGCGTCACTAGTGGAATCCTATCCTAATAAGGTCGCTAGGACCCGAGGGGAAAGGGCATCCCTCTAACACAGATAATCAAATTATCGCATCGGGGTTCTCTACTGAAATATAAAGAACTACTGAAAGAAACAAGCACATAACTGAATCAAGTTCAGGGTCCGACCCCTGAACCTGACTGGCACAGCGCAGGCTCTTTGTCTCCTTCGCAAGGCTCCTCGATCCGGTGCAAGCCTCTGTATACGATCTTCTGACGCTTTCTGCCCTTTGCCGTCATCGTGTACGCTTCGTCGGATCGCCATCGTCCTCCAAGGTTCCGCTCATCTTCCAGTGGTGGATCGCCACGGCAAGTCCTCCTCTTCAATCTGTAACTGAAAAAGATCTAGTACGCTTCGAGCAAGTGCTCGCTCGTACACAATTTCCTAGAAAGAAAAGGAAAACAAACCTAGCAAAAGCCTGGGAATCAAGGGTGGTAAATCTTCACCTCTTGCCCGACTATGGCTCTAAAATCTATCCACACACAGAAGAAAAATATCCAGACAAAATCGCTAACACGGGGTCCGACCCCCGGTAGCAAGCAATCACATATCCAGAATAATTTTAGAAGCGGCGCCCTGCAAGAACGATTCATAGAACACACAAAATATACTATGCATGATCTACTCGTAGAACCCCGATGGCGGCACATACTATTCATGCGCGCACATGACGGTTTCATGAAAAAAATGAAACGCACACCACTAGCGTGGCTCTGATACCAATTGTTGGAAATAAATCCATGGTAGAGGCCCGCAGCGGAAGCAAAGTGAAGGTCCGAGGACCGTGAGCGGTGTGCGTTACATATCAAAATTTTCATCGAAACGATCTACATATGCGTGTATGAATCTAGCATGGCAACTACGCGAACCCCTAACGACGATCTAACTCGAAAGAACAATCTAGCATGTATGCATGTTCTAATTATGTTAGATCTACTTGTTAGAGATCATACCTGCGTGCGGAATCTTTCACCGCGACAAATTTCTTCTTTGTCGATGGAGACGGGCTATGGATCTGCTCGATATAGCTTCGGTGCGACGGCCATAACTTTCTGCTCCAAACTCCAATTGGGCTGAAATTTGGACTGTAGGTAGCCAACTTCGAGACGCAACTTTTCCAACAAGTTTCACGTCGTTTGGTCTTCTGTAGCTCCCGGAATTGCAGAAATAACGTTGAATTTCTGTGCAGATTCTGGACAGCAAAAGGTTGCGGGAGACGCCTTCTAGTTCACCCGATCTCACACGATGCACGGCACCTCGTCGATGGATCTCTGAGTGCCTCCATACGACGAGCCTTCTCCTTCTACGAAACACTACGTGAGGAAGACGAGTCGCCATCCAATGGCGCAAGCGAGAGAGAGAGAGACGAGAGAGGAGATGCGAAGAGAGGAGAGGGGCCGGCTAGGGTTTCCCCATGCCATGGCCGGCCCTAGGGCTTGCATGGCTCTATGAATTTTGTGCACCCTCTCTCTCCTTATCATATATATAGCCGGCCTATCCATATGGATAAGGACAGTATGGATAAGGATGATTGATTCAAGCCTTATCCCTATATATCTCTTCTTTATCTCTATCCTTTCCTTGTTTTCGAAAACGGTCAAAACCAGCCCGTTTTCTGCGCCTCATAACCGGCCCCTTCATCGGAGGCAACAACCTCCCGAAACTAATGGGGCCGGCCTTGACCAGTCTCTCAACACTTAGGGCCGGCCCCCTTAGTGCATAGTGGCGCATGGTATGACCAAAACGCCCTTATGTCACTAGTTGGCCGTTCCTCGTGTACGAGACTTTACAAGGCACACATAAGTGAAGTGCACCAGTGATTTCACTATTCTCTGAGGTTCCTATAGGGTGCCCCTAGTGAAGTCAACTAGTCAACTCGCAACATGTCCCGGTGCATCGCACCTATGTGGCAAAGTCCACTTATGACAAGGAATTGCTACATGTGTCTCTGCACTAACCTAGGGTTTCCCCTTAGTGCACACACGTAGCTACGCATCTACCGTGCACTAGTGCGAAGCACTCACGGAGCGTATGCTTGGACTTCTCGCTTCCTCTAACTACGTTCTGTGTTTCGAGGAGATGGTATAAGAACCATACATAATGTCGATAAGGTGGAACCTTCAGGGACCAGGGTTCATGGCTTCCAACTCAGACTCGATCGACACACTACCCGAGTGTACCATCGATCCTCTGAGTTCGAGTTAACCTGCGTAGCCACCCAGAGTGCGACGCAGGCTGCACTCCAATCCCCCCGGACTTACTATGTTCTCCCACATACCCCTGCTCTCCGCTTAGTATGGTAAACTCGCTGTCCCTCCACTGGTGCCATGATGCAACTCGAGCGGTGGAGAATACCGTCAGACTCGAGTGCTCATATGACTCGGTTCCTTCCAGGTTGACCACATACATCGTACCTCCGATTACTCTGACGAGCAACCGGATCCGTCATCAGTCCAACTGATGACCACCTGGCCAGGGTTTAATACGACGTAGGTCAGACCAAGGAACGCACCTCCCGTTAGGGGTGTGGATAGCCTGCAGGAGTGACATGCTGATGCAACGCCAGCCGGGTAACCCAGTACACCGTGGTTTTGGATCACTGCATCCGGATCCTCACACATTGGTGCGCCAAAGCACCACACAACTGGTTAGTCCACCAGACATGGCTCCTCAGGGTTTAGGACCGTTTTACCCTAAGCAGAAACACGGTTTAGTGCACCGGTGTCTGCTCACCGATCTGTGCACCGTGTTGGTTCCGTTCGGCCACAGACACTGTGCCTGGTAATGACCGTGGTGGAGACACCCACGCTCTGTCATCCCAACAGCTTATCCTGATAGGGCGACCAACCCTAATCAGAGCTGCGAACGTATTTAGGTTACATGGGACCAATCCATTGAGTCTCCCACTCAAGTGGATTATCATGTAGCCATGGCTCTCTGTTCTGTAATCAGAACACGTACTAAGGTACGTACCAATATGCATTCCTATACTATCAACCATACAAAGCTAAACACTAGGTTTTTACGAGCTATAGACCTCACCAATTCTAACAGCCCCTCCCCAATCTCCTCTCTCAAGCCCGATCACTCTCTCTCCCTCTCTCGCTGAACCCCTCCGGCCTGCACTGCGGCATCAACCTGACCCCCCGGCCTGCATTTTTGCGTCACCCCGACCCCCGGCCTGCACTCCGGCGTCATCCCGACCCCCCAGCAGCCCCAGCCTGCACTTTGGCATCAACCCGACCCCCCGGCCTGCACTCCGGCGTCACCCCGACCCCCCGGCCTACACTCTGGCGTCACCTCGACCTCAGCCTCGTCGATCCCCCTCCCCTCTGATCTCCTCCTTCCCCGCCGGCAGCCACCGTCGATGGCATTTGATGCCAAATCCGGTGCCGGAGGGGGTAACGCCGGAGGGGGGAGCCGGTGCCGGAGGGGGTGACGCCGGAGTGCAGGCCGGAGGGGGAGGCTTGTCGGGTTCGGGGCTGCAGGGGGGTCGGGGTGATGCCGGAGTGCAGGCCGGGGGTTCGGGGTGATGCCGGAGTGCAAGCCGGGGGGTTGTGTTGACGCCGGAGAGCAGGCCGGAGGGGTTCAGCAAGAGAGGGAGAGAGAGATCAGGCTTGAGAGAGGAGATTGGGGAGGGGCTGAGTGAGATTTTTACCAAAAAAATTCGACGGTCCGTGATTTTAATCGGACGATTATTAGCTGACAGCCCAAATAAAAAATAAGGCCGTCAGCTCATACCCCGTATTCTCTCTCTCTCTTTTTCTCTCTCTCTCTCTCTCTCTCTCTCTCTCTATATATATATATATATATATATATATATATAGGTATTCAAAATATTATATTACATGATATATTAAATATTGGATTTGGATCTAATAACTGTAGTTAAAATTAAATTCTGACTAAATATATATATAACCAATGTTTATAGTAATTATAATATATATCGACATATATTGGGTGTTATATTTTTTGTTAAATATATAAATGTACTATGGATTTAACATTAGATAGCAGCGACAAATTTGGAAAGGTCGATATCTCATTAGACATAATGACGATTACAAGCCTGGAAAAGTAAGTGCAGAAATTAAGATACAGGTACTCGTAGGTACCGAATTGAAAAAAGATAAAATCAGTCTAATCGTCGTCAACGAAATCTTGGTTGCTGTCTTCTTCCTTGGATTCGTCATCGTTGGAATCGATCAGGACTGATTCAGGGGCTGTGTCAGGGCCGGGAGCAGGGGCCAGTTCTGGTGGAAGCTGGTAGGCGGCCGCAATCATCTGCTCAGCCTGATCCGGGAACTGGGCACGTACCGCAGCCTCCTGAGGTGGCACATCTGAGTAATCTCGGCCCGGAGTTCGCTGAACTCGGCTCGGGTCACGTGCTCGGTGGTAGCGCTCGTCCTCGCCGTTCATTGGCTTTGATGCAGATTTTGTAGCTCCGCTTCCAGGTCGAGATCTTGAAAGTCTTTAGGCCGTGAATGAATGGTTCGTTGGCCTGAAATTCAAAACCCGCCGATCGTAAGAAAGCGGTGATGTAGAGAGGGTAGTGGTATGAGAGCGCCATTCCTCTCGCGATGGTGGCGGGGTTGAGGGTGTTGAGAATGTTGATGAGGTGGAAATCGGTGTGGAGTTAGCAAAGTTTGAATTCTGGCGGCACTTCGAATGGGAGGTTGAGGATGGACACCATGGTGGCTTCAGTGAAGATGATGGTATAGCCGTCGATCGTCGTGCAATATGTGGTGGTCGTCCAGTCGGTGTGCTCATCGATGGCGTGCTCCTTCTCCAAATTCTCATAGAATTGCCGGACGAGGCGTGGGTAGGCGATCGTCTCGGTGGGTGCGAGGAGTGTCGTCATCTGGGCTCGACGAATGTAGTTGAAGACAAAGGCCGTCTCCAAGCAGTTGTGATAATCGCTGGCGATGATCGCAATTTTGAAGGAGAGGTCGCGGTCGGCGTAGGGCGAAGCGGTACCGGAGGAAGACGAGGCTTGGTGGCGCTTTCGCGGGGCCATCGGATCGAAAATGGGGGGTAGGATGAAGTGCTAATAAAGAAGGGGGAAGAGTATTGGTGGTGTGGTAAGAAGTGAAAAGGGCTCGGTTATATAGCTGACGGATCGATCAACTGTCGCAGGCTTTCAATCGATCGGGCCTTGCAGACGATCAATCACAGGTCGACATGTCGACTTGCGAGGCGGCCGTTCGGGTGGTTGGGCGGTAATGGTGTTAAAGGGGGGAGGGGGGGTTAATGGGTGTTGGTTTAAAATGAGAATTCAAAATTTTGAAATTCAACTTTTAATTTTGAATTTCAAATGGATTAGTAGGGGAATGAGAAAATAAATGAGGGACCTAAGAGCAAAAAAAATAAAATACAAGGACTTGGGTTGCCTCCCGAGAAGCGCTGAGTTTACCATCGCCAGCCCGACTCGGTCGAGCAGGTTAATCAAGGTAGACGGGGCATGCCAAGTCTACATATTCAAAAATGGCAGGTTCGTTTATGTGTTCCACCATTGGCTTCAGACGTTAGCCATTGACTTTGAACACGTGGTTGTTCTTCGGGTCTTGGATTTCCACTGCACCAAAGGTGGAAGTGGAAATAACAGTGTATGGCCCATCCCATCGGGAGCGGAGCTTTCCAGAGAACATTTTAAGCCTGGAGTTGAAGAGCCATACCTTTTGACCTGGGATGAACGTCTTGCGCATTATTAAGTTGTCGTGAAAGGCTTTCGTTCGCTCCATGAAAAGTTTGGCGTTCTCATAAGATTTGTGTCGTAGCTCTTCCAACTCGCTTAGTTGAAGTTTACGTTGATCTCCAGTATTCTTCATATCGAAGTTGAAGCCTTTGATGGCCCAATAGGCACGATGTTCAAGCTTAACAGGCAAGTGGCAGGCCTTACCGAAGATTAATCTATATGGTGACATGCCGATTGGTGTTTTAAACGTGGTGCGATAAGCCCAAAGGGCATCATTCAACCTTATAGACCAGTCTTTATGGTCGGGGCAGACTGTCTTCTCGAAAATTCGTTTGATCTCTCGATTGGACACTTCAACCTGACCGCTTGTCTGAGGTCGCTACTTTGTGCGTAATGTTATATTTACGAACAAGAGATTTGAACGCTCTATTACATAAATGGCTTCCACCATCGGTAATAATTGTTCGTGGAGTGCCAAAATGTGTAAAGATGTGGTCTTTAAGGAATTGAACAACCACTTTATGGTCATTAGGTTTTATGGCGGCCGCTTCCACCCATTTAGACACGTAGTCCACATCTACGCGAATGTAGGTGAAGCCGAACAATGGTGGGAATGGGCCCGAAAGTCAATGCCCCAAACATCAAATATTTCAATGATGAGAATTGGGTTAAGAGGCATCATATTTCGACGGGAGATTGTACCCATTCGTTGACATCGGTCGCACGATTTACAAAATTGGTGGGCATCTCTAAAGAGGGTCGGGCAGTAGAAACCGCTTTGTAAGACCTTGCTTGTGGTCGTCTTGCCACCAAAATATCCTCTGCATGCCTGAGAGTGGCAAAAATCAAGAATACTATGATGTTCGCTCTTAGGCACACATCGATGGATCACTAGGTCTAGACAAAATTTGCATAATTCAGGATCATCCTAAAAGAAGTATCAGACTTGGGAGAAGAAACGATCTCGTTCTCTCTTGTTCCAATGGCATGGGATTTTTCCTATGGCGAGGTAGTTTACGATGTGGGTGAACCAAGGTTGGGCTCCTGAAACCTTGAATAATTGCTCGTTAGGGAACAAGTCATTGATGGGAGTGCTGTCAATTGGAAGTTCTGGTGTAATATGTGACAAGTGGTCTACCACGACGTTTTCAATACCCTTCCGGTCCTTGAATTCGTAATCAAACTCCTGGAGTAACAGAATCCATCGGATCAGCCAAGGCTTGGCTTGTTTCTTATTGAGGAGGTATAGCAGAGCAACGTGGTTTGAGAAGACAATGACTTTAGATACTAAAATGTAGGATCTAAATTTATTAAGAGCAAACACTACAGCTAGAAATTCGTTTTCTGTAGTGGTATAGTTTAGCTATGCTTCTTAGAGGGTCTTATTTGCATAATAGATGACGATGGATGCTCGACCCATCTTCTGACCTAGAACAGCTCCAATGGTATAATCTGAGGTGTCGCACATGATTTCGAATGGATGCGACCAATTTGGTAAAACTAGTATCGGTGCACTGGATAGGACAGATCGAAGTTTTTCGAAAGCTCCTATGCCAACTGTATCAAGGTTGAAAGGTACGTCTTTGGCTAGTAGGTTGCTACATCTATAAAATCCAGCATGCCCTAGAAAGGCTCGAATCTGTCTCACCGTCTGTGGCGGTGGCAATGTTGCAATCAGATCGACTTTTGCCTTATCTACCTCAATACCTCTGTGAGAGACAATGTGCCTGAGGACGATACCTTTTTGAACCATGAAGTGACTTTTCTCCCAACTGAGTACGAGGTTCATCTCTTCGCAACGTTGAAGTACTAGATCTAAGTTGCCAAGGCATTGGTCGAAGGATGGCCCAAAGACAGAAAAGTCATCCATGAAGACTTCAAAGAATTTTTTCGTCATATTTAAGAAGATAGACATCATGCATCTTTGAATAGTCGCAGGTGCATTACAGAGTCCAAATGACATTTGTCTATATGCGCAGGTACCAAAGGGGCATGTGAACGTGGTCTTCTCTTGATCATTTAGGAATACAAGTATTTTGTTGTATCTCGAATAACCATAAAAAAAGCAGTAGTACTGTTGTCCTGTGACTCGTTCTAAGATTTGATCGAAAAATGGAAGTGGAAAATGATCTTTACGAGTGGTGGCATTGAGTTTTCGGTAATCAATGTAAACTCGCCATCCGGTTGTGGTCCGTGTGGGCACGAGTTCGTCATGGGGATTTTTCATATCCGTGATCCCTGATTTCTTGAGAACCACTTGTGTTGGGCTCACCTATTTACTATTAGAGATAGGGTAAATTATTTCGCCGTCGAGCAATTTAATCACCTCCTTAAGCACGACCTCCTTCATGTTAGGATTCAACCGCCACTGTGCTTCACGCACGGGCTTGGTTTCTTCTTCTAGATGGATATGATGCATTCAAATAGAAGGGTCAATCCCCTTGAGATCAGCTACTGACCATCCGATCGCCTTTTTGTGCTTTCTTTAAAGGTT
Source organism: Chamaelirium japonicum (assembly GCA_947650365.1). Classification (NCBI taxonomy): domain Eukaryota; kingdom Viridiplantae; phylum Streptophyta; class Magnoliopsida; order Liliales; family Melanthiaceae; genus Chamaelirium; species Chamaelirium japonicum. The sequence goes on along the minus strand of OX393560.1, from coordinate 39,175,504 downwards.
CATGAGGTGGTCTTCTTGGTCTTTCTGTAAGTTAGAGGCAATGATGACTGGGAGAGAATCATCGGATCCTAAGAAGGCGTATTTAAGGGTAGCGGGAAGTTGTTTAAGTTCCAAAATTGGGGGCGATAAAGGAAGGCAAGTATTGCCAGAAGGTGTTGGAAGTTTTTCAAATTTGGCTCTCCATGGGGAGCTATATAGCGAGTTTGCGGAGTCCAAGGATGCAATTATTTCTCCCATATTACCCTTCAGACTAAGGCTAGGCTCGCCAAAGTGGGATAGGCAAGCTTCTAGGGTTCTTTGACTAAGATATAAGGTAGTACCACTACAAAAAAAACAGTTATTACCGACGGACAATATCCGTCGGTAATATTAAAATTTCGTCGGTAATATTATATAGCGACGGAAGATATTTCCGTCGCTGGCTGTCGGGAAAAAAGGCGTCGGGGAAAACAATACGACGGACCAAATATTACCGTCGGTATTAATAATTAATACCGACGGTAATTAGAACGCCGTCGGTAATATTTAATCAATTTAAAACTAATATAATATAGTATTGCCGACGAACTATAAGAATCCGTCGGTAATATATAAACATTTTACCGACGAGTATAGTTTATACTGTCGGTAATACTATATATATTACCGACACATATATATATTACCCGTCGGTAATAATATATATATTACCGACCAAATTAATATCACCGTCGGTAATACTATATATATTACCGACGGATATATATATTACCCGTCGGTAATACTATATATATTACCGACGGATATTATATGCCGTCGGCAAATCATTAATAATTTAAAAAAAATAAAAATATTATTACCGACGGAATAATTTATTTCCGTCGGTAATAAGTATCTTTTTTTTTTTAATAAATTTACATAAATAATGTTATTTAATTCCTGTGATTCAATACCACAATATATTACCACAATTTATCAAATATTACCACAATTTATCAAATATTACCACAATTTATAAAATATTACCTAAATTGATAAAAAATTACAGCAAATTATCAAATATTACCACAGTTCCCGGCCGACAATTATAGATAGAAGAAAAAATAACCATATATTACAAAACAATATTTACACAATCCAGAACTGAGAGATGATACATGTCCTATCTCAACCACCCCCGCCCGCCACCAACGTCGGTGCTCTCATCGATCCCCTGACGCCGCCCTATCTCAACCACGCCCGCCCACCACCAACGCTGGTGCTCTCATCGATCCCCTGACGCCGCCCTGCTCCTGCAATTAACATGTATTTGTTAAAAAAATGGTTTATATCTATAACTGAGTCTAAGCGTTAAAAAATGATAAGTTAGCGTGTTTCGATTTTGAAATAGGTTTGGATTCGATCCGATCGTCATCGGCTCGGCATCCGGTAATTTGAACTTGGAATTATTCCGTATTTCGGACTTGCGAGCGGGTTCTAATTGGATATTTGACCAATTTACGCTCCGATTCACCGATTTAGAGTCTAAGTGTTGGAAAATCATAAGTTAGCGTGTTTCGGATATGAAATAGGTTTGGATTCGATCCGATCGTCATCGGCTCGGCATTCGATAATTCGAACTTGGAATTATTCCGTATTTCGGACTTGCGAGCGGGTTAATTGGATATTTGACCAATTTACGCTCCGATTCACCGATTTAGAGTCTAAGTGTTGGAAAATCATAAGTTAGCGTGTTTCGGATATGAAATAGGTTTGGATTCGATCCGATCGTCATCGGATCGGCATCCGGTAATTCGAAGTTGGAATTATTCCGTATTTCGGACTTGCGAGCGGGTTCTAATTGGATATTTGACCAATTTACGCTCCGATTCACCGATTTAGAGTCTAAGTGTTGGAAAATCAAAAGTTAGCGTGTTTCGGATATGAAATAGGTTTGGATTCGATCCGATCGTCATCGGCTCGGCATCCGGTAATTCGAACTTGGAATTATTCCGTATTTCGGACTTGCGAGCGGGTTCTAATTGGATATTTGACCAATTTACGCTCCGATTCACCGATTTAGAGTCTAAGTGTTGGAAAATCATAAGTTAGCGTGTTTCGGATATGAAATAGGTTTGGATTCGATCCGATCGTCATCGGCTCGGCATCCGGTAATTCGAACTTGGAATTATTCCATATTTCGGACTTGCGAGCGGGTTCTAATTGGATATTTGACCAATTTACGCTCCGATTCACCGATTTAGAGTCTAAGTGTTGGAAAATCATAAGTTAGCGTGTTTCGGATATGAAATAGGTTTGGATTCGATCCGATCGTCATCGGCTCGGCATCCGGTAATTCGAACTTGGAATTATTCCGTATTTCGGACTTGCGAGCGGGTTCTAATTGGATATTTGACCAATTTACGCTTCGATTCACCGATTTAGAGTCTAAGTGTTGGAAAATCATAAGTTAGCGTGTTTCGGATATGAAATAGGTTTGGATTCGATCCGATCGTCATCGGCTCGGCATCCGGTAATTCGAACTTGGAATTATTCCGTATTTCGGACTTGCGAGCGGGTTCTAATTGGATATTTGACCAATTTACGCTCCGATTCACCGATTTAGAGTCTAAGTGTTGGAAAATCATAAGTTAGCGTGTTTCGGATATAAAATAGGTTTGGATTCGATCCGATCGTCATCGGCTCGGCATCCGGTAATTCGAACTTGGAATTATTCCGTATTTCGGACTTGCGAGCGGGTTCTAATTGGATATTTGACCAATTTACGCTCCGATTCACCGATTTAGAGTCTAAGTGTTGGAAAATCATAAGTTAGCGTGTTTCGGATATGAAATAGGTTTGGATTCGATCCGATCGTCATCGGCTCGGCATCCGGTAATTCGAACTTGGAATTATTCCGTATTTCGGACTTGCGAGCGGGTTCTAATTGGATATTTGACCAATTTACGCTCCGATTCACCGATTTAGAGTCTAAGTGTTGGAAAATCATAAGTTAGCGTGTTTCGGATATGAAATAGGTTTGGATTCGATCCGATCGTCATCGGCTCAGCATCCGGTAATTCGAACTTGGAATTATTCCGTATTTCGGACTTGCGAGCGGGTTCTAATTGGATATTTGACCAATTTACGCTCCGATTCACCGATTTAGAGTCTAAGTGTTGGAAAATCATAAGTTAGCGTGTTTCGGATATGAAATAGGTTTGGATTCGATCCGATCGTCATCGGCTCGGCATCCGGTAATTCGAACTTGGAATTATTCCGTATTTCGGACTTGCGAGCGGGTTCTAATTGGATATTTGACCAATTTACGCTCCGATTCACCGATTTAGAGTCTAAGTGTTGGAAAATCATAAGTTAGCGTGTTTCGGATATGAAATAGGTTTGGATTCGATCCGATCGTCATCGGCTCGGCATCCGGTAATTCGAACTTGGAATTATTCCGTATTTCGGACTTGCGAGCGGGTTCTAATTGGATATTTGACCAATTTACGCTCCGATTCACCGATTTAGAGTCTAAGTGTTGGAAAATCATAAGTTAGCGTGTTTCGGATATGAAATAGGTTTGGATTCGATCCGATCGTCATCGGCTCGGCATCCGGTAATTCGAACTTGGAATTATTCCGTATTTCGGACTTGCGAGCGGGTTCTAATTGGATATTTGACCAATTTACGCTCCGATTCACCGATTTAGAGTCTAAGTGTTGGAAAATCATAAGTTAGCGTGTTTCGGATATGAAATAGGTTTGGATTCGATCCGATCGTCATCGGCTCGGCATCCGGTAATTCGAACTTGGAATTATTCCGTATTTCGGACTTGCGAGCGGGTTCTAATTGGATATTTGACCAATTTACGCTCCGATTCACCGATTTAGAGTCTAAGTGTTGGAAAATCATAAGTTAGCGTGTTTCGGATATGAAATAGGTTTGGATTCGATCCGATCGTCATCGGCTCGGCATCCGGTAATTCGAACTTGGAATTATTCCGTATTTCGGACTTGCGAACGGGTTCTAATTGGATATTTGACCAATTTACGCTCCGATTCACCGATTTAGAGTCTAAGTGTTGGAAAATCATAAGTTAGCGTGTTTCGGATATGAAATAGGTTTGGATTCGATCCGATCGTCATCGGCTCGGCATCCGGTAATTCGAACTTGGAATTATTCCGTATTTCGGACTTGCGAGCGGGTTCTAATTGGATATTTGACCAATTTACGCTCCGATTCACCGATTTAGAGTCTAAGTGTTGGAAAATCATAAGTTAGCGTGTTTCGGATATGAAATAGGTTTGGATTCGATCCGATCGTCATCGGCTCGGCATCCGGTAATTCGAACTTGGAATTATTCCGTATTTCGGACTTGCGAGCGGGTTCTAATTGGATATTTGACCAATTTACGCTCCGATTCACCGATTTAGAGTCTAAGTGTTGGAAAATCATAAGTTAGCGTGTTTCGGATATGAAATAGGTTTGGATTCGATCCGATCGTCATCGGCTCGGCATCCGGTAATTCGAACTTGGAATTATTCCGTATTTCGGACTTGCGAGCGGGTTCTAATTGGATATTTGACCAATTTACGCTCCGATTCACCGATTTAGAGTCTAAGTGTTGGAAAATCATAAGTTAGCGTGTTTCGGATATGAAATAGGTTTGGATTCGATCCGATCGTCATCGGCTCGGCATCCGGTAATTCGAACTTGGAATTATTCCGTATTTCGGACTTGCGAGCGGGTTCTAATTGGATATTTGACCAATTTACGCTCCGATTCACCGATTTAGAGTCTAAGTGTTGGAAAATCATAAGTTAGCGTGTTTCGGATATAAAATAGGTTTGGATTCGATCCGATCGTCATCGGATCGGCATCCGGTAATTCGAAGTTGGAATTATTCCGTATTTCGGACTTGCGAGCGGGTTCTAATTGGATATTTGACCAATTTACGCTCCGATTCACCGATTTAGAGTCTAAGTGTTGGAAAATCATAAGTTAGCGTGTTTCGGATATAAAATAGGTTTGGATTCGATCGGATCGTCATCGGCTCGGCATCCGATAATTCGAACTTGGAATTATTCCGTATTTCGGACTTGCGAGCGGGTTCTAATTGGATATTTGACCAATTTACGCTCCGATTCACCGATTTAGAGTCTAAGTGTTGGAAAATCATAAGTTAGCGTGTTTCGGATATAAAATAGGTTTGGATTCGATCGGATCGTCATCGGCTCGGCATCCGATAATTCGAACTTGGAATTATTCCGTATTTCGGACTTGCGAGCGGGTTCTAATTGGATATTTGACCAATTTACGCTTCGATTCACCGATTTAGAGTCTAAGTGTTGGAAAATCATAAGTTAGCGTGTTTCGGATATGAAATAGGTTTGGATTCGATCCGATCGTCATCGGATCGGCATCCGATAATTCAAAGTTGGATTTATTCCGTATTTCGGACTTGCGAGCGGGTTCTAATTGGATATTTGACCAATTTACGCTCCGATTCACCGGTTTAGAGTCTAAGTGTTGGAAAATCATAAGTTAGCGTGTTTCGGATATGAAATAGGTTTGGATTCGATCCGATCGTCATCGGATCGGCATCCGGTAATTCGAACTTGGAATTATTCCGTATTTAAAAGAAAAACAGAGGCTACATCATTACCATGAGAGAGAGAGTGACCATTTACGATTCGATTTACCGATTTATAGTCTAAGTGTTGGAAAATCATAAGTGTGATAATATGATCAAAACTCGATTTACCGATTTATAGTCTAACTTATGATTTTCCAACACTTAGACTCTAAATCGGTGAATCGGAGCGTAAATTGGTCAAATATCCAATTAGAACCCGCTCGCAAGTCCGAAATACGGAATAATTCCAAGTTCGAATTACCGGATGCCGAGCCGATGACGATCGGATCGAATCCAAACCTATTTCATATCCGAAACACGCTAACTTATGATTTTCCAACACTTAGACTCTAAATCGGTGAATCGGAGCGTAAATTGGTCAAATATCCAATTAGAACCCGCTCGCAAGTCCGAAATACGGAATAATTCCAAGTTCGAATTACCGGATGCCGAGCCGATGACGATCGGATCGAATCCAAACCTATTTTATATCCGAAACACGCTAACTTATGATTTTCCAACACTTAGACTCTAAATCGGTGAATCGGAGCGTAAATTGGTCAAATATCCAATTAGAACCCGCTCGCAAGTCCGAAATACGGAATAATTCCAACTTCGAATTACCGGATGCCGATCCGATGACGATCCGATCGAATCCAAACCTATTTCATATCCGAAACACGCTAACTTATGATTTTCCAACACTTAGACTCTAAATCGGTGAATCGGAGCGTAAATTGGTCAAATATCCAATTAGAACCCGCTCGCAAGTCCGAAATACGGAATAATTCCAAGTTCGAATTACCGGATGCCGAGCCGATGACGATCCGATCGAATCCAAACCTATTTCATATCCGAAACACGCTAACTTATGATTTTCCAACACTTAGACTCTAAATCGATGAATCGGAGCGTAAATTGGTCAAATATCCAATTAGAACCCGCTCGCAAGTCCGAAATACGGAATAAATCCAACTTCGAATTATCGGATGCCGATCCGATGACGATCCGATCGAATCGAAACCTATTTCATATCCGAAACACGCTAACTTATGATTTTCCAACTCTTAGACTCTAAATCGGTGAATCGGTCGGATCGTAAATCGGTGAAACGGTATGATTTACATATGAAACGGTATGATTTACATATGAATCGGTGAAACAGTATGATTTACATATGAAACAATATGATATACATATGAAACAATATGATTTATATATGAAACAATTTGATTTAAATATGAAACAATTTGATTTACATACGGTCTAGTCATTTTCTGTCTCATCTCTGTCACTCTCATCGCTTCCCTCTTCTATTATTTGATCTGCATTCGCTGTCCAGTTTATATTGTCGACATCTTCATTTTCGTCGTGCACTGCGTCGACAATGATTATCTCATCATTCTGGTATGCATCCAAATCATCATCGACGACCCCCGCATCCTTGTCTCCCATGTCGTAAAAATCTCTGGGTGGTGACCTGACTACAATTTGCCAACCTGGAGAGGTATTATCCGGTGCATAAAATATCTGTTGCGCTTGAGAGGCAAGAATGAATGGATCTTCATATTGGGTATTCAATCTCTTGGCAGTGTTGATGCTGATAAAACCGTATTTGTCGACATTATAACCAGTCCCGCGATTATTAACATCATACCAATCGCATTTGAATAATACGATCCGATTTTGGCCAAGGAATTTAATCTCGAGAATCTCGTTGAGGACGCCGTAGAAGTCGATATTTTCTAATTCTTCTTGCTCACCGTTGACGACAACCCCACTATTTTGGGTTCTTCGTGATTTTTCACTATCTTTCATCCGAAATCTATAACCGTTCACGATATAACCATCGTACGATATTGCGTCTTGCAAAGGACTACAAGATAAGCGCCAGAGATCCTCATTCATCAGCGGATCGTGGTTGTCGTGCAGCTCCTGTGCCTATAATAACCACACGACATTCATGATATGAACACATAATTATTGTTCGGTAATGGATGTCAATGAAATTCAGTAATGATGTGAATACTTACGTGTTTCTCGAACCACGATGGGAATTCACGATCATGAATTTGGGGAGCATTTCGAATACCCCGATTATTAATGATGGCTTTATGCTTCCTGTTTTACCGGTTATGAATTAGATTATAATTAGCACATATACTTAATGAATGGACTGAAAGAATGAGTAAATGATCGTAAAATGCTTACTCAATGAATGGCCACACTTCATCACATTGGCGCAACACATACATATGTGCCTGTTGAATCTCATCTACAGACAATCGACGGGTTTTGCCTCCTCCTACAGGTCTACCCATTTCGGCAAATATAGACAGACCCCCATCGAAGTCTATTGGACCACCGTCATAGTTCCGCTCAAGTTGATTGAATCGCGTGTCTATACCATGTAGGTATCTTGAGCAGAATGTTAGACATTCTTCTGCTAGGTATCCTTCAGCAATTGATCCCTCCGGACGACTTTTATTACGAACATATGATTTCAATGTTCGCAAGTACCTAATTTGAGAAAAAAATATTTGTATGAATATATCAAGAACGATCAAATACATTGTGCGAATGAGACGAGACGATTACCTCTCGATAAAATACATCCACCGGTAATGAACTGGGCCGCCGAGTTTGGCCTCATTTGCCAAGTGAACGGTCAAATGCACCATGACATCAAAGAATGAAGGTGGAAATATCATCTCTAACTTGCACAATGTGAGCGCAATATCCCTCTCCATCTGTTCAAGTTGGTCCACTCTAAGTACCTTCGAGCACAACTGTCTGAAAAAAGTGCTGAGCTCAATTAACGGACCGGACACCTCTTCGGTTAAATTCCCACGTATAGCAAGAGATAACAATCGCTGCATAAGAACATGACAATCGTGGCTCTTTAATCCAGATAACTTCCGGCCGTTCTCTTGCACGCATCGTGCGATATTCGAAGAATAACCGTCTGGCGTTTTCACAGACCGTAGGAATGCACATAAGGCTGCCTTTTGCTGTGAGCTCATGGTGTAGCATGCAACTGGCAACACATACTTATCCCCAATCTCTTGGGGATGAAGTGATTTTCGGATGCCCAACTCCTTAAGATCGAGACGAGATTTAAGATTATCCTTCGTCTTACCGTCGAGATTCAGCAGTGTTCCTATAATGTTGTCACACACATTTTTCTCAATATGCATGACATCCAAGTTATGCCGCAAGAGTAGGCTGCTCCAGTACGGTAGTTTAAAGAAAATACTCTTCTTCTTCCAGTTATGCTCACGCGTAGAATCTTCATGCGTTCTCTTCTTTTTACCTTTTCCAAGTGCCACGGCATCAAGCTGATCCAATTCGCACAAGACTTCTACCCCCGAAAGCTGCTCCGGGGCCTTTGCAAGTTCCTTCTTGCCGTTGAAAGCTCTTTTGTTCTGCCTCCACTTATGGCCGTCAACAAGGAATCTTCGATGGCCCATATAACAGAACTTGCCTCCGTTCTTCAATCGTAATGAATCTGTCTCCTTATTGCATGTAGGGCACGCCAATTTTCCTTTAGTACTCCACCCGGATAAGTTGGCATATGCAGGAAAATCGTTGATGGTCCATAGAAGTGCCGCATGCATCCGAAAATTCTGGCGCAACGAGGCATCATACGTATCGGCCCCAACTTCCCATAACTCGTTCAACTCCTCAATCAACGGCTGCAAGTAAACGTCAATATCATTACCAGGCGACCTGGGTCCGGGAATGAGCAAGGAGAGCATTGTGTATGGCTTTTTTAAGCACATCCAGGGAGGCAAATTGTATGGAACTAGGACAACTGGCCAAATGCTGTACGACACACTCATATTCCCAAAGGGATTGAAGCCATCGCTAGCAAGCCCTAACCTGACGTTGCGAACTTCACATGCGAATTCAGGATATGTATGATCAAAATCTTTCCACGTCAGAGAGTCGGCCGGATGTCTCATAATCCCGTCATCTGTACGTTCTCGTGCATGCCACCTCATGTGCTCAGCAGTCTTCGATGACATAAACAACCTCTGAAGCCTGTCCCTGAGCGGGAAGTATAGGAGAACCTTTGCAGATACATTTTTCTTCCTTCGACTGGTACTAGACTCGGCATCCGTCTCTTTATATCTCGTTGCTCCGCATATGTGGCATGACCGCGCATGTTCGTACTCTTTCCGGTACAACATACAATCGTTCACGCATGCATCAATTTTCTCATAACCCAGACCGAGATCTTTAATTGTCTTCTTCGCCTCGTAGAATGATTTCGGTACTGTCTCACCCATAGGAAAAGCCTCTTTCAGCAACTCTACCAACATATTAAATGACTTATTACTCCAACCATTGAGGCACTTCAAATGAAGAAGCTTTACAGTGAAAGAGAGTTTTGAAAACTTCTCACACCCCGGGTATAGAGGTTGTTCGGCATCTTTAAGCAATCTGTAGAACTTGTCCGCTTCGATATTGGGCTGATCACCTGACGGTGTTTCCGTGCCTATTCCACCTTGCAAATCATGTATCATACCCTGCATGTCATCGTCATCGTCTGTATTAATATTATCATCAGCGATCACTGTGTTTGAAGTTTCACCGTGAGCTGCCATGGGGACTGCATCTAGCTCCTCACCGTGCGAGAACCAACGGGTATAGGTAACGTCAATGCCACGTATTACCAGATCAACCTCACATTCCTCTCGAACCTTCCTAATCACCCTTCCGCAGTCTATACAGGGACACACAATTTTTCCATCAAGCGGTGCAAGACGCTCAAATGCAAAATCCAGAAATTTCCTGACTCCTTCTCTGTACTCTTGGCTCATGCGATTCGAATTACGCATCCAACTCTTATCGATCGAAGACATCTTCGTCTATCTGGCTATACAACACCTGACATATAATTTCAAACAATGTTATAAGACTCCGCACAATTTCGGTTTCGGTTCCCGGGTATGGAACACCGAACCAAAACTTCTACAGGCCATCCACATCCCTAATGGATGAGTGTATTATGATGAGTAGACTAGTCACATAGTAAACCTAGGGTTGCTGGCCAGCATTTGAACTGCTGATAGTTCGAATGCTAGGCATAGCACCAAAGTTATGCGACAGTAAGTCAACAAGTCAGGGAGCCTCATCAAGTAAACACTTGGGGTCTGACGGTTCTCTCTGTCGCTCGAGTAGATTTATGGCTTTAGCATACCTCATATCACACCGAACCGACAAAAACCGACTATTTCGGTTTCGGTTTCGGTTTCGATTTCGGTTTTGATTTTTCGTAAACCGAAAAAAATATAACCGACAAAACCCACACCGAAACCGACCGACAAAACCGACGCTCACCCTAGTCTAAAAACTACATTTTGCCCCCCATTCCCCCATTCAATTCAGTTTTGATAGGATAAAATTCAATGTTTTAAAACACGAAAACTCGACTCGACTCGAAACCTTAATGAGTCGAGTACACACGACAACTCGGCTAAAACCCGACAAACTCGAGTCGGATCGAAACTCAACCGAGTCAGATCGAAACTCGAGTTTTGGACCGAGTCGGATCGAAACTCAGCCGAGTCGAGTCGACTCGGCCGAGTTTCGAGTCGACTCGGCGAATAACGTGACACCACTTTACGGCACTAATTAATCTGTCACATGGCTGTTAGAGCACTAGTGTGTTAAATACTTCTGATAAACCACTATTCAATTAAAAAATTAATAATATTTTGAACAAAAAAATCCCTAATATTTACCACCATGGTAGATACGTACTTCAAGCCAAATGAAACATTTATTATATAATTCTAAAATACTTGACAAAGTACTTATCAAAATATTTAGCCCTTAACAAATGGAGCCATAAGAATTAGAGAAATGCTATTCAGCCTTAAGGTTTTTCCTATTCCGCCAGCATGATTAACTTGACAGCATACAATTGGTGGCTGAAACCTACTAGTGACATTAACCGAAGGGGGAGGAGGAGCTCACCAGCGATGGTCGGCAGGCCTCGAGAAGGAGGAGGAGCACTGGTGTCGCAGTCGGTGGCGCGAGAAAGCGGAGGGGTGGCCGGAGGTGCAAGGGAGGTGATGGGTGGCCGGCCGGAGGTGCAAGGGATCGAGAGAGAGAGAGACAGGTGAGGGGAGGAAGTAGAGAGAGAGAGAGAGAGAGGGGGAAGGCTAGGGAGGCCGGGGAGGGGGGGAGGAGGCCGGGGGAGAGAGAGAGAGGGCCGGGAGGCCGGGGAGGGGCGGAGGTCGGGAGGGGGATGGGTGGCCGGGAGGGGGATGGGTGGCCGGAGGGGATCTCGGGGCTGCCGGAGGGGGACGGGGTCGCCGGGGGGTCGGGTCGGTGAGAGAGAGAGAGAGAGATTGAGAGAGAGGGGCGCGCGCCGGAGAGATCGAATCAGAAGAATCAAAGAAGACCTCGACTGTTTTGTTATATAACAGGGTTTTTGCCGACGGACATTTTATCTTCCGTCGGTAAAACTAATTTTTTTACCGACGGTAAATAACAATCCGTCGGTAAAACTCCACGACGAAAAAACAAGCTCAATTTTTTCCAGAGGCTCGGTTTGGCACCCTGAGTTTCGTCGGGACATTTTACCGACGGAAATTTAATTACCGTCGGTATTGTACCGACGGATATATAAATTCCGTCGGTATAATCCCGACGAAAACACAAGTTCAATTTTTTCCAGAGGCTCGGTTTGGCACACTGAGTTTCGTCGGGACATTTTACCGACGGAAACTAAATTACCGTCGGTATTGTGCCGACGGACATATAAATACCGTCGGTATAATTAGTTATACCGACGGAACTTTCACGTCCGTCGGTAAATAGCACGACGGAACTCAACCTCCTACTTTTTTCCAGAGGCTCGGTTTTTACACTGAGTTTCGTCGGGACAATTTTACCGACGGACATTTTATTACCATCGGTATATTGCCGACGGAGATATTATGGCTGTCGGTAACATTGGTTATACCGACGGAAATACAATTTCCGTCGGTACAATATCACGACGATGACATTTTGCCGACGGTTTATATGTAACCGTCGGTATAAAGTATATTACCGACGGTATATATGTATACCGTCGGTATAAATATGCAAAGAAAATTAAAAAAATTGAAGTTATAATACCAACGGATATTATTTTCCCCGTCGGTAAAAAGTGTATTATTACCGACGGTGATAATAATGTCCGTCGGTAAAGACCCTATTTCTTGTAGTGTACCTCTTCAACTAATTCATCGAAGAGGTTGACTTGATAGCATTCAATATCCTGGGGTCCTTGGTTAGCCGAGTTGAAAACATTAAGTTTTACCCTCATGTTTCTAAAAGATACGTTCATAACTCCACTGCGACAATTAATGCAGGCATTTCCTGTCGCAAGGAAGGGACGACCGAGAATGTCTGGGATTTGACGAGAGGGATTTCTGATAGGTTCCATGTCAAAAACTAGAAAGTCCACCTGGAAGTAGAATTTATCTACTTTAATTAGAATATCTTCAATGATTCCCCGAGATGTTTTAAGAGATCAGTCGGCTAGCTGCAAGGTAACGGTCATCGGTTGCAAATCTCCTAATTCAAGTTTCTCATAAACAGAGTAGGGTAGTAAGTTGATACTGGAAGATCCAATAGTGCTCAGTCAATGAAGTAACCTCCAATAACACAAGAGATTATGGGTGTGCCCAGATCCTTGAGTTTAGGGGGTGTATCTTTCAAGAAGAGTGAGCTGACTTGCTCTGTAAAAAGAATCTTTTTGGACACAATTGATTTGAATTTGTGCTTATAGTTGCACATATCCTTAAGAAATTTAGCATAAGCAGGGATTTGCTTAATCGCCTCCAACAAGGGTAAGTTGATTTTTACTTGTTTGAAGGTGTCCATAATGTCCTCTATGGTTGCTCCTTTCTTTTCTGCCAAAATTGGATTTTTGAGGCTTTGAGGAAAGGGAGCCCGTGGGGTATAGGATTCATCGATTGGTTTTGGGTCGAAAGTGCTCTGGATTGGTTGCATTTCGGTAGGGGTTTCAGAGAAGGGTTTTGGAGTAGATTCCTTGTTTGGTTGGTCGACTTTGTTATCCACGATTCTACAGCTTCTGAGGACTGTGACACCCTTAGCTTGTTCATGGTAGGTAGTATCGTGGACTTCGTCAACTTGATTCTACCTCCTAGTGTCTGGAACTGGTTGGCTAGGAAGTTTTCCTTACTCTCTACCATTTAGCGCATTTGCCAGCTGTCCCATCTGGGATTCTAGTTTTGAAATTGATTGGGTATGGGAGTGTAGTACTTGAGTATTAGCTTCAAGATTTTGTAAAGCTCCCAGCACCTTATCTTCGAAGGTTGGGTTCCTATGGTTAGATGGGTTTGGGTTTTGGTATTGTGGTTGGGGTGATCGATAAGATTGGTTCTGAGTTGGAAATGGTGGTCTGGGGTTTTGCGGATAGGAAGGGGTAGGAGCTTGGGGTTTCCAAGAGAAGTTGGGGTGATTCCTCCATCCAGGGTTATAGGTTTGAGAGTATGGATTATTGTTTTGATAGGTCCCCATAGCATTGATTTGCTCTTGCATGAATTCTGGATAAAAGCTGGTTTAATTTTCTAGTCAGAGCGTCAACCTTGTAAGAGACAGTTGTTGAGCCAGAGATCTCAAACAAACTTCCCCTTTTAGCAGTGGTTGAAAGGGTTGCTCTGGTATCTCTACCGGATGAAGCATGTTGGAGGGAATTATCCACAAGATTCTCAAAAAGTGTCCATTCTTCGTCCTCGTTTTTTAGCATAAAAGTACCTCCACATGTCGCATCGATGACATGGCGGTTGATATCGATCAGTCCATCGTATAAGTTTTGGTCAATCTGCCATTGTGGTACGACATGGTGAGGGCATTTTCTAAGAAGATACTTAAGTCTTTTCCATGTTTCATGAAATTGCTCACCATCCAACTGGGAAAAGCTAGTGATAGCCCTCCTATATTGGTTGGTTTTACCGATTGGGAAGTACTTTTTAAGGAATTATTGTTGTAATTGTGCCTAGATGGTTATGGTAGCATTTCCTAAAGTTTGAAGCCAATGCTTTGCCTTATCCTTAAGCGAGAAAGGAAACAATCATAGCTTTGTAGCTTCGTCTTCTAGGGTTTGCAGCTTAAAGGTTGTGCAAAGCTCTAAAAATTCGTCTAGGTATTTGTATGGGTCTTTGTTAGAAAGCCCATGAAAAGATGGTAATATATTTATTATACTAGACTTGATCTCAAAGTTTCCTGCCGGAGCGCAGGGAGTCTAATGCACGAAGGTGAAGTGTAAGCGATAGGTGTAAAGTGTGCTCTAAGAGTTCGGGGGCCCTCAGCAGCCTCCTGTGCCTCCCACACATTCCATCGCGGTGGGTCTTCTACGTTGCCTGCCATTGTTGGCGAGCAAAGGTTTTTACGAGAGGATCTAAACACATGCTCGGGATCAGAATCTAACGGAATTAGATGTGGTCTCAACGAGCGACGTCTAAGCATGCAATACTAAGAGTTCAATAAGTAAGACAGAAAAACTAAGGCAGGATTAATTAGAGCTATGCCTGCTTTTAATGGGGACAACATCAACACACATAAACCTTCCCAGTTTATGTGCCGAGCTTTCCCAAGTAGGCACAGGTCAATTTATTATTATTATTATTATTTTATATAAGTGAAAGGTAAGGACTGAAAGTAAGGACTAAAAAGAAAAGAAAGATTAGAGGTACTTACTTGGAGGAGAGGTGGTTAGTTCCTATCTTCCACGAATAGGGTACCTGAAAAAGAAAAGGGAGAGATAGATTTGGTGCTAAAATTAAGGAGAATCCTAAGAGATTAACTCCTAAAATTATTCCTAAGTTACCGTTAGCAATCCCTAGCAACGGCGCCAAAAATTTATGATCCCCGACAAAGACGCCAAAAATTTATGATCCCCGACAACGACGCCAAAAATTTATGATCGTTTTCGATCACATCGGTATCTTATGTCCGAATCGTTTACACTAAGGGCTAATACCGATATTGTACTACAGGGATTACGAATTGGTAACTACAGTCTAATTCCCCCGGCAACGGTGCCAAAAATTTATGATCGTTCCCGATCACACCAGTATCTTATGGCTGAATCATTTACAGTAAGGACTAATACCAGTATCGTACTATGGGGATTGCAAATTGGTAACTACAGTCTAATTCCAAGAGTTAAATAAATTAGAGAGAAAGAGTTGTTTGATGATTATGGTCTTAATTAAAATTACTAAAAAGCGATTAAAGTAGATGAGGGAAATCAAAGAGAGAGAGAGTGTAGGGCGGAGAATCCACCACTAGGCACACTCTAGTCTACCTATGCTAACTAAGGTTTGTTCCTTCAAAAAGGGCATTTCAATCCATTACCATAGAAATTGCAACATATTTCAACGAAGATTATCATCTTCAACGACATGAGTTATCTTCGGTCGGCACAATCCGCCCTTTAGGGCCGGGCACGCACCATCTCCCCTTTGCATAACTCATCTCATTGAGGACAGATAATTAAAATAAAGAATTCCTCTCACCACGAACATGGCATACACCATCTTAGTTTAACATGGTCCATCTTTTCAAGGCACGGACCGTCTTTCTAGGTATGGCGCATCTCTTGCGAGATGAGAGGAGCAATTAATATGTAGCAAGACAAATGAATTCGGTCCATCCGCCGATATAGATCATCATTGAGACATACAAATCGAGGGAAAAGAACTATAGATTATAATCATTAAAATACTTGTCAAGCCAATCCCCAAACAAAAGGTTCAAAACCCTAATTAAACATAAGAAAAACTAAAGAATGGCTAGGATTCATCCGAAGCCCTGGAGAAGGACTAGCCGCTCATGGTAGGGATGACGGTGAGAATGTTGATGGAGAGCGAGCATGGATCCATGGCGGCAATTCTTCTTCTTCCCTTGATCTTCCTTTAGAGATGATGACTTCCGAGCTCCCCCGGTTCGGATTAGAGGACAGCTCGGACTTTCACTTCCCAAATTCCCCCGTTCCTTTATACAAACGTGGTTAAATAGGGCTCCCAGCGTATGTGGTTTGTAATTCTCCCGCAACACTCTTGGGCTGTCCGATCTAGGGCATCGCAGGGCTGGATGGGCATTTTCGATCTATCAGGCCTCATGACCGATCGATCAGGAATAGAAAACCTTATGTCTGCGGTATAGGCCTCCTTCGATTGATCGGGTCTCGCAGCCAATCGATCGGAGATAGCAAATCTTTTGTTTGCGGACTGTGGGACGTGTGGTTGCCTTTGGAAATTGTCCCTCTGGAGGTTGCTGTTAGTAATTCTTGTACGTTGGTTGCTTTTTGATGTATTCTTCGCTCTTCGGAGTGCTTTCCTATAAATCGCATAGATGCAGATAATCAGATCAATTGAAGGCATAACTTCTATGATTTATGAAAGATTAATAGCTAAGATAAGGTGATTTTATGCGCCGATCAGCTACCGATCTAGCCTCTGCCACCTCTCACCTTCGAGATTTGCTCCGTCGCACAGTGGATGGGAATCATGACCCATCATCGGAACCTCCATCGTTGATGGGATGAGGAGAGGATCAGCTACTCCCACTGTATATCGAAGGATCCAACAACCCGAAGTCAGGCCGTGGCTGGCGAATCACGTTTAGGAGTTGCGCCACTCCTGAAAAGCCGAACACAAATTTGCCCCTGCAGCTGGTAACCCCCTATCTGCAAGGGGAGGGAAAAGGGGGGGGGGGGGGGGGGGATCCGTCCCCGCAAAAGTATCAGCTAAAGTCCCGGCCTCCCCGGAGCCACCGGCGATATCCGATGAGGTCAAGAGGTGCGCACCAAAACCCTAACCTAGGGGTGGAGGTGCTCTAAGCCTCACTCCAAAAAACACAAGTGTTGTTATCTCTTTTTTCTTCTCTTACATCCACAAACCTGATCTTCATCCCCATGAAGCTATTCATACTGGTGAATGCTGGGTTATCGTTCAACATTATCAAGCCTTAATAACATTCCGTGTGTGGCTAATATATGTACTTTCATCTTCCGATCCTGGATCCGACTCGGGAAAGACGTGCCTCTACATTTTTTTTTAGAAAGACCTATATGTTTACTTGTGTCGATATGTTTGCTTGTGGTGCACACAATCTATGAAGATGCACATGCTCTCTTGGCCATCTAGACCTAGTAATTGTTTATATTTATATATATATATATATATATATATATATATATATATATATATATATATATATATATATATATATATAGAATATCAAGATTAAATTATTTTATGCATATATTGGTTAATTTGATTATTGTTTCTAGTTGTTATATTCTCTGTGACTTCTGTTTAACTCTCTCTTAGAATCACACCCCAAGTTTTGGAGACTCTCTCATTGGTCCAAAATTTGGTTCGTGACAATGATGATGTAAATATAACATCTCACTAATTCCTTATGGTGGTTGATCTAACATGGTACATAGTGTAAATGATAAACATGATTTCTCGGTAGCCATTAACGAATTAACAAAACTAATCTATATGCATGCATAACATAGACCCTAAAAACAAGGAGTTTTGGCTTACCTTGAAGTAGATGATCTCTATCTAGAGATGGTTGCTTTTACTCGATTCTTATAATGGCTCCTTCCTCACCTCTCGCACCTCTTACTACAACAACTGAAGCTTGTGAATAAGATCACCTTGGTCCCCAAAAGATGACCTCAGGTGCAATGTTCTGCTAATCACAAACTACTCCTAGCCGACGTGGTGAGACCTCTAAATCAAGAAACCAAGATAGGACCTCTCTCTCTCTCTCTCTCTCTCTCTCTCTCTCTCTCTCTCTCTCTCTCTCTCTCTCTCTCTCTCTCTCTCTCTCTCATGTCACGACCTATAGGGATCTCTATAACCATGATCTATAAGGGAGTAATGACCAAAAAATGATGAGCTAGATTACCTCTACGCTTGGCCATCCAACTTATTTAATGAAGGGAGCCACATAGCTTTTAGGCCAAGTTGGATCTACTGATTAGAGTTATGTCTTTTATAATCTCAATCAGGATATACACATTAAGTGCCATGATATAATTAGCTCAGTATAGGAGTCAATTAAACCAAAGATTCCTTGTCTTATTAACCTCCAAGAGTATCTAAATATTAAGTTTCCTATTGAATATGAGTTTTTATTAAAGAGAAGCAATGTGAGAATCTTGACATAATCCCATAAATCATGCCCTGGTAGTTTAAATCTGTCAATAGAGATTATAAATCCTTGAATTAATACATCGTATGTGTACACATCAGGTAGATTCTATAGAGGTGAAAATAAATACTTTGTAATGTTTATAGATAACCTTTCAAAGTATTGTCATCTCTACCAAATAAAAAACAAAGATGGGGTAATATAAATTCAATATCCATAAAGCCAAAGCTAAACATAAATAAGAAAAAGACAGTTAAAATATAAAGATCATATCGTGGAGGAGAATATATCAAAAATGAACTTTGTTTTGTGAAGAATAAAGAATAATTCATGAGGCAACTGCTCAATACACTCCCAAATCTAATAGTGGTGCCAAAAGAAAAAATAGAATATTAGTGGATATGATCAACTCATTATTAATCAACTTAGGAGTGCCAAAGAAGTTGCAGAGAGAAACGCTTGATACAATGTGTTACATCCTCAATAGACATGCCTTCAAACATACTAATCTCACTTCTTATAAAATATTAAAATGTAAAAAGTCTAGCTTAAATTTTCTTTAAGTGTGGGACAGCCTAGTCAAAGTTAGAATCCTAAAAATTAAAAGAAATAAAACATGACCCACTACCATAAATGATATATTCTTTGACTATGTTTCAAATACACTGCTAATAGATTTTTAGTGTTTAATACTAAAGTCAATGGAAAAACAAACAACAAAATAATCAAAGCTAGAGATATGATTCATTTCAAAAATAATTTTTAATTTAAAATAAGAATCAACCATAAAATAACTGAAAATAGGAGTGTCCTGAGTGGTAGATCTAGTTGGGCTTGACCTAGGAAAGAAGAAATTTCAATAAACCTAAAAGAGGTAAAAGAGCTAGAGCAAAGAAAATTATTTATGATGACTCGTACACTCCACTAGTAAAAGATTCTCCAATCATCAATTAGAATACGATGATATCGATCTTTTGACTCACTGTTATTGAAGAAAGCTATAAATAATAAAATATAATTAATAATTTAAAATATTACTTGACATCTAACCCATTTACCTCTAGGTTGCAAAAGCATTGGATATAAATGAATATTTAGAAGAAACTTGGACTTGATGGCAAAGTAGATAAATACAAGCTAAGTTTACTATCAAACCTTTTACCTATAAGCCAAAATAAACTAATTTGATGTGTATTCTCATGTGGTCAGGATCATTACCAAGAGATTCTTCTTTGCATCAACATCTATTCAAAAATTTGTCGTACATCAAGTGGATGTAAAGACAATATTTTTAAATGTAGATTTGATTGTGGAGATTTATAGGCCAACCATAAGGTACCGTAGTCCAAGGTCTAGAATAAAGTGTGTAAAGTAATTAGATCCTGATATAAAAGCCCTAAACAATGACATAATAAATTTTATGAAGCCATCTTGTATTATGAATTTGAGACTTACAAGATAGACGAATGTGAAAACCTTAAGATTGATGGTGATAAAAAGCCATTCTGAACCGTTGGGTTTTGAGCAATGTTTTAAAACTCAGATTGGATCGGACGGTTCAATCACTAAACCCGTGAACCAGCCCAGATTCTGGGTCTGAGAAACACAAAATCAGAATTATCATAAACCTGACTTAAACTCGGCAAAACTGCTAACCCACTAGTTGAACTGCAAATTAACCCATGTGACCCATTCGACGGTTCAGTGAACCACTATTTATTAAAAAGGCCTTAAACTATTTTTTTTGTTGTTCTCTTGGCCTCTTCGACACGTTTGCTAGAAGTTAATTATTTTTAGATGACGTTATAGTTTTTTTAAAAATACTAATAGAAAATATTTTAAAAACTAATTTTAATGTTAAATATTAATAAATTAATTTAGTTATGATATCATGATGATGTCATGGTTCATCGATGGGTTGACCTGACGATTGAACTGGTGACCCATAACCTGGTCGCCTTTTCGGTTTGATGAACGGTTTGTTTTTGAAAACATTGGTTTTTAGAAGGGAGTTGTTAGGTTTGGGGTTGGAGAAACCAAGGAAAATTGGGCTCAGGGTAAACCAGTTCTTGGGAAGCAGGTTAGGAGAAACCAGTTCCTTAAAAACTCTATCTCTCTCTCTCTCTCTCTCTGTCTCTCTCTCTCTCTCTCTCTCTCTCTCTCTCTCTCTCTCTCTCTCTCTCTCTCTCCCCTCCTTTATTTTATGAATAAACGATCGATGGATAATCACTCTAGGAAAACCCTAAGTCGAGAACCAAGTCTTGTAAACCTATAAATAGACATGTACCCCTATTGTTTTAGTAATAAGAATCACGATGTGATTGTTCTCTAACCCTATACATGTTACCCTCTCTCTTTTCTCTCTTGAAGCATCAAGCCATAAACAACCATCTTTGACACATTGATTTACAACATGTTATCCTCCTGATTTGCTCAAGGAATGAATCATAAAAATGTGTTACTTGATTCCATAACAAGTGGTGAAAATATATTTCTTGAAGATATATAGTGCTACTACAGTAACAATATTCGAGACAAGTACTTTTTTTGTTTAACATTAGTCAAAGTAAACCTTAATACTATTTCTGGTTGTACGGATATTATAAAGACTCCAAAAGAGCTAATTTTACATTACTATGTGGAACAAAATTTCATATAGATGATGCTCTAGACTTATCGATCCAGAAGAAATCTTTTTAGTTTTAAAGATATTCTTCAAAATAAATATCATATAGAGACTACAGGTGAATGCATTACTTCCATGATCTCTAGCTAAAAACACATATTAAAAAAGCTACATGCTTTATCTTCTCGGTTGTATCATACGACGATAAGAATAGTGAAATCTTACGTCGTAATAAATCAGAAGTTTACTAATACTTTTATGCTTTCGATGATTGTCTTGGTCACCCAAGGCCTACGATGATACATAGAACTATTGAAAACTTAAATGAGCATCCATTAAAGAACCAGAAGATTCTTGTGCCCGATGCCTATATATGTGTTGCATGCTCTCAAGGAAAATTAATCATTAGACCATCTCCAATAAAACTTAGCATTGAATCTCTAAGCATTCTTCAATGGATTAAAGGTGATATTTCTAGACCCTTTTATTTTTCTTGTGGAACATTTAAATAATTTATGGTTTTAACTAATGCTTATGCACATTGGTCTCATGTTTATCTTTTATCGAGTTGTAATATAGATTTTGTATGACTTTTAGCTCAAATAATTAGATTGCAATCATATTTATCTGATTTTCTTATTAAATTAATTTGTCATGATGGTGTTGGTGAATTTACCTCATAAGTACTTGATGACTTTTGCATATCTATTGGTATTAAAGTTGAATATCCAGTCGCTCATTACCATACTAAAAAAGGTTTAGTTTAATCATTTATAAAATCTCTTCAAATGACTCCACAATCTATGCTTATAAAAATCAAATTACCAATATTTATATGAGGACATGTCATATTACATGTTGTTGCATCAATTCGCATTATACTAACTATATATCATCGATACTTATCTCTACAACTAGTTTTTGGTCATCAATCCTGCATTGCACATTTTTGAACTTTTGATTGTGATGTTAAAATTCTTATTCCACCTCCCCATCTTATTAAGATGGGACATCAATGTAGAATTAGAATTTATATTGGTTGACTCACCCTTTATTATTCGTTATCTTAAACCTCCGATGATTGATGTATTTACTTCATGATTTGCATACTGTCACTTTGATGAGATAGGTTTCTACCATTATGGGGGGAAGTTCAGTGACATTAAAAGCGGTGTGAACTTTTTTAGAGAACATCGAGTATGTCTCATCTTGATCCATGCACATCATAATGTGAGACTGAAGAGCAAAGGTTCATACAACTTAGCCAAATTACTAACCAAATGCCTGACATATTTACTGATGTAGCAAAAGTGATTGTCATATATACCATCTGTAAATATTTTAGCATGAATTAAAATTTCAGTTAGAAAATTCACCAAAAAATTAGCAAATGAAACGTCTACAATACACCTAAAGCGTGAATAAATCTTAGGCTTAAAATGCTAATCCCCTTGAAAGAGAAAATTTAAAGAGCAAAACATAGAATTTAGTACTTTAGAAGAGACTATATAAAATGAAATAAAAGATCTATCTATAACTCATGAAGATGAACAAACCCCAAAAGATGAAACAATCCTTGAAGATCGAGATTCAAGCCCTTGAAAAGGTAAAGGTACCTAAAAAATCAAGAAATTTCTATGAATTATATAAGGAGGCTATTGAGTCGTAAAGATACGACTGTTGACGAAGCATTGTCCTATGTAGTAGTTATGGACATCTCATAATATGATAATACTAAGCCATACTATGTTAGTGAGTATTGACAGAGACACGATTGGTCAAAATGGAAAGAAATCATTCAAGCAAATCTTGACTCGCTAGCGAAACGTGAGGTATTTGAATCAGTAGTCCTAAAGTAAAATGATATTAACCATGTTGGTTACAAATGGGTGTTTTCATTAAAGCGAAATGAAAAGCACATAATCGTTAGATATAAGCCAGGACTCATAGAGTAAGGTTTCCTGCAGAGACCCAATATTGATTACAAAGAAAAATATTCACCTGTGATAGATGGAATTACGTTCCGATGACTGCTTAGTCTGACAGTCTTGAAAGGACTCGGTATGTGTCTCATGGATATGGTTATGATATACCTATATGGTGCATTAGACATTGATATCTACATGAAAATCCCTGAAGCATTGCCAAAAGCAAATAAGCTAAAACCACACAGCATGTATGCAATCAAGTTAAGATGATCCCTATATGAACTAAAACAATCCAGAAAAATGGGATACAATTGTCTTAGTGAATACTTGATTAAAGAAGGATATGATAATGATTTGACATGTCCAATTGTGTTCATAAGGAAATCCATATATGGATTTGCCATAGTGACAGTATAGGTTGATGACATTAACCTAATTGGTACTCCTGAAGAGATTAATGAAACAGTTGAGTATCTAAAGAAAGTTTGAGATGAAAGACCTTAGGGAGACAAAGTATTGTCTCGGCCTACAGCTCAAGCATAGCCTGGAGGAAATACTTATTCATCAATCGACTTATATATAAAAGGTATTAATGCGTATTAGCATAGACAAAGATCACTCATTGAACTCACTTGTGGTGGGTCAGTCACTTGATATTAAAAATGACCCTTTTCGTCATAAAGAAGAAAATGAAGCACTCCTTGGCAGTGTTATCAGAACCGGACCGGACCGGACCGAACGGTCGGACCGGTGACCCGAACCCTCGACCGGTTCGGTTGATAAATCGGATCGACAATACTAAAGAACCAGTAAAACCCGAGTGAACCGGCCGGTTGTGTGTAAACCCGTGTGACCCGGCCCGGTTAAAACTTAAAAACCGGCCCAGCCCACTTGCACCTCACGATCACCCCGACCGCCTCCATCTTCTCTTTCTCTCTCTACATCTCTCTCTTTCTCTATCTCTCTCTCTCTCTCTCTCTCACACACACACACACACACACACACACACACTCACCTGCACCCCATCCCGACCCCGAGCAAACCCCGCCTTCTTCCCGACCTCCGGCCAACCTCCATCACCACCCTTCCACCTCCTTCACCACCCTTCCACCTCCTTCACCTTCCCCTCCTCCGGCGAACCCGAACCCATTAACCCACCTAGAACCCCACCTGCACTCTCACTCCCTCTCTCCAACCTCCTCTCTCTCTCTCTCTCCCCCCTGCATCCTCTTTCTCTCTCTACAAGATTCTCTGTTTTCCTTTCTCTGCATCCTTGTTCTCTCTCTACTGGATTCTCTCTCTCTCTCTCTCTCTCTCTCTCTTTCATGCACTCTTTCTCTCTAACCCCATCTCTTGCTCTCTCAACAGATTCCTCTCTCTCTCTCCTTTACCCGGGGGACACCTCAGCTATAGGCTGCACTTACTTCTCTCTCTCCCAACTCTCTCACTGATCATGATCAGTGAGATAGTTGGGAGAGAGAGAGAGAAGTGAGTGCAGCCAACTGCATGATCTCGACCGTTAGATCTATTTTTAATATTAATATATATATTATTTATTTATTTAAATATATCACTGGTTCAACCGGTTGACCCGACGGTTGAACCAGAGACCCATGACCCGGGTCCTAGACCAGGTCAATGTCCGGTCCGGGTCTGATAACATTGCTCCTTGGTCCTGAAGAACCATATCTTCGTGCAGTTAGCACTTGATATATTTGTCACAATGTACACGTTTTGACATCTCTTTTGCAGTTAACCTATTAGCAAGATATAACTCTGTACAAACTCGAAGGCATTGGAAGGACATTAAGCACATATTGCGTTACCTTTGTGGGATGACAGACATGAGACTATTATATTTAATAAAACATTCGAGCAATACTTATTAGATGG
Organism: Chamaelirium japonicum; assembly: GCA_947650365.1. Taxonomy (NCBI): domain Eukaryota; kingdom Viridiplantae; phylum Streptophyta; class Magnoliopsida; order Liliales; family Melanthiaceae; genus Chamaelirium; species Chamaelirium japonicum. The sequence goes on along the minus strand of OX393560.1, from coordinate 39,150,258 downwards.
GATATACAGATGTTAATTACTTTTTAGATATTCATAAAGCTTGCTCATAAATAGGCCATGTATTCACAAGCGGTGACATGATGATCTCATGGTGGTCAACTAAACAAGCTTCGGTAGCTACATCCTTAAGTAACTCAAAAATTCTCGCACTCCATAAATAAGTCATGAATGTGTTTGGCTAAGATCTATGATGTAGACATCCGGATCTGACCGGACCTGATTTGTAAGGACCTGTTTTTCTCTACCTAAAGTAGAACCTTTGATAAGTGGCCTTTCCCTATTGAAACATAGGTGGTGCCATAGTGCACTCACACTATTGTGAGTGCACATGAAGTAGGAAACAGATGAAGGATCACAAGTTCTATGCACATGAGTGTGCACAAGAGGGGTTGTGTACTTCCTCGAGACTAGGATTGTAAAGTCCTTTTACCATAACCTAGAGGATAGTTCTATGATGCATTTTCCCTCCTCTAGGCTAGTAAAACCCTTCTCCCCAAGCTCAGATGCACAAGCTCAGTGCACAGGAGCTTGCACAGGGAGAAAATGAGGCTTTTATGAGAAAAGGGTAAAATTGTAAATATGAAGTTTTGATTTTTTTTTTCAAAATGTCAAATGCTTATGTAGGGCTGAAACAAAAATAAAAAGGGAATTATTTTTTTAATAAAAATATTTTTATAATTTATTTGTAAAAGGCCATAATTTCATTGAATATCATTAAATAGCTAGCTAGTTTGGCTTTTAACCAAACTAGTAAGACACCTAGGCAACGCCCAGATGAATTTGATGCACGCCACTTAGCACATACGACATCACAGCTATCCGAAAAGAAGTGTGCAATATAGAGTAATTGTGATTCACTCGTTAGTGAGAGAAAGAGAGATAATACTAATGATTTTTCTAATTAATTAATATCAAATGACCATTAAAAGCCATTGAATGAGTGTTTATCATCTTTATAATAGGTTTTTAATAGGATTTATGAGAGAACCACATTCATACATGGATAAAGGATTCTAGCCCTTCAAAAGTTGTCCACGTGCCCCCCTATATGGATTTGGGACAAGGATGAGGCCCATAGGATGCCCCCCCATGTGTGACCACATAGGGGTGGTTGGCAACTTGGTGGAGAAGCAAATTCCTTTTACCTTCTCCCCCCCTACACCTATAAGAAGCCCCACTCCCACTTCATTTTCAGCTGAACTCTCCCTCCCATTTAAGTCCTTCCTCTCTCTAGTTCATCATTTTCTCTCTTTAGTTCTTCCCCAAAATCAAGAACAAAAAGAAGATGAAAAAGAAGGAGAGAAGGGTCAAAGCTTTGACGAGCTTCTCATATTCCTATCAAGGTAAGCTACATAAATTAGGGTTTTAGAATCCTTTAGGTTTTATGATTCGAAATGAAACCATGATTGATTTGATCCATGGAATCATATGTTTTGATTTGATTTTAAGTAGCCATGTTTGATTTGATCCACAAAGCCATATGCTATGATTTGATTCCAAGGAGCTATGCTTTGATTTGATACATGGAACCCTATGCTTTGATTTGATCCAAACTATGTTTGATTTGATCAATGGATCCATATTCTTTGATTTGATTCCATGGAGCCATGCTTTAATTTGATTCATGAAACCATGCTTTGGTTTAATCCATGAAACCTTGCCTTAGATTTTGATACATTGAAGCCTTATGCTTTAATTTGTTCCATGAAACCATGCTTGATTTAATTCATGAAGCCATGTTTGATTTAATCCATAAAGCCATATGCTTTGGTTTGATCTATGAAACCATGTTCTTCAATTTTGAAATTCAAGAACCATTTTGAAATTTGGAAGAACTTCCAAGACAAGCAAGACACTGGCGAGGATGTGATCTCCCACTCCAAGTCCCTGATCCACCTCTGCGCTTGTAACGTGAAGCCAGAGGTGAGGGAGTCCTTCCTTGAACTCTGTAACTAGGCTGTGTTTAGAGGCTGGCTCTCCTCTCTAAGCCCCCCTTCTTCTCCCCCCTTCTCTCTCCCTGTACTCTTTCTTTATTTAATCCACTGGTAGGGGTCTAGGACGAACCCCCCCCCCCCCCACATTCTCCGAGAGGGATTTCTCAAAAAAAATAAAAAAAGAAATTCAAGAACCAGACATCGTTGTGAGCTTAATGATGTCTGGTTTTTGACAAGAAAGAGTTCCTACCATACCATTTATAGAACTCAAGTTTTGCGGCTCAAGGTTATTAATTTGGTAAAACAATTGAATATACGAGGACTCTTTTAACTAGAGAAAAATAAATCTATAATTGACTGAATAGGTGGGAGTGGGTAGAGCAAAGCATATTTTCCACAAGATTCATTACAATATTATGAAACATAAACATTTCTTTTCACACACACACACACAAGTTACTAACTCATGCAATGCATGAGTCGCCACCATCCACCATCATGCCTATTGTCGATTGCTCGCCTACTATTGTCGATTATTGTCGCTTGCCACTACCAACTATTATCGGCCATTTCATATCTCCCATTTACCCATATCCTTGTTGGAAATAAATCCATGGTAGAGCCCTGCAGCGGAAGCAAAGTGAAGGTCCGAAGACCGTGAGCGATGTGCGTTACATATCAAAATTTTTCCTTGAAATGATCTACATGTGCATGTATGAATCTAGCATGGCAACTACGCGAACCCCCTAACGTCGATCTAACACGAAAGAATAATCTAGCATGTATGCATGTTCTATCTATGCTAGATCTACATGTTAGTGATCATATCTGCGTACAAATTCTTTCACCGCGACAAGTTTCTTCTTTGTTGATGGAGACGGGCTCGGATCTGCTCGATATACCTTCGGTGCAACGGCCATAACGTTCTGCTCCAAACTTCGATTGGGCTGAATTTTGGACTGCTTGTAGAGAACTTTGAGCTGCAACTTTTACAACAAGTTTCACCTCGTTTGGACTTCTGTAGCTCCTAGAATCGCAGAAACATCGCTAATTTTTTGTGCAGATTCTGGACAGCAAAAGCTTGCGGGAGATGCCTTCTAGTTCACCCGATCTCGCACGATGCATGGCACCTCGTCGATGGATCTTTGAGTACTTCCATCCGACGAGCCTTCTCCTTCTACGAAACCCTACGTGAGGAAGACGAGTCGCCATCCAATGACGCAAGCGAGGGAGAGAGAGATGAAAGAAGAGAGGAGAGGGGGCGGCTAGGGTTTCCCCATGGAATCATCTATTGCCGCCCCCCCTCACCCCTTTTCCCTTATATAGGGTCGGCCTATCCTTATGGATGAGGCTAGTACGGATAAGGTTCAACCAATTCAAACAACTCCCTATATATCTTCCCTTTATCTCTATCTCTTCCTTGGTTTTGAAAACGGTCAAAACCAGCCCATTTTCTGTCCCTCATGATCGGCCCCTTCATTGGAGGCAACAACCTCCTGAAACCAATGGGGTCGGCCTTGACCAGTCTCCCAACACTTAGGGCCAGTCCCCCTAGTGCATAGTGGCGCATGGTATGACCAAAACGCCCTTATGTCACTAGTTGGTCGTTCCTCGTGTACGAGACTTTACAAGGCGCACATAAGTGAAGTGCACTAGTGATTTCACTATTCTCTGAGGTTCCCGTAGGGTGCCCCTAGTGAAGTCAACTAGTCAACTCGCAACATGTCCTGGTGCATCGCACCCATGTGACAAAGTCCACTTATAGCAAGGAATTGCTACATGCGTCTCTGCACTAACCTAGGGTTTTCCCTTAGTGCACACACGTAGCTACGCATCTGCCGTGTACTAGTGCAAAGCACTCACGGAGCGTAGCCTTGAACTTCTCGCTTCCTCTAACTGCGTTCTGTGTTTCGAGGAGATGGTACAAGGACCGTACATAATATGGATAAGGTAGAACCTTCAGGGACTAGGGTTCATGGCTTCCAACTTAGACCCGATCAACACACTACCTGAGTGTACCATCGATCCTCTGAGTCTAAGTTAACCCGCGTGGCCACCCAGAGTGCGACGCAGGCTGCACTCCAATTCCCCCAGACTTACTATGTTCTCCCGTATACCCCTACTCTCCGCTTAGTTTGGTAAATCCGATGTCCCTCCACTTGGTACCATGATGTAACTCGAGCGGTGGAGAATACCATCAGACTCGAGTGCTCATATGACTCGGTTCCTTCCAGGTGACCACGTACATCGTACCTTCGATTACTCTGCCGAGCAACCGGATCCGTCACCAGTCCAACTGATGACCACCTGGCTATAGTTTAATACGACATAGGTCAGACCATGGAGCGCACCTCCCGTTAGGGGTATGGATGGCCTGCAGGAGTGACACACTGATGCAATGCCAGTCGGGTAACCCATACACTGTGGTTTTGGATTACTGTATTCGGATCCTCACACATTGGTGCGCCAAAGTACCACTCAACTGGTTAGTCCATCAAACGTGGTTCCTCAGGGTTTAGGACCGTTTTACCCTAAGCAGAAACACGGCTTAGTGCACCGGTGTCTGCTCACCGATTTATGCACCGTGTTGGTTCTGTTCGGCCACAAAACACTGTGCCTGATAATGACCGTGGTGGAGACACCCACGCTCTGTCATCCCAACAGCTTATCCTAATAGGGTAACGAACCCTAATCAGAGCTGCGAACGTATTTAGGTTACATGGGACCAGTCCCTTGAGTCTCCCACTCAAGTGGATTACCATATAGCCATGGCTCTCTGTTCTGTAATGAGAACACGTACTAAGGTACGTACCAAGATGCAATCTTATGTTATCAACCATACATAGCCAAACTATAGGTTTTTACGAGCTGTAGACCTCACCAATTCTAACAATCATCTCCTCTCTCATTCCATATTTCCTTAATCTCTCTCTCTCTCTCTCTCTCTCTCTCTCTCTATGAGGCGATGTTCAGGCCACCGCTCACCATTGATTTCTTGCCCAACATCGACGTCTACCGTCGTTGACTACTGACGCTAGCTCCAAGCCGTCGCATCCCATTTTCTATGTGTGTGTATGAAGAGATGCACGTCGCCACTGTCTACCACCATAGCTCGATGTCAACTTCTCGTCCAATATTGACGTCTGCTAGCAACTATTGCCCCAATTTGTTGCTGCTCGTTCCATCTCTCTTTCTCTCACTACTTATGTTTGTAGGGGATAGATAAAAGGGAGATGGCTTCGTTATTAGCTCATGGGATAATATCCCTTTTACCCCTAGAAAATGGACAGAGGGACATTGTCAGTGAATAGTAATGAATTCCTTTTCCATTATATATACTAGTGTGATGCATGTGCAATCCACGGGCCACTATCGTTTGCTCATTGCCATTGCATCTCTCCCTCCCCTCTCCCCAATCCTCTCCCCTTCCACTCTCTCTCTCTTTCTCTTTATATATATATATATATATATATATATATATATATATAGAGAGAGAGAGAGAGAGAGAGAGGAATGTTACAGTGAGTTATGAGCTCTACGATCATTTTGACCATCCTAGAAGTTTTGGAATTTCTTAAAAATTGGTGGGTGTGTTGTCTAGGGTAACATGATCATCCTTACCAATTTTCAAGGAATTCAAAAACTTCTATGACCATCAAACATTAGAAGTTTTATCCACCGTCCGTAGTAACCGTTAATTTTTCTTCTACCATTTGATGACCCTAGAAGTTTTGGAATTCCTTGAAAATTGGTGAGGATGATCTTGTTCCTTTATACAACACACCCACCAATTTTTACGAAATTCCAAAACTTCTACGATGGTCAAAATGATCGTAGCTCATTTTCTCCTTCCGTAGCTCATAGCTCATTGTAACATTCCACTCTCTCTCTCTCTCTCTCTCTCTCTCTCTATATATATATATATATATATATATATATATATATATATATATATATATATATATATATATATATATATATATATATATATAATGCTATAATGCGGTATGCGGTAAGTGCAGCACCATACCGCAGCCGTCTGATGCACTCGCTGTGTGCATTGCATGCACGCAGCGATGTATCAGACGGTTGTATCGCGGTGCCGCACTTACCGCATGCCGCATTATAGCATGCCCCTATATATATATATATATATATATATATATATATATATATATAGGGTCAGGATCGGATGACCCATCAAATTTTGACCTGTATGTTACCCATCACCCTTTGATGCTGATGCACCTAGAGGTTTTAGAATGTGTTGATTTTTTGTAGACATGTTCTCTATGGTATGTTGATCATCCTCACAAAAAATCAGCCCATTCTAAAACCTCTAGGTGCATCAAATGCGCTCTTCAAATCAACGATTTTTTATTGTTAATTTTAACCGTTGATTTGAAGAGCGCATTTGTTGCACCTAGAGGTTTTAGAATGGGCTGATTTTTTGTGCGGATGATCAACATACCATAGACAACATGCCTACCAAAAATCAGCTCATTCTAAAACCTCTAGGTGCATCAAAGGGTGCTGGGTTATTTGCCGGGTCAAAATTTGATGGGTCATCCGATCCTGACCCATATATATATATATATATATATATATATATATATATATATATATATATAGGGGACGGGGAGCCTGGACCTCAGGTGCAGCGTGAACGCTGCACCAGAGCCATCCCCCGCGCGCCACGTGTCCAAGAAATCGGCCTCCCCCCTTTTAAAACCTCGGGATGAACCGCAGCCGTCCGATTGTTTCGATCAGACGGCAGATCCGGCCGCCCCGCGTTTAAAACAGCGGATCGATCGCGGTCCGTCCGATTGTTTTCACCCAGCCCGCCCGCAGCCGTCTGATCAGTGCAGCGCACCCCCGCCCGGTGAGAACGTTGGGCATCGTGATTTTCATCCGTTCGATTGGGGCGATCGGGCGGCTGAAAGTATTCTCGCGATTACTGTAGCCGCTACAGTAATCGCGATTTAGTTTTTAACCGCCCGATTCAATCGATCGGACGGTTGAAAGGATTCAGCGGTTACTGTAGCGGCTACAGTAACCGTGATTTTATTTTCAGCCGCCCGATCGATCCAATCGAACGGATAAAAATCACGATGCCCAGCGTTCTCACCGGGCGGGGGTGCGCTGCACTGATCAGACGGCTGCGGGCGGGCTGGGTGAAAACAATCGGACGGATCGCGATCGATCCGCTGTTTTAAACGCGGGGCGGCCGGATCTGCCGTCCGATCGAAACAATCGGACGGCTGCGGTTCGTCCTGGGGTTTTAAAAGGGGGGAGGCCGGTTTCTTGGACACGTGGCACGCGGGGGATGGCTCCGGTGCAGCGTTCACGCTGCACCTGAGGTCCAGGCTCCCCGTCCCCATATATATATATATATATATGGGAAAGGGTAGCCTACTCGATGGAGTAGGCTATATTCCTACTCCATGACCTAAAAAGATGACACATGGCACTTTTTAATTGGGTATTTTGTGAATGTATAGTCAATCCATTATGGATAGATTAGGATTATGAAAAAAAATCCAAAGAAAAAAATCTAAATCAACCTGATCAAGTTGTAGCAAATTTAACGGTAAACTGTGCATCATAAAAACAATTTTTTTTTGCATGCTAAAAATACCACTTGGCATGTGTTTTTCTCAAATTTTTTTTCTTGACAATTGTTGGGAGAGGTAAACCTAAGTTGACAAAGTTTTAACTCCGATTAAAAAGTGCCACGTGGCATCCATTTAAGCCATGGAGTAGGTAAGTAGCCTACTCCATGGAGTTGGCTACCCTTTCCCTATATATATATATATATATATATATATATATATATATATATATATATATATATATATATACTAGTAATGCCCGTGCCTATCGGCACACAAAAGATTTCGAGGGCGAGGGCAATATTTCAAGGAAGATGACAAAATTTCAAAGGTGGCCAAAATATTTTGAGGAATGTGAATACTTTGTGGGTGAAAAAAAAATATTTCGAGTGCGGTAATAATATTTCAAGAGGTGATAATATTTTCAGGGCGATATCAATATTTAAAGGCATGCAAAACATTTTGAGAGTGCTACAAAAAGTTTCTACAGTAGTGACTATTTTGACGACAGTGACAATATTTTCCTCTTACCTTAGGCCCGCCTTCCAACCTGTGGTGTTATTAAATATGATCATTTTTCTTATCAAAGAAAAAGATGGTTCGTTTTTATTGATATCAATGAACATTAAAAGACGGGCAAACCTGAACATCATGCTCAAGTTATTAAAAACATTTTTTTTTGGGCTTGAATGAACATGAACATCATGCTCAAATTATTTGAAGACCAAATTTCCCCCCCCCCCCCCCCCCCCCAAAAAAAAAAAAAAAAATCAAAACATCAGGTAAATTCAATTCCTCCACGGAAAGGAATTCTTGCTGTCTCACCAAATATTGAAGAGAGGATTTTTTTTGAAAAAACAAAGGAGAGCGAGGTTCGTGGATTAAGACATGACATTATCTCGAGGCACGAAGAGCAGAGCAAAGCACCCGAATCACATAATTAAAGCAAGGACACCCCCTAGATCCATTCTCTCTCTCTCTCTCTTTCTCTCTCTCTCTCTCTCTCCCCCCCAACCTATTTGCAATCTTTATTCTTGTAATCTTGACATGGCACCCTATCACAGCTGTCCGATGCACCTAGCCTTGACCGGTGAATCATAATTAACCAGCAAACAAAGGGTCGATGTGATCAGGTGCCACATCAAGAACTAAAATCTCATATGTTAAGAAGTAATTCTGATTCAATTCATGCATGTTTTTTTTATGGGACTTAAATTAAATTAAAATTACAACAAACAAATTATTGGTAAATCACGAACATTCGAACACCCATATTTGATTCTACTAACACAAATTAGAAAAATTATTATAATCGCAAATTCACTCCTTACCAAGTTCCAACTTGAATTTCAAAGTGGCAATATCCACCACTGTACATAATCTGCCAACACCTCCACCCCTATGGTTGCATCTCATTCAAAATAGGGGGCTATCGTAGGGAAAGAAGAGGCATATGAATAAAGGTGTCGACAAATTTTGATTGTAACCTTCAAATGCAATAAAAACGGATGGCATATGAAATGATGAACAAATGCTACAATAGGATGTACAATGCTTTATCAATGGTTTTATATATCTTCTAAAGTGCATATGAATAAAGGTGTCTACAAATCTATATAATAGGGGCAGAAGAAAGAGATATGTTGGAGCCTCCTCGGTTCTTTTATTTCTTTTGCGGATATTGAAGCATCTTTCGACAATTTGGTATTCCCATAAGAGTTTCTTAACTTCATTACAAATATTTCATGACTCCAAGTAATTCATCATATTTTTTTGCACATGCATCTTCAAATGATTCCAAGCCTCCTCGGTTCATCCAAAATGAGATGCCATTCTCTATAAATGAAAAGCCTGTATGAACAAAAAAAAAGGAGAAAATAATTCTGTCAAAGGATCACTTTAATCCACCTTCGATGCAAAGTCGACTCAAAGGATCACTTTTATGCTCAATGGTATATGTTCTCATTACGAAATTCCACATACGATCATTTCACCACATATTTTCAAAGAATCATATCTACAGTGTTACTAACATGGATTTTAAGTGTTGGTGTGTACTGAAAATTCAAGTTATGCTGATTTTTTATTTTGATGCAAAGAGAAAAAAAAAACAACATGTTCCATGCATATGCCAGGGTGGCCTGATCAGAGAGAGAATGTCACCTTCTCACCTTTAGTATCACCTTCATCAAAAAAGAAAATAAAGTTTATCCATCCATATCCGAGTCCTTAAAAAAAACTGATAAAAAAATATATTGGAAAAGAAAGCAAGAGATCTAACCCCTTCATTTAGCTCTCGATAAGAATCAGGATACATACATAGATCGAGATGAAGATTTGAGTGCTTCCTAAAAAACCTGATACATACTTCATCTTGAAACCAAAAATAAGTTCACAAAGCACAGCTTCTATTAAAGTTCACAAAAATAAGTTCACAAACTCCATCTCAATCGGGATTGGCATGCTTCCAAATGAAAACTGAAATAAAGAACATCTAAATAGCTAAGTTTACAAACCACAACTCATCAAATTGACGGTAATACATTAAACATTGGGATTTTGAGGAAATGTACGTATCTCTTGATAGGAAAAAAAACCCATGCAATTACACTTTATAAGATTAGTAAACATCACAAAAAATTATAGAGCAATGCTGACAACCAAGTATAGATTTTGATTTTTGCCCTATAGATCACAACTAACAAATAACTTTACACCTTTGTTGAACTAAAAATTCAATTTTTTACGACTACAATTCAAGTAAAAATAAAAATAAAAATTAAATCTTCCTACATGCAAAGCTCATTAACAACCAACGGTGCGAAGAGGCCTTTGCCTTCATTCACATTGCCCATCAAGGGGTCATGACCGTAGGGGCTTCACAACTCGAATGAACAAATTGCCTCCAGATATGTCACCACCTCCCTCGGATCAGGGCCTTCGGGCACTCCGACAGAGTGTAGCTGCTTGCTGTAGGAGTTGATCTCGAATGTAAGGCGGGTGAGCTTATTATAGTCCATGTATTTCTTCAACATTTGGGTGCCCCGGGAATCACACTCCTCCTGGAGCTCAAAGATGGCGTACACTATCCCGTCCTACTCGCAAGGACTGTGAAGGACCTCAACATTCTTCTCAATGGCAAGAATGATGTCCTTGAAGAGATTGGCGAGGTAGCCCACGAAATCGTGGTGGTGGTCCTGCCCCAGATTGGGAGTGACATGGTGGCTGGCGTGCTGCTGGTGGTCTGTGACGGTGAGCTCCTGTAGGTGCTCGAACTCCGGGATTGGTGCACGATCACCCTCCGGAGGTAGGCGACGTAGATCTGGAGCCCTTCCTCCTCGAGGCCGAGCGGGGGGAAGATCCGAACGAAGTGGAGGATCGAGGAGTGGTCTCGCTGGTCGACGACGACGGCGAGGCGCTTACGCACGACAGACTCGAGGTGACTCTCGGCATCCAGATCGCGTTGGTCGAAGGTGGAGGGGTCACCGCAGCGGGAGCCGATCTGGACGAAGCGGGCGACGGACTCATAGTCATCAGGGTCGAGGGCACGGCGGGTGCCGCCGAGGCAGTGGGAATGCTCGAGGACGGCATCGACGGATTTGTTCTAGGGCTTCGGGGCTCCCGAAGTCGACGGAGGAGGCGGGTGATTCCCGACCTGAGGAGGCAGCATCAGCGGAATCAGAGGAATCAGAGGGGGAAGGGGGTCGTGCGATCAGCGGAATCAGAGGGGAAGGGGGTCGCACGATGGGGCACGGGCGCGGAGGGGAGGGGGTGTGCGATCAGCGGAATCAAAAGGGAAGGGGGACGGGAATCAGAGGGGAAGGCGAAGACTACTCTCCATCACCTGGACGCGCCACCGGAGGAAGCGGCGGAGCCGGTCGGCATCACCGAAGACCTGGTCGTACATCCTGCGGTCCCTGAAGATGCCGTAGGCGACCATCCCCTCCAGCTCCTTGAAGCCCAGCTCCTCGCGTAGGCTCGGCACCGGCGGGCTTTGGATCAGGATCGCCAGAGGAGGGGGGAGGAAAGGGTAAGTAGAGATCTGAATCATCTGATGGCTGGCTACAGGCGGCAGTTGTAGGGGCCTTCCTCTCCTCTGGTCTCCCCCCTTCTCTTCTCCGGATCGTGGAGAAAGACTGAGAGAGATAAAGAGAGAGGGACGTCTAGATCGGGGGTCAGGTGAAGCCCTTGGAGTGGGAGAGAGAGAAACAGAGCGTGTGATGCGTGTAGATCGGGACGTGGAGAGAGATTGAGAGAGAAGAGACGGATCGTGTAGAGATTGAGAGAGATAGAGAGAGAGAGGGTGGGGGGGGGGCGACGTGTAGATCGGGGATCGTGGAGAGAGATTGAGAGAGAAGCAAGGGATCATGGAGAGATTGAGAGAGAGGGATCGGTAACGACGGTGAGGTTAGATAAATTGACGTGGCAATGATACAACATTTTTTTGGATGCACAATTGACATGGCATATGATAACAGCGTCCATTTGCCTGGTTGTTGAGTTTGAATGTGATTCATCGATCAAGGCATGGACGGTTATGATTAGGACAGTGTTTAACACATTATTGATCAGGACGGACGATGGTTATCCTGCATAACTACCTAATATAGAAAGATCTTGGCTATAAGATTTTCTAACCGCCTCTTATGTTTGTATCGAACGGCCCTAGCGCGCGCCACGCGTCGCAATCCCCGTCAAATCCCACGCGGCCCGCCCAAAATCCGCTCAAAATCCCGCTCAAAACCTCAGCCGTTTGGTCCCGTCTGATCGATTAGACGTCAGCCGCCTGATCCCGTGCACGCAGCGCGCTCGGTTCGGTTCGATTCCCATCCGTCCGATCGATGGGAATCGAACGGACATATATCATTTTCGCTGTTACTGTAGCGGCTACAGTAACAGCGAAAAAAATTCATGTCCGTTGATTCCCATCGATCGGACGGATGGGAATCGAACCGAACCAATTGTGTGTTAATTCGATTCCCATCCGTCCGATCGATGGGAATCGGACGACCCGAAATATTTTTCGCTATTACTGTAACCGCTACAGTAACAGCGAAAAAGGTTCCTGTCCGTTCGATTCCCATCGATCGGACGGATGGGAATCGAACCGAACCGAGAGGGCTGCGTGCACGGGATCAGGCAGCTGAGATCTAGTCGATCAAACGGGATCAGACGGCTGAGGTTTTGAGCGGGATTTTGGGCGGGTCGTGCGGGATTTGACGGGGATTGTGACACGTGGCACGCGCTGGGGCTCCGGTACAGCGTTAACGCTGCACCTGAGGTCCAGGCTCCCCGTCCCCTATATATATATATATATATAGGGGGGGTGTGGGGGCAAATTGTATGGAACTAGGACAACTGGCCAAATGCTGTACGACACACTCATATTCCCAAAGGGATTGAAGCCATCGCTAGCAAGCCCTAACCTGACGTTGCGAACTTCACATGCGAATTCAGGATAGGTATGATCAAAATCTTTCCACGTCAGAGAGTCGGCCGGATGTCTCATAATCCCGTCATCTGTACGTTCTCGTGCATGCCACCTCATGTGCTCAGCAGTCTTCGATGACATAAACAACCTTTGAAGCCTGTCCTTAAACGGGAAGTATAGGAGAACCTTTGCAGATATATTTTTCTTCCTTCGACTGGTACTAGACTCGGCATCCGTCTCTTTATATCTCGTTGCTCAGCATATGTGACATGACCACGCATGTTCGTACTCATTCCGGTACAACATACAATCGTTCACGCATGCATCAATTTTCTCATAACCCAGACCGAGATCTTTAATTGTCTTCTTCGCCTCGTAGAATGATTTCGGTACTGTCTCACCCATAGGAAAAGCCTCTTTCAGCAACTCTACCAATATATTAAATGACTTATTACTCCAACCATTGAGGCACTTCAAATGAAGAAGCTTTACAGTGAAAGAGAGTTTTAAAAACTTCTCACACCCCGGGTATAGAGGTATCTTTAAGCAATCTGTAGAACTTGTCCGCTTCAATATTGGGCTGATCACCTGACGGTGTTTCCGTGCCTATTCCACCTTGCAAATCATGTATCATACCCTGTATGTCATCGTCATCATCTGTATTAATATTATCATCAGCGATCACTGTGTTTGCAGTTTCACCGTGAGCTGCCATGGGGACTGCATCTAGCTCCTCACCGTGCGAGAACCAACGTGTATAGCTAATGTTAATGCCACGCATTACCTGATAAACCTCACATTCCTCTCGAACCTTCCTAGTCATCCTTCCGCAGTCTATACAGGGACACACAATTTTTCCATCAAGCGGTGCAAGACGCTCAAATGCAAAATTCAGAAATTTCCTGACTCCTTTTTTGTACTCTTGGCTCATGCGATTCGAATTACGCATCCAACTCTTATCGATCGAAGACATCTTCGTCTATCTGGCTATACGACACCTGAAGTAATTTCAAACAATGTTATAAGACTCCGCACAAATTCGGTTTCGGTTCCCGGGTATGGAGCACCCGAGCTAGTTATTATTCAAACCAAAGTATCCTATTAAGCTATTTATTATTCAAACCAAAGTATCCTATTAAGCTTGCATCACTCAATTATTATTATTATTTTTTATTGCCGGCCAGGTGGCCGGAGGATAGGGGTGGCAATGGTTCTATTCAGTTGACCCCATCCGACTCGACCCGACCTGACCCGATATGACACACTAGTACTACATACTACAGTATCGGATTACGGGTAGACCCGACCCGACATGACTCGTTGAATTTTATAGAGGGTCTTCCCGGGTTCCCTAAACAAGAGCCCTTCGGTTCCCTATAAAATTTATCAGCCAAAAAAAAGGGGTTCCACTTCGGGCACTGTATTGCAAAATTTGACACCATACTGAACCCATCTCCACCATCCATCTTTTATCTCACATCCTAATAGTGGAAGGAAACACATATACAAAAGCTTCGTATAGGAATACACAAAGAAACGATACAATCTTTTTCTTCTTTGGTAAATCTACCAAGGGCTATAGTCATAGTGATCCTCCTATTCAACTACTTCAACCATTTCCGAACACCTCATATCATTTCCGGGGCATACGATACGATAGTTTGATTGAATGGAAAAATAAAAAAAAGAAAATCTTATAGCTAGATAAGGGGCGGATGTAGCCAAGTGGATCAAGGCAGTGGATTTGTGAATCCACCATGCGCGGGTTCAATTCCCGTCGTTCGCGCATCACATTATTTCAAATTCCAAAAATTCTATTTCAGGGGCTTCAACCCTTGGCCCATACCATAGAATTTTGGTATGGTACCTAAGTGGATACCATAGAATTTTCCAAAAAATATGTAGCCAAGTTTGCCATTTATGTATCCAAAAAAATGAAACGGCAAAACAGTAATTAAGGGAGAGAGGGAGGAGGAGGAGGAGCTCACCTGGGGGAGGAGGAAGAGGAGGATCTCACCGGTGCACACGAGGAGGAGGAGGAGGAGATCGCCGCCGGTCGATCAGTGGCGCAATAGAGGGGAGGGGTGGCCGGCCGGAGGGACTCGAGGGAGGCCGGGGAGGGGGGGAGCCCGGGGAGGGGGGGGAGGGAGGCCGGGGAGGGGGGAGATTTAGAGAGAGAGAGAGAGAGAGAGAGAGAGAGAGAGAGAGAGGCGGGGAGATTTAGAGAGGGAGTTTCAGATCGAAACAGAACAGAAGGGGATCGCTGGAAATAATAAATACCAGGCTTTTTACCGACGGAACTTTTTACGTCCGTCGGTAAAAATAACCTTTTTACCGACGGTAACAAAATATCCGTCGGTACAAATCGACGACGAAACTCAGGGTTCCATTTTTCCAGAGACTTGGTTTTTACCCTGAGTTTCGTCGTGAAATTTTTACCGACGGACATTTAATTTCCGTCGGCAGTTTTACCGACGGACATGATATTTTCGTCGGTATAATGGCTTTATATCGACGGACCAATAATGTACGTCGGTAAAATATTACGACGAAACTCAGGGTTCCATTTTTTCCAGAGACTCGGTTTTTACACTGTGTTTCGTCGTGACATTTTTACCGACGGACATTTAATTTCCGTCGGCATTGTTACCGACGGACATGTAATATCCGTCGGTACAATGCTTCATACCGACGGACAAATAACGTCCGTCGGTAAAATATCGCAACGAAACTCAGGGTTCTATTTTTTCCAGAGACTCGGTTTTTACCCTGAGTTTCGTCGTGACATTTTACCAACGGACGTTATTTATCCGTCGGTTTAAAGCATTGTACCAACGGAGATATACGTTCCGTAGGTATAAACCATTTTACCGACGGACGATATATGCCCGTCGGTAATAAATGTGCAAAAAAAATAAAAAAAATCGAAGTTATAATACCGACGGACATTATTGTCACCGTCGGTAAAAAGTATATTATTACCGACAGGATTGATAATGTCCGTCGGTAAAGAACCTATTTCTTGTAGTGTAAGTTCACCCCCCCTGGACTTTTAACAAAATTTAAGACAACCCCCCAAAGATTTTTCTAACATTCGCCCCCCTAAGGTTCGATTCTTGGATCCATCCCTGACTGTATCTCAGTGGTAGAGCGCCTCTCCGATCATCTAGAGATCGTGGTTCCAATCTTATGTTTTGTCGAGAGGTCAAGATAAGGTGCCCATGGGTAGTGATGTGCTAGACACAATTGTGCCTGCCCGTTACCGTGCACTAGTAGTTTGACCCCTAGAGAGGTAGCTAGCACCTGCCCGATTGTAAAAAAAAAAATGTACGCATCGATCAGCACAAATTGATGTTACGTTGCACCCTTTGGTGCGATCCTCAGTTCAAATCCCGCGCGCGGGCCACGAACGATGACTCGGAGCATGAAAAGACACGGGTGTGAAGGTCTGTTTCGAACTCTGTCCTCGGGGTTGGTACTCGTGCAGTTGTACCAATAGGTTATAACTTGACTACCAAAATAAATAAATAAATAAAATTAATTAATATAAAATAAAAAATCTTAGTAAAGGACAATGGCCTCTCGTTGGTTCAAACTTCAAAGGACAGCCACACTTCCACCACTTAGACTCGGAAGACTTTGTTCCAAACCCTAATATTTTAACACATACCTCGTTCCACCCCTCCAATTGTATTGATCTCTCCCTCGGCCTGATATTTTATTCTATATTAATATTAAGGCCATTAGTATTCTATTAAGCCCATTAAGTCGGCCCAAGGCCCACAAACATTCATGGTTGGTGCACGTATTTTTTATTCTGATCCACACTACAATACTCCGCTATCTCGTTTGTAGTCTTTGTTTATTATTTTCTCTTTTGTCTCCCCCACATGCCATTCCATCTGCTTTCAACACATCTGTGCACGCTTTCCACCGCCTGCTTCTCTTTGACCCTCTCTCTCTCTCTTTCTCTCTCTTCAAAGCGCTCTCTCTCTCTCTCTTCAAAGCTCTCTCTCTCTCTCTCTCTCTCTCTCTCTTCAAAGCTCTGTGAGGTGGAAAGGTTACTCGGTACTTGCATGCTTGCATAAAATGGGCTCAGACTGGTTGGCCATGTTCTGGCTTCTACGTTTCTTGGATGCAGGAGCCAGGGATCACATGTTGGAGCTCCACCCATTGTTGGGGCATGGTTATTGCTGAGAGCAGCAGAGAGAGAAAGAGAGAGAGAGGGAGGGAGGGAGGGAGGAGGAGGGTGGTGTTCTCTGGTTTTTATTTTTTTGGAGGTGGGGTTTGGTTGGTTGTTTTATCAATGTTGACGGAGGAGAAAATGGGTTGGGTTTGAATATCAGAAAGAGTTTGTGTAGAGCTTGATGTGTATTGGGCTTCCTTTGGATTTCTGGAGCTCTTCAGCTGTTCTAGAGAAAAGGGTATGCAGAGAAGAAGGTGTCTGTCTCTCTCTCTCTCTACCTCTGATTAGGGTTTGTGAGGTGATCTCATGAGCGAGGAGGAATTTTAGAGAGAAGGTAGAGAGAAGAAGCAGTTGTCCAAGTTTTAGCTTCTGGGTATTTGATATTAGCTACGAGAGAGAGAGAGAGAGGGAGGGAGAGAGAGAGAGAGAAGCTGGCAAGCAAGTGGTGGGAGAGAGTAGATGCGTCGGCGATGGCCGGAATGGAACCCGGCAGCGGCGGCGGTGGTTCCGGTCCCTATCTGCACCGCCTCCTCCAGACGCCACCGCCAGCGACCCATGTCCAACCAGAAACCTCTGAGCCGTTACAGGAGGAAAAGGCAAAGAGCTCACCCGGCGACGGAGGCGGGGACCAGGGCAATACCTCCGCCGCAGGCGGCGGCAGCACCACCGCACGCCGCCCCCGGGGCCGGCCCCCGGGTTCCAAGAACAAGCCGAAGCCACCCATCATCGTCACCCACGACAGCCCCAACGCCCTGCACTCGCACGTGCTGGAGGTCTCCGGCGGCGCTGACGTGGTGGAGTGCGTGACGGAATACGCCCGGCGGCGGGGCCGGGGCGTCAGTGTGCTCAGCGGCGGCGGCGCCGTGGTCAACGTGTCGCTCCGGCAGCCTGGGGCCGCGCCGCCGGGGAGCGTGGTGGCGACGCTGAGGGGGCGGTTCGAGATCCTCTCTGTGACCGGGACGGTGCTCCCGCCTCCGGCGCCGCCCGGGGCGGGAGGGCTGACGGTTTTCCTGGCCGGGGGGCAGGGGCAGGTTATCGGGGGGAGCGTGGTGGGCCCGCTGGTGGCGGCGGGGAGGGTGGTGCTGATGGCAGCCTCGTTTGCAAATGCGGTGTACGAGCGGTTGCCGCTCGAGGAGCAGGAGGAGGAGGAGGATAAACCAGAGGCTGCCGAGGCACAGGCGCAGCAGCCGTCGGCTTCGCAGTCTTCGGGTGTCACCGGGGGCGGGGGCGGGGGCGGCGGCGGCGAGGGTGGTGGAAGTGGCGGCAGCGGTGTCCCGTTCTACAATTGGGGTACCAATATAGGGAATTATCAGGTACCAGGGGATGCACTCGGTTGGGCCGGCGGTGGGATCCGGCCACCCTTTTGATTTCCATGCCTATTGGTGATAATGTTTGAACTTGGTTGATAGATGTTGGGCTTAACAGAGAATGATGAGAGAGAAAAGGAAGACGAGAAGTGGGTGCCTTGTGATTGAGAGGTTGTGTAATTGAGGTTAGAAAGAGAAGTGGGTCATGTCTTGTGTGTTTAAGCACTAATCTTAGGGTGCTGAATGATGAGAGAGAAAAGGAAGAAGAATTCTTTTGAGGAGTGGGAATTTGATTTCCAAGCTTCTAAGGTCAGTAATCATTTCAAAATCTTCTCCTTTGCTCTCATCTATTTTGTCTTTCTCATCTGTGTCATGTAATGGTTCATGTAACATAGATGTGAAGTAGAAATGAAATGCTATGAATCCTCATTTCTCACTGCTATGAATCCTCATCTCTCTCTCTCTCTCTCTCTCTCTCTCTCTCTCTCTCTCTCTCTTAAGTTATGCAGTAACCCAAGTTCATGTAAATTATTGCATGGGGGGCTCTTTTTTGGTTTGTTTCCTTTGCTTTAAATTTCTGCAAGCCTAGAGAGAGAAGTACTACTTGTAGCAGTGGAGTACCTCAATAGGCTGTTGCTTTTTTCACTGCACAGAGCCAAGCTTCGTGATGGGGTTGGTGGGGGGAAAGGAGAAAGTAACTGAAGGCCTCACCATTTGTGATAACTTCCCATTTTCAGTGGCCAGAGGTGACATGGAAAAAGGGAGGGGAGGAGTTATATATGTTTTGTCATTTATTGAGCAAGGAAGAGAAACTGACCATAAGATATCAAAAGCTGGCTGCAAGGTTCTCAGACCCTGCTTTCATCTTTCCCCAAGTGCATTTCTAGCTAGGAAGAAGGTTTCAATTCCAGTATCTCCAATTAGCAAAGAAGGAACTCTAATTTCCTATTAGCTTATAGAAAATGATGGCTTTAATTTTAGTACCTTTAGTTTTTTAAAAGTTGAAAATATTAATTTTTGTATCTTTAGTTTTTTAAAAGTTGAAAATATTACTTTTTTAATCTCTCTCTCTCTCTCTCTCTCTCTCTCTCTCTCTCTCTCTCTCTCTCTCTCTCTTTGTGTGTGTGTGTGTTTGTGTGTGTGTGTGTGTATGTGTATGTGTGTGTTTGGGTTCTTAAATTCCTATTTTTGTTTCAAAATAGTTATGCTTCCCCTTTTTTCAAATAGGAGCTAGATACCAACTTACTTGTGGTTGATGCTTCACTTTAGTTGTTTCCTTCCAACAGCATTTTTGTAATATCTTCTACATTCTTTATTAGGTTGACATAAATGTCACCAATAACCCTAGAGAGAGAGAGAGAGAGAGAGAGAGAGAGAGAGAGAGAGAGAGCAAATATGTTAAATATTTAGTTTCTAATTTCTGTCTACAAATGCACTGTGTGTTTTCTGTAACATGCACACTTATTCATGAATTTCTACGTCTACTCAAAATCTCATGTAACAAAAATTTGTTTACGAGTTATTGGAATAAACAAGATTTTCTAGCATTTATCGATTTGTATATATCTTCGTGTTGAGGAAGTCCACCGGTTAGTCCCACATCGGTAAAGGGGGCATCCATCACCTGCTTAATATACCCCCTGTGGACCTACCCTTACAACTCGGGTTTTGGGGCGTGAGGGTATCTAAAACTTCCAAACGGCTGCATTTGGTTATGGTTTTGTTAAGAGAGAGAGAGAGAGAGAGAGAGAGAGAGAGAGAACAAATATGTTAAATATTTAGTTTCTAATTTCTGTTTTCAAATGCACTGTGTGTTTTTTGTAGCATGCACACTTATTCATGAATTTCTACGTCTACTCAAAATCTCATGTAACAAAAATTTGTTTACGAGTTATCGGATAAACAAGATTTTCTAGCATTTATCATTTTGTATATATCTTTCTATTGAGGAAGTCCACCGGCTAGTCCCACATTAAAAGGGGCATCCATCACCCGCTTAATATACCCCCTGTGGACCTCCCCTTACGACTCGGGTTTTGGGGCGTGAGGGTATATAAAACGTCCAAACGGCTACATTTGGTTATGGTTTTGTTAAGAGAGAGAGAGAGAGAGAGAGAGAGAGCAAATATGTTAAATATTTAGTTTCTAATTTCTGTCTTCAAATGCACTGTGTTTTCTGTAACATGCACACTTATTCATGAATTTCTACGTCTACTCAAAATCTCATGTAACAAAAATTTATTTACGAGTTATCAGAATAAACAAGTTTTTCTAGCATTTATCGATTTGTATATATCTTCCTTTTGAGGAAGTCCACCAGTTAGTCCCACATCATTAAAGGGGGCATCTATCACCCGCTTAATATACCTCCTGTGGACCTCCCCTTACGACTCGAGTTTTAGGGCGTGAGGGTATCTAAAACTTCCAAACGGCTGCATTTGGTTATGGTTTTGTTAGGTTACATCTGTCCAGCCATGGATCACATAAAGAAGCTCCAACCTCGAAGTCTATCTTTGAGGATCTATTTGAGTCTGCAAGTCAAAATTAGATACTTTTGAAAAATTCCTTTTTCCTATTATACAACGTCGATCGAATTGCTCTAGAATTTTTCCAACTAGCTATTGACAACTTGTACTTCGTTATTTGGCAATATGAATGGATTCAATGTCTGCATAAAAGGGATCTAGGGGATTGTAAGTTTGTAACGAGGTTGCCTTTGATATATTATTCTGAATACGATTTTCATGGAGAATTCTCTTTCACTTTTTCTCTCATCATGTTTTTGTGCTTCTTTACCTTCCATAGATTGTGGCTTCCGGCCTATGTCATAAGATTGTGCTTTTGCATAAGTATTCTCATTTAGGATCTTTTTTTGGCAGCAATGTTATGACAAGCACATTGCTCGTACTCCTATATAAGAGATTGTTTTTTTTGAATTATTTCATTCCTTTTCGTTTATGGTTATTACAAACGATGTCATCATCACCACCATGCAGTCATATTCTCTCAAGATGCGGTCTAATATAGAGCACAACTCTGACTCAGAGATCCACAAAAGTTCAACAAGTTTGATTGGCTTTTCTCCTGACGTCAGCTCTTTAAAATTGGTGTTGAAAACTTGACCAAGAAAACTTGCCAATATAAGAAACTGCCACAAAACCTAAAAGTCACTTGATAGGTTGGTAGACTATATTGTTCGTAATGCACTTAACGGGTAGGTAGACTATCTTGTTGGTAATAATGCACTTCTTGCTAGGGCTGCAAGTTGCAACTCGTGCGAGTTGGGTCAGATTATTGAAAAAAAATAAGTACATTAATAAACATATATTTTTTTGCTAAAATGTGGACAAATATTTGGTTCGCCATCATAAGTACCTCATGTCATAATAAGGTAGTAGAAAAAAAAAATTTCTCTTTTTTATCTGCATGGAAATTCAAACTTTCTATTAGACTAAAAATCTTGCGTTGATTAGGATCAGATGTATGGTACCTTTCTACTGAATCAGTTGTCAAATATGTGCAGCCAATTGTGTTTGTGTGTGATGTTTGTCCTACAGCATGCAATAAACTGGCTACATGCTGTGTAGTTCCTCTCAGTTTTGCAGGTCATCATGCAGTTTAATATGTACGTATGCATTTTACATGAAGTTTTGTGACATAGCACCATGTTGATTACATTTGTGTTGCGTTGATTTTTTTCAAAAAATCACTAGACTTTCTTGTTGTTTCTTACGATCGTCTTGGTTAACTTAATAGAGGGTTTGAGATTGAGAAGCCAAACGAGTTGCCCTCACCTTGTTGTTTGCACATGTTATTTTACTTTACAAACAGTTAAGGATTGTAACTAACCACTTACGCTACTAGATCCATCGTGATAAATGATTTTGAATTATTTTGTAACGAAGAACTTTTTTCCCACTAGAGAGCCAATGAATAAGAAAACAAGCAGCTACCATACTTGCACCGTTATTAACTTTATATTTCATGGTTTTCTCTTTAGTAAACTGAGTAGTCTGGAATTTTCCTTTGCTTTACGTCTTCACATGATTCAGCTATTATATATATCTGGTTTCTCATCATGATATACAAATTTCTGTGTAATAGAGTTAACGAAAAGGTTAATTGGATCTCTAAAAGTGTACTGTATCACAAAGCAAGATCACACGAGGTGCAATTAATACTAAGTGAGTGAGTTTGAACACCAACCCATAAGGAGCTGAAATAATTAAAAAAGTGATAGAACATTGATAAAAATTAAGCAAGAACCTTTGTAATTCTAATTAGCTTCATCAATTGTGACTTGTGATGAAACTAAAGTCATCGCTTTTGAACTAGTTTCTCCTATATTATGGTGGTTAACTCTCTTAAGATAGTAAAATAATAATAATATAGTGATGGAAATATAGATAGCTTTGTTGATGATATGTTCACCCAAGATAAAATATTGATGAGAAACAATACTTAGGATTTGCTCACCCAAAAAGAGGGACACTTTCTCTAATTAAGATTCTTATTGATGTAGGATAAGTTTCCCTGATGCAAAGCTGGATCCGCATATTCGTCTACTGGTGGGAAGTTGATTGCTTGTGTTCAAGATCATGAGTTGCGATTTTTATTTTATTTTATGGCTTTTTAGTCCTTCAGTTATGTCCGTCATTTTTTTTATTTGTTTAGGGCTTACTCACCTTTTGTCAGTTCAAGTGTTCTTTTAGTATCAGAAGCCCTAATCGTATTAGAATTGCAATGATTTGGGTTTGTTTCATGTTCTAGTAATGTTAGAGTTGTGATGCTTTCTGTTTGTTGCCTTTATAAATGGCTCTAGCCTTCCATTGTAAGACAATTTTCTTGGTGAATTAAATTTAGAAGAGTTTATCTTCTTTTTCTTGGACACCTTTGGTGAATTTCACAGTTTTATGGTAGATTGACATCATCTCCTTCCCTAGTCATTCAACATGCATCAGTCAATGTTTTAAAAAACGGAATGCGGAAGGCGGGCGGTCAAGTGGTTTCAAGGTGGAAGGCGGATGACTAGGTGGGCGCCCAGAGAAAAAAGCGGGCGCCCACCTATATAAAATATATTCTATATATTCTATATATATGTATATATATAAATTCATAATTCTATATAAAAAAACAATAATAGAAAGTTTTACATATGCAAATTTGGAAAGAGCAGGGGGGCGGATCAGTCGCGAGGTAGAGGGACGGGACGAGGGGCTCAGGCTGGGCTGGGGTCGATCGCGAGGTAGAGGGAGGGAGGGGAGGAGGGGATCAGGTGGGGTCGGGGTTAACTATGAGGCAGGGGAAAAAGTGCAGGGGGTCGGGTCGGTCACGAGGTAGAGGGAAGGGAGGACGGGAGGCTGGGCTGGGGTCGTTTACAAGGCAAAGGGAGGGAGGGGATCGGGTGGGGTCGGGGTTGATTGCGAGGCAGGAGAAAGAGAGCAGGGGGTCGGGTCGGCGGTAGCCTACAGATAGCGGAAGGAGGTGGGGGGGGGGGAAAGGAGATCGCGGGGAGAGAGAGAGAGAGAAAGCACTGAGAGCTCCTGAGAGCACTGGGCAGCCTACAAGTAACAGGAGGAGGGGGGAAGGAGATCGCGGGGAGAGAGAGAAAGAGCGCACCTGAGAGCCGCCTGAGTACTCGTCTACTCGGGGACGGGAGTCACGAACTCACAGGAATAAAATCCCTAACGGGTCGGATCCCACATTAAAACCCGCCTAGAGCCCGTCTAAAGCCCACCTGCTTGGAGCCCGTCTTTTACCAGCCTTTTATCCCGCCTAGGCGGGTCGGATCCCGCCTAGGTGCCCGCCTTTTATCCCGCCTTCGTTCAAACCGCCTGCAATGTCGCTTAATGTTGAAGCGGAGCGGCCAACCCCCTAACATGCCTAGGCGGCCGCCCGGACCACCTTTTAGAACATTGGCATCCATTATGCCTAATTTATCTTACCAAACATTATATATATATATATATATATATATATATATATATATATATATTTGTATATATATAAAAGTTTGTACCCATCATCAATTTTTATAGATTTTCCTCATTTCCATTTGGTTTATTATAAGCAAGCAATACTGGCTTTTCTTCTCGTCCTTAAATCTACAAATTATGTATTCTTTCCAGTCAAAACCCAACATTCCAAGTAGCAAATTAACCCTTATCTTTTGTGAGATTATTTTCCTCGCTTATTTTTGTTCCATTTCTTATGAAAGATAAGGTTTAGTTTTGCTACTTGGAATGTTGGGACTTTGGCTGGAAAAAGTAGAGAATTGTTCGATACAATGATTAGAAGAAGTGTCAATTTTGAGTGCTTAGAAGAAACCAATTGGAAATGAGGAAAATATAAGGAACCTGGTGATGAATACAAGCTTATTTATGTAGGAAATGATATATACTAGAAATGTAGTTGGAATATTAGTTAATTAAGATATGAAAGATAATATTGTCGAGGTTAAAATGATAAGTGCAAGATTATTAGCTATAAAATTGGTTTTAATTGATGTGATTAGTGCTTATACACCACAAGTAGGATTAGATGAGAATGTAAAAAAGCAATTTTGGGAAGAGAATGATGGATTAATGCAAGAAATTCCGAAGGGAGATTTGATTTTATAGGCGGTGATTTAAATAGCCATGTTGGGAGACCTAATACATAATACGAGAGATACATGGGGGACACGATTTTGTAGATAAAAATACAATTGGTGATTCTATACTAGAGTTTGAATTGTTTCGTTCCATCTAAATATAACTGGAATGGGATGGGTTTGGGTTTTGGCTAATACATATGGGACGGGTTTGGGATTTTCCTTCCAAACCCGAGATGAATTTGGGACAAGGTATTCCTTAATGGGATGGGTTCGGGATAGGCCGACCCATCCCAAACCCGACATGTTCCCATCCCTAGCATTATCTGAGGTACCGCTAAAGATGGCAGATCCAATGGAGTCGGAGGTGCCGCTAGGGGAGGAAGGTCCATTGGAGATGGAGGCACCATTGGTGGTGGAGGGTCTATTGGAGGTGGAGGCTCTACAAGAGGTGCTAGTGGTGGAATCTCCCCTGGAGGCGGAAGCTCCATTGGTGTGCAATTCTGGCTTGAAGCTCAAAATTGACACCTAGCTTTCTCCATTTTTCAGCATTGCAGTTTTTTCAATTCCTCTTCAATTTCAAAAATCACACTAATTATACAGTTATATCTATCTCGCCGAATCCAACTAGGAGGGTCTTAGATAAATTATTGGACGAATGGTCGAGATGGTAGATTTATACTAAAGGCCTATTGTGTGATGTCAAATGAGCGCTTCATGTCCAAATTAGAATTCAGGAATAAGGTGACTCGAAAAGACTTTGTGAGTTCATATTAATCGAGAGTATGCTTCTGTCTGGACGTATCACATAGATCATAGAGCTGATGATAGGACATGCTGACAATAGGGAATTCTTGCTCTATGTGTAGGCAGAGCAAAATAGTAAAAACAGTTTTTATAGGGTTTCTAGATTGATGTACAGATTCTATGGTTGGATCGGTCTCGAAAAAATACTCGACATTGATATTTGGATCATCAGGATCAGAAGAGCTGATAAAAAAATATGGATGGTGGAAGGCTAAAGGTTTGTGATGGGGACATCGAGCAGCGCCCCTGGCGCGTGTACCAGCGCAGGAGGCGCCACCTGAGCTTATGGCTCTGATCGGACAGTCAGCACCATGATGGATGTCGTTTATTTATTCTTGTTTCTTGCATTATGTTATTTAGTCCCACCTCGACTTTCAGGGGTTTTCATTTGTTATCGCAGGCCTTTATATAGGCCTGCCCATGGACCCTGTAATGGCACTGATTGAATGAATAAAATTTTCGTTTTTCTCCACTTGTGTGTTGAGAGAACCAGGGTGAGGCGTGTGAAACCCCAAACCCAAACCCTAGGTGTGTGAAACCCTAGGTTCAGAATTAGGTGTGTGAAACCCTAATCTGAAACCCTAACTTTTTTCCCTTTCTCCCTCTCTCCCGACCTCTCCCCTCCCGCCCCGACTCCCAGTCAAGCCCGGCCCCACCCGGCGCCACCACCACCCGATCCCCTCACCTCTCTCTCCCGACTTCTCCCCTCCCACCCCGACTCCCAGTCAAGCCCGGCCCACCCCGACGCCACCACCACCCGAACCCCTCCACCCCGCCTCCCTCTCCCTCTCTCCCCCTCGCGAACCTGACCCAACCCGACCCTTGCCCAGCCCCGACGCCCCCCCGACTGCTACCCCTTGCCCTGCCCCTCCACCCCGCCTCCCTCTCCCTCTCCACCCCCCTCGCGAACCTGATCCAACCCGACCCGTGCCCAGCCCCGACGCCCCCTCCGACTGCCACCCCTTGCCCTGCCACCCGATCTCCCACCTCTCCCTTCTCCACCCGTGCCCCAACCGGCCCCGGCCCTACCACCTGACCCGACCGGCCTGATTCCCAAGTCCCGAGCCGATCCCGAATCCCCTCCCCCATCCGACCCCAACCCCTTACCCGATCCCTCCCCTCATCCCTACCCGACCGGTTCCTCCCCTTCCAGCCCTCGGCCTGCGTACAGGGCCGGATTCGCTGGGGATCACGGTGTGATCATAGCCGACGACGGGTGCCTCGACAACCAACTCTCCCCTCCCGACCCGGAAGGAGAGAGCGTGGAGGAATCTACGAAGGGGCCTCGACATCAACTTCCTCTCCCGCGATTCGGACGAGGAAGCGTGGAGGCATACGTGCCTGTGCCATCATCAGCATCTCAACAGTACGGCTTCCCCTACTCGACCAGGTACCGACATGTTTCACCAATTGGGTCTCTAGGATATTATCATTGCCAATTGCTACCCCTGTTGTGAGGTTGAGTGTCCACCTGCCTGTTAAGTTCATTAGTATTTGATATTGCGGGACGGACTCGTGCCGTTTAATTTAAGCATTATTTATTGTAATTCTTAGAACTGAAATCGAATCGCCTGATGCGAGTAGTTTCTGTAAAAAAAACATATTATTCCCTGCTGATGGTTTGAATAAACTTCCTACCTGAGACTTTTAATTCATAGCGAAACATTGCTAGGACAATTAAACTACTGATTTCCTGCCCACCTGCATTTGTTTCGCATCATTTTGGTATCAGAGCCTGGTTGTAGGTAGGAACTGTCATGCATTAGTTGTACTGCATCTAGAAAAAAAAATTTCTTTTAACTTTTGCATTTGATTGCCATATTTAAAAAAAAAAAAAAAAATTCAGCATGAATCATGTACGTTGTGAGTTTGTCTTTGCATGCCAACCGCTGAGGTAGGTCCTATCTGTTAGGAGAGTCGAGTGAGTCGGACAATATGGATCCTGATGTCTTAACTAGGGCACTTGCCGAGTTAGCCCAAGGAATAGCAACTATGAACCAGAACCTCACCGCTTGTCAGCGTGACACCAATGGCCGTTTTGACCGTTTGGACCAAGCTCCACCGCTAGCTCCACCACCCCTAGGCACTCAAGATTTTCGGCCACCTTGGCAGAACAATCAAAATCCGGGTAAACAGTATCTCCGGAGCATCAGGTTAGATGTGCCCTCTTTCGATGGTAGGCACGATCCCCAATTCTTTTTGGACTGGCTCCAGTCCATGGACCAATACTTTGCCTGGTATCCTTTAACCGAATCGCGAAAAGTGCAATTCGCTGCCATGAAGCTTAGTGGACCCGCCAGCCAATACTGGACTAATTTAGAAGCCTTGAGAGCCGCCAAAACTCAGGACCCCATTGATACTTGGGTCGCCATGAAGAATGAGCTAAAAGGCAGGTATGTGCCCCCATCATATCGAGCCCACCTATTGGACCAGTGGCACCAATTCACCCAAGGCAACAAATCAGCCAGGGACTATGTCACCAAATTCGATGAGTTCCTAACTCGCTGCAATGTCCTCAGAACAGAAACCCCTGCCCAGGTCCTGACACGTTTTCGATCAGGTTTGAGAGAAGACCTGAGAAGTGAGCTCCTTGCCCGAGATGTTACAGAGTTGGAAAGAGCTTATGCCTTAGTTCAGAACCTCGATAGCATTAGGTCCAACCATTTCCATCGGGATCAAGATTCCCAAAGCAAAGTCCCTCGGCCTTTCTCGGATAGCTACCTAAGTCGGCCCTACCGCAACGAATCCCAACCAAGAGCCGACTCCACCAGTAGAAGCAATGAGAGAGACAACCAGGACAAGGTCCCTGAGAAAGACTTCTCCAAAGTTAGTCCCCTCATCACGTGTTATAAATGCCAAGGCTACGGACATGTGGCCGCACACTGTGCAAGCCATGTCAAAGTCAACATCAATGATGGCAATCTCATTGAAGTGATAGAGGCTAAAGAGGCAGAATTCGTCTATCAAGCTGAAGAAGAAGATGGAGACTTTGATGATAATGACGAAGCCATCTTGACTTCCCGTAGACCAATGTCATCTCCCTCCATGTCAGTTGTTAGGTGCGCCCTATCTCAACCCAATGACAAGAAGGTCAAACTGGGTCCCTGCCAACCTAAGAGTAGTCAGGCCGAACAGCAATCAACTCTAGCTAAAAAGATTTTCAAGGAGCATGATTCGGTCCTAATCTTCGTAGACCGACTTTCTGAGGTGACCCATTTCCTCCCTTGTTCCAAGACGTCCGATGGCGTCATAAAGTTACACGGATTGCCTGAAATCATGCCCAACAAGGATGTCAAGATCACCAGTTTTTGTTGGAAAATCCCATGGCACAAGCTGGGCACTAGGCTCCAGTTCTCCACTACCTTCCATTCCCAGACCAATGACCAGACTGAAGTTATCAATAGGAGTCCGGGAAACCATATGAGTACCTTGGTGGGTGAACACGTTAAGACTTGGGATCTGAAACTGTCAGTAGCCGAGTTTACATGTAGGGCCACAGGTAGGAGTCCTCATGAAGTCGTGCATGGGTTCAAACCTAGGCAACCAGTCGATTTTATTCCCACATCTGAGCATCATAGAATTTTCGAGTCGGCATCTGCTTTTGCATCTCATGTGCATGAACTACATAAGGAAATCAGTAAAAAAATTGAACAGAGCAATGCGAGCTATAAATTAAAGGCCGATGCCCGGAAGCGAGTTCAGACTTTCAGTATGGGAGATTATGTGATGGTCCGGATTCGTCTGGAACGACTTCCTTCGGGAGCCGTTAAGAAACTACATACGCGCAGTGCGGGTCCTTTTCGGGTTCTAAAAGATATAAATAATAATGCTTATTTTATTGTACTACCCGAGGGTTTTGGCATCAGTCCCACCTTCAATATTAAAGATCTAGTGGCTTATAATGGCCCATATTTTAACCCTGAAAATCCACTGATAGTTGAGCCTACCCTGGACCCTCCCCCTGAGTGCCCCCCCTACCCCCACTCCCAGAAATATCCCCACCATATACAGCACAAGGCATTGATAATATTCTGGATGACGAGATTGTCTCCGGTAGACGACAGTCGAATCCGGCAATACCTGGTTTGCTGGAAAGGAAAGCCCCATTCTGAGGACGCGTGGATTGAGCATCAGGGACCCCAGCAGATGGACCCAGACTTGCTGGAGCTATACGAGAGCCGCACCGAGCCTTACTCGACGGAGTCGAGCTCTCTCCCACCCCGGGAGAATGATGGGGACATCGAGCAGCGCCCCTGGCGCGTGTACCAGCGCAGGAGGCGCCACCTGAGCTTATGGCTCTGATCGGACAGTCAGCACCATGATGGATGTCGTTTATTTATTCTTGTTTCTTGCATTATGTTATTTAGTCCCACCTCGACTTTCAGGGGTTTTCATTTGTTATCGCAGGCCTTTATATAGGCCTGCCCATGGACCCTGTAATGGCACTGATTGAATGAATAAAATTTTCGTTTTTCTCCACTTGTGTGTTGAGAGAACCAGGGTGAGGCGTGTGAAACCCCAAACCCAAACCCTAGGTGTGTGAAACCCTAGGTTCAGAATTAGGTGTGTGAAACCCTAATCTGAAACCCTAACTTTTTTCCCTTTCTCCCTCTCTCCCGACCTCTCCCCTCCCGCCCCGACTCCCAGTCAAGCCCGGCCCCACCCGGCGCCACCACCACCCGATCCCCTCACCTCTCTCTCCCGACTTCTCCCCTCCCACCCCGACTCCCAGTCAAGCCCGGCCCACCCCGACGCCACCACCACCCGAACCCCTCCACCCCGCCTCCCTCTCCCTCTCTCCCCCTCGCGAACCTGACCCAACCCGACCCTTGCCCAGCCCCGACGCCCCCCCGACTGCTACCCCTTGCCCTGCCCCTCCACCCCGCCTCCCTCTCCCTCTCCACCCCCCTCGCGAACCTGATCCAACCCGACCCGTGCCCAGCCCCGACGCCCCCTCCGACTGCCACCCCTTGCCCTGCCACCCGATCTCCCACCTCTCCCTTCTCCACCCGTGCCCCAACCGGCCCCGGCCCTACCACCTGACCCGACCGGCCTGATTCCCAAGTCCCGAGCCGATCCCGAATCCCCTCCCCCATCCGACCCCAACCCCTTACCCGATCCCTCCCCTCATCCCTACCCGACCGGTTCCTCCCCTTCCAGCCCTCGGCCTGCGTACAGGGCCGGATTCGCTGGGGATCACGGTGTGATCATAGCCGACGACGGGTGCCTCGACAACCAACTCTCCCCTCCCGACCCGGAAGGAGAGAGCGTGGAGGAATCTACGAAGGGGCCTCGACATCAACTTCCTCTCCCGCGATTCGGACGAGGAAGCGTGGAGGCATACGTGCCTGTGCCATCATCAGCATCTCAACAGTACGGCTTCCCCTACTCGACCAGGTACCGACATGTTTCACCAATTGGGTCTCTAGGATATTATCATTGCCAATTGCTACCCCTGTTGTGAGGTTGAGTGTCCACCTGCCTGTTAAGTTCATTAGTATTTGATATTGCGGGACGGACTCGTGCCGTTTAATTTAAGCATTATTTATTGTAATTCTTAGAACTGAAATCGAATCGCCTGATGCGAGTAGTTTCTGTAAAAAAAACATATTATTCCCTGCTGATGGTTTGAATAAACTTCCTACCTGAGACTTTTAATTCATAGCGAAACATTGCTAGGACAATTAAACTACTGATTTCCTGCCCACCCGCATTTGTTTTGCATCAGTTTGATATTACCTTGTTGTGCAGATTGGACGATCATACTTCAATCAAACACCGATCAGTAAAGACCCGTTGGCAGATCGTCATAAAATTTGGAACGAAGCTTAAGGACATCATCGTGCTTCAAATAAAATTTGAATGAGGTCGATCGGGCTATGGATGTCATGTTATCCCTCCCAAACTGCAAGTTTTTCATGCAATTTCTGGGCATCAAGATGGCCGGCTGGGATCCAAGCAAAAGAGGGGAAGTGGATCAGGGTGAGGTCGCTAGGGTTAGCGTTTGGAGGGTGATGATGACGAACGACGCAGGAGATGCAACGTCAACGATGCTTGAATATCGCTTGACGAAATAGGAATCTGTCATGGCTTGCTCTGATACCAAATTGATGCAAGACCATGGTTCAAAAAACTGACAGATACCGGTACGTACCAGTTTTGGCCTGGCTGGGACCAGTACTGCTCTTGATCTCGATACCTAGCTCGTATCGGTCGGCACCGGTACGTATCGATTCATAATGTCCCGGTTCAAGCTGGTACCGGCCGATACGAACCGGTACCGACCAATACTGGCTATTTTTTTTTATTTGTTGGATTTTGGCCTCAACCGATATCAATCCATTTCGTCCGGTACAGGTACGTACTGGCTATCGTGATTTTGAACCTTGTGCGAGACAACCATGGGCTCCCAAAAAACATGAATCAGACGTCATCGTGAGATAGGATTGATGGAGGAAAAGAAAAGATAAAGGGTGATTGATCCAGGGTCCTCGCAAACCCTCTGGTTTCACACAATTGGTTTCGCACCGGGAAACCCTCTACTTCGTTTCGCCATCGGATAAGACAAGCTATCACGGCCGTCATAAAATCAAAGCTTCAAAACTCTTTATTCATTGATTCATTCCTTATTGAAAAGAGCTTGCACCTTTATATAAGAGGTGGGGTTACATCAACTAATGTCCACAAGTGATGCGAGACGAAAAAAACATAAGGAGACTTGCGTAGGCAGGGTTACATTACTTACATCAACTAATAGCAATATGTTTTTGTACTAAATCATTATATAACATAATATCATGCAGAAAGTCGGTGATTATCAACAATTAATTTCAATTTTCACAATTATACATAGTAACACAATTCAAATTTGCGTACAAGAAATTCAATTTGCATACTAGACATCAATGTTCAAAAACCCGGAACTCGGACTCGACTCGAAATTCCATCGAGTCGAGAAACTCGACTCGAGTGACATCGGGTGCATCGGACTGCTGCGGTGCGACACCGCACGTCGCATTTTATCATTTCTCTCTCTCTCTCTCTCTCTATATATATATATATATATATATATATATATATATATATATATATATATATATAGAGTAGTGATACATTGCGGCCGGTAACGTGCAGCCACCCCCTTCGGGGGTATTTTCGGTCTTTTTTTTTGGGGGGATTGATCACCCACCCTTGGATTGGACACACAAAAAATTTCAGCCCGATCCAAGACCTGTAGGCCGTCCAAATGTGTTGATCTTTTATCGGTCGTTCATTTTTATCGCCATTTTGATCAACACATTTGGACGGCCTACAGGTCTTGGATCGGGCTGAAATTTTTTGTGTGTCCAATCCAAGGGTGGGTGACCAATCACAAACAAAAAAAAAAGATCGAAAATACCCTCGAGGGGGGTGCCGCACGTTAAGGCCGCACGTTACCGGCCGCAATGTATCACTACTCTCTCTCTCTCTCTCTATATATATATAGTAGCGCTCACTTGTGGGACGCTCGTAGGGGGATTATTTGTAGTACACGGTTTGGGCCGTTCGATTCTGACGGTTCAACGGATGGGATTCATGGTGTAGAGATAATAGGACAAAAACAAAATCGTTGTTACTGTAGTAGCTATAGTAACAACGATTTTTTTTGTCCTATTGACTCTACAGCCACGAATCAGTATAGGACACGGTTTGGGCTGTTCGATTCCGATGGATCAACGGATGTGATTCGTGGATGTAGAGATAATAGGACTGCTATAGTAACAACGATTTTTTTTTGTCCTATTACCTTTATAGCCACGAATCCCATCTGTTGATCCATCGAAATCAAACGGCCCAAATCGTGTCCCGCAAATCATCCTTGTGGGACATCCCGCAGGTGAGCGCTACTCTCTCTCTCTCTCTCTATATATATATATATATATATATATATATGTATATATATATATATAGAAAGAGAGAGAGAGAGGGCTGTTACAGTGAGCTATGAGCTGCCGCCCGGGAAAGTGAGCTGCGGGTATTTTGACCCCACAAGAAGTTATGGAATTTGATGAAATTTGGTGAGGTGGTTGCCTGGGATAAGATGATCATCCTCACCAATTTTCATCAAATTCCAAAACTTCTAGGGGGGTCAAATGGTCGAAGCAATTTCTGCCGTCCGCAGTCACCGTTAAAATCTGCATAAATTGCTTCGACCATTTGACCCCCCTAGAAGTTTAAAATTGGTGAGGATGATCATCCTAGGCAACAACCTCACCAAATTTCATCAAATTCCATAACTTTTTGGGGGGCCAAAATACCCGCAGCTCACTTTCCCCCCCCCCCCCCCCCCCCCCGGCAGCTCACAGCTCAATGTAACAGCCCTCATATATATATATATATATATATATATATATATATATATATATATATATATATATATATATATATATATATATATATATATATATAAAGAGGGATGATAAAGTGTGTCCAATGCACCCGCTATGTGCATCCGATGCACGCAGCGGGTGCATCGGACGGCTGCGGTGTGAGACCGCACGCCGCACCGTAACAGCCCTCTCTGTGTGTGTATATATATATGTGTGTGTGTGTGTCTCAAAATAGTAAATAGGCCAAGTAGTTCTCGATTCGGCCCGAGTCACAGTCCGAGTAGTAACTGGTCCGAGTTTCCAGCTGAGTCGGCTCGATTTTCGGCTGAGTCAAGTCTACTAATTGAAAATTCGATACAAGTTACAACTACTTGTGGTTAACCTAATATTGTTAAAGAAGAGATGGTGAAATAAAACACAAAAAATTTAGTGTTTTAGGAATATGTTAGGCCTGAGCACATGTTAATTCAGTTTTATTATATCTTCGGTGATGTTGGTATAATGGCTTTAATTCCCGACTGATCTAACTGGGCCTGTATGTTGGTATAATGGCTTTAATTCCCGACTGATCTGACTTGGCCTGTAATAAAGTATTATGCAGTATCATGCTTATTTTGTTTTGGTACAACAAGTCCTGCACGATAGCAGAAGGGAGCACTTCAAACCTTCAGTCTTCATTTTCCCTTAATATAAACTTTCTAAAAATTTGTATGTAACTTCTCTGAAGCTCGATTTCTAGTTTCAGGATTGGAACCAGTAAAATTTAAACTGAGGAAGACTTGATGGATTCATACGAGTAGAGAGATGCCCCTTACCAGATATTGAATCACAGGAAGGGTGGTGCTGTGGTGGTCGAGTGACGCACTGACATCGTCACACCGGTGGTGCCGGTGCTACTGATCAGGCTGAAGGAGGGGGATCAGGCCGTCGCTAGTAACCACACACAAGGGAGAGGAGGGGCTGATGCTCCTCGTCTCTTCCTCTTGATCTATTTATTCTTTGCTCTCTCTCCTACCATCTCTCTATCTTCTGTCCTCTCACTGATCTGCTCTTTCCTCTATTTTCTCTCCGATCTTCTCCCGCTATTCTACTTTGTGTTGTCCATTTTACTGATCATGAAGCAAACTTCCATTGTCGAAATACGATAGCTCACTAAGCTCAGAAGCAAGTCTATGTTTTTATCAATGATTCATTTCAGTGTAAATGTCGACGCACTTACATTGAAATGACCAAACTATGTTCTAGCTTATATTTTCTCTTTGAGTAGTTGTATAATTTACGGTTATATCGCTTATAGTTTCTGTTTTAATGTGATATCTATACTATTGGGTTTGAGTTGTAACATCATCTATTCCCTGATGGTTGCAATGCATCTATAGGTCTATAGAAATCAGTCTAACGATCGACTGATTTCGTATCTTTTCATGTTTGGTTGCTTAATCATCGTCCGTCTTCTATAATTATCCATATGAGATTATAGAACTGGATTATGGATCATTCAGTATTATCTGATGAGTTCGATGAATTCAGTTCGATCGATGCAGAAGCGTCCGATTTAAATATTTCTGAAGATGGCAATATTTCTTTGACATGTTACTATAGTTTAAATCTCTACTGCTGCCTTCTTAAAACCACATTTCCAAGTATCGGGCACTCAAAGGCCGCATCCTGGAAGCTGTGGTGGTGACTTTGAAGCATACAGGGCCTTCTAAAGCTCCGGCAGGTATGTTCGGTTACAATCTACAGGCTGGACTTGTAATCTGCGTAATTGAACCGTGGTAAGATTATCGACGTGATCCGAAAGCTGATCAGCTCTTCCTGCTGCTTCAATCTCCATGCCAGGCTTTCCCCTTTATTTGTTTGAAGAGGACATGACTATCTGATTGGAGCTGTGCTTGCAAGCAGGGGTGGCAATTCTTGACCCGACCGGCCAACCCGACCCGACCCCGACCCGAAGTTAGCAGGTTTGGGTTTGGCCTAAACGGGTTCGGGTCATAAAAGGGTCGACCTGATTGACCCGTTTATTTAATGGGTCGGGTTCGGGTTTGTACTTATAACCCGATTGACCCGACTTGACCCGTTTAACAAATGGGTCGTGTCAACCCGACCCGAGCCAACCCGAACCAACTTGAGCCAACCCGATCAAACCCGGCCCAATCCAACTTGTCTTGACCCAACCCTACATGTTTACATGGGTTCTGTTGACCCAACCCGTTTAGTAAATGGGTTAAACGGGTCGGGTTGGGTCAACCTGTTTATTAGGCAGGTTGGGTTTGGGTTAAGTTTTTGACCCGTTTATTAAACGGGTCGGGTTTGGGTTGAGTGTTTTGCCCTTATACATATATCTCAACCCAACCCGAACCCGACCCGACCCGACCCATTGCCACTCCTTGCAAGTGCTACTGCACCGAAGAGGACCAAGGTTCGAAGTCTGCCAATGACAGGAGCACAGTTTTTGTTTCCTCGCCAAAGACTGGCCTTGTTTTTGCCCACAGCGCAAGTCATACCTGGGATTTGTTCTTGTGACCTGAGGGAGAAGCAACAAGGTCAACCGCTGGGATGCAACTGCAGTTGCAGAATTTCCCTTAGTGATATATATATATATATATATATATATATATATATATATATATATATATATATATATATATATATATACACTAAAATGGAAGCCTCTCTTCCGTGTTGTGACACGTGGATGTCTTTTAAAGAGCTAGAATTCTTCTTCTGTGTGTGAACGTGGCTCTCTTTTAAATCTATTTAAAATTCTACAATAAAGATGATAAATTTTCATTCAATGGCATTTAATGGTCATTTGCTGTTAATCTCTCTCTCTCTCTCTCTCTCTCTCTCTCTCTCTCTAACAAGTGAATCACACTCACTTTAGATTTCACACTTCTTCGAACAATTACGATATTGTCTTTGCCAAATGGCGTGCATCAAGCACATTCGGGCTTTGCCCGGGTTTCTTACTAGTATATATACTAAAATGAAAACATTTCTCCCGTGTTGTGACACGTGGATGTATTTTAAAGAGCTAGAATTCTTCTTCCAAGTGTGAACGCGGCTCTCTTTTAAATCCATTTGATGTTAATCTCTCTTTAATGGCCATTTGATGTTAATCTCTCTTTAACAAGTGAATCACACTAACTTCAGATTTCACATGTCTTCGAACAGTTGCGATATCGTCTTTGCCAAATGGCATGCATCAAGCACTTTCGGGCATTGCCAGGGTTTCTCACTAGTCATCCATAATGACTGAAGCTAATTACTGATGCATAGGATATGGTGTTATTGTGTCTGAATACACAATCACAGTACTGATGCATGATCACTAACTAAACCCAAGGCCACTTCGCTGAGAGGTTCGGAGCGCCTCCCTTGTTTCCCCTTTCTCTCCTGAGTTAGGGTTTCATTTTCTCCCTTGTTGGCCTCTCTGGACGCCGGCGGTGGCTCCACGGAGGCCAGGATTTCTGGTCTGCTAGAGTCTTGGGGGGTGGATATGCCCCCTCTTTCCTCTCCCTGTACATAGGGGCTCCCCATCAGCTCGGCCTTTTGTGATCGGACTTATGGTGGTGCGCGGCTTCTTCCTCCGCCGAGCTGATGGTTGTATCCAATTTGATGGTTGGTTTTTTTGGGGTGTTTTTTCGAGTGTTTAGATCTGGTGTGGTGTTTTGTTTTTCTTTCTCCAACGGCTTACGGCATGTTGTTCTTTTTCCGACAGCGAGAGTTTGTGTACGCGGCGCTTGTGCCTGTCTTACCACCGGAGTGACGTATTGGTGTGTCCCGTCGGATGGCGGTCTGTTGGTGTCCCCACCATCGGTGGCGGGTCATTCCTTTGCAACACCAGCATGTGGTGCCTCGGGAAGGGGGGGGTTCCGATTGTGACCTCCCCCTTTCAATGAACCCAATAAAAAAACAGTACTGATGCATATCATGTATATTATTTTGGGTAAAGAAGATACAAATCAACATGTTTAAAGTGTGATTAGCCAAGAAAATAAACCATGAAAACGAAACAGGTTTAAAGCGTGGTTAGCCAACAAAATAAATAACTATATATATATATATATATATATATATATATATATATATATATATATATATATATATAGAGAGAGAGAGAGAGAGAGAGAGAGAGAGAGAGAGGACTGATAAAATGCGGCGTGTGGTGCATGCGGCGTCGCACCGCAGCCGCTTGATGCACCGCTGCGGTGCGTGCGATGCACGCAGCGGTGCATCAGGCGGTTGCAGTGCGACGCCGCACGCCGCATCCTAACACGGCCCAATATATATATATATATATATATATATATATATATATATATATATATATATATATATATATATATATATATATATATATATATATATATATATATATATATAGAGAGAGAGAGAGAGAGAGAGAGAGAGAGAGAGAGAGAGAGAATGCTAGAATGCGGTAAATGGTAAATGCGGCACCTTACCGCAGCCGTCTGATGCACGCGCTGCGTGCACTGCGTGCATGTGATGCACGCAGCGCGTGCATCAGACGACTGCGGTAAGGTGCCGCATTTATCGTTTACCGCAATATAGTATACCCCTATATATATATATATATATATATATATATATATATATATATATATATATATATATATATATATATATATATATACACACACACACATCCACACTAAAATGGAAGCCTCTCTCCCCATTGTTGTGACACGTGGACGTCTTATAAAGCACTATAATTCTTCTTCTGTGTGTGAACACGACACTCTTTTAAATCCATATAAAACCTATCATAAATATGATAAATTTTCATTCAATGACATTTAATGGTCATTTGATTTTAATCTCTCTCTTTCTCTCTAACAAGTGAATCACACTCACGTCAGATTTCACACTTCTTCTAACACTTGTGATGTCATCTTTGCTAAATGACATGCATCAAGCACATTCAGGCATTGCCCGGGTTTTTTACTAGTGTCTATACTAAAATGGAAGCCTCTCTCCCGTGTTGTGACACGTGGATATATGCCTTTTAAAGAGTTAGAATTTGTCTTCCGTGTGGGAACGCGGCTCTCTTTTAAATCCATTTAAAAAGCTACCATAAAGATGATAAATTTTTATTTAATGGCATTTAATGGTCATTTGATGTTAATCTCTTTCTCTAACAAGTGAATCACACTCATTTCATATTTCACACTTCTTCGAACAGATATCGTCTTTGCCAAATGGTCACATTCGGACGTTGCCTTACTAGTATCTATACTAAAATGGAAGCCTATCTCCCTTGTTGTGACATGTAGACATCTTTTAAAGAGCTAAAATTTTTCTTCCGTGTGTGAACACGGCTCTTTTTTAAATCCATTTAAAAACCTACCATAAAGATGATAAATTTTTATTCAATGGTATTTAATGGTCATTTGATGTTAATGTCTCTCTAATAAGTGAATCACACCCACTTCAGATTTCAGACTTTTTTGAACAGTTACAATGTCTTTGTCAAATGACGTGCATCAAGCACATTTGGGCATTGTCCGGGTTTCTTACTAGTCTATATATCTATACTAAAATGCAAGCCTCTCTCCCGTGTTGTGACACGTGGACATCTTTTAAAGAGCTAGAATTCTTCTTCCCTGTGTGAATGCGGCTCTCTTTTAAATCTATTTAAAAACCTACCATAAAGATGATAAATTTTCATTCAATAGCATTTAATGGTCATTTGATATTAATCTCTCTTTATCTTTCTTTCTCTCTCTAGCAAGTGAATCACACTCACTTCAGATTTCGCACTTCTTCGAATAGTTACGATATCTTTGCCAAATGGCATGCATCAAGCACATTCAGGTATTGCCCGGGTTTCTTACTAGTATTTATACTAATCCGGAGCCTTCTCTCTCAGGTTTTGCCATGTGTCACCACAACTAACTTAAGTGTGAACAGCCTATTAAAAAACCGTCTATAGGCCAGCTGTTTGGACTCCCATTTTCTAGGCTGGTTCAGTTTTAAATATCTTTAAAAAATATTTCGGTTACAACCTTTTGGAGATCGAAAGTTATAACGATGTGACTGTTAGAATTGATGTGTTCTAAGCTTGTAAAACTCTATGTTTTGATCTAATAATAAAAGTTGATAATTATTATATGAGATGCATGTTGGTACGTAACATAGTTACGTGTTCTTTTGAGAACAAAGAGCCATGGTTGCATGGTGGTCCACTAAGTTGAAGACTAAGTGGATTGGTCCCATGTAATCTAAATTAGTTCGCAACTTTGATCAGGTTGGTCGCCTCATCATGATAAGCAGTTGGGGATGATAGTGCATAGGGAGTCTTCACCATGGTCATCACTAGGCACAATGTCTGTGGTCGAACGGAACCAACACGGTGTAGACATCAGTGAGCAGACACTGGTATACTAAGCCGTATTTCTGCTTAGGGTAAAACGATCCTAAATCCTAAGGAACCACGTCTAATGGACTAACTAGTTGTGTGGTGCTTTGGCGTACTAATATGTGAGGATCTAGTTATGTGATCTAAAACCATGGTATACTGGATTACCCGGCTGGCGTTGTATCAGCGTGTCACTCCTGCAGGCTATCCACACCCCTGATAGGAGGTCCGTTCCTTAGTCTGACTTACAATGTACTAAATCCAGATATGGTGGTCATCAGTTAGGCTGTTGACCGGGTTCGATTACTCGATAGGGTAATCAGTGGTACAATGTATAGGTCAACCTAAAAGGAATCAAGTCATATGAGCATTCGAGTCTGACGCTGTTCTCCACCGCTCGAATTGCATCATGGCACGAAGTGGAGGGACAGCGAGTTAACCACTACTAAACGGAGAACAGGGGTATGCGGGAGAGCATAGTAAGTCTAGGTGAATTGGAGTACAGCCTGCGTCGCACTCTGAGTGGCTACGCAGGTTAACTTGAGCTCAGAGGATCGGTGGTACACTCGGGTAGTGTGTCGATCATGTTCAAGTTGGAAGCCATGAACCCTGGTCCCTGATGGTACCACCTTATCTATATTATGTACGGTTCTTAAACCATCTCCTCAGAACACAATAAGTAGTTAGAGGAATGAAGAAGTCTATATCTACGCTCCATGTGTGATTCGTACTAGTGCACGGTAGATGTGTAACTACGGGCGAGTACTAAAGGGAAACCCTAGACTAGTACAGAGGCATATGTAGTTATTCCTTGCCATAAGTAAAGTTCACTATATGGGTGCGATGCACCGGGATATGTTGTGAGTTGACTAGTTGACTTTACTAGAGGCACCCTCCGAAAACCTCAGTGAATAGTGAAATCACTAGTGATGCTCACTTGTGAAAGAATTGCCAAGTCTCACATACTAGAAATGGTCATTTAGTGGCATAAGGGTGTTTTGGTAAAAACACTCGCCCTCATGCACTACTAGTGGCCGGCCCTAGGTTTGGGAGGCCTAGTCAAGGCCGGCCCCTATATTTTAAGGATGAAAATCCCTCAATAATAGGGCTGACCATAAGGATAAGGGAGTGGATTTGAATTGGTCAAATCAAGTCCTAAAAGTAGAAAAAAGTTAAAGATAAATGAGAGATATAGGGAGATCTTTAAGGAGTCAACCCTATCCACTTTGGATCCTAATCCAAAGGGGATAGGCCGACCTGTTAAAAGAGCACAGGGGGAGGGGGGACCGGCCACTATTGCTAGCCATACCCAAACCCCCCTCTCCTCTCTAGTTCTCTCTATCGTCTCTCTCATCTTTCCCGCTTGCTACTTTTTCTTTCTCGCATGGAGTTTCGGAGAAGGAGAATGGTCGTTCTTCGGAGGCACTCATAGATCCGAGAGCAATGTTTCGTGCATCGTGTGAGATCGGGTGAACAATAAGGCATCATCTTTCCGCATACCATCGGCTTTTTCATGGATGATA
This sequence comes from Chamaelirium japonicum, assembly GCA_947650365.1. Lineage (NCBI taxonomy): Eukaryota > Viridiplantae > Streptophyta > Magnoliopsida > Liliales > Melanthiaceae > Chamaelirium > Chamaelirium japonicum. The sequence goes on along the minus strand of OX393560.1, from coordinate 39,108,112 downwards.
TTTCGTTTCCATCGACAAAGAAGATAATTCTTTGTGGTTAAAAGATCCACATGAAGGTATATAAATCTCTAACATATAGATCTAGTGAGTTCTATGAATTGCATTCATGCTAGATATTCATGACGTTAGATTGACGTTATGATATTTGAATCATGTGCACACAAATGCATGCACATATAGATTAGTTTCTAAGAAAGTTTTAATCGTGTAACGTGCACCATGAACGGTCTTTTCACCACTTAATCGCTTCTATTGCAAGCCTCTATTATAGGATTTTTTCCAACAATTGGTATTAGAGCTATACTAGTGGTATGCGTTTCATGACTTTCCATGAAACCATCATGTGTGTGCATGGTGAGTGTGAGATTTCATCGAGGTTCCTATGCTTAGATCATGCATATGTATATATATGTTGCTTTTTCTATGAATCGTGCTTGCAGGGTGCCGCTATGAGCATAAATCTACCTGGGGTCGAATCTCGAATTAGCATTTGTCTGGATTTGCTCTCTATGTGTGTGGATAGGTTTTAGAGTCATAGATTGGGCGAGTGATGGGGGTTGACCATCCTCGATTCCCATGGCTTTTGCTAGGCGTGTTTTCTTTTCTTTCTAGAAAATTATGTACGAGAGAGCAGTTGATCGAAGCGTACTAGAATTTTTTAAGTTATAGATCGAGAAGATGGATGTGCCAAGGAGATCTACCATCGGGAGCACGTAAGCGGAACCTTGGAGGACGAAGATGATCTAGCAAAGTGTTTGCAAGCGCGACGAAGGAACTGGACCGAGGAACCTTGTGAAGAAAGTCAGAGAGCCTGCGCTATTCTAGTCAGGTTCAGGGGTCGGACCCTAAACTTGATTAAGTTATTTGGTTACTTTCTTTTGTAGTTCTTTATGTTTTATATCAAACCCCGATGAGATAATTTTATTATCAGTATTTTAGAGGGATGATTTTTCCCTTGGGTCCTAGCGACCTTATAAGGATAGAAATCCACTTAGTGATACCTATTATTTAATTGACCTTTGATGATAGCAATAATTTCACATTTGGTTATTCCACCATTAGGTCAACACCCGATTAGTCGGGTGTGCCTATTTGGCCAGCATCGAAACCTAGAATGAGAGAGAATTCTATTATGACATTAATTGTCAAATTTATAAGCAAGGCGCCATATTAAGTGGAAGTCCTTTCCTATTTGTCTGACCTTATGCTAGGCTCTAGGGCATTACTGTGATAGCCAAGTTTGCAAAGCATCGATGTTCTCAGGATATGTAATATGACCCTTGAGTGGAGAAATCCATTTGAAGTAGGGACTATGATATTCCGAGATCGATTAATATTAGGTGAAAGACTTGAAGCGCTAATGAGCGCATGGTGTGACCAGGGTCTAGTATATAGGAGGTCGCTACCCTTGCATATGCATATACTCATACTTACAAAATAACCCTCATATTAAATAAGGGATGTAAGATAAGACTTTTAGAAATCCTCTAGCCTCAACGGCCAATTACTTCGTGCTCAGGTGGGAGGGCGTAACTCAACATCCCACCTCAGGTGAGAACAATGTTTTTCCATGCCAAGCGACTTAGTGATCTCCCTCGAGATATGGCGATTACGGAGCCAAGAGAGAAGAGATTTACTCACCCTTGTGGGGGCCATATGAACTCTCGTGTCATAATTGCTTAGACTCGTGGGTAAGCATCTGAAGTATACGTGAGGCATCCGTTGCTTCGCATGGGGATCACGTGGCACTAGCCAAAAAGATAACCATGGTTTATCAAAACCCTTAGTTGGCATATTTGGATGGGGTCAAGGGAAAGACCCATGTAAGCGGATGACACTGCACACTGCCCCCTCAGGCGGGTGTATTCGATTTCGAGATCTTACATGCATGGTTAAATTAATCCATAGAGATGTCTTCTTTTGAGGGTAGCGCTGATATTTGGATATAATTAGCTTATTTTAAAAAGTTATAAAATGAGTTTTCATGCATTCTCATCATTCAATCTTTTATATTCATATGACTAAGTTAGACCCCCTGTCTGCTATCCTAAATGACTATAAACTTACCGGTCCTAACTATGAGGACTGAAAGCGCAACCTATACCTAGTCGTAAGGATTAGTAAACATATAGCAGCCTTAAATGACCTTGCGCCAGACTTGCCTGGACCCAATTCTATAGAGACACAGTTAAAGGTGTTTACTAACTGGAAGGAATCTAATTGAATATGTAAATGCTATATTATAGCATCTTTGCAAACAACTCGATAAAAGCAAGTCGAGGATATGCCCGATGCTTCTAACACGATGTTGTACTTGAAGGAGATGTTTGAGGGTCACAATCACATTATGCGATACCTCACCATCAAGAAACTCATCGGTACTAAGATATCTGAAGAGGCGCTGGTCCGAGAACACATGCTGAAAATATTTGGGTTCCAGAACGAACTAGCATCCATGGATATTATGCTAGAAGACGAGGTGATGACCGACATCTTCCTCTCATCACTGTCTAGAGCCTTTGAAGGCTTTGTCACCAACTTTAATTTAAACAAGTTGGCAATGACAAATGCAGAGCTTCTGGGAGCTCTCTAGGCAATTGAGGATGGTTTCAAGTAAAAGGGAGAAACACTATACATGCAACGCAGATTCTTCAAGAAGTCTGGTAAACCTCAGAGCAAGAAACATAAGAAGAAATCTAAGTCAGCACTTATACAGATTTCTGTTGGGACCTATGGATCTAGTGCTCAAAGAAGCTGGGCACCAAGTGCTTTCGGTGTGGCGAGAAGGAACATTGGAAGAAGGACTGCAAGAAGCCTCAGAATACTGGTGAAGGTAATTTATAACTCTTAGTTATTGAATCATTTCTTTCGAGTAATAGTTCTTTTGCTAGTTGGATTATGGATTCTGGATCCACTAATCATGACTGTAACTCTTTTTAGGGGTTTCAGAAAAGCAGAATATTGCTTAATAGAGAGGTGACCTTGAGCATGGGAATTGAGGCTGTGGCAGCTACTGAAGTCACTAGAGATGTTACTTTTAGTTTTTCGAATAATAAGACTTTGACCTTTAGAGATGTTTTTTATATCTCATTCTTGAGACGTAACTTGATTTCTGTTTTTTCTTTAGTTAATAAAGGTTATTTAGTCTATTTTGATGCTTCTAGTATACCATTTAAGCTGAATGCAACTTTTATTATAAAAGAATGGTTCAGAACAATCTCTATATTGTCAGTCCTAATTTTGAAAAGGATAACATAATTACTTCAATATTTAAGATTAATTCATTTAAGTGTAAGAAATGTTCAAAAAATTTAACCCAATTGTGGCCCTTACGATTTGGGCATATTGGCGTAGACAGGATCCATAGAATGGTAAAGGCCGAGCTTCTAGAAACAGATCCTACGGAGATCTTTTCTACCTGTGAATCCTGCTTGGAAAGCAAGATGACCAAGAGGGCCTTTAAAGGCAAGAGAGTAAGAGCCACTGAGGTATTGGAGTTGATCCATTCAGATGTATATGGACCCATGAGCGTCAAGACAATAGGAGGCCATGGGTATTTTATCACTTTCACTGATGATTACTCAAGATATGATTATATTTACCTGATGCATCAGTAGTTAGAATTCTTTGACATGTTTAAAGAATAAGGGATGAATTAGAAAAGCAGACAGATAAACATATAAAAACCCTTCGATCTGATCGAGGTGACAAGTACCTATCTGAGGAGTTCCTTGTGTATTTGGTGGAGCATGGGATTACATCCCAGTTAACTGCTCCAGGAACCAGACAACAGAATGGAGTTTCCGAGATAAGGAATCAAACCTTGTTAGACATGGTTCGCAGCATGATGAGTTACACATGTTTAACAATAACCTTTTGGGGATACACCTAACAGATAACAACATATGTTCTGAACCATGTTCCATCTAAATCAGTGCCTCAGACCTCTAGAGAACTATGGTCAAAGCGAAAGCCAACACTATAGCATTTCAGAATATAGGGATGTCCCGCATATGTGTGAAAAGACAAGAGGGATAAGATAAAACCGAAGTCCAAAGCATGTCTATTTGTAGGGTATCCTAAGAAGACCAAAGGAGGACTATTTTAGGATCCTAAGAAAAAGAAGGTAATCGTTTTTACGAATGCCATTTTTCTATAGCATGATTATATTATGGACCACAGACCTACTAATAAGATAGTTCTGGATGAACTGTTAGGTATTATTAAAGATTACACATCCGAAAGCATAGTGGGAGCTGAAATTGCAGACACTAATACACAAGACACTGTAGCACTTAGTTATCCTATAATACCACCACCACCTCGTCGCAATGGGAGAAACATCAGAGCTCCTGACAGATACTATAGATAAACCTTATTGGTTGATCCAGAGGGTCAAGAGGATGATCCACTGAGCTACGATGAGGTGTGAGAGTTTCTGACAGCTCTGACTGACAAAAGGCCATGGAGGCAGAAATTGCATCAATGTCCCATAACGTTGTATGGACTCTTGTTACACCATCATGTTGGAATCTAATCCGGGTCAGAGGCTCGCAGCGGAAGCGATTTGGCGGTCGAAAGACCGTTCATGGTGCACGTTACACGATTTAATTTTTCACAGAAACTAATCTACATATGTGTGCATGTGTATGCACGAGAATCGAAAACCCCTAACGGCAATCTAGCGTAATGATTAACTAGCATGGATGCAAATCATAATGCTCGCTAGATCTACATGTTAGATTACACATACCTTTCGTACGGATCTTTTAACCGCGGAGGATTGTCTTCTTTGTCGATGGAGACGGAAGATCGTTCGCGAAGATGCCGACGGTACGAATGGAGATGTTACCTTCTTGTTCACCCGATCTCACACGATGCACGGAACGTCGCTCTCGGATCTCTGAGTGCCTCCGAAGAACGACCCTTCTCCTTCTTCAGAACTCCACGCGAGGAAGACGAAGTAGCAAGCGGGAAACGGAGAGAGATTAGGGAGAGAACTAGAGAGATGAGAGAGAGGGGGGTTCGGTTTTTTTTCATCACATGGGGCCGGCGCCTATAGCTCCCTTTATAGGGCCGGCCATCCCCCCTTGGATAAGGATCCAAGGGGATAATAACTCCCTCTCATTATCTCTCCATTATCTCCTTTTTATCTCTCCGCGTATTTATCCGTTTTCCCACTTTTTAGGGCTCGATCTTAACCGATTTATCGCCCCATCCCTATCTATATGGCCGGCCCTATAGATGAGGGATTCTCATCCCTACATCATAGGGTCGGCCCTGGTGAGGTGTCCCACCACTAGGATCGGCCAACAGTGAGGTCCGGCAGAGTGAGGTTTTTACCAAAACGCCCCGACGCCTCATTTTGACCATTTCTAGCGTGCGATACCTAGCGGCCATTACTTAAGTGATATCTACTAGTTACTTACTATTAACTGAGGCCACCGGAGGGTGCCTCTAGCAAAGTCAACTAGTCAACTCGCAACATACCCCGGTGCATCGCACCTATGCAGCGAAGTTCACTTATGGCTAGGGATTACTACATACGACTCTGCACTAGTCTCGGGCTCAACCCTTAGTACTCGTATGTAGTTACGCATCTACCGTGCTCTAGTGCCAAGCACACACGGAGCGTATACTTCTTTCTTCCTCATGCTTATGGTGTTCCGAGGAGACGGTTCAAGAACCGTACATAATGTTGATAAGGTGGAACCATCAGGGACCGGGGTTCATGGCTTCCAACTCAAGCTCGATCGACACACTACCCGAGTGTACCATCGATCCTCTGAGCTCGAGTTAACCTGCGTAGCCACCCAGAGTGCGACGCAGGCTGCACTCCAATTCACCCAGACTTACTATGTTCTCCATCATACCCCTGCTCTCCGCTTAGTAGTGGTAAACCCGCTGTCCCTCCACTTGATGCCATGATTCACTTCGAGCGGTGAAGACTACCGTCAGACTCGAATGATCATATGACTTGGTTCCTTCCAGGTTGACCTATACATCGTACCTCTGATTACCCCGTTGAGTAATCGAACCCGGTCAACAGTCAAACTGATGACCACCAGGCCTGGGTTTGGTACAGTGTAAGTCACACCAAGGAACACACCTCCCATCAGGGGTGTGGATGGCCTGCAAGAGTGACACGCTAATGCAACGCCAGCCGGGTAACCCAGTACACCGTGGTTTTGGATCACTGCATATGGACCCTCACACATTGGTGCGCCAAAGCACCACGCAACTGGTTAGTCCATCAGTCGTGGTTCCTCAGGGTTTAGGATCGTTTTACCCTAAGCAGAAACACGGCTTAGTGTACCAGTGTCTGCTCACTGATCTGTACACCGTGTTAGTTCCGTTCAGCCACAAACACTGTGCCTGGTGATGACCATGGTGAAGACATCCCATGAACTGTCATCGCCAACAGCTTAACATGATGAGGCGACCAACCTGATCATAGCTGCGAACTTATTTAGGTTATACGCGACCAATCCACTTAGTCTTCAACTCAGTGGACTACCATATAACCATGGCTCTCTGTTCTCTAAAGAACACGTAACTATGTTACGCACCTATATGCATCTCATATATTAATGACTATCAATCTTTATTAGACCAAAACATAAAGTTTTACAAGCTTAGAACACATCAATCCTAACAATCTCCCACTTGGTCTAGCGAAGCAAAACGGTTTTGACTCCCATCGCGTCCACATGTCGCTCGAATGCCTTGGTAGGTATTGCCTTTGTGAAAGGATCAGCAACATTATCTGTGGATGCAATCTGCGTCACCGCTACTCGCCCTTGCTTTTGAAACTGCCGAATCAAGTGGAACTTGCGCTCGATGTGCTTCCCCTTTTGGTGATGTCTTGGCTCCTTGGCTTGTGCTACCCACTATTGTCGCAGTAAAGCACAATAGGTAACTGGGCCTCTGGTACACATCCCAAATCCGTAAGGAATTTCTTGAGCCATACCGCCTCTTTGGCTGCCTCGCACGCTGCAACGTACTCAGCCTCTGTGGTAGAGTCTGCGATGCATTTCTGCTTCACACTCTGCCAACTAACCGCTCCTCCTCCTAGCATAAACACAAAACCTGATGTCGACTTTCTGGATTCCAAATCTGACATAAAGTCAGAATCTGTATATCCAATCGGCGTCAGTTCTTGTCCAGTGTATACCAACTCATAGTCCCTTGTTCTACGAAGGTACTTGAGTATACACTTCACAGCTGTCCAGTGATCTGGACCCGGATTCGACTGAAACCGACCCATTATGCCTACTGCGAAACAGATATCTGGCCTTATACAATGCATAGCATACATTAGACTACCCAATGCCGAGGCATAAGGTATCTTCTGCATTTCTGCTCTCTCCTCAGGTGTCTTAGGATATTGATCCTTAGACAGTTTTATGCCATGTCTAAATGGCACAAAACCCTTCTTGGAGTTTTGCATGTCAAATCTAGCCATAACCTTATCTATATACGCAGCCTGTGACAGCGAGAGAATCCTGTTCTGGCGATCACGTGTTACCTTGATCCCCAAAACATAACTCGCTTCACCTAGGTCTTTCATATCGAACTGTGTTGACAACCAGACCTTTACCGTTGACAATGTTCCTACATCATTTCCAATGAGCAGAATATCGTCTACGTAAAGTATCAAATATACTACTGTGGTCTTATCAGTCCTCTTGTATACACATGGTTCATCCTCGTTTTGAGTAAATCCATATGACTGGATTGCCTGATCAAAACGGATGTTCCAACTTCTAGATGCTTGCTTTAGTCCATAAATGGACTTCTGCAACTTGCAAACTAGATGTTCCTGACCCTCTGACTCAAAGCCTGGTGGCTGAATCATATAAATGTCTTCTTCCAAATTTCCATTAAGGAATGCTGTCTTGATATCCATTTGCCAGATCTCCCAGTCATAATGGGCTGCAATGGATAGGAGGATCCGAATAGACTTTATCATAGCTACCGGCGAGAAGGTTTCGTCAAAGTCGATCCCTTCTCTCTGGGTGTAACCCTTGGCAACTAATCTAGCTTTATAAGTCTCTATTGTACCATCGGATCCTCTCTTCTTCTTATACACCCACTTACACCCAATAGGTTTAATATTGGATGATGGTGTAACAAGAGTCCAGACTGCGTTATGGGACATTGATTCAATTTCTACCTCTATAGCCTTTTGCCAGTCAGAGCTGTCAGAAGCTCCCACTGCCTCATCGTAGCTCAGTGGGTCATCCTCCTGACCCTCTGGATCAACCAATAAGGTTTCTCCATAGTATCTGTCAGGAGCTCTGATGTTTCTCCCACTGCGACGAGGTGGTGGTGGTGTTACAGGATTAACAGGTTCTACAGTATCTGGTATATTATTATCTGTAATGTCAGCTCCCACTATGCTTTTGGATGCGCTATCTGAACTAGTACCCAGCAGTTCATCCAGAACTACCTTACTAGTAGGTTTGTGGTCCACAATATAATCCTGTTCTAGGAAATAGGCGTTCGTAGAAACGATCACTTTCTTTTCCTCAGGATCATAAAATAGACCACCTTTGGTCTCCTTGGAATACCCTACAAATAAGCATACTCTGGTTTTAGATTCCATCTTTTCCCTCTTATCCCTTCGCACATGTGCAGGGCATCCCCATATTCTGAAATGCTGTATCAATGGCTTTCGCTTTGACCACAGTTCTCTAGGGGTCAGAGACACTGACTTAGACGGAACGTGATTCAGAATATAAACTACTGTTTGTAGGGCATATCCCCAAAAGGTCATTGGTAAACTGGCGTAACTCATCATGCTACGAACCATGTCCAACAAGGTTCGATTCCTTCTCTCGGAAACTCCATTCTGTTGTGGGGTACCTGGAGCAGTTAACTGGGATTTTATCCCATGCTCCACCAAATACCCTAGGAACTCGTCAGATAGGTATTCACCTCCTCGATCAGATCGAAGGGTTTTTATATATTTACCTGTCTGCTTTTCTACTTCAGCCCTGAACTCTTTGAACATGTCAAAGGATTCCGACTTCCGATGCATCAGGTAAATGTAACCATATCTTGAGTAATCATCAATGAATGTGATGAAATACTCATGGCCTCCTTTCGCCTTGACGTTCATGGGTCCACACACATCCGAATGGATTAACTCTAACACCTCAGTAGCTCTTACTCCTTTGCCTTTAAAGGACCTCTTGGTCATCTTGCCTTCCAGGCAGGATTCACAGGTGGGAAGGATCTCCGTAGGATCTGTTTCCAGAAGCCCGACCTTCACCATTCTATGGATCCTATCTAAGGCAATATGCCCAAGTCGTAAGTGCCACAGGTGGGTTAAATTTTCCGAAGGATTCTTACGCTTAGATGAATTAACATTAAATGCTGAAGTTATTATGTTATCCTTTTCAAATTTAGGACTTACAACATAAAGATGATTCTGAACCATTCCTCTTATTATAAAAGTTCCATTCAGTTTAAACGACACACCAGAAGCATCAAAATAAACTGAATAACCTTCATTAACTAAAGAAGAAACAGAAATTAAGTTACGTCGCAAGGACGGTACATAAAAGACATCTCTAAGTGTCAAAGTCTTATTATTCGAAAAACTAAGATTAACATCTCCAATAGCTTCAGCAGCAGCCACGGCCTCAGTTCCCATGCTCAGGGTCACTTCTCCATCAAGCAATCTTCTGCTTTCCCGAAACCCCTGAAGAGAGTTACAGGCATGGTTAGTGGATCCAGAATCCACAATCCAACTAGCAAAAGTACTATTACTTGAAAGAAATGATTCAACAACTAAGAGTTGTAGATTACCTTCACCAGCATTCTGAGGCTTCTTGCAGTCCTTCTTCCAATGACCCTTCTGGCCACACCGGAAGCACTTCGTGCCCGGTTTCTTTGATTCTCCAGACCCAGAGGCTCCAGCAGAGTCCTGCACAGGCAATGACTTAGGTTTCCTTTTATGTTTCTTGCCCTGAGGTTTACCAGGCTTCTTGAAGGATCTGCGTTGCACGTGAAGTGCTTCGCCCTTCTGCTTGAAGCCATCCTCAACTGCCTGGAGAGCTCCCAGAAGCTCTGCATTTGTCATAGCCAACTTGTTCAAATTAAAGTTGGTGACAAAGCCTTCAAAGGCTCCAGACAGTGACGAGAGGAAGATGTCTGTCATCACCTCGCCTTCTAGCACAATGTCCATGGTAGCTAGTTCGTTCTGGAACCCAAACATTTTCATCATGTGTTCCCGAACCAGCGTCCCATTGGTCATCTTAGTGCCGACGAGTTTCTTGATGGTAAGGTATCGCGTAACGCGATTGTGACCTTCAAACATCTCCTTCAAATACAACATCATGTCAGAAGCGTCGGGCATCTCCTCGACTTGCTTCTACAGAGTTGTTTGCAAGGATGCTATTATATAGCATTTACATATCTCATTGGATTCCTTCCAGTCAGTGAATGCCTTTAACTGTGCCTCTGTGGCATTGGGTCCTGGCAAATCTGGCTCAGGGTCATTAAGGGCTGACATATGTTTACCAATCCTTAGGACCAGGTACAGGTTGCGCTTCCAATCCTCATAGTTGGGACCGGTAAGTTTGTGGTCATTTAGGATAGCGGACAGGGGGTCTAACTTAGTCATCTGAAAATAAAGATTGAATAATGAGTATGCATAAAAACTTATTTTATGGATTTTTAAAACAAGCTAATTATATCCATATGTAGACGCTACCCTCAAGCGAAGTCATTACCATGGATTAATTAACCATGTATGTAAGATCTCGGAATCGACTGTACCTGCCCTAAGGGGCATCATACAGCGTCAATCCGCTCACACGGGCCTTTTCCTTGACCCTATCCAAATCTGCCAACTAAGGGCTGTGATGGACCATGGTTATCTTTCGGCCAGTACCACGTGATCACCGTTGTCTTCGCAACGAATACCTCACGTGTACTTAGGATGCTTACCCACGAGCCTAAGTAATTACGACACGGGAGTTCATGCGGCCCCCACTAGGGTGGGATGAAAAGCCCTTCTCTCCTGGCCCCGTAATCGCCATATCCACAGGGAGGTCATTAAGTAATTTGGCATGGAAACACACAGCTCCCACCCTAGGGGGTGTGAAGTTATGCATCCCCACCCAAACACAAAATGACTGGCCGTGGAGGCCAGAGGATCTTTTAAAAGTCCTCTCTTGCATCCCTTATAATTCTGAGGGTTATTTTGCGAGTATGAATTTATGCAAATGCAAAGGTAGCGACCTCCTAAATACTAGACCCTGGTCACACCATGCTCCCACTAGCGTTCAAACCCTTCGCCTAGCATTAATCACTCTCGGAATATCATAGTCCCTGCCTCAAGTGGATTTCTCCATTCAAGGGTCACATTACATATTCCAAGAGTATCGATGCTTTGCAAAATTGGTTATCACGCTAATGCTCTGGAGCTAATCCTAGAGTCAGACTCACTGGAAAGGACTCCCACTAGTCATGGCGCCTCGCTTATAGATTTGACAATTGATGTTCAATGGATCTCCATCTCATCTTTGATTTCGATGCTGGCCAAATAGGCACACCCGACTAGTCGGGTGCTCTCCTAATGGTGGCATAACCATATGTGATGGGATCCCACTAACATCAAAAGTCAACTAAATAATAGGCGTCATCTAGCGGGATCCTAACCTCAAACAGTCGCTTGGACCGGAGGGGAAAGGCATCCCTCTGAAAACTGATAATCATATTATCTCATCGGGGTTCGATATGAAGCATAAAGAACTAATTAAAGAAAGCAACCATAAAAACTGAATTAAGTTCAGGGTCCGACCCCTGAACCTAATTAGCACAGCGCAGGCCTCTAGCTTTCTTCGCAAGGTTCCTCGGTCCGGCTCCTCCGTCGCGCTTGCGAACATTTTGCCGGATCGTCTTCATCCTCCAGGGTTCCGCTTCCGCTCCCGATGGTGGATTTCTTTGGCACGTCTTTCTTCTCGATCTGTAACTGAAAAAGTCTAGTACGCTACGAGCAAGTGCTCGGTCGTACACAATTTCCTAGAAAGAAAAGAAAACACACCTAGAAAAAAGGCCATGGGAAACCGAGGATGGACAAACCCCATCGCTCGCCCAATCTATGGCTCAATTACATATCCACGCACAGAAAGCAAATCCAGACAATTGCTAACTCGGGGTCCGACCCCCGGTAGCAAGCACAAAGCATAGATCTAGATTTTTTATAGCGGCGCCCTGCAAGAATGATTAATAGAACAAGCACAATCTATACATATGCATGATCTAAGCGTATGAACCCCGATGATCTCACGCATTCATCATGCGCCCACATGTTCGTTTCATGAAAAAACGTAAAACGCACACCACTAACCTGGCTCTGATACCAATTGTTGGAATCTAATCCGGGTCAGAGGCTCGCAGCGGAAGCGATTTGGCGGTCGAAAGACCGTTCATGGTGCACGTTACACGATTTAATTTTTCACAGAAACTAATCTACATATGTGTGCATGTGTATGCACGAGAATCGAAAACCCCTAACGGCAATCTAACGTAATGATTAACTAGCATGGATGCAAATCATAATGCTCGCTAGATCTACATGTTAGATTACACATACCTTTCGTACGGATCTTTTAACCGCGGAGGATTGTCTTCTTTGTCGATGGAGACGGAAGATCGTTCGCGAAGATGCCGACGGTACGAATGGAGATGTTACCTTCTTGTTCACCCGATCTCACACGATGCACGGAACGTCGCTCTCGGATCTCTGAGTGCCTCCGAAGAACGACCCTTCTCCTTCTTCAGAACTCCACGCGAGGAAGACGAAGTAGCAAGCGGGAAACGGAGAGAGATTAGGGAGAGAACTAGAGAGATGAGAGAGAGGGGGGTTCGGTTTTTTTTCATCACATGGGGCCGACGCCCATAGCTCCCTTTATAGGGCCGGCCATCCCCCCTTGGATAAGGATCCAAGGGGATAATAACTCCCTCTCATTATCTCTCCATTATCTCCTTTTTATCTCTCCGCGTATTTATCCGTTTTCCCACTTTTTAGGGCTCGATCTTAACCGATTTATCGCCCCATCCCTATCTATATGGCCGGCCCTATAGATGAGGGATTCTCATCCCTACATCATAGGGTCGGCCCTGGTGAGGTGTCCCACCACTAGGATCGGCCAACAGTGAGGTCCGGCAGAGTGAGGTTTTTACCAAAACGCCCCGACGCCTCATTTTGACCATTTCTAGCGTGCGATACCTAGCGGCCATTACTTAAGTGATATCTACTAGTTACTTACTATTAACTGAGGCCACCGGAGGGTGCCTCTAGCAAAGTCAACTAGTCAACTCGCAACATACCCCGGTGCATCGCACCTATGCAGCGAAGTTCACTTATGGCTAGGGATTACTACATACGACTCTGCACTAGTCTCGGGCTCAACCCTTAGTACTCGTATGTAGTTACGCATCTACCGTGCTCTAGTGCCAAGCACACACGGAGCGTATACTTCTTTCTTCCTCATGCTTATGGTGTTCCGAGGAGACGGTTCAAGAACCGTACATAATGTTGATAAGGTGGAACCATCAGGGACCGGGGTTCATGGCTTCCAACTCAAGCTCGATCGACACACTACCCGAGTGTACCATCGATCCTCTGAGCTCGAGTTAACCTGCGTAGCCACCCAGAGTGCGACGCAGGCTGCACTCCAATTCACCCAGACTTACTATGTTCTCCATCATACCCCTGCTCTCCGCTTAGTAGTGGTAAACCCGCTGTCCCTCCACTTGATGCCATGATTCACTTCGAGCGGTGAAGACTACCGTCAGACTCGAATGATCATATGACTTGGTTCCTTCCAGGTTGACCTATACATCGTACCTCTGATTACCCCGTCGAGTAATCGAACCCGGTCAACAGTCAAACTGATGACCACCAGGCCTGGGTTTGGTACAGTGTAAGTCACACCAAGGAACGCACCTCCCATCAGGGGTGTGGATGGCCTGCAGGAGTGACACGCTAATGCAACGCCAGCCGGGTAACCCAGTACACCGTGGTTTTGGATCACTGCATATGGACCCTCACACATTGGTGCGCCAAAGCACCACGCAACTGGTTAGTCCATCAGTCGTGGTTCCTCAGGGTTTAGGACCGTTTTACCCTAAGCAGAAACACGGCTTAGTGTACCAGTGTCTGCTCACTGATCTGTACACCGTGTTAGTTCCGTTCAGCCACAAACACTGTGCCTGGTGATGACCATGGTGAAGACATCCCATGAACTGTCATCGCCGACAGCTTAACATGATGAGGCGACCAACCTGATCATAGCTGCGAACTTATTTAGGTTATACGCGACCAATCCACTTAGTCTTCAACTCAGTGGACTACCATATAACCATGGCTCTCTGTTCTCTAAAGAACACGTAACTATGTTACGCACCTATATGCATCTCATATATTAATGACTATCAATCTTTATTAGACCAAAACATAAAGTTTTACAAGCTTAGAACACATCAATCCTAACACATCATCCAATATTAAACATATTGGATATAAGTGGGTGTATAAAAAGAAGAGAGGATCCGATAGTTCCGTTGAGACTTATAAAGCTAAATTAGTTACAAAGGGTTATACCTAGAGAGAAGGAATCGACTTTGATGGGACCTTCTCATCAGTAGCTATGATTAAGTCTATTCGGATCCTTCTATCCATTGCAGCCCATTATAACTATGAGATCTGGCAAAAAGATGTCAAAACAGTATTCCTCAATGAGGATTTGGATGAAGACATATATATGATGCAGCCCCCAGGTTTTGAGTCAGAAGGTCAGGAGCATCTAGTTTGCAAATTGCTTAAGTCTATGTATGGATTAAAACAAGTATCTAGAAGTTGGAATATCCGTTTGATCAGGTAATCCAGTCATATAGATTTACTCAAAATGAAGATGAACATGGTTCGATATTCTGCTCATTGTGTATACAAGAGGAGTGACAAGATTACAGTGTTGGATTTGGATCCGCTAATCAGAGTCGCAGCGGAAGCAAAAGAAAGATCCGAAGATCATACGATGTATGTTTCATTACAATTTCGCTATAAAACAATCTACATGCAAATCTACGATCTTAGCATATGTGCGGACACCCTAGTGGCATACTACGATCTACGGAAGACATGCATGCATATACTTAGATGTTTAGATTCATCATACCTTATGGATCTATGATCCGGAGATGACGGAACGATGAAGAACCGCACTTGAATCGCAAGGGAAACTGTCGGATAGCACCTTGTCCTTTGCGAATTGAAGAATCCTCGAAATCTCGTCTCTAAGTGCAAGGATTTCGAGCCGACGGAGGAATCCGTTGCGAAGACGATAGTGAGCCGCGAGATCTCCTCCTCCTCTCTCTCTCTTCTTCCTTCTCCTTCCTTCCTCTTTCTTCTCCCTTCTTCTTCCTCTCTTTTCCTTGGCCGAAACCACAAAGATGAGGAGAGGGGAGAGGGTTCAGATTTTTTGAGGGAGAGGAGGCTTAGGGCCGGCCCTCCCCCTCGCTATTCCCTTTATAGGGCCGGTCTCCCAAAGCCTCAAGGAAGCTTGGGCCAGCCCCTAGGTGGATAGGAATGAGGGGGGGGGGGGGGTTTAGGGTATTCCAATGTCTATCGTGAAGCCTGGACGAAACGCCCTTCACAAAAAGTGGAAAACTGAAAGAGAGACTGAGTGGGGTGCGCTACTCGGAATCGAGCTCCGTCAGCGCCTATGAGCTCCTGGAATTATTTCGCTCATTCTAAGATCCATATTCAATATGTTCTGAGCCATATTTCAGTATTTACCAAAATACCCCTACGACCCGTAACACATGTGAATTAGGTTCTTTGGCTCCGGGCTTGCGCTCCATCACGCTACTTCGCATCCAACGTATCCAACTAGGTCGGGGAACAATTCCTATACGCAATGATAGGGTGGAACCTTCAGGGTTCGGGATCTCTAGTTGCAACCGGATCCCTGATTAACTGTTCCGGTGACACACCGAAAGTTCCGTTAATCAGCCCTAATCCGATTAACCCGCGTGGCCACCCAGAGTGCGACGCGAGTTGAACTCTAGTGATCCTAAACTTATGTTACTCCCTCATAACCCTGTTCTCTACTATACTCCGATAATCCTCAGTCCCTCCTATTACTGGTGCCATGATACGACTCGGGCGGTGGGGAGCACCGTCAGATCCCGATCGATCATCTGACTAGGGTTTGATGACTTATCATCTATAACACCACACACCTTCCAGTGCTATACCTAGCATCCGGAACATCGTCAGTCATACTGACAACCACCAGGCCTGGGTTAACTGTGTGGACAGATTGACTCATCAAAACGTACCCATCCATCACTGGACGTCGGATAACCTGTAGGGATTACATGTCAATCAAGCGCCAGCCGGGTAACCCAACGTACCGTGGTATTGGACTATGGAAGGTCCACACACGTTGGCACATCAAAGCACCACATAATTGGTTGGCCTAGTGATCATGGTCCGTTAGGGTTAAGGACAGATTATCTATAGTAGTAAAACAGTTCACCAATGTCTGAATCACTGAACTGTGCACCGTCTTGGTTCCTGTTCAACACGATCATCGTGCTTGGTCAGGTGAATGGGAATCCCACGTTGCCGTGGTGGAGACTTCACCACATCCTCTACCTGTCAACAGCTTATTCTCGGTGAAGCGACCGACATCACCTAAGCTGTGAACTAGTTCTAGGTCTACACAGAACTGGTCCACTGGGTCTCCCAAGCATGGATCCTCCATGCACCTTAGTGGCCTACTGTGTTCCCTAGGGTCCTTTTATTATATGAGTATTATCATACACCAGAGTAGTATTCTAATTAAAGCAATAACCAAAGTCATCTTTATTAATGTTAATACAGAAAATCCATGCTAAAGACACACGAGCTACAACAATCTCCCACTTGGCCTAGCGGGGAACAACAGTCTTAACTCCCATGGCATCCACGTGCTTCTCAAAAGCGTTGGTCGGTAATGCCTTTGTGAAAGGATCCGCCATGTTATCTGCAGACGCCACCTGAGTCACTGCAACCACCCCTCGCTTCTGCAAGTCCCGGATAATGTAGTATTTTCGCTCGATATGCTTTCTCTTCTGGTGATATCTTAGCTCCTTGGATTGTGCTACCGCTAGCTCCACTATTGTCACAGTAAAAGACAATAAGATCTTGAGCTCCCGGTACGCATCCTAAGTGTGACGACCAAGATCCAATAGGCCAATAGCCAAGAGCCAAGACTCTTGAGGCGGGAATGCCAAGATGGATGAGGTGAGGTGAGGTGAGGTGAGGTATACAAGTCCATGAGTTAGCCCCACATCGCCTGGAGAGAAGGAGATCCTGAGCTACTTATATAATTTCCCCTCCCAAACATAGAAGACGCGTTTTAAAACCGTGCGCCGCTACAGAATTCGTAAGAACTCCGTAGTTAAGCGTGCTCAGGCGAGAGTAGTACCAGGATGGGTGACCTCCCTGGGAAGTTCTCGTGCGGGCATGGGCAAAGCGGACAAAATCTTGTGTGTTTGGGGCGGATGTTACAAAATGGTATCAGAGCCGGTTCTCCTTGGGATGGGGGGTCTAACCCTACACGAGGACGTGTAGCCCTAAGGGGGGTGGATTGTGACGACCAAGATCCAATAGGCCAATAGCCAAGAGCCAAGACTCCTGAGGCGGGAATGCCAAGATGGATGAGGTGAGGTGAGGTGAGGTGAGGTGTACAAGGCCATGAGTTAGCCCCACATCGCCTGGAGAGAAGGAGATCCTGAGCTACTTATATAATTTCCCCTCCCAACATAGAAGACGCGTTCTAGGTGGTTCGATGGTAACCATGCTAGTGCAAAACCTTGAGGTTGAGGGTTCGAGTACCCAAGAGACCAATAGAGGACAATATCTTGTGTTTGGGGGCTCACCACCTTTCCTGCCAAGACGCGTTTTAAAACCGTGCGCCGCTACGGAATTTGCAAGAACTCCGTAGTTAAGCGTGCTCGGGCGAGAGTAGTACCAGGATGGGTGACCCCCTGGGAAGTTCTCGTGCGGGCACGGGCAAAGCGGACAAAATCTTGTGTGTTTGGGGCGGATGTTACAAAATGGTATCAGAGCCGGTTCTCCTCGGGATGGGGGGGGGTCTAACCCTACACGAGGACGTGTAGCCCTTAGGGGGGTGGATTGTGACGACCAAGATCCAATAGGCCAATAGCCAAGAGCCAAGACTCCTGAGGCGGGAATACCAAGATGGATGAGGTGAGGTGAGGTGAGGTGAGGTGTACAATGCCATGAGTTAGCCCCACATCGCCTGGAGAGAAGGAGATCCTGAGCTACTTATACAATTTCCCGTCCCAACATAGAAGACGCGTTCTAGGTGGTTCGATGGTAACCATGCTAGTGCAAAACCTTGAGGTTGAGGGTTCGAGTACCCAAGAGACCAATAGAGGACAATATCTTGTGTTTGGGGGCTCACCACCTTTCCTGCCAAGACGCGTTTTAAAACCGTGCGCCGCTACGGATTTCGTAAGAACTCCGTAGTTAAGCGTGCTCGGGCGAGAGCAGTACTAGGATGGGTGACCACCCTGGGAAGTTCTCGTGCGGGCATGGGCAAAGCGGACAAAATCTTGTGTGTTTGGGGCGGATGTTACAAAATGGTATCAGAGCCGGTTCTCCTCGGGATGGGGGGGGGTCTAACCCTACACGAGGACGTGTAGCCCTTAGGGGGGTGGATTGTGACGACCAAGATCCAATAGGCCAATAGCCAAGAGCCAAGACTCCTGAGACGGGAATGCCAAGATGGATGAGGTGAGGTGAGGTGAGGTGAGGTGTACAAGGCCATGAGTTAGCCCCACATCGCCTGGAGAGAAGGAGATCCTGAGCTACTTATATAATTTCCCCTCCCAACATAGAAGACGCGTTCTAGGTGGTTCGATGGTAACCATGCTAGTGCAAAACCTTGAGGTTGAGGGTTCGAGTACCCAAGAGACCAATAGAGGACAATATCTTGTGTTTGGGGGCTCACCACCTTTCCTGCCAAGACGCGTTTTAAAACCGTGCGCCGCTACGGAATTTGCAAGAACTCCGTAGTTAAGCATGCTCGGGCAAGAGTAGTACCAGGATGGGTGACCCCCTGGGAAGTTCTCGTGAGAGCACGGGCAAAGCGGACAATATCTTGTGTGTTTGGGGCAGATGTTACAAAATGGTATCAGAGCCGGTTCTCCTCGGGATGGGGGGGGTCTAACCCTACACGAGGACGTGTAGCCCTAAGGGGGGTGGATTGTGACGACCAAGATCCAATAGGCCAATAGCCAAGAGCCAAGACTCCTGAGGCGGGAATGCCAAGATGGATGAGGTGAGGTGAGGTGAGGTGAGGTGTACAAGTCCATGAGTTAGCCCCACATCGCCTGGAGAGAAGGAGATCCTGAGCTACTTATATAATTTCCCCTCCCAAACATAGAAGACGCGTTTTAAAACCGTGCGCCGCTACAGAATCCGTGAGGAAATTCTTGAGCCACACCGCCTCCTTAGCTGCTTCGCACGCTGCAATATACTCAGCCTCTGTCGTTGAATCCGCGATGCATCCCTGCTTCACGCTCCTCCAACTGATAGCTTCTTCTCCTAATGAAAACACAAACCTTTGCGTCGATCTCCTGGATTTCGGATCTGACGCCAAGTCAGAATCCGTATATCCAATCGGCATCAGTTCCTGTGAAGAGTAAACTAACTCATACTCTCTCGTCCTACGGAGATACTTGAGTATACTTTTCACAGCAGTCCAGTGCCCTGGACCCGGATTTGACTGATACCTGCCCATCATGCCTACTGCATAGCATATATCTTGTCTCGTACACTGTATGGCATACATCAGACTCCCTACAACCGAAGCATAAGGTATCTTCTGCATCTCTGCCCTCTTCTCAGGAGTCTTAGGAACCTGATCCTTGGACAATTTCATTCCATGTCTGAATGGATCCAGTCCCTTCTTGGAGTTGTGCATACTGAATCTGACCAAGATAGTATCTATGTAGGCTGACTGTGACAGCGAGAGAGTCTTGTTCTGGCGATCTCGAGTTACCTTGATCCCCAGAACATAACTCGTTTCACCCAGGTCTTTCATGTCAAATTGAGAGGATAACCACACCTTCACTACAGATAACGTTCCAACATCGTTTCCGATGAGCATGATATCGTCTACGTAAAGCACTAGAAAAACTACTGCAGTCTTATCGCTCCTTTTATAAACACAAGGTTCATCCACGTTCTGCTCAAATCCATAAGACTGGATAGCCTGATCAAAACGCATGTTCCAACTTCTGGATGCTTGCTTCAGTCCATAAATGGACCTTTGCAACTTGCACACCAGACTTTCCTGACCTTTTGCGACAAAGCCTGGAGGCTGAGACATATAGATGTCTTCTTTCAAATCCCCATTGAGGAATGCGGTCTTGACGTCCATTTACCAGATCTCTCAATCATAATGGGCTGTAATGGATAAGAGGATCCGGATAGACTTAAGCATAGACACTAGCGAAAAGGTTTCGTCATAGTCAATCCCTTCTCGCTGGGTATAACCCTTAGCGACTAGTCTAGCTTTGTAAGTCTCAACGGTACTATCCGGACCTCTTTTCCTTTTGTACACCCACTTACACCCAACATGTTTAATGTTGTGAGGTGGTGTTACAAGTGTCCAGACCAAATTTTGGGACATCGATGTCAGTTCTGCCTCCATGGCTTCCTGCCATGCTGTATGGTCAGAGGATACCATCGCTTCGTCATAGTTCAGAGGATCATCCTCCTAAAACTCTGGATCTACCATAAATGCTTCTCCAATGTATCTATCAGGAGCACTTGTGGTCCTCCCACTACGACGAGCCTGCGGTGGTTCCATAGGAGTTGATTCTACAGTATCGTTAATCTTAGTGGTATCGGCCCCCACTATGTTTTCTATCTGCGTACTCCCATCAGTACCAAGCAATTCTTCAAGAACTACTTTACTGGTGGGCTTATGGTCTATTAAATAATCCTGCTCCAGGAATACGGCGTTCGTCGAGACGACAACATTTCTATCATTAGGATCATAAAATAAACCACCCTTTGTCCCTTTTGGATACCCAATGAACAAACATACCTTAGTTTTTGACTCCATCTTATCTCGCTTATCCTTCCGTACATGTGCTGGACAACCCCAAATCCTAAAGTGCTGTAGGCTTGGTTTTCGCTTTAACCACAACTCCCAAGAAGTTAGGGGTACTGACTTTAATGGAACAAAGTTCAAAGTATATGCTGCCGTCTCTAGGGCATATCCCCAAAAACTAGGTGGCAATGTGGCATAACTCATCATAGTCCGAACCATGTCTAACAAAATTCGGTTTCTCCTATCAGATACACCATTTTGTTGTGGTGTCCCTGGTGCAGTCAACTGAGATACGATCCCATACTCACGCAGGTACCCAATAAATTCATCCGATAGATATTCACCTTCTCGATCCGATCGAAGAGACTTGATACTTTTACCTGTCTGCTTTTCTGCTTCAGCTCTAAACTCCTTGAACTTATCAAAGGATTCAAACTTCCGCCGTATTAGGTATATGTATCCAAACCTCGAGTGATCATTTGTGAAGGTGATGAAATACTCGAAGCCTCCTATGGCACGACCACTTATGGGCCCACATACATCAGTGTGTACCAACTCCAATACCTCTTTAGATCTACTATCTTTGGCTCGGAAAGATCTTTTAGTCATCTTGCCTTCCAGGCAAGACTCACACGTCGGTAGGCTTTTTGAAACATCTGGACTTAAGAGTCCTACCTTAACCGACCTGTGAATCATGTCTGAGGCTATATGTCAAAGCCTTAGATGCCAAAGGAGTATTGGATTATCTGATGGATTTTTCCTTTTAGATGAATTAATCACACAAGCTTCAGTTATATTATCCTGCTTATGATTGGAGTTAATTACATAGAGATCGTTCTGTATCTTTCCCTTACAAACAAAGGAACCATTCAATTTAATTGACACACCAGAAGCATCAAATAAAACTGAAAAACCTTCATTATTCAATAAGGAAACAGAAATTAAGTTTTGTTTCAAGGACGGTACATAAAGTATGTCTCTAAGTAATAAACTTCTTCCATCAAGGAACTGCAAGACGACATCTCCAACTGCTTCAGCCTTTACCACGGCCTCAGTTCCCATGCTTAGGATTATCTCCCAATCACCCAGTTTTCTTGTCTCCTCGAACCCCTGCAAATTATTGCAAGCATGGTTAGTGGAACCATAATCCACAATCCATGAGACCGGAGAACAACTGGATGCTACTAGGGATTCCACTATGTGGATTTGAGATATACCTGTCTCAGCCTTCGTGGGAGCCGCGCGACAGTCGCCCTTCCAGTGCCCCTTCTTACCGCATCGGAAATATTTTTCTTTGGGCTTCGCCGGACCATTCTGCTTAGGAACCTGCAACTGCACCTCGCCCATCTTCACGGGCTTCTCAGACTTTCTTTTCTGAAACTTGCCTTTGGCTTTCAGAGAAGAATTCTGCTCCACGTTCAGGGATTGGGCTCCTGCCTTCATCCCGTCCTCTGCCGCCTGGAGCGCCGCTAGGAGCTCTGCATTAGACATCTCCAACCAGTTAAGGTTGTAGTTGGTAACGAAGCCCTCAAACGCTCCTAACAGAGACGCGAGGAAAATATCGGTCTGGATCTATGCATCCAAGATGACATCGAAGGAACCAAACTCGTTCACATAGCCTAACAATTTCAGCATATGATCCCGAACTAAAGTCCCCTCTGCCATCTTCGTGGACACCAATTTCTTGATGGTCAGGTAACGAGTTACCCGACTATGATCCTCGAACATTTCCTTCAAGTAGAGCATCATGTCTGAAGCAAAGGCCATATCTTCGACTTGCTTCTGAAGGACGGTCTACAAGGATGCCACTATGTAGCACTTGCACTTCTCATCAGCATCTAGCCAATCTTTCCATTCCTTTAACTAGGCCTCAGTTGCACTTGGTTCTGGCATGGTCGGTTGAGGGGTACTTAGGGCAATTATGTGTTTGCCAACCTTAGGACGAGCATTAGGTTACGCTTCCAGTCCTCGTAGTTTGGTCCCGTAAGTTTGTTATCATTAAGTATAAAGGCAAGGGGGTCGAGTTTGGTCATGATTTCTGTAAACAATGGTTTAAAGCAATAGTTAGGGTCTATTACAATCTATTTCATAGAATTTAGAAATAGATAATGTTTACTCCAGTCGCTATGTCTTCACTACCTCATGTGGAGACATCCAGGAATCTAAATTCCCTGGGCTGGAGCACTGAGACTATCGGCCCTGAATTGGAGACAGCATCTCGGTGAGAGTATGCAACCGCTTCTGCCAACATGGTTTTTACAACCCAGTCTTCATCAGAATTACCCATGGTAAACTGAAAGACCTCCTAGTCTTCTTTTGGCCAGCTTTATGTGACCCGCATGCGCAGCAACAGCGGCTTCACACAAGCTTTTGGATACTTCCCACAAATCTAGGTGGTG
This sequence comes from Chamaelirium japonicum, assembly GCA_947650365.1. Classification (NCBI taxonomy): domain Eukaryota; kingdom Viridiplantae; phylum Streptophyta; class Magnoliopsida; order Liliales; family Melanthiaceae; genus Chamaelirium; species Chamaelirium japonicum. The sequence goes on along the minus strand of OX393560.1, from coordinate 39,084,555 downwards.
TCGGCAGGGGGATTCATAGGCTCCCGCAGTGTAGGAAAAAACCGTCACCCACTGTCACCGGCATCCTCCATGTCCCGAAGGAAACCACTAGGCGAACCAGCATGGAAGGAAAAACAGCTCTCACCCGGTGGGAATATCGAACTACGTACCTCCCACCCAGACCCTTAGCCGGTTGATTGAGGAGGCTAGGGGCTCCCCTTTGGAGGGAACCTCTTACATATCCCTTCTTTATAAGGTTTTATGCATATCTAGATAGGTCACGACCTTCTAGACTTAGACCCTGGTTTACCGTGCTCCCACTAGGATTACAAATCCTCCCGCAAAGCATTAGTATCTTCAGAAAATATCATAGTCCCTACCTTGAATACTCAACTTTCGCCTTTCTTGCAAGGATCACATTACATAGATTCCAAGGATCCCAATACTTCACTAGTTTGCCCATAATCCTAAGATCTGGAGCCTAGCCTAAGGTCAACGTGGAAAGGACTCCCACTACGATGACGCCTCGTTTACAATCTGATGCCTGATGTCATAGTAGACCTTATCTCATTATAGGTTTCGATGCTGGCCAAATAGGGACATCCGACAACCTCCGCCGGACCTCAACCTAATAGTGGCATAACCAAATCGTGATGAGTTTATACTACCATCAAACGTCATCTCGAAACGAGTATCACACAGTGAAATCCTAACCTAACTTGGTCGCTAGGACCACGTGGGGAAAGGGCATCCCACTAGGGTTATCATACTTCTTATGGAGACATTAGTAAACTATCTTTAAACAAATCTAACACTGCGTCTATCTCGGTGCACAGTACTTGGCTACCTGAACTACCACGAGGGCGGTTACCGCCTTTCCTTTTAGCTAGCCACCGGATTCGCACGTGTTAGAATCATATAGAGACACCGATGAATCCATAATCTTAGTACTAACCCTAAGCCTGATCTAGAGACAAACTCACAAGCAAGATAATAAAATTATCATCGAGGTTCTCTAAACAATAAGTAAAGAGAATCAACAGAAAAATATCCAAACTGAATCAAGTCCAGGGTCCGACCCCTGAACCTAAATAACACAGCCAAGATATCCTGCTCTTCCGTTCTGCACGATCTCTGACGACGATCCCCATCATCGCCAACGTGCACGCTTTCGCCGGGTCTTTGCACGCCATGGTACCGCTTGCCCGAACCGTGGATGAAGTATCATCTCCTTCTTCCTATGACCGAAAAACTAACACGCTCCGAGCAAGTGCTCGTTCGTGTATAATTTCGCTAGAAAGAAAAGAAAACAATCCTAGAAAACTGGCCAGGGAACCGAGGATAGTCAACCCCCACCCTCGCCCATCTAGAGCCTCAAAAACCACAAGCACAATAATAATCAATGCAAAAGTTAAATCCGGGATCCGACCCCCGGATGCATGCAATCACATATTACTATTCAGCGCGGCACCTGCAAAAAGATGATACATAGCACAATCCATATGCATGATCTACGCCGAACCCCGACGAAAACATATACCATCATATATTCACATGATATTTTCACGAATTCATGCATGAAACATACACCAAAGCGTGCTCTGATACCAATTATTGGATTTGGATCCGCTAATCAGAGTCGCAGCGGAAGCAAAAGAAAGATCCGAAGATCATACGATGTATGTTTCATTACAATTTCGCTATAAAACAATCTACATGCAAATCTACGATCTTAGCATATGTGCGGACACCCTAGAGACATACTACGATCTACGGAAGACATGCATGCATCTACTTAGATGTTTAGATTTATCATACCTTATGGATCTATGATCCGGAGATGATGGAACGATGAAGAACCGCACTTGAATCGCAAGGGAAACTGTCGGATAGCAACTTGTCCTTTGCGAATTGAAGAATCCTCGAAATCCCGTCTCTGAGTGCAAGGATTTCGAGTCGATGAAGGAATCCGTTGCGAAGACGATGGTGAGCCGCGAGATCTCCTCCTCCTCTCTCTCTCTCTTTTTCCTTCTCCTTCCTTCCTCTTACTTCTCCCTTCTTCTTCCTCTCTTTTCCTTGGCCGAAACCACAAAGACGAGGAGACGGGAGAGGGTTCGGATTTTCTGGGGGAGAGGAGGCTTAGGATCGGCCCTTCCCCTCGCTATTCTTTTTATAGGGCCGGTCTCCCAAAGCCTCAAGAAAGCTTGGGCCGGCCCCTAGGTGGATAGGGTTGAGGGGGGGCGGTTTTTAGGGTATTCCAATATCTATCGTGAAGCCTGGACGAAAACGCCCTTCACGAAAAGTGGAAAACTGAAAGAGAGACTGAGTGAGGTGCGCTACTCGGAATCGAGTTCCGTCAGCGCCTATGAGCTCCTGGAATTATTCCGCTTATTCTAAGATCCATATTCAATGTATTCTGAGTCATATTTCAGTATTTACCAAAATACCCCTATGACCCGTAACACATGTGAATTATGTTCTTTGGCTCCGGGCTTGCGCTCCATCGCGCTACTTCGCATCCAACATATCTAACTAGGTCGGGGAATAATTCCTATATACAACGACAGGGTGGAACCTTCAGGGTTCAGGATCTCTAGCTGCAATCGGATCCCTGATTAACTGTTCCGGTGACACACCGAAAGTTCCGTTAATCAGCCCTAATCCGATTAACCCGCGTAGCCACCCAGAGTGCGACGCGAGTTGAACTCTAGTGATCCTAACTTATGCTACTCCCTCGTAACCCTGTTCTCTATTATACTCCGATAATCCTCAATCCCTCCTATTACTGGTGCCATAATACAACTCGGGCGGTGGGGAGCACCGTCAGATCCCGATCGAGCATCTGACTAGGGTTTGATGACTTGTCATCTATAACACCACACACCTTCCGGTGCTGTGCCTAGCATCCGGAACATTGTCAGTCATACTGACAACCACCAGGCCTAGGTTAACTGTGTGGACAAATTGACTCATCAAAACGCACCCATCCATCACTGGACGTCGGATAACCTGTAGGGATTACATGTCACTCAAGCGCCAGCCGGGTAACCCAACGTACTATGGTATTGGACTATGGAAGGTCCGCACACGTTGGCACATCAAAGCACCACACAACTGGTTGGCCCAGTGATCATGGTCCCTCAGGGTTAAGGACAGATTATCTATAGTAGTAAGACGGTTTATGCACCAGTGTCTGAATCACTGAACTGTGCACCGTCTTGGTTCCTTTTCAACATGATCATCGTGCTTGGTCAGGTGAATGGGAATCCCATGTTCCTGTGGTGGAGACTTCACCACATCCTCTACCTGCTAACAGCTTATTCTTGGTGAAGCGACCGGCATCACCTAAGCTGTAAACTAGTTCTAGCTCTACACAGAACTGGTCCACTGGGTCTCCCAAGCATGGATCCTCCATGCACCTTAGTGGGCTACTGTATTCCCTAGGGTCCTTTTATTATATGAGTATTATCATACACCAGAGTAGTATTCTAATTAAAGCAATAACCAAAGTCATCTTTATTAATGTTAATACAAAAAATCCATGCTAAGGATACACGAGCTACAACATACAATACGTGGTGTATCTGATACTTTATGTGGACGATATTCTGCTCATTGGGAATGATGTTGGAATATTGTTAATGGTAAAGGTCTGGTTGTCAACATAGTTCGATATGAAAGACATATATGAAGCGAGTTATATTTTGAGGATCAAGATAACACGAGATCTCTAGAATATGATTCTTTCGCTGTCACAGGCCGTGTATATAGATAAGGTTATAACTAGATTTGACATGCAAAACTCCAAGAAGGGTTTTGTATCATTTAGATATGGCGTAAAACTATCTAAGGATCAAGGTTCTAAGACACCTAAGGAAAGAGCAGAAATAAAGAAGGTACCTTATGCTTCGGTAGTAGGTATCCTAATGTATGTTATGCATTGTACAAGGCCAGATATCTATTTCGCAGTAGCCATGATGAGTCTGTTTCAGTCGAATTTGGGTCCAGCTTATTGGACAACTGTAAAGTGTATACTCAAGTATCTTCATAGAATAAGGGACTATGAGTTAGTCTATACTGCACATGAATTGATGCTGATTGGATACACAGATTCTGACTTTATATCAGATTTGGAATCCAGAAAAATCGACATCAGGATTTGTGTTCATATTAGGAGGAGCAGCGGTTAGTTGGTAGAGTGTGAAGCTGAAATGCATCACAAACTCTTATGGAGTGTTGCAACGTGCGAGGTAGCCAACGAGGCGGTATGGCTCAAGAAATTTCTTATGGACTCGGGGGTACGTACCTGAGGCCTAGTTACCCATTGTGCTTTATTGCGATAATTGTGGGGTGGTAGCACAGGCCAAGGAGCCAAGGCACCACCAGAAGGGGAAGCACATCGAGCACAAATTTCACTTGATTCGGAAGTTTCAAAAGCAAAGGTGAGTAATGGTGACACAGATTGTATCTACAGATAATGTTGTTGATCCTTTTACCAAGGTGATACCTACCAAGGCATTCAAGCGACATGTGAACGTAATGAGAGTCAAAACCGTTTTGCTTCGCTAGACCAAGTAGGACATTGTTAAAATTGGTGTATTCTAAGCTTGTAAAACTCTATGTTTTGATCTAATAATACAAGTTGATAGTTATTATATAAGATGCATTTTGGTACATAATATAGTTACATATTCTTTTGAGAAAAAAGAGCCATGGCTGCGTGGTGGTCCACTAAGTTGAAAACTAAGTAGATTGGTCCCAAGTAACCTAAATTAATTCGCAGCTTTGATCAGGTTGGTCATCTCATCATGATAAGCTGTTGGGGATGAAAGTGCATGGAAAGTGTAACACCTGTGGTGTTAGATTTGAGAATAATAGAAATCCTCCATGGCTAGTTTCGTCTTTTTGCAGCCAGACTTTTTCTTTGGGCTTTTTCCCAATAAATAGATCGTAAACCTATGAGATGTTTTACGTTCACATTCTCCGTAACTTCGAGCATGTCACGATGGTGCGTTCCGTGCAACGATCATGTGTATGCGCAGCCAGTTTCGGCAGCCCGGCAGGTAAACCCTAGAAAAACGATAATTTGTCGATAGTTGTAGCTGTTTTGTTTCTTGCAAAAGATCGGATGATCGGATCGTAACGAAACAAGATACGTTAGATGAGGCTCTGAGAGAGCCTTCCAATGAGCCTGAGTTAGGGTCGATCCGACACCCGGGTGAATATTTATTGCTATTTTGAGTTTTGGAGTCTTTCCTTCTTTTCGGGAGATCCAGAAGTCAAAAAATTATGTACCAAGTGCTGACGCGTTCGCGTTGATGAGACCTTTCCAACGAATCCTCTTGGGACCTATTCTAACTTCCGGTTTGATAGTTACGGGTGATTATTCTTTTCAGCCCGGTTGATGGACGAATCGCACCCGGATTCCAACCGAGCCCGGTTCAGGGCTCGGGACCGAGCCCGACCAGCCCTAGAGCCTGCCTCCTGGACTCCTAGCATAAATTAGGCTCTCTTGACCTCCCTCCCCAGTTATTAAAATCCGAAATTCGGATGAGAATGATCGGGTAAGATTTGGGGATGATAAACCCATATCTTCATATCTTTATCCCCTCCCGCTAAGGTCTTAACCGACCCTATCCACCCAGCCTATCTCCCCAACCCATATCCACAACAGCCCCCTTTATATAGAGATAGAGAGAGAACGGGAGAGAGAGAGAGAAGGACGTAGTAGAGAGAGAGAGAACGTGAGAGAGAGAGAGAGAACGGGAGAGAAAAAGAGAGAAAACGGGAGAGAAAGAGAGAGAGATAGAGAGAGAGATGCAGAGAGAGACAGAGCGAGTGAAGACGGAGAAGGAGGAAAGATCGAGGGAGATGGAGCGCCGACCCGCCCCTCGCCGGAGCCCCGGCGAGCACGCCGAGACACCCGCAGGTCAGCCCCCTCTCACCCTCCCATCCTCCTCCGCGACCCAACCCCGCGACCCCCCTTCCTCCTCCCATGCCGCGGCCCACACGGGCGGACACCGCCGCCGCACCGAACCCCTCCCCGGTGACCACCGACCTCCGACCAACCCCATGCGAACCCATCTCCGACCGACTTCTCGGGCCCCGACGGCCGCTCCGGCCGCCTCCCACCGCGCCTCCTCCGTGGGGGTGGTGCGGGAGAGGCCAGCCGAGCGCTCGCCGGCGCTCCAGGCCGCCCCTCCCGTCGGTCGCCGGCGCACAGGAACCAGCCCTTCGGGCTGGTCTCGTGGAGAAGGAGAGGGGGGGGTAGTTTTGTAATTCCAGGTTTTAATTAAACCCTGAACCCGATCCATTTAACTGCAGACCCGACCCGACTGCACTGCAACCCGACCCGACCCAACAAGACCCACTGCTGACCCGACCCACGCAGTGAACCGGTCTGGTTCACCCGAACCAGACCCGTGAACCAGCCAATTTTGGTTCGACTGCCATTTCTCCGTCCGAACTCGAAATTGGACGAAACCAGTGCCATTTCGACCGGCTCAGAAAATACTACCTGTTGGCCATAGTTTAGTATAGTAATTGTACTGTTTAATACGCTGTTTTATCCTTTGACTCGATATTATCGCGGTACCGTGGTTTGACCGCCGTTTCATCGTTCGAACTCGGATTCGGACGAAACTAGCGGCATTGTGCTCAGAACGTTGAGCCCTACCTATTAAACCTAGAATATAACTCTAGAACCTCTTCTACCCTAGTGAACCAACCATGCGATCGGTTTTACCGGTTCTACGTGGTTTGACCCGAAGCCATCCGACCGAAGTCGGATTACAGTGAAACTGGAACCATCGGAAAGGGTTCTTCAAGCCCGATTCGTTGAGTAGGTTTAGCTTCTGTTTACTTGATTGGCCTAGTATTGTTTAGGTTCGAGTTCTTCAGTCGCACGGATTTGCGTGCTATCGACTCAATGTTGGTTCCCTATCGAGGGTGCCCGACTATCCTTGGTATTGAACCCTCGTCGTAGATTCTTCTATTTTAATTGATAGAGTTGTGATATAGAGCTATGCATGTTATCAGACTGTGATTGTGGTGATCCAACGGAGGCGGATCAGAGACAACAAGCTGGAGTCGTGTGCGATCGACAGCCAGGTGACATCTACTACCCTTGCGTGGTCTTTAATAGTGGGAAATGAGAATGACTAAGGATAGGTGTCCATGACACTGCATGCGGGCCCCGTCGGGCATCGTCGCATGTGGTCAATTGACCCCGCCTTGCATGCGGAGTCGCGAGTCCGGCGACGCATGCTTAAAATATTAATAGAATAATAATAATGATTGCTTTTGATTGTATGGACATCGTAATTAGGATTCCCTTAAATTAAATAATAAATTGAATAACTAATAATTATCGGGACCCACCCTCCTGAGAGGAGTATGGCAACCCTAGCACACGGGTCACTGGGATGAGTGTCTTATTTCATTTATTTATTATGTCGCATGGGTTGCGAGAGCAGTACGAGACCAGGGGTAAATTGTTGGAAATTGTTAAGCATTAAATATACCTTTTGTAGCTTCAGTATATATGTTGAAAGATGTTATGTGAGAATCTACCTGGTTAGAAGGTAGGGACCCCGTGCGCGCAAGGGCCGTGAACCACCCTGCACGTACAGCCGAAGTTAAGTAGGTTAGGGGTCACGGGCAAGGGTTGTGGTAAAGCCAATAGGAGGTGCCCTCGAGTAGGGATTGGCCTAGCAGCCCTGTCCCGGGGAGTTGAAGTCCCCATAGTAAAGCAAGTTGGGCGGTAGAGCTCCACCGTGAAAGACGGGAAACCCCTTATGATCATCTGGGTGACTAGTGCATGGTGTTGGTAGATGCACGGCGAGAGAGTTGGCCCTCTACATCGAAATAAAAGGCCCTATAGTAATGCCCGACCGGGGGCAGGATGAACAAAATATCCGGGGTTCACATTTTGATAGTGTGTGTTTTATCTATATATGAATTTAGAATCGAGTGACTGTTTACATGATGACTTCGTGACTTTATCTGAATGTCTTATTTAATTTATTCTTTAATGCTGTAGAACATTGAATGGACTTTATGTTAGATAACCTAGTGACAGTAGGAATTGCATGTGAATATAGACTACTGATAGGTTTAGGTTTCATTATGCAAACTTAGATTCTAATAGAACTGATAGATATTATCTTAATTTATTACGATTGGTCGTCTCATATTATTATAGACTATTAGGATGTCACTAGCCATTAATTTGGCTAATCTCCCAATTTCCTATTGGGGGCTACTCTTTCCCACGAGTAGGCTCAGTGCAGGTCCGGAGGCTCAGGAGTAGTAGTAGGAGTCCAGAGGCGGAGTTAGAGTTGCAGTGTTACCTTTCGGCTTAGTACGTCAATCTTGTAGTCTTTTCTCTTTAGACATTGTAATTGTATTGGAATAAGTGTTTTTATTAGTTAGTTAGTATTCTATGGTTGTTGTTGCAATGGTTCCAGCTGAATTCCTTTGGGTAGGCCTCTCCTCAAGGCCCCAAGCCTAGGATAGATCATGATGAAAATATAAGTGCATATAAATGACTAAATTGATTAACCTTGTAGATAGGAACCCTAGACTGGTGCACTTGAGTGTTAGGTAGTGGGTAAAACCACTTGGCTAGCCGTAGGAGGCTTGAGCCTCGTGCTCCCTCAGATAGACTCCTGTCAGTATGTAGTGGCACCGACAGGTCACTCATACTGAGAGGATATGACTTTTGAAGGTTGAGCTTGACTAGATAATATCTTCTCTCTGTTGATAATTTCTCTTTCTTTGCTTTTTAATAAAAATGGTTTTTTTTGAAAAAACAAATTTAAAAGATTCCCCTCTTGTTTCTCCCTCCTTCTTGTTTTTCATATTAGAGAGCGTAGAAGCCCTGTGAGAACCCAAATTGGTGTAATTAATTGACCAGACCCAAAACCCTCTTCTTTTTCTTACCTCACACCCCAGGGATCGGTCTTCAGATTTCTGGGGCGTGACAGCTGGTATCAGAGCTTAGGGATATGTTCCTAGGGGTTTTGTTAGGATGTGATTCGTGTCTTGCTGTTCTTTCTTCGGAAAGTTTAGACTCTAGTGGTGTTAGAATGTTTTCTAGAGATTGTATAGATAGTGAGTCGATAGAATTCTCGTAGTAGCTAGTGGTGGTATAGCGAGTATTTCTAAGGATAAGGACCTAGGGTTAATCATACTTGGAGAACTGGTTTTGTTTGAGGAATTGATCTGTAACTAAGAACTATCTATGATTGAGTTTTTGATTGATCGAGAATCGTGAATCAATCTATATGTCGTATGAGTATGATTGTATTAGAACTCTGATGTGCTATAATGTTTAGGTTTAGAGTTAGTCGTTGTAACTCGGGTGATAGTTCTTAGGAAGGAGCCACGTGGAACATCTTAACCAAGGGTGGTATTTCTTGATCTCTAGGTAGAAGCATAGTGTTTGAGTCTATATTGGAGTATAGGTTGGGTGTCTCCTAATATGGATTCTCTTGAACTTTCTAGTGGTAAGGAGCTGACCAAGGACTGGATATTCAACTATAGTTAGTAATTTGGTTGATTGGTTTTGGGATTGATGTATTTGAATATGTCTGGAAGGATGTATATCCTTGATGGTTTATCTGGTATGGTTGTGAGGTTACTCTTTTTGTTGGTTTTGTTATTTTTTCGTTGACCCTAAGCGCTAGAAACTTAGTTGGTGTTTTAGGATTCCTTGATCCTTGTTGACCATTGGTACTAGAGACCTAGTTGGTGTTTTTAGGATTGTCCATTATCTCGATATAGATGTAATAATTAAATTAGTTTTCTTGTTAGATCTCTCTGGTGTATCGTGGGTTATAATTAGTTTGGTGTAGAGCTTATGTGTTCTTTTTTAATGGATCCTATGAGTAATAATGATGACTCTTGGGGATAGTGGTTTCAAGAAGTACACCAGGAGATGAAAATCTCAGGTGATAATTTGAAATCCTCTTGGTTTGTAGATTACGGGATACCTTGATAGTGACTCTTACGAAAGAGTACGCACTGTTCCTAGGGAACTTTGGCGGTGGATGATGATTGTCCGGTAGAGGACATACTGTGGCTACGCACTGACTCTTCGGAGGCTTTGGTGATTGGTTTCGCAGTTCTTATTGGAACTCGCGGTAGAGAGCGCACTGGCTAGATGACAGTGACGTTAAGATGGAATTGAGATAATTGAGTACTAGAAAGATGTTAGCGACGATGTCAAATGGATTGCCTACGTTTATAAATTTGGGAATACCTTATCAGTTGGACTCTTAAGAATGATCATTATTCTGCTGATTCACCCAGCTTTGTTTCTAATTATTATTTGATTTTAGTAACTTCTGTTTGTTTCAGTTTCTTTTGAGTAATTGCCTTTAGTTTTCAGAATGTTAAGATTATGCTAGTTCCCTCAGTTGTCCTTTTTTTCTAAGTTGTCTCTATTTGTCTCGGGTCCTTTATTCTTATTTTTGTATGGTTGTGAGGTTTCCGTCTAGCTATCTCGATGATTAGTTTAGGGTAGAATTTAGTACTTGGTATCGATCTGCTCAGTCGATATTAGTTGGCCATTAGTTTTCTAGTAGGTACGTAGTTTCTTCAGCCAACTCATAATAGTTCTGGTTTAGAATCGATCCCCTCGTCTTGGAGTGAGCCAATGAGATGACTATCTATTGTCAGAGTGTAGCTATCTAGTTTGGACCCACTTGAGAAATAGATTTTTCGGGCATTTGTTCTTTAGTTCCTTGAGCAATATTGGTAGTTCGGTTAGTATAGGTGTTGGTCTCATAAGAATCTTATAGGATTTTAGTTTAGTATTAGATACACGTTAGGCGTACTAGTTGAGACATCTCTTTTGTCAAATCATTCTGGAATGTGTACTTAAGCATATGTGTATGGGCGTATATGTGGAATATTCATTCCTATGATTGTAACGTAGATATCGAATGTATAAATTATATATGGGTGTATGGGCGCTCATATACATTGATATACCTTTTATATCGGCATTGACAATTGAGTGCTTCTTAAGTTTTTGAATCTATGAGTTTTGGTAGTTACCCTACCGAGGAGGACACCCCTCGACGGTACTAATAAGGGGGATATGATGCCCCTTATCAAGGCAGGGTTAATGATCAGAACTCATGATTTTGGTCTAATCCGTAATGCTTAGAATGTGAAATGGAAACCAAAACTCATATTCGCGATCGATGCGAGAATTTAGTGGTTCATTTCTATCCTAATAATTACGAGAGTCGACTCGTATAATGTTTAGGTTAGTAGAGAGAGTAGAATTGTGAGTAGTAGAGGGTCAGGATTTTCTTTTAGTAAGATTTGGTTTAGTGACTTGACTTTCTTGTTGGTAGTGTTAGTGAGGATCTTCGTACTCGTTATAGTTAACTTTTCATTGCTATAATGTTCTTGTTTTGGTAGTAGAGATGAGTGGACTAGTATATGGTTTTTGTAGTTGAATTTTCGGGACGAAAATTTTTTTAAGGTGTGTAGGTTGTAACACCTGTGGTGTTAGATTTGAGAATAATAGAAATCCTCTATGGCTAGTTTCGTCTTTTTGCAGCCAGACTTTTTCTTTGGGCTTTTTCCCAATAAATGGATCGTAAACCTATGAGATGTTTTACGTTCACATTCTCCGTAACTTCGAGCATGTCACGATGGTGCGTTCCGTGCAACGATCATGTGTATGCGCAGCCAGTTTCGGCAGCCCGGCAGGTAAACCCTAGAAAAACGATAATTTGTCGATAGTTGTAGCTGTTTTGTTTCTTGCAAAAGATCGGATGATCGGATCGTAACGAAACAAGATACGTTAGATGAGGATCTGAGAGAGCCTTCCAATGAGCCTGAGTTAGGGTCGATCCGACACCCGGGTGAATAGTTATTGTTATTTTGAGTTTTGGAGTCTTTCCTTCTTTTCGGGAGATCCAGAAGTCAAAAAATTATGTACCAAGCGCTGACGCGTTTACGTTGACGAGACCTTTCCAACGAATCCTCTCGGGCCCTATTCTGACTTCTGGTTTGATAGTTACGGATGATTATTCTTTTCAGCCCGGTTGATGGACGAATCGCACCCGGATTCCAACCGAGCCCGGTTCAGGGCTCGGGACCGAGCCCGACCAGCCCTAGAGCCTGCCTCCCGGACACCTAGCATAAATTAGGCTCTCTTGACCTCCCTCCCCAGTTATTAAAATCCGAAATTCGGATGAGAATGATCGGGTAAGATTTGGGGATGATAAACCCATATCTTCATATCTTTATCCCCTCCCGCTAAGGTCTTAACCGACCCTATCCGCCCAGCCTATCTCCCCAACCCATATCCACAACAGCCCCGTTTATATAGAGATAGAGAGAGAACGGGAGAGAGAGAGAGAAGGACGTAGTAGAGAGAGAGAGAACGTGAGAGAGAGAGAGAGAACGGGAGAGAAAAAGAGAGAAAACGGGAGAGAAAGAGAGAGAGATAGAGAGAGAGATGCAGAGAGAGACAGAGCGAGCGAAGACGGAGAAGGAGGAAAGATCGAGGGAGATGGAGCGCCGACCCGCCCCTCGCCGGAGCCCTGGCGAGCACGCCGAGACACCCGCAGGTCAGCCCCCTCTCACCCTCCCATCCTCCTCCGCGACCCAACCCCGCGACCCCCCTTCCAACTCCCATGCCGCGGCCCACACGGACGGACACCGCCGCCGCACCGAACCCCTCCCCGGTGACCACCGACCTCCGACCAACCCCATGCGAACCCATCTCCGACCGACTTCTCGGGCCCCGACGGCCGCTTCGGCCGCCTCCCACCGCGCCTCCTCCGTGGGGGTGGTGCGGGAGAGGCCGGCCGAGCGCTCGCCGGCGCTCCAGGCCGCCCCTCCCGTCGGCCGCCGACGCACAGGAACCAGCCCTTCGGGCTGGTCTCGTGGAGAAGAAGGAGAGGGGGGGGTAGTTTTGTAATTCCAGGTTTTAATTAAACCCTGAACCCGATCCATTTAACTGCAGACCCGACCCGACTGCACTGCAACCCGACCCGACCCAACAAGACCCACTGCTGACCCGACCCACGCAGTGAACCGGTCTGGTTCACCCGAACCAGACCCGTGAACCAGCCAATTTTGGTTCGACTGCCATTTCTCCGTCCGAGCTCGGAATTGGACGAAACCAGTGCCATTTCGACCGGCTCAGAAAATACTACATGTTGGCCATAGTTTAGTATAGTAATTATACTGTTTAATACCCTGTTTTATCCTTTGACTCGATATTATCACGGTACCGTGGTTTGACCGCCGTTTCATCGTCCGAACTCGGATTCGGACGAAACTAGTGGCATTGTGCTCAGAACGTTGAGCCCTACCTATTAAACCTAGAATATAACTCTAGAACCTCTTCTACCCTAGTGAACCAACCATGCGATCGGTTTTACCGGTTCTACATGGTTTGACCCGAAACCATCCGACCGAAGTCGGATTACATCGAAACGAAACCATCGGAAAGTGTTCTTCAAGCCCGATTCGTTGAGTAGGTTTAGCTTCTGTTTACTTGATTGGCCTAGTATTGTTTAGGTTCGAGTTCTTCAGTCGCACGGATTTGTGTGCTGTCGACTCAATGTTGGTCCCCTATCGAGGGTGCCCGACTATCCTTGGTATAGAACCCTCGTCGTAGATTCTTCTATTTTAATTGATAGAGTTGTGATATAGAGCTGTGCATGTTATCAGACTGTGATTGTGGTGATCCAACGGAGGCGGATCAGAGACAATAAGCTGGAGTCGTGTGCGATCGACAGCCAGGTGACATCTACTACCCTTGCGTGGTCTTTAATAGTGGGAAATGAGAATGACTAAGGGTAGGTGTCCATGACACTGCATGCGGGCCTCGCCGGGCATCGTCGCATGTGGTCAAGTGGACCCCGCCTTGCATGCGGAGTCGCGAGTCCGGCGATGCATGCTTAAAATATTAATAAAATAATAATAATGATTGCTTTTGATTGTATGGACACCGTAATTAGGATTCCCTTAAATTAAATAATAAATTGAATAACTAATAATTATCGGGACCCACCCTCCTGAGAGGAGTATGGCAACCCTAGCACACGGGTCACTGGGATGAGTGTCTTATTTCATTTATTTATTATGTCGCATGGGTTGCGAGAGCAGTACGAGACCAGGGGTAAATTGTTGGAAATTGTTAAGCATTAAATATACATTTTGTAGCTTAAGTATATATGTTGAAAGATGTTATGTGAGAATCTACCTGGTTAGAAGGTAGGGACCCCGTGCGCGCAAGGGCCGTGAACCACCCTGCACGTACAGCCGAAGTTAAGTAGGTTAGGGGTCACGGGCAAGGGTTATGGTAAAGCCAATAGGAGGTGCCCTCGAGTAGGGATTGGCCTAGCAGCCCTGTCCCGGGGAGTTGAAGTCCCCATAGTAAAGCAAGTTGGGCGGTAGAGCTCCACCGTGAAAGACGGGAAACCCCTTATGATCATCTGGGTGACTAGTGCATGGTGTTGGTGGATGCACGGCGAGAGAGTTGGCCCTCTACATCGAAATAAAAGGCCCTATAGTAATGCCCGACCGGGGGCAGGATGAACAAAATATCCGGGGTTCACATTTTGATAGTGTGTGTTTTATCTATATATGAATTTAGAATCGAGTGACTGTTTACATGATGACTTCGTGACTTTATCTGAATGTCTTATTTAATTTATTCTTTAATACTGTAGAACATTGAATGGACTTTATGTTAGATAACCTAGTGACAGTAGGAATTGCATGTGAATATAGACTACTGATAGGTTTAGGTTTCATTATGCAAACTTAGATTCTAATAGAACTGATAGATATTATCTTAATTTATTACGATTGGTCGTCTCATATTATTATAGACTATTAGGATGTCACTAGCCATTAATTTGGCTAATCTCCCAATTTCCTATTGGGGGCTACTCTTTCCCACGAGTAGGCTCAGTGCAGGTCCGGAGGCTCAGGAGTAGTAGTAGGAGTCCAGAGGCGGAGTTAGAGTTGCAGTGTTACCTTTCGGCTTAGTACGTCAATCTTGTAGTCTTTTCTCTTCAGACATTGTAATTGTATTGGAATAAGTGTTTTTATTAGTTAGTTAGTATTCTATGGTTGTTGTTGCAATGGTTCCAGCTGAATTCCTTTGGGTAGGCCTCTCCTCAAGGCCCCAAGCCTAGGATAGATCATGATGAAAATATAAGTGCATATAAATGACTAAATTGATTAACCTTGTAGATAGGAACCCTAGACTGGTGCACTTGAGTGTTAGGTAGTGGGTAAAACCACTTGGCTAGCCGTAGGAGGCTTGAGCCTCGTGCTCCCTCAGATAGACTCCTGTCAGTATGTAGTGGCACCGACAGGTCACTCATACTGAGAGGATATGACTTTTGAAGGTTGAGCTTGACTAGATAATATCTTCTCTCTGTTGATAATTTCTCTTTCTTTGCTTTTTAATAAAAATGGTTTTTTTTGAAAAAACAAATTTAAAAGATTCCCCTCTTGTTTCTCCCTCCTTCTTGTTTTTCATATTAGAGAGCGTAGAAGCCCTGTGAGAACCCAAATTGGTGTAATTAATTGACCAGACCCAAAACCCTCTTTTTTTTCTCACCTCACACCCCAAGGATCGGTCTTCAGATTTCTGGGGCGTGACAGAAAGTCTTCACTATGATCATCATCAGGCACAGTGTCTATGGCTGAACGAAACCAACAGGGTATACAAATCAGTGAGCAGACACTAGTACATTAATCCGTGTTTCTGCTTAGGATAAAACAGTCCAAAACCCTTAGGAACCATATCTAATGGACTAACTAGTTGTGTGGTGCTTTGGCGCAACAATGTGTGAGGATCCAGTTACGTGATCCAAAACTATGGTGTACTGGTTTACCCGGCTAGTGTTGCATCAGCGTGTCACTCCTACAGGCTATCCACGCCTCTGACGAGAGGTGCATTCCTTGGTCTGACTTACACTGTACCAAATGTAGGCCTGGTGGTCATCAATTGGACTGTTGACCATATTTGATTACTCGATGGGGTAATCAGTGGTACAATGCATAGGTCAACCTAAAAGAAATCAAGTCATATGAGCATTCGAGTCTGACGGTATTCTCTACCGCTCGAATTGCATCATGGCACCAAATGGAGGGACAGCGAGTTAACCACTACTAAGAGGAGAGCAGGGGTATACGGAAGAACATAGTCAGTCCAGCTAAATTGGAGTGCAGCCTATATAGGTTGACTTGAGCTCAGAGGATCGGTGGTACACTCAGGTAGTGTGTCGATTGAGTTCAAGTTGGAAATCATAAACCCTGGTCCCTGATGGTTCCACCTTATCCACACTATGTATAGTTCTTAAACCATATCCTCAAAACACAGTAAGCAGTTAGAGGAAAGAAAAAGTCTATATCTACACTCTGTGTGTGCTTCACACTAGTGCACGGTAGATGCGTAACTATGTGCGAGTACTAAGGGAAAATCCGAGACTAGTACAGAGGCGCATGTAGTTATCCCTTGCCATAAGTAAACTTCGCTACATGGGTGCGATGCACCGGAACATGTTGCAAGTTGACTAGTTGACTTTACTAGGGGCACCCTCCCGGAACCTTAGTGAATAGTAAAATCATTAGTGATGTTCACTTGTGAAAGAATTGCTAAGTCTTGCACAATAAAAATGTTCATTTAGTGGCATAAGGGTATATTACTAAAAATCCTCGCCCCCAAACACTACTAGTGGTCAACCTTAGGTGTGGGAGACCTAGTCAAGGCCGACCCCTATATTTTTGAGATGAGAATCCCTCAATAATTGGGCCGGCCATAGGGATAAGGGGGTGCATTTAAATTGGTCAAATCAAGCCCTAAAAGTAGGAAAAAGATAAAGATAAAGGAGAGATATAGGAAGATCTTTAAGGAGTCAACCCTATCTACTTTGGATCCTAATCCAAAAGGGATAGGCTAGCCTTATAAAAGAGCAAAGGAGGAGGGAAGGCCGACCACTATTGCTAGCCATACCCTAACCCCCTCTCCTCTCTAGTTCTCTCTTGTCTTTCCCGCTTACGACTTCGTCTTCCTCGTGTGGAGTTTCGAAAAAGGAGAAGGGTCGTTCTTCGAAGGCACTCAGAGATCTGAGAGCGACGTTCTATGCATTGTGTGAGATCGGATGAACAATAAGGCATCGTCTTCCCGTATACCATCGGCTTCTTTGTGGATAATTTTTCGTCTCCATCAACAAAGCAGACAGTTCTCCACGGTTAAAAGATCCGCACGAAGGTATGCAAATCTCTAACATATAGATCTAGCGAGTTCTATGAATTGCATTCATGCTATATATTCATGACGCTAGATTGCCATTAGGATATTCGAATCACGTGCACACATATGCATGCACATATAGATTAATTTCTAAGAAAGTTTTAATCGTTTAACGTGCACCATGAATGGTGTTTCGACCACTTAATCATTTCCGTTGCGAGCCTCTACTATAGGATTTTTTTCAATGATAACTTCCCCGCTTCCCCAATAGGCAATATATATTTAAAGATACTTAGCCAGCCCTTTTTTCCCTTTCCTATCCATTGCCCTCCTTCTGAGCGATTATCGTCCACCATAGAGCATTGCCTCCATGTTCCTTTCACATCTCGTTACGAATATCAGGTACTTCCATCTCTCTCTCTCTCTCTCTCTCTCTCTCTCTCTCTCTCTCTCTCTCTCTCTCTCTCTCTCTCTCTCTCTCTCTTCTCTGATGTAGTGTAAGTGTGTGTTTGTTTGTTAAAGGAATCTACTAACGGGAGCAGGCCTTTGCTCCTTATCTAATTGGTCTACACTTTGGACTTGTTAGAAGATGATGGCTAGGGTTTGGAGAGAAAAGAATGATCTCCATTGAGGGATTAAGCCCAATATATTTATATACAACATAGAACCTGATCCGATTGTACATAGAATCTGACCCATCTATATATTAACATTAACACTCCCTCTCAAACTCATGGTGGATCATGAGCTGAGATTTTGCTGATAAAATACCAAATACGAGTAATAGTTAGGGGCTTTGTGAGGAAGTCAGCAGTCTGCTCCATCGAGTGAATGAACGATAAGGAGATAGTATGGGCGAGAAACACCTGACGATCATAGTGATAGTCAACCTCAATGTGTTTGGTGTGCTTATGAAAAACCGGATTACTAGATATTTGAATAGCACTCCGGTTGTCACAAAAGAGAGGAGTATGCTCGGAGATCACAGCGCCTAAGTCGAAGAGGAGATGGTGTAGCCAAACAATCTTTACGGTGGTGAAAGCTATAGCCCTGTATTCGGTTTCGGTATTGGAGCAAGAAAATATAATCATGTTTTTTACTACATCAAGAAATGAGGGAGTCACCAAGAACACACTGTAGCTGGTAGTAGAATAGCGAGTAGCAATATCTCCTGTACAATCTGAATCGGAGTAAGCACGCAACACCAGCGGAGAGATAAAGAAGAAAAACAATGAACGGGTGATGGTACCCCATAGATAACGGATGATCCGAAGGATTGCTGCATAACGAACAGAGCGAGGATCCTGAGCGAACTGACTGACAATACCAACAGCATGTGCAATATTCGACCTAATCATGGTAAGATAAACCAGCATCCTAACCAACTGCTGGTATTATGAGACATCATGGAGAGGCTCAGCATCTGTAGAAAGAAGCTTCAAGTTGATCTCCATAGGTATGTCAGCAGTGCGAGAGTCAGTGAGAGCAACATCGATAAAAATATCGAAGATGTACTTCTGTTGGGAGATCAACAATCCATGATCTGATTGGGCAACCTCAAGGCCAAGAAAATATTAAAAAGGGCCTAGATCTTTCATCTTGAGTTGACTCTGGAGGTGACGCTATAGTGGCATTGTCATCCCCGGT
This sequence comes from Chamaelirium japonicum, assembly GCA_947650365.1. Lineage (NCBI taxonomy): Eukaryota > Viridiplantae > Streptophyta > Magnoliopsida > Liliales > Melanthiaceae > Chamaelirium > Chamaelirium japonicum. The sequence continues at coordinate 39,065,678 of OX393560.1, read as the reverse complement.
GATGATCATATCATCCACATACAGAAGCAAAATAGAAATACCTTGACTGGAGGAGTGGGTGAACATAACATAGTCAGAGTGTCGCTCTACAAACCCAGCTGCCAGAATTGCACTATGGAATCGCTCAAACAAGGCACGAGGTGTCTGCTTAAGCCTATAGATGGCCCGGCACAGACGATAGATATGACCGGAAGGAGCAGAGATGCCCAGTGGAGGAGCCATGTACATCTCCTCTGAGAGGTCACCATGGAGAACGACATTAGTGACGTCTATCTAATTAAGAGGCCATCCTTGAGAGCAGTTGCCATTGCTAAAAGGATGCGAGCGGTGGTCATCTGAGTAACTGGGGTAAACGTCTCCTCGTAGTCATTCCCAGACTCCTGGGAGAAGCCACGAGCAACAAAGTGAGCCATATGTCGCTTAATGGAGCCATCAGGTCGAGTCTTGACCTTAAAGATCCATTTGCAACTAATAGGCACCACACTAGAGGGACATGGAACCAAGTCCCATGTTTGAGTCTATTGAAATGCCTCTAGCTCCGCTGTTATGACATGTCGCTACTCTAGGTGCAAAACTACCTCACGGTATGACTGGACCTCCCGGTGGGTATAGAGAGCAGTGAGAAAGGCCTGGTAGGACAGAGAATAGGAAGCAATAATGGAATGTCTAGAGGTGTTAGGAGAGGCAAAGGTAAAAGCAGAGTAGTCAAATATGTCAGAAGAGCAGTCATATCTGTCAAGAGGGTGATGTTTGTGTGTAGGGTAGCACTGAACAGGACCAGGATTCGTGACCAGAGAGGTGGGAACAGCTACAGGCAGTAGAGTACCAATAGAGACAGTCTCGGTGGAAGGGACTGTGGAGCGGCGAACGTAGACACGCGTGACAGGTGGGGGGTGGGGTAGAGGTGGCGAGGGAGGTGGAGAGGGCGAGGAAGGTGGAGGTGGCGGTGGAGTTGAAGAAGGTGATGGAGATAGGGAAAGGTAGGTGAGATGGGGGAGACGATGATAGTAACGGAATATGAAGTAGTAGTGATAGCGAAGACTGAGATAGAAGAGGTGGGGAAAGATTTTGTGATTCAGTGGAGAAGAACGAGACTCCTCAGCAAAGAAAATATGGCAGGAGACACAAATTTGGCGAGCTGAGGGATCATAGCATCAATACTCTTTATGCTCCCGACTGAGACCCAAGTTAACATATTTGACAGACATGGTGGAAAGTTTGTTGTTTTTATGGGGAGGTAGAAGTATGAAACAACCCAAATGTGCGAAGAGGATAATAGTCTGGTGGACAGGAGCAGAGATGCTCATACGGAGTGGCACCAGAAAGAGCAAAGGACAAAGTGATATTGATGAGGTGAACAGCCATCATAACTGCTTCAGTCCAGTAGGAGTGAGAAACTGAGGCAAAAAGAAACAAAGGTTGTGTTGTCTCGAGGACATACGATCCTTGCGTTCGGTAACTCTGTTCTGCTCATGGGTATGGGGATAATACTGTGGGTGAAGGGTGCTGTGAGATTGAAGAATCTCACGCATCTCTGAGGGGAGATACTCCTTAGTACAATCAGACCGAAAGATCTTAATGCACTGACCAAATTGAGTATGAAACATAGTAGTGAATATCCTATAAATGCGAGGAATCTTAGATTGATGACGCATAAAATAAACCCAAGTGCACCGAGAGTAGTCATCGATAAAATAGACATAATATAAAAAACTAGAAATAGAGGCGGCAGGCATAGGACCCCAAATGTCAGAATGCACTAAATCAAAAATTGTTATAAATTGGGAAGCACTAGCAGAAAATGAAAGAGCTAGATGCTTTCCCAAACAATAACCCGTACAGACAGAGAGGGGGATAATGACACACGACCCAAAGTGCTCGAATGGAAAACGTTTTTGAGTCGATCACAAGATAAATGACCTAACCTTTTGTGCCACAAGTCGGCATCAGAGGTAAAAGACATGACAGATACAACAGGAAGAGGGAAAACATAGAGATGGTCTATTTGGTACAATCCTCCTACTCTATGGCCCAACCTAATCCTCTGACCCATCCATGAATCTTTCACAACACAAGCAGAAGGGGTAAATGTGATATTTAATCCAGAGTCACAAAGAGAACTGATAGAAATTAGATTAATGTTCATACGAGGGGCATGATGGATATGGGGTAGGGTCAAGAGACTAGAAGGATATGAGGTAGTGGTGATGGATCTACACTGCGGAATGGGTACGAGAGTCCCATCCGCAGTGTGAACCTCCAAGTTAGTGGAAGCAAGAGTATACTCGATGAGCACAGTAGATTCATAGGTTAGATGATAGGAGGAACCCGAATTGAACACCCATAGGGCAGCAGTACCAGAGGTGACAGATAGGCTGTGAGCAGTCAAGGAGTCGTCGGAGGCAAGGTAGCAAAAGGAACTTCTCAAGTCGTTGCAGATGGTCCTGCTTAGGCAGAAATGATGCAGTGATAGCAGCGGGTGATGCCGGAGTCGCTATAGCTACTGCTGCAATGCCACCATAGTGGCGGAAGGAAGACTGACCACGTTCATGGTTTTGTCCACCTTGACCGCCGCATCGATCATCACGAGAAGCTGAATCTCACTCGTCCAGACCCTAGCGAGGGTTGCCAGGAGGACGTGTGTGACATTCACGCTTCATATGACCAGACTCGCAGTAATGATAGAAGATTGGACCGTCAGAGAAGCTGGTGGCCAGGGTGCTGTTTGGTCCTAGAGCAGGTGGAAAAGGACGGGTACCCTAAGTCTAAAGGCGACTTTCCTCGTTGACCAAGGCTAGCAAGGCATCCTCCAGCTGAGGGAGAGACTCACAGTGTAGGAGCTGAGCAGCAATGAGAGCAAATTCTGGCCAAAGCGCATCCAGGAACTGGTGGAGGTGGCCCTCATCGAGGTAGCGCTGGAAGTCCAAGAAGCATGGGCAGGCGCACACGCTCAGAAAATAAGAGAATCCAGCTCATGCCAGTAAGAACTTATCAGACTGAAAAAGTCTTGAATCGTATGCTCCCCCTGACGAGCGAACTGAGAGTCACAAATAAGCTAATGCTAATGTGCAATGCCTCATGAAGGGACCCGGTCCCGGAGATAATTCAACATCGCGTGTGCTGTAGGAAGGCAGCCGATGGGTGCGAGAAGTGGACGAGCAACGGAGTCCAGGAGATAGTCCGGATGGCTTGGTCATGGCGACACCACATAAGGACGTCCATGGCAGCAGCAATACAGACGATGCACCGCTGGCGGCGATATTACTTGTGACCGAAAAGGAGCCGGAGGAGGCAACGGGAGCTGTATCCTCACCGATGATCTGACCCCAAAGATCACGGCTGGAGAGAGCAGTTTGACGATGAGTGACCAATCAGGCCAGTCGTTAGCCGATGCTAACTAAAAAGAGATCGCCTTCAGTGGCGGGGAGATCACAAAGATGGGAGACACAATAGCAGATGCCATGGAGACGAATGATCAGGTGAATCGGGGCTAGAATGGGTTGGGGATCGGGTCCGAGTAAGGGTAGTTCCAGTGGAGGAGAGAGGAGAGGGTTGGGGGGTTGTCGGGTGGAGAGGGGGGAGCTGGGTGGTGTCAGGATGGAGAAGGGAGGCCGGGTGGGGTATTGGGATGGAGAGGGGGGAGTCGGGTGGGGTCGGGATGGAGATGGGAGGTCGGGTGGGATCTGGGATGGAGAGGGGAGGCTGGGTGGGATCGGGTGGAGAAGGGGGGGGGGGGGGGTTGGGGTCCGAGATGGAGAGGAGAGGCCAGGTGGTGGGATCGGGTGGGGTTTGAGAGAGGGGAGGAAGAAGGAGGGGATCAGGCGGGGTTCAGGATGGCCAAAGGAGGTGGAGAAAGAGGGCTGGGTGGGGAGGTCGGAGGAGATGCCAGTGCCAAAGTAGGTGCCGTTGTCATCGCCTTCACCGTGGGAGAAACCCGAGTGCTCTGATACTATATTAGGAGATGACGGCTAGGGTTTGGAGAGGATGGAATGATCTTCATTGAGGGACTAATCCCAATATATATATACAACATAGAACTCGACCCGACTGTACGTAGAAGCCAACCCATCTATACATTAACATTAATAGGACTCAATTTGCATTTCACTAGCAAGAAATTTCTTGTATCTTTATTAATTTCATTTACTAAATTTCATTCAATGTTGTTTTATGTGTGGCTAAGTAATTCATACATCTCCAGAGCAGTTTTGTGTTCCAAATATTTTTCCAATGGTTTATTTAGTAATATTTATTTTAAAATTGGGTCATCAAACAGGCTCCTCTCTATCTATACGTTTTTTTTTTCCTTCTTGCATATCATCTTTGGGATGACAGTTCTGGTGGCGTGATGGGGCTGTGATGGAGGGGTTGGAAGGCTTGTGATAAACGGGGATGAGATGGGCGGGGCTGGAGCGGGACGAGTGCAATAAAGGGTTAGAATCCTTATTTCTTTTGTGAAGATTAGCAAAGGTTATCAAAGAGGAGAAATTTTTTGGTTAGCAGATCTTGAAGCTTTCTTTTTTTTTTTTGCAAATCTTCTTGGATTTGGAGGCACATGGGTTTTTAAATATGGGAACGTCTCTCCCCCTTGATCTCTCTATCCGAGAACCTCTCTTTCTCTCTCTCTCCCTCTCCTTTTTTTTCTTTGCAGATCGGCCTCGGGGACGATGGCTCCTGCGCGGACAAGGCCACGATGTGTTGGGCGGGGCAGGCTGAGATGGTCGGAGCTACAGTGGACAAGGCTTGCACATATGACTTCTATCAAGGACGTGTACAATTCATGCGTTAGAAGTCTTGCACCTTTTTTGAAGATCGACGAAGTTGACCAAAGATGAGAAAATTCTTGAAGATTTTCTTTTTTCAGATTGCCTTGGATTTAGAGACATATGGGATTTTAAATATGGGATATGTAATATCTTTTTATTATTATTTTTTCTCCTATGCATATTATTAAATAATTTTGATATCAGAATTCTAACAATACTAAATATAACTACACTTGCATACACAAAACATTTGAAACAAATAAATTATCTCCTTAGTCCATATGCTTGACAATAAGACAAAATTAGCACAGTAATTTAGGGTTGTCATGCTGGTTCCATAATTGGCATGCTTTGCCTACGGGTGATGGGGACATCGAGCAGCGGCCATGGCGCGTGTACGAGCGCAGGAGGCGCCACCTGAGTCTATGGCTCTGATCAGGCATTCAGGCTCATCATAGTTGTTTCATTGTTACACTATTTTATTTAGTCCCACCTCGATTCTGGGGATTTCTGTTTGCTATCGCAGGCCTTTATATAGGCCTGCCCATTGGTCATGTAAGGACATTGAATGAATAATAAAATTTCTGTTTCTCCACTTTGTGTTGAGCGACAACAGGGTGAGGTGTGTGAAGCCCCAAACCCAAACCCTAGGTGTGTGAAACCCTAGGTCCAGATTAGGTGTGTGAAACCCTAGCTGGTCCCTCCCCATCTCTCTCTCTCTCTCTCACCCACCGGCGCCACTCCTCCCCCCCGATCCCCTTCCCCTCTCTCCCACCCGACCGGCCTGCCCCCACCGCTGCCACCACCTCTGCCCGATCCCCCTCCCTCCTCTTCCACTCGACCGGCCTGCCCCACCGGTGCCACCCCCCTTGCCCCGCACCCCCACCACCGGCCACCGCCCTCCCTCCCCGCGCCGCAGCCCCGCTCCCCCCTTCTTCTGTGGCTGGTCTGACCCGGCCACCCCACCCTGCCCTCGGCACCGCCGGCTCGACCCGACCTCGACCCCCTCCCCTCCTCCCGGCGTTGCAGCCCGACCCGACCCCGATCCCCTTCCTCCTCCCTCATCCGGCCGGCCCGATCCCCACCCCCTCCCGGTCCGATCCCAACCCCCCCTTCCCTCATCCAATCCGACCCGATTCCCCCCCTTCCCCGCGATCCAACCCGAACACGACCTCCCCATCCCGGTAGCCCATCCCCTCGGCATGACGGCATGGCCGATCCCGATGTTGACCACGGCCTGATCGATGACGAAGACAGATTCCTCGATATTCGGTCCCCCTTCCTCGACTTGCAGTTCAGCACCGGCAATAACGTGAAGGAGTACGTGGAGCGCATCACCTACCTCGTCACCAAGGACGCAGAAGCCCGGCTGGGAATCTCGGAGAACCATCAACGGTGGCATCCCGGCGCGCCTGTATATCCCAACGTACTAGCACTCCGGGCCCTCGCTCAAGACCCGGCCCAACCCGAGGACCCCGCATCGACATCGACCCCGCCACCAGCTGAGATCCCTGAGGCCCCTCACAACCCTCAGTAGGTACGCTTCCTCCCGATTAGGTGCTTCCGGTAGACACCAATAAATTGAATCTCTAGTCTTTTATTATTGTCAACTGCTGCCCCCTTTCGTGAGATTGAGCGTCCACCTGGCCTGCTAAGTTGCTAATCTAAATATTACAAGTAGGACTATTAGCCAGCAATTTAAGTATTGTTCTTTATCACCTAGAATCGAGAGCAATCGGCATTGTGATAATAGTTCCCAACACATATGCCCATGTTATTTATTTGAACTAATTTTCCCGCTTGGTATCACAATTAATAGTTAAGCCCTGCTTGCTCAATCAATTACTAATATTACCATCCCCGCATTGTTTCGCATCATTTCTGGTATCAGAGCATGGTTTAGGTAGGCATGGTAATTACATTCGAACTTAGCATTCATTAAGCATCATTTTAATTGTGCATGCCAACCCGTAGAGGTAGGCCATACCTGTTAGGAGAGTCTAGCGAGTCTGACAGTTTCAACATGGATCCCGACACCTTGGCTAGGACACTTACCGAGTTAGCTCAAGGGATAGCCACCATGAACCAGAACTTTGCTGCTTACCAGCGTGATACGGACGCCCGTTTTGACCGTCTGGACCAAGTTCCACCATAGACTCCACCACCCCTGGACCCTCAAGACCTTTGGCCATCTTGGCAAAATCATCAAGATCCGGATGAACAATATCTCCGAAGCATCAGGCTAGAAGTGCCCTCTTTCGATGGCAGGTATGATCCCCAGTTTTTCTTGGACTGGCTCCAATCTATGGACCGATATTTTACCTGGTATCCCTTAATGGAACCAAGGAAAATCCGTTTCACCACGATGAAACTGAGTGGACCTGCCAGTCAATACTGGACCAACGTCGAGGCACTGAGAGTTGCCCGAACCCAAGACCCCATCGATAATTGGGTCACGATGAAGAATGAGTTAAAAGGCAAATATGTGCCTCCGTCGTATCAAGCCCGCCTTCTGGACCAGTGGCACCAATTCACCCAGGGCAACAAATCCGCCAAGGACTATATAGCCAAATTCGATGAGTTCTTGACTCGCTGCAATATCTTGGGAACCAAAACCCCCATCCAGGTCCTATCCCGTTTTCGATCGGGGTTGAGAGAGGACCTGAGGAATGAGCTCCTTGCTCATGATATCACCGAGCTAGAAAGGGCGTACGCCCTAGTCCAGATCTTGATAGCTTCCGATCTAGCCACCCTTACAGGGGTGATTCCCGGAGTCATGTCCCTCGACCCTCCCCGAGCAATTATCCGAGTCAACCTTATCCCACCCAATCCCAACCAAGGACAGACCCCCCGAGTCGGAACAATAAAAGGGACAGTCGTGGCAAGGGCCCTGAGAGAGACTTTTCCAAGGTCAGTCCCCTTATCAAATGCTACAAGTGCCAGGGCTATGGGCACGTGGCTGCAAACTGCCCCAGCCCCGTCAAAATTAACATCATTGATGGCATACCTGTTGAGGCCCTGGAGTCAGACATGGATGGGTTTGTATACCAAGCTGATGATGATAAAGGAGACTTCGATGAAGAGGGTGATGACTTCACTCTAGGTTGCCTTAGGTACACAATACCCACTGAGTTGGCCATTGTAAGGTGCACGATGTCCCATCCCAAAGAACAAGATGACTGGAGGCGTACCAACATCTTTCATACCTTTACCCGAATCGGAGATAAGAACTGCAAAGTGATCATCGACAGTGGAAGTTGCGTTAACGCAGTTTCGTCTGCCGTGATCTCCAAGACTAGGTTGAAGGCAGTTCCCCATCCCCGACCATACCAAGTCTCCTGGATCAACTCTACGGCAATGGAGGTCAAGCAAAAGGTGTTTGGTCCCCATAAACTTCAATGCCTACCAGGAGAAGATCTGGTGTGATGTTTTGACTATGGATGTGGGTCAAGTTATACTAGGACGGCCTTGGCTTTTCGATAATGATGTTCTCATCTACGGCCGATCCAACATGTGCCTGTTTGAACATGAAGGCAAGAAAATTAAACTGTTACCCTCTCAACCCAAGAGTGGTCAGCCTGCGCAACAGCCCACCTCCAAGAAGAAAACCAGCAACGTCAGTTATATCGGTGCCAAAGAATTAAGCATCGAGCTGGAAAAAGGGGCTCCAATAACCCAAGTTATTCCCCTAGAGATTGCCCCAGTACTGAAAGAGTTCGCTGATGTCTTCCCTGAGGACCTCCCAGACCAACTACCTCCGATGCGTGACATACAACACGCCATCGACTTGGTTCCTGGGGCCAGCCTCCCCAACCTGCCCCACTACCGAATGAATCCTATAGAACATGCCGAGTTGAAACGGCAGGTTGATGAATTATTAAAGAAGGGTTTCATCAAAGAAAGCATGAGTCCTTGCGCGGTTCCAACTCTGCTTACACCCAAGAAGGATAGAACCTGGCGTATGTGCGTAGATAGCCGTGCCATCAATAAGATAACGGTTAAATACCGTTTCCCTATCCCTCGCCTGGATGATCAGTTAGACCTGATGTCTGGAGCCACAGTCTTCTCCAAAGTTGACTTGAAGAGTGGTTACCACCAAATTCGCATCGGCCCTGGAGATGAGTGGAAGGCTGCGTTTAAGACCAAGGACGGACTGTACGAATGGATGGTTATGCCTTTTGGGCTGACCAATGCGCTGAGTACTTTCATGAGAGTGATGACACAAGTACTCCGCCCTTTTATGAGAAAATTCCTTATGGTGTACTTTGATGACATACTCATTTATAGCTAGTCCCAGGCACAACACTTAGACCACCTTCGGCAAGTCTGCGCTGTACTAAGGAAGAAGGAGTTATTCGTCAATCCTAAAAAATGCACTTTTCTTGCCACTGAAGTCCACTTCCTCGGTTTTGTTGTCTCTGTCAACGGGGTTTCCGCCGACCCAGAAAAGGTCCGCGCAATTGAAGAATGGCCCGAACCCAAGAACATCCGGGATGTCCGGAGCTTCCACGGTTTCGCCACCTTTTATAGAAGATTCATCAAGGGGTTCAGTACCATTACGGCCCCAATCACAGACTGTGTCACGCCCCAGAAATCTGGGATCGCTCGTGAATCGAGGCAGGACACATATATTTGTATATAATTTTAATAATCAAATACTGTAGTAGGTTTGTCGGACCCAGCGAGGTTTGCGCGCCGGTGCATCTCGGCACGACCCGAGTCGAGGGCGGGTCCGGCTCGGCGCGAGTCGAGCACGAGTCGAGCTTGACCAGTATTAGAAAAAAAAAAAACGAAGAAGAAGTAGAAGAAGAAGAAGAAGAAAAGGAAATGGAAAAAAAAAATTCAAAATCAAACCCAAAACCCACCCCTAAAACCTGAACCCAACTCCCTCTCTCCGTCACCCTCTCATCTAAACCGTACCTGACCCGTTCTCTCTCTTCTCTCCCATCTCACCCGATCTCACTCTCTTCTCTCTCATCGAACCCCTCTCCCATCACCCCCCCCGATCCCGCCGCAAATCCCACCCCGATTCCCGCCGGCCGCCGCCGCGAATCCTGCCCCGAATCCCTCCGGCCGCCGCCCCGAATCCCGCCGGCCACCCCCTCCCCTCTCTTTAAAACCAAACCCCATCCCCCATTTCAGTGATCTGGGAAAAAAAAAAAAGAAAGAGAGAAACCGGAGAAGAGAGAGGAGAGGAAAAGAGAGAAGAAAGAGAGAAACCAGAGGAGAGAGAGGAGAGGAAAAAGGGGAGAAACTAGAGAGAAAGAAAGGGAAAGAGAGAAGAAAAGAGAGAGAAAGGGAGGAAGAGAGAGAGAACGAAAGAGAAAGAGGGAGGAACGCGGTGGCTGTAGTGGCGGCTTCTTCTCCCCGGTGATGGGCCCCACCATCTCCTCCTCGGCTCGCAGCGCACCAGTGGCGACGGCAACGACCCCGACGACCTCCACGAACCCCAACCGAGGCAAGCCCCTCTACATCTCCTTGTTGCTTGAAACCGCGCAACTCCGGGCCATTTTCCGGGCCCCGCCAGCTAGGAACTAGGCCGCCCCGGCTCACATGAAGGGTTCTGGGCCGCTCTCCCTAGCACCTTCTTCGGATCGCCGCCGACGACAAGGCCGGCCGACCCCCGTGCGAGGCTTGGGAGCATCGCAAAACCCCCTCCCCAAGCTTGTTGTTCTCTCTAAGGATCAGGAGGGGCAGGCTTGGTAAATTTAAATGCCCTCTAGGGGCATTCAAGTAATATTCTATAAGTTATCAATATTTAAATGATTAAAAATGTAAATAGTGGCTCCCACCTTATGTGTGGCCCCCACCTTGAAGGGAGGTCCCGCTGGTCCTACTTAAGTGAGTGGACCCCACTTAAGTGGGTGGGCCCCACTTAAGCGACAGACCCTACACTCGAGTGCATAGTGGTCGAAATTGTCCCGACCGCCATTTCGTCATCCGAAGTCGGAATTCGGCGAAACTGACAGCAATGGACTCGATTCTCCAAGACCTACCCATTGACGTTGGGTTGATAACCACCAAGCGTAATTACCAGAATGCCCCTACTGGGGTCCGTCTAACCATTCTTAAGCCGGTAGCAACTGGTCGATCTGAACTCCGATTACCATAAAAGTAGCGGACCTGATCTCGGGCGGATGACGAATCGACCCCCCAATCTTATCTATAACTGGCCCTACTGTTGCACACCTTGGTGTGATGCGGAAGATCCCTCGGAGCATGATAGCATGCTAGTGGCAACAACCGACGCGGGTATGACCGTTTAGTTGGACTAGTATAATTGGATCTTAGTGCGACTCTTCGTATCGGCAATGCCAACTAACCGAGACTTTAGTATTATTTTGCGTGCCGATAGACCGGCGTCCGATGACGCCTAAAATTCTCGACTCGGCCAACTCGGCCCTAAAACCGTATTACTCGGTAGCAAGCATTGACCATGGGTCCGCTATGTGTGAATTTGACAGTGCGTAACCGGGACGATCCAGCCGTAGATGGAGCAAAGACGAATCAAGGGCAGTTAACGGGAGTCTGTGCATGATCAACAACCAGGTGACATCTACTCCCCTTCCCGTGGTCTTTGATAGTGGGAAATGAGAACAACTAGGGTAGGTATCCACGGTACTGCATGCGGGTCCCGCCGGGCATCGCCGTATGTGGTCACGCGGACCCCTCCTTGCATGCGAAGTCGCGAGTCCGGCGACGCATGCTTTAAAATATTAATAAAATAATCATGCTTTAAAATATTAATAATATAACAACAATTATTGCATGGACATCGTAATTAGATATTCCCTTAAATTAAAATATATTGTGATTAAATAATGATTATCGGGACCCACCCTACTAAAAGGAGTGGTAACCCTAATATATTGGTTTCGGGGAGTGTAGGTCGAATCGCTTTAAGAGCGATGTGATCTTTAGCTGTAGTGTTATTATGGGTTGTGAGAGCAGTACGGGACCAGGGTTAAACCGTTGCAAATCGATAATTACCGTATACATTTTTTTTATATATCTGTCTCAGTATATGCGTAAAAATAATCATTTATTGTGTTGAGCTTTTGTAGTTTGTTAAAATGGATAAAATATGATAATATATCGTGTAAAAAGATTGGGACCCCGTGCGCGCAAGGGCCGTGAACCACCCTACGCGCACAGCTGAAGATCAGTAGGCTACAGGGTCACGGGCAAGGATTGTGGTAAAGCCAATAGGTGGTGCCCTCGAGTAGGGATTGGCCTAGCAATTCCTGTCCCGGGGTAGTTGAAGACCCTAAAGAAAGCAAGTTGGGCGGTAGAGCTCCACCGTGAAAGACGGGAAACCCCTTATGATCATATGGGTAACTTTGCGCATGGTGTCGGAGTATGCGCGGCGAGAGAGTTGGCCCTCTACATCGAAATAAAAGGCCCTATAGTAATGCCCAACCGGGGGCAGGATGAACAAAATATCCGGGGTTCACATTAGGATAGATATTTTATATGATTACTAATTAACAAGTATGAAATCTTAATGTTGGATTGTGGAATTTTGGAGCATTGGCAATTTGGTAACATTTAGATGATCTTTTTGTTCAAATGATTGATTAATACTGTAAAATATTGAGTGAACTTTATAATAGATAATCTAGTGACAGTAGGTATTGCATGAGAACATAGACTGCTGGTAGGATTATGTTATCCCTCTGTAAATATTAATAATTCGTACTAGGACTGCTAATTATAACGTAAATTAATTAGATCGGTTGTCTCATATTATTAAAGGCTACTAGGTTGTCACTAGCCATTAATTTGGCTAATCTCCCAATTTTCCATTGGGGGCTACTCTTTCCCACGAGTAGACTCTCCTGCAGGTACGACGGTTCAGGAGTAGCAGTGGGAGACCAGAAGCGGAGTTAGGGTTGTGATAGTGTTCCATCTTTAGTGTATCGTCTTGTAGCTTTTCCTATTCTAGCAGTATAATCGATTGGATTGGAATAAAGATTGTTTAGTTTAGTCAGTGTTTGGTGACTATTAGTGGTGATGATCCAGCTGGATTCTTTTGGGTAGGCCTCTCCTCAAGGCCCCAAGCCTAGGATAGCTCACAATAAAATAAAAATCTTAAAGTGACTTAATTGACTAGCCCTATAGACAGGACTTCTAAACCAGTGCCCGAGTACTAGAGAGTGGGTGAGGCTACTCGGCTCGCCATTAGAGGCTTGAGTCTCGTGCTCCCTTAAGAGGGACTTCTGTCAGCATGTGGGTGTTAGAATTGGTGAGGTCTACAACTCGTAAAATCTATAGTTTAGCTATGTATGGTTGATAGTATAGGAATGCATATTGGTACGTACCTTAGTACGTATTCTGATTACAGAACAGAGAGCCATGGCTACATGATAATCCACTTGAGTGGGATACTCAAGGGACTAGTCCCATGTAACCTAAATATGTTCGCAGCTCTGATAAGGGTTGGTCGCCCTATCAGGATAAGCTGTTGGGATGACAGAGCGTGAGTGTCTCCACCACGGTCATTACCAGGCACAGTGTCTTTGGCCGAACGGAACCAACACGGTGCACAGATAGGTGAGCAGACACCGGTGCACTAAACCGTGTTTCTGCTTAGGGTAAAACGGTCCTAAACCCTGAGGAACCATGTCTGGTGGACTAACCAGTTGTGTGGTGCTTTGGCGCACCAATGTGTGAGGATCCGGATGTAGTGATCCAAAACCACGGTGTACTGGGTTACCCGGCTGGCGTTGCATCAGTGTGTCACTCCTGCAGGCTATCCACACCCCTAACGGGAGGTGCGTTCCTTGGTCTGACCTACGTCGTATTAAACCCTGGCCAGGTGGTCATCAGTTTGACTGATGACGGATCCGGTTGCTCGTCAGAGTAATCGGAGGTACGATATATGTGGTCAACCTGGAAGGAACCGAGTCATATGAGCACTCAAGTCTGACGGTATTCTCCACCGCTCGAGTTGCGTCATGGCACCAAGTGGAGGGACAGCGGGTTTACCATACTAAGTGGAGAGCAGGGGTATGAGGGAGACATAGTAAGTCTGGGGGAATTGGAGTGCAGCCTGCGTCGCACTCTGGGTGGCTATGCAGGTTAACTCGGACTCAGAGGATCGATGGTACACTCAGGTAGTGTGTCGATCGAGTCTGAGTTGGAAGCCATGAACCCTGGTCCCTGAAGGTTCCACCTTATCGACATTTTATACGGTTCTTATACCATCTCATCAAAACACAGAACGTAGTTAGAGGAAGCGAGTAGTTCAAGCCTACGCTCCGTGAGTGCTTCGCACTAGTGCACGGTAGAAGCGTAGATACGTGTGTGCACTAAGGGGAAACCCTAGGTTAGTGCAAAGACGCATGTAGTTATCCCTCGTCATAAGTGAACTTTGCTACATGGGTGCAATGCACCGGGACATGTTGCGAGTTGACTGGTTGAATTTACTAGGGCCATCCTCAGGTGACCTCAGTTAATAGTGAAGTAACTTGTCAAGATCACTTAAGGAAGATTCGCTAAGTCTCGCACACTAGAAATGGTCAATTTGAGGCATAAGGGCGTTTTGGTAAAAACACGCACTGCAAAGCCTCACTAGTGGCCGACCCTAGCTGTGGGAGACCCATGCAGGGCCGGCCCCTATATTCTAGGGATGAGAATCCCCAGTAATAGGGCCGGCCATAGGGATAAACATAGGGGTTTGAATTGGTCAAAACAAGCCCTAAAAAGTGGGAAAACGGATAAAGAGATGGAGAGATAAAAGGGGGATAATGGAGAGATAATTGTGGGAGGTTATTATCCCCTTGGATCCTTATCCAAGGGGGTAGACCGGCCCTATATAAGGGGCTATAGGGGGCCGTCCATATGATGATGGAAAATCTGACCCCCTCCCAAGATCTCTCCCTAGCTCCCTTCTCCTCTCCTCTCTCGTCTCTTCCCCTCGCTTGCGCCATTGGATGGTGACTCATCTTCCACACATGGTGTTTCGTAGAAGGAGAAGGCTCATCGTATTGAGGCACTCAGAGATCCATCGACGAGGTGCCGTGCATCGTGTGAGATCGGGTGAACTAGAAGGCGTCTCCCGCAACCTTTTACTGTCCAGAATCTGCACAAAAAATCAGTGTTGTTTCTATGATTACGGGAGCTACAAAAGTCCAAATGACGTGACACTTGTTGACAAAGTTGCGTCTCGAAGTTGGCTACTTGCAGTCCAAATTTCAGCCCAATCAGAGTTCAGATCAGAAAGTTATGGTCATCACACCGAAGCTATGTCGAGCAGATCCGTAGCCCATCTCCATCGACAAAGAAGAAATTTGTCGCGGTGAAAGAATCTACATGCAGGTATGATCTCTAACAAGTAGATCTAACATAATTAGAACATGCATACATGCTAGATTGTTCTTTTGCGTTAGATCGTCGTTAGGGGTTCGCATAGTTGCCATGCTAGTTTCATACACGCATATGTAGATCGTTTCGATGAAAATTTTGATATGTAACGCACACCGCTCATGGTCCTCGGACCTTCACATTGCTTCCGCTGCGGGCCTCTACCATGGATTTGTTTCCAGCAATTGGTATCAGAGCTACGCTAGTGGTGTGTGTTTCATATTTTTTCATGAAACCGTCATGTGCCCGCATGAATAGTATGTGCTGCCATCGGGGTTCTACGAGTAGATCATGCATAGTATATATTTTGTATGTTCTATAAATTGTTCTTGCAGGGCGTCGTTTCTAAAAATTATTCTGGATATGTGATTGTTTGCTACCGGGGGTCGGACCCCGTGTTAGCGATTTTATCTGGATGTTTTTTCTTCTGTGTGTGGATAGATTTTAGAGCCATAGTCGGGCAAGAGGTGAAGATTTACCACCCTTGATTCCCAGACTTTTTGCTAGGTTTGTTTTCCTTTTCGTTCTAGGAAATTGTGTACGAGCGAGCACTTGCTCGAAACGTACTAGAGCTTTTTCGGTTACAGATTGAAGAGAAGGACCTACCGTTAAGATCCACCACCGGGAGGACTAGCGAAACCTTGGAGGACGATGGCGATCTGACGAAGCGTACACGATGACGGCAAAGGGCAAAAGCGTCAGGAGATCATATACAGAGGCTTGCACCGGATCGAGGAGCCTTGTGAAGGAGACAGAGAGCTTGCGCTGTGCCAGTCAGGTTCAGGGGTCAGACCCTGAACTTGATTCAATTGTGTGCTTGTTTCTTTCAGTAGTTCTTTATATTTCTGTAGAGAACCCCGATGCGATAATTTGATTATCTGTGTTAGAGGGATGCCCTTTCCCCTCGGGTCCTAGCGACCTTATTAGGATAGGATTCCACTAGTGACGCCTATTATTTAATTGACCCTTGATGATAGCATGAATTCCTCACATTTGGTTATGCCCCCATTAGGTCAACACCCGATTAGTCGGGTGTGCCTATTTGGCAAGCATCGAAACCTAGAATGAGTTGGAATTCTACTATGACATCATTCGTCAAATTTATAAGCGAGGCGCCATGGTAGTGGAAGACCTTTCCTGTCAGTCTGACCTTAGGCTAGGCTCCAGGGCATTAGCGTGATAGCCAAGTTTACAGAGCATCGATGTTTTTGGAATATGTAATGTGACCCTTGAGTGGAGAAATCCACTCGAGGCAGGGACTATGATATTCCGAGATCGATTAATGCTTCGCGAAAGGCTTGAATGCTAGTGGGAGCACGGTATGACCAGGGTCTAGCGTATAGGTTGTCGTGACCTTAGTGTACACTCATACTTGCATAAAATAACCCTCAACTATAATAAGGGATGTGTAAGAGGACTCGTCGAGATCCTCTGGCCTCCACAACCAACTGCTCTGTGTCTGGGTGGAAGGGCGTAGCTCGACACCCCCTAGGGTGAGGGTTATGTTTTTCCATGCCAGATAACTTAGCGGTCTCCTTCAGGATATGGCGGTTACGGGGCCAGGAGAGAAGGGCTTTTTATCCCACCCTAGTGGGGGCCGCATGAACTCCTGTGCCGTAATTGCTTAGGCTTGTGGGTAAGCATCCGAAGTGGACGTGAGGTATCTGTTGCTTGCACAATGGGGATCACGTGGCACTGGCCAAAAGGACAACCATGGTCCATCAAAGCCCTTAGTTGGCAGATTTGGATAGGGTCAAGGAAAGGCCCGTGTAAGCAGATTGACGCTACATGATGCCCCCTAGGGCAGGTGTAGTCGATTCCGAGATCTTACATACATGGTTAATTAATCCATAGAGGTGTCTTCGCTGTGAGGGTAGCGCTGACATTTGGATATAATTAGCTTATTTTAAAAATCCATAAAATAAGTTATTTTGTATTCGTTTTTATTCAACCATATAGTTCCCCTATCCGCTATCCCATAAGAGAACCAGTTATCGGGTCTCTAACTACGTAGAGCGGAAGCGCTATCTTTAGCTTATGCTTAGGGTAGTAAAAACGTACATTGGCATGTAATCTAAGTATCCCTGTATTAGACCTAATGGGTCCAGATATCACTAGGGCACTAACTAGGGCATATGAAGACTGGCGAGAGTCTAAGGAGATGTGCAAGTACAATGTTATAGCAGACTTGCGGACAACTCTTTAGAAGCGAGTCAGAGATATACCGGGTCTTCTCTAATTAAGTTTTACTTGCATTAGATGTCTGGAAGGCGAAGTCAATCGACTCATCGCTTTTCCACTAAGATACTTGTCGGTACCGAGATGTCTGAGGGTATGCTTGTTCGGGAACACATCTTTGAGTTCCAGATCGAACTAGATTCCAAAGACATAGTACCGGATGACGAGGTGGTGGAAGACGTCTGTCTTGCATCCTTGTCTGGAACCTTCGAAGGCGTTATCAGAGACTTTAGCTTTAACAAGTTAGAGATGATAAACGCAGAACTTCTAAGGAGATTTCCAAGAGACAAAGGATGGGATCAAGATTAAAAGCAAAGCCTTTAGTGCTTAACCTAGGCCTTCTTTAGAAGAACCTAAGGAAGTAACTTATCAGAGATCAAAAACTATTATAGTGCAGAAACTGGTGTGGACTCCTAAGTATGGTAACACTAAAGACGGAAGTGTTTCTATTTTGGCAAGAATAGAGGGTATTTGAAGATTAAGTATGGCCTCAGGATGTTAGGAGTAAAGTCGCTATCTAGTAGCAGCTCTTATGCTTCTTGGAATGTAGACTTCGGGTCTACAAAGATTCAAGAAAAGCAGAAGGCTACTTTATAGTGACGTAATCCTAACATAGGTACTGATGCCATAAGCCGCTGCGGAAGCTGTTAGGTATGATTGTCTTAGTTTTCCGAAATACGGATTTTGTTTTTAGAGATGTAGTTCTGTTTCCTTCTTGGTAAATGAAGTTTTTAGTTTTAGACAGCACCGTGAGTGTGTATCTTAAACTGAATAGATAGCTTCATAGTTAGAGGAATAGATCAGAAAAATCTCTTTATATTTAATCCTAATTCGGAAATAGATTTCATGACAGCTGCAGCGTCTAATTGAAATTCATCTAAATCCTTTGGAGAAGCTATCCCATTTGTGACCCCTCTGATTTAGATATTATGCCTTAGATAAATTCAAAGGTAAAAGAAGGTCGAGTTTCTGTTCACAGATTCATCGGAGATCCTTCTAACCTATGAGTGTTATCTAGAAGGCAGAATAACTAAAAGGGCCACTAAGGTATTGGTGTTAGTTAATTTTGACGTCTATGGTTCCAAGAGCGTCTAGACGATAGAAGACTCTTCGATTTAATCGAAGAAATAAGTCACTATCGGACGAGTTCCATAGGATCCTGAGGGAGCATGGGATTATCTCCCATTTAAATGCTCTAAGGATGACACGTCAGAATGAAGTCTCCGAGAGAAGGAATCGGACTCTGTTTGACATGGTCCGTAGTATGATGAATATTGCCAAGTGTACTACCCACCTTTGGTGGGGTTGTACCTTAAAACAGTAGCTTATATCTGAAACTATCTCTCATCTAGATCAGTGCCTCAGACCTATAGAGAGCTATGGTCTAAGCGAAAGCTGACACTATAGTCACTACAAAAAAACAGTTATTACCGACGGACAATATCCGTCGGTAATATTAAAATTCCGTCGGTAATGTTCTATAGCGACGGAAGATATTTCCGTCGCTGGCTGTCGGGAAAGAAGGCGTCGGGGAAAATAATACGACGGATCAAATATTACCGTCGGTAATAATAATTAATACCGACGGTAATATTAAAGCCGTCGGTCATATTTAATCACTTAAGAACTAATATAATATAATATTACCGACGAAACGTAACAATCCGTCGATAATATATAAGCATTTTACCGACGGTTATGGTCTATACTGTCGGTAATACTATATAAATTACCGACGCATATATATATTTCCCGTCGGTAATAATATATATATTACCGACGGATATATAATAACCGTCGGTAATACTATATATCTTACCGACGCATATATATATTGCCGTCGGTAATAATATATATATTACCGACGGATATTATATCCCGTCGGCAAATTATTTATAATTTAAAAAAAATAAAAACATTATTACCGACAGAATAATTAATTTCCGTCGGTAATAAGTATGTTTTTTTTTTTTAATAAATTTACCTAAATAATGTTATTTAATTCCTGTGATTTACAGCAATACCACAATATATTACCACAATTTATCAAATATTACCACAATTTATAAAATATTACCGTAAATTTTAAAATATTACCTAAATTGATAAAAAATTACAGCAAATTATCAAATATTACCACAGTTCCCGGCCGACAATTATAGACAAGAACAAAAAATAACCACATATTACAAAATAATATTTACACAATCCAGAACTGAGAGATGATACATGCCCTATCTCAACCACCCACGCCCGCCACCAACGCTGGTGCTCTCATCGATCCCCTGACGCCGCCCTATCTCAACCACGCCCGCCCACCACCAACGCTGGTGCTCTCATCGATCCCCTGACGCCGCCCTGCTCCTGCAATTAACATGTATTTGTTAAAAAAATGGTTTATATCTATAACTGAGTCTAAGCGTTAAAAAATGATAAGTTAGCATGTTTCGGTTTTGAAATAGGTTTGGATTCGATCGGATCGGCATCCGATAATTCGAAGTTGGAATTATTCCGTATTTCGGACTTGCGAGCGGGTTCTAATTGGATATTTGACCAATATACGCTCCGATTCACCGATTTAGAGTCTAAGTGTTGGAAAATCATAAGTTAGCGTGTTTCGGATATGAAATAGGTTTGGATTCGATCCGATCGTCATCGGATCAGCATCCGATAATTCGAACTTGGAATTATTCCGTATTTTGGACTTGCGAGCGGGTTCTAATTGGATATTTGACCAATTTACGCTCCGATTCACCGATTTAGAGTCTAAGTGTTGAAAAATCATAACTTAGCGTGTTTCGGATATGAAATAGCTAGGTTTGGATTCGATCGGATCGTCATCGGATCGGCATCCGATAATTCGAACTTGGAATTATTCCGTATTTCGGACTTGCGAGCGGGTTCTAATTGGATATTTGACCAATTTACGTTCCGATTCACCGATTTAGAGTCTAAGTGTTGGAAAATCATAAGTTAGCGTGTTTCGGATATGAAATAGGTTTGGATTCGATCGGATCATCATCGGATCGGCATCCGATAATTCGAAGTTGGAATTATTCCGTATTTCGGACTTGCGAGAGGGTTCTAATTGGATATTTCACCAATTTACGCTCCGATTCACCGATTTAGAGTCTAAGTGTTGGAAAATCATAAGTTAGCTAGCGTGTTTCGGATATGAAATAGGTTTGGATTCGATCCGATCGTCATCGGATCGGCATCCGGTAATTCAATGTTGGAATTATTCCGTATTTCGGACTTGCGAGCGGGTTCTAATTGGATATTTGACCAATTTACGTTCCGATTCACCGATTTAGAGTCTAAGTGTTCGAAAATCATAAGTTAGCGTGTTTCGGATATGAAATAGGTTTGGATTCGATCCGATCATCATCGGATCGGCATCCGGTAATTCGAAGTTGGAATTATTCCGTATTTCGGACTTGCGAGCGGGTTCTAATTGGATATTTGACCAATTTACGTTCCGATTCACCGATTTAGAGTCTAAGTGTTCGAAAATCATAAGTTAGCGTGTTTCGGATATGAAATAGGTTTGGATTCGATCCGATCGTCATCGGATCGGCATCCGGTAATTCGAAGTTGGAATTATTCCGTATTTGGGACTTGCGAGCGGGTTCTAATTGGATATTTGACCAATTTACGCTCCGATTCACCGATTTAGAGTCTAAGTGTTGGAAAATCATAAGTTAGCGTGTTTCGGATATGAAATAGGTTTGGATTCGATCCGATCGTCATCGGATCGGCATCCGATAATTCGAACTTGGAATTATTCCATATTTCGGACTTGCGAGCGGGTTCTAATTGGATATTTGACCAATTTACGCTCCGATTCACCGATTTAGAGTCTAAGTGTTGGAAAATCATAAGTTAGCTAGCGTGTTTCGGATATAAAATAGGTTTGGATTCGATCCGATCGTCATCGGATCGGCATCCGGTAATTTGAAGTTGGAATTATTCCATATTTCGGACTTGCGAGCGGGTTCTAATTGGATATTTGACCAATTTACGTTCCGATTCACCGATTTAGAGTCTAGGTGTTGGAAAATCATAAGTTAGCGTGTTTCGGATATGAAATAGGTTTGGATTCGATCCGATCGTTATCGGATCGGCATCCGATAATTCGAACTTGGAATTATTCCGTATTTCGGACTTTCGAGCGGGTTCTAATTGGATATTTGACCAATTTACGCTCCGATTCACCGATTTAGAGTCTAAGTGTTGGAAAATCATAAGTTAGCGTGTTTCGGATATGAAATAGGTTTGGATTCGATCCGATCGTCATCGGATTGGCATCCGGTAATTCGAAGTTGGAATTATTCCGTATTTCGGACTTGCGAGCGGGTATATTTGACCAATTTACGTTCCGATTCACCGATTTAGAGTCTAAGTGTTGGAAAATCATAAGTTAGCGTGTTTCGGATATGAAATAGGTTTGGATTCGATCCGATCGTCATCGAATCGGCATCCGGTAATTCGAAGTTGGAATTATTCCATATTTCGGACTTGTGAGCGGGTTCTAATTGGATATTTGACCAATTTACGCTCCGATTCACTGATTTAGAGTCTAAGTGTTGGAAAATCATAAGTTAGCGTGTTTCCGATATGAAATAGGTTTGGATTCGATCCGATCGTCATCGGATCGGCATCCGATAATTCGAACTTAGAATTATTCCGTATTTCGGACTAGCGAGCGGGTTCTAATTGGATATTTGACCAATTTACGCTTCGATTCACCGATTTAGAGTCTAAGTGTTGGAAAATCATAAGTTAGCTAGCGTGTTTCGGATATGAAATAGGTTTGGATTCGATCCGATCGTCATCGGATCGGCATCCGATAATTCGAAGTTGGAATTATTCCGTATTTCGGACTTGCGAGCGGGTTCTAATTGGATATTTGACCAATTTACGTTCCGATTCACCGATTTAGAGTCTAAGTGTTGGAATATCATAAGTTAGCGTGTTTCGGATATGAAATAGGTTTGGATTCGATCCGATCGTCATCGGATCGGCATCCGGTAATTCGAACTTGGAATTATTCCGTATTTCGAACTTGCGAGCGGGTTCTAATTGGATATTTGACCAATTTACGCTCCGATTCATCGATTTAGAGTCTAAGTGTTGGAAAATCATAAGTTAGCGTGTTTCGGATATGAAATAGGTTTGGATTCGATCCGATCGTCATCGGATCGGAATCCGGTAATTCGAAGTTGGAATTATTCCGTATTCCGGACTTGCGAGCGGGTTCTAATTGGATATTTGACCAATTTACGTTCCGATTCACCGATTTAGAGTCTAAGTGTTGGAAAATCATAAGTTAGCGTGTTTCGGATATGAAATAGGTTTGGATTCGATCCGATCGTCATCGGATCGGCATCCGGTAATTCGAAGTTGGAATTATTCTGTATTTCGGACTTGCGAGCGGGTTCTAATTGGATATTTGACCAATTTATGCTCCGATTCACCGATTTAGAGTCTAAGTGTTGGAAAATCATAAGTTAGCGTGTTTCGGATATGAAATAGGTTTGGATTCGATCCGATCGTCATCGGATCGGCATCCGATAATTCGAACTTGGAATTATTTCGTATTTCGGACTTGCGAGCGGGTTCTAATTGGATATTTGACCAACTTACGCTCCGATTCACCGATTTAGAGTCTAAGTGTTGAAAAATCATAACTTAGCGTGTTTCGGATATGAAATAGCTAGGTTTGGATTCGATCGGATCGTCATCGGATCGGCATCCGATAATTCGAACTTGGAATTATTCCGTATTTCGGACTTGCGAGCGGGTTCTAATTGGATATTTGACCAATTTACGTTCCGATTCACCGATTTAGAGTCTAAGTGTTGGAAAATCATAAGTTTGCCTGTTTCGGATATGAAATAGGTTTGGATTCGATCGGATCATCATCGGATCGGCATCCGATAATTCGAACTTGGAATTATTCCGTATTTCGGACTTGCGAGCGGGTTCTAATTTGATATTTGACCAATTTACGCTCCGATTCACCGATTTAGAGTCTAAGTGTTGGAAAATTATAAGTTAGCGTGTTTCGGATATGAAATAGGTTTGGATTCGATCCGATCGTCATCGGATTGGCATCCGATAATTCGAAGTTAGAATTATTCTGTATTTCGGACTTGCGAGCGGGTTCTAATTGGATATTTGACCAATTTACGCTCCGATTCAC
Organism: Chamaelirium japonicum; assembly: GCA_947650365.1. Taxonomy (NCBI): domain Eukaryota; kingdom Viridiplantae; phylum Streptophyta; class Magnoliopsida; order Liliales; family Melanthiaceae; genus Chamaelirium; species Chamaelirium japonicum. The sequence goes on along the minus strand of OX393560.1, from coordinate 39,042,104 downwards.
CGATTTAGAGTCTAAGTGTTGGAAAATCATAAGTTAGCGTGTTTCGGATATGAAATAGGTTTGGATTCAATCCGATCGTCATCGGATCGGCATCCGATAATTCGAACTTGGAATTATTCCGTATTTCGGACTTGCGAGCGGGTTCTAATTGGATATTTGACCAATTTACGTTCCGATTCACCGATTTAGAGTCTAAGTGTTGGAAAATCATAAGTTAGCGTGTTTCGGATATGAAATAGGTTTGGATTCGATCCGATCGTCATCGGATCGGCATCCGATAATTCGAAGTTGGAATTATTCCGTATTTCGGACTTGCGAGCGGGTTCTAATTGGATATTTGACCAATTTACGCTCCGATTCACCGATTTAGAGTCTAAGTGTTGGAAAATCATAAGTTAGCGTGTTTCGGATATGAAATAGGTTTGGATTCGATCCGATCGTCATCGGATCGGCATCCGGTAATTCGAAGTTGGAATTATTCTGTATTTCGGACTTGCGAGCGGGTTCTAATTGGATATTTGACCAATTTACGTTCTGATTCACCGATTTAGAGTCTAAGTGTTGGAAAATCATAAGTTAGCATGTTTCGGATATGAAATAGGTTTGGATTCGATCGGATCGTCATCGGATCGGCATCCGATAATTCGAACTTGGAATTATTCCGTATTTCGAACTTGCGAGTGGGTTCTAATTGGATATTTGACCAATTTACGCTCCGATTCACCGATTTAGAGTCTAAGTGTTGGAAAGTCATAAGTTAGAGTGTTTCGGATATGAAATAGATTTGGATTCAATCCGATCGTCATCGGATCGGCATCCGATAATTCGAAGTTGGAATTATTCCGTATTTCGGTCAAAGTTTACCTGTATGTCAGCATAACTGCAGAGATAGAAATCGAACTCCGTTGGTTGGCATATTGTTGTGTCCACTACAAATGTCACATGAGGGAGATATCCCTCTTCCAACGAGGCACATACCTAGCATGATTAAAAATCAAAATTCTATCATTTAAAAGAAAAACAGAGGCTACATCATTACCATGAGAGAGAGAGAGAGACCATTTACGATCCGATTTACCGATTTATAGTCTAAGTATTGGAAAATCATAAGTGTGATAATATGATCTAAACTCAAATTAGTAAGATTCATATTTTTTGCTAATATTATAAAGATTAGTAAGTACCTGATCATAAGGATGAGCCACCGCTAGACCGGCTTATGAATTCATTAAATTTACGCTCCAGTTCCCTGCGAGCTTCTCTTTCCTCATCGAGGGCCTTCTTCTCCGCCTCAACCCTCTGCTCGAGGGCCTGCCTCTGCTCTCGCTCCGCCTCCATCCTCTGCTCGAGGGCCTGCCTCTGCTCTCGCTCCGCGTCTAGCGCAGACTGCAGCTGAGTGATAGCACCGGTCTGGGTGTCCCGTGCCCTCGAGCGCATACCCTCTCGTCCAAAGTAGGAGGAGGGCGTGACTCCAAGGCCCGTACAGAGGACACGGCCATGCGTGGTAGGTCTCAGCACAGTATCCATCGCTGAGTCGACAGATACTGAGCTGGAGGAGGAGCCGGCCTCGCCCGACGGGGTCACCAGAAGTCGCATCCTCTCCTATATAAAAACAACCAATGATATTCAATGATATTTTATGGCATATGTATAAGAATATATTAACAGTAATTTAATTACTTACCACTTGCGAGGCAACCCTGTCGTCCAAAAATGCCCCATCGATACGCCGCCTCCTAGAGGCCTCAAAAAGGTCAATCCTATTAGGCTCGTGGCCCAAGGACTGTGTCTGTTGGACATATAAAATAAATAGATGAGTTAATATAACATGTATAGAGCTTTAAATAATAACAATGTTTGTATCATTTACCAGCTGCTGGGCAAGCTGGGGCATGAAGGTCCTCCCCTTCACTGGAGCAGGTGTCGTCGAGACACTTCTATTCTGCTTGCCTATAGCAGATTTCCTCTGTGTCAATCAATTAAATTTTGAAACATCAATACAAATTTTTAGTATAACATTAAAACAAGTACGAATCAACAAAATTATAATTATACCTGAAAGCTAGGGGTGGCCCAGTGAGCGACCAAAAACTGTAGAATGTGTAGCGGTGGCGCGTCTCTCGTCCCGGCCGCAGCCTGTACCTCCTCAGCCGGCTGGCCGACCAAGTAACCGTAGAGCTGGTAGAGCTCGTGACGGTAATCCCTGTACCGCTCACCCATCGTCTTCAACAAGTCCTCCCGATGGGTGTCGGTTTCCATGTTTTCCCATTTAAATTTCTCCTGTAAAATCAATTTAGAAACAAGTCATTTTATCAAATCAAATTATAAAGAAGTACGATTTTATTCTAAAATGCTTTAATGAAACTAACGTACCAAATCGGGGCATTCCTCTCCTCCCGTACTATCATGCCGACCCACGTGGCGGCGTCAGAAGCGTGCTCGCCCACAAAGGTCTTGCCGCTCCACTGTAGGGACAGCGGCTCGCGTAAGGCCGACAAGCGCCGGGCCGTCGTCACGCCCCGGTTGCCTACGTACCTGGTCGACCCTGCAAATAAAATATACATCAGTACTGAAGAAGTATTTACAACATGTATAAAACTTTAGATCTAAACATTACCTGTGGGCGTAGACGCTGTAGCCGAGTGCTGAGCACTGCTCGAAGCTCCGGAGGCTGCGACCACAGCAGGAGCTGGTGTGGAGAGAGGAACAGCACTACCAGATCCGGACGGCTCAGCCTCGGACCCTGGGGTGGCAGCCGGAGCGCTCCGAGCTACCCCACCCCTGCCTCTTCCTCTGCCTCTACGAACATATGACCGTGATGCCATCTGAAACAATTTAATTTACATATGAAACAGTAAGATTTACATATGAAACAATATGAAATAGTTTGATTTACATATGAAACAGTATGATTTACATATGAAACAATATGAACCCGCTCGCAATATGAAACAATATGAAACAATATGAAACAGTTAGACTCTAAATCGGTTAATCGGATCGTAAAGTGGTCAAATATCCAATTAGAACCCGCTCGCAAATCCGAAATACGGAATATAATTCCAAGTTCGAATTATCGGATGCCGATCCGATGACGATCGGATCGAATCCAAACCTATTTCATATCCGAAACACGCTAACTTATGATTTTCCAACACTTACACTCTAAATCGGTGAATCAGAGCGTAAATTGGTCAAATATCCAATTAGAACTCGCTCGCAAGTCCGAAATACGAAATAATTCCAACTTCGAATTATCGGATGCCGATCCGATGACGATAGGATCGAATCCAAACCTATTTCATATCCGAAACACGCTAACTTATGATTTTCCAACACTTAGACTCTAAATCGGTGAATCGGAGCGTAAATTGATCAAATATCCAATTAGAACCCGCTCGCAAGTCAGAAATACGGAATAATTCCAACTTCGAATTACCGGATGCCAATCCGATGACGATCGGATCGAATCCAAACCTATTTCATATCCGAAACACGCTAACTTATGATTTTCCAACACTTAGACTCTAAATAGGTGAATCGGAACGTAAATTGGTCAAATATCCAATTAGAACCCGCTCGCAAGTCCGAAATATGGAATAATTCCAACTTCGAATTACCGGATGCCGATCCGATGACGATCGGATCGAATCCAAACCTATTTCATATCCGAAACACGCTAACTTATGATTTTCCCACTCTTAGACTCTAAATCGGTGAATCGATCGGATCGTAAATCGGTGAAACGGTATGATTTACATATGAAACGGTATGATTTATATATGAATCGGTGAAACGGTATGATTTACATATGAAACAATATGATATACATATGAAACAATATGATTTATATATGAAACAATTTGATTTAAATATAAAACAATTTGATTTACATACGGTCTAGTCATTTTCTGTCTCATCTCTGTCACTCTCATCGCTTCCCTCTTCTATTATTTGATCTGCATTCGCTGTCCAGTTTATATTGTCGACATCTTCATTTTCGTCGTGCACTGCGTCGACAATGATTATCTCATCATTCTGGTATGTATCCAAATCATCATCGACGACCCCCGCATCCTTGTCTCCCATGTCATAAAAATCTCTGGGTGGTGACCTGACTACAATTTGCCAACCTGGAGAGGTATTATCCGGTGTATAAAATATCTGCTGCGCTTGAGAGGCAAGAATAAATGGATCTTCATATTGGGTATTCAATCTCTTGGCAGTGTTGATGCTGATAAAACCGTATTTGTCGACATTATAACCAGTCCCGCGATTATTAACATCATACCAATCGCATTTGAATAATACAATCCGATTTTGGCCAAGGAATTTAATCTCGAGAATCTCGTTGAGGACACCGTAGAAGTCGATATTTTCTAATTCTTTTTGCTCACCGTTGACGACAACCCCACTATTTTGGGTTCTTCGTGATTTTTCACTATCTTTCGTCCGAAATCTATAACCGTTCACGATATAACCATTGTACGATATTGCGTCTTGCAAAGGACTACAAGATAAGAGCCAGAGATCCTCATTCATCAGCGGATCGTGGTTGTCGTGCAGCTCCTGTGCCTATAATAACCACACGACATTCATGATATGAATACATAATTATTGTTCGGTAATGGATGTCAATGAAATTCAGTAATGATGTGAATACTTACGTGTTTCTCGAACCACGATGGGAATTCACGATCATGAATTTGGGGAGCATTTCGAGTACCCCGATTATTAATGGTGGCTTTATGCTTCCTGTTTTACCGGTTATGAATTAGATTATAATTAGCACATATACTTAATGAATGGACTGAAAGGATGAGTAAATGATCGTAAAATGCTTACTCAATGAATGGCCACACTTCATCACATTGGCACAACACATACATATGTGCCTGTTGAATCTCATCTACAGACAATCGACGGATTTTGCCTCCTCCTAAAGGTCTACCCATTTCGGCAAATATAAACAGACCCCCATCGAAGTCTATTGGACCACCGTCATAGTTCCGCTCAAGTTGATTGAATCGCGTGTCTATACCATGTAGGTATCTTGAGCAGAATGTTAGACATTCTTCTGCTAGGTATCCTTCAGCAATTGATCCCTCCGGACGACTTTTATTACGAACATATGATTTCAATGTTCACAAGTACCTAATTTGAGAAAAAAAATATTTGGATGAATATATCAAGAACGATCAAATACATTGTGCGAATGAGACGAGACAATTACCTCTCGATAAAATACATCCACCGGTAATGAACTGGGCCGCCGAGTTTGGCCTCATTTGCCAAGTGAACGGTCAAATGCACCATGACATCAAAGAAGGAAGGTGGAAATATCATCTCTAACTTGCACAATGTGAGTGCAATATCCCTCTCCATCTGTTCAAGTTGGTCCACTCGAAGTATCTTCGAGCACAACTGTCTGAAAAAAGTGCTGAGCTCAATTAACGGACCGGACACCTGTTCGGTTAAATTCCCACATATAGCAAGAGATAACAATCGCTGCATAAGAACATGACAATCGTGGCTCTTTAATCCAGACAACTTCCGGCCATTCTCTTGCACGCATCGTGCGATATTCGAAGAATAACCGTCTGGCGTTTTCACAGACCGTAGGAATACACATAAGGCTGCCTTTTGCTGTGAGCTCATGGTGTAGCATGCAACTGGCAACACATACTTATCCCCAATCTCTTGGGGATGAAGTGATTTTCGGATGCCCAACTCCTTAAGATCGAGACGAGATTTAAGATTATCCTTCGTCTTACCGTCGAGATTCAGCAGTGTTCCTATAATGTTGTCACACACATTTTTCTCGATATGCATGACATCCAAGTTATGCCGCAAGAGTAGGCTGCTCCAGTACGGTAGTTTAAAGAAAATACTCTTCTTCTTCCAGTTATGCTCACGCGTAGAATCTTCATGCGTTCTCTTCTTTTTACCTTTTCCAAGTGCCACGGCATCAAGCTGATCCAATTCGCACAAGACTTCTACCCCCGAAAGCTGCTCCGGGGCCTTTGCAAGTTCCTTCTTACCGTTGAAAGCTCTTTTGTTCTGCCTCCACTTATGGCCGTCAACAAGGAATCTTCGATGGCCCATATAACAGAACTTGCCTCCGTTCTTCAACCGTAATGAATCTGTCTCCTTATTGCATGTAGGGCACGCCAATTTTTCTTTAGTACTCCACCCGGATAAGTTGGCATATGCAGGAAAATCGTTGATGGTCCATAGAAGTGTCGCATGCATCCGAAAATTCTGGCGCAATGAGGCATCATACGTATCGGCCCCAACTTCCCATAACTCGTTCAACTCCTCAATCAACGGCTGCAAGTAAACGTCAATATCATTACCAGGCGACCTGGGTCCGGGAATGAGCAAGGAGAGCATTGTGTATGGCTTTTTTAAGCACATCCAGGGAGGCAAATTGTATGGAACTAGGACAACTGGCCAAATGCTGTACGACACACTCATATTCCCAAAGGGATTGAAGCCATCGCTAGCAAGACCTAACCTGACGTTGCGAACTTCACATGCGAATTCAGGATACGTATGATCAAAATCTTTCCACGTCAGAGAGTCGGCCGGATGTCTCATAATCCCGTCATCTGTACGTTCTCGTGCATGCCACCTCATGTGCTCAGCAGTCTTCGATGACATAAACAACCTCTGAAGCCTGTCCCTGAGCGGGAAGTATAGGAGAACCTTTGCAGATACATTTTTCTTCCTTCGACTGGTACTAGACTCGGCATCCGTCTCTTTATATCTCGTAGCTCCGCATATGTGGCATGACCGCGCATGTTCGTACTCTTTCCGGTACAACATACAATCGTTCACGCATGCATCAATTTTCTCATAACCCAGACCGAGATCTTTAATTGTCTTCTTCGCCTCGTAGAATGATTTCGGTACTGTCTCACCCATAGGAAAAGCCTCTTTCAGCAACTCTACCAACATATTAAATGACTTATTACTCCAACCATTGAGGCACTTCAAATGAAGAAGCTTTACAGTGAAAGAGAGTTTTGAAAACTTCTCACACCCCGGGTATAGAGGTTGTTCGGCATCTTTAAGCAATCTGTAGAACTTGTCCGCTTCGATATTGGGCTGATCACCTGACGGTGTTTCCGTGCCTATTCCACCTTGCAAATCATGTATCATACCCTGCATGTCATCGTCATCGTCTGTATTAATATTATCATCAGCGATCACTGTGTTTGAAGTTTCACCGTGAGCTGCCATGGGGACTGCATCTAGCTCCTCACCGTGCGAGAACCAACGGGTATAGGTAATGTCAATGCCACGCATTACCAGATCAACCTCACATTCCTCTCGAACCTTCCTAATCACCCTTCCGCAGTCTATACAGGGACACACAATTTTTCCATCAAGCGGTGCAAGACGCTCAAATGCAAAATCCAGAAATTTCCTGACTCCTTCTCTGTACTCTTGGCTCATGTGATTCGAATTACGCATCCAACTCTTATCGATCGAAGACATCTTCGTCTATCTGGCTATACAACACCTGACATATAATTTCAAACAATGTTATAAGACTCCGCACAATTTTGGTTTCGGTTCCCGAGTATGGAACACCGAACCAAAACTTCTACAGACCATCCATATCCCTAATGGATGGGTGTATTATGATGAGTAGACTAGTCACATAGTAAACCTAGGGTTGGTGGCCAGTATTTGAACTGCTGATAGTTTTGTGACTACGAACTTCTTCCCACAAGGAAAGAAATGCAGGAGTTTTGTGACTACTAACTCCTCTTCCTCTTAAAGAATCCTATGTCTTCCTACATGCTGGAATTCGGTAAAAAATATCTGAAAATAATAAATACAAGAACAAGTGTAAAAACCAAATCTAGAAAATGTAAAAACTATGCAATAAGAAAATTAAAGTCCTTATTTTAATTGGTTATTCCATCATTTTTAGAAGAAAGAAATGTTATATGTAGAAAAAGGAAATAAACCTTTAAATCTAATTTTCCTATGAACTATTTATATCTCCAGCAACATCACCTTCTTTGGATCTAGTTCTAGTATTAGCATCATAGTGACGGTTTTACTCTTGCTCTATTTAGGAGTCCGATTGGAGGCGAAGGCGAAGAGGCGAAGATGAGTGACAAAGGCTGATATGGGTACATTAATCTAGACTGACAATAAAAAATGGTGAAGATGCTGAATTGGGTTGCTTAGCACATGCATTAGAGACAATTATTTGCACTTATTGATATGTTAATCATGTCCAACAAGAGATTTAGAACTTGGAGTGATCTCGAGGGCATGGTTTCAAAACTCGACCGATACCCATGTCGTACCGGCCGGTATGACTCAGTTTTGTTCGGCCCGAACTAAGTCACCAGCCGATACTAATACTTGGTTCATATCGACCAATATCAAGCTACATCGGGCGATATCGAGTCTTATCGCGTATCGGCCAAGCTAACCGCGTATCTGTCGATATGGCCAAGCTGTATCGGTTGGGTTCATAAATTTTTTATTTTTGATATTTTATAAGAAAATGGCTGAAATCGGTCAAGACCTAACCGACCAATACCGAGTCAACTATACCCCGGGCCAATAACATGACCAATACCCGGTTTTAAACCTTGCTCGTTGGAAATCAGATCAACAAATCCGCCCTTGGATTCAATAAAGTGAATTATAAGGACTAGGGAGGAATTTTTTCCATGATTCCACGTGGGAATCTCCATTTACTGTCTCACATCCACAAGCAAGAATCTTGAAGTGAAATCAGTGTAAGAATATGCATTCAAGGAGGAGGAGCTCACCGGGGGGAGGAGGAGGAAGAGGAGCTCGCCGGTGCGCACGAGAGGAGCTCACCGGAGTCCACAGGAGGAGGAGGAGGCGGAGCTCGCCGGCGCGCACGAGAGGGGAGGGGTGGCCGGCCGGCCGGAGGGGGGGAGGGAGGCCGGGGAGGGGGGAGGGTGGCCGGGGAGGGGGGGAGGCCTGGGAGGGTGGCCGGGGAGGGGGGGAGATTGAGAGAGAGAGAGAGAGAGAGAGGGGCGGGGAGGGGTTTAGATCGAAACACAATAGAAGGGGGGATCGCTGAAACTGTTATTAAACAGGGTTTTTACCGACGGACATTTTAACTTCCGTCGGTGATAATACTTATTACCGACGGCATAATAATTTCCGTCGGTAAAACTCGACGACGATAATACCTTTTTACCGACGGATATTATAAGTCCGTCGGCAGAATACCGACGGTAATTAAATATCCGTCGGTATAATGTCCCGACGAAACTCAGGGTTTGGGTTCCATTTCTTTTCCAGAGGCTCGGTTTTTACCCTGAGTTACGTCGGGACAATTTTACCGACGGATATTTAATTACCGTCGGTATCGTACCGACGGCCATAAAAGATCCGTCGGTATAATTAGTTATACCGACGGACATATAAAGTCCGTCGGTAAAAATCTCCGACGGAACCAGAGGCTTGGTTTTTACCCTGAGAATCGTCGTGACCTTTTACCGACGGTCTTTATGTAGCCGTCGGTATAAAGTATATTACCGACGGTACATATATGTACCGTCGGTATAAATAATTGTACCGACGAATACTATTTGACCGTCGGTAATAAATGTGCAAAAAAAATTTAAAAAATTGAAGTTATAATACCGACGGATATTATTGTCACCGTCGGTAAAAAGTGTATTATTACCGACGGTGATAAAAATGTCCGTCGGTAAAGACCCTCTTTCTTGTAGTGAGTGTCTCGAGATATAGGGTTGTCCTGCACTTGTGCAAAAGGACAAGAGGGATGAGATGGAGATATAGGTACAGGTATATCTGTTTGTAGGCTACCTTAGGAGGCATAAGGTGGACTATTCTATGATCTTGAGGTTTGGAAGGTAATCATTTTTACGAATATCATCTACCTAGACCAAGATTATATTACAGACCATAAGTTTATCAGTAAGGTAGTTCTGGGTGAACTACTGGGTACTGGTAGAGAGTGCGCATCTGAAAAACGTAGTGAGAGTAGATGATACAAGAAACTAGTATACCTGGTACTGTAGAAACGATTCACTTTGTACCACCACCACCTCATCGTTGTGGGACCATCAGAGATCCTGAAAGATACTATGGAAAAACTTCGATAGTGAATCCAGAGTTTCAGGAGGATGATCCCTAGAGCTACGAAGAAGTAGTGGGAGCTTCCTTTATACCACCACCACCTCGTCGTTGTGGGACCATCAGAGCTCCTGAAAGATACTATGGAGAAACTTCGATGGTTAATCTAGAGTTTCAGGAGGATGATCCCTAGAGCTATGAAAAGGTAGTGGGAGCTTCCGACAGCTCTGACTGACAAAAGACCATGGAGGTAAATTTGCATCAATGCCCCTTGGAACAAGTCTTGACACTTATAGCACTTTCACCCTTCGGGGTGTAGGAGGTGTATAAAAAGAGCACCCGGTTAAGACTTAAGTAGCTAGATTAGTTACCAAAGGAGAAGGGATTGACTATGTCAAAACCATCTCACTGGTAGCTATGCCTAAGTCTATTTCGGATCCTCTTAATCCATCGCAGCCCATTATAGTTGGAAGATCTGGTTGATGGATGTCAACACAGTTATTCCCTAACGGGAATTTGAAAAAGGACATATGGATGATGTAGCTTCAGGCTTTGTGTCAGTAGGTTAGGAAGATATGTGATGTAAGTTGCAAAGGTCCATTTATGGACTGATGCAAGCATCCAAGTTGGAATATCTATTTTGATCAAGGAAATCTGCTCATACGGATTTGATCAGAATGATGATAAACCAAGTGGGTACAAGAAAGGTGAAAAAGCTACAAGGGTGTACGTAGTACTTTACGTTAATGATATCCTACTGATTGAAAATGACGTAAGAATATTGTTTACGGTAAAGGTTTGTAGTCATCACAATTCGATGTGAAAGACCCTAGTGAGGCGAGTTATGCTCTGGGAATCAAGGTAACTCTAGATAACCAGAGCAAGATTCTCTTGCTGTCACAGGCTACGCATGAAGATAAGATTCTAGCCAGATTCGTTTTACGAGGCTAGATATCTATTGCGCAGCAGGAAGATGGGTCAGTTTCAGTCGAACCCAGGTCCAGATCTCTGGACCGATGTGAAGGGTATACTCAGAATTCCTCATTACGTAAGGATTGTGAGTTAGCTTGCACTTCACAGGTCCTCATATCAATTGGACACACATGATCTGACATTGGTGTCAGATGTGTGTTCCAGAAAATCGATTTCAGGGATTATTTTTATCTTGGGATTAGAAGCGGTAGTTGGTAGAGTGTGAAGCAAGAGTGAATCACAGACTCTACCACAGAGGCTTAGCACGTTGTTGCGTGCTAGGTAATATATCAGGTGGTAAGGCTTAGGAAGTTCTTAGAGAACTTGGGACACGTACCAGAAGCTCAGTTATCTGTTGTTGCAACAGAAGAGCGGTAAGCAAGGTCCAAGGAGACTAGGCACCGCCGTGAGGGGAAACCCATCAAGTACAAACTCCACTTGATCTGACAGTTATAGGAGGAAATACAAGTAGCGGTACTGAGGTGGAATCTACAGACAATGTTGCCAATTCCTTTAGGGAATTCCTGCAAAGGCTTTTGGGCAGCATGTAGAAGCTATAGAGCTCAACACCGTTATTCCTCGTTAGACCTAGTGGGAGATTGTTAGAATTGGTGAGGTCAACAGCTCGTAAAATCTATAGTTTAGCTATATATGGTTGATAGTATAGGAATGCATATTGGTACGTACCTTAGTATGTGTTCTGATTACAGAACAGAGAGCCATGGCTACATGGTAATCCACTTGAGTGGGATACTCAAGGGACTGGTCCCATGTAACCTAAATACGTTCGCAGCTCTGATAAGGGTTGGTCGCCCTATCAGGATAAGTTATTGGGATGACCGAGCGTGGGTGTCTCCACCACGGTCATTACCAGGCACAGTGTCTGTGGCCGAACGGAACCAACACGGTGCACAGATAGGTGAGCAGACACCGGTGCACTAAACCGTGTTTCTGCTTAGGGTAAAACGGTCCTAAACCCTGAGGAACCATGTCTGGTGGACTAACCAGTTGTGTGGTGCTTTGGCGCACCAATGTGTGAGGATCCAGATGCAGTGATCCAAAACCACGGTGTACTGGTTCACCCGGCTGGCGTTGCATCAGCGTGTCACTCCTGCAGGCTATCCACACCCCTAACGGGAGGTGCGTTCCTTGGTCTGACCTACGTCGTATTAAACCCTGGCCAGGTGGTCATCAGTTGGACTGATGACGGATCCGGTTGCTCGTCAGAGTAATCGGAGGTACGATGTATGTGGTCAACCTGGAAGGAACCGAGTCATATGAGCACTCGAGTCTGACGGTATTCTCCACCGCTCGAGTTGTATCATGGCACCAAGTGGAGGGACAGCGGGTTTACCATACTAAGCGGAGAGCAGGGGTATGAGGAAGAACATAGTAAGTCTGAGGGAATTGGAGTGCAGCCTGCGTCGCACTCTGGGTGGCTACGCAGGTTAACTCGGACTCAGAGGATCGATGGTACACTCGGGTAGTGTGTCGATCGAGTCTGAGTTAGAAGCCATGAACCCTGGTCCCTGAAGGTTCCACCTTATCGACATTTTGTACGGTTCTTATACCATCTCATCAAAACACAGAACGTAGTTAGAGGAAGCGAGTAGTTCAAGCCTACGCTCCGTGAGTGCTTCGCACTAGTGCACGGTAGATGCGTAGCTACGTGTGTGTACTAAGGGGAAACCCTAGGTTTGTGCAGAGACGCATGTAGTTATCCCTCGTCATAAGTGAACTTTGCTACATGGGTGCGATGCACCGGGATATGTTGCGAGTTGACTGGTTGACTTTACTAGGGGCATCCTCAGGTGACCTCAATTAATAGTGAAGTAACTTGTCAAGATCACTTAAGGAAGATTCGCTAAGTCTCGCACACTAGAAATGGTCAATTTGAGGCATAAGGGTGTTTTGGTAAAAACACGCACTGCAAAGCCTCACTAGTGGCCGACCCTAGCTGTGGGAGACCCATGCAGGGCCGGCCCCTATATTCTAGGGATGAGAATCCCCAGTAATAGGGCCGGCCATAGGGATAAACATAGGGGTTTGAATTGGTCAAAACAAGCCCTAAAAAGTGGGAAAATGGATAAAGAGATGGAGAGATAAAAGGGGGATAATGAAGAGATAATTGTGGGAGATTATTATCCCCTTGGATCCTTATCCAAGGGGGTAGGCCGGCCCTATATAAGGGGCTATAGGGGGCCGGCCATATGATGATGGAAAATCCGACCCCCTCCCAAGATCTCTCCCTAGCTCCCTTCTCCTCTCCTCTCTCGTCTCTTTCCCTCGCTTGCGCCATTGGATGGCGACTCATCTTCCATGCGTGGTGTTTTGTAGAAGGAGAAGGCTCGTCGTATGGAGGCACTCAGAGATCCATCGAAGAGGTGCCGTGCATCGTGTGAGATCGGGTGAACTAGAAGGCGTCTCCCGCAACCTTTTGCTGTCCAGAATCTGCACAGAAAATCAGTGTTGTTTCTGTGATTCCGGGAGCTATAGAAGTCCAAACGACGTGAAACTTATTGCAAAAGTTGCATCTCGAAGTTGGCTACTTGCAGTCCAAATTTCAGCCCAATCGAAGTTCGGATCAGAAAGTTATGGCTGTCGCACCGAAGCTATGTCGAGCAGATCCGTAGCCCGTCTCCATCGACAAAGAAGAAATTTGTCACGGTGAAAGAATCCGCACGCAGGTATGATCTCTAACAAGTAGATCTAACATAATTAGAACATGCATACATGCTAGATTGTTCTTTTGCGTTAGATCGTCGTTAGGGGTTCGCGTAGTTGCCATGTTAGTTTCATACACGCATATGTTGATCGTTTCGATGAAAATTTTGATATGTAACGCACACCGCTCACGGTCCTCGGACCTTCACATTGCTTCCGCTGCGGGACTCTACCATAGATTTGTTTCCAACAGTGGGGCACTGGCAAGCCGCACATGCTGAGAGGATAGCCCAATTGAAGGTCGAGCGTGGTCATCTTTATCAAAAATTTTTAGCTCTCAGTTTCCTCTTAATAAAATATTTTTAAAAATCAAATTTTTAAATACTCTGTTTTCTCCCTCTTCATTCTTCTTCAGTTAAGAGAGAATCGCAGCCCTGTGAGAAACCCTAATTGGTGTAGTTAGTTGACCAAACCATAAAATCCCATGGTTTTTTTTCAACTCACACCCCAGAGATCGGTCCCAGATTTCTGGGGCGTGACAGACTGTCTAAAAAAGGGCGAGTTTGAGTGGACGAGTGCTGCCACTAGGGCTTTTTTGGAAATAAAAAAGTGAATGGTTGAGGCACCTGTGATGCGCCTCCCAGATTTTACCAAAGTCTTCGAAGTGGCCTGTGCCGCCTCTGAAATCGGCATTGGGGGCGTCCTCTCCCAAGAAGGTCATCCTGTCGCGTATTTCAGCGAGAAGTTGAATGAAACTCGCCAGCGATACTCCACTTACGATAAGGAATTCTATGCGGTAATCCAGTCGCTTCGCCACTGGCGACACTACCTACTCCCGCAAGAATTCGTTATCTATTCTGACTATGAGGCCCTGCGGTATATCTACTCATAGAAGAAGCTTAACGCACGGCATGGTCGCTGCGTTGAGTTCCTCTAGGACTACACTTTCATCCTGCGCCATAAAGCGGGAGTAAAAAACAAGGCGGCCGACGCACTCAGTCGTCGCATGGTCGTTCTGTCCAAGTTGACCGCTGCGGTCGAGGGTTTTGAAAGGCTGAGAGCTGAGTACGAGTTCTGTCTCGATTTCGGTGAAGTCTATGCTGCACTAGTAGACGGTACAGTTTGAGAAATAGACGGGTACCTCATACAAAACGGGTACCTCTACCGTGGCCGTCGGCTGTGCATCCCCCGAACATCCCTTCGTGAATTCCTTATTTGGGAGCTTCATGCGGGTGGTCTTGCTGGCCATTTTGGCGTTAATAAAACTATCTAGGCCATTGAGTATCGATTTTTCTGGCCAAGTCTGAAGCGAGATGTCGCTAAACATGTGAGTCGGTATCACACCTGCCAGTTGGCCAAGCAATAAAAGCAAAATACCGGCATGTATACACCATTGTCGGTTCCCAACTACACCTGGCAAGATATCAGTATGTATTTCGTGCTCGGTCTCCCCAAGACCCTCAGAAAGCACGATTCAGTTCTAGTGGTGGTAGACCGCTTCTCCAAGATGGCCCATTTTTTACCATGTTCCAAAACCTCTGATGCGTCTCGAGTTCCCAAAATATTCTTTGATGGCATTGTAAGGCTGCATGGGCTACCAAAGACCATTGTGTCCGATAGGGATGTCAAGTTCACTAGTTTTTTCTGGAAGACCCTTTGACACAAATTGGGCACCAAGCTTCAATTCTTTACCGCATTCCACCCACAGACTGATGGTCAAACGGAAGTGGTCAACCGGAGTCTGGGAAATCTCCTGCGAACCCTGGTAGGCGAACATGTCGGGAGCTGGGATCTCAAACTGTCCATTGCCGAGTTTGCATATAATTCATCTATTAATAGAACTACCAGCATGAGTCCACATGAAATTGTCCATGGTTTTAAGCCTAGGCAACCAATAGATCTCATTCCCATGGCTGATCATCATAGGGTCTCCGAGTCTGCATCTGCATTTGCATCACACATGCATGAATTACATAAAGAAATCAGTAACAAGATTGAGCAAAGCAATACTGACTATAAATTACGAGCCGATGCCCAAAAATGAGTACAAACTTTTAACGTCGGGGATTATGTGATGGTCCGGATCCGCCCGGAACGGTTTCCCCCGGGAACTGTTAAGAATCTACATGCACGCAGTGCCAACCCCTTTCAGATCCTAAGGAAGATAAATGACAATGCTTATGTTATCGAATTACCTGAGGGTTTTGGCATTAGTCCAACTTTCAATATTGAAGATCTAGTGACCTATAAAGGCCCAAATTTCAACCCTAGTAATCCTTTGATAGACGAGCCTACCTTGGACCCTGTTTCTGAGAGCCCCTCCCTACCTCCACTTCCCCAAAATCTCCCAAATCCTACAGCAGTCGGCATTGATAAAATTCTAGACAACGAAATTGTCTCTAGTAGAGACGGTGGAACCCGGAGGTACTTAATTCACTGGAAAGGGAAGCCCCATTCTGAGGATACATGGGTGGAGTGAGAAGAACTACAACGGATTGACCCGGACCTGCTGGAGCTGTACGAGAGCCACACCGAGCCTTACTCGACGGAGTCGAGTTCTCTTCCACCCCGGGAGAATGATGGGGATATAGAGCAGCGGCCATGGCGCGTGTACCAGCGTAGGAGGCGCCACCTGAGTCTATGGCTCTGATCAGGCATTCAGGCTCATCATAGTTATTTCATTGTTGCACTATTTTATTTAGTCCCACCTCGATTTCCAGGGATTTCTGTTTGCTATCGCAGGCCTTTATATAGGCCTGCCCATTGGTCATGTAAGGACATTGAATGAATAATAAAATTTTTGTTTCTCCACTTTGTGTTGAGCGACAACAGGGTGAGGTGTGTGAAGCCCCAAACCTAAACCCTAGGTGTGTGAAACCCTAGGTCCAGATTAGGTGTGTAAAACCCTAGCTGGTCCCTCCCCATCTCTCTCTCTCTCTCTCTCTCTCTCTCTCTCTCTCTCTCTCTCACCCACCGGCGCCACACCTCCCCCCCTGATCCCCTTCCCCTCTCTCCCACCTGACCAGCCTGCCCCTACCGCTGCCACCACCTCTGCCTGATCCCCCTCCCTCCTCCTCCACTCGACCGGCCTGCCCCACCGGTGCCACCCCCCTTGCCCCGCGCCCCCACCACCGGCCACCTCCCTTCCTCCCCGCGCCGCAGCCCCGCTCCCCCCTTCTCCTGTGGCTGGTCCGACCCGGCCACCCCAACCTGCCCTCGGCACCGCCGGCCCGACCCGACCCCGACCCCCTCTCCTCCTCCCAGCGTTGCATCCCGACCCGACCCCAATCCCCTCCCTCCTTCCTCATCAGGCCGGCCCGATCCCTACCCCCTCCCGGTCCGATCCCGACCCCCCCTTCCCGCATCCGATCCGACCCGATTCCCCCCCTCCCCGCGACCCAACCCGAACACCACCTCCCCACCCCGGTAGCCCATCCCCTCGGTATGACGGCATGGCCGATCCCGATGTTGATCACGGCCTGATCAACGAAGAAGACGGATTCCTCGATATCCGGTCCCCCTTCCTCGACTTCCAGTTCAGCGCCGGCGAGAACGTGAAGGAGTACATGGAGCGCATCACCTACCTCGTCACCAAGGATGCAGAAGCCCGGTTGGGAATCTCGAAGAACCATCAACGGTGGCATCCCGGCGCGCATGTACATCCCAACGTACTAGCACTCCGGGCCCTCGCTCAAGCCCCGGCCCAACCCGAGGACCCCACATCGACATCGACCCCGCCACCAGCTAAGATCCCTGAGGCCCCTCACAACCCTCAGTAGGTACGCTTCCTCCCGATTAGGTGCTTCCGATAGACACCAATAAATTGAATCTCTAGTCTTTTATTATTGTCAACTGCTTCCCCCTTTCGTGAGATTGAGCGTCCACCTGGCCTGCTAAGTTGCTAATCTAAATATTGCAAGTAGGACTATTAGCCAGCAATTTAAAATGAGTCAAATGATATGCAAATGTCAACGCTACCCTCAAAGCCGAGACATATCTATGGATCAATTTTTCCATGTATGTGAGATCTTGGATTCGGATACACCAATCGAGGTGTGTAGCGTCCTCCGCTCACACCTCTAGGACCCAATCCAAATATGCCATAAACGGGCTATGATGTACCATGGTTTCCTTTTGGCCAACCCCTCGTGATCTCCATACAATGCAAAGTCTTCTCCTAGCAAGGCAGAAAAAGTCCGGCATGACAAAACACTGGCAAGGCAGGAAAAGCCCCTCGTGATCTTCATAGAGCCCCCGCCAAGGCAGGAAAAGTCCTTCTCTCCGCCAAGGCAGGAAAAGTCCTTCTCTCTTGGTTACAATACCAAGGCATTGTAACCACCATATCCCAAAGGAGACTGTTAAGTATCCGGCATGACAAAACAACTCTCACCCAAGGGGGATATTGAGACATACCTATCACCAGGACATTCTCTGTTGGTTGTAGAGTCCAGGGGCTCATCTTGACTCTTCCGGTATGATTATCCACCTATAACTTGAAAATCCTAGTACGCTCCAAGCAATTGCTCGTTTGTACATATTTTATATCTATATACTAAAACGGAAGCCTTACAATGAGCTTCTGCCATGTGGCATAGCATTAACAACATTAATTTTAATTTTAATCCATTTCTATGCATGCCATTAATGCTCTCATAATCTATTTCTTTTTTGGATGGTAGTGATTTCTCCTGATGCCCATGGTTATAAATAAAAATTTAAACTCATTTCTCTGCATGCCCATTGCACTTATGATTCCCTTCTTATGGGCATTTGAATCCTTCTTGCATGTCGTTTTAAATTAAACGTTCTATCGATTTGCAAAACCATTTTCTCCCATCTCCTGATGCCCATTAGTGGAAAGTTAAACTCATTCACCCAATACCCATAAATACTCATTTATAATTTTAATATTTTATTCCGTGCATTGCACGGGTTGACCATAACTAGGTCAAAAGAACTCGGAATTAGGTTCTATATGTAACCACGAATTCATGACGTCAAGACAGAATTTCTAGCATTAGAAAATGTTGGACCAAAACTTTTCATAAATTTACTATTATACTTCGATATTTAGACCATAAGTTCCTCAATCAGATTCGGAATTCAATTTTGTCCTTGGCCAAGTGCTCGCGGCATTGAACCCGATATTTTGGTAACCCCTAAACCCCTAACCTCTTAAAATCCTAAACCCTTCAACCGTTAAACCCTAAAACCTAAAACCTAAAACCCTAAATCCTAAATAAACCCTAAAAAGAATACGATTTTTTTTAGATTTTGTCGATTTTTTCCCGATATTTTATCGATTTTTCAAGATTTTTCCTAAATTTTTCATGATTTTTTGCAGACATTTTTGCGATTTTTTTTCAGATTTTTTCACATTTTTTCCGATTTTTTCTAAATTTTCCCCGATTTTTTCTCGATTTTCACGCTTTTTTGACTATTTATTCGATTTTTTCACGATTTTTAATGATTCTCCGATTTTTTTGCAGTGCCGATTTTTTTGTGATTTACTGCCGATTATTTGCCTGATTCGGCTATAAAATCGGTATTAATCGCCGAAATATTGACGATTAATTGCCGATATTTTGGCGATTAATTGACGATTTATTGCCGATTATTTTCCGAGGAATTACCGATTATTTACCGAGGGATTGCCGATTTATTGCCGATTAATTGGCGATTTATTTCCGATTAATCTGCGATTTATTGCAGAGTATTTGGCGATTAATCGGCAATAAATCGGAAATTAATCGCCGATGTTTTCCGAGTAATCGGTAATAACTCGGCAACTAATCGTTAATTAATCGGCAAATAATCGGCAATTAATCGCCAATAAATCGGCAATAAATCGCCAGTAAATCGGCAATAAATCGCCAGTAAATCGGCAAATAATTGCAATCGATCGGCAATAAACCGGCGAGTAATGGCCGATTTATAGCCGAATTTGGCAATTAATCGGCAATAAATCGCAAAAATCGGCAATTAACCGCAAAAAAATCGGAGAAAATACTAAAAACTCGGTAAAAAATCGAAAAAATAGGCAAAAAAAGCGTTAAAAATCGAGAAAAATCGGGGAAATTTTAGAAAAATTCGGAAAAAAAATGTGAAAAAAATCGCAAAAAAGTCTATAAAAAATCATGAAATTTTTGGGAAAAATCATGAAAAATCGATAAAAAATCGGGAAAAAATCAACAAAATCGAAAAAAAATCGTATTCTTTTTAGGGTTTAGGATTTAGGGTTTAGGGGGGGGGGGGGTTAGGGTTTAGGGTTAGGGGTTAGGGTTTAGGATTTGGGGTTTTAGGGTTTAGGGTTTTAGATAGTTAGGGTTAGTTTAGGGTTTTAGGGTTTAGGTGTTAAGGGTTTTAGGGGTTTAGGGGTTAGGGGTTAGGGTTTAGGGTTAGGGGTTAGTGGTTAGTGGTTTAGGGTTTAGGGTTTAGGGTTTACCTAGAAAAATATGTACAAACGAGCAATTGTTTGGAGCGTACTAGGATTTTCAGTTACAGGTGGATAATCATACCGGAAGAGTCAAGATGAGCCCCTGGACTTCACAACCAATAGAGAATGTCCTGGTGATAGGTATGTCTCAACATCCCCCTCGGGTGAGAGTTGTTTTGTCATGCCGGACGCTTAATAGTCTCCTTTGGGTGGTTAGTGGTATTGTAACCAAGAGAGAAGGACTTTGTCTGCCTTGGCGGGGGCTGCATGAAGATCACGAGGGGCTTTTCCTGCCTTGCCAGGAAAGTTGTTTTGTCATGCCGGACTTTTCCTGCCTTGCCAGGAGAGGACTTTGCATCATATGGAGATCACGAGGGGCTGGCCAAAAGAAAACCATGGTCCATCATAGCCCGTTTGTGGCATATTTGGATTGGGTCCTAGAGGTGTGAGCGGAGGACGCTACACACTACCCCCTCGATTGGTGTATCCGAATCCGAGATCTCACATACATGGAAAAATTGATCCATAGATATGTCTCGGCTTTGAGGGTAGCGTTGACATTTGCATATCATTTGACTCATTTTAAAAATACCATAAAATGAGTTTAATAAGCATTCTAATATACTCCTATTTGTTTTTGAGATGACAAAACTAGACCCCTTATCTGCCATCCTTAGTGATAACAAGCTTACGGGTTGTAACTTTGAGGATTGGAAGCGTAAGCTCATGCTAGTACTGAGGATCAATAAACACAACATGGCCCTGACCACTCCAGAACCTAACCTACCAGGTCTAGATGCCACTGACGCTTCTGACATGATGTTTTAGCCCCAAGGGGTTTTAACCCTACACCACGTGTAGCTCTAAGGAGGGTGGACTGTGACGACCAAGATCCCTAAACCCCTAAACCCTAAACCCCTAAAACCTAAACCCTAACCCCTTAAACCCTAAACTAACCCTAACTACCTGAAACCACAAACCCTAAACCCTAACCCCTAAACAACCCCTAACCCTAAACCCTAAACCCCCCCCCCCCCCCTAAACCCTAAAATACTAAACCCTAAACCCTAAAACGAATACGATTTTTTTTCGATTTTGTTGATTTTTTCCCGATTTTTTATCGATTTTTCCCAAATTTTTCATGATTTTTTTTAGACTTTTTGTGATTTTTTGTGATTTTTTCACATTTTTTTTCCGAATTTTTCTAAAATTTCCCCGATTTTTTCTCGATTTTTCATGCTTTTTTTGCCTATTTTCTCAATTTTTTCACGATTTTTTACCGAGTTTTTAGGATTTTCTCCGATTTTTTTGCCGTTAATTGTTGTTTCTGCGATTTATTGCCGATTAATTCCCAAATTCGGCTATAAATCGGCAATTATTCGCTGATTTATTGCCGATTGATGGGCGATTAATTGCCGATTTTTCCGATTAATTCCAGATCGATCGGCGATTTACTTCCGATTTATTGACGATTATTTTGCCGATTTTTTCCCGATTAATTGGAGATTATTTGCCGATTAATTAAAGATTAGTTACCGAGTAATTACCGATTAATCGGATAAATATCGGCGATTAATTCCCAATTTATTGCCGATTAATCGCCACATATTCAGCAATAAATCATCGTTTAATCGGAAATAAATCGGCAATCCCTCGGCAAATAATCGGTAATTCCGCGGCAATTATTCGCCATTAATCGGCAATAAATCGCCAATTAATCGGCAAAATATTAGCAATTCATCGTCAATAAATCGACGATTAATACCTATTTTATAGCCGAATTTGGCAAATAATCGGCAGTAAATCGCAAAAAAATCGGCACCGCAAAAAATCAGAGAAAATCGTGAAAAAATCAAAAAAATGGTCAAAAAAGCGTGAAAAATAGACAAAAAATCGGGGAAAATTTAGAAAAATTCGGGAAAAAATGTGAAACAATCTGAAAAAAAAATCGCAAAAAAGTCTGCAAAAAATCATGAAAAATTTGAAAAAAATCTTGAAAAATCGATAAAAAATCGACAAAAAATCGACAAAATCTAAAAAAAATCGTATTCTTTTTAGGGTTTATTTTGGATTTAGGGTTTTAGGTTTTAGGGTTGGGTTTAGGATTTTAAGAGGTTAGGGGTTTAGGGGTTACCAAAATATCGGGTTCAATGCCGCGAGAACTTGGCTAAGGACAAAATTGAATTCCGAGTCTGATTGAGGAACTTATGGTCTAAATATCGGACTATAATAGTAAATTTATGAAAAGTTTTGGTCCAATATTTTCTAATGCTAGAAATTCTGTCTTGACGTCATGAATTCGTGGTTACATATGGAACCTAATTCCGAGTTCTTTTGACCTAGTTATGGTTAACCCGTGCAATGCACGAAATAAAATATTAAAATTATAAATAAGTATTTATGGGTATCGGGTGAATGAGTTTAACTTTCCACTAATGGGCATCAGGAGATGGGAGAAAATGGTTATGCAAACCGATAGAACGTTTAATTTAAAACGGCATGCAAGAGAGGTTCAAATGTCAATAAGAAAGGAATCATAAGGGCATGCAGAGAAATGAGTTTAAATTTTCATTTATGACCATGGGCATCATGAGAAATCACTACCATCCAAAAAAGAAATAAATCATGAGAGCATTAATGGCATGCATAGAAATGGGTTTAAATTAAAATTAATGTTGTTAATGCTATGCCACATGGCGGAAGCTCCTTGTAAGGCTTCCATTTTAGTATATAGATATAAACTAACTTGGGTTGCCATTAGTAATCCAATGATTTACTTTTATAAAACATGTTATATTTACCAAACTCGGGTGTCGTTATATCACCTGAGCCTATTTTAACCGATCAAGTTAACTGGACATGACTCAAGCTTAATTGATTTAAGATTAAGGTCTGGTAACATTACTGGATTAGCCCAATTAGCCCGACTTAAATAATTAAATGGGTTTTACAGTTTTAATGGGTCTTGGCCCAATAGTAAAATGGGTTGGGTCTATTGGATAATTAATTGGTCTAAGCCCATTAATTGCATGGGTTGAATCCATTTAATTAGGTATAGTAAATGGGCCTTGGCCCAACCAATTTTATTAGTACATGGTTCAGCCCAAATACTATAGTCGGCGGTAATGGCTTCAACCCAAGTAATTTTTAAGAATAGTAATGGGCTCGGCCAACTTGAAATGTGCTTTATCCCAATGCACATCGGTAGGAGGCTTATCGGCAGCTAGTGGTCGGCGGTCGGTGGCCCGGTGGGCTGTGCTGGATGTACGGTGGTTCGGCGATGAATGGTGGTCGGATTTGGCTCTTGGGGAGAGATGGTGGTTGGCAACAATTTCTTAGTGTACCTTTCAATAAAAAAAAACAATTTCTTAGTGTCTAATAGGGGTCTGGTTTATATATGTTAAACCAAGCAGCTTAGGGGGTGTTTGGCATGAGGAACAACTGTTCCACTAAATCCTCATCTAGAAGTGGGTATTTTTGCCAATTACTATTTCTAACTAGTAAGAAACCCGAGCAATGTCCGGATGAACTTGATGCACGCCACTTGGCACAGACGACATCACAATCGTCCGAAGAAGTGTGCAATCTGGAGTGAGTGTGATTCATTCGTAGGAGTGTGATTCACTTGTTAGAGAGAGAGGAGATATAATACTAATGATTTTCCTAATTAACATCAAATGATCATTAAATGTAATTAAATGGATATTTATCATATTAATAATAGGAATTACATAGGATTTATGAGTGAGACTCTTGGTTACACACGGGAGAATGATTATGGCTCTTTAAAAGAGGTCCACATGTCACAATACGGGAGTGAAGGCTCCATTTTAATATTATACTAATAAGAAACCTGAGCAATGCCCGAATGTGCTTGATGTACGCTATTTGGCAAAGACGACATCGTAACTGTTCGAAAAAGTGTGAAATCTGAAGTGAGTGTGATTCACTTGTTAGAGAGAGAGAGAGAGAGAGTGAGAGAGATTAACATCAAATGACCATTAAATGTCATTGTATGAAAAATTAACATCTTTATAGTAGGTTTTTAAATAGATTTTAAAGAGAGCCGCGTTCACACAGAAGAAAAATTCTACCTCTTTAAAAAACGTCCACGTATTACAACACGGGAGAGAGGCTTCCATTTTAGTATATACTAGTAAGAAACCCGGGCAATGCTCGAATGTGCTTGATGCACGCCATTTGGCAAAGACGACATCACAACTGTTCGAAGAAGTGTGAAATCTGAAGTGAGTGTGATTCACTTGTTAGAGAGAGAGAGAGAGATTAACATCAAATGACCATTAAATGCCATTGAATGAAAATTTATCATCTTTATGGTAGGTTTTTAAATGAATTTAAAAAAGAGCCGCATTCACACACGAAAGAAGAATTCTAATTCTTTAAAAGACGTCCACGTGTCACAACACAGGAGAGAGGCTTTCATTTTAGTATACAGTATAGATGTATATATAGACTAGTAAGAAACCAAGGCAATGCTCGAATGTGCCTGATGCACGCCATTTGGCAAAGACCATTTAATGTCATTGAATGAAAATTTATCATTTTTAAGGTAGGTTTTTAAATGGATTTAAAAGAGAGTCATGTTCACACACGAAAAAAGAATTCTAACTGTTTAAAAGACGTCCATGTGTCACAACACGGGAAAGAGGCTTCCATTTTAGTATAGATATATAGACTAGTAAGAAATCCGAGCAATGCCCGAATGTGCTTAATGCACACCATTTGGCACAAACAACATCACAAATGTCTGAAGAAGTGTTAAATCTAAAATGAGTGTGATTTACTTGTTAGAGAGAGTCTAAAATCAAATGACTCATGCAAAAAAAAAATCAAATGACCATTAAATGCCATTGAATAAGTATTTATCATCTTTATGGTAGGTTTATAATATGATTTAAAAGATAGCCGCGTTCACACACAGAAGAAGGATTCTGGCTCTTCAAAAGATATCCACATGTCACAACACGGGAGATAGGCTTCCATTTTAATATTACACTAGTAAGAAACCCGGGCAATACCCGAATATGCTTGATGCACACCATTTGGCAAAGACGACATCGTAACTGTTCGAAAAAGTGTGAAATTTGAAGTGAGTGTGATTCAATTGTTAGTGAGAGAGAGAGAAAAAGAGAGTAACATCAAATGACCATTAAATGTCATTGAATAAAATTTTATCATCTTTATAGTAGGTTTTTAAATGGATTTAAAAGAGAGCTGCGTTCATACACAGAAGAAGAATTCTAGCTCTCTAAAAGACGTCCACGTGTCACAAGACGGGAGAGAGGCTTCCATTTTAGTATAGATACTAGTAAGAAACCCGGGCAATGCCCGAATGTTCTTGATGCATGCCATTTGGTAAAGATGACATCACAACTTTTCAAAGAAGTGTGAAATCTGAAGTGAGTGTAATTCACTTGTTAGAGAGAGAGAAAGAGATTAACATCAAATGACCATTAAATGTCATTGAATGAAAATTTATCATCTTTATGGTAGATTTTTAAATGAATTTAAAAGAGAGCCGCGTTCACACACGAAAGAAGAATTATAGTTCTTTAAAAGAATTCTAGCTGTTTAAAAGACGTCCATGTGTCACAACACGGGAGAGAGGCTTCCATTTTAGTATAGATATATAGACTAGTAAGAAATCCGAGCAATGCCCGAATGTGCTTAATGCACACCATTTGGCACAGACAACATCACAAATGTCTGAAGAAGTATTAAATCTAAAATGAGTGTGATTTACTTGTTAGAGAGAGATTAAAATCAAATGACTCATGCAAAAAAAAAAATCAAATGACCATTAAATGTCATTGAATAAGTATTTATCATCTTTATGGTAGGTTTATAATATGATTTAAAAGATAGCCGCGTTCACACACAGAAGAAGGATTCTGGCTCTTCAAAAGATGTCCATATGTCACAACACGGGAGATAGGCTTCCATTTTAATATTACACTAGTAAGAAACCCGGGCAATACCCGAATATGCTTGATGCACACCATTTGGCAAAGACGACATCGTAACTGTTCGAAAAAGTGTGAAATCTGAAGTGAGTGTGATTCAATTGTTAGTGAGAGAGAGAGAGAAAGAGAGTAACATCAAATGACCATTAAATGTCATTGAATAAAATTTTATCATCTTTATAGTAGGTTTTTAAATGGATTTAAAAGAGAGCTGCGTTCATACACAGAAGAAGAATTCTAGCTCTCTAAAAGACGTCCACGTGTCACAAGACGGGAGAGAGGCTTCCATTTTAGTATAGATATATAGACTATTAGATTAGATGTAATTCAATGGATTCAGCGTCCTGGTTAGCTTAGAAACGCATGGAGTGATAAATTCTCTTTCCCAACTCTTTCATTCCACCGGAACAAATACTATCCATTACTTTTAAAATCTGAAACTGGGAATGGAAACGGAGGGTTCCGGAATTAAACTTTGCTTGATGACTTTTCTTTTATTTGTTTATTAGGTATAAATCGTTTGGAATTAAACTTTGCTTTGCATTTTGTTTTGTATTGCTACTATTCTTGGTTTGGTTCAACTGTAATAGACCGTATTGTCGTATGTCTCATGCTTAAAAATTACTATACATGAGATTACAATGTATTTCTCGCATAAATGCATTACTATATCGTCGTATGGCTCGTATCGAATAATCTTGTTTTTGTGGTTTTGGAACTTTGAAGCTAGAGCTTTAATGATGAAGAAATTATGGTTGCATTTGGATCTGATTCATATCTATAACGATATTATACTAAAAGTATATATATATATATATATATATATATATCTATATATATATATATATATATATATATATATATATATATATATATATATATATATATATATATATATATATATATATATATATATATATATATATATATATATATATATATATATATATATATATATATATACACCCACCGTACCCATACCTTAGTTTTTTAAAATTTTACCGTATCAGCATACCCCTATCGTACCCGTACCCGTACCCTATACCAGTACCCGTGCTTCATAGCCTTGCACACACGAACTTGGAGAAGTTGGTCTTTATCTACTACAACATGCTGTGAGGATGAAGCATCTGAATGAGAAGACGAACAGAGAGTTCCAAGGGGGTATCTATTTGACTCATATCTTCTACCCTGGTCAACCAATTTTGGATGAGGCATGAGGTGTGCTTAACACAAGGATTGCTTCCGAGATGGGTGCAGATATGACCTTCTTCATGTCTTCAGAGGGGTGCCATCTCAAATACCCTTCAGCAATCAGAGCGCCGAGGGTGACAATGCGGTCAACTAGAGCATCTTGGATAATAACATTGCAAACGGTGGTGGTACCGGCATTGGTGGCAACGACGATGGTGGTGGTAGAAGTGGCTATGTACTAGAGTATTTAACACTACTTGCTCACTTTTCGTTGACTTTCACAGTCGACCAGTTCATCCATGTGGCCATGTCATACAGGATGACGACCATGGGACACCATCGGAGGCATGACGCGGTGGTAGATCCTCTTCTTATAAGCATTCTCATAAGAAACATGGTCAATAGATGTTCCGTATGATTTGAGCGATGCACGATCGAGCTTTGCAGTGGATAGTTTATCCACGGGATTTGATAGTATGAGCATCGATGGACAATCGAGCAATTCGGCTACTGGATATGGATACTTTGGATCATTACAATCTATTTATCCATATCCATATAGCTATGGTAGATCATCTTAATCTTATGGATACCCAGGTCCATATCCTCGCAGTGACACATATAGATACAGATCTTACGGTGCCGAGAACCCAGTCGTGGTGCTTGTTCCATTAGCAGTTGATTTTTGGCAATTGCACCCGAGAGTAGGGGTGATTTGGGATGCCCCAGGTGATGTATATCACCGATAAATCATGGAGTATCAGACCCAGACAACCCAGTATAGCACGATGACATAGGGACAATTCTGTCTGATGGAGGTGAGCATGGAGCATAGGGTCGTGTAAAATTCTGAGTACTTTCAGTAGCACCAGGATAATAATGAGGAGAGTTTCCACCCTCGTAATTCTTTTTGGTGGTGAGGGTTACAAGGTTGGCTATGTAGCCTATGCTATTATGTGTGATATTCATTTGTGTTAGTACAAACTATACAGTATATCATGTATGACTTTGTTGTATTGGTGTAATATAAAGTGATTATCAAGTTTGTTGGTATTCCACTTTGGTTATCATGGCCATACAAGATTGTTGTGTGTTTCTTCATAGCAAATATTCCAATTCTTGCTGCCGACATATATTGTTGTTTGTTGTTGTGTGGTGGATTGATTTTCTTGTTTCTGAACCTCAATCCTAGCGTGATGCTTCCAATTGCACTCAGTGAATCGCTAGTGTGTGAGTGCGAGTAGTGGGATCTTTGAGGGTTTCGATCTCTGGTTTCCCAACAATTTCCACTATAGTTAGCAAAACTTTACGAGCTTCATCAGGTGGTATCAAAAGTCACATGAGGTGTAACTGGTATCAGAACCCAGATTATTATCAAAGCTTAGCCGATTCGGGAGAGCTTGGCAATCCAAAGAGAGTTGTAGACAAGTTGTATTAATTCAGAACATCTGGCGAGAAAATATTCGAAGAAATATGATATTAATTTCCATCAACAAAAGAAACATATGACAAGTTGTAGACATACAAGAAAGAGTTTGCGAAGGAGAAAAAAAAGTAGTTTTTAAAAATTAAAAAAGGATGACGAAAAAACAAAAATGAAAATTTATATATTAAATCATATTTAGTTATGGATGACATTGACAATTCAAACATGCATCTTATTTTGCCAAGTTAGAATATAAAAAAATAGTTGATAATTGGAAGCGATAGGATAAGAAGTCCCTCAACTTGGAGGATGATTGCAATAAGGATGACCTCAGAGGATTAGACAGGTTGAAGCTATTATCATTCATTTGGGGCTAAGTGCCCATTCTTTTGCCCGACATTTGGGGTTGATTGTGATTCACTGGTCGGGCAGGGTGTAACGGACGAATGCAATTCAGTTTCGGCCTTAACATATCTTGATCCTCGGAGATTATATCATCATAGGGTCCTTACAAATAAGGCTGAAGAAATTCCGTCAAGTTTAGAACCGTCCACATTCTCATCATCCTCGTCCCCATCCTCCTTATCACCATCCTCCTCCTCCTTAAAATATATTCTCCTTCGTTCTTCTCATCTTAATTTATCCTTCTCCTCGTCTTCTTCCTCTATTTCTTCCTTCCTTGCTTTTTCCTCTCCCTCCTCTATTTTCTTATAAGTATAACGCTCTAATTCCTTAGAGTCCCAATAGTTGATTTGTGTAGGTGTTGGGAGTCCATTAACAAACAAGTCAATTCCCACACGTGCGTGCATACCGAATCACAAGAGAAGATCCCGTTGTAGAGGACAATTGCGATGCAAGGGCAATGGCGACGTCGCTCGATTCACACATGCAGCACGATAGGAGCAATGGCTATGATACTCCTTTGGTCAACACGTGACGTGAATATCAAACTGCAAGAGATGATCCCGCAGCAGAGGACGATTGCGATGTTGCTCGAGTTGCACATGCGACACACATACTGAAAAATAAGAGATGATCCTGCTACAGAGGAGTCACACACCATGGCACTTCTCTTTTTCCTTTTTTTTTCCAGTGGGCCACTTAGCACAATTCTGAAGCATGGATTCAGTTTTAGTATATATTATTATTTTGATTTTCACATAAGTTTGGTTTTCACTAATTTTTTACCTCGCAGGATTTTTTCTACTAAATGATTAAGTTGTTAGCCGTCAGATCTGTTGGGTATCCATCCCTATGAGGTCATGACCCAATTTTGGCATCGTATTTGTTCTATGATCAACCTTGCAACAGGCCACTGCATGTAACAGGCTCTGCAAGGGCTGATCTTTGAATATTAGTTGCAGCAGTTGGAGTTGGGCTCAAGTGTCTACATGGAAATTGTAGAGGATTTGTCAAGCTTTCCAACTGATCCAGAATCGCCGGATTTTGACTCCGTATGACGATGTTATGGGCTAAAAGAACTTGATCGTTTGATGGTGTTTGGTTTAGCTTTGGGGACTAAGTTCGTTGGGGCTGCTACTGGTATAAAGGTTGGTTGCATGTGCATGCATTGTTTAGTACATTGTCCCATTGAATACCCCTTTGCAGGGTTGGTATGAGCAGTATGTGTTATTTTCTATACTTGGTTGACTATTTTTTGCATGGGGAACCCATTGAAGGCTTGGATTCTTTTTTGTTCGTGCAACAAGGCTTTGCATGTGGCTGTACATTCAATTAGTTCCCTCTCTGTCTCTCTCTCTCTCTCTCTCTCTCTCTCTCCCTCTCTCTCTCTCTCTCTCTCTCTCTCTCTCTCTCTCTCTCTCTCTCTCTCTCTTGAGTGTTTTGTGTGAGAGAAAGAAGTAGAAGAAGACATTATCTACTCCGGTGATGGGTGCGGCATCTCGGCAATCGAATCTTGTTTGACAGAGTTTGTTTCTTGGTGATCCACCTCTATAGTGAATATTCTTGTGTATCCAAGGGAGGTATTTCTCTTGAAGAAATTGGTGATCCGCTAGCATGGCCTAGAGAAGAAAAATCTTGTAATCCCATTTGAAATATAGTGAAGTTGTGATGGGTCTTCGGACCATAGTTTTTTCTCTCTATCTTGTAGGGGTTTTTTACGTAAAATATATGTGTATGATCTTTGAGATTGTTTTTTTCATTGCTTGCACACCGGGGGAGAAATCTAGTTTCTCCCAACAAAGTGGTATCAGAGACAAGGTGTTCAAAGGAAGTTCTTGTGAGAAGCTATGGAGGCATCTTCTAACAAAATTTGTATGATCATTTTGAATGGGAACACTTGGATGATATGAAAATAAAAAATGGAAGATCTCTTATATTGCAAAGATCTATTTGCACCGGTTGAAGGAAATGGGGCCAAGCCCGTACGCATATCCGATGATGATTGGAAGAAGATCGATCGAAAGGCGGTAGGTTTCATTCGTCAATGGCTCGATGATAGCGTGTTCCATCACGTGTCTACCGAAATCTCGGCACAATCTCTATGGAGAAAATTAAAGAGTCTTTATGGATGAAAGACGGCCGGGAACAAAGCATTCTTAATCCGAAAACTTGTGAATTTGAAGGTCAAGGAGAGTGGTTAGATCGCCGAGCATCTGAATGATGTTCAAAGTAATATGAACTAACTTGCATCCATGAAGATGGTACTTGAAGATGAGTTGCAAGCCTTGTTACTCCTAAGTTCATTGTCCGATAGTTGGGAGACACTTGTAGTATCACTTAGCAATTCGGCTCCTGATGGCATCGTCACTATAGGTCTTGTAACCGGTAGTTTGCTGAATTGAAAAAACAAAGAAGAATGCTTTGGGTTCTTCTTCTTCACACTCCGAAGCACTTGTCATGAAGAAACGGGAGAGAAGCAAGAGTCGAAGGCCTAACAATCGAGAAAAATCTAAAGAAAGATCCAAAGCTCAAAATAGGATATCAAAGAAGAATATTGAGTGCTACTATTGTCAAAAAATGGGACACATGAAGAATGAGTATAGAAAACTTAAGAAAAATCAAGGGAAAAAAAAAGATGATGAAAAGAAAGAAGATAAAGCTACAGTTGCTGCTACATCGAATGGGGAAGTCATTATAGTTTGTGACAACAACTTTCTTGGTCTTGCTTGTGACAATACTAGTTGTCTTATGTATTCCGGCGCATTTTTTCATGTCACTCCATGGGCGGATTTTTTCTCGTTCTACACATCCAGCGACTTTGGTCATGTGAGGATGGGAAATGAAGGTACTTCCAAGATTATCGGCAAAGGATAAGTATGTTTGAAGACTAGTCTTGGGTCAAATTTGGTGCTCAAAGATGTGAGGCATGTCCCGGACATTCGCCTCAATTTGATCTCCACCGGCAAGCTTGATGATGAAGGCTACATTAATCATTTTGTTGACGGGCAATGGAAACTTATGTGGGTGCAAATTTTGGTAAGAAATCTGCAAGCAACGGGACCCACCGGCCCTGCCTGGTGGGCCCCCCGAGTACCACAGCGGGACCCACCGGCCCTGCCTGATGGGCCCCCGAAGACAACAGCAGGACCCACCGGCCCTGCCTGGTGGGCCCCCGGAGACTACAAGTGGGACCCACCGGCCCTGCCTGGTGAGCCCCCGAAGACAATAGCAGGACCCACCGGCCCTGCCTAGTGGGCCCGAGAGCCTGTGGAATCCCCCAGGAGACGGAAACGGGGCCCACCAGCTTTACCTGGAGGATCCCCAGATCCGACAGCAGAAATCGCCATTTACCACCAGAGATTCCTATAAATAGCAGAGCCTTCGAATGTAAAAGGATCCGAAACTTCTGATTTCCACTCTGAGATCTGGTTTTCAGAATCCAAAGCTCTGGAATTTCTCAGCTTTCCATCTTCTACCTCTCTTTGATCTTCTTCTCTCCTCTGAGGAGATCAGAGTGTTTTCAGTGATACTCGGCCTGTCGAGATCACTTCGATATAAGTGTTAGTGAATTCGGGTTGCTCCCTATAGCACGGAGACGTAGGCTTCGGCTGAACTCCGAGATCACATCTCTTGTGTCAAATCTCTGATTGCATCTCTCTCTCTGTTTGCATATCGAAAGCAACAACTTCAATCAACAGATCGAACAACGATCTCTTCTACTCCAAACCTCAATTGACTGGTGAGGCGAAGTCTTCGGGTCGGCACGAAAATTTTCCCCCACAGTTTGGCGTCGTCTGTGGGATGCGAGCGAAAAGTCAAGCTCTCTCCGCTACTACTAGATCAGCTGAATCTACAACCGATCTTTGATAGCCAAACTTCCTCGCTCCCTTGGTTGATCAGACAACTGATCGGACGTTGGCACTCTCGTTGCACCCTTCGCTCTCTGAAATGGCGAAAACTAAACACCAGGGTCAACCAGAAGGAAGTAATACTCAACAACAAGCTCGTCCTGAGACTCGATCAATGAGTCAAAGGCTCAACTTCGGACAGCCCCTTGCTGTTCCTGAGATGGGGGTTCGCTCAGGGAGTGGGAGATCTGTCGATCGACCTATCGCCCAGCCTGCACGACAATCGATTGGACAAACGGCCCCCGCTCCTGCTGACGACCTTCCATCGACCTACCAGATCTCTGCGGTCGACTTCCAACTGCTCCAATTGGCGAAGCAAAATGCCACCCTCACTGCTGAGAGGGATGCTCTTAAGAAAGCAGCTTCCGAGGCTGGGATCGCTCTTCCAATCCCCTCTACAAGTGAGAGGGTCAATCTTCCTCGACCTTCAATCCACTCCGAACAACGGAGGTCAATGGGCACTACTGCCCTCGAGAGGATTCGACGCGAACCAACTCCCTCTGCTTCCCCATGGAAGCAGAGTGTTTGGGACCGCCTCGACGACGAGTCCTCCCAATCATCTTCTGGCCGCAATTGTGACAAGAGGGCACCTTCAAAGCTCGATATACCAAGGAGGCACCAGATGAAAGGCGCTCGTTCAAAGAGTAGAGTCTCCTCTTCCATTCCACTTCAACGTGGACTTGGATCGGACCTTAGACACCGACTTCAACCGGCAAACACTTCAATGCCTGAGCAAGACCTTGCGATCTTGCCTCTTGACCCACCTCTAGGTCGAGGACATGGTCGCAGGGATGGGTATTCCTCCGCCGGACCTCTCCATCGAAGCCTCTTCGAGTCAACTTTTCCGAGGGGATGGAGAACTCTTATCCTCCCCAAATTCAACTGCGTCAAAGGAGATCTGACTCTCCATATACTTGCCTTCAAGCAAGCTTTGACTCCACACGAAGAAGAGAACCACGTGCTTTGTCGCACTTTCGCCGGAAGTCTCGACGAGCCCTCACTTGATTGGTATCACAATCTCCGAGCTGGGTCCATCACCCAGTTCGGTATTTTGGCTAACCTCTTTGTGCAGCACTATCAACTCAATCTAAAGCCAGAGAAGAAGCTCGACTCCCTCTATCGGCTAAGGATGGGTGCTGATGAGACTCTCCGCAATTTCACAAGGAGATTTCGCAACGAGCATGCTGCTCTCTCTGGAAGACATCTGGATGATGAAGCCATCATGTTGGCTTTCCAGAACGCCCTCCGCTTCGATCTACACATCTACAACGACTTCATCCGCTATCCCCCTCCTTCTCTGGGTTCTATGTTTGATCGGATCCAGAGAGAGATTGAGGTCGAAGACGATCAAGTCGCTCGAAAAGGGTGAGAGACGAAGCGAAGACCGGCGGAAAGAGAAGCTCCGAAGTATGCTGCCAAAGCTCACAACGCTGAGGCAGCAGCTCCCCCAGTCAACAAACGACCAAAGAATGATGGACGTCGATCTCCTACGAAGACCACTTTCACCGAGTGGAATATGCCAGTCGAACAGATCCTCGATCGCATTCAACACGAGGAGTTCCTTCGAAGGCCCAATCCTCTTCAGCCAAATTCCAAATTCACAGCGGACAAAACTGTCTACTGTGAATTCCATCGAAGTCACGGCCACTCCACCGACCGGTGCTATCGGCTGAAATTCCATCTTGAAGATTTATTGCGAGAAGGCTATCTTCAGGAGTTCGTCAAAGACGGACAAAATCAACGACGAACCTCTGCAAAGGGGAAAGAGGTGTGTTGGGTCCATCAAGTCTCCTCCAACCGGCAACCTATCTCTGTGAATGCCAATGTTTTTGGTATTTATGGAACATTGCACAATCAAACTTTGACCGGGAAGGAAGTAGATCGGCAAGTTCGACGTATCTTCCACGTTCGTTCTGCTGCGAACAAGGAGGATACCTGGATCGAGAAGCCTATCGAAGGTTTGGCTTGGCCCTCTATCGTCTTCAACGACGCCGATCTTCAAGGAGTTCATACTCCCCACCGAGACCCCCTGGTCTTGAAACTTCTTATTGACGGAAGCACTGTCAATCGAATCCTCATCGACACCGGGAGCTCCATCGATATTATGTTCTCAGATTGTTTCAAATGTCTGGGACATAAATACTCTAGCCTCGACGTCGTCCCGACTGTGATCACTGGCTTCAACGGCGAACAAAGCATCACGGTGGGCGAATCGAGATTCACTCTCGACCTCAGCCGAGAGACTCGAGTCTCGGTGAGGTTTGTAATTGTCGAAGGAGTGTCCAGCTACAACGCCATTCTCGGGCGACCATTCCTCCACCAGATCAATGCTATCTCCTCTTCTTACCATCAACTACTCAAGTTTGCAACGGGAGAAGGTATTGTCTGCATTCGAGGCGATCAGCAAACTGGAAGGTCTTGTGAGGCTGCTGCAGCTAAAACAGATCGAAAGATCAATATTGCTCCACCAAATCGGTCGCGAGACGAAGCTGGTCCTTCCAAATAGCAATCAAAGGAGATTCCACTGGCCGATCCTCCACCGATCGAATAGAAAGCATCACCTTCAATTGAAGAAATCATCCCGATCAATATCGGCAGCGGAGATCTCCATCAACAAACTTTCATTGGTACCGGTCTTAGCGACGCAGAAGCGCAAGACATGGTATCCTTCCTTCAGTCCAACATCGATGTCTTCGCCTGGTGTTTTAAAGACATGCCTGGGATCAATCCAGATGACACTTGTCACCGACTTGCGATCAAAGAAGAAGTGAAGCCTGTCAAGCAAAAGCCACGCACCATCCGACCAGAGCTGAAAGTTGCTGTTCAAGAAGAGATCACCAAGCTACTCGCAGCAGGCTTCATCCGTGAAGTAGAGTATCCTACCTGGATCTCTAACATAGTTGCTGTTCCAAAGAAGAATGGGAAGGTCAGAGTCTGCATCGACTTCACCAATCTCAACAAGGCTTGTCCCAAAGATCCATTCCCCATGCCAAGGATAGATAGACTTGTTGATGCCACTGCTGGCCACGAGCTATTGTCTTTCATGGATGGGTACTCTGGATACAACCAGATTCCGCTTCATCCGGACGATCAAGAGAAGACATGTTTTGTGACTAGCCGAGGTCTCTACTGCTACAATGTAATGCCATTCGGCCTCAAAAATGTTGGTTCTACCTATCAAAGGTTAGTCACAAAAATGTTCGAAGATCAGATCGGTCGCAACGTCGAAGTCTACGTCGATGATCTCCTCACCAAGAGTTCCACTCGAGGAAAACATCTATCCGATCTGGCAGAAACCTTTCAAGTCCTCCGAAAGTATCGCATGAAGCTCAATCCTGCCAAGTGCGCTTTTGGAGTTCAATCGGGCAAATTTCTGGGTCACCTTGTGACCAGGAGAGGCATTGAAGCTAATCCCGACCAAATTCGAGCCATCCTCGACATGCCATCACCTGCTAATCGAAAGGAAGTACAGCGTCTCACTGGAAGACTCGCTGCCCTCAATAGATTCATCTCAAAGTCCTCCGACAAGTGTAAGCCTCTTTTCGACAAACTGCGAAAGGCAGATACATCGGGATGGAGTCCTGTTTGTGAAGAAGCTTTTCAAGGCATCAAGAAATATCTGGTGCAAGCTCCTATCCTGACTGCTCCACTTCCAAAAGAAGACTTGTGGCTTTATCTCGCCGTGACCAATCAAGCAATCAGTGCGGTCCTAGTCAGTAGAAGAGAAGGCGTCGAGCATCCAGTCTACTACATCAGCCATACTCTTCTTCCGGCTGAGACTCGTTATTCAAAAACTGAGAAGGTCATTCTAGCCTTGCTCACTGCATCACGTCGCCTTTAACCTTACTTCGTCTCCCACCAGATCACTGTCATTTCAGAACACCCACTCAAAGATATCATTGACAAAGCTGGTCGAGCTGGTCGAATGACCAAATGGGTGATCGAAATGAGTGCCTTGGGGATTCAGTTCGAATCTCGCACTTCCATCAAAGGTCAAGCTGTTGCTAATTTTCTAGCTGACTTTCCAGTTGAAGACCCCATCACTTGGGAAGAAGATGTCGACATGCGCTTGGAAGATAAGGATAATCCTCCAATCAATCTTGAAACAAAAATTGACCCAAGTCTCGAGGCTATTGCTACAACTCCTCCATGGAAGCTTTATACTGATGGAGCTTCAAGTGCGATCGGTTCGGGAACTGGGATAGTCTTGGTATCCCCCGAACTTGATCATCTACAGAAGGCCACTCTTCTCGGATTCAATGCCACCAACAACGAAGCCGAATACGAAGCACTCATTTCTGGACTCGAAATGGCTGAATCCCTGGGGGTAGATCGAATCATCGTCTACAGCGATTCCCAGTTAATCATAAGGCAAATCAATTGAGAGTATACAGCTCGAGAAGAAAGAATGCAACTCTATTTGGCCTTAGTACGACGTCTTCAACAGCGTTTTACTAATGCCAAATTCATTCAAATCCCAAGAGCAGAGAACCGAGAAGCAGATGCCTTAGCCAATGCTGCCTCAGTTCTTGGAGACTCACTCGGAGGAAGGCAAATGCAGATCAACTATCAAGAAGTGCCCAAGACCATCCCCGATCAACAGATCCTTGCTACTACAAAGAGATCTGGGGGTGGAGATCAATTGATGTTGAATCTTGCTATTGCAAATGAACTTGAAGACTGGAGACAGTCAATTTTTGACTTCTTCAAATATGGCAAAGTATCAGAAGATCCCAATCAAGCCCGAAGACTTCAAAGAAAACTTCCTTGCTATACTATTCAAGGAGAAGATCTATATTTCAAATCTCACAATGGGATGTTACTCAAGTACCTTGGTCCCGAGCAAGCACAAACAATCCTAATTGATATCCACTCTGGAGCTTGTGGGAATCATTCGGGAGGAAGATCTCTTGAAGCCAAGACGAAGCTACAAGGATACTACTGGCCAACAATGGCAAGGGATGCTCAGCAAGTTGTTCAAAGATGCGAGCCATGCCAACGACACGCTCGAGCAATTCATCTCCCTGCAGATGAACTCCATCAACTATCAAGTCCCTAGCCTTTCCTTCAATGGGGGTTGGATTTCTTGGGTCCATTCCCACCAACTCCGAGCAAGAAAAAGTATCTACTGCTGGCCACGGATTACTTCACCAAATGGGTTGAAGCTGTACCACTCTTCCGAGAGACCAATGATGAGGTGATCAAATTCATCCGACACAACATCTTCTCAAGGTTTGGTACACCTCAAGTTCTTGTTGCTGACAATGGAGCTCAATTTGACTCCGATAAATTTCGAGAGTTCTGCCTGAACAACGGGATCAAACTCTTCTATTCAACTCCAAGATATCCCCAATGCAATGGTCAAGCTGAAGCCTCAAATAGAGCTATTCTTGGTATACTCAAGAAGAAGCTTAATGACAAGAAAGGATTGTGGAAACAAGTCCTACCTGAAGTTCTTTGGGGGTACCGCACAACCCCAAGAAGATCAACAGGGTTCTCACCCTTTCGTCTAACATATGGATCGGAAGCAGTACTCCCAACAGAAAACATATCAAATACTCTCAAGACCAGGGCAGTTGAAGAAGGAATCAACGAAGAGCTTCGGATCAATGATCTAGACTTCTCTGAAGAACTACGAGACCAAGCTTCCCTTCGTGTGGCCAAGTACCAGCAGAAGATCAAACGAGCCTACGATGAGAAAGTCTATAAGAGATAATTCCCTATCGGCAGTCTGGTCCTTAGAGCAGTCTTCTACAACACAAAGGAACACAGCAGTGGGAAGCTTGCTCCCAACTGGGAAGGTCCATATATTGTCGAATCAGTTGGAGGAAAAGGCTCTTATCGACTGATCTCACCAGAAGGATATAGATTGCCACGAGCTTGGAATTCGAGACACCTCAAACTGTTCTATCCATGATGTAAACTCTATGATGAATAAAGTTCTCTTTCAAATGTTCATGTGTGCAAGTGCTCAGCTTTTCAATTCAAGTTCTGAAGCAGTTTCAAATTATCCATATTCAAATTACCAGGTCTTTTAACAAGTTTGGGTGTAAGAGTTGCGACTCAACCCCTTACTGGCAAATGTTAAAACAATTTCAGGTTGTCATTCAAAGCAACCTTCAAGTCACTGGTCAGTTTAACAAGTGGGGGAGTTTGTGTTGCGACACTATCCCTTACTTACAAATGATAAACTGACCTTCAATTTCAATATTCAATTTCAATCAATTTCAATATCGTCTAACAGGTTTGGGTGTTTGAGTTGCGACTCAACTCCTCACATACAAGTGTTACACGAATTCAAATTCAATTTTCAAGTTACAAGTTTGGGTAATCAAGTTGCGACTCGACCCCTTACATTCAAAAGAGTATCTATTCAAATGCTATCCAGAACCTGATATTCGAAGACATTCAAATCAAGAGACATCCAACTTTCAAACACCAAAAAGATTTCTATTATCAAAAAAATTGCCAAGTACAGGAATGAGCCTTTTCATATCACAAGTTTACAAAGTACAACAAAGAAAGAAGGTAGAAGTACATCAGGGTTTGGCCACGCTTGGCGCACGCGACTTCTCTCCCTCGGATCAAGCACGAGCTTTACTCGCCGCAGAAGCCTTGGAAGATCTGACACTGCTAGCATGGGCCCTAAGTGCTTCCACCGCCTTCTCGGCTGTTTCCCTGTAGCTCTTGCACTCAGTCTGCGCATGCTCCAACTCCTTGTTGAGGGCCTCCTCCCTAGCAGCTGAGGCTATCTCCTTAGCAGCAAAAGCGGCATCTCTTGCAGCAAGTTCAGCCTCCAACTCCTTTATTCTATTCGCGCGATCGAAGCCCAAGTTCTCGATCCTGAAGAATCGATTCCTCAACTCTTCGAGCTCGTGACCCCTGGCTTCGTAACCGTTCTGCCAGCCCTTGCTCTCCAGTTTTTCCTTGCGGAGGGCCTCAATCTTAGCCTTCAAGGCCTCCTTCTTGGAGGACAGAAGCTCCCTCAGCTTATCCCTTTCCTCGCAGGCAGCTTCCAATTCATCCGTTAGGCGAGAGACTTCAGATGAAGCCTCTCGCTCTCCGTACTTCTTGAAGAGCTTCGTGCCGAATTTCAGAACCGCTGAGTTCTGCGAACAAATAAGAAACGATGAGTATATCGAAGGATTCAATTCGAAAGACAATTCAAACTGGTGCACTTACCACCACTTCTAGCCTATGAAAGGCTTCTTCGATCGGGGCCCCCGGAAGGTTGCAGAGCTTCCGGATCACAGGAGTTGGGTGGTTGATGTCAACCTCACCCAAATCCTTCAAAAGAGAAGCCATGCCAGTAGGTGTACCTACAATCAAACAAAAGTTCAAAAGAGTTAGAATATTTTCAAACTCCAAAGGCAGTATGATCAGAAATAGGATCTAATAAGT
This sequence comes from Chamaelirium japonicum, assembly GCA_947650365.1. Taxonomy (NCBI): domain Eukaryota; kingdom Viridiplantae; phylum Streptophyta; class Magnoliopsida; order Liliales; family Melanthiaceae; genus Chamaelirium; species Chamaelirium japonicum. Next base: position 39,001,607 of record OX393560.1, on the reverse strand, counting down.
TTACCTGAGACATCGACTTGAGGAGCCTTCCCCTTCCCACGATCAGAGCGCTTACCCCGAGGGGTCGACTTCTCCTTAGAGGGAGTTGGCTCTGGATCGGGTTGAGGAACCCCATCACTCACATGGCTCTCCCTCTCCAAGTGAATAGGAGAAGGAGCACCCTGGGGAGGTGAGGCACCCCCTTCCTCTTGCTGATCGCCTGGCTGCTTGAGCCCAGCCACAAGGGCTGCCATCTCCTCAGCCAGAGAGAGAGTATGAGAAGGGGGTGGGGTTGTTCAACCTCCAAACCCCCACTCGTAGTCGCTCCTTCGAGACGAGGAACTTCAGGAGGGATTTGATCAAGGGGCGTGGGGTTGCTTCCAACCCCACCACTCCCTGAGAATTTTATCTTGAAACGCACCGGTCGCTTCTTCAGTTCGTCGAAATGATAGGCGGGAACCACCTTGTGGCCATCGCCCTCTACGTCCAGCACCTCTTCCATGCGACGGGCCTTAGCCTCATCGATGGGGATAGGAATAGAGTCTTCGTCTGATTCACCACCAGTGGGGGTGGGAGGAAGGTCATCCCCACCACCCCCCTGTTCTTGGTCACCACCAGTGGGGGTGGGAGGAATTTCTTCCTCACCACCCCCATTTCCACCATCTCCACCAGTGGGAGTGGGAGGAAGATCATCCTCACCACCCCCATCCTCATCGTCATCGTCATTGCCGTCGTCGTCGTTGCTACCATTTTCTGTTTCTTCTTCCTCCTCGTCTTTTTTCTTTTCCTCTTCTTCTTCTTCATCTTCTTCTTTCTTCTTTCCTTCTTCGTCCTGTTGAGGCTCGATGAGGATTTTTCTCTTCTTCTTCGCTGGACCTCTTTGTATCACCAGCTTCTCCTCCGCGGTAGGCAATCGACGCCTCGCAGTATAAGCCTTCTTCTCGACGCGAACCTTCCTGACAATCTTGCCCGACTGAGGGTCCTCCTTATAGTCGGAGTACAAGACCTCATTGTCTTCATATCTGGCTTGCGATCGGTGAAGGAGATTGGCTTTACCATACCTCACTGGGCAGTTTGAAAACTGCTTCCATGACCTGGTACCGCAGGTCAACTCGAGGAATAAGTTGTCAATGGCTCCCACTCTCTCCGAAGTCCAAGCAAAGACGCCTCCCTCGCAGTACATCTTCACTTCATCGTGCACTTCAGTCCGGGGGGTCTCGGGTACGGAGAGGGGAGTCCATGCACCAGAAACAGATATGGGCCAATCAGTGTATAACTTGTCCGAGGCGACTGTATCAGTAAGTGGGCGCAGTGCGGATATGCCGGTCAGGTTGAAGAACGGACTGTCCTTCCTCCAAGCCCATCGATAATGATAGAAAAAATATCCAAGCTCGATCCGGGCAACTTCACCCTCTGGTATACTGGAGTAGCATGCCTTCAGATCTTCCTGGAAGTCCGACTCTACGCGGTAGAATGCGTAAATGATCCTCCAGGCATTCCCAGTGACCTACCCGGGGCAAAGGCCGGAGGTGTTCAGTAACCTCGCGGCAAACGGTGGCAGCGGAAGGCGCAAACCACAATTGAGCTGGCCAATCGTCACGATAGTTCCCATGACCTGCTCCTTGCTGGTGAAGTGGGTAAAGATCCTCTTCTTGTCAATACCGAAGGCAGACTGAATCCCTGGGAGCGAGGGTTGAACCTTCCCTTCTGTGAAGCAGGCGAGCAGTGTTTGCCATTTCTTCCTCTTTGCGTCTGTGAATTGGCCACCGGTATTGTATACATACTCCGGTTCCTCTGTCAGAGACATGAGTGGGCCCAGAACGAATTTTACCTTGGGGATATGCTCTGGCCTCGATGGCGCTGAAGCAAACCCTACTCCTTGGTGCCTCTTGCCCAGTTGGCCCAACTCCACCAGCACCGCCTTGCCTTTGCCACGTCCTTTGGGAGGAGATGATTCTTCAGCAATCTCCTTCCCCTTCCTCTTCGAGGGGACCACGCTCGACTTCTTCGAGTTACCGGAGGAAGCCATTCGATCGGATGAAAAAGGACAAAACGGAGAACAAGAAATCGGGAGCAAAAGAGTCTGGACTTCGAAAATTTTGAAAGCGTGAGGCGAAAATGACAGCCAGAAGAGCTTAAGTATTCTGAGAAAAACAGGCGCACAAATCGAGATGACATGTGTCATCACCATATCAAATCGCGTGTTTTTGCAGGTACACGTGGCATCCATCCGTAGCAAGCGCAAAACCAGGCGAACAGCCGGGACCAGACGAAGCGTCGGACCACTGGTCCAAACGAGCCACCGGTCCAAACAAACCACTGGTCCGAGTGAACCGGACCGCCGGTTCAAAAAACCATTCTGACAAACCAAACATTCAAAAAAATCAAACTCCATCAACTTTCAAAGCTCTGCCCGAAGATCAAAGAAAAAGAACAAGCTATACTACTTCCTCGAAAGGGCAGGTTCGAAACTCAATCCTTGAACGGCTGATTTTAGCCGATCGGTCAAACTTGACCGATCGGTCAAAATCAACCGATCGGTCGATTTTCTACTGGATTTGGAAAAAACCTTGTGTTTTTTGCCAATCACCAAAACCTTGACCGGCTGATTTTAGCCGATCGGTCAAACTTGACCGATCGGTCAAAATCAACCGATCGGTCGATTTTCTACTGGATCTGGCAAAAAACTTGTGTTTTTTGCCGATCACCAAATCCTTGACCGGCTGATTTTAGCCGATCGGTCAAACTTGACCGATCGGTCAAAATCAACCGATCGGTCGATTTTCTACTAGATCTGGCAAAAAACTTGTGTTTTTTACCGATCACCCAAACCTTGACCGGCTGATTTTAGCCGATCGGTCAAAATCAACCGATCGGTCGATTTTCTACTGGATCTGGCAAAAAACTTGTGTTTTTTACCGATCACCCAAACCTTGACCAGCTGATTTTAGTCGATCGGTCAAACTTGACCGATCGGTCAAAATCAACCGATCGGTCGATTTTCTACTAGATCTGGCAAAAAACTTGTGTTTTTTGCCAATCACCAAATCCTTGACCGGCTGATTTTAGCCGATCGGTCAAACTTGACCGATCGGTCAAAATCAACCGATCAGTCGATTTTCTACTGGATCTGGCAAAAAACTTGTGTTTTTTGCCGATCACCCAACCTTGACCGGCTGATTTTAGCCGATCGGTCAAACTTGACCGATCGGTCAAACTTGACCGATCGGTCAAAATCAACCAATCGGTCGATTTTCTATTGGATCTGGCAAAAAACTTGTGTTTTTTGCTGATCACCCAATCCTTGACCGGCTGATTTTAGCTGATCGGTCAAACTTGACCGATCGGTCAAAATCAACCGATCGGTCGATTTTCTACTGGATCTGGCAAAAAATTTATGTTTTTTGCCGATCACCCAATCCTTGACCGGCTGATTTTAGCCGATCGGTCAAACTTGACCGATCGGTCAAAATCAACTGATCGGTCGATTTTCTACTGGATCGGTCAAGAAACTGTGTTTTTTGACTGATCACTCCAACCTTGACCGGTTGAATTCGACCGATCGGTCAAATTTGACCGATCAGTCAAATTTACCGATCATTCAAATTTGACCGATCAGTCTATGTTTTCGCTAACTCTCGACAAAGCTCCTCTACGTGTGTGACAGGGGGTCGTTAGCTTTGCACCACGAATCCAAGCCAGCCAAGGTGGCCTCTTAGCTAACTTGGAGGGGGTAACTGTGGGTGCAAATTTTGGTAAGAAATCTGCAAGCAGCGGGACCCACCGGCCCTGCCTGGTGGGCCCCCCGAGTACCACAGCGGGACCCACCGGCCCTGCCTGATGGGCCCCCGAAGACAACAGCGGGACCCACCGGCCCTGCCTGGTGGGCCCCCGGAGACTGCAAGTGGGACCCACCGGCCCTGCCTGGTGAGCCCCCGAAGACAATAGCAGGACCCACCGGCCCTGCCTAGTGGGCCCGAGAGCCTGTGGAATCCCCCAGGAGACGGAAACGGGGCCCACCAGCTTTACCTGGAGGATCCCCAGATCCGACAGCAGAAACCGTCATTTACCACCAGAGAATCCTATAAATAGCAGAGCCTTCGAATGTAAAAGGATCCGAAACTTCTGATTTCCACTCTGAGATCTGGTTTTCAGAATCCAGAGCTCTGGAATTTCTCAGCTTCCCATCTTCTACCTCTTTTTGATCTTCTTCTCTCCTCTGAGGAGATCAGAGTGTTTTCAGTGATACTCGGCCTATCGAGATCACTTCGATATAAGTGTTAGTGAATTCGGGTTGCTCCCTATAGCACGGAGACGTAGGCTTCGGCTGAACTCCGAGATCACATCTCTTGTGTCAAATCTCTGATTGCATCTCTCTCTCTGTTTGCATATCGAAAGCAACAACTTCAATCAACAGATCGAACAACGATCTCTTCTACTCCAAACCTCAATTGACTGGTGAGGCGAAGTCTTCGGGTCGGCACGAAGATTTTCCCCCACAACTTACAAAGGGGTTGTTGGTTAAAACAAAAGGAAAGAAGGATAGCTCTCTCTACACTACTTAAGCAAGCTTATGCAAGATGGAGGTGAACGCGGTAGAGAAGATGACATTCATAAATCTATGGCACAAGAGGCTCAGCCACATAAGCGAGAAGGGTATGCAAATTCTTACAAAAAAGGAGCTTCTACCCAGTATCGGAGGCACGTTGCTTGAGCCTTGTGATGATTGTCTTGCCGATAAGCAACATCGTATTTCTTTCAGAAGAACTTCTTATTCTATAAAGTCGCATGTTTTGGATATTGTTTACTTTGACCTTTGTGGCCCTATGAAGGTTAGAACACTTGGTGGTGCACTTTATTTTGTTACTTTTATTGATGATCACTCTCAAAAGGTTTGGGCTTATGCTTTGAAATCCAAGGATGGTGTTTTGGATATATTCAAACATTTTCAAACAATAGTTAAAAGAGAGAAAGGAAGAAAACTAAAGTGCATCCACACTAACAATGGTGGAGAATACTTGGGTCCTTTTGATAGGTATTGTGCCAAACAAGGAATCAAGCATGAGAAGATAATTTCCAAGACATCTCAAGAGAATGAGGTAGCCGAAAGAATGAATAGGACTATTGTGAAAAGAATTTGATATTTGTTACGACATTCCAAGTTGCCAAAATTCTTTTGGGGTAAAGCAATAAGGACAGCGGTTGACTTGATCAATCTTTCTCCTTTGGCTCCTTTGAATGGGGATGTTCCAAAGAAGGTTTGGACGGGAAAGAATATTTCCTACAAGCACTTGAGAGTTTCGGTTGCAAGTCCTTTGTTCATATTCCAAAAGATGAGAGATACAAGCTTGATGACAAGGGAAGGCAAGCACATTCATTGGTTATGCACATAAAGAATTCGACTATAGGCTATGGGATCCGATTAATAAGAAAGTTAACAGAAGTGGAGATCTGGTCTTTCTTGAAGATCAAACGTACTATTGAAGACTGTAACCAAGAGGAGAAGTCCAAAGTTTCCAATGGTGACCCCATTGACATGGATCCAATTCCTATTCCGGTGACTCATGATGATGATGGGGAGATGTGCAAAACACCCCAAATGATGTGGTTGAGAAACAAATACCTACTAGTGATAGTGATCATGGAGAACATATAGAGCATGTGCCACATATTGAGCCTCAAGTGAGGAGATCCACTAGAGAGCATCAACCCTCAAGGAGGAGATATTCTTCAAACGAGTATGTGTCACTCACTGATGGGGGAGAGCCAGAAAGTTACGAAGAGGTTTTAACACACAAGCACAAGGGCGAGTGATTAAAGGCCATGAAGGAGGAGATCAAATCTTTACATGAGAATCACACGGCTTTGCCAAAGGAAAAAACGGGCACTCAAAAAAAAGTGGGTGTTCAAGTTGAAGACTGAAGATAATTGCTCACATCCAAGGTACAAGGCAAGGCTGGTTGTGAAGGACTTCTGGCAAAAGAAAGGGATCGATTTTGATAAAATCTACTCTTCGGTAGTAAAGATGCCTTCAATCTGGATTGTGCTAAGCATGGCAACTAGCATGAATTTGGAAATTGAGCAACTTGATGTGAAGACGGCTTTTCTTCATAGTGACTTGGAGGAAAAAATTTACATGGATCAACCAGAAGGATTTAAAGTCAAGGACAAAGAACATCTTGTATGCAAGTTAAGGAAAAGCTTATATGGCCTAAAGCAAGTTTCACGCCAATGGTACAAGAAGTTTGACATATTCATGGATGAACAAGGCTACTCGAGGACAGCATCGGATCATTGTGTCTTCATCAAGAGGTTTGCTAGCAATGACTTTATCATTCTCTTGCTTTATGTGAATGATATGTTAGTTGTTGGACAGGATGCAAGAAAAATTATAAATTTGAAGCAGGAACTTAGCAATTCATTTGTTATGAAGGATTTGGGACCGGCTAAACAAATCATTGGTATGAAAATATCCCGAAATCGGAAGGAAGGCAAGATTTGGCTATCTCAAGAGCGGTACATTGAGAAAGTACTTGAGAGATTTCATATGGATAAGGCAAAACAGGTTGGTACTCCACTTGGTAGTCACTTTAAACTTAGCTCCAAGCAAAATTCTACAAGTGAGAAAGAGAAGAATGACATGAAGAAAACTCCTTATGTATCGGCGGTTGGCTCTTTGATATATGCAATGGTTTGCACAAGGCCCAACCTAGCTTATTCGGTCGGTGTTATGAGCCGATTCCTTTCAAATCCAAGCCAAGAACATTGGTTAGCCATAAAGTGGATCCTACAGTATCTTAGGGGCTCTTCGAAGTCGTGCTTGTGCTTTGGTCATGGAGAGCCATTACTACAAGGCTACACAGACACCGACATGGCAGAAGATATTGACACATGAAATTCCACATCGAGGTACTTATTGATATTTACAGGAGGAGTAGTCGCTTGGAAATCAAAGTTACAAAAGTATGTGGCATTGTCAACAACCGAGGCCGAGTTTATATCAGCGATGGAAGCTAGCAAAGAGTTATTATGGATGAAGCGATTCCTACATGAACTAGGGCACAAGCAAGAGAGCTCGGTTCTACATTGTGATAGCCAACGTGCAATACACTTGATTAAGAACTCGAGTTTTCACTCAATGATCAAGCACATCGACTTGCGGTATCGTTGGATCTATGATGTTGTGGAACAAAAGAAATTGCAAGTCAAGAAGATCCATACCGATAATAATGGATCGGATTTAATGACGAAGTCACTACCCAAGGAAAAGTACGAAGTTTGTACACGTATGGCGGGATTGGTGACTTCCCATGGTTAGTTGAGGTGATAATATTTTGAGATCCCTCCTCATAGGTCTGGAGGGGGAGTTTGTTGGGTATCCATCCCTATGAGGTCATGACCCAAGTTCGGCATCGCATTTGTTCTCGGATCAACCTTGTAACCAGCTACTATGTGGAACCGGCTTTGCAAGGGCTGATCTTTGAACATTTGTTGTAACAGTTAGAGTTGGGCTCAGGTGTCTGCATAGAAATTGTAGAGGATTTGTCAAGCTTTCCAACGGATCTGAAATCACCAGATTTCGACTCCGTATGACGATGTTATGGGCTAAAGGAACTTGACTGTTTGATGGTGTTTAGTTCAGCTTTTGGGACTAAGTTCATTGAGGCCGCCATTGCTCTAATGGTTAGTTGCATGTGCATGCATTGATTAGTGCTTTGTCCCATTGAATGCCCCTTTGCATGAGTTGGTATGAAGATGGTACGTGTTATTTCCTATGCTTGGTTGATTATTCTTTGCATGGGGAACCCATTGAAGGCTTAGGTTTTTTTTTGTTCATGCAATAAGACTTTGCATGTGGCTGTACATTCAATTAGTTCCCTCTCTCTCTCTCTCTCTCTCTCTCTCTCTCTCTCTCTCTCTCTCTCTCTCTCTCTCTCTCTCTCTCTCTTGAGTGTTTTGTGTGAGAGAAAGAAGTAGAAGACATTATCTACTCCGGTGACGGGTGCGGCATCCCGGCAATTAGATCTTTTTTTTTTTTTAGAATCCCTCTAGTGAGATGAGGGGGGGTTCGGCCTAGACCCCTACCTGTTAATTAAAATAAAAAGAAAGTACAGATAATGCCTAAGAGGCACCGACACTCGAGGTGTACCCATTTCCCACACGGGCTAACAAAATCGCCCTGCACTACAAGCAAAGAAAAAATGAAAAAACCGAAAGACCTAAGGCTTTGCAGTCCTGGATCTTTCCAAATCACGGATCTGTGCTAGGAACGATCCCGAGCCTTTCCCCTTGATGGATAAGCCGACAGCCGAAGATATATCAAGGATGGTGTTGTCCTCCAGCAGGTTGTGGGGTAGGCTCAGATCATCTCCATCAAGTTTGGACAATTGATCCTGAAGATCCTGCATGAGTGGGATCTTAGGCCGTGCTGGTCGGCGGTGCATGTCGGAGTCAAGGGCTCGAGATTTTGCTCGAAGCGAAGCCCTGGCTTCAATCGAGTCTGACCCCCGATTAGCTAGTCTAGGACTGCGACGAGCGAGTCCCCCCTCCACCAAGCCTCCAACTTGTGAAACCCCATCATCCGGGGGTGGGGCTACAGCAGGAATAGAAATCCCATGGGCCGCCTTACCGATGCTGACTCCCGAGTTGTCCTCGTTGACTTGCTGCTGCTCCTCCATTATCTCCTCAACTGCACTTCCAACTCCAACTCTAGATGATGCAGGGAGCTCATTGCTTACTACCGGGAAGTCAGTGATCTCCTCACCTATACTCTCCGTTGCTAGCTCTACGGTCGCGTCCACAGCCTCCGAAACATTAACTCCATCCCCCAAATCTAAATGGCGCACTCGGCAGCAAAAACTCCCACCCTCTGCAACAACACTCACCAGATTACCATCCAAGGGCTTCTCCTTAATAGCTCCACTCTTGAAGCCTAAGGAAAGCCCCTGCTCTGGATCCCCAGAACCCACCCTCTCCTTCTGACCAGTCCCTAGATGGTCATCATCGGTTCCCCTGCTGACCTCTACAATCAGATCTTGTTCGACAGAATTTGTTTTTTGGTGATCCACCTCTACGGTGAAGATTCTTGCGTATCCAAGGGACGTATTTCTCTTGAAGAAATTGGTGACCCTCTAGCATAGCCTAGAAAAGAAAATCTTGTAATCCCATTTGAAATATAGTGGAAGTTGCGGTGGGTTTTCAAATCGTGGTTTTTCCTCTCCATCTTGGAGGGGTTTTCCATGTAAAATATATGTGTATGATCTTTGTGATTGTTTTTTTCATTGCTTGCACACCGGGGGAGAAATCTAGTTTCTCCCAGTAACATTGGGGACGCAAGGCAACTGAGAGTGACTGGAGGGGCAATGGACAATAGGGGTGTGCATCGGTTCAAAACCGATCCATATAGACAAAACTCAAACTGATCCAATCTTGGCAGGTTTTGAATACTCTCAATCCAATCCAAACCGAACTTGGACAGGAATCGAACCCAATTAAAGTTGGTTTGGATTGGATGATCAATTTGGGCTTTGGCCCATTTGCTTATTAGACTTTTTTTTGGCATTCTAGTTGTAACTACTTTCAACTTAAAAACAGAATAAAAAACTATTAGGCCTAAATAAGATTTTTTAACTGATTTTTGAGTCATCCCACAAAATTTTCAGAATAAAAAATAAACTACTATATTTAAATTATATCATAAAATTAGTTATTTAATGCTTCAAGCATTGACATAATGTCAATTATTAAAACTATCATGTTATGATGGGAGGTATGAAACATAATGAAGGGACAACATCACAAAAAAACAATAGGATAAAATAGTTGCTTTGTTATTTATGAGCTCAAGCTTCCAAATACCAATTCTAGGATGACACCTGGCATATTTTATAACATATATACATATATCTGTCGGTTTGGTTTATTTCGATTTTAGATTTACAATCCGTCAGCCATACCATTAATCATGTCGGTTTTAAAAAAAACTCAATCCAATCCAATCCGTGGAGCATGACCGATCAAAATTGGTCAATTTAGTTTGGTTTGGCCGGTTTGGTCAGGATATTGCACAACCCCAAACGACAGCTGGTGGTATTGGACTAACATGTACACCCTTTCTTTTGTATATATACTAGTGAATGTCCGTGCCGATTGACAAGAAACGGGCGCCTTCGGAGCAAACCCCCCTCCCCCCAACCCATGGGTCGGTTCCGTTGTACAGTCGAACACAAAGATGAAAAAGAAATAGAGAAGGAAGAGAGAGAGAGAGAGAGAGAGAGAGAGAGAGAGAGAGAGAGAGAGAGAGAGAATCGGGAAAGGGTAGGGATAGTGGGGATGATGCGGTTAGAGTGAGAGATAGAGAGAGATTCGGGTGGGCCATAGGCGATGCGGAGAGATAGAGAGAGAGAGAGTCGGGTGGGGTGCGGACAATGGAAATGATGCGGTTAGAGAGAGATATTCAGGTGGGCCATAGGGGATGCGATGAGAGAGAGAGAGAGAGAGAGAGAGAGAGAGAGAGAGAGAGAGAGAGAGAGAGAGAGAGAGAGGGTGGGTATCACCACATCGATCAAACGGAATCGTTTGATCAATATAGTGTTCAGGATTATTTTTTTTTCGATGCATACCACTCATATATCGATTAGATCGGATAGATAATTAAGTTGTCTCTGCGCGATTTTGAGGATGGCAATGTTATAAATAACCTGAACGGCCTTAACATGTTATATAGATTTTTTTTGACTAGTTAATAAGCTAACTCTTATAAATAAATTTTTGCCACTGCTACGAGGATATTGTGGGAGCAATAATAACGATGACAAGGCAACCACGGGTGGCCGAATGGACAATGGATGCTATCAAACGAAATCGTTTTATTTCTCTCCCTTATATCTCTTGTCTCACTCACTCATTAGTTCGTTTGTACTTTTCCTCCTTATCATCCTCCTCATCGTCTCATCATCGTCGTCACGTCATCATCATCATTCTCATCTTTCCCATCCTCATCTCAACCCCATCCCGGATTCCCGATCCACATCCTCCTCCTACCCTCACACTCCTCACCCTCCTCATCGTCTAGTTATCATCGTTTTCGTCATCCTCCGCATTGCCATCCTATTCGTCCTTATCCTTATTATCAATTAACTTGTTGCTCATCATCATGCTACTCATCATTACGGTTATCATTATCTTCTCCTTTTCTTCCTCGCCTTCCACTTCTGTTCTTTCTTCGATCTCTTCCACTTCCTATTTCATCTCTTTCTGTTTATTCTTCTAATTATAAGGGGTCGTTTGGTTCGACTACTATTAATATTGATCCTTATAATCGAACTCGTGGCGGTGGAAGTTGTTGGAAGCAATATATGCTAGCGATAACAAGGCAACTACTAGTGGTAGGAGGGATGAACGACGCTAATAGCATATAGGACAATCATGTACTCTCTTCCCCTTATATCGATCTCTTGTGATCATCCACCCTATCTTCCTCATCCTCCCGCGTCTCCATCGTCGTCCTTATCTTCCTCCTCTATTGTCTACCCATCAACATCATTATCATCACCATCCTTTGTCATCATTCCCCTCATCCTCATCCTCATCCTCTTTGTCATTCTCATCATCCATCATATCCTTGTTATAGTATGATGTATGTCGGATCGGGTTTACTATATAGACGGGTCGGGTTTACTATACAATTATTTTTATATTTGGCTTGATTCTCTAATGAGAGCTACATCGTTCTCTCCAAACCCCTCTCTCTCTCTCTCTCTCTCTCTCTCTCTCTCTCTCTCTCTCTCTCTCTCTCTCTCTTCTATCATGGTATCAAAGCTGGGCTCTACCCGGTGATGACAGCGCTCCTCTCAAGCGACGGCCTCCCTCCTTGCTCGACAGCGCTGCATCTCTCTGCGGTCTCAACTCCACTTGCACTTGATCTCGCCTCCGACTGGAGCCCCCCGCTTGGACCCGTCCTGCGACCTCACCGCCTGCCCCCCTCCGACCTCCTCGCTTGAAACTAGGGGTGGCAATGGGTCGGGTTCGGGTCGGGTTGAGACATAGGTATAAGGGCAAAACACCGAACCCGAACCCGGCCCGTTTAATAAACGGGTCAAAAACTTAAACCCGACCCGCCTAATAAACGGATTGACCCGACCTGACCCGTATAACCCGTTTACTAAATGGGTCGGGTTGTGTCGGTTCGGGTTGGCTCAGGTTGGGTCAAGACAAGTCGGATTGGGCCGGTTTTGATCAGGTTGGCTTGGGTCGGGTTGACACAACCCATTTGGTAAACAGGTCAAGTCGGGTCAATCGGGTTATAAGTACAAACCCGAACCCGACCCATTAAATAAACGGGTCAATCGGGTCGACCTGTTTATGACCCGAACCCGTTTAGGCCAAACCCAAACCAGCTAACTTCGGATCGGGTTGGCGGGGCGGGTCGGGTCAAGGATTGCCACCCCTACTTGAAACCCCCCTCCGACCAAACCCCGCGACCCCACCTCTCCGATCCAACCCACCTCCTGCAACCTCACCACCCTCCACCTGCAACCCATCATGAAAACCCACCTCCCACCTCCGCCATCCACTCCTGTAGCCCCTCCCGCGACCCCCTCCCTCCGCCGATCATCCTCACCCGTACGATATCCCAACCCCTCACGAAACCCCACCTCCCTCCTCCGATCAAACTCACCCGAATGACCTCCCTACCCCATGCAGACCTCCCTACCACGGTACCACCCCTCAGACATCCCTACCAACAACCCTCTTCCTGCAGCCCACCCTACCAGCCCTCCTTCCCCTGTAGCCCAGCCTCCACCCTTGATCTGACCCTCCGATCAGGTAACCTCCCTACAGTCCCTATCCGTACAGACCTCCCTATAGCTCCCACCTCCCTGCATACCCACCCCACAGGCCTCCTTACAGTCCCCCCTCCTTGCAGACCTCCCTATATCCTCACCTCCCTACAACCCACCTCCCTGCAGGCCTAGACCTCCTTACAGCCCTCTCTCTCTCTGTGTTGGACCACTGCTGAGGGCATGCTGCCTTCCCTCCTCTTTCAGGCCGGATTTGACACTTGCTGAGGGTACTCATGCCAAGGACTCCTGCAGCACCTCTCGGTTCCTATACCGCCTACATACAGTGGTTGCTCGCCGAGTCCCTCCATCCCTTCTCGGGTCGAATCCCTTCGTCAAGTCAGCCGACTATGGGCGTGGTCAGGGTCCTCCATCATTGTCACGCGTAGGGGTGTAACTTGGGTCGAGTAAACCCGAGAACCGAACCAATTAACCCGAACTAAATGGGTCGGGCATTTTTAAACTTCGGGTTGGTTCGGTTCTGATATATCTTGACCCGACTAAATCGGGTCGGCTCTGAATTAGGGCTCGGGTAAACCCGAACCAACCCGACCCAGATCCTTATACTAGAGGTGCAACTCGACTATTAGTTTAAACTAGGGATGCAACTCAGCCATTAGTTTAAACTAGGCCATTAGCTTACATTGGACCCATTGCATCCCATGGTTCAACTCGGCCATTAGTTTAAATCAGACTCATTGCACCCCATGGTTCAACTTGACCATTAGTTTAAATCAGACCCATTGCACCCTATACTTTCAATATGACCCGAGTTGCACCCCTAGTTTAAATCAGACCCGAGAACCGATTTGAACCAACCTGATTTGGTTCGGGAAAATAGTAGAACCGATAACTTTTGGGTTGGTTTCGGTTTGGCTCAAACCCCAAACCAACCCGACCCGAGTTGCACCCCTAACAGAGAGAGACCAAACCCTGAGGATGAGTGGAGAAAAAGAGTGAGGACAGAGAAGAGGGTTGTAGTTGTTCTTCCATTTATCTTCTTCAAAAAAAAAAATTTGCAATAAAGGAAATGCATAAGAAGTCCCACTAAACTTATCTAACTAATTATATTTGTACAAATTTTTTTTTTATTAGCACTTAGGTGGGAACCTTTATAAAGAATGGCATGTTAATTCTGAAAAAGAGTTGAATTATAAACGACTACTACAAGCTACACTACGTCTTGTCTTACCCCTTCATGATTCCAAGTCCGATTATAAAAGAAAAAGAAGAGGTACAGAGCTGGCAACTATCATTCCAACGGTTCTAACATTCAAGTCCGATTGTGTTCTGGTCCGGGTATGGACAACCCGAGGCCTGAATCGAAATCCAGAATATTTTATTAATATATACTATTAGATGTAGTGTGTTAGTATTCTATTAGTCCCACCTCGGTTGTGATAACATAATGGTGTGCGTTCTCTCTCTATATAAGGAGAGGTAGTCTTATGTAATAAAATTGTGATCAATGAGATAATACAAGGAGATTTTCTCCCCAATCCTATTCTCTCTCCCCCTCTCTTCGTAACATGGTATCAGAGCCAACCCTCTTGGCCTAGGGTTCGACGCTCTCCTCTCCGACCTCAGCCTCCTCGGTCGTCATCGACGACATCGAGGAGGCCGGGAACAATATATATATATATATATATATATATATATATATATATATATATATATATATATATATATATATATATATATATATATATATATATATATATATATATATATATATATATATATATATATATATATATATATATTCTCTGATCTCCGAGCCCGCAGCACTGCCGGTCTCGCCCTCGCGCTCGCCGGCCACGTCGAGGCCTACTCCCTGCAGTAGCAGCCCACCGTCGAGCTCCCCTTGCATTGCTGCCGAGCCACCATCGCTGCAGCCGTCCGATCGAAGATCCGACGAGCCTCGTCGCAGCGCCCCGTGCGGCAGTAGCCGTCCATCACGATGTTCCACGTCACGACATCCGGTTCACAACCCTCTGATCCCATGGACCAGATGCCGGCGTAACCGGCGAGCATCGAGTTCCACGAGAGCAGATCTTGGCCGCCGGTGCCATCGAAGACCCGACGGGCGCTTTCTGGGTCGCCGACCGTCGAGTAGGCGGCGATGAGGGCGTTGCACACGTGAAGGTTGGCCGCGGAGCCGAATTTGACAGCGTCGGCGTGGAGGGAGGCGGGGGCGGAGGGGTGTACGGAGGAGCAGCGGAGATGTCCTGAAGATCCCGCGCCCGCATGCCCGCCGACCCGCCTGAAGATCCCGCGCCCGCCGACCCGCCTGAAGATTCCGGCCCGGCCCTACGCCCGCCGGATCCGCCGCGCTCGTCGGATCTGCTGCGCCCGCGCCGGCCGTCTCCGACACTCTCGCTCTCTCCCGGACTTCTCTCTCTCTCCGATCCGATCCCCCTCCTTTCTCTCCTCCTTTCTCTCTCTCTTTCCTTATCTCCTCTCTTTCTCTCCTAAAAACCAGTGATCCCGTTTCTTTTCTTTTTTTTTGAGCCCGATCAGGATATCTAGTCGTGTGTGTCCCTACACATGAGACACCTTGTGTGTCCCTTCACATGAGTCTCACCTACCACTGTGTGTCCCACCTACCACTGTGTGTCCTTTTTTTTTGCTTTGATCACAGCCGTCCATACATCCACGTATCGTCCATACATCCACGTATCGTGTGTCCTTATCTCTGTTTCCTTTTTTGCTTTGATCACAGCCGTCCATACATCCATGTATCGTGTGCGTTCTTTGAGCCCGTGACTGCACCCTTTGAAACCGATCATAGCCTACTTCTTTTTATTCCCTACTCTCTCTATAACTGATCAAAGCCATCCGATTTGCATCGGATGGCTCTACACCCGATCCGACCCGGTGATCCCCTTTTGAGTTTGAGCCTGACTCTGTGCTGTGCCCTACACCCGATCCGACCTAGCATAGCCGTTGGACCTGATCCGGCCCTCGTGCACTTTGACCCGTTGCGCTCTCTCTCTCGCCACCCGATCCGTCCCTTCCGTACACGACCGACTCTTCGCATTTTTCATCTTGTGCTCTGATCTATTGCACTCCCTCTGCGGCCCTGCGCTCGAGCTGCCGCTCCTCCTTTCGCTCCAGCCCGCGCCCATCGGTCTTGCTGGCTGTCGAAGCCCTAAGCCGTTTGATCCGGCCGCCTTTGCGTCCCGCGCCCGCCGTTCGCTGCACCTTGAGCTTTGTCAGCCCGCCTTGCACCCTGTGCCCTTGCGCTTTGTCAATTCGCCTGTCCCATCGCCTTGCTCTGTGCCCTTGCGCCTTGGTATTTTTGCGCTCTGCGCCCTACCGATCCGCCTTGCACCTTTTAGATCCTCTTTAGTTCCGGTCACACTTGTTTTGTGCCGGCTTTTGGATCCTTTCTCGTTTTGGTCACACTTGTCTTGTACCGTCTTTTAGATCCTTTTTAGTTCCGGTCACACTTGTTTTGTGCCGGCTTTTGAATCCTTTCTCGTTCCGGTCACACTTGTCTTGTGCCGGCTTTTGATCCTCTCTAGTTCCTATCACACTTGTTTTGTGTCGGCTTTTGGATCCTTTCTTGTTCCGGTCACACTTGTCTTGTGCCGACTTTTGGATCCATTCTCGTTCCGGTCATTCTTGCGTCGGCTTTCGGATCATCTTCCTTTCCTTGGTCTTGTGACCCTATCAGAGCTACGACTCTTCATCTTCTCCTTCTTCTTTGTCTGTGATGATTGAGATCTTCTAAGAGGTGTCAAGTACTTGCTTCGGCCGGGTGCTTACCTCTTATGAGGTCTCACGCATTCACATCTTTTCTTAGCCGATCTCTCTCCTTTCGGCCTCCGTTATTGCCGGCTTCCATCACCGTCGGCTTCCTCCACTCCGATCCTTAGTGATCATTGCCAATTCCCCCGGTTAACCTGCTTACAGGTTGGCCGGGTTCCCCCGGTTGTCCTGCTTGCAGGTCAATCGGGTTTCCAGGACGACTTGCTTGCAGGTCGTCCTGGCACTATCTTTACTTTTCAGCATAAAAAAAGGGTTATTTGATGTCATTTTTTTTTCTTTCTTTTTTTTTTCTTTATTTCTCCTTCCTTTTATTAAGCAAACTGATGTCGGTTTATACCTTACATCAGTTTGACGGGGGGTATTAGATGTAGTGTGTTAGTATTCTATTAGTCCCACCTCGGTTGTGGTAACATAATGGTGTGCGTTCTCTCTCTATATAAGGAGAGGTAGTCTTATGTAATAAAATTGTGATCAATGAGATAATACGAGGAGATTTTCTCCCCAATCCTATTCTCTCTCCCCCTCTCTTCGTAACATATACAATTAATATATAATTTTAGAAGAATCCACTTTACAAATATAAATGCCTCGGACTTTAGGAGCATTATTTCACATATATCCTTTTAATGTATATCATAATCAATGCTATTTTCTCCTTTTATAGAAAAAAAGATTTAGGAATATATCGTACTAGAAATGAGGGCTTAATTTGGGTCGTGTTTGGGCTTGGGCTTCATAAAAAGCTTTGGGCCGTGTTTGGGCCAATCCCAAAAAGATTTATTTGGGCCCGGGCTAGGTATCGGTAAACACTCATATGTTTGGGCCGGGCCTGGGCATGAGGTGGCTCGACCCGAGCTCGGCCCATTAACAGCCCAAATCATGACCTTGGGCATTTTCCAAAAAAAAATTACAGAAAAAAAAATACCTCAGAAATCTTACGATTTTGTAAGGGATTTCTATTCTTACACAAATAATATTTAAATTATTCTAGGAGTCTCGACATAATCATGGTATGCATAAAAGAAAAGTTATCTCCTAGATGAGCAAGCAAGAGTTCCTACAATTTAGTAAATAAAAGATTATGGAGTAATTATAGATAATACCAAAGTGGATGGCCGTCGATATGAACTATTATCAATTTTAATTATCAACTTATTATAAGAGTGTGTATCGAGTAATTACTACAAATCCGAAGGGTTTTCAACAATAGTTTATACCGCCCAACCTATGCGTATTTCAACAATAGTTTATATAATACCTAATGCAAGAATGCGGCATGATAGATGCACCTATAGGTTTTGAAATGTGTTGGTTTTTTGTGGATGTGTTATTTATTCTCTGGATAGAACATGCACAAAAAATCAGCACCTTCCAAAGCTTATAGGTGCATCAAAATTAAAATGATTCAAATAGACGATCGACAAAAGTTCTTTCAAATTTGATGCACCTATAGGTTTTGGAATGTGTTGATTTTTTTATGTATGTTCTATTCATGGTATGGATAATATATCCATAAAAAATCAGCACATTCCAAAACCTACAGGTGCATCTTAATTGGATTACCGTATTTAATGTATGTTGCGGGGTATTATCCTTATTTGTCTTGATTTGAGTCATAAATCAATATGTGAGAAAGCCATTTTATGTTGAGTCATTGTAGTACTTGCACTCCTGAAGATCAGTCAAGTGCATCACATCGGTTTAAGACTATCTAAGACTCAGCAGTCTATCTCAAGCTTTAGTTGCTCACTTGAGGGTCATGCAATGAGTGAGTCTACTACGGTAGATAGGATTTTTCAACAGTATCGTTTTTTGTGCATTTTAATTATTTATCGTTTTTATGTATATTGAAGATTCGATGTGATTTTACTTTTATTCCATGTTAGGGTTAGCCGATAAAATTGTGTACCATGGAACGAATCAACATGTGCTATGCACACAGGGGTAATGCTCCCCGGAGGGCTCGCAGGGGTACAGGGGGCAGCGCCCCTCGAAACCTAAACATTATTTAGGTTTTGCTCTTGCACGACTTCTTCGATTTTGCATGCATCAGTTTTATCGATCACAACTTTTATCGTGTTTTGCGCATATTGAATTTTGTCTTTGTCAGAGTCTAGGTCGAGAGGATCTAATACTTAGATTTTTTTTTTAAGTGTTTAAAGTCCATACTAGGTGTCTGGACAGTTGTTCAGACTCCTAGACAAAAGGTCGAACTTAACGCAATCTGTCCGAACCATTTGGGGCTTTTTGACATATGGTGTTCGAACTACTGTTTGGACTGCCTTCTCCGTGTCTAAGTTTGGTTGGGTCTTCCATCCAAACAACCGTTCGGACCGTAATCAAGTTGTTCGAACGACTATTCGGATGGCTAAACTAACAGTCAAACTGTTCCTTACTTGCCCGGACCGTTAGGACCTTTTTGATACTGGAAGTCCGAACAGCTAGTCGTTCGAACCGCCTTCACTGTGCCCTGTGGAGACTAGTTCTGCCGTCGAAACAACTGGTTGGACTGGAGTCCAAACAGCTATTTGGATCGTTAGTACCCAGTTGGTTTTCTATAACTACCCTCTTCTTCTTTTGATTTTGGGTGAAAAATTAGAGGAGAAATAATTCTTTCAAAATTTTGGTGGAGATCAACTTGTATATTAGGGGGTGTTTGGCATCATTCTGGAACAATCTATTTACATTCCGAATTCTACGATTTGGAAATAATGGCTAGTAATTGTTCCGGTAGAATAAAGGACTTGGGAATTAAAAAATATCAGTCCGGATGTTTCTATGCCAATCAGAATGCTGGACCATCAAATTGCTTTATAAATAGTAATTGACGGTAATAACCTCTTCTGGATGAGCATTAAGGGGAACAGTTGTTCCACATACCAAACAACCCTTAGTTTCCCCTCTTCTTCCTCCTTACAAGCCCTACCACCTGAGGTAAGATCTTATTGGCTTATAGGTTTATCTTCCACCATGTATTCTTTAATTATTTTTAATTCAAGCTTTATTTTTTCCTTGTTGGAATATCGATTGAATCCCTTTGCTTAGGTTAAGTGGGTTTGTTTTGGTTATTCTCTATCCTACTCTGGCAAATCACACGTGTTGGGTTCTTTCGTGCGAAACGGAAAAGGGTAAGGTCTTGCACGTGCGACACGGGTAAGAAGAACCCTAATTCCCCTTGGTATAGCCTCCATGCCCCCCCTTTATAAGGAGTCAAACGCATGGTCGTTGGACTCCTAAAACAACCCAAACACACTGCCAAAACTCCCAAACCGCAGCCCAAACCCATGTTGCCATGCCCGATTTGCCCGGGCAACTCTGTCTTGCATGTTGTCCTTCAAGTCATCGGATTAGGCAAGGGGCCAACTAAATTAGGTTTTACCTGGATCAAGACCGGTACGACCCCCGATCCGATACCTAGCCGGTACCGATACGTACCAGTCTGTATCGATATGTTCAAGTCGGTACCAACGGCCGATACCGACTGGTTCAGGTTATTTTATTTTTATTTTGTTGAATTTTTAGGTTTTTTGCCCTCAATCGACTAGTAAGTATGGATCCAGGGCTATGGGGTCCTTACAAAGATTGCCATAGTAGTATAATCTTCTTTTTTTTTTTTTTTTGAGAAATCCCTCTCAAAGAATGAGGGGGGGGTTTCGGCCTGAACCCCTACCAATTTATTAAAAAAGAAGAAAGGGGGAACCCAGCTCAAGAGTTACTATTACAAAGGTTCAACAGAAAACTCCTGGCACCCGCCGAAGCGCAGGACGCCCAGAGATGGATCAATGATCTCGTAATGAGGATGAGCCGATCCATCGACAAGGTCTTGCCCTTAAAAATCATCTGATTCCTCTCCAGCCATAACGACCACGAGATCCCAATGGCGAGCATAATGCAGCCGCGGCGACCTGGACCCTTGAAACGCCTGTGTCGCCAGGGTCCCCACAGCTTGGCGACACTGTACGGAGTAGATCGGACGCTCAAGCGGCGAATGAAGTGCTCCCACACCGACCTCGAGAAGTCGCAACCCACCAGCAGATGGTTAGCAGTCTCCTCTGCCCTGCCGCACAAGCCGCAAGCCGGGTCAGACACCCCCTGGTGGTTCCTCCATAGCAGATTGACCTTCGTGAGGATCTTGTTCCAGAGCGCGAGGAGCATGAAGATCTTCGTCTTTGGGGGGCATCTGGCTCTCCAGATCGCCTTGGCCGGAGGGCAAGGAATTCCCCCAAAGTTGAGGAACTGGTAGCAACTACGAACGGAGTAGGTCCCCAAGCTGGTCAACCTCCACCCCACTCCATCTGGGGCCTCCGAGAGAGAAACCCCTCCCAGAAGCTCTAGCAGCTGACCCAGTTCCTGATGGTGCTCCAGAGGGATAGGGCCAATGATATTGGGTTTCTAATCCATATTGGATTAGAATTCCTAAGCTAAAATTCCTTACTCCCATTATTAGGATTCTCAGATCAACCAAAATATCAATTCTGACTGACTTAAAACATCCCTAACTTATACTACTAAAATGACTCATAAACTAACTTAAAATAAAAAATCAAAAAATAAATAGAAATTATGACTCATGTATCGATATCCGTGCAGAATAGATCCACTTCGTTAAGCGTGTCTGCGCGGGTTTTGATCTATATCGGTTAAGGGTTTGGAGCAGGAGATTAGAGTTATCGAGGCAGGTTCAGTGTTTTGAAAACCGGACCGAACCGGGCGGTTCAACTAGTTTGGACCGGAGCCGGAACATGTTTCGGTTTGGTCTTTGAATAAACCGGCCGGTTTGTATGTTAACCCAGGAATCAAACCTTACCATTGAAGAATTTAGTAAATATCTATTTTAAAAAATATATTTTTATGCGGTTCAGACGGTTGAACCACCGGTTTTAACCGATTTGGACCGAACCGGATGCCTTTTCGGTTCGCCTTCTGGTCTGGTTTTGAAAACACTGGGCAGGTTTTGCTGAGGACGGGAAACGAAGGCATGGCATGTCTGGGTTCTAGTGTTGTACTAGTACCCCATTCCCGTAGGGTTTTTTTTTTTTTAGTACCATCAAGGTGAGGGGAGGTTTGGTATGAACCCCAACCGGTTAATTTGGTAGGTCCAGAAGAAAAAGTTTAGATACGATTACATACTACACATAGGCAACCCGAGAAATCGGTGGGCATACCAACGCTCCACTCGACTACAGAACAACGAATGCATCCAATTGCCTCATCTATCGAGCGACGTTTGTTGGAAAAGACTCTACCACAGTGCTCTCTTCACACATACCAAACCACGGCAAGCACCAAAACATCTCACTCTTTCCGTTCTCTAACAAACATAGCTTCAGCGCCAAGCAATCCACAAAACCTACAGAGATAGTGGTGGTAGCACTCACTCAATCGCCGCTGCACGAGCACACTAGAGTCTCCATTCCCCTAGTTTTCCCACACTACGGTCACAACCGGCTCATAGTGAATATCCTACTAGTATCCCCATTTATCATAGGTCAATTACAACCGCCAGAGCATCCCTCATGCACTAGGCCAAGTGCATCATTGTCACACGATGGCAGCCACCACGACAGGTGCATTGCACTCAACCCCAACTGTATCTCGTAGGTTTCTCTAATTTAAATGATGATTACAATGATAGGGATTGGCTCCGGTGTTCGTGATTGGTCCGTGATGCAAGATCAGCTGTTATCACGGTTACACCAAAGATTTTCTCCCGAAAACCGATGACTGTGATCAATGCCACGTAAGCAGTCTGTAAACTTGTCTATAAGGTTGAATACCATTTCTCAATAAGTAAATTGCACTTAGCCTCGACCAGGAGAAAACCTTTGGTAGAACCGTGATAACATCTGATCTGGCATCTCGGGTCAATTACGAACACCGGAGCCAACCCCTCTCTTTGTAATCACCATTTAAAATAGAGAAACCTACGAGATATCAGACGTGGTGGTTGTCATTGGGTGACAATGGTGCACCTGGCCAGTGCGTGAGGGATATCAGACGGTTGTGATTGGCATGTGATACCAATGATATGGTATCACGGTTATACCAAAGATTTTCTCACCTACACCGGAGGGCTGAGTGCGATAACTCCCACGTGGCAAACTATGGTGCCCTTACTATGGAATACTGGAGGAATGGCGTATTGGATTGGATCCGAATCCAAGGATTAAACATTCCTTGGACCTAATTTCATACTGGGCCCAATCCAAAACTTCGGCTTGGCATTTGGCATCCAAACCGATTAGCCAATTAGATCATGCCCGAGTCTAGAAATGCTCCATTCATGGTCGAAAAAACCCCAAATAAAAGGAATGTGGATTAAGGATTTAACATTAATTTCTTTTTTACATTTTTTTTTTTTGGATTTTTCTCTTAATAGTCCAAGTGATTATGCATGAAAAAATCGCTCTCTAGCAATATACTTAATACAATTTGTCATCTGATCCCACATCATATCTTGTGTACCTCACAGGATCCAATCCCTCTCAGTGACTAACTTCCCATCTGATAATGCAATTGTTCTGTTGTAACTTGTCAAACTCCTGATATCACCTTACAATCTTCGTTGTCGATCTCTCGTTACTTTATAAAGAACAAAGTCTATCTGCGACATTTGATCCAATCTCGTAGTAACAAAATACTTTTAATGAAAACTTCGATATCTTAGCTCATGGCCCTCTTCAAATAGATACTCAATAAGACTCATCCTATATCTATCTTTAAGCATCCTTTTCTAAATCTCTCCATAATTCTTATTTGCAACCATTAGTTTCCCTGAAACTAAGACCCATAATGTAAATTGACTAATTGATTTGGCTTAGGTGGTAATGCTACTTTGGGTAGTCAAATTGATTCACTAACTTGAGTGACAACTTTGATAAAGTGACTAACGGACTCAATTGACCAAAATAAAATAACGAGGTACTATGGCTAATCTCCCTGACGACAGATTGGTGGGGTGAAAAGGACAGGCAACAGGTCAAAATCGCCTGAAGTCCATGGTCCCTGATTCGGTTCGGTAAAAAGGATTACCAGAAGACTAAACATTCCTCACCATCGTCCTCCCTTTCTCCATGTTCTCTCTAGCTGCAGTGGCGGAGGTGAGCGTGAGTGGAAACAGTGGTGGTAGGCGCGATCAGTGGAGGTGGCGGTGGGGGCTGGGGCGGCCACGAGATACAGTTGGGCGACAACGCCGAGTAGCAGAAGCGAGAGCCAGGAGACAGACGGAGAGGTTCGGTTCGGGTTAGATTAGGTTTAGGTTTAGAATTAGGTCTAGGGCTCATCCCATGGCTAGTTGATCTTTGGACCATATTTCTTTGTGCATCGTCAAGGCCTATGGGTCGTATTTCTCCTCTCTTTTTTCTAATTAGTTCTCTCTTTATTGCTGAAAATAGACACATGCAATGTTGAAAAACTAATTTCTAATAAAAAGGTGAGCCGATCATCCTCCATTGTAAGCATTTTCCGTTGAAAGTGTATTCAGATTTTGCTGATTTTTATTTAGAAGAGCCTAGTATGATGTGATGATCAAAAATAGTTTAATAGTATCCCACCAATCTTTCCTCGTGCTATGGTTAGTTTTATCTCTTAATTTAGAGTATATGTTCATGCATGTAAAGCTAAAAACTTTGATGCAAAGTGTTTTGTTCAGACAAATCAATCACTTAGAAAGAAAAATTCAGACATGGCAATGTACTAATTTCGATTAGCATTCTTGGTTTTAGGGTTCATGAGTCTCGCGAGGTCGAGGGGTGGAATTCGTGGTGTGGAATAATGGGGCTTTTCGTTCGACGGAGGAGATGGGGAGTAAGGCATGGATTCTGGCGTCATTGGAAGACGAGCTCTGTGTGGCAGCAGGGTTCTGTGCAGCTAGCTCAATCCTCCAATCAGAGATGTGGGCACTGACGGGGGCCTTTCAGGAGTTGGCCAGGAGGGGTACAAGTAACATGGTTGTCCTCACATATGCTTCTCAAGTCCGAGGCACTTCCTAGGGGACGGATCTAGTTCCCCCTACCCTCCCCTTATAGATAGGGGGTCCCCAGCGGCAATGGTGTTTTGTGTTTGGTTCTCCTCGGGTGGTGCGGTCCCTCTTCTCGATTCACCAACCAAGGCCCGTATTTGGGGTAGCTCAGCTTCCTGCCGATCTACAGTGGGAGTGGCAAATCCAAGCCCCAGCCCGCAAACAGTGGATGTTTCAACGATGGGTCTCAAGATCCCTCTCCTTTGCACGGCGGAGCAGATCCCAATGGCGCGTGGTGAAGGAGGCTGAATTGACGGCAGCTGGTGGTTTTCCTCAGAGCTAATGGGTCCAATTTTTGGTTTTATTTTTTGGGATGGTCTTTCTTTTTCTCACGGTCTTCCGCCTGGTGTGGCTTTATATATAGAGAGAGAGGAATGTTACAGTGAGCTATTGGTTTAGAAATTGAGATGCAGGTATTTTGACCCCCCCTAAAAGTTTTGGAATTTGATAAAATTTGGTGAGGGTGTTCTTTAGGGTAAGATGATCATCCTTACCAATTTTATCAAATTCTAAAACTTCTAGGGGGGTCAAATGGTCGAAGCAAAATCTGTCATCCTCACCAAAGTTCATCAAATCCAAAAACTCCTAGGGGGGGTCAAAATACCCGCAGCTCACTTTCTAAACTGACACCTCACAGCTCACTGTAACATTCCTCTCTCTCTCTTACCTCTCTCTCTCTCTCTCTATCTCTCTCTCTCTCTCTCTCTCTCTCTCTCTCTCTCTCTCTCTCTCTCTCTCTCTCTCTCTCTCTCTCTCTATATATATATATATATATATATATATATATATATATATATATATATATATATATATATATATATATATATATATATATATATATATATATATATATATATATATATATATATATATATATATATATATATATATATATATATATATATATATATATATATATATATATATATATATATATATATATATGTCAGAATCCTGTGCCTTAAATTTTTGCCATCGATTGATTTGATGTCCTAGAGGGTTTAGAATGAGCTGATTTTTTGTGGATGTAATCATCACACCTTAGATAGAACATCCATAAAAAATCATCACACCTTAGATAGAACATCCATAAAAAATCAGCACATTCTAAAACTTCTAAGGGCACCATATACTACAAGTTTTATTCACCGTCCATTTTTATCTGTTAACTTTTATTATATATTTGATGCTCCTAGAAGTTTTAGAATGTGCTGATTTTTTGTGGGTGTTCTATCTAAGGTGGGATGATTACATCCACAAAACTCAAGGACATCAAATCAAAATCGATGGCAAAAATTTAAGGCACAGGATCCTGACCCATATGGGCAGGGACACTCTTTCTTATGGAATTACGCACCACCTTTTACCTATCCTAAGTGTTTCAGAATTTGATAAAACTTGGTGGGGATACTATCTATGGCAAGTTGATCATCCTCACCAAAAATCATCAAATTCTATAACCTCTAGGGTCATCAAATGTTAGAAGTTTTATCGATCGTTCATATTAACCGTTAATTTGAATAGCATATTTGATGCCCCTAGAGATTATAGAATTTGATAATTTTTAGTGAGGGTGATCAACTTGCCATAGATAGCATCCCCACCAAGTTTCATCAAATTCTAAAACCTCTAAAGTAGGTAAATGGCAGTGTGTAATTGTACAAGTAAAATCTCATAAGTAAGAGTATCCCTCCCTTATATATATATATATATATATATATATATATATATATATATATATATATATATATATATATATATATATATATATATATATATATATATATATATATATATATATATATATATATATATATATATATATATATATATATATATATATATATATATATATATATATATATATATATATATATATATATATATATATATATACTAGTAATGCCCGTGCTTATCGGCACGCACATCCGGCGAGGGCGTAACAAAATTTTGAGGGCGTGACAAAATTTTGAGGAGGGAGACTATTTTGAAGGTGGCAACAATATATTTCGAGATCGGCTACAATATTTCAAAGGTGAACAATATTTCAAATGTGATAACAATATTTTGAGAGCGGTGATAGTATTTTGATACATTTGATAATATTTTTATCAACACTACAGTGGCCACCTTCAGTGGGGGCACTCACATTAGGTGGCGACGGGCATTGTCACTGAATATATGACCCATACGATAGCTGACTATATGTCACTGAATATTACTACAATGTTTTAGATGTTTGATTGGATGTGAGTTTGGCAATTGGTAAGGCATAGTCGCGCTTGCCTTTTTTGCATTTAAAATGGTTTCAGTTTGGTTCCTTAAAAAAAAAGGGAGTTGTGGATAAGCCCTTTATAGAAGATGCTTTTAAGCACCAGCCCTGATAAATAGTTTGATTTAATTTAAGACTCAGCGCGAAAAGATATATGTACATTAAACCCCTATTAAATGGAATCCCAAAAATACCATTAGTTTTCATCATATGTTATTCCTTTGGAAATGACAGTAATGTATGGTCTTTGTCATTCAGCAATGCCCATGCATTACATGGTCCCTTCGGTGGCTAGAGATGCTCGTGCCTGTTAGCACTGGGACAGCCACCTTAGATGGCAACACACCCCTAGCCTCCTTCAACTACATCGGCACTATAACAAACACCTTCAATGGTTCATCACCAGTCGACCCACCGCCGATCGCTTCCCTCCACCGTCAACTCATCACTTATCGACCCGCCGCATGGTGTGCATCTGAATAGCAAAAATATTGTTCAAAGAAGGAGCACATCTTTACTACCTAGTTGATTTGTTGCACTTGCTTACGGCTTAATCGTAGTGTGTCACATCGTCGATTAAGAGAGAGAGAGAATGGGGTGGGTGGGGGGTATTCACTCGCTATCTTTCTTTTTTGTTAGCTCGCCATTTAAGTTGCAATTATTATATGACAATGGGTCAAGAGATATTAGCCGCTCTGCAAACCGAGCCAAAAGAACTCAAACCGGATGGGCAAGCAACTCCTCCTTGTAACGAAGTCAACAACAACAGGAACAATAATGAGAAGGTGATGATGATTGTGATTATGGTTAAATATGGGCCAGGTTGGGATTAATGGAATGATAAGAAATACATACCGGGTCAAAAGCAAAAATTCAGTGCATCCAACACAAATATGTATTGAGACAAAAGGGAAGGTCATATATAAGGCACGCATATTCGGCAATGGCGCCCAAATTCAACGGGGCACCCAAATTCGGTGAAAATATACCCACATTCGACGGAAACACTCACATTTCAGTACGCCAAAACATAATCAGCGACACCCACATTCGCCCATCAAAAGTTTGCATCTCTCTCTCTCCATATTGTATCAACAAAAAATAGAACAAAAAATATGTATAATTTAATAAAAGATAAACTATCACACAAACACAAAGAGAAATGGAGAATTAATAGAAAGAAAGGACTATGAAATAATAGAACCATACGGATCTCAACAGATCATGAAATCACACAAAACTCATGTCATACATCAAATACACCATTAGAGTATTATGAATTTATAAAATGAAATGAAACTATACAAAGTTATTGCCACAAAGGTAATACAATGAAACATCACAGGACATAACTGTGATAATTCAGAACCGACTAAATGGGGGATGCTCCTCCTCACCGATGGTAACTTTGTGATTTCAATACAGCTACAATAAATCACTCCTGCCTGAATTCTTACTCTGCCACAGTGACATCACTGTAGCTAGCGGTCAATGTACATGTACTATTACCGAATTGTTACTTTAACTTGCCAAATTGATACTCGAGGGATAAAATCCAACAAAGCAAACAAATAAATAAATAATCAAGGGACAAAATTAACATTTAAAAAAAAAAGAGTTATGGATGGACTTAACGTTAAACACAACAAACACAAGGGTTTATCGTAATACAAGATAAGTTAGAAGGGTCATAGACTAATAACCCCATTTACTTATTTCAAATAAAAAAAATCAAAATCTATTTTTTTTTCTTTCTTTAGTGATCTAACAATGACGAGGCTACGATACCCGTCGTAGGATTACGATAATGAAACCCTAATCGCCATGATCACATGCTAGAGGTATCCTAGAAGAAAGATATGAAACCACGTGAAACCATCAATGAAGGAGATGGTCAAATATAAAAAGCCACCACAGTTTATGTTTTTCGCTCCTAACCCTAGTTCTCTAAAGTCTTCTCACACGTGATAGGATGTGAATGAGGAAGAGAGACCAATTAGTATGGAGAGAGAATTACAACCGTATTTGTAGAACTCTAATTCTTTAAGCACTAATCACAAATAAAAGAATTGCATATGGGTCCTTTGAAATCGATTTCTACACGTTAATAGTAATATAGTCATAGCTTTACCTATTAATAGCAAAACTAAAATTAAAAATGATGTAGTATCACATAATCAGTGGAGTGAACTCACCATCGTGGCAACAGAATGACCCTTGGTTGGGGCCAGCTTGGGTTGCATTAGATTTCACTGGATCTGATTCATCAAGGGGGGACAAGACGGATGTTCTCTACGAGAGGTACCTGCAGTTGTGAACATAGCAGACAACAGTAACAGTACATAACAAAACAACAGCTCCTTTCAAGATGGATTTGTGAATGAAGTGGGGTTTGACTAGGGGTGGCAATGGGTCGTGTCGGGTTCGTGTTGTGTCTAGTGTCATGTCATGTCCAAAACCTCTAGACCCGGACCCAACCCGTTTAGCTAATCGTGTCTAGATCCTAAACTAGTACCCGACCTGTTAATAAACAGGTAGACCCGATAAGACCCATTTACCACCCGGGTCTATTCAGTTGACCCGATCCGACCCGATCCGACTCGACTCGACCTGACCCAAAAGACCCACTGGTATTATATATTATAGTATCAGATTGTGGGTAGACCTGACCCGACCCGACCCGACCTGTTGAATACTAAACGGGTCTTCCCGGGTCTACCGTGTCCAGACCCTAAACCCGGACCCGACCCGACCTATTGAATACTAAAAGGGTCTTCCCGGGTCTACCGTGTCCAGACCCTAAACCCGGACCCGACCCGTTTATTAAACAGGTCTATCGTGTCGACCCGTTTACGACCTGAACCCGTTTAGCCCTGACCCAGACCTCGTAAACCCGTTTAGCCCTGACCCAGACCCGCTAACTTCGTGTCGGGTCCGAAATTACCAACCGTAGGTTTGACTATCATGGCAGGAGCATGATCCTCCTGAGGGAGGTCACGGGGGCTGTAGTTGACTCATCAGAGGGAGCCGAGCCGAATCGAACATATGCTGGTTAGGAGATGTGAGCTTGGGAGCAAGCCAAGCCGTACCGAACCGAGCCGAGCCGAGCCAAACAGAACCGAACCAAAACGAGCCAAGCCTAACCGAACCGAACCGAGCCGAATCGAACCGAGCCAAACCAAACGGAATCAAGCCAAACCGAGTCCAGCTGAGCAGAACCGAACCAAGCCGAGCCGAACCAAGCCGAGTCGAACCGAGCTGAACCGAACCGAACCGAGCCTAACCAAGCGAAGCCAGCCGCGCTGAGCAGAACCGAAATCAACCAAACCGAGCCGAGCTCAACCGAACCGAGCAGAACCTTACCAAGCCGAACCAAGCTGAGCCGAACCAAACCGAGCCTAGCCAAACCGAACGAACCAAGCCTCACAAAATAGCTTGTTAAAATAGCTTGTTAGGTTCCATCTAAACCCAAAAAAAAACATATGTTATAAAGAATCTAATCTACATAGCTTTAGTATTCAAAAGTCTCTTCAATCCTTTTTGTAGTTGTTGATGACAGGGCTCCATCACCTCATCGCCAG
Source organism: Chamaelirium japonicum (assembly GCA_947650365.1). Classification (NCBI taxonomy): domain Eukaryota; kingdom Viridiplantae; phylum Streptophyta; class Magnoliopsida; order Liliales; family Melanthiaceae; genus Chamaelirium; species Chamaelirium japonicum. The sequence goes on along the minus strand of OX393560.1, from coordinate 38,971,139 downwards.
CGGCTAATAAAGCATACCTTGTGTTCTCACGGTGATGGTTTGCTCACTATTTCCTTCTGTTATCACTCCACCGATTACCACTTTGGTTCACCCACTACTTCCCTCTGTTGTCACTTGTCACTCCACATATTACCTCTTTTGAGGGGCTCGGTGCTTTTTTTTTTTTGGTATTTCAAAGGGGGAGTCACCGGACGTCTAGGAGGCGCCACAGTCTGGCACAAGCAAGAAAGCCCTGCTCATCGACGGTAAAAACATCAGAAACCACCACCCGACAGGAACAACCACGCTTGTTGGCTCGGTGCTTCCTGATCCACCGGTTGGCGGTCTTGTTATGCTTGAGCCGGTATGTGGCGCCTCATATATAGATCTGCTGGTGACCTTCCCCTTCAATGAAATTTGACCCAAAAAAATTGTGCCACATAGATGAGTACAGTTATCTATATAAATTGAGCTCTACCCTCCTCATCAAGTTCACTGGTTCCATGTAGGGGTGTCAAGGGGTCGTGGTCGTGTCTAGTTTCGGGTTGTGTCCAAAACCCCTAGATCCGGACACGTCTCGTTTAACTAATTATGTCTAGATCTTGAACCCGTACCCGACCCGTTTATAAACGGGTAGACCTGATAAGATCCGTTTACCACATGGGTCTATTCAGTTGACCCGATCCAACCCAATCCGACTCGACCCGACTTGACCCGATAGACCCGGTGGTACTATATAATACAGTATCGGATTGCGGGTAGACCCGACCCGACACGACCCGTTGAATTTTAAACGCGTCTTACCGGGTCTACTGTGTCCAGACCCTAAACCTGGACCCGACCCGTTTATTAAACGGATCTATCGTGTCGACCCGTTTACAACCCCAACCCGTTTAACCCTGACCTAGACCCGCTAACTTCGTGTCAAGTCATATGAGGTCTGCCGTGTGGGGCCCAAAATTGCCAGCCCTAGTTCCATGACCTTTAAACCATGTAAACAATAAGATCTACCCGACAACAGGTCTTCCAAATCCTTGGTTGGTCCCTTTCTTGCTAAGTTGACGACAGCTTGGTTCGTCCCTGCTCTGCCTTCTCTAGGTGCTTGGAGTAGGGGTGGCAATGGGTCGGGTCGTGTCGGGTTCATGTCGTGTCTAGTTTCGTGTCGTGCCCAAAACCCCCAGACCCGGACCCGACCCATTTAACTAATCCTGTCTAGATCCTAAACCCTACGCAACCCGCTAATAAACAGGTAGACCCGATAAGACCCGGTAAGACCCGTTTACCACACGGGACTATTCAGTTGACCCGATCCGACCCAATCCGACTCGACCCGACCTGACCCGAAAGACCCGTTGGTATCATATATTGTAGTATCGGATTGCAGGTAGACCCGACCCGACCCGACACGAGACGACCCGTTGAATACTAAACAGGTCTTCCCGGGTCTATCGTGTCCAGACCCTAAACCCAGACCCCAACCTGTTTATTAAACGGGTCTATCGTGTCGACCCATTTAGCCCTGACGCAGACCCGCTAACTTCATATCAGGTCGTGTCGGGTCCGAAATTGCCAGCCCTAGCTTGGAGCCCCATGGGCACAGGCCAGGCAATTGATGCTTGGATGACGAACCACCACAGCTTTGGGCAGCTGGTAGTGGTACCGCTCCTCGTGACCAATATCCTGGGTTCGATACCCACTCTCCGCTCGTTGTGGTGCTCCAGCTCATTGTGCAGCGATTTTCTAGGGCCAGGTGGGCCCTTCCGGTAATAGGTATGGCGCCTCCGCTCATTCGTGCGGTGACTTCCTGGGGCCATGTGGGCCCTTCCCTCACGTGCACGGCTCGGGGTGCAGTGTGGGGCAGGTGGGCCTTTCTCTTGTGGCGATGTAGCCGCGCACCTGTGTGGTGACTCTTGGGCCCTAGCTAGGGGCCCCACTATGTGGCCAAAAAAAAAAAAAGGCTTCGGTGACGAGGGTGCGGGTTCGATTCCTTTTACGTTTCCTATGAGTGGATAGCGAAACTTTTCGAATGGGTCGGTACGTATTCCCAGAGGGATTAGTCCGGGCCCAAATTGGGTCCATTGCCTGAAAGGTTTCAGAGAACCCACGAATCTGAAAAAATAAAAATAAAAATTCTTTCGCATCAATTTGGTCATGGTGCTCCAACGGGCTCCTCGATATTTTAACTTTTTGAAATTTTGCTACTGCTCTCGCTGGGGCTGGCGAGAGCTGGTGGGGCCTCCTGTTTGAATAAAACAGCAGTATATTGGCATTGTTAATTTCCCAAACAGCCCCTCCAGAAGTTGCTTTCATGGGTCCATGATTTGGTCTTTTCACAAGAAATAGGGACAGATTGAAGAGCGCATTGGAGTGCTTTCCAATTTTGACTCCATACTTTGCATACTTGGCCGCTAGAAGCCCCAAGAATAGGGAAGGCACCTAAGAGGTTATCACGGAAGTACAAGGCAGGATAATCATATCGTTGCAACGTTGTGTTATCTTACACCGGATCAAATAGGGGTGTGCAGGATCCAAACCAAACATACTAAACCGATCAAACCAAACCAAACCGACTGATTTTGATCGATTTCGACGCACTCAATGGATCGGATTGGATTGAATTTTTAAAAAAACGACATTATTGGATCGGTTGACGAATTTGTAAATCTAAAACCGACTTAAACCGAACCGAGCCGAACCAACATATGTATATACATACAGTATTTTATAAAGTATACCACATATCCTAAAAAAACCCTTGCTACTATGGGTGTACACAGTTCGGTTTGGACCTTCGGGATGAACCAGGAACCGAACCGGTCCCAATGGTTCCCAAATATTTGGAACCAGAACTGGACCGTAGGGAGCATGGAACCAGACCGAACCAAACCATATAAAACCGGTTCAGTTCGGTTCGGCTCTCCAATTCCACTAGTTTTCTATGCACCTCTAGAAGTTAGCATAGGTCCATCATTAGAGCATATAGAAATAAAAATATATTAAAAAACCGAGGATACAACTGTCAACAAGCAATCTTGAAGCCAGATACATGATATTGTTGTAAAGATCAGTAGGGCCCGTTACATAATGACTCTACCTGCATCACCTGTATTACCCGACCCATGAATGCACTATGCATGTACATGAACTGGTTCGGTTTGGTTTGGTTCGGATAACTGGAACCCAGACCGGGAACCGAACCGGTCCCCTACAATTCTGCACTTTGGGAACCAGAACCGAACCGATCCTGCTAGAAACCGAACCAAACCGTACGATTCAGACCGGTTCAGTTCACCGGTTCCAATGGTTTTCTGTGCACCCCTACTTGCTACCAACAACCTATGCAATATTTTATGACTCAAAATCAATTAAAAATCTTATTTAGGCTTAATGATTTGTCAGTAATTATTAGTTTTTAAGTTGAAACTACGTCCTAATATAAGTAGAAAAAAAGCCCAATAAGATTATAGGCCAAAGCCCAAACCAACTTTAATTAGATTGGATCGGATTGGATTCCATCCTCAGTTCAGTTTGGATCGGTTTGAAAATCCTCAAAACCGACCAAGATTGGATCGGTTTGGGTTTTACATAAATAGGTTGGTTTCGAACCAATGCACACCCCTAAAATGAAGGAATCAAATCTCAATTTTCGTCGGAATCCTGGAAAACCAGCTGTACACATGGAGAAAATATCAGCATAATTCGGCAAGTTTATGTATACGATGGTTCATCTGGTATCCCGGAAATACATGATATTTTATAGAATTTTCCAGAATATCTCAATTGTTTTTGGTTAGACAGAAACCTGTAAATGCCACTCCACAAGAGAGACCACAGTTCCAAGTTCCTCGCCGGAGGCCGAACCTTGTTTCTGCCCCACAGGTACACCACTTTATTTAGATGTGACACAGCTTAAGGCAAGCCCCGGATTCGATCCTGCGACCACCCGGGAGGGATACAAGGGTTCACCAATTGTAACATGAAACAGAAAGTTGAAAAATAATTCTTACCCATAATTTGTTATGCACCTTTTTATTTATTATTATCATATATCTTAAATATTTAAAGAAAAATGTGTATACATAAGCAAATATTTGTCTAAAATACTACTTTAATGTTCTTTTTTGGATATGAATGGAAATATTTGTGTATACATACGCAATGCCGAGGATAACAGTTCACTGTACAACAAGTATGAAGTATCTCAACCCGATACTACTAATGTCATGCTATCAAACATTAGTCTTATGCTAGTGGGTGGACATATAGCCTTCGAAACCACCGCCATGTGGTTTGTCTGTCTTCATCTCTGCGGGGATGGACGAAACAAGAGTCAATTCCGTTACCATCATGTAGAAAGGCGGCCGTCAGCTCTCTCTCTTGCATGTCTCTCTTCTTGAATCTCTTCCAACTCATCATCATCGCCTCGCTTTCCGGCTTGTTCCTTCCAGTAAGCCACCACCCTCTTCAACCGAGCAATTTCCTTAGAGTAGACATTCTTGCTCGGGTCATTCACAATGCTCCTTACCCTCGATGCATATCTGTACGCAATAAACCAATCCATTTAGAAATTATCAATTTTATAGTGAAATATAAGTTAGGTCTCATGTTTAATAGTAAAGCATAAATTACGAACAAAATGTAATTCAAGTCGAGAAGTTAATTTTATAAAGTAAAGGCTGAAAAAAGATCAAGAAAGACCGAAGGAGAATAGAGGACAACATACATCAAAGAATTATAGGTTTCCTCCAAGTTCGACTGGGCAGGAGAAACGTTCACAAACATTAGAGTTTTAGCATTGCCGCCAAGGGAGTCACTCATGAGCATTGTCAACTTATGGTTCCGATAGGGTATATGTTGTCCATCAGACGACAAAGCACCGATCACATCCCCAAGGGCTGAAAGAGACTTATTGATGCTTTGGGCTTCCTTTAGCTGATTCCCTGAAGAACCTGACTTCTTTATCCTTTCAGAACCGGCAAGGTCAACAAAACTAAGCTGCCAATTTGGGTTTAAAAAATGTCAGAATGGTATTTGTAGAGAATTATGAATAATACAATAATATGTCGCCGATCAGTAGTAAACCAAGCAATGAACAAGTAATGTGGTGTTACTATGTTCATGATGACCAATCCTTCTTTAGTTAGCATATTTTGACCTTAGTATTCATTTTAATGAATAGTCTTACCTTTCCTTTGGCAAGAGATTGAGTTTGAAGATTGGTACTTTCAATGATAATTGAGAGTATCAAATGCGATCTTGAACTTTCATCATTCATATGTGTTCCAGCAATATGTCTCTGCTCGGAACCTCTTGAAATAATCGATGTCAGTTCTTCATAGGTTGAGATTTGGACAACTGTCGCATTCTCTACGGAGACCATCCCCTGAATAATGAATATCCACCAATATAATAGTTTATTTATATTTTCTGATTATAATACAACTAAAACATTTTCAATTCATAATTTTTGCATACATAATTGATAGTTACGGAAAAAAAAAAACATTTTCTGTGATCAAGTAATGACCCGAAAGACCAATGCAGTTCATAGGCAACAACGAGATAATCATTATAACAGTAACTGACATATATAAATTGAAGGAACGAACGCAGAAACTATAAGATGGATGAAAATCTAGTGTCAAGTACAAATAGAAATCAACGTCAATCATTGAATACTGTCAAAGAAACACACCCACATACGAGCGTTCAATTTGATACTCCATTAAGAAAGCAAAGGTCCTTCTGAGTTCCATGGTTTAAAGCATGTACTGTACCTTTATGAACAAATACAAATTAATTTTCAGAATTACTTCCATGTTACCCCTGCTCTGTTCGTCCTCCTTTTCTCTTCAAGATCTGTATAAGTATGCATATTACATAGCATCCTTTGTACAGTTGACTTAAGAGGAACACTACATCCCGGCGATCATGGGAAAGGGGACAAAGGGGATTAGGATTTTGCAGTTTTTTGTCATGCCAACGTTGTGGTTCATTTTAGGTTCCCTAGCTCTAAATGTAACTCGTATAACATCAGAAAGAGTTCTTATTGTGTTTGGGAAAGATGGAAGTAGAGGATGAAGCATTGTTAGAGACTCAGCCTAAAGGTGAGGGTTGGAACATTAATCTTTATGCCTTTAACATATAAAATTGCTCAGCAAGGTCCCTACCCATTTTAAATTGAGAAATTATAATTCTACTAGTTGGAGTGGTAAGGTGGTTAGACCCCCTTAGTAGGTCAGTGAAGGGATCTCCTAGCTATTGAGCTCTGAACTGTAAAAGATCATTAGGCTCGAAACTTTCACTACGTCATTTGCCAGTTTTCGAGTTGAATATCCTTTTTCACATCATGTGACGTCCTTTCATGCGAGTCCCTCGTGAACCTAGGTCGTTTGATGACTTCAAAGACTTTATTGGATCATTTTCCTTAGGCCTTGTGTTCAATGGTCACCTCTTTGATGCTTCTTTGGCAATGTTGATTTGTGCCTTGATAGAGTGCCCACCTTGACTGTTGTTGAACAGTTTGCTAGTCTAGGATGTACAGCTTTAAGGATGTTAGGGTTTCTTAGGCTGACCTGGAGATCCTATATTTATTAAGGTGCATCTTCAGTGGCTTCTTGAGCATTTTTATGCTTGGAGGAGGCTTTGAATTAATGCTTGTAATTTTCATGGTCCAACATTGATAATGTCACATCCACTTCACCATCTCAGCATACGACAAGTTCATCTACCCATAGAGACAGTGCACTCATGCTCCTCAATGGACATTGTTCGGGCACTACACCTGCTCTGACTTGTCCTTTCTGCTTAAGGATTATTTTTCCATACTGCTGCTACGAGTGAGGTCAGGTTTGTCATTCCCTTGATAAACCGTTGTGGCAACCACCTTGAGTTTAAGAGGGGAGGGGGCTTGAGATATGTAGTATAGAACTCAGTGTCCCGGAGTGTATAGTAGTGTACATATACTCTTCCATTCTTAAACCTTTATGTGGGTTTCTACATAATCTTATTCTGGCATTCTCTATGTTGCCACCCCACATGGGGAGGTGGAATGACGAGGACGATGAAATCTTTGAGAAGGAATGTGACATGCTCGAGGGAATCATCAATAAGATACTCGAAGCGGCACTTGATCTGAGGGATACAGGTGATTACCACCTAAGGGACCTGTGTGCACTACGTTACATGCTCTAGTTGTGTGGCATAGCTGCAATATAGTATGAGAGTTGAAACTTCACTTACTCCATGTCGTAACAAAATTCAGGTTCACGTTTCCATTTCCCGTCAAAATAACACAGTATTTCACTAATTGACAAATAAAGATAGTCAATAACCCATATATATATATATATATATATATATATATATATATATATATATATATATAGGGGGCTGCTTGGTTGCGGTCTGCGGTCCGTGTCCGCAGCCGTCCGATGCACCAGCCGGGTGCATCGGCTGCACCGCAGACCGCATCGGGCGGCTGCGGACCCGGACCGCAACCAAGCATTCTCTCTCTCTCTCTCTCTCTCTCTCTCTCTCTCTCTCTCTCTCTCTCTCTCTATATATATATATATATATATATATATATATATATATATATATATATATATATATATAGGGTCCCGATCCAGTGAGAAACCTCTTATATGAGAAACCTACCTAGAGGTTTCAGAATTTAATGAAATTGGTGGGTGTGCTATGTATGGAAGTTTATCATCTTCACCAAAAATCATTAAATTCTAAAACCTCTAGGCGAAACAAACATGCTATTCAAATTAATGGTTTTTATGGACGGTCAATAAATCTTCTAACATTTGATGCCCCTAGATGTTTTAGAATTTGATTATTTTTTATGAGGATGATCAACTTGCGATATATAGTACACCCACCAAGTTTCATTAAATTCTAAAACATTTAGATAGGTTTCTCATATAAGAGGCTTCTCACTGGATCGGGATCATCTATATATATATATATATATATATATATATATATATATATATATATATATAGGGGAGGGATACTCTTACTCATGAGAGATAACTCATAGAGTTACTAATGACCCTGACCGTCCGATCAAAACAGGCAGACGACTGAGATCCTCTCTCTCTCTCTCTCTCTCTCTCTCTCTCTCTCTCTCTCTCTCACACACACACACACACACGAGCGGCAGCAGCCCCCGACCTCCCTCTCCCCGACCACCCTCCACCTTCGACGCCCGACCTTCCCTTCCGGCGCCCCCGGCAGCCCCTACTGGCGCCCCCCGACCGGCAGTCCCGACGGTGAATCGCACTCGTAGCCCCGACGGTGAATCGCAGCCCCGACGGTGAATCGTAGCCCCGACGGTGAACGGCAGTCCCGACAGTGAATCGTAGCCCCGACCGACAGTCCCGATGGTGAATCGAACTTGCCGGAGCCGAAGGGGAAGGGCTGGTGCGATCGGCGCCGGAGCCGGAGGGGGTCAGGACTGGTGCGATCAGAGGGGAGAGCCGGAGGGGAAGGGCTGTCGAGGCTGCCGGAGGGAAGATCGGGGCTGCCGGAGCTGGAGGGGAAGGTCGGAGCTGGAGCCGGAGCCGGAGGGGAAGGTCGGGGTCGGGAGGGGGATCGAGGGGGGGCGGGGGTGGGTTACCCGATTGAGAAAGAGAGATAGAGAGAGGGAGGGATAATGCCATTATGATCTAAACCGATGGTTATTTTGATCAGACGGTCAGGGTCATTAGTAACTCTATGAGTAATCTCTCATGAGTAAGAGTATCCCTCCCCATATATATATATATATATATATATATATATATATATATATATATATATATATATATATATATATATATATATATATATATATATATATATAAGAAGCACTGACACTGGTACAAGGACACGGGTACGACACGACACGGGTTCGCCGACATGGCAAATCCTAAAAAAGGGGACACGGGTACGACGAGGACACGGCAAAATAAATTAATTTTTTTAAATTTATATTTTAAATGTGTTTACAATCATATATATTTCAATAACCGAAAAAATCTCATAGAAAACAACTAAAATGAAATTTTAATGCATACTGAATCGCTATCGTTAGTTACATCCAGCCGATCGGTGAATCACAAACAGCTCTAAATGGTATGGAAAATAACAGTTGTGTTTCAGTTTTGACTTCAACATATTTGAAATCTTAGAGGATAAGATAAGTTAAAGCCAAACCTGAATCGTAACCGTCCATCATAACCATCCTGACAAGTGAATCACACTCAGGCCCAAATGGCATGTAAAAGAACGGCTGCGGTTCAGTTTTGGCTTCAACCTATCTGATTCTCTGAGGTTATAATCTCAGAGGATCAGATAGGTTGAAGCCAAAAATGAATCACCATATCTTGTAACCCGACCCTATATCAAACAGTCCGTCAACCCGCAATGTCCCGAGTGTCCGAGGAGTGTCCGATCGTGTCCGGCTCCCAGAAGCACGTAGGATATGGCACATGCGTGTCCGATGAGTGTCCGACACGTGTCTGACACGGGTACAGGAGGCCTTGGGAAGTGTCCATGCTTCCTATATATATATATATATATATATATATATATATATATATATATATATATATATATATATATATATATATATATATATATATATATATAGGGGCATGCTTAGGTGCGGTCCGCATCCGCAGCCGTCCGATGCACGCGGTGCGGTGCGGTGCACCACATCGGACGGCTGCGGATGCGGACCGCATAGACCGCGCCTAAGCATTTCCCTATATATATATATATATATATATATATATATATATATATATATATATATGAACAAGATGGTAAATTTCACGTTCATAGAAAATATCTATATAGGAAAATTGATGTTAGATTCTCTCACCATAACTAGTATTCAAGATCAAATCAGCCTATTTTGAAAGGCTACTAATGTTAGGGCTGGCAATTTTGGACCCGACACGAAGTTAGCGGGTCTGGGTCAGGGTTAAATGGGTTCGGGTCGTAAACAGGTCGACACAATAGACCCGTTTAATAAACAAGTCGGGTCCTAGTTTAGGGTCTGGGCACGGTAGACCCGGGAAGACCCATTTAAAATTCAAAGGGTTGTGTCGGGTCGGGTCTACCCGCAATCCGATACTGTAATATGTAGTACCAGCGGGTCTATCGGGTCGAGTCGGATTGGGTCGGATCGGGTCAACTGAATAGACCCGTGTGGTAAACGGGTCTATTCGGGTTTACCCGTTTATAAGCGGGTCGGGTACGGGTTTAGGATCTAGACACGATTAGTTAAACGGATCGGGTTCGGGTCTAGGGGTTTTGGACACGACCCGAAACTAGACACGACACGAACCCAACCCGACATGACCCATTGCCACCCTAACTAATGTAGCAAAACCTGTGGAAAAAATGTTCTAATACTAAACCGATGCAGTAAAAACTATGGAAAGAACTCTCTTATACCAAATTAATACAAAAACAATAACAATGCTCTGATAATATTTTGATGCAAGAGACTTAGGACATTGGTATGTTTAGGGTTTTGTGCGAGTTAGAAGCTGATTTTCAATTCTGGGAGATAGAAATCATATCTCACCATGATCAAATTTTGTATTACGATGGCAAGCAAAAACAAAACTAAAGTGGATGTGATGATGACTAGTGGTGGTGGGGATGTTAAATGGTTTTGTGTTAGGAGGTTTGATGGGAGAATTTGGACAAACAAGGGCCCACTTTCCTGAAAATTCTGTGATAAATTGCTTGATTGTAGTAGGGTTGTTAAAGGCTTTTGACGATATCTAAGCTTTGAAACAAGAGATCTACAAACGAATAACTAGATTTGATGAAATTATAACAATTACGCAAAAAATGAAGGATGAAGAACTAAATCGAAAGGGCAAGTGCTAGAAGTGTCTCATTTCTAGAGGCATCAAGGTGTCTCACCAAGATATTTCTATGACACCGCATCAGGGAACCAAAAAAACTCACAAAGGCAATTGCAACACATACAACAAAATAAGAGGAAACTCAAAGGATTTGATGGAGGCCATAGGCCCCATTTATAGGTACAAAAAGTCGCCTTGATCCCATTATTATTGTTCCCAATAGGATCAGTATTCCTCTCCCTTAAGGGGGACAACCAGCTTGAATAAGAAGGATAGGTGCCAGCTTGATTCTCATAGGTATTCAGCCCCATTAAGGGGCATAGGTATTCAGCCCCATTAAGGGGGGAAGCCAGCTAGAAGGGACAATAGAGGACTGGGTATAATGAGGTCAGAGTATTAGAGTAATCTGAAGCTCCCATAGCACTTCATAATCCAATATAACACCTAAAAATATGACTCTTTTTAACACATCACTAGTAGAAAACACTCCTAAACTCAATTTAACCAAAATTCGAACTGAATATGTCAGAATATCATAACAAAATTAAAAGACCACAAAAATAACGCATACTAACTTTATGGCTTTGTCAATGAATCCTTCATTATCAAGGAATCCTAGGATTCCTATCTCATTTAAAAATCCTAATTTGAGTAGAAATCCTAGTTCCTCAAGGAATCCTATGATTGAGTAGGAATCCTAACTCATCAAACCCTACTCTAAATAACAATCCTTTTTTAACTAGTAAACCTACCATATTAGGATTTTTTTTTTATTAGGAATTATAATCAATGTAGAAAACCTATAAATTTAGGAAACCACTTATTCAGCTTGAGCCTTGATTTTGCATAAGAAACTAATGTTCCCAGAATGACAGTTCCCATACTAAATAATCCACAAATAAAAGATAACCAATAAACTATTTTTTTGCTAATAAAAAGAAATATGCATCACTGCTTGAATAACATAATAAAAATGTAAAATTACCTTCGAGTCCTTCTTAATATCCAATTTTACACGCTTTGCATTTTTAGGTAGTAAGAGATCCACAAGCGTATCTTGATATAATTCGACCATATAAGCCTGCAAAATTCATTAATTAATTCAATTTTCAGATATAATTATACGATATAAGCCAGCATAACTACACCATATGCTAATTTTGGAGATAAAAATAATAACATCGAAATGAAATTAAGATAAAGAGCATACCATGCTTTTGAAAAATAAATTTAGAAAGTGTCTTAGTTGGGGAATAAAGTTAAATGGTAATTATGAAATATTATTACAATGATTTTTTGATGTAAGATATGATTGTGCATGCTTAAACATTTCAATAAGAAAATCAGAAGCCTAAGCATTATTAATAGTTTTTGCAGAACTCACTCTCTACCTAGCTATGAATCATGAAACAATATTCTATACACTAAGACTTCAAACCGATTGTTATTTCAAAGCATATGATATTTTAACTAAAGCAAGATATCTGATTCTTAGCAACCCATAAATCAATACTTTATTCTTTTCAACTTATGCAAGGTATCTGATTCTTAACTATCAATCACTAAGTATTGTTTCTTCTTCATTGTTCTCGGTATCTTAGACAAGTGTTTATATAAATTAAATACGAAAACAAATGAGCCATCTTTTTATGCAGTGTATTTCATATGGCTTAACAATTAATTTAGTTTTATTCTATTTAGCTATCATAACTTCACATGCAAGTAGGTGATACATCCATTCTTCAATGCATATTCATATTAAATGCTATATTAGTTCCACTTAGAGTTAGTTTAATATGAATTTCTAGCAATACCATATGCTTCCTTTATGCAACAGTTCTACAAATTTTAAGAAGAATTTATCAACCCAAGCCATTCTTACTATGTTTATTTGTAGAGAGCAGTCTTGAGTTGTAAAAATTGTTGTGGCATATTGTAACATCCGTCTCAATTATATGATTTGACTCTTATGCAAATATTTGTGTTGATTAATTTTTATATTTACATACATAGTTTTTTAGCGTTTTGTCAACGAAAACATGGATTAAAAACTATTGCATTTGAGTTCAATGATGATAAATTTTTCAAAGTTCAATAGCACTGTAGCTCGTGTTGTTAATTGGATTACACACATTGATGGGTAAGATATTAAGATTAGATAAGAACGTGGGAACATGTGCACTACTACAGTTGAACCAATGATTTCACTTGGCTGATAAGCTAAGGTTGATAGACAAGGAATACTCAAAGCAGGGAACATGTACGATTAATAATCTCATCAATTTCAAGGACAACTGAAATCAAGTGGAGTCTAGACAGACATGTGCAAGCATGTGATGGATGATCTCATTCGATGCACGCACACTTAAAGATCCAGTCAAGATTAGGAAAATAAGTTTCATGTTAACAAGAGTTCTCACAAAACAACGATATTTACTTTTGTATGTCTTTTTTTCCAATGTTAGAGAATGATTATATGATGACTGTGGTGATTAGATAATGGGAGAAAATGATCTTTGGATAGATGAAAGGACAGTTTGATCATATAAAACAGAAAGAAAAACTAGAAAATGAGATTTTAAGAAAGACGCAGTATGACTTTCTCGAGTTAGAAAATGGTAATGATTTGTGCAAAAGAAACTAGAAGCTTTTGTGGTATGCTACGAAAGAACATGCCCCCATGTTTTCTCAGTGCAACCATTCAACTTGTGGTTATTACATGTGAAGTTAAATAATTTTTTATCTAAAGTTCTAAAAAATAAGAAAAGAGATCACCTTCAAAGAAAATGAATACTTGCTTCCATCACGTTCAATCACTTTAAAAAGTTCAGCTGTGGCTCTTGGGGTAAGTCCTGGATTGCTTTCTGATCCATAAATTGTGAAGGTCTTCCCAGAACCAGTTTGTCCATATGCAAATATGCAAACATTATACCCATCTACAGCTGATTGTACTAGATACTGCAAGAAGATTACAAACCAAGTTAAACACATTGTAGACATAATAAGATTACTGCAAGTAAGAAAATCCATTTAATTAACAGGTAATATTATATTTTTTTTCAAATTAATTCTATGTTATTTTTGAATTGGCATGAGATACAATAAATGTTCTAACATTAAAATATGTCACCTTTGTATCCTCAAAAACATCATCCTGAGAAGCAGTTTGATCAAAAACGTGATCATAGATATGCTGCTTCGACTTATCATCTTTCCATGGATGTGCAACAGTAAACTCATCAAAACTGGTAACTATATTTTTCTCCTTTTCATAGACCTCCTTTTCATTTAGAGGACGCAAACGACAATAGACTCTTATTTTTCCTTTCATATCTGTTAAAGTCAAAATAGGTTATAATTTAGACAAAAACATACATTATTATAGAATATTGTCATATAATAATAAGTAGAATCTGAATGTTATTGCAGAAACAAAACTGATTTGAGAGCACAAACCTTCGATCATATTATAATAACGCTTCCTTAAAACTTGCTCCTCCTTATAAAGAGCTTCTAATTCAGCCAACTGCGCACCTTGCTTTTTCAAAATTGCAGCAGTTTGTTCATCTTTTCTATCAATGTCCTAAGAACAAATTCACGTGGTATATACACTAAGAGATTAGAACATTAGAGAAGATAACTCTCCAATACAAAATGACCGTGATGAGAGAAGTGGAAATTAATATTTACCTCTTTCATTTCTCGCAGTTCTTCTAACTCTTTCAAATTGTTCTGCAATCCATCTAGCTCAGCATTTCTTAGTGTAATAGTAGCTTCAGAGACATTTAAAGCTTGTGTGAGACTTTCAAACTTTTGTTCTAATTCCACGATACGCATTTTTAGTGTTCTGCGCTCATCTTCAAATTTTCTTTCCAAAATACTCTTCTGTATTTTAATGGCCAAAAAGAAAATACATCAGCTACTTCTTGAAACTACTTCAAAGTTGAAACAAATATCGATAATATTATGTGAATCAGATAAAGCACATATAAGGAGAAGCCGCAACCAGTACTACACAAAGGAATGTGTTTTTTTTTTCTCAATTGATTTTGAATTAAATGATTGAAAATTTTCCTTTTATTAGTAGACAAAAGTCCAAGTGCTCACATCACTAGATACATCAATAATGCCCCTGTATAAATTCCATCCATAGTCAAAACTTATTGAGATAGTATAACAGGAATGCAAAGATTGAGGGCTTGTGAGTCTTAATACACTTGGAAAAATTGTGCACAATGTGTGTTCAATACCTCTTCAATTTTCTTTTTCTCAAGCCTTTGAATCTTTTGTTCAAGCACCGACTTCTCCTTCAGCATTGTCTTGATAGTTTCTTTCGACGCATGCAACTCTTCTGTTCGTGCTTTCAAATTCTCTTGAATTTTACTTAACATCTAGAGGGAAAAATATAGGTTAAATCATAAGATTTTGCACGATAAATTAATAACTATAGGAGAAAGGATCTTTATCATTCTTAAATAAGACTTCTTATGTAGAAAAGCACATCAGCGAATATGAATAGCGTGATACAAAGTAACATAACCTAATCAAAATTCTTGTCTCACCTGCATATCATTATCACTATTCTTCTTCATGATCAAAGTATCTCCACCACCCACATTACCAGATGCAGCTAAAGACCCTTGAGTGTTCAACTTTACTAGCTTGGCTTCTAGGTTACTTTTATCCAGCAATGCAACCTAGTAAGACATTATATATAAAAACCGAGAAAAGAGACAGAGTGATCATTTCAAACTAGAAAAATTAACCAAAATATATTGCACCTATCTACTAATCCAGTACCTGCAAAGAAGTATCTTTTTCATCGCATAGAGTTCTAAGTTTATCAAGGTCAGAAATAATTTCTCTTAAGTTTTGCCTCTCAGTCTGTAAAGAATCTTTTAGCCCTTCCAACTCCTCTTGCATCTCTATTTCTTGCTTCTGCTTTGCTTGCAATTCTTCCAACAGCTACAGAACATGTTAATTAGTGATGTTGTCAGACAAACTATTTAAACAAACACATGGTGAAATAAATTATGAAGGCATATATATGAAAAAAAGCAAATGCCATATTACGGACATAATAAACTAAGTATATACATCTAAAATAATATGCACAACGTATACTGTAACATCCGCCCCAAACACACAAGATTTTGTCCACTTTGCCCGTGCCCGTACAAGAACTTCCCAGGGTGGTCACCCATCCTAGTACTACTCTCGCCCGAGCACGCTTAACTATGGAGTTCTTACGAAATCCGTAGCGGCACACGGTTTTAAAACGCGTCTTCTATGTTTGGGAGAGGAAATTATATAAGTAGCTCAGGATCTTCTTCTCTCCAGGCGATGTGGGGCTAACTCGTGGCCTTGTACACCTCACCTCATCCATCTTGGCATCCCAGCCTCAGGAGTCTTGGCTCTTGGCCTATTGGATCTTGGTCGTCACAATCCACCCCCCTTAGGGCTACACGTCCACGTGTAGGGTTAGACCCCCCCATTGCGACGAGAACCGGCTCTGATACCATTTTGTAACATCCGCCCCAAACACACAAGATTTTGTCCGCTTTGCCCGTGCCCGTACGAGAACTTCCCAGGGTGGTCACCCATCCTAGTACTACTCTCGCCCGAGCACGCTTAACTACGGAGTTCTTACGAAATCCGTAGCGGCGCACGGTTTTAAAACGCGTCTTCTATGTTTGGGAGGGAAAATTATATAAGTAGCTCAGGATCTCCTTCTCTCCAGGCGATGTGGGGCTAACTTGTGGCCTTGTACACCTCACCTCACCTCACCTCATCCATCTTGGCATCCCAACCTCAGGAGTCTTGGCTCTTGGCCTATTGGATCTTGGTCGTCACATATACATTATTTATAAAAGTACTCAATATTTTGTACAAATCGCATTATCATTTTTTAACATAAAATATCATGCTTGTAAATATGGACATGTTAGGTATGCATATAGTAAACATATTATATCAAGTAATAAAAGAACTATTCAATACATCAAGCATGTGTTTTTACCTTTACAACCTACTATTAGCCCGGAAATTAAACTTATCAAGTGCCTTTTGCAAACTACTTTGGATCCAGCTTGATAACACAATCAACAGATAGAACATATGAAACATTCAGCGGAATGTGGATTTGCAAATATAGCTTGCATGGAAGGACTTCTCCCTACTAAGCTTCTTCGCATAGGAGAATATTTGTAGCATACTAGCATGCACATTCTACATCTCTTAAAAGGCTATGACCAAAGAGATTGGAAGAAGCAGAAATCTCTCTAGATGACTGCCTAATCATACCCTCCTGCCACTCTCCTTGGTGTATAGGGGGCATCTGTAAGGTCATAAGTAAATCTAGGGATGCCCATAACAGAGATTGGAGTTATTCATGGAGTGGATAGTCAGGAGTGTTCAAGTTTTAAGGATAAACTTCAAGCATGAGGGACATTAAAGCTGGTTTGGTTGTAGGGAAAGTTAAGGAAAGGAAAAGAGGAAACCAAAGAGGAAGGGAAATTTTATTTCCCTTATGGGTTTGGGTAAAGAGTTGATGAAAGAAAATTTTGGACCAATAATTTCTTTCATTTTTCTTTCCCTCTCACTTTCCATCTATAACCAAGCTAAAGGAGGAAAGTCCGGCTCGATTTTCCTCTCTTTTTCCACACTTCCTCCAGAACCAAACGCATTCTAAGACCAGCAGTAGCCAGTCACTTTCCATCTATAACCAAACGAGAGAAGAAAAGTCTGGTTGGACTTTGCTTTCTTTTCTCTCACTTTCTCCTAAATCAAACACAACGTCAGAGCAATATTAGTTTATAAATGCATTTTTGTTTCACCAATTAAACATTTAGGGAAATTGGTCTGTCGCACAAAACTGCTCTCTTCACTGCATTCATTCGTCATACTACCGTTATCACAAAGATGGAAATTTAGGAATAAATTATACTTTTAATAGGTAAGTTGCGATTTTTTAAGTAGGAATCAGAAATGATATTATGTAACTACAAAATATTGAAAAAAGAAGTATGCTAGATTTATATAAGCACAAGTTAATCCTGATTACTCACTTGATCTGCATTTTTCTGAGATTCTTCAGCTGTTCTTGATAACTCCTGCACACGTTTTTCATAAATATCCAAGTCTGGGTGTTTGACTGTTTGAGGAAAATCACCCTGAATGGATCCACCAGCAGTGGAGCGTGCTTTTGAGTATCTACGAAGCATCACATCATTTATATGTGTTTGAAGAGCAACACATATTTCCTCCCCCTGCAAAAATTAGAATTAGTAAGAAACTTAGAATTAGCATTAAGTTCTCAACCATCCAAGAAAGAAAACAGATAGAGGAAAGAAGAGAAACCAATATAAAGAAACCAATGAACCTGCTTAGTCTCAAATTGAAAAATATGGAGGACACCAGCAACTCTCATCTTGAAGAAAACAGCAGTGTTGCTGCTACCAAATTGCATGATGTCTCTTAGCTCTGCAGAGTGCAAGTATTCTTTAGGAACTGGACGGAAAAAATGAACCTGCGAACATCACATATATGAATTTATGATTTTCTAGTTCTTTTTGAGGATTTCACATGCACAGAAAATTTTGTAGGAACTATGACAAACCCCACGCTTGTTGATGCCTAGAATGATCCGGCCAGGTAGAAGTCCTATGGGATCATCTATCTTCCGCACACTGAAGAAAACCGCATTCCCGTAAGGCAGCGTTCTTAGGATTCTAAGAAACTGTTGTCTTGCATCATCCTTCGACAAATGTTCCTGCGTGAATTAATAAACCCTTAAAGATGTGGATTCAGGTGTATAACAGTATAAATCTAGTCACAAGGTTTTCATAAAGATGACAACAGATGTGATACTCTACACTTCAAAGATTTCACCCATGCATGCACAAAAGCCGAAAATAAAAAACAAATAAATTCATAAAGACTAGGACAGATGTAGTGCTCTACAGTTCAAAGATATCACCCATGCATGCACAATAGCCGAACATAAAATACAAAAAGAGATCTTTAGAAACAACCTCACAACCAGCTAAGCAGCATATTTTCTTAACAATACCACCAACAGATACAATACAAGCCACTTCAGTTGCAAGCAAGTCTAAGATGTAGATGCATACATCACATACAACACGCATACATACTGAAATATGCATACATTGATGCAAGCATGCATATCATTTATCAATGTATCTTGCAGTATACTATCCCACTCAAGCTCAAGAAAGAGATACTACAGCTTGTCACACGTGGAAACTCAAATCAAAAGGCATTGTTTTCACAGGAGTTCTCGAAGAAAGCTAGTCAATGTATACTTAACATATGCATTGAACCAATTCAAGATCTCATCTATTATACAAATAATAACCATCATCATACTCCGGCCAATTTGTTCATATGGAAACCAACGAAGAAGCTTTCTTAAGAATACTCCTAGCTATGATGATTTAAGGAGCACGAAACCAGCTTCGGAGTTCTCCAAAGAACTTGTTTCAATCAACTCACAGGAGTCTCTCATGCAATGCTTCCTATGGGTCTTAGACTCTTAGGTATGGCATACCATACTAGTCATCCCCTGTCTAATTCATAAAGACAAGATTCTCACATTTGTGCACAACAATATACGTGGATTTATCTACTAGTGTAAAAATCTATCTAGTACGAGTAACCCATAGCCATAACTATGAATGGGTACCCCTGCTAACATATATATGTTCTGCTCTTACCATTAATGTAAATCGAGAGACAATGTCAAGTTCCCATTCCCTCTTTGCTCGTGTGATTGCAATTTGTCTAGGTAAAAACCTTTCAAGAAGTGATATCCATTCACTGTAAAACAAGCAAGTCATCAGGACACATGGCAAACCCTGGCAAAATTAGTTGGTAGGAAAAGTGGCATAGATACTCACACGCATGACTCAGGCCGATCAACATATCCAATCTCAGCTAGAATTTGCAAACCAGAGAGCTGTGCAGCATCATCCCTACCAACAGGATAATTTCCCAATATGTAATCATGTTGCAACTGCCAGGAGAAGAAATACAGTTGCAAAACAAATCAAAAGATGTCAGCACAATAAAAAGGCATACATGGTTGTGCATCAAACAGTTAACTATGTCTCCAACCTATGAGCCTGAGGCTCCATACCTGCACATATGAAAGTTGGAGAAACATTGGATCTGCTACAGCTTCATCTGACTCCCGAAATAGCCGCTTTTTAAATATAAGTTTGCACTGCAAAATCTCTCCTTTACTGCGGTCTTTGGCTGCCTTGAATTCAGCCAGTAAATCACCGATATATTTATTATCATCTAACCCAATATATTCCTCTGTGTTGCATAAAAACAATGGTTAAGGTGGTTCTTCATCTATTTTTAATATGGAAGCAGTTGTACAATAATAACACATAGATTTCTTGTGATTTTCAAACCCTTCCATAAAAAATTTACAGTTTACCATTGCCAACATCCGGAGATTTTGAACCACTGACAACTTTTCGACATTCAAAGAGACTGAAACTTGAGTAGACTGAAAGCTTGATGATCCCAGCAAGCTCCTGAATAAAACAAAGTATGATTGCTGTTAGAACAAAAGTTAAACAGAGAAATGCGAAAAAGTGTTCTATGTGAGATTAATTGAAACCAGTGTTTTCATAGGCGGGAGTGTAAAGCGGGGCGTTTTGCCTGCCGTGGGGCGACACGTAAGCCCCGGGGCATAGGGCATAAGCCCCACGATTTTTTGATTTTTTAATTTAAAAGTATATAAATATATATATAAATATATAAATAGTGAAAATAGATTAAAAAAACCAAATAAAAAATACTATGAGCAAATTATGCATTTAATTCTATAAACACGGTTGATAGAACACAAAACAAATATATAAAAATGAACTTGTTATTGTCTTTCAATATCATTTAAGAACTAATTCTAAGTTTCTAACCCAAATTCAAACTATCTATATCCATATTCCATAGATTCAATCATTCCACACATGATATAGAACTAATTTAAACCAACTTTAGTTTCCAAAAATATCATAATCATCGTCCAAGAGAGTAAAACGCATATAAGAGATCACACGGTGATAATCAAATCATTTTTTTCAACTATGCAGACAAACTCTAGTGGGGCGTAAGCCTAGACCATTGGGTCGTAAAAGATGTACCCCGGGTGTTTGGGACGTACGCTCCAGTGGTTCAGGTGTAAGCCCCACAAGAAAAAAAAAAAGCCCAAATTGAGCTGCCCCGGGCTTTTTAGGACTGCCCCGCCTTGGGGCAAGCCCCGGGCACCTCCCGAGGCGCGTTTTTAAAAACACTGATTGAAACACAGATCATACGAGACTGAACATTAGCGACAGAAGCATTATCTAAATTCCACAGATAGATAAAGTATTCTATAGTCCTTGACCACACTCAAGATTGATCAGGGGGCAGATCATTAGATACACTTAATCTTAACATCTAAATATTTATTTATCAGTATATACAGTGTAGATTCAATTAGGGTGGTTGAAACTTGTGGTTCTGAAAAAATGCACAAACCAATCAAAACATCATTCTGAGAGGCATTCTCTTAGTTGCTAATTGGAAATGAACTCTAGGAAATGAGGTTCTTCAAATTATATAGAGTAAAGATACTCATGCAAGACATCAAAATTTCAGAACCCAATAACATCGTACCCGTTGGCCTTACTTTGTTTCCCTCAACGGCTAGGGTTGGTAGAGCGGCAAGCATACGTGAAATAACTTGACCTATATTATTTGGTGAGAGATTTGAAGGAAACCACAATAAAGAGAGAGGTATGGGAAGGAATAGCTTAAAGAATTAAGCAGAGGTGGGTAAATACTGTAGGATGTTTTTAGGTGTATGCTTGCTCGTCATGATGACAACACTCTAGGGTTGGGGATCATGTTGTCTATTTTTTCATGTTTTTTTCCTCCCTATTTAAACCACCTTGATATATATAAGGAAAATGATATTTGAACATACAACGGGGCATACACACAGACATGATGCCGACGTGGGGGACATCCGCCAATGCTCGGTGCGAAAGTCAATGCACTGAGCGCTGGCTGATGACCCCACATAGCCATTATGGTACGTGAATGTTCAAATAGCAGAGCTCTATATGACGTGCTTACCATAGTTCTTTTCACTATGATCACTAGAAGAAGGCATTCAAGCGTCCCGTTTTGTTTAATGCACATCCCTAATTATGAATTATCAGTTGATTCCTAAATGACAGAACTAGGGGGAAAAAAACAAGGAACAAGATTGCATCTAACGTTGAGTTGCTTCACAGTTCACACACACACACACACAAACTATCCATAGGGCTTGCTACAAGTCCCTGCAACATTGAAAAACACAATGGCAGAAGTCTGAATTACCAACCAACTGGCAGAAACTTAAAAAAAATGGAACTCACAAGGAACCTTGTCTTTGATTGGTATAGGATTCAAGTTCAACTATAAAGAAGCATTTATTGAAGAGGCATCCAAACTTATACCTGAGGTGCCAATCGTTTGCCAACAAGGATTGATATTCTATATAATAAAAATTGAAGACTTTGCGTTGTCTCATTGCATCATGTAAAAGGATGACGCCAAATATAGGATGCATAATTCTGAAGCAACACCTAAGAGAAGTACAAATAAAAACAAAATGGAATATGCAGCTAGAATACGTGTGCATATTAAGATCAGACCCATCATCCCCATTTCAGCAATTGTGCAATGTTCATTCAGGCCAATGTCAACGGCGCCCATTTATTATGATAATAGGATTTATAGTTTCTCATAAACTGTAAGAAGCTTCTCAACAGCAAATTCAACCAGATGTTCTCTTGGAAATGTTTGCCATATGATATAAAAAGTTGTGTCACGAATGTGGCAAAATATTTTTGTGGAATTGTGGCAAGTACTTGCCATGCTAATTTCGCAGAAGTACAGTGGAGTAAAATTGATAACAAGAGTGTTAGAGACCCTCACGCCCCAAAACCCGGGTTGTAAGGGGAGGTCCACAGCTGGTATATTGAGTGATGGGTGCCTCCCTCACCGATGTGGGACTATCCATTAACACTCCCCTTCACGAAGAGCATGCGTGGCAAGGATCCTTCCATGCGGAGCACGCGTGGCAAGGCACAATCGGTGGGGAGAACTTGGAGCAGGAGACGATGAACCCTAGCTCTGATACCATGTTAGATATCCTCACACTCTAAAACCCGGGTCTTAAGGGGAGGTCCATAACTGGTGCATTAAGTGGGTGATGGGTGCCTCCCTCACCGATGTGGGACTATCCATTAACAAAGAGAAACAAGGAAACAAAGGAGAATTGTTCATAAGTACCTCCACGGCATCAGAAACAGTGGTTGCCATGTCGTATGTGATTTCTTCAAATGTTTCATCCAAGAAAAATACTATTGTTGTAAGCTTTTTGCTAGTTAAAAGAGCTTCAATCTCCTCACGAGCAGGAATTGTAAGCCTAGGTCCAGCCTTAACTGAACGCTTCAAAGCATTTAATGTGTTTGACGCAAGGACTTGGACATCAGGGCCAGTATCCACCCCATGAGCTACACAATGGACGTACTCTGATAAGTATGCACCGATGTCCTTGCTAGGAGGCAAAGAAGAGGCACACAGATGCATAAGCTCCCATGCTTTTATCAAGCAGTTCCTGCAGAAATAACAAACAGAAGAAAACTTACAACAATGTGAGTGTATTGAGAAAGCAATCATAAGAAAGGGGACAGTCAGCACGGAGTCTCATTTTAGTATTATGTACATGATAGTAACTACCTATCAGGGTTATTGCGCGTTTGCTTTGAAATCTGTACAAGAAGTTCATCTCTGAGTTCTGAGCGCTTCAATGTTTGCTTATAGAGTTTTGCAACAAGCTCGATTCGCTCTTCAAGGCTCAGTGGAGCTGTTCTGTCTGATGAATCTATTTCCATGTACTTCAAAACAAGTTGGAACACCTTTATTGAGCGGCTAACCAGATCACTACTAATTTTAAGCAAAGAAGTTGGAATAGGATCCTGTAAAATGAATGAAGCATCGTCAATATGCCAAAAGGCATAGAATAACACCACTTTAAGAGACTGTATAAACTGTATATTCCATTTCTTTTTTCTTTTCTTGTTTTTTTTCCTTATGAATTATATATGTCAAACCATCAGCATGCTCACAGTAATGCATTACTCCTTAGTCCTTGCAGATATGTACCACAGTTAAATAGGAGGCGACTCAGGCGAGCTACCTTTTGAAAAAAAAACATATCCTCCACTGTAAACTTTTCACGAACATGAGGGCCCACCGATCTTTTAGAGAAAAAACCACGTCTTCCTGAAGACTGGATCTGTTTATGCATGGACCTCAAAAACCCTTCCACCTGTAAGAAGGAAGGATCTATGAGATAGTAACACAACAATACATAACAACCACTTTGATTAATGGTTATAGTTAAAAATTTTAAGTGAAACTCCAACAAGTTTTCCCAGATGGAATGTGCCTTCTAAATCAAGAGGGATTCAACGTGTGGTCGAGGCTACCAGAAGATATCCAAAGAAAGCATCAGGCAGACATGTAAAGCACAAGAGAAATTGAGTCCATAATGGATTAGAGCATGCAAAACATATATATTCATTATGATCATCTAAGTCTCATCACATCAAGATGTGCTCGACTAATTGACCAGAATTTTCTAACAAGTTGTCAACAAGACATCATCCCTCTAGGATTTCTACCGAAAATCTAACCAAGGCAACTTGGCTAGAGGCTCATGCCAAAACACCTCATAGACTTATAGTCGAATTAGCAGGTAGGAGACCTACCTTTTTTAAAGTTTTTTATTATGCAATTCAAACTCATACTTCCGTTCTCTTACGATACGTACAATACGGTACTATACGGGGGGGAAAAACAATACGATACGGGCCTACTAACATTTTTCACAGTATCGTACGATACACAATAAGCTATGTACAATACACAATACGTTATCATACATAAGATACAGTGAAAATGAGGGCTTTGATGTTTGATTTATATTACTTCTAAAATTGTTTCTTATAGTTTTTTTTGCCTCTAAAGTTCCAAAAGGACTATACAAATCCGTCTGAGTTAAGAAAATACTTTTGTAACTCTTTCTAATCTTGGGTAAAGATCCGTATGAGTTAAGAAAACACTTTGTAACCCTTTCTAATATTGGGAGAAGAGAGATTGGGGTTTTTAGCGGTTTCACAGGTCTCCTTTTATCTTTCACTAAAGTTGTATGGATCCAATATTGATTGTTTCTAAAGTTTTCTAGAAGAGGGGGGGGGGGCAAATGCATACAACTTTTTCAAGATTTGAAGTGCTTTGAAATAGTATCATTGGAGACCCACAAAGAGCCATTAAAGATGAGATTCAAATTTATTGTTTTCGAGTTTCTCAAAGTGGCAAGAAACCTTTCCTATTTGATCTTCTTTACTTAAAATGGTAGAAAACGTTAGAAGAAAATTTATGATTAAAAAAAAAAAAGATCATATATGGTTTCTTTTTTATACAAGCATACACAATCTAATTTTTGTATAGGCCAAAGTTATGTTTGCTCGGAAATGAAAGGGAATGTCCTACTATTGTACACTTAGCTCTTCATATTAAATAATCTAATATGTTCTTTACATGTTTATATATATATGTGTATATATATTTATATAAATTTAACTGTATCTTATGATACACGATACACAAAAAAGAGAAAACGATACACAATACAATACACAATAAGACAACCTTGCTTCCATGGAGGCTTGGAGCAAACCTCCAAGCACCTCCTACACTAGGAAACAATCTAGACAATGACAGTAGCATGCATAATTTGATATGCAGAATCGTATTCATCTCTCTGTCACAGTTTAGAAGCCAAATGACTAAAATGAACAACATTCCGAAGAAAAAAATTATTGTTTGTTTGTTACTCCTTCAACAAAAACCTGGATTAAGGCACTTAACGAGGACAAATTTTTGCCTTAACATTAGATGTCAAGATACTAAGATAAAAAAGACTGAAAGCCCTAAGACTTGTCAAAAAATAATTTGAAGTAGTTGAAAATACCATGCTAACTGAAAATTAATGGCCCATCCACCACCCCATTCTCCATTTGTATAGTTTGAGTCTGAGACCTACTGCATAGTTCTAGCATCAAAACTATACAACATTCAAGATTTGTTGGTGGTTTCTCAAATGCAGCTGTCATAAGGTTCAAACTATACAACCTCTATGAGTTGTAGAAAGATGAAGCATGTTGAGTGTGACTGCAGAAAATTACAATTGTACAATACAACATTAGGAGAAGGCATCTACTTGTAAGGGAACAATGATCAAAGATTAAAAGAAACATTTATTTGTTGGTTGCTAAGGTATAATAAGTAAAATAAATTACTAGGTGTATGCTTAAGCGCTTATCCACTTAATTGTGGTGAGAAACCTGAAAGTCTGCTTCTAAGAAGCCTTGAAGTCTTCTAGGCATTCTACATAAAGTAAAGGGGAACGAGGAAAGATTATATTATATTTTATAAGTGAGCCTAGAAATTTTGGGTAGATCCTATCGGTTTGATTTGCAACTCTGTAGGACTGTAGAAGTGGACTTGTACTAGCTATTTAATGTGAAAAGTTCCTTCTATACCTCCAAGAAGTTTATTGAATCAAAAGTTTACAAAAGTTAGTGGCATTAGGGTGCAAAACATCAATGTCTTTTACCTGATAAATTTCTTTCAGAGGTTTTGAATAAAAGACTAACTTGAAAAGTTAACCAGAGCTAATCAATTATATGCTACTTAGTTAAAGTTCTATAGTACTAACAATTATAACTGGGGATGCAAAATTGATTCCTTGAGTGGTCTTTTCCCATGGCAAAAATATTTACTACCAATAGTCTTCGAGATGATTATATTTAAAAGAAGAAAAGGCTATAGCTCATCAGGTTTGTATTGAAATTAGTATTTCCATGTCTTACAATACAATGAACAAACAATACATGGAAGACATTCGAGCACTGCATTAGTACAATAAGAAAATTGGACAGAAATTTGATAAATGAAGAGATCAAAGCTTATATGCACACCTGGAATCTATCGATCAAAGGTATGGCACCCGACAGCTCTGGTGGCATAGAAGCCGACAAGGACATCGGTGTTCTGGAGAAGAGTAACATGAACAATAAGTATATGCATGTCGTAAGCATTTTTAGACGCCTCAAAATGCACTGAAATTGCTCCTTTTTTTGCACCTATGTGAAGAAAAAAAATTGTTGAATGGTTAGTCCCACATCGGTAAGGGGTGCGGGGTGACCTCTCTTAATATACCCGTTGTGCTCTCCTCCCTTCAAGAGGTCAGCCTTTTAGAGCACTTGGGTGTTGTCACATGGTATCACAGCTGGGCCACGTTCCGAGAGCGTCTCCTAAATGGTTCCGTCGCACGCGCTAACGTTGAAACATGCTTGCGTATGGGCAGGTGTTGAACGGTTAGTCCCACATCAGTAACGGGTGCGGGGTGACCTCTCTTAATTTACGTGCTATGCTCTCCTCCCTTCAAGAGGTCGGTCTTTTGGAGCACTTGGGTGTTGTCACAAAAACAAAGTAGATGTATGCTATGCATGTGTTGAAAGGCAAAGAATGAAAATAGAGAAAACATTTGCCAATTTCCATCAACAGAGGTAGTGGGATTTCCCTGAATGGGACTGATTTTACAGTTAGCTGAAAGGATGTATAATGGCTCAACCTTGAGGTTTCCTGATTTAGAATGAATTCAAGAAACAGATGCAAAGGTATACTAAATATTTCCATACTCATCTTTGACTATATGTTGCGATGTATATAACGATCACATAAAAGAACAGAAAGTTCCTAAACTTCAAATTTATATCAACCTACTCACGAAGCATTAGTTGATCATTTTTTTTTTTTCTTTCGGAAGAAAGAATGGTGAATATCAATGATATTGGAAATGGGGGTTCCACTCTGTTTTCAATCCCTAGAAACAAATTGAGAGGGAGAGCGGAAACTTACGGGGGAGCAAAGGTGGAGCCATCACTGTCATATCCATCCCCATTCATGCTAGCAGAGCTGTGCAGTGGGGTGGCACTGCCATTGCTTGAGCTGAAGGAAGACCTGGCCATCCTAGCACCTTGGGCCGTCAGAGCCGGTTCATCCACTGCCATTCCAGCAGATCAACGGTTAATACACGCATTCTCAGCTCTACGATCCTTCTAAGCCCTCTCTTCTTAGTAGAAGCAAAGAACAAATCAATCAACCCTGAATATGATACGCCCACAATGCGCCCATAAATTATCGATAGAAAGTATCAGAAAAAATCAATTTTTTATGCATAAAATCATTGCCTTTCGATCAAATAAAGAAACTCATTAGCATCAAAAATCGATTTTTTATGCATAAATTCTCAGCACAACGATTTTTAAGAAAGAAACCCATTAGGCAAAAAGTTCTAAGAATCAAAAGGATGCCGAAATCATGGAGATTTTTCTACCCAGCTGCTGGGAAATCACCCTCGATGGAGAAAAAAAATTCAAAATTTTCACCAACCCATCAAATCCAAAGATTAATCCAATGGAAGTATGAAAGTCTGGAGAGAGGATGGATCGTATAAATGCAAAATGAGTTTACCCTGAAACGAAAACAGAGACGGACGATAATTGGACGCGAAGATCTGGGAAAAAAAACCGGGAGATGGGATCAGCTACCAAAAGGGTGGAGGGAGTACCTCCAGATGTGGCAGAATCCAGCAAATGTGGGTGGATGAGAATCCAGATCAGATGGCAGCAGACGTTGAGAAGAATCTTATAGAAAGCCCTGTGCTATCCCACCTCCCCCCATCCAACTGCCGGCCTCTCTTGTTTCCATCTCCTTCACTTGATTTGGTCTTCGAGACGAGATCCAAGGGTTCAAAAGGGGTGAGGGAGAGAGAAGAAGAGGATCACGAGGGTTCTTTAAAAAGAATCACAGACAGAGAGAGACAGAGGGAAAGAGAGAGAGAGAGAGAGAGAGAGAGAGAGAGAGAGGGAGGACAAAAAAAACAAATACAAAAATCTCATTAAGACAAATTTTAAAAAATTAATACGTATACTCTCCGAGTGACAAATGCCCTCCTCTCTTTGATATGGTGAGAGGGGCTACCACCTTTGTGAATGTATTCTTCCCTCCCCCCAAGGGTGAAAAGGGGGTTTTCAAATGTTTTTGGATCTTAAAATGGATTTCTTCTTATTAATATAAAAAAAGATACTATTTACCAAGAAGCTCTTACTGATTCATTCGTACATAATGATGTGTCACATTCATAGTCGTCCATTTCACTCAGTCCCGACCAGTGAATCACACTTAGCTCGAAGGAGGCAAAAGGACGTTATGATTGGATGCAATGTCACTCTGTGTAAACAAATCAATAAAAACTATAATAGCACTTCTCTTAATAGAATGATTAGGTAACCCCTCTTTCTTCTTCATCCAATTATTGCAATTGATTTAGTACTTTATTGGTTAGACTACGTCTAGACTAGCCGTTCCACGTTCAAGTCTATAGGAGTAACAATTATTTACCCTTTTATCAAAGAATCTAAATATTTTATTTTAAAGAGTGTACATATTTTGGAGGAGAATTTGTCGATCTATCGTACTATAACCCACTAGTTAGCTTGTGATTGAGAAGTTATTTGTGACCGAGTTATTTTAATTGATCAATCTACTTGGATTAAGGTTTAACAGTAAATTAAAATTATGGGGGAAAACCTTAAATAGTTAAAAATTAAAAAACAAACCATATAAAAAATGGATAGTCACAAATGTGATGCTAAGGATAAACAACACATGGGAGAATGGGGCAAGTCAAAGCGAGAATAAATAATGAATTGAGGATGCACATGTGACAAAGTGGTTGTGAGTTCAAGAAGAAGTGATATATTGGATAAGAAATAGATTTAGTTCTAAAATTATGTAGCTTGGGTAATGATGAAGGATCTAAGAGGTATTTGATTAACAATGTTTTTGGTTTTTAATAGAAACGCGCAATTGGTAAAAAAAAAAGAACAATTTTATCCCAAAAAAAGATTATTTTTTAAAAATAAATCCCTCTTATCGGAGGGAGGGAGGGAGAGAGAGAGAGAGAGAGAGAGAGAGAGAGAGAGAGAGAGAGAGAGGGGGGGGGGGCGTTAGACCCCTACTAGTATATTGATAAAATAAATTTTTCCCCAAATTGTTCGATATTAGGATTACCCTCTCATTTTTTACGGAACTGTCTGCCGAACATCAAAATGGGGAGCTAATCCTAATATTGAACAATTTGGGTCGGTAACACAAAATGCATATCAAAATGGGGGGGGGGGTTAAGTCAAAATATTTTTTTTATTAATTTAATTCAATGGCAGAGAGAGCGAAAGCTCCTCAGTAATCCTCTCAGAATCCTCTCTTCTTTTCGGTCCGCCACCACCAACCTCGACCACGATCTGGGGTTTCCATCCCGACTCGAGATCACAAGTACATGGGAAAATGATGGGATCATGAGCACAGGGTTTTGAATGTTTTTTGTATCTTCACTATTCTCTTCAAGAAATTGGATTCGGATGAGGAGCCATGATCTTGTCGAGGATCAATCTAGTGATGACGATGATCGGCTTCGCGGTGAGCACCATGTTAGAGACTTTGTCTATGCGAGACTCATATGTGTCTCAATCCAATTGAGCACCTCCAAAGATCCTTCCCTATCACTTCCAATCTCTAATCTCTCGCTCCTCTGATCTTTGTTGGTTCTCACTATAAATAATATTATTTTATTAGTGGGTTCTTTTTTATCCACCAAGAATTGTAATTACCAATCATAGATCATCACCAGATTGATCCCTGATGAGATCATGGCTCCTCCTTCAAATCTAATTCTTGAAGGAGATGGTGGAGATACAAAAAACATAAATTCAAACCCCTCTGCAGCTCACCATGATCCCGTCATTTCCCATGTATTTGTGATCTCGAGCCAAATGGAAATCCTAGATCGTGGTTGCGGTGGTGGTGGTGGTGGAGAGGGTGGGTCATTCCAAGAAGAAGAGATGATTTCGAGAAAAGTCACTAAGGAACTTTCGCTCCCTCTCTGCCATTGAATTGAATAAATAAAAAATATATATATTTTGACAATTATTCAATATTAGGATTACCCCCCCCCCCCCCCCCCCCCCCCCCCCGCTCCCCCATTTTGATGTCTGGTAGACAGTTCCATCAAAATGGGGACAATTCTAACATTGAATAATTTGGAGGGTAACACAAAACACATTATCAAAATGCGGGGTAAGTCAAAATAACTCTAAAAAACACATAGTTACAAAGAAACTAAAAGGTAACAAAAGAATTACAATACAGTAGACACAGGGCTACTCGACTAACTCTAGTAAATCTGCTCTTAGATTGCCTGGGACTACCACCGACCAGGATCTCAGAGTATCTCCAATATGTCACACTGTCTCCATAAATAGCATTGAAGATCCATGGTATACTCTCTTGTTTCTCTCTAGCCAAATGTTCCAAACCATAGCCACGACCACCCTGTCTCAAAGCTTTCTCGAATTCGAAGGGACTCTTTTCTTCTGCCAAGAGACTAAAGGGAAAACACAGAAGCTGGGTGACCTTTAAGTTTACAATGGTACCAGGCTCGATGCACACATGTGCCATTGAATGACATCAACGTTGTCCGATGGCGGGCACTCGTGATAGGTGAATGGCACTCGGCCTTGACTACATGCTCCCTGGGCGGTGCTGCTGTCACACGCATTGGATCTGCGATCTTAATGGGAACACGGTACGGGACGCTTGAGGGGATCATCACCATTTATAAATTTGTTGATTTTATTCGAAAAACAATATCCGTACAATGCAGTCATCATGTCCTAGGAACCTAGTTACTACCTACCAAAGGGAAGTTCGGATCTCCTCCAGTCGGTCGACCCGGTGCACACCACAGCCTCATGCAATCGCCTGGAGTAAGATTCACTTTTCAGGTCGCTTGCTATCGTGCGGCTGTGATGCACATGGGGCCCACCGACCGACTCGAGAAGATCTAAACTCACCAAAGGGTATAAGAAAGAAAACAAAAACCCACTTGCAAGATGATTGACTACATGATTCACCTCCTCATGTTAGACCATTATGGGCACATTAATTGTTCAACAATTTTTAAAAAACATATTAAAAAGTATTTTATTTGGAAAGAACAAACCCAAAACTTTTAATTTATCAACAACGTGTTGGAAGATTAGTCCCACCTCGGTAAAGAACAGGGCGGAAACGATTCTTATATGTATGATGGGACCTCATCTCAATACCTGGGTTTTGGGATAGAGGAAATCTCACATGGTATCAGAGCCTAATCGTACACTCACCTGCCGAGTGTGGTCCCCACACATTTACATCCACGTGACAAGGACCATAAAAGATTGGCCTACGCGTGAGGGTGAG
This sequence comes from Chamaelirium japonicum, assembly GCA_947650365.1. Classification (NCBI taxonomy): domain Eukaryota; kingdom Viridiplantae; phylum Streptophyta; class Magnoliopsida; order Liliales; family Melanthiaceae; genus Chamaelirium; species Chamaelirium japonicum. The sequence continues at coordinate 38,938,776 of OX393560.1, read as the reverse complement.
TGTTGGAAGATTAGTCCCACCTCGGTAAAGTAGAGGGCGGACATGATCCTTATATGTTTGATGGGACCTCATCTCAATGCCTTGGTTTTGGGATAGAGGAAATCTCACACAACGGACTTATACGGTAATTCAATTACTGTATAGGCAGTTTAATCGATGCATATCCCGATATACGGCAGTTTGACTGTCGTATAACCTGATACGGTAGTTTGATTGTAGTATAACCTTATACGACAGTTTGACTGCCTTATAAAGACCAACGACTATTTATACGGCAATCTGACTGCCGTATAAAGACCCCAACGACTAGTCTTGATTTTATACGGCAGTCAGACTGCCGTATAAAGGCTAAAGGATAGTATCGCGGGAAGTAAACGACTATTTTTTTTCTTATACGGCAATTGAACTGCTGTATAAGTCCGTTGCTACTAAATTAAAAGTTTTAGATCTGTTCCTTCGAAATAAATTATTTTTTAATCTGTTTTTTAAAAATTATTGTTAATTGTTGGACAATTGAACCTATGTTTTAATACATTCAGAAAAAATTTAATATATATATATATATATATATAATTTAATAAAAAAATATAATATTGTGCATATGAATCGATGATCAAAGGGCCACATAAACAAGTGAGAACGGGAAGGTTTGATGGCTCAAGGTAATCCCGTGAGTGACATCCAATTAAGAAATTTTAGTGATTGTCGCTAAATCTTTTATATTTTATTTTATAAAAAAATTAATAATTTAATATTTTTTTTGTTTAAGAAATTATTAGTACCCAGAAATATTGCTAAAGTTTATACCCTTTTCAGTAGGGAAAAATAGTTTGACATGTCGGTAGAATCCGTCGATACAAATTTAGCCGTCAGTTAAATATTTTTAGCTGTTCTTTTGACCCCTGCTAAAGTCGAAATTGTTGTAGCTACCTGATGGTCATGTGCTGTGTCGGTCCGACTTAACCAGCAAACAATTGGGTATACATTAGGGCGAAGCGCAAGTTGGTTACTCACATCCCAATTCGAGGATCGAGCGAGTAAATATTCAGTGGGTCAGACGTACCGCATCAACGCCATGTATCTCCCACACCCAATGCACTATTAATCAGTGTGGGGGATACACGACTGACGTGTGTATCCCCCACACCCAACGCACAATTAATCAGTGTGGGGGATACACCGCTGACATGTGGTGCGTCCGACCCACCGAATATTTTCTCTTTTTGGCGTACATACTGACACTAAGTTGTGGGAGCTATGAGTTCAGATCTCCTCTAGTCGGTCCCCACCCCTTGGTGGGCTTGGCGTGCATCATAACCGCACGATGGCAGGTGGCCCGAAAGTGAATGGTACTCCAGCTTACTATTATTGGCTGTGATGCACACCGGGCCCACCGATCGGGTGACCGACTAAAGGAGATATAACTCGGGGGCTATATAGATGAGTTGAACAACTCATTCGGTGAGCATGTGACGAGCTCATGGCATGAGGCTTCGAGACAAAAAGGCTCTAATGCTCCAAGCCTCCAAGCAGGGGACCAGAAGGGATTTTTGGCCTACAATCATAGTATGTGTGTTTGCCACACGTTTTGGGCTTCACTTGAAGGTTTGCCAAATTCGTAAATGGGTGGGGCTATATCCAGGCCACGAAATACAAAAGGCAGCTCTAACTTAAATATGAATAATATCCGGTATGTTCTTTTTTTTTTTCATTGCATTTTTGCTATGGCCAACCCTTGTCCATTGTTGACTGTTGTCGTCGCTTGTCATGTGCAGATCGCCGGCTGCCTCCTTCGCCGGTAAGCCACCTTTAACTTCTCCCCTTCTTTTTCATCTTTCATACCTCTTAAAAATCTTGAGACTCAATCATGTCAGGCTTGAATGCACATTTTGTGCATTCGGCCACCTCGACAGAATGCACTGAAGTTGTTATTCGGCAATGGAGGCCAAATGCATCTACAAAATATTTGACTATGGGAGGTCAAATGGATTTTAACGGTCGAACGTTCTGTAGAGTCATTCGGCCTCCATAGATGAATGCGCATAAAATGCACTCGGCCTGTAATGACTGAGTGTTGCGATCTTCAGGAGGAGGAGGAGAAGGCCGGTGTTATAACACCAGAGTGCTCCAAAAGGCCGACCTTATGGAGGGAGAAGAGCACAACGAGTATATGAAGACAATGATCTCCGCTTCCATTATTGATGTGGGACTAACCGTTCAACACGTACTCAGAGCGAGTTTCGACAGAGTCCTGCCCTGCCTGTTGAGAGAGGCTTGAGCGGGTGCGGTGGGGCCACTGGGGTGATACTCCTAGAGCGGATCTAGCTTTGATACCATATTAAACAACACCAGAGTGCTCTAAAAGTCTGACCATATGAGGGAGTAGAGCACATTAGGTATTATGAAGACAATGATCTTCACTCCCATTATCTGTGGGGACTAACAACTAAACAAAAGGAGGGGAACGAGGAGGAGGAAGAATAGGGGGGGGGTGGGGGGGGGGGGGGGGTGTGACGATGATGGGTTGGATGTGTAGTAGAGGCCCCGGGGCGGAGCGACACCAGTATAACGAAGAAAAAGAAAGGGTTTTTCTTGAGGCCGAGGCTATGTATGGAAAAAAGGATATGTTTGCCTTTAGACTAGAGCTGCCAAAGATTAATAAATGGGTTGTACATAGAGTCATCCTTCCTGAATAGGTGAGGGGCATAGTTGTCCATAGATAGCCCCTTGAACAACTATATGTGCTTGGGCCTAATGTAGCCCATGCATAGGACAAATAGTGGCCAATTATCCTTCACAGGCAAAGGCCTTCGGCTTGTCGAGAATGTGTCGATCCTCTTGATGGCAACGAAAATGAAGAGGGGTGAACTTACGATTCTTTGGGATAAGAAAAATTCTATTTAACTAGAATGCTTTACCAGACTTTTGTTGTATATATGACGTGCCCAGATACAGAGTCGTCCGTTGTGCCCACCAGCCCCACTTTGATGAATCGCACTCAGCCCCTATTTTGCAGACAAAGGGATGTTATGATTGGATGCCACGTCAATATGTACAAGGAAAGTCTTGTAAAGTATTCTGGTTGAAATAGTCTTGCTAATTAGGACAAACGGGCTCCCTTTAATACATGTGCCCCACCACTAGGGTTGAAACTTTGATGGGTCGATACCCCGGACTAACCCATGTTCTACCCGACATTGGGTTAGATTTGGGCAAGAGTCGTGTGTTTGGTTGAGGAAAGACTAACCCGATTAATATTTAGACGGGCTCGGACTGAGGGTCTCGATTGACCAACTTAATCCAAATCCGATATTTGAATATACATATCTATACTAATAAATAGATATAGTATAATAATTTTGTTTATCATGTTCATGATTCACTTCAGCAGGTAAAGAGGGGCATGTATCAGATTCCTCATTTCTTTCGTTATCCATCTTGTGAGCTTATAAAATTCAATTAATAAAACAACGTTTTGATAGAAATACAGAAGTCATTCTGTGTACATCTAATAAAAAATGCGAAGATTTGACAATAAACACGAAGATAGGGTCAACGAAGAAGCGGTAGAAACTTTATACCTCCTGTTGAAGATGACATGATCCATTTATCCGCTAGGTTCTCACAATTGATCCTCAACGACGATGCAAATCCGAGATGACGAAGAAGGGGAGACAAGAGGAAGGTGTTTCTAGTTTAGTTCTTGGCCATCAAGAATTTCCTAATAGATGGAATGCATCTTATTTATAACTAAACTAGGACACCATCCCAAACCCTGATTCCAGAGTCTATCCACCCATTCATAAGAATAGACGTAGGGCTAGGATTCACCACTTAACCACGAACACAATGAGTACATGCTTTAGTTATGGACCATAGATTTCAAACTAAAACCCAAATGGGTTTTATAAGCCATCCTTATGCCGCACCAATCGGCCGTGACTAACTCTTATGTCGCGCTGGTTGCGGCTAACTCAACACTCTCCTACTTGGACCAATAAAACTCACATTTTAATTGAGCACGAAAGGGACGATGCAGCTGGAGATCGAAAGTGAGTCGAGGCACTCATCGGAGATGAAGATAGCACCGACGGTTGTGTGGGTGCAAATTTTAGCAGAAGATTAACGACTACCGCGGGACCCACCGGCCCTGCCTGGTGGGCCCGCGAGGACTACCGCGGGACCCACCGGCCCTGCCTGGTGGGCCCACGAGGACCACCACGGGACCCACCGGCCTGCCTGGTGGGCCCACGAGGACTATCGCGGGACCCACCGGCCCTGCCTGGTGGGACCAAGAACCTGTGGAATCCCCCAGAAGACGGTAGCGAGGCCCGTCAGCTATACCTAGAGGATCCCCAGATGCTGCAGCAGAAACCGCCTTTTACCACCAGAAAATTCTATAAATAGCAGAGCCTTTGAATGTAAAAGGACGGACCGAATCTAAATCCGAAATCCATTTTCCACTCTGAGATCTGATTTTCAGAACCAGAGCTCTGGAATTTCTATCTTCTCACCCTTCACCTCTACTTGATCATCTTCTTGTCTGTGAAGAGATCAAGAAGGCTTCAGTAGCACTCGGCCTGTCGAGGTTACTTTGAGAAAAGTGTTAGTGAATTCGGGTTGCACCCTATAGCACGGAGACGTAGGCTTCGGCTGAACTCCGAGATCACTTCTCGTGTCAAACTCTCTCTCTGATTGCATCTCTCTGTTACATATCAAAAACTTCAACTTCGATCAACAGATCGACCAACGATCTTCGACGTCAACTCCAACTCCAATTGACTGGTGAGGCGAGGTCTTCGGGTCGGCACGAAGATTTTCCCCCACAGTTTGGTGCCGTCCGTGGGCAAAATTGACCGATCGGTCAAAATCAACCGATCGATCGATTTTCTACTAGATCTGGCAAAAAACTGAGGGTTTTTGCCGATCACCCAAACCTTGACCGGCTGATTTTAACCGTTCGGTCAAACTTGACCGAACGGTTAAACTTGACCGATCGGTCAAAATCAACCAATCGGTCGATTTTCTACTGGATTGGTCAAAAAACCATGTTTTTTGACTAATCACCCATTCCTTGACGGTTGAAATTGACCGTTCGGTCAAAATTAACCGATCGGTCAAAATTGACCGATCGGTCAAATTTGACCGAACGGTCAAAATTGACCGATCGGTCAAAATTGACCGATCGGTCAAAATTAACCGATCAGTCAAAATTGACCGATCAGTCTTTTTTATGCTAAACACTCGGCAAGCTTCTTTGTGCCTTCTTCGACAGGGGGTTGATATTTTTTGCACCAAATCCAAGCCAGCCAGAACGAACTCTAGCTAACTTGGAGGGGGTAACTGTGGGTGCAAATTTTAGCAGAAGATTAACGACTACCGCGGGACCCACCGGCCCTGTCTGGTGGGCCCGCGAGGACTACCGCGGGACCCACCGACCCTGCCTGGTGGGCCCACGAGGACCACCACGGGACCCACCGGCCCTGCCTGGTGGGCCCACGAGGACTATCGCGGGACCCACCGGCCCTGCCTGGTGGGACCAAGAACCTGTGGAATCCCCCAGAAGACGGTAGCGAGGCCCGCCAGCTATACCTAGAGGATCCCCAGATGCTGCAGCAGAAACTGCCTTTTACCACCAGAAAATTCTATAAATAGCAGAGCCTTCGAATGTAAAAGGACGGACCGAATCTAAAATCCGAAATCCATTTTCCACTCTGAGATCTGATTTTCAGAACCAGAGCTCTGGAATTTCTATCTTCTCACCCTTCACCTCTACTTGATCATCTTCTTGTCTGTGAAGAGATCAAGAAGGCTTCAGTAGCACTCGGCCTGTCGAGGTTACTTTGAGAAAAGTGTTAGTGAATTCGGGTTGCACCCTATAGCACGGAGACGTAGGCTTCGGCTGAACTCCGAGATCACTTCTCGTGTCAAACTCTCTCTCTGATTGCATCTCTCTGTTTACATATCAAAAACTTCAACTTCGATCAACAGACCGACCAACGATCTTCGACGTCAACTCCAACTCCAATTGACTGGTGAGGCGAGGTCTTCGGGTCGGCACGAAGATTTTCCCCCACAGGTTGATCAAGAGGACAGGGCGGCACGAGGTTTCGAGCGAAGGAGGGGCGACAGTAGGGCATCGGGGATAGCGGTGCTAGGTTTCAAGTTTTCACTAGGGATCGAAGGGGGCTTTGGGTCCGACGTCAGAATCACCTTAAATAAGAAATCATCCATCAAACCATTAATCCACTATCATCATCCGAAAGAGATGGGGATGTACAGGGCACACTCGAGCGAAGATGTTGATGGGGCTGGAGCACCAAAGAGCATTGGGCATCCACCGATCATGGAGACCGTTGCGCTAGGTTCCGATTGGTCGCTCTCCCTCGATTGGGGTTGGAACGGTAGCGATGGGACTAAAGCATGAGAGGGACGGTACAGCTAGAGATCGAAAGAGTGTCAGAGTACTCGCCAGAGATAGAGACAGCACCGACGGTTGATCAGGAGGACAGGGTGGCACTAGGTTTCGAACGAAGGAGGGGCGTCAGTAGGGTGTTGGGGATAGCGGTGCTAGGTTTCAAGTTATGTGCTGGGGATCGAAGGGGGCTTTGGGTCCGATGTCAGAGTCACCTTAAACAAGAAATAATCCATCAAACCACTACTCCACTATCATCATCCAAGAGAGAAGGGGTTGTAGGGGCCACACTCGAGCGACAGTCGCAATGTGCTGGAGCACTACAGGGCGATAGGCGCCCCTCGTAGAAGGAGACTATTGCGCTAGGTTCCGATCTGGTCCCTTTCTCTCGATTGGGGTTGGAACGGTAGCGATGGGGCTGGAGCACGAGAGGGATGATGTAGCTGGAGATCAAAAGGGTGTCAGGGCACTATCCAGAGATGGAGACAACACCTACAGTTGATCAAGAGGACAGGGCAGCGCTAGGTTTCGAGCGAAGGAGGGGCGGCGATAGGGCGCGCGGGGATAGCGGTGCTAGGTTTCGAGTTATGCATTAGGGATCGAAGGGGGATTTGGGTCCGACATCAGAGTCACCTTAAACAAGAAATCATCTATCAAACCAGATGGGGCTACAGGGAGCACACTCAAGCGACGGTGGTGATGGGGCTAGAGCACCAAAGGGTGTCAAGCTCCTGTTGGAGATGGAGACAGTTGCACTAGGTTTCGATATGGTCCCTCTCCCTATATTGGGGTTGGAGTGGTGGTGATGGGGGCTGGAGCACGAGAGGGGCGGTGTAGCCGGAGATCGAAAGGGTGCCGGGGCACTTGCCGGAGATGGAGACTGCACCAACGGTTGATCAAGAGGACATGGTGGTGCTAGGTTTCAAGTGAAGGAGGGGTGGAGGTAGGGTGTTGGGGATAGCGATGCTAGGTTTCGAGTTATGCGCTAGGGATCGAAGAGGGATTTGGGTTCGACATCAGAGTCACCTTAAACAAGAAATCATCCATCAAACCGCTAATCTATTATCTTCATCCGAGAGAGATGGGGCAATAGGGGGCGCACTCGAGCGATGATGGTGATGGGGTTGGAGCATCAAAGGACGCTGGGCACCCGCCAGAGATGGAGACCGTTATGCTATGTTCCAATATGGTCCCTCTCCCTCAATTGGGGTTGGAACAGTGGTGATGGGGATGGAGCACGAGAGGGACGTACGGTGCAACTGGAGATTGAAACACTGGAGATGCAGACAACACCGTTGATCAATAGGAGGGGCAGCGCTAGGTTTCGAGGGGGGCACTGACAATCAGTTCAGGAGGGCGGTGCCAGGTTTCGAGATAGAGGTGGTGCTCAAATTAGATAGATTGAAGACAAAACTGAATCACAATCCTTCTTTTACATATCGTTTGGGACTGAATACGATTCACCAGTCCGGCTGCTTGTAACGGACGGTTGAGAATCGGATTTCAGATGGGACTTATTCGGCTATTGGTGTTAAGCGGATTAAGACGAAGGAATTTTATTATTATAATTATTGTATTCAGCTTGTTTCCACTTTCTTATTAGGATTGGTAACCTAGATATATACTCCTATATAACCCATCACCAAGTCCACATAAAAGAAACCTCCCTCCCCCCCTCTCTTTCTCTCCCATATATATATAGTCTGGTAAACCATCTCCACATCCAGTAACCATCTTCAGAAAAGAAACCTCTCTCTCTCTCTCTCTCTCTCTCTCTCTCTCACACACACACACACACACACACACACACACACACTACACCAATTTGAGGAATAAACTACTAGTTGGTAGGGATTCTTCCCCTGGTGGCCGGATGATCTTCAGCGCCACGCTAGTCTCCTTGATCGGCTGGCGAGAAGGCGAGAAGAAGGAATTGGGGGTTTAGGTTTTGGTGTAAAAGGGGGCTAGGTTTTCGATATTAGAAAGGAGGGGAAGGCATCGTAGCTGCCATGCACGATCGAGAGGGCATAAGGGATTAGGATATTTGGGTGATTGAAATCCAATGGTCTATGTTCAGATGGGTGGTTATAGATATTAAGTCTCTGATGTTTATATCCACAAGTAGGGGTGTCAATGGAGTCCGAAAACTCGACCTATACCCGACTCAAAAAATAGGGTATGGGTAGGGTTGGCAATTTTGGACCCGACACGACCCGACACGAAATTAGCGGGTCCGGGTTAAATAGGTTCGAGTCGTAAACGGGTCAATTTTAGTAAACGAGTCGGGTCCGGGTTTTGTCTCTGACCCGTTTAATCAATTAAGACCTGTTTAAAAATCAATGGGTCAGGTCGGGGTCTACCCAGCATCAAATCACAGTGTGCGATGGGTTCAACGGACGGTTGTGATCAGGACACCCATGATGGTGAGTTGCAACGAAATATAAAATTTTAAAAAAATAAATAAATATTTAAACGGGTCTTACTGGGTCTACTCGTTTATAAACGGTCGGGTATGGGTTTAGGGTCTATACACGATTAGTTAAACGGGTCGGGTACGGGTTTTGGACACGACACGACCCATTGCCAGCCCTAAGTATGGGTACAAAATCTGTATCTGAAATAAATTCAGGTCGGGTATGGGTACCGGATTCATACTCGTTCCATTTTCAGGTATGGGTATGAGTATACCTTTGCCGAAACCCGAACTCTAACAATACACTACATCTACGTACAGTTTTATTTTTCAGGATTTCTAGAGATCACAGGAATTAAAGGGACAATTACTTCACTCCAAATCTGATATAAGGGATCATGATGAGTAACCACTCCTCTTTGATTGCGCAATCCCAATTCATATCCGAAACCCAAACCGAAACTTAAAACCGGAGTGGGTATGGGTCGGGTTTGGACCCTCCGATACCCGAATGGGTATGTGTATGGGTAGGGGTAGGGTCCAACCCAAACCTGACCTGTTGCCAGCCCTAACCACGTACAATATCACATACCCATTAACAAAATAATAATACAAATAATTAAACAACAAAAGTCTCCCATGGTCAAAAACTTTTGCAACACTATTTTTATGCTGCAGAAGTAATATATAAGAGAGAAAAAAAAAAACTAATTTTAAAAAAAATAAGATTTGTCGACGCTATATTAGTGGCACCGGCCAAAGCAATCTCTTTTGCCGGCATAAACTGGTTTGCGCCGAAAAAGGTTTCACTTTTGCCGATGAAAACAAAAAACGTCGGAAATAATTATATGTTTGCCGACGCTATATTATTTGCGCCAAAAAATGTATCACATTTGGCGGCACAAACTTTCTAACGTCGGCAAAAGTATAATTTTTTCCGACGACAAATAAAGTGGCGGCAATAGTTTTATTTTTAACGGCGCTAGTAAGATAGCGTCAGAGAAAGTATACCTATTGCCGACAAAATTAGTATTGCGCCAGAACAATGCGTCGGAAAAAATGCAATTTGTTGTAGTGTATCACTCTGGCCACCTCCTCCCGTGTCTCCCCCGTGGGATCGAGGTAGGGGAGGCCGCCCGAGCGCCAGCCGGCACTCCCAGGTCGGCCTCCCACCATCGCCGTCGCACAGACACCCCCCCTGCGCTTTGTTGAGCGCGTGGGTAAGAAGAGGTGGGGGCAGATATGTAAATAATAGATATGTCCCTGGGTTAATTATTCTGACCCGACCCACCTTAAGCCCTGAACATGACCAGCCTAACACTACAACCCGACCCAACTACCACATACCCTATCCGCTAAACCGCCAAACTTTGTTTGGCTATCGTTTCTCCATCCGAACTCGGAATCGGATGAAACAGGTGACATCAGAAATCTTTTTCGATACCTACTGTATGGTCAGAAACCTTTTTCCGATACCCTCACAGTCATTCGTTTGCATGCCGGTCAGGGCTGAAAATAGTCAGCAATGTCAAATGCCACCATTGCATTGGTGAGGCCATGGGTCGGGTCGTCTTAGGGTTGTCCCCTCCAACAAAGAAAAGGAGAGAGAGAGAGAGAGAGAGAGAGAGAGAGAGAGAGAGAGAGAGAGAGAGAGAGAGAGAGAGAGAGAGAGAGAGCAACCTAGAGGGAGGGGGGTTCTGAGTTAAAACCTCACCATGATCGTTAGTCTGTATGGCGGTCGGGCTGAGTGGGGTCGGTTGCCGGTAGGGTTCTGTTGCCTCCCTCAAAATATTATTGTCACCATCGAATTATTGGACTCCCTAATAATATTGTTACCGCTCTCAAAATGTTTCGTTGCCACCCTCGAAATATTATGACCCCCCCCCCCCCCCCCTCTTGAAATAATAGCGTTGCCCATGAACTATTATTGCCTCCCTCGAAATATTGCCGCCACCCTCTAAATATTATCATCGCCCTCAAAATGTTTCCGTCGCCCTTGAAATGTTTTTCATGCCCTTGGGCACGGGGTTTTTACTAGTAAGTATAAGTATATATATATATATATATATATATATATATATATATATATATACATATATATATATATATATATATATATATATATATATATATATATATATATATATATATATATATATATATATATATATATATATATATATATATATATATATATATATATATATATATATATATATATGGGGGCGGGGATGCTGGACCTGAGGTGCAGCAAGAACGTTGCACCTCAGGCATTGTTTGACCTACCTAGAAGTTTTGAAATTTGATGAAATTTGGTGAGGGTGTTGTGTAGGGTAAGGTGATCATCCTCACCAATTTTCATCAAATTCCAAAACTTCTAGGGGGGTCAAATGATCGAAGCAAAATCAGCCGTTCGCAGTCACCGTTAAAATCTGCAGATTTTGCATCGACCATTTGACCCCCCTAGAAGTTTTGGAATTTGATGAAAATTTGTGAGGATGATCATCTTACCCTAGACAACACCCTCACCAAATTTCATCAAATTTCAAAACTTCTAGGTAGGTAAACAAGCAAGAGGTGCAGCGTTCTTGCTGCACCTCGGGTGCAGGCTCCCCGTCCCCTATATATATATATATACGTTATTTCTCGATCTTCCTTATTATATATATATATATATATATATATATATATATATATATATATATATATATATATATATATATATATATATATAAAATAAGGAAGATCGAGAAATAACGGAGCCGTCCGATTGAACCGTCTGAGTTTGTCCGATTGAGTACGTACGTTGGCATCCGAGAGAATTTTCTTTTTATTTTGGGCCGTCCGATCAATCTCTTCCGCTCCCACTCTCTCTCTCACCTATTCCGCGCCCGCTTTCTCTCTCTCGCGCCCTCTCTCTCTAACTAACTAACTAACTCTCTCTCTCTCTCTCTCTCTCTCTCTCTCTCTCTCTCTCTCTTCCGTTCTCGATCTAGCCGTCCCCTTACACCGACCCCCCAGGTTCCTCTTTCTCTCTCCCTCTCTTTCTCTCTCTCTAAACACCCCACCCCTGGTTCCCAGTTTCTCTCTCTTTCTCTCTTCTGCTCGCTCTTTCTCTCTTATTTTCTCTCTCTTCACGCCCCCTCCTTCCCAATTCTCTCTCTCTCTCTCTCTCTCTCTCTCTCTCTCTCTTCTGTGCCCACTCTCTCTCTTTTGCGCCCTCTCTCTCTCTAACTAACAAACTCTCTCTCTCTTTCGTTCCTGCACTCTCTCTCTCTCTCTCACCCAGTTTTTTCTCTCTCATCTCTCTTTCTCTTCCGCCCGCGCCACTCTCTCTCTCTCTAACTGACTCTCTCTTCTCTCTCTAACTAACTAACTCTCTATCTCTCTCTATCTCTCTTCCGAGCCCCATCCCTAGTGTTCCCCAATTCGCAGGGGTTGCGCTTTGGTGCCATCTACTCCTCACCGCTGGATCGGACGAGGGCCACGGTTGCCTTGGCATGCCTGGTAATCTCCTTTGACTATTTGTTTAATGAAAATTGTGTGATTTTATTTTTAATTTAGACTGGTCTGAATATTCTCTCCGTCTCTCTCTCTCTCTCTCTCTCTCTCTCTCTCTCTCTCTCTCTCTCTCTCTCTCTTCAGGGGGGTAGTGGTCGCGCCTTCGGCGCCCGCTTCGTGCCAATCGGCATGGGCATTCATTACTATATAGATAACAAATCACTCCAAAATGTTTTACTGCTGAAGGCGGCTAAGTGTGTTGCCGCTCAAGACAATGGTTGGAGTGAGGGGTGACAATGCCTAGGGTTTTGTTGCCGCCGAAGGCGGCCCGTTGCAGTGCCGACAGGCATGGGCATTCACTAGTGTGTGGGTGTCTATATATATATATATATATATATATATATATATATATATATATATATATATATATATAATAAGGGACAACGGTTGTGGGGGGGACAAATGAACTGAGACAAAGGAGCGGCTCAGATTTATCTAGAGGAGGAGGATAAACAAGGAAACTCCATCACAATCGTCCGTTTCCCACTAAGACTTATAAATGCCCCTCTTAAATCACCCTTACCCACCCTTATTTCTCTTAAACTCATCTGATCCGTCCGATCTAAATCCCATCGGATCCAAGGCCTTCCCGATCCTTGGTGCCCGCAGCCACCGTCTCCTATTAAATTCAGCTCCCGAGAGAGAGAGAGACATCCCCCCCTCTCATCCGTCCGATCTGAATCCTCTAAATCCACCTTTTAAATCCCACTCAGCGCCTTTGGAACCCTCGCCCTCAAACCCCGCGAGCCGCCCAGCCTTCACTACCCTCCCCCTCTCCCCAGATCTCTCACTCCCGTGCCCCCCGATCCCTCCCTTCTCCCTCCCTCCTCCCTCCCTCGACCAACACCCCCGCCCGGACTGTGCCCTTTGGTGTGCCTCTCCCCTCGGACCTCCTCTCTCTACACGCCCTCTTCTTCTCTCTCAGATTAGATCAGTAGATCGATCTCGGAGCACACGAGAAAATGGTGAGCTCTCTCTCTCTCTCTCTCTCTCTCTCTCTCTCTCTCTCTCTCTCTCTCTCTCTCTCTCTCTCTCTCTGCGGCAGCAGATCCCACACGCCCCCTCCATACTCTCTCCCTCGATCTGAGGCTGGTCCCCCAGCGAGCCGAGCCACCCGCCTCCGATCGTGCAGACCCCTCACCCCCTCGCCGCCCCATTGTGCAGCCCCCTCGCCGCTCTTCTCTCTCTCTCTCTCAACCCCATCGTTGCACCATCTCACTTCCAACTTCTGATTTATAGATCCAAAAAAAAAAATTTCATTTTTGTTGATGGGGTGGGAACAAATCCTGTGGCTACCTCCTCGCCGACGTCGGCCACCTTGCCCCTGAGCACGGCCTCCGACCTCCTCTCTCTCTTTTTCTCTCTCATCGGCGGGATCTGAGTCGTCGCCGAACAACCGGAACTGGGGATCTCTCCTGTAACAACCCAAAATTATTTAAATGTCATTATAAGAAAATTTTTATAGAAAAATCAAAATAAAAATCGGATGGCGCCATTGCGTTCGTCTCGCCGAGACGATCGAAAAACCTATACAAACTTATTCGATTTGGACACATTTAGAGTATTTAAAAATTGTGAGAAAAAAAAATATATATATATATATACATATTTGGCCGATAGAAGGATTTGAACCTATGACCTCTTTATTAGAACTCTTAAAGATTTTCCTCTAGCCAAAAGACCCGAAGTGCTTTTCTGTATTAGAAACAGCTAATATAACTAATATATATACCACTGGGGAGACCAACAGTCGATGACCCTTCGTTTCCGATCGGACGGAAAGGGTCGCGCAGATGTAACCGAAGCCGGCGACCTTTTGTTTCCGATCGGACGGGTACAGCTGCAGTACGCACTAAATGGCCGAATTGCAATAAAGACCCTGTGTCTTTTGGAATTCTCAAAACCACTATATAAACCCCCCCCTCCACAAGAGTTTTTCACTCCAACCCGTCTCGAAACCCGTGCCCTACCACTTCCCTCCTCCTCGTCAACCACCACTAACCACCGCCCGCCGCCGACCGCCGCCCGCCGTCGGCCGACCACCGCCCGCCGCCGCCGACCGACCACCGCCCGCCGTCGGCCGACCACCGCCGGCCGATTGCCGCCGGCCGACCGCCGCCCGCCGACGACCACCGCCCGCGACCGCCGCCGCCGGCCGACCGCCGCCGGCGACCGCCGCCACCCGCCGCCGGCGACTGCCGCCGCCGGCCGACCGCCGCCTCCTGCCGCCGACCGCCGCCTCCTGCCGTCGGGCGCCGCCCCAAGACCCGGTTAGTTTTTATTTTTTATTATTATTATAAATATATATGGGCTGAAGCCCAGTAGACCTATATAAAAAGCCCATTATGAAATTGGGCTGAAGCCCATTAAGGAATGGGCCAGGCCCATTTTTAAAATTGATATAGTGACTCTCAATTTAATAACTGAAACCGTATTGCTAATAACAACTGAACTGTTTTACTAAAGGCAGACCCGAATAAAAAAATCCGTTAGTAGCCAACTGTTTTGGCCGAACCGGGAGCAAACGAACTCGGAATTGAGTTCCGTTTGCGGCCACGGGACCGTAATGAAACGATCTACACAACAGTATAGATGTAAGGTATTTTTAAAATTACAAAAATACCCCTTAAAGAGAGAAAACCCACTAATTTACATCGAATTATGTTCGGAAAAATCCCAGAAAAATTTAGGAAAAACTAATAAAATATTAGTAATATATTTTCAGGTTTCGAGCGTGATAAAGCTTCCTCATCAAGAATAAGAGTTTGCAACGGTTCAGGTAGGGGAGTTTTAACCAAGTTTCTTCATGCTATATATCTGCTATAGATCATCGGTAAATTGCTATGAGTAGTAAATTATGAAGTACGTGATCACTTGTTGGGTGTGGGTCTAGCCCTGGCGGAATGCCAGAAAGTACCTGGGTGTGGGTCTAGCCCTGGCGGAATGCCAGAAAGTACCTGGGTGTGGGTCTAGCCCTGGCTACAGGCCTAAAAGTTACCTAGGTGTGGGGCTAGCCTAGTCTGAGGACTAAAAGTACCTAGGTGTGGGGCTAGCCTTGTTGCGGACTAAAAGTACCCGGGTAAGGATTGAGATTCCTACCCTGGCCGGAAGAGCCAAAAAGGGAATCGGGTGATGCATGTTTTCTATTATTTACATTTCGTAGTCACGTTTACTGTTTTTCCGTACAAATATTTAGCATGAAATAAACTATGCCATGAGGTGAGTCAGTGGTTTGGACTCACCCCCCTACAGATGTTGTGCATCCTTCAGAGTCAAATCCTGCAGTACTGGAAGAGAACGAAGAGCGAGTAGTGAACGACCCAGAAGGAGTGGAGGACCCGCTGTACACCCCTTTCTACGAAGATGCCGAAGCTGAAGCATGAAGTGTCGTCGAAATAAAAGAATAAATTTATTTTCCTTAGACTTTGGTTCTCATAAAATGTATCAAACAATGGTTATTTTAATGGAATGGCTCAGTTAAGTTCCAAATTTGATGGAGCTTAGTTATACCAAGCTTTTATTTTCTAACACCTCAGTATTATACGGATCAAATAAATCCGTAAAATATTGGGGCGTTACAACTTGGTATCAGAGCCTAGGTAATAGATCCTAGGAGTAAAAATATATATATATATATATATATATATATATATATATATATATATATATATATATATATATATATATATATATATATATATTAAGGACATCGATAGGGTAGACACCAAAGATTTAAATACTTATATTTACAAAGTAAATTTGTTTTTCCTTTAAACAGAAGTATGAAGCTAAATTCATCGAACTATCACGATTTGCTCATTATCTTATAGCCACAGAGGAACTAAAGTCCAAAAGATTTGAACAGGGTTTGAATCCTCATATTCGAACCCGAGTGGCTGTACTCCGCATAAGAAACTATGGTGAACTAGTACAGACTGCAATGGTGGCAGAACGTGAATGGGAAGAAACGCGTAAAATATTTGAGAAAAATAGGGTGAAAAGGAGTGCACCAGGGATAGAGGCAAACAAAAGGCCGAGGATGCAAGAATTTCCAACAGGAAATAATGGCCCTCTAGTGGCTTCGGGACCTCGTAATTGCTTCATATGTGGATCGCGGGATCATTTCCAACGAAACTGCCCTCGTCTGAATAAAGACGCTCCAGCCAGACCTCCCTTCAAGAATAATCCGCAATTATTCGGAAATCGCCCTGGTCAACCTCCAAAGGTACCTGGAAAAACTTTTGCTATATCCACGGAGGAGGAATCAAATGACGTCATTGAAGGTACGAACTATTCATTTCAAGAATTTGCTATTTCATAGGTAAGTTTTAACCGCAAAAGTAAATTTTTCGTAGGCACTATTCTTATTTATGGAAGTCTAGCTCGAGTAATACTAGACCCTGGTTCGACACATTCATTTATATCAGTTCACTTGGCTAAAGATCTACAATTAAGGACTGAACCGCTAGGGTATATACTAGCCATTACTACAGCACTTAGCGATACGGCCGAGACAAACAGAGTCTGCAGAAACTGTATACTACGGGTTGAAGATGAGGAATTGGTGGCGAATTTAATTCTACTAAAGTTGGAAACTTTTGACATTCTATTAGGAATGGACTGGTTATCCAAGTATAGGGCGATGATGGATTGTTACCGAAAGAAGGTTACTTTACAAACATCAGATAGTAAGGAAATAATATTTCGGGGGAGAAAGTTCGGAAAGGCAAGAGCGAAAGTATGTTACTTAGCTCAACTTTTAGAAGAGGAGGTGAAGAGTCCTATACAAAATACCACATTGGTAGTATCAGAATTTTCTCAAGTGTTTCCGGAAGATCTTCCAGGGTTGCCACCAAAAAGGGAAATAGATTTTTCAATAGAATTAATGCCAGGAGTGGCACCTATTTCGATTGCCCCATATAGAATGGCACCAGTAGAATTAAAAGAGTTGAGGAAGCAGTTGGATGAGTTACTTACTCTTGGGTTTATAAGACCCAGTTCATCCCCATGGGGTGCACCTGTATTATTTGTTCAGAAAAAGGATGGAACAAAAAGAATGTGCATCGATTATAGAAGATTGAACCAGGTGACTATAAAAAATAAATATCCACTCCCAAGAATAGAGGATCTATTTGATCAACTTAAGGGAGCAAAATATTTCTCCAAAATAGATCTCCGATCAGGATATCATCAATTAAGAATCAAAGAAGAAGATATACCAAAGACGGCCTTCAGAACTAGGTATGGGCATTTCGAATTTTTGGTGATGCCTTTTGGTCTAACAAATGCCCCTGCGGCATTTATGGATTTGATGAATCGGATCTTTAAAAGTTTCTTGGATCAATTTGTGGTAGTATTCATTGATGATATTTTGATCTACTCAAAAAACAAGGAGGAGCACGAAAACCACTTGAGGATGGTATTACAAGAGTTGAGTCTTCATCAACTGTACGCCAAACTCAGTAAATGTGAATTTTGGATTACGAAAGTAGACTTTCTGGGACACGTAATATCCCATGAAGGAGTTACGGTAGATCCAGCAAAGATTGAAGCAGTAGTGAATTGGAAAGCACCAAAGAATGTAACAGAAATCAGGAGCTTCCTAGGGTTAGCAGGATATTATCGCAGATTCATTCAAAATTTTTCTAGTATCGCTGCACCTATAACTCGACTTACTAAGAAGGGGGTAAAGTATGAATGGTCAGAACTTTGTGAGGATGCGTTCCAAGGATTAAAAACAAAACTCACTACAGCCCCGGTACTAACCATACCAGAAAGCGGGAAGAAGTACACACTTTATACGGATGCCTCTCACGTGGGGTTAGGGGCTGTACTTATGCAAGAAGGCCGAGTTGTGGCTTATGCTTCCAGACAATTAAAAGCTCATGAAAAGAATTATCCTACACACGATCTGGAGCTAGCTGCGGTCGTGTTTGCACTAAAGATTTGGCGTCATTATTTGTATGGGGAACAGTTTGAGTTATACTCGGATCATCAGAGTTTGAAATATATAAGCACACAGAAAGATCTAAATTTACGGCAAAGAAGATGGGTGGAATTTTTAGTCGATTATGACTATAATTTTATTTACCACCCTGGTAAGGCTAATGTAGTAGCAGATGCCCTCAGTAGAAATGGACAAATGGTCAACATATTAGCTGATAAATGGCAGTGGGCTTGCACATTAGAAAACCTTGATTTAGTCACTAAGAAAAGCTCACCACGAGCTTATCTAAGTCACCTCCGAGCTCAACCAGAAATGATAAAAGGAGTAATAGAGGCACAAACCTCAAACTCAGAATTGCAGGGAATTCGATACAAATTAGAAAAGGGGGAGATTGTAGAAAATTGGGCACTCAGTTCAGACAACGGACTGAGATTTCGAGGCAGATTAGCAGTCACTGATGCTCCTTATCTGCGAGAGGATATATTAGCTGAAGCCCATCATTCAAAGTTTTCTATCCATCCGGGGGAAAACAAAATGTATCACGACTTAAAACGAAACTTTTGGTGGAGTGGAATGAAGAATGATGTAGCCCAATTTGTGTCAAAGTGTCTCACTTGCCAAAAGGTGAAGGCTGAACACAGAAGACCACCTGGGTTATTGCAACCTCTTCCGGTAGCAGAATGGAAATGGGAACATATAACCATAGATTTTGTGACCGGTTTTCCTACCACAAGGAAGGGAAATGATTCAATCTGGGTAATTGTGGATCGATTAACAAAGTCAGCTCATTTTCTACCGCGAAAGACAACTGCGTCCACTAGAGACGATAGTACCCTATACCTGAAGGAAATTGTTAGACTTCACGGTATTCCAGTAACTATTGTGTCCGACAGGGATCCTCACTTCACCTCTAAGTTCTGGAGAAGTTTACAGAAGGCTATGGGAACAGAATTGAATATGAGTACGGTATATCATCCTCAAACTGACGGGCAGTCAGAGAGAATAATACAAATTTTAGAAGACATGTTGAGATCTTGTGTGATGGACTTCAAGGGTAGTTGGGAAGATTTCCTGTCGTTAATAGAATTTACTTATAATAACAGCTATCAGTCCAGCATACAAATGGCACCTTTTGAAGCCTTATATGGAAGACCCTGTAGATCCCCAGTCTGTTGGACGGAAGTGGGAGAAAAAAGTATAATGGGGCCTGAAATAATCCAGGAAATGACCGACAAAATAAAAATTATTCGGGCCAATTTACTAAAAGCACAGAGCAGACAGAAAAGTTACGCAGATAATCGAAGAAGACCTCTCGAATTTGAAGTGGGAGATTTTGTTTTTCTAAGAATCTCGCCGAGGAAAGGTATACAACGTTTTGATATCAAGGGAAAACTTGCACCCAGATATATTGGGCCCTACGAAATATTGGGAAGAGCTGGACCAGTGGCATATCGACTGGCATTACCCATAAAATTGGCAAATATACATCCAGTTTTTCACGTGTCCATGCTTCGCAAGTATGAACCAGATCCTTCTCACATTCTGAAAGATGAAGATATCAGTATTCAATCAGATGCCTCATACATAGAAGTACCCGTGAGAATTTTAGATACCAAGGATAAAGAATTACGAACCAAGACTATTCGACTGGTAAAGGTACTATGGCAGCATCACAACGAGGAGGAAGCTACTTGGGAATTGGAATCAGAAATACAAAAGCAATATCCACACCTATTCAACAACTGAGGTATGAACTCGAATTCAATCACTGAGTTATGTACTCTAAATTTCGAGGACGAAATTTTTATTAGGGGTAGAGGATGTAACAACCCAAAATTATTTAAATGTCATTATAAGAAAATTTTTATAGAAAAATCAAAATAAAAATCGAATGGCGCCATTGTGTTCGTCTCGCCGAGACGATCGAAAAACCTATACAAACTTATTCGATTTGGACACATTTAGAGTATTTAAAAATTGTGAGAAAAAAAAAATATATATATATGTATACATATTTAGCCGATAGAAGGATTTGAACCTATGACCTCTTTATTAGAACTCTTAAAGATTTTCCTCTAGCCAAAAGACCCGAAGTGCTTTTCTGTATTAGAAACAGCTAATATAACTAATATATATACCACTGGGGAGACCAACAGTCGATGACCCTTCGTTTCCGATCGGACGGAAAGGGTCGCGCAGATGTAACCGAAGCCGGCGACCTTTTGTTTCCGATCGGACGGGTACAGCTGCAGTACGCACTAAATGGCCGAATTGCAATAAAGACCCTGTGTCTTTTGGAATTCTCAAAACCACTATATAAACCCCCCCCTCCACAAGAGTTTTTCACTCCAACCCGTCTCGAAACCCGTGCCCTACCACTTCCCTCCTCCTCGTCAACCACCACTAACCACCGCCCGCCGCCGACCGCCGCCCGCCGTCGGCCGACCGCCGGCCGACCACCGCCCGCCGCCGGCCGACCACCGCCGGCCAACTGCCGCCGGCCGACCGCCGCCCGCCGACGACCACCGCCCGCGACCGCCGCCGCCGGCCGACCGCCGCCGGCGACCGCCGCCACCCGCCGCCGGCGACTGCCGCCGCCGGCCGACAGCCGCCTCCTACCGCCGACCGCCGCCTCCTGCCGCCGACCGCCGCCTCCTGCCGTCGGGCGCCGCCCCAAGACCCGGTTAGTTTTTATTTTTTATTATTATTATAAATATATATGGGCTGAAGCCCAGTAGACCTATATAAAAAGCCCATTATGAAATTGGGCTGAAGCCCATTAAGGAATGGGCCAGGCCCATTTTTAAAATTGATATAGTGATTCTCAATTTAATAACTGAAACCGTATTGCTAATAACAACTGAACTGTTTTACTAAAGGCAGACCCGAATAAAAAAATCCGTTAGTAGCCAACTGTTTTGGCCGAACCGGGAGCAAACGAACTCGGAATTGAGTTCCGTTTGTGGCCACGGGACCGTAATGAAACAATCTACACAACAGTATAGATGTAAGGTATTTTTAAAATTACAAAAATACCCCTTAAAGAGAGAAAACCCACTAATTCACATCGAATTATGTTCGGAAAAATCCCAAAAAAATTTAGGAAAAACTAATAAAATATTAGTAATATATTTTCAGGTTTCGAGCGTGATAAAGCTTCCTCATCAAGAATAAGAGTTTGCAACGGTTCAGGTAGGGGAGTTTTAACCAAGTTTCTTCATGCTATATATCTGCTATAGATCATCGGTAAATTGCTATGAGTAGTAAATTATGAAGTACGTGATCACTTGTTGGGTGTGGGTCTAGCCCTGGCGGAATGCCAGAAAGTACCTGGGTGTGGGTCTAGCCCTGGCGGAATGCCAGAAAGTACCTGGGTGTGGGTCTAGCCCTGGCTACAGGCCTAAAAGTTACCTAGGTGTGGGGCTAGCCTAGTCTGAGGACTAAAAGTACCTAGGTGTGGGGCTAGCCTTGTTGCGGACTAAAAGTACCCGGGTAAGGATTGAGATTCCTACCCTGGCCGGAAGAGCCAAAAAGGGAATCGGGTGATGCATGTTTTCTATTATTTACATTTCGTAGTCACGTTTACTGTTTTTCCGTACAAATATTTAGCATGAAATAAACTATGCCATGAGGTGAGTCAGTGGTTTGGACTCACCCCCCTGCAGATGTTGTGCATCCTTCAGAGTCAAATCCTGCAGTACTGGAAGAGAACGAAGAGCGAGTAGTGAACGACCCAGAAGGAGTGGAGGACCCGCTGTACACCCCTTTCTACGAAGATGCCGAAGCTGAAGCATGAAGTGTCGTCGAAATAAAAGAATAAATTTATTTTCCTTAGACTTTGGTTCTCATAAAATGTATCAAACAATGGTTATTTTAATGGAATGGCTCAGTTAAGTTCCAAAATTTGATGGAGCTTAGTTATACCAAGCTTTTATTTTCTAACACCTCAGTATTATACGGATCAAATAAATCCGTAAAATATTGGGGCGTTAAATCTCCCTCCCACTATTCTCTCTCTGTCTAACTTCTTGGTTTTTTTTTTTCTTGATTACAGATACATGATATTGGGGGATCGGAGTCGTCGCCGGACTGCAAGAGGGTTTGTTATTAGTCTACCTGCAACGACCGACTGTGATAAGGTATGTAAAAAGGATCTCGATTTCCTCTCTCTCTCTTGCCCCTGAGCACGGCCTCCGACCTCCTCTCTCTCTTTTTCTCTCTCATCGGCGGTATCTGAGTCATCGCCGAACAACAGGCTCCGGGGATCTCTCCCTCCCACTCTTCTCTCTCTGTCTAACTTCTTGGTTTTTTTTTCTTGATTACAGATACATGATATTGGGGGATCGAAGTCATCGCCGGACTGCAAGAGGGTTTGTTAATAGTCTACCTGCAACGGCTGACTGTGATAAGGTATGTAAGAGGGTTTTTTTCTTGATTGCCCCAATACTCTGTTTTTCGGAAAAACATTCCTTCATTTTTTTTTTCATCTTCTTTCTTTCTTTTTGTTGTGTGTGTGTTGCTGTTATCAGTTTTTGGATTTACCTGTTTTTTTTTTCATTTCTTCTTCTTTCCTTTTGATCTCTTTATTTTTTATGTATGTTGTCAAATCCTCTGTTTTTCAGCAACTTGATCTGTTTTTTCAGAAAAAAAAAAAAAATTCTATGTTCATTATTTTGAGAGTGATAACCATTAGTTTAGATCAGAGTTAAACATATGTTTGCTTTTGAGAATGATGGTCATTAGTTAAAAAAAATTCTATGTTCATTATTTTGAGAGTGATTGCCGTCATTTCAATTTTAGATGACTTTCCCCCTTGAAGTTTAGCTCAAAAACACTTAACCCCCCATAGATTATTTTGTTCCAAATTGCACCCTAAAGTTGGAAATGTTAGCACAATACCCCCTTTTGTCAACTACTTAATTTCCTCATTTGGTAATTTTTATCTGATAAAAACTGAATTGAAGGGGGCAAAATGTATTTTATAAACTACAGGGGGTTTAAGTGTTTTTAAGCCAATCTTTTTTCTTTTTTTTTTTTTGGGGGGGGGGGGGGGGGGGGCAAAGTGTAATTTACTTTTTTAAAAATATGCCCCGCCGGTTGTATAGGCGGTTAAAGGGTAAATTAAGTAGTTGAGAAATGAAACTACAGGGGGTTAAGTGTTTTTGAGCTAAACTTCAAGGGAACAAAGTGTAATTTACCCTTTACCTTTACATACCTGTATAACAGATGGCTCAAAAACATTTAACCCCCTTGTAGTTTATTTTGTTCTAAATTACATCATATAGTTTGAAATGTAAAGCACAATACCCTCTTTTGTGAAGTACTTAATTTCCTTATTTGGTAATTTTTATCTTATATAAACTGAATTGAAGGGGGCAAAATGTAGTTTTTAAACTATAGGGGGGTTAAGTGTTTTTAAGCCAATCTTCATGGGGCAAAGTATAATTTACCCATTTTGACCTAATCAATTTTTTCGTCTGTACAAACAGGGCGATTTTTTTAAATTTTTTTTAAAGAGGGTTACCTGCCTGTACAACAAGTTAGGCAATTTTTTTTTTAAAAAAACAAGTTACCTACCTATACAATTGGCGGTGTTAAAAAAAAAAAACCTAAAGGATCGCCTATACAATAGGCGGGTAAGGTTATTTTCAACAATTTAAGAAGTTTTGTACGGTATTTTTATAAATATATTATTTTTTATGCCTTTTTAAGAAATTGTTGATTAATCTAATTTATGCGGTCCATACTTAGCCATGGATCCAATAATACATAATATGTTATTAGTCATAAAATAAAAAAAAAATTCATTCTATTTGTAGGTATGTTATTTTTGTATTTTTTGAAATTTGTCTGAGGTGTTTGCAGCCGGCCGGATACGCTCTTTTGCACAATACCCCATTTTGTCAACTAAATTTCCTCATTTGGTAATTTTTATATGATAAAAATTGAATTGAAGGGAGGCAAAATGTAGTTTATAAACTACATGGGCGTTAAGTGTTTTTGAGCCAATCCTTAGAGGGGCTAATTGTAATTGCCCCGTTGTAGTGGTTGGTAAAGGATAAATTACACTTTGCTCCCTTGATGTTTAGCTCATAAACACTTGACTCCTTTGTAATTTATTTTGTTCCAAATTTTACCTTAAAGTTTGAAATGTTAGCACAATACCCCATTTTGTCAACTACTTAATTTCCTCATTTGGTAATTTTTATATGATAAAAACTGAATTGAATGGGGCAAAATGTATTTTATAAACTACAGGGGGTTTAAGTGTTTTTGAGCCAATTTTCAAGGGGGCAAAGTGTAATTTATCTTTTAAAAAAATTTCCCCGTCGGTTGTACAGGCGGGTAAAGGGTAAATATTGTGACCTCCGTCGAAATATTATCGCCACCCTCGACTTTTTGTCACCTCTCAAAATACTTTTCTGAAAGATGACATATTTCCGAAAAAGGAAGCAGTAGAAGATTCTTCCTATTACAGACCGATCTCTCTTTGCAACATCGCATACAAAGTTATTACAAAAATTCTGACTAACAGGCTTCGACCTATCATCGGTAAAATCATCTCATCATTTCAAAGTGCCTTTATGTTCTCAAAAAATCATCTCAGATAATAAGGTCATTGCCCAAGAGATTCTCCATACTATGAAGCTCAATAGAGGAAAATCTGGCCTATATGCTCTCAAACTCGACATGGCAAAAGCATTTGATCGAATGGCATGGAGCTTTATCTAGGATGCCCTCAAAATTTTTGGCTTCTCTCACAGTTTTATTGCCTTAACCATGGGCTACATCACGTCGTCTTCTTTTTCCATCCTCATCAACGACGATCCTCAAGGACTTATTATTTCGGAAAGAAGACTACGACAAGGATGCCCTCTCTAGCCTTTCCTATTCATTTTGGGCTTGGAGATCCTATCCCGTGCACTTGCAAATATGGAATTGCTTGGTGGCTTTTTCGCACACCATTGAATATGTTGATGCTTATCTCAAGGTGGTGGATCACGGAGGGAATTGAACCCTTTTTTTTTACAGATCGGACAAGCGGTTAGAGGAAAGGGTGCTAGAGCAAGGACTAAAGAGGTTTGGAGATCGAAACGCAGAGAGGCAATACCACACCGGGTTCAAATCCAAGCGTCCTGTCTGAGTCGTCTCTGCTCGGGTTCCCGTTGTCGTCGTCGCCGCCGTCCTAATGGGTTTTGCTTGAATTTGTATTTTTAAATGATTCATGTTATAATCCTGGTTAAGAATGCTCATGGGTTTTGATTTGGATTCCATATCTTGCTGTAACTAGATGGAAATTGTATGGGTTTTGGGTGAAACAAACTTTTTAAGTTGAATTCTAGCCTTACATGAACCTAATGATTTAATCAAACTGTATTGGATTCAAGATCTTTGTCGGCCAGACTTTTTAAGTTAAGAATGCACACTTCCATCCCCCACGAGGCATAACTCGAGCCTTGAATCATTTTTTACCCTGCCTTTATAGCATTCCTGTGTCTTTCAAGGCAGTCTGAAAGTCTTGCTCTTTCTTCCAATTAGAAACCTGAAGATTAGAAGGGGGTTTTCTCGATTGTTAAGTCCCCTGACAAGAATATAATAGTTGAGAGAAAAAAGCGGATATAGTGTTTATGCTTGAAATGACGCTCAAGTTGAATATGACACCAGTCCCAATCCCCAGAGACAGACAAAGAATCTGTAGAACACTAAAATATCAGCATGGTTGTAGTTACAAACTATATTTTACCATCTGAAATCCAAATATTATATTACAAAACATAAAAAATATCTCAAACTATTTAGTTTGCAAGCTTATTGACTTCATATTGATTTTATCAGTATCGTTTTATAAATATATTCTCATAATTAATGAGTAATGGAGAGAGGGGAATGGAGTACGTTCATGTGTGTGGGGATGCTATGCTGCGGCATGCTTCTCAAAATATTATTATCTCCCTCGAAATATTATCACCACACTCAAAATATTTTTTACCACATTTAAAATATTGTTACCTGTCTTGAAATGTAGTCCACTCATATGTATATATGCATTGGAGTGCTGAATGTGATTCACCAGTGGGGCCCAACTACATCAAAATATTGTGAGCATACGACGTAGTCCGTGAGTCCATTCACACAAAATATTAGTGCAGTTGTGTTATTAGTGAATTTTGTCGCCCCCAACTAATGTATGTGTCCTTGCCAAAATGCTTTTATGGAAATATTATCACCTCCCTCGAAATATTATTACCATTTTTAAATTATTGTTACCATCCTTAAAATATTGACTCCTCCCTTAAAAAATTTTCAATCCCTCAAAATCTTTTGCCGTCCCCAAAATGTTGTCGTCACACTCTAAAAATTATCACCGCCCTCGAAATATTTTCGTCGTCCTCGAAATCTTTTCCGTGACCTTGGGCACGGGGTTTTTACTAGTATATGTATATATCACGACTCGTTTTACGGCCCTAACATACCACACATGGCTGTCCGAGCACTAGTATGGTAATTATAGTGTTTTTTAATATTTTATTTTTAAATATTATTTTGAAAAAAATCTCCTAAGTTTTCGAGTGTAATTTATTGATTGTTAAAATTATGTATTAATTGTTGGGTGGGTGGCAGGATTGGTTCAGTACTGACTTGGTCCGCTGCACCATTGGCCATCTGCTGCTGGGTTGTGCCTTCTCGAGGTCAGTGTGGACTCACTTCACTTGACTCCTATGCGTCAGATCTCCACCGGACAGTCTTGCGAAGCTTTGGGGAACTTGGCGACGTAGGCGCTTCGAGGGTCCAGATCGCCGCGGCTGGGATATGCTTGCCATCAGGATCTCGTGGTCGTTATGGCTTGAGAGGAACCGGAGGACTTTCCAGGGCAAGGCTTTGTCGGCGGATAGGGTCATCCTCATGACGAGGTCGTTGATCCATATTTGGGCGTCCTGCGCTTCGGCGGGTGCCAGGAGTTTTCTGTTGAACCTATGTAATAGCAACACTTGAGTTGTGTCCTTTCCCTTCTTTCTCTTTAATAAACATGTAAGGGTCCAGGCCAAACCCCCCCCCCCCCCCCCCCCTCATTCTCTGAGAGGGATTTCTCAAAAAAAAAAAAAAGCTTGGTCCGCTGCAGCACCAAGGAGCAAAACTTCTTAGTGGTGTATGCGTTGAAGCCTCACATTGTTACTCTAGCGATGGCCAAGAACGGCTCCCAAGTCCTGGATCACTTCTTGAAGTTCTTTTACAACCAAGAGAACCAGCTAATTAAAAAAACAAAGTCTGTTTATTAGTATGATTATACTCATAAGACCACCAACCGATGGGAACAAAACTGCTAGCAGGCGGGATAAACGCCACCACCTGCGCAACAACAAACCCTAAAAGAAAAGCCTGTTCTCTATCGAACAGTCCAAATCGACCTAGTCTAGGGGTGGCAATGGGTCGTGTCGTGTCCTGTCCAAAACCCCTAGACCCGGACCCGACCCGTTTAACTAATCGTGTCTAGATCCTAAACCGGTACCTGACCCGCGAATAAACGGGTAGACCCGATAAGACCCGTTTACCACCCGGGTCAATATAGTTGACCCGATCCGACCCAATCTGACTCGACCCGACCTGACCCGAAAGCCCCGCTGGTATTATATATTATAGTATCAAATTGCGGGTAGACCCGACCCGACCATACCTGACACGACCCGTTGAATACTAAACGGGTCTTCCTGGGTCTATCGTGTCCAGACCCTAAACCCGGACCCGACCCGTTTATTAAACGGGTCTATCGTGTCCAGACCCTAAACCCGGACCCGACCCGTTTATTAAACGGGTCTATCGTGTCAACCCGTTTACGACCCGAACCCGTTTAGCCCTGACACAGACCTGCTAACTTCGTGTTGGGTCTGCCGTGTCGGGTCCGAAATTGCCAGCCCTAACCTAGTCTCCCCTGACCCAAAACCTATGTAGATTATGAATTCCGTGGTAGGGTTGGTTCGGTTCCACAGCCCCCCCAAGTCATACCCGAACAAAATCGGTCGGGTTTGTGAGACCGGGAACTGGACCCGACCCATACTCGTTAAAAATCCAAACCCAACTCAACCCATTGGTGCAACGCCAATTACCGCCGTTGGATGAAAGGCTGTTCGACGTCTGTGAACCATGCTTATTTAATCTCGCACGCGCCGCTTCACAACGAAGGACTGATACGCCATCCGGCCCTTGAGAATCGTAAGGATATAAATCTTCGGATAGCGATGCAGGGTTTAGATACACGCTGGGGATAGAGATATACGCTGGGTTTAAACCGATTCCGCTGTTACCTCTCGTCATTAGGATTGGTAACATTTATAAATACTTCGCTAAATCATCCCCACGCCCACATAAAAAAACCTCTCTCTCTCTCTCTCTCTAACCTCTCTCTCCCCCCTTCTCTCTCTCTCTCTCTAACAGCATGGAGGAGTATGGCTTGGATGACAGTGATGATCTCCCTCCAAGTGTGCAAAGAGTGTTGGAAAACTTGTTTGGAGATGACTTCACCCATTCTGCCGCCTCCACCTCTTCCGCCACCGCCACCGCCTCCTCTAGCACCTCAGCACAACCCGGGCCCCGATCCACCTCGCCGCCTACGTGCTACAACCCCGCTCCATCTCGCCGATACTCTTCCGGCCTCGGGGTAGTTTCGCCCCGCCTTCCTGACCCCACTGTCGTATCCCCCCATAGTGTACAACGTAACTTCTATCCTTACTGCCCTCATTGCTTCCTCCAAAGGCCACCTGCTCCTCCCGCCGCCCGGCCTCAAGGCGGCTCTATCGGTAAGTTGACGGGTGCGTTCCGGCGCTTGCTCTCGCACATCGATACACTCCTCCGGCAAGGCAGGGTAGATGAGTTGGCCGACGCAGTCTCGAAGGTGAAGAATCTGGTGTGGAAGTTGATGGTGGGCTCGCGTGGGGATCGCCACTTCCTGTTGATGCTCATTATCTCGTGCAGCGACGAGCAGCTAACGGACCTCCTCGCCGCCGTCACCATCGATCCCGGCCTGCTTCTCGCCATGTGCTGCCACGACAACGGGTGAGAACTATATCCAGTAGCTAGTATTTAGGAGGCAGAGAATTAATCGATTATTGATTGTTGTTAGAATTCTGTATTAATTGTTGGGCGGATGGCAGGATTGGTTCAATACTGAGTTTGGTCCGGTGCAGCAGCAAGAAGCAAAAACTGTGTGTGGTGGCAGCGTTGAAGCCTCACATAGTCACTCTGGCGATGTCCAAGAACGGCTCCCAAATCCTGGATGACTTCTTGAAAATCTTTTCCCACCAAGAGAACATGGTAATTATTTATTAGTATATGATTGAAATTTAATTTCGATCGTCTTAACAATTAATTATGAAACCTGGGCGGCCTCTTGTACGTGCAAACAGTATATTTTCGAAGCAATCGCAGATAATTTGATGAATGTAGCAAGGAGTCAGCCAGGGTGTTGCATATTGCAGCAATACATCGGTCAAGCACATGGGGGCATGCGAGACCGCATATTGGTGGAAACAATTACCAATGCTTCTGATCTTGCATTGGATCCTTTGGGGTACGTTACCATTGATCTTCAACCCTAATCGATCTTTAATGCCCGCCCCAAATCTATTTTAATTACTTGCACTAGCTAGCTGCATGTGTTCCAATTAGGGTTGATCGTGTCGTGTCCAGAACTCCTAAATCCATACCCACTAACTTTGTGTCGGGTCGTGTCGGGTCCAAAATTGCCAGCCCTAATTCTAATATGGAATTTCTTTCGTTTTGATCCATAGCAATTATGTCGTGCAATGTGCAATGCAAAAGGACCCGCTCACCGCGATCGCTATAGTGTGCAGCCTGAAAACAAAATTCGTAAGGCTCTCCATGGATAAGTACGCAAGTAATGTGGTGGAGAAATGTCTGAAAACCAATGAAGCCAAAATGATTATCCAAGAGCTGCTTCAGAGTCCCTACAGCCTGGAGGTTTTCGAGAGTCAGTTCGGAAACTATGTCATGAAGATCGCTGTGTCCGTTGCGGAGGTTTGTGATCGAACTCGTGTGCTAGCTCATTCCTTTTTATTCACTTAATTAATGGATCTTGTTTTATTTATTTATTTATTTATTTTTGCAGAAAGATATCTTCGAAGAAATCGCCAGCTTCGCTGAGAAGAACAAGTCGGCTTTAGAGCTTCACTTTTTTGGTAGCAATGTTATGCGGGCGATCGAGAAGAGGAGAAGGCGCATCTTCTGCAACCACTTCAGAATCTAAGTGGTAGTTAAGCCTTCATTTGCTAAAACTGGAGATGTTTGTTTGGGGTGTGGGGGAAGCTTAAGGTTTGGTGTTTAGAATCTTTAGATGAGAATGTCTGTCATGTTAAGTTGTTTCTGATTGTTTATGTAACTGTTTCAACATTTACCCTTAGTTCTTACTAGAGGAATTGCCTCTCTCTCTCTCTCTTTCTACTTTGCCTTTGTCTTTTTCGCATAACATTAATGTCTTTCCAACTAATTAAATTCAGTACTAGCTATTAATCCACCACCCAGATGATTAATACTAAGTCCATGACACAGCATCTCATGAGAAAAAAGATGTCCAGCATCCACTAGCTGGCCTTTCTTAGAATACAGTACTTGCATTAACACTCATCGGAGCTCCGATGTGTTCCGAGTGTTTGCGCATGTAGTAGCATGCTAGTTGTATTGTGAATAACGGGGTAACTGACCTCCCCGCGGCCGCAGTCCGCGTTTGCCAAGGCCAACAAAAATCAAAATTTCAGCCGGCCAACACAGGAAAAAGGGCACGAGGGTGGGCGAGTTAAAAGCGTTCCACTAGAACAGCAATTAACCGACCTTCCTGCGAGGCATGAGTGGGAGTCTACAACTCGATCGATGTTGGGTTTGGGTTTGGTTAATATAAGAAAGAATATGGCATTTTTACTATTGGTTTAAAAGTAAAAAACTTGGACTAGTTTTATGTTGAGTTTTACCATTGAAAGTAGTGGTCCATGTCAACGATCCAGTTAGAAAGATCTTTGGGTCGGATCTTGGAGCATCAATTTTTATGCTCATCATCACCTTCTCATCTAGGTCTTGGTATATTCATAGTTGTCCATGTTTCGAATAAGAGTTTGCACCATTATCGGCCAGAGAGATTTGTACACTTCCTGCGTCATTGCCGATGGTGTGCGAACCTCGGTATGCTTCATCCATCCCATGAAGGCTTTATTCCCATGAGACAAGGCTTGGAGTTCAGATTGATGCCTTAGTCCACTCCGAGATATTAATCATTGGGTGTCACCACTGATTATCGAGTCCTTGCATTTCTCCCCTCAATCAAGAATAAAAGTTGGTTCACATCAGAAATAGGTATTACTCTTTTAAGAAATAAATGGGAATCAACTTGAAGGTTAAACTAAAACCATTATCTTTCTTTTACACATACCACCACAGGATAAAGTGCTCATCAAATTTTTCATAAACTCTCATCACATTAATTGTAGAAACAAAAGTTGGAGAAACCTACTCACTAGAAATTTTATTACTACTCTTTCTAAAAAGTAGGAAGAAGCCAAATTGGGTAGTATTCACTTGCAACAACATTGGAGGAGGCAACTTCGACTTCACAGAACTCGTGGTCGAGTTCTTTCACAATCGGGGTGTTTGATGCGGGAGTAGATTCGACGAGCACATAAGATCTACCTTCCATGCATCTCGAGACCCGAATATGAATAACATTAATTTTCATATTAATAACTTAGAAATACCATTATATTTTTAACAATAACTTATTTAATATTTATTAATTATGGTAATTTTAAATCTGATCTTTTAGGTAAGATTTTGATCTATTCAAATCTTTTAAATTTAGGAAGTTATTATCTTTTAGATGTAATTATTAGCGTTTATCTCTTGTAAGCCTATTTAAAGGCATCCACTATAATGAAAATGTATCGAATGATTAAATAATTATTGTTGTCATTCTTTTGCTGTCATGGTTATGGTGAGAGGATCTCCAAAGCCGGTGTGAGAGCGAATTTGGCGTGAGGCCCCTCGTCTATCTTTTTCTTTTTCCCCATCTCTCGAGATGATCAAAAGTCGTTCTGCATCATCTCTCCTTCTCCTTACTTCATTTATCACAAGCCTATATCATTCCCCCAACATTCCCACACAAGATCCACCACTTCCATTGCCAAAACCCTTGCAATGATCCCCAACCCTAATATGACATACATACACAGTCCAAATCTGATAATCCATTGATATCTCCACATCCATCGGAAAGATCACTTTCAACTTTTTACCATACCTTTCTTACATCAAGAACTACATACTCTCTAAGTTTCAAACCAATCAAAAAAACTTATCATAGTAAAAATACCAAAAAACCCACCGGTGTTCTGAAATCTGCACCTTCTGAAACCCAAATATTTAACCTCAAGTGAGAACCCATGCTTCTGGTAGGACCCCTTCATCCATCTTGCATCAAAAATATTACCCACTTAAATTGTATTGTCGGTTTCCTTTTCGTTGTTTGACTTCTTCTTTTTTTTTTCCTGTTATCTCCATGTATTTAGAATTTATTGCCTTTCGGAGGCACAACTTCATGTATACCTGTAACTTCTAATTATAAAATTTACCAACTTAAGTCATTATTTGAAAGTCAACTCAAGCATGGGAAATTGATTTTTTTGGGTATTTAAGTCTTGTCAAATAAAGTTAGGTTTCTTTGTCGATACATATTATAGGAGTGGTCTAATTAGATGAAAGATGCATAATTGGTGCTTGTTAAGTGTCAACTAAGTAAGATTTGATGAGAACTTATAATAGTAAGGCTCATACTTTATTTTCTCTGATTGTAGACTCTAGCCCTTTTCTCCTTTTTTTCTTTCTTCTCCTTAGACATTACAAGCCAAACTGTGGATTCCATTGCTATTTTCTTCTCTTTCATTAGGTTTGAATTTAATCTTAGTATAACCCCATCTGGAAAAACAATTAGGGATAGAGGGAGGAATGAGAGTATTAGAGGAATTTTTTTTTTGTAGTAATATTAGACGAAATATTTGGAGCGGCACCAATTGAGAATAAGATAATGGAGAACACATTACGATAGTTTGGGCAAGTACACTGTAGAGTAAAAGCGACGCCGAAAAGGAGAGGGTCACATATTATTATGGAAGGTGCAAGGAGGAAGGGAAGGCCAAGAATAACAATATTGATAGAAGCTGTTAGAAAAGACATGGAAAAACTTTCATTGACAACATATATAAGAAATGAAAGGTGAAGAATGATTATAAAGCCGACCCAAAATAGATGGGACATTCCATGATGTTAATGGTATCGCCCCCTCTCTAATCGATCACCATAGGAAGGATCGTGCAAAAAAGACATCAAACATCCGTCATGGATCAAAGAACATATGTTTTTGTATCAAGGTTTTTAGAAGAGCAAATCACATCACTGAGAATAAATGCATGGTTCCAGGCCCGCGGGCTACACAACGCATTGCTAGTTCAGCCATGGTGAGGCTAAATTAGAGGGGTAGTCGAGCCGCAAACATGGGTCGATAAACCCTCTCAGCTTACTCCGGACATCCTCCTTGCTGACAACGTACGACATCGATCGTTGGCCACAATAGCACCTCCCCTTTCACCTCTCCCTCCTTGGGGAATGTAGTTTCCTTACCTGGTAGGAGCTTGAGCATCACCACTCCAAACGCGAAGACATTGAGCTTAGGGGTGATGAGCCCATGCTCGAGATACTCGGGCGCCATATATCTCTGAGTACCCACGACGTGTCTTGTGTGCTGTAGCCCTTCCTGATCATCCCCCACCGGTGAAATTAGCAATTCAACCTTTGCTCTGAATTCCCCATCAAGGAGGATGTTACTGCTCTTCAAGTTCTTGTGGACGTTCGACGGGTTGACGTAGTTGTGAAGATAGTTGAGGCCATCTGCGACATTGTAAGCGATCTGAATCCTAAGCTTCCAGATGAGGCAAGAATCACTTGAATCCTTCTTGTTGTGGAGACCTCGCCCTTCTCGCAATGGTTGATCTGTCTCAGTATCGTCATCTCATCTGAAACATTTCCATTCAATTACCTCTTTATAGCGGCATCGTCCTCGTTGATGACACCGTGATAAACTGATTCCTTGATCCTCTGCTCTTCGCCCAAGAACCCAGTTGCCCTTTCTAACTCTTCGAACTAGCTTGTACATAGTCAGGTGACTCGACGGCTCTGCGGATCTCGCTAGTAAACAACGGCGTCTCCGACCGCTTCTCCGTTAGCTCGCTGTACTCGATCGACCCCTCGACCTTCTTACCCGCCAATGTCAGCTTACCTTGGCGAAGTCGACAACGACGCCAGCAACAGAACTAAAGTGGGACTCCGCATAAGACCAGAAAACCAACTCCGATTACGATTCCAACGAATACCCATTTTTTGATAGACCCCGAATCCACAAAAGGAGCACTGGGGGCTCCGGTGCGGTGGCGGCGGACGACGGTGGTGCAGAGATGACCTCATCCTTTGTGGGCTCTATTTTAAGGGAATCAAAAGGTTGGTGAAGGGAAAGATCTTGGAAGCCGTCGACAACCTGTTGGTGTCTAGCACCGACTGATCAATATGGAACCTTATGGTGATTGTTTGGACTTCCTTGCCCCAATTGATGAGATAAGTGCAGAGGTACTTGAAGCCGGCGCAGATTTGGGCGGTCATTGGGTAAGCGTAGCGCAAAGGGACTAATAATCTCTCGCCGCCGACGAGGTGGCGACTGTCATAGGGATTCCGAGCAATGAGGGCAGGAATCGAGAGTGCCCAGCCATAGAACTGGCCCTGGCCTCTCACGGTGCCACTAGAGATTGAAAGGGCATCGGGTGCTCCCCAGGGTTGGAGACAGCACAGGAGACGCTAGGTTTTGAGCATAGGAGGGGTGACGGTAGGGTGCTCGAGATAAGGATGTTGGGTTTCGAGTTATGCGCTGAGATAGCGATTCAGGTTTTAAGTCAAATCAATCACATTCGTTCTTTTAATTTACTTGTCATTATAGACTGAACATGATTCACCGGTCGGGATGGGGGTAACGGGCGGTTGTGATTCAGATTTCTGGTGGGATATATTTCGGCCATCGGTGTTGAGTGGATGACTACCAAGAAATTTTATTAGGGAGACTTAGCGTTAAGTCCTTTTAGTAGATGCTATATTAGCTAAAGCATAGGTCACGTTTCAATATTGCACCAAGTCCCTGCCGAACTTTGCATGCTATAGCAAATAGCTCATCCTTATTTACCACCCCCCCCCCCCCCCCCCCCCCCCCCCCCCCTCATGTGCTACAGATAGAGTATCCATTCGTCTTCAAAAAGAGTATCCATTCGCTAGTTTGACACTATGCATGTAGCGGTTGCTACAGTGATTTCACTATAGCTGCTGTGGGTGTAAAATTTGGCTAACGTCCTATAGTGGGACCCGCAACTGCTTGGGGCCCACGAGTACAACGGTGGGACCCGCAGCCTTGCCTAGGGCCCACGAATACAACGGTGGGACCCGCAGGCCTTCTTGGGGCCCACAAGCATGATGGTGGGACCCGCAGCCTTGCCTAGGACCCACAAGCATGACAGTGGGACCCGTAGCCCTGCCTTGCACCAAAATCGACCCCCCCCTTGGTGCCTTGCCCCAAAACCAACCCCCCCCTCCCCTCGGGTGTTGCACTAAAACTGACCCCGACTTGGTGCCTTGCACCAAAACCGAACCCCCCCCCCCCTAACTCCTTGCTTCAAAACCGACCCCCCTCTCTCGGGTGTTGCACGAAAACCGACCCCCCCTGTGTGCCTATGCACTAAAACTGACCCCCCCCCCCCCCCCCCCCCCCCCCACCCCCTAGTGTCTTGCACCAAAACCGACCCCCCCTTGGTGCCTTGCACCAAAACCGATTAGCTCAATACCTGGGAGCCTCAATCTCTGCTCTTCCTATTGGAACTAGTGACCATTCCCCTCTGATATGCTATTGGGAATGCTTCAGCAGTTGGGGTCCGAAGCCATTTAAATACTTCAACAGTTGGAGTAATCGACCGGGCTATAACAGCTGGATCACAAGGATTTGGTCCTTTGATCCCTTTGGGGTTGCTCAGTTTAGGCTGGTAACCAAGCTTAAATCTATCAAGCAAGGGCTTAAAGAATGGGATAAAGTTTTTCTGGAGGGGGATAGCAATGCCTCGAAGCGAGCCAAATCAATCAAATTAGAGCTAGATCAAATTCAGGTTCAAATTCAAGATAATCCCTTCAACGAGGACTTAGCGAAGAAATAGAAGATTTTGGTTGAGAAATTTTCTGTTTTCCAAGCCAAAGATGAAGCTAACGCGCGACAGAAGTCGAGGGCCTGCTGGATCAAATTGGGCGACAAAAACTCTAGGTTTTTCCATTCTCGAGTCAATGCTAATCGTAACATTAATGGTATTGTTGCTTTAGTGACATTTCAGGGCAATACTCTACCTAATCAAGCTAACATCCAAAGGGAGTTGACAACTTCTTTACCGATCTATTTATTCATGAGGAAGAGCTGATTACTTTCAAGCGTATTCCATTCAAACGAGTAGTTACGATGATGGCTGCTGAATGGGTGGCGAGTTCGATCACTCGGGAGGAACTAGATTATGTTGTTCATATGGCTGACGGTGAGAAAGCACCAGGACCAGATGACTTTATTGTGCATTTCTTTCAAAACAACTGGTCACTAGTCAAGGATGATATTTGGGCTGCGGTTTCTGATTTTTTCTCGAGTGGAAAGCTGTTGAAGGAAATAAACCACACTTTCATTGCCCTAATTTCTAAATTGAAAAATGTGTGTCAGCTCAAGGACTTTAGGCCAATCTCTTTATGCAATACCTTAAACAAGTTCATAGCTAAGATCTTGGCTAATAGGCTGCAGGTTTTCATGAGGGAAATCATTTCGCCCAATCAATCTGATTTTATTCCAGGTCGGAGTATTGCTGATAATATCTTTCTTGCACATGAGCTGGTCAGAGGGTTCGAAGTTAAGAGGAGTCCTAAGCGTGCTTGTATCAAGATTGATATAGCTAAGGCTTATGATAAAGTTAGCAGGCCTTTCATTTTGGATGCTCTACATTACCTGGGATTCCCTCGAAGATGGAATGAATGGATTGGCGAATGCATTTCCAATCCTAGCTTTTCGGTTCTCCTCAATGGAGCACCTAAAAGCTTCATCAAATCAACTAGAGGCATCAGACAAGGGGACCCCCTTTCCCCTTATCTTTTTTCGATAATAATGGAAGGTTTAACGTTGGCTTTGGAGGAAGGTACGATGTGTAGAAGGTGGAAAGCTATTGTGTTGGTTCGGCTCCATGTATTTCCCACCTCATGTTCACAGATGATCTTATGCTCGATCTTTTCGGCGGCAACCAAACAATCAAATGGTAGGAGGTTTGCAAGCCATTTCGGGAAGGGGGCTTGGGGATTAGGAGTATTTCTGATATGAATAAGGCCAGTTATATGAAACTGGGCTGGACGTTCCTTACTGATAAAGAAAATATTTGGGCCCGATTAATGAGCGGTAGATATCTTGGCACACAATCATTTTGGGAACTATGCCCACCCATTCAGCGTCGAGTGTGTGACGAGATATGCTCCAGAGAAGGGAGGATCTTGCTCCGAATCTCTAGTATCGTATTACGGATGGGTGTGGCATTGATCGCTGGAGGGATCCTTGGATTGACGGGCGCAGTCCGTTGCAAATTGTGGGAATTCATTCTGTACTGGGATTGCAGCATGGCTAGCCAAACTTGAGAGATTGGATCGTTGAGGGGGCTTGGAATCTACTGAATCCCACAAACATGTTGATGGCAGGTTTGTTTCAATTGGTGCATGAGATTCTGATTAAGCTGGACATCCCAGAGGACACTATTTAGTGGAATAAATCAGTTACTGGCTTATTCACTGTCAAGTCGGCTTGGAATATCATCCGGAGTACCGGGATTGCTAAAGCGTGGGCCAAGATCATCTGGAACCTGGCATCTCCAGCCAATCATAGCTTTTGCACTTGGCGGACTATCCGTGATCGGCTTCCTACAATTCCTTAGGTCCAAAGGCAAGGGATCTCCTTAGCCAACAAATGTTTCCTTTGTGAACATGATGCAGAAAGTGTGAAACACTTTGTTTTTCAAGTGCTCGTGGTCTATTGAGCTATGGGCTTTAACGTGCACCAAAATGGAATGGCAAATGGAGGCAACGGGACTTTCTATCAAGAAGATTTTTAAATTCTTGTTGACAATCTCGGATTGATCACAGAGGCTCATGGCGAAGATTATCCTTACGACTGTTGTATTCTCGATCTGGGTGGAACGTAACAGCAGGGCCTATGAGGCAAAATGTGGCTTGATTCTGGAAGTCTTTTCCCAAGTGGCTGCACGTTTTGTGGAGATTATCCAGCAATTTATGAGGGATGTAGAGGGAGCTCTTGTAGCTATCCTTACTGATACGTGGTCCCTATCCATCAATTTGGGGTTGGCAGCTGCAGCTATGGGTGAAAGGGGAGACACAGCCGGTGGAGCTCCCATTTGATCCTGGCATATGCAGATTTGAGTAATGAGGCAATTTGCTAGGTGAGATGCGGCCAGATCATGGTGGCATGGCGTGATGCTACGTTTTGACTTCTTTGTTGGCTTGGGGTGGAAGTTTTGCGGTCAG
This sequence comes from Chamaelirium japonicum, assembly GCA_947650365.1. Classification (NCBI taxonomy): domain Eukaryota; kingdom Viridiplantae; phylum Streptophyta; class Magnoliopsida; order Liliales; family Melanthiaceae; genus Chamaelirium; species Chamaelirium japonicum. The sequence goes on along the minus strand of OX393560.1, from coordinate 38,899,755 downwards.
ATCTTGCCGCAGATTGGTAGGATGCTACTACTGGAGGTTTTTGCTGGCTTGGAGTGGAGCAGGTGATATGATCTTCTTAATCACTCCCTTGTATATTTTCTGGTGGCGGTAGATCGAGAAGCTGTAGGAGTGAGTTAGTGCTCGAGTAGTGGTTGTGGTGGGCTTTCTTTTCGACCTATGGTCTAGATTCCTAAGGTAGCCTCCGTGTTGGTAGTTCTACCTTTGGGCTCTGATTCCTGGCGGTGTTGGCTTTGATTCCTGTTTAATTTATTCGTTTATTACCCCTTAAAAAAAAGAAAAAGAAAAATCGACCTCCCCCCCTTCTCTGGCCCTTGTGCTTCAAAACCAACCCCCCCTTGGTGCCTTGCACCAAAAACCGTCCCCCCCCCCTTCGGGTGTTACACCAAAACCGACCCCCTCTGTGTGCCTTTGTACGAAAACCGACCCCCCTGACTCCTTGGTTCAAAACCGACCCCCCTCACTCTCAAGTGTTGCACCAAAATTTACCCCCCCCCTCGGGTGTTGCACCAAAACTGACCTGCCCCCTCTCTGGTCCTTGTGCTTCAAAACCGACCCCCCTCATCGGGTGTTAAGCCAAAACTAACCCCCCCTAGGCATGTGCACCAAAACCGACCCCCCTTGGGCCTGTGCACCAAAACCAACCCCCCTTGGGCCTGTGCACCAAAACCGACCCCCCCTATGTGCCTCTGCATGAAAACCGACCCCCCCTGTGTGCCTCTGCATGAAAACCGACCCCCCCTGTGTGCCGCTGCATGAAAACCGACCCCACCTGTGTGCCTCTGCATGAAAACCAACCCCCTTGGCCCCTCTTCATGAAAACAGACCCCCCTGACCCCTTTGCATGAAAATCGATCCCCCTGGCCCCTCTGCATGAAAACCGACCCCCTGTGTGCCTCTGCACGAAAACCGACCCCCTGGCCCCTCTGCACTAAAACCGACCCCCCTGTGTGCCTCTGCACGAAAACCGACCCCCATTGTGTGCCTCTGCACTAAAACCGACCCCCCCTGGACCTGTGCATGAAAACCGAACCCCCTGGCCCCTCTGCATGAAAACCGACCCCCCTGGCCCTATGCACGAAAACCAACCCCCCCTGTACACGAAAACTGACCCCCTATGGCCCTGTGCACAAAAACCGACCCCCCATGGCCCTGTGCACGAAAACCGACCCCCCTGGCCCATGTGCAGGAAAACCAACCCCCCCTGTGCACGGAAACCAACTCCCCACCACGCACCATCCTACTCCTCCACTCGACATCGAATATTCACCTGCGACAACCGCTCGCCTGCATCTGGAAGTCCCAGCAAGCAAGGTTAACACCTACCTCGCTGGGAGGGGGTATAACATTCAAATAATGGTCGGCCCTACGCAACAGTTTGGAAGCACACCGCGCAAAGGGTCGGCAGACGCAGACCCGGTCAGCCCCTAGGAGGGGGTCGGCGGGTGCAACGGTCGGCCCCGCGCAATGGGTCGGCAGACGCACACCCGGCCGGCCCCTGGTAGGGGATCGGCAGGCGCAATGGTCAGCCCCGTGCAACAGGTCGGCAGACGCACACCTGATCGGCCCCTAGCAGGGGGTCGGCGAGCGCAATAGTAGGCCCCGCGCAACGGGTTGGCAGACGCACACAAGGCTAGCCCCTGGCAGGGGGTCGACAGGTGCAACGGGCCTAGCGCAACGGGTCAACAGACGCACACTCGGTCGGTCCCTGGCAGGAGTCAGCAGGCACAACAGTCGGCCCCTGGCAGGGGGTCAGTAGACAGACGACGATCAGCCCCGCGCAACGGGTTGGCTGATGCACACCTGACCGGCCCTTGGCAGGGGGTCGGCGGGCGCAACGATCGGCCCTTGACAGGGGTCGGCAGACAGACAACGATCGGCCCCGCGCAACGGATCAATAGATGTATACCCGACTGGTCCCTAACAAGGGGTCGACAGGCGCAACGGTCGATCCCATACAAGAAGTCGGCAGACGAGCGACCAATTTTTTGCACCAAAAAGTCCCAGCTTGGGGCCCACGAAGGCAATAATGGGACCTAATGAATCCCCTCCCGGGTATTTACCAAAACCCCTGATATATTGAGGAATATTCCTAGAATATTTCCCATAAACCAAATCTCTATAAATAGCCAGCCCTGTGAAATAATCCAGATCCAAAAATCGAGACCAGAACCCTACTTCCTGTTTTCCAAAGTTCTTCGAGTTTTCGGGTTTCCAGATTCCTCCATCATCTATCTACTTAGAAGAAGCACTCCTTGGCCTGTCGAGAGTAGCTCTACTTTTTACTCAGAGATAGTGGATTCAAAGGTTGCGTCTTACCGCACGAAGACGTAGGCTTCGGCCAAACTCCGTTATCACATCCTGTGTCATTTCTTTCTCTACCTTTCTACTCTACAGTGCTTGTGTGATAGCTCAGCAAGTCACAACTTAGCACTTCGAAGCGCGCCACATCCCAAAAGGTAAAACCTTCACTCGACTGTTGGAGGAGGGTCACGTACAACAGCCGAAACCCCCCCCACAGCTAGTATAATGAAATCACTGTAGCAAAAGTATCAATTCGATTTGGTAAGAGTATCAATTTAGCGAACTGACCATTGCTACAGTGATTTCACTGTAGCTGCTATAGTGATATCACTGTAGCAAGAATATCAGTTAGCCGAATGGATACTCTTTCGAAGACGAATGGATACTCTTGCCATAGTGAAATCACTGTAGCAATCGCAACATGCACAGTGTCACCCGGTGAATAGATACTCTTGTTGCTGACGAATGAATACTCTTTCCTGAGACAAATGTATACTATTGCTATAGTGAAATCACTGTAGCAATCGCTACATGTATAGTGTTAATCGACGAATGCATACTCATGTCAAGGACGAATGGATACTCTTACTGGAAACGAATGGATACTTTTACTGGAAATGAATGGATACTCTTGTTGGAGTGGCAGTTTTGTAATTAAAAGGATAAAAAAAAAGTCGGCATTTTCGGTTAAGGACTTTCTGTACAAATGTGTCCTTCGGGACGGACTTTAGCTAATATCCGAACAAGTTGTATCCTTTAGCTTAAATAACAACCCGTGGTGGGATTTAGAACTAATTAACTCATTTTATTATTATTATGTGCTATTTCGACTTTGCACCCCAAATTTTGCCTTGAATTAGACTTTACCCCCCATATTTTCATTAATTAGACTTTACCCCCGAAAACATATTTTCATCTCACCCTTTCTGTTAGATGGTGAGATGACGGAACAGTTAGTTTTGGGGGGTAAAATCTAATTAAATTTCAAATAAACCCGGTATCCATATACCGGGTTCTGCTTGAAACACACACACACACACACACACACACACACACACACACACACACACACACACATATATATATATATATATATATATATATATATATATATAGAGAGAGAGAGAGAGAGAGAGAGAGAGAGAGAGAAATGCTAAAATGCGGCGTCGCACCGCAGTCGTCTGATGCACCGCTACGTGCATCGCACGCACCACAGCGATGCATCAGACGGCTGCGGTGCATCAGACGTCTGATGCACCGCGACGTGCATCTCTCTCTCTCTCTCTCTCTCTCTCTCTCTCTATATATATATATATATATATATATATATATATATATATATATATATATATATATATATATATATATAGAGAGAGAGAGAGAGAGAGAGAGAGAGAGAGAGAGAGAGAGAGAGAGAGAGAGAGAGAGAGAGAGAGAGAGAGAGAGAGAGAGAGAGAGAGAGAGAGAGAGAGAAATGCTATAATGCGGCATACGGTAAGTGCGGCACTGTACCGCAACCGTCTGATGCACTGCTGCGTGCATGTGATGCACACAGCGTGTGCATCAGACGACTGCGGTGCAGTGCCGCACGCAGCGCATGACGCATCATAGCATGCCCCTATATATATATATATATATATATATATATATATATATATATATATATATATATATATATATATATATATATATATATATATATATATATATATATATATATATATATATATATATATATATATATATATATATATATATATATATATATAGGGAATAAGGAACACGGTCCTCCCGACTAGCCAACATACTAGTCCTCCCTTCAATTTAGGTGCCACATGGTACTTTTTAACCGGGGTTAGGGATTGATCAAGGTGGGTACACTTCTCCTAACAACGATCATGAAAAGAAATTTGGAAAAAAAAAATGTCAAATGGCATTTTTAAATTAACCATAGTAAGGGCTACTAGCCCACTACAATTTACCGTCAAATTTGTTGACCGTTGATCGAGTTGTTTTAAGTTTTTTTTTTGGCTTTGTTTCAAAAATCTTGATCTAAGTAGAGTGGATTGGCCATCCATAAAAAAAAAAAAAATGGTTAAAAAATGTCTGTGGCACCCAAATTGATGGGAGGACTAGTGTGTTGGCTAGTCGGGAGGAACGAGTTCCCTATTCCCATATATATATATTATTTTGAAAAAAAATCCCGTAAGGTTTCGAGTGTAATTTATTAAATGTTAAAATTCTGTATTAATTGTTGGGTGGGTGGCAGGATTGGTTCAGTACTGAGCTTGGTCCGCTGCAGCACCATGGAGCAAAAATTCTTAGTGGTGTATGCGTTGAAGCCTCACATTGTTACTCTGGCGATGTCCAAGAACGGCTCCCAAATCCTGGATCACTTCTTGAAGTTCTTTTCCCACCAAGAGAACCAGGTAATTAAAAAAAAAAAAACTAGCTATTTATTAGTATGATTAAAATTTTCGTCTTAACAATTTATGAAACCTGGGCGGCCTCTTGTATGTGCAGTGTATTTTCGAAGCAATCGCAGATAATTTGATGGATGTAGCAAGGAGTCAGCCAGGGTCTCGCATATTGCAGCAATACATCGGTCAAGCGCAGGGGGGCATGCGAGACCGCATATTGGTCGAAACAATTACCAATGCTTCTGATCTTGCTTTGGATCCTTTGGGGTACGTTACCATTGATCTTCAACCCTAATCGATCTTTAATGCCCGCCCCAAATCTATTTTAAGTACTTGCACTACCTGCATGTGTTCCTATTAGGGTTGATCGTGTCTGGTTTCGATCGAGTCGTGTCCAGAACCCCTAAATCCATACCCACTAACTTTGTGTCGGGTCCAAAATTGCCAGCCCTAATTCTAATACGGAACATCTTTCGTTTTGATCCACAGCAATTATGTCGTGCAACGTGCACTGCAAAAGGACCCGCTCACCGCGATCGCTATAGTGTGCAGCCTAAAAACAAAATTCGTAAGGCTCTCCATGGATAAGTACGCAAGTAATGTGGTGGAGAAATGTCTGAAAACCAATGGAGCCAAGATGATTATCCAAGAGCTGCTTCGGAGTCCCTACAGCCTGGAGGTTTTCGAGAATCAGTTCGGAAACTATGTCATGAAGATCGCTGTATCCGTTGCGGAGGTTTGTGATTAGACTCGTGTGTTAGCTCGTCGCAGTCGAATTCCTTTTTATTCACTTAATGGATCTTGTTTTATTTATTTATTTTTGCAGAGTGAGAGCTTCGAAGAAATCGCTGGCTTCGCCGAGAAGAACAAGTCGGCTTTAGAGCTTCACTTTTTTGGTAGCAATGTTATGCGAGCGATCGAGAAGAGGAGAAGGCGCATCTTCTGCAACCACCTCAGAATCTAAGTGGTAGTTAAGCCTTCATTTGCTAAAACTGGAGATGTTTGTTTGGGGTGTGGGGGAAGCTTATAAAGATTTGTTGTTTATAAAGGTTTATGTAACTGTTTCAAGTTTCAACATTTACCCTTAGTTCTTACTAGAGGAATTCTCTCTCTCTCTCTCTCTCTCTCTCTCTCTCTCTCTCTCTCTCTCTCTCTCTGTTACTGTACTCATAAGACCTCCAAATTATGTGTTCTTTTTCCTGAACCTCACATGGGTGTTTTACCCCTTGTTCTTCAAAATCCAGAGCCTTGTCCAGCCTCCAGGGATTGTACTCAGGTGGCAAGGTATCAAACAATCCCTTTGTCCTCAGGGTGGCAAAGTTTTGTCGGAAAATGATTTTCAACCATCAAGTTTTCCACCCAGATCAGGCCATCTTGATGTGGCACCGGATCACAGCTGTTCGCCGCACCCAGCCCAACGAGAAAATAAGCAGGTCAGACATATATACCACGTCAGCCGTGTATCCCCCACACCCAATGCACTATTAATCACCACTGATTAATCACGCTCAGCTCGGCCAGCAGGCAAAGGGACGGTGGTGATCAGATTCCACCGTACGTCCGACCCACAGGATATCAATCCATAACATTAATGTTTTTCCAACTAATTAAATTCAGTAGTAGCTATTAATCCACCACCCAGATGATCAATACTAAATCCATGACACAGCATCTTCATGCTTGAGTAGCTTCATCTCATGAGAAAAAAGATGTCCAACTAACTCCAGCATCCACCAGCTGGCCTTTCTTAGAATACAGTACTTGCATTAACACACATCGGAGCTCCGATGTGTTCCGAGTGTTTGCGCATGTAGAAGCATGCTAGTTGTATTGTGAATAACGGGGTAACTGACCTCCCCGCAGTCGGCGTTTGCCAAGGCCAACAAATATCAAAATTGCAGCAGGCCAACACAAGCAAAAGGGCACGAGGGTGGGCGAGCTAAAAGCGTTCGACTAGAAGAGCAACCTACCTTCCTGCGAGGCATGAGTGGGAGTCTACAACTCGATGTTGGGTTTGGTTGATATAAGAAAGAATGTGGCATTTTTACTATTGGTTTAAAAGTAAAAAACTTGGACTAGTTTAATGTTGAGTTTTACCATTGAAAGTAGTAGTCCATGTCAACGATCCAGTTAGAAAGATCTTTAGGTTGAGTCGACAATCGAATCATGGAGCATCAATTTTAATGCTTGTTAATGTAAAGAGATGGGTCGGGTTATATGTACAGTCGGGTGGAGGGAGGCCGGAGGGGGGGCTGTCGGGTGGAGGGAGGCCGGAGGGGGAGACCGAAGGTGGCTGCCGTCGTTGTCGTCGTCGCACGAGAGAACCCTAGGGCTCTGATACCATGTTAGGAGATGAAGGCTAGGGTTTGGAGAGAATGGAATGCTTCTCATTGAGGGACTGAAGCCCAATATATATGTACATGTATACACACACAACCCGACCCGACTGTACATATAACCCGACCCATCTCTTTACATTAACAATGCTCCTCATCACCTTCTCATCTAGGTCTTGGTATTCACGGTTATCATTGTTTTGAATAACAGTTTGATCATTGTTGACCAGAGAGATTTGTACTCTGCCTCTAACTCTTCCAGCGTCGTCACCTATGGTGTGGGAACGTCTGCTTCATTGATCCCATGAAGGGAAGCTCCTAACATTGTCTAAGCAGTCATGGGTTCCATGAGTTTCAGTACTCGTAGTATCCACCTTCTCCAAGGCATCAAATCGGGCTAGTAAGAGTAGGATTCGATCAATCAGTATCAACGCCATGAGGCAGATCAAGGTTCATGGGAACAAGAACCTTCTCCCGAGAAGAGTCAAGGTTTCAGCCTTTATCCGCCGGATGAATTGACAATTTCTAAGGCTTTGTTTTTCTCTAGCAAGCTGCTAGAGAATCCCTTATTCCCATGCGATAGGGCTTGGAGTTCAGATTGATGCCTTAGTCCACTCCGAGATATAAATCCACCAAGAATGGGAGAGGATGTGCTCTTGAATCCCAACAGTAGTTTGATCAGTTACCATCGGTCGATACAAAACTGCGATTGATGGGAAAGCGATTAGAAGCCTGGAAGCGATTCTGGCACAAGATATGATGACAGGGAGTTGGGTCAGCAATGGCGGTATCCATATTGGACTGGGTAACAAGAGACGGGTGGTCTTACATATACGAATGCAAAGGAAGACCAACTATGAAGATTCACGCAAAACTCATAGCCAAACCTATCCTCTGATACCCAAGATTGGTGATGCGGCACTAAAACAATCTTTCAAACAAAGAGCTTACAAAATTAATGCTCTTTCTTAATTCATTGAAGACCTAATGTCGTACCAGAAACATAAAGTTGGAAATAAATGGTTGTAAGTATACAAAAGCTAAAATTTGTCTTCCATTTACTTTTAATTCAGATGGATCTGCATAAAAAAAGACTAAACTCTGAATTTACTTTCAGCAAAATATGAAACTGTCTTGTTTTTTTGCAATGCTAGACCACACAAACAGTCTACTCAAATCATTTATCGTTGTTCCTTAATGAGTCTTTGCATTTCTCCCCTCAATCAAGAATAAAAGTTGGTTCACATCAGAAATAGGTATTACTCTTTTACGAAATAAATGGGAATCAGCTTGAAAGTTAAACCGAAACCATTATCTTTCTTTTACACATACCATCACAGGATAGAGTGCTCACCAAAGTTTTCATAAACACTCAACACATTGAAGTAACAAAAGTTAGAAAAACCTACTTACTAGAAATTTTATAACTACTCTTTCTAAGAATAAGGAATAAGCCAAATTGGATAGTGTTCACTTGCAACAACATTGGAGGAGGCTACTTCGACTTCACAGAACTCGAGGTCGAGTTCTTTCACAATCGGGGTGTTTGATGTGGGAGCAGATTCGACGAGCACACAAGATCTACTGATGCAAAACAATGCAGGTGGACAGGAAATCAGTAGTCTAATTGTACTAGCAGTGTTTCGCTATGAATTAAAAGTTTCAGGTAGGAAGTTTTATTCAAGCCATCAGTAGGGAATAATAGGTTTTAAAAGAAACTACTCGCATCAGGCAGTTCGATCTCAGTTCTAAGAATTACAATGAATAATGCTTAAATTAAACGGCACGAGTCCGTCCCGCAATATCAAATGCTAATGAACTTAACAGGCAGGTAGGGACGCACAACCTCACGACGATGGACAGCTGTCGGCACAGATAATATACTGAAGATCCGATTAGTAGAATTACCAGAAATACCCTACTGGAAAGAGACGTACCTACTGAGGATCACGCTTGGCCTCAGGAACCCGAATCGAGCAGGAACTCCGAATATGGTGATCAAATATCCGGGGAGACATCAGCATCCTCGATCGAACCCATGATCAGCATCCGGGTCAGCCGTCAGTGCCCTCAATCGAACCCGTGATCAGTGCCCGGGTCGGCCGTCAGCGCCCTCAATCGAACCCGTGATCAGCGTCCGGGTCAACCGAGGATGATGTAATCGGGGTCACGGGTTTGGACTGGAGTGGGGTCAATTTGGGTTGGGGTTGGTTGAGAGGCTGAGGGAGGGGTTGGGGTTGTGTGGGTCGGGTAAAGGAGAGGAGACAAGGGTCGGGTCAGGTTGGGGTCGTAGGAGAGTGGCGGGGCCGGACCGGGGCGGCAGCACCGGGCGGGGCCGGGTCACAGGGAGGCGGGGGTGGCGGCATGGGGTCGCAGGAAGAAGGGGGGGGACGGGTAGGGGGTTTCGGGCCGGGCTGCGCGCGGGCCGGCGCAGGCAGGGCAGGGGCCGGGGCGGGGCTGGGACAGGGCGGCAGCACCGGGAGCAGGGGCGGGGCCGGGCCAGAGCAGGGGAAGGAAGGGGAGGCGGGGCTGGGCGCAGGGGAGAGGAGGAGGTCGCGGGAGGAGAGGGAGAGGATGGGGTAGGGGTTGGGCTAGGGTTTCACACGCCTAGTACCCACCTAGGGTTTCACACGCCTAGGGTTGGGATTGGGGTTTCACACACCTCACCCTGGTTTATCTCAACAAGCATGTAGAGGAAAACAAAATTTTATTTCATTCTTTAGTACCTCAAATGGAGAGACAAGGGCCTTTATAAAGGCGTACAACGACAGGTCCACACGGCCAACATGCGAGGTGGGACTAAACACAAGTGCAAAATATAAAGACACAAAAACAACATAGAAATGAGACGAAACAAATGATCACATCCACAAACTAGGCTGGCTCCTCCTGCGTTGGTACACGTGCCACGGGTCTGACTCGAGGTAGATGTCCGCATCATCTACCTTGCATGCATCTCGAGACTCGAATAAGAATAACATCATTATTTTCGGATTAATAATCCCTAAAATTCATATTTTCGAAATAAAATATCAATTACGAAGAAAAAAATTATTTCAAAAATATTAGATTTTTGAAAATAGCTTATTTCAGATTTATTAATTATGGTAATTTTAAATCCGATCTTTTAGGTAAGGATTTGATATATTCAAATCTTTTAAATTTAAGAAGTTAATATCTTTTAGATGTCGTTATCATTATTAGCAATCAAGGTTCTAAAAAGCGCTAGGCGCTAGTCGGGCGGTGGGGGGCCGCCTAGCGCCTAGGCGGGGCCTAGGCGGCGCCTAGGCGTTTTGCCTTTTTTTAAATTATTTTAATTATTATTTTAATTATTATTTTAATTATTATTTTGATATTATATAATATATATATGTTTAAAAATTAATATAAGTTCAAGATTATCCCAAACCATTATTTTAAAAAACAAGTATATAACCATAATTCAAGATTGAGTGATTAACAAGAACAAAAGCAAACATAGTCCGCCTGGCCAGCCTCAGTCCGCCTAGCCCGCCTGGTCCGCCTGGCCAGCCTCAACCCGCCTGGCCCGCCTGGTCAGCCTCAGCCCGCCTGGCTCGCCTGGTCCGCTTGGCCAGCCTCAGCCCGCCTAGGCGGCCGCCTTGCCCCGCCTAGACCGCCTAGGCGTCCGCCTAGCTCCGCCTGCGAGCTTGGCCGCTTTTCTGGAGCGCCTAGGGCCTAGGCGAGGCGGTGGGGGGCCGCCTAGCGCCTAGGCGCCGCCTAGGCGGCCGCCTAGATCGCTTTTTAGAACACTGTTAGCAATTATCTCTTGTAAGCCTATTTAAAGGCATCCCCTATAATGAAAATGTATTGAATATTTGAATGATCAAATGATTATTGTTGTCATTCTTTTGGTGTCATGGTTTCTGTGAGAGGATCCCCAACGCCGGTGTGAGAGCAAATTTGGTGCGAGGCCCCCCATCTATCTTCTTCTTTCTCCCCATCTATCGAGATGACGATCAAAAGCCGTTCTACATCATCTCTCATTCTTCATCTATCACAAGCCTATATCATTCCCCCACCATTCCCACACAAGATCCACAACTTCCATTGCCAAAACCAATGCAATGAGAGTCCCAATCCTACTCTGACATACACAGCCCAGATCTGATAATCCATTGATAGAAGCACATTCAATGGGCAAATCACCTCCGAATTTTTACGATACCTTCCTTACATCTACAACTACATACCACCAAGTTTCAAACCAATCTGAAAAAACTGAGCATAGTAAAAATACAAAAATACCTTTCTCTAAATCTGCACCTTTTGAAACCCAAAATTTTAACCTCAAGCGAGAATCCATGCTTTTGGTAGGACCCCCTCATCCGTCCTGCATCAAATATATTACCCACTTAAATTGAATTGTAGGTTTCCTTTTCGTTTTTTGACTTTTTTCTATAATCTCTAGATATTTAGAATTTATTGCTTTTCGGAGGCACAACTTCATGTATAAATGTAAGTTGTAACCTCTAATACAAATTTTACCAACTTAAGCTATTATTTGAAAGTCAAGTCAAGCTTGAGAAATTGATTTATATGAGTATTTAAGTCATGTCAAATAAATTGAGGTTTCTTTGTCATACGATATTATAGGAGTGGTCAAATTAGATGAAAGATGCCTAATTGATGCTTGTTAAGTGTCAAATAAGTATGATTGATGAGAACTTATAATATTAAGGTTTAACTTTATTTCTCCTTTGCTTGTGAACTCTAGCCCTTTTCTCCTTTTTTATTGCTTCTCCTTAGACATTACAAGCCAAAATGTGGATTCCATTGCTATTTGCTTCTCTTTCATCAGGTTTGAATTTAATCTCAGTATCACCCCATCTCGAAAAACTATGAGGGATAGAGTGAGGAATGAGTGTTTCAGAGAAAATATTTGGAGCGGCACCAATTGAGAACAATATAGTGAACACATTACGATGGTTTGGGCATGTACACCGTATAGTAAAACCGACCTTGAAAAGGAGAGGGTCTCAGATTATTGTGGAAGGCCTAAGGAGGAAGGGAAGACTTAGAATAACATTGATATAAGTTGTTAGAAAAGAAATGGAAAAACTTTCATTGACAACATATATAATCTTAAACAAAAATGAAAAATGAAGAATGATTCATAAAGCCGACCCAAAATAGATGGGACAATGCTTGATGTTTATGATATCACTCCCTCTCGAATCGATCACCATATGAAGGATCATGCAAAAAAGACATCAAGCATCTATCATGGATCAAAGAACATATGTTTTTGTATCAAGGTTTCCAGAATAGCAAATCACGTCACTAAGAATAAAAGCATGGTTCCAGGGTTCAGCCACCGGTTCGGATTTTAGTCGATCCGAATCGAAACAAACCCTAGCCGAAATATACCTCGATTAGACACTATTCGGTCGAATCACGCCAATACTTGAATCGTCCAATTCAAACCCTAATTTATGATATTTATTTTCTCATATTTTGGACTAAATCAGCTAAATCGGTTAGTTTTTCTCTTAGACCGAACCTGGAACCCAAATTCTCAAACCTTGAATAAAAGAGAAGAGATGTGAACATTAGTGTAGACGATTATAATTCGTAAAGGAAACCTGAGGTTGTTGAAATCAAAACCTGAAGAGAGCAGAGATGGACTCCTTCACATGCCTTGTCCGTCATATTTGAAAAGTTTGGTGCTATAATGAAACACATGTCATATGCAATGACCACCTTACCCTTAAGCAATTAGAACCTTTAGATGATGATTTAATATTATGACATGTATAAGTCATGTGGCCTTGCATTAACTAGCATACTTGAACCTAAGGAATGCTTGGCTATATGACATAATACTAAATGGGAGGTGTGAATCAGTCTTTTTGCCAACAACACGACATCTATGTCTGATGGGAAAGACTAGGTAAGCAACCCCTTTTATCTAATATTAGGGCATAACTCATACAAAGCTCACAACTTCCGATAGCTGATGTACTGTATATGTTATCGTGGAGAACTTGGTGACAGCACAAACAGTTTCCAAACAATATTACATAGATGAATTGATAGAGTTAGGTTCACATAGCAAGTAATTAGTCTCTCCACTCTTCTATGCAGCCAAGGGTTTTGATGTGCTTCTGGGACCTTCTTAGCCCTTATAGTTTTAACTCTATTTTATTGAAACTTCTTGTCCTCGATCCTAAGATCTCTTCGAAAGGGCCATAATCTCTCTCTCTCTCTCTCTCTCTCTCTCTCTCTCTCTCTCTCTCACACACACACACACACACACACACACACACACAACCAAACAAACTGCACAACTGATTTTCTCTCTTTATGATCAGGAAACTTATTGTTGGTATATCTTGTATTACTATTAACATCCCAAAACTTTTACAGAACTAGTCCAACCTTACAATGAACCTCCAACAATGATACAAATCCTTTAATAACCTACAAACTAATAACACGTCAGCTAGTCAAGGAAATTCTTTTATACCCTCGGTTAGAATTTGTTGTCTGTCAACTGCTGCTATTTCCTGAAACTAATGAATATCAATTCGCTAACCAGACCTAATCGTTACGCCACCTGAGTGGAAAATCTTCATTAATCGAGGGATAGCTCTTACATCTACAACTTGGACAAAGAAAAGAATCAGCTTGCGGCACTTTCAGACAATCCTGAATACATTCAGACCCTTTTTTTTAAAGCAGTGATATCTCTGTTTGAGAAATAAATTCTGTAATATACCACTAGATCCAAGAAAATCTTTAGGACATTACCCATGATAGAAAAATATATATACTTTCTAGGAGTTCATGTGTAAAATTTATCCACAACCTATTTGTTACAAAATGAAGCATGCTAATTGAAGGTGCCGAGGAGAATTGATCTAGAACATAAATAGTAATAATGATGATATGGTACAACAGACCAAGTGATGTAATCAGTCCTGAAATAATTACCCCATATGGATCTTTTCCATGGGTCTTTGATGATCCAAGTGTGTGGATAGAACCATTCTTACCGTCCATTACTCACCGAACCGGAGTTTGTAACATCCGATGGATCCCAATCCAATGTAGAGTTATAAATCGCTGACAGAGACAAGAATACCTCCGCCATGGTCGGGCGAGAAGCAGGTCCACGGGCTACACAGCGCATCGCCAGTTCAGCCATGGCAAAGGCTAAATCAGAGGGGTAGTCGTGCCGCAGACATGGATCAATGAACCCTCTCAACTTACTCCGGACATCCTCCCCGCTGAGAACGGCATCTATCGTTGCCCACAGTAGCACCTCCCCTTTCACCTCCCCCTCCTTGGGGAATGCAGCTTCCTTACCCGATAGGAGCTCGAGCATCACCACTCCAAACGCAAAGACGTCGAGCATAGGGGTGATGAGCCCGTGCTCGAGATACTCGGGCGCCATATATCCTTGAGTACCCACGACATGTCTTGTGAGCTGCAGCCCTTCCTGATCACCCCCCACCGGCCTCGCCAGGCCAAAATTAGCAACCTTTGCTCTGAATTCCCCATCAAGGAGGATGTTGCTGCTCTTCAAGTTCTTGTGGACGTACGGCGGGTTCACATAGTTGTGAAGATAGTTGAGGCCATCTGCGACATTATAAGCGATCTGAATCCTCTGCTTCCAGATGAGGCAAGAATCGTTGGAATCCTTCTTCCCGTGGAGCCAGTCACTGAGCGAGCCCTTCTCGGCAAACTCGTAGACGAGGTAAGTGTTCCCTTCATGGATGGAGAAACCAGAAAGCCTGATCACACTGGAATGGTTGATCTGTCTCAGTATCCTCATCTCGTCCGAAACATTTCCATTCAGCCTCTTTATAGCGGCGTCGTCCCCGTTGATGACACCGCGATAAACTGATCCCTTGATCCTCTGCTCTTCGCCGAAGAACCCAGTTGCCCTTTCCAACTCTTCGAACTTGTACACAGTCAGTGACTCGACAGCTCTGCGGATCTCGCTAGTAAACAACGGCGCCTCCGACCTCTTCTCCGATAGCTCACCGTACTCGACCGACTCCTCGACGTTCTCACCCGCCGGCATCGGCTTACCTTGGCGAAGCCGACGACGGCGCCAGCAGCAGATCCAGAGTGGGACTCCGCATAAGACCAGAAAACCAACTCCGATTCCGATTCCGACGAATACCCATTTGCTGCTAGACCCCGAATCCTCAGAAGGAGCACTGGGGGGCACCGGCGCGGGGGCGGCCGGCGGCGGTGGGGTGACGACCTCATCCTTCGTGGGCTCTGTTTTAAGGGGAATCAAAAGGGTGGTGAAGGGAAAGATAGTCGAAGCCGTCAACAGCCCGTTGGCGTCCCGCACCGACTGAACGTCGACATGGAATCTTCCGGCGATTGTTGGGACGTCGTCGCCCCAATTGACGAGATAAGTGAGGAGGTACTTGATGCCGGCGCGGATCTGGGCGGTCGTCGGGCAAGCGCAGCGCAACGGGACCAGTAATCTCTCGCCGCCGACGAGGTGGCGGCTGTCGTAGGGGTTCTGGGCGATGAGGGCCTGGCAGGTGGAAAGGCCCTCGTAGGTGTTGTTGGCGACGAGTTGGTAGGTCTCGCCGGTGGTGTTGAGGGTGTAGGAGGCGTTTTGCTGGTAGAACCCTCCGGAGCAGGAGCAGGCGGAGGGGACAATGAGCATGTCGCCGGTAGGGACGCGGGAGACGGCGGAGATGTTGCTGGCGGCGGAGATGTTGGCGGCGTCGGCGCCGAGGAGGTAGGCGATGACGGCGGGGGAGTCGTAAAAGGTCTGGGAGCGGAAGGTGAGGTAGGAGTTGCAAGAGGGCCGTGCGCCGTTGCAGGAGTAGCCGAGGGCCGATGAGCCGTTGTTGCCGTAGCAGTCGTTCTGGACGTTGTTGATGTACTCTTGTTGGGCGTGAGAGGGGGAAGAGCAGTGGAGGAGGAGAGAGAAAAGGAGGAGGAGAGAGGAGAGAGGGGGCTTCATGGCTAGAGAGAGAGAGAGAGGAGAGAGAAAGACCAGGAGGAAGAGATAGAAGAAGAAGAAGGCTCTATTTGGCTTCTTCTACGTCAGATGGTGTTATTCATAGTCGTCGTGCAGTCCGTTAGTGTGCGTGTTCTATATTTCAACAGTTCTGTATAGACTTTGGAAGAAAATACCCTCAATAATATTTTGAATTTTCATCAACTCCAAGAGGGGGCTGCCGGAGGTGAGCAAGTGTGAATTTTCAATAATAGTTTGCGTTGTTTGTGCCCACCTCCACCACCGTTGCTCGTGCCGATCGCCGCCGGACACCACCCTACTAGTCAAAGGATAATTTTGGATTTATCAAAAAAATTCGGGAATCAAACGTTAAAGGGAATACCTCGCTGTCCTGCATCTTTACAATTTCTTATGTCTAGAATTAGTCATCAATTAATCCTTCATTTTTTTTTTTTGTAAAACATGGCACCTGCCATTGATCGGCACCCAGCTAACCTACTTTGATTTGTGATGACACCTCCCAACAAAATACCCTCACCCCTATTTTCTCCTAGCCCTCGTTCTCATTCATCCACCACACAACTAGCACCACCTACTTTCTCCTCCTCCTCCTCTTCCTCCATGCAACCCACCATCACTGCCTTCTTCCTCCTCTCCTGGATGGATTAAAATTATTAATATAAAAAAAAAAGAAGAGAAAAAAGGAAGAAGATTATGACGAGGCGGAGGAGGTGGTGGTAGTGAAGCAAGGAGGAGTTGCGCTGCATCGGAGCGTCAAAAAGCAACAAGGGTAGATTATTATAGATTTATAGGTTGGGTAGAGGTTCGGAATGTGAACATTTCGGTATAAATTATGGGTGCCATTATAATCCCATATTAATGGGTCGAGCACCAAGAATATCCTGAGTGTCAAGTTTAAAATATTTGGTGTAGATAAAGGGGCCCCTTGATAGAGGAAAGATGGAAGAGGAAAGGAGGTGGGGGAGGAAGGTTAGGGTTGCGACTCTGACGAAGAAGGAAAAGAAGACAAAGGGTGAGACCGTAGGAGGAAGGAAGATGGCCGGCCGGTGGGGGTTGCTGACGTGATGTGTTGGCGAGAATTAAATTGGCTGAAGTTAGGAATGAGGATAATTTAGAAATAACATGTTTTAAACTTGGGATAATCTGCCTAAGGTGCTTGATAAGAGATCGGTTTAATGACAAGGGAGGCCAAAAAGATGCTTTAGATGTAGATCCTTCTATTTGAAAAATATACATTTCCCCCCTACGTGTAGTTGTACAAGGGATCATTTATGAAGAGTACCAATTTGGTAAAAAAGAGTAACAATTTAATACAATGATTTCACTATAGTACAAAATTTTTTAACAAGATTTTAAAAAAAAATGCTACGGTGAAATCACTATAGTAATTGTTATCCTTTTGTCACCAAATTGTTACTATTTACCACCACTGTAGCAATTGGAGGTACTATTTATACCCAATTTAGTAACAATTGCTGCAATGATTTCACTGTAGCACAAGAAATTTAAGTATATAAAAAAAAGCTATGGTGGTTTCAATATAGTAAAGAGTAATAATTAATTACATATTATTACTCTTTTGCTGTAGTGAAAAATAACATATCTGATTTTAGTAGTAGGAATAGTTTTATCATTTACAGGGAAGAAAAGTCAACCGATGGACTTGTTCTAAATACGTCTTTTTCAGGAAGGAAATGGTTCAAACCATCTTATAGCCTGTCTTTTAACTAAAACCGTTGTTCTGAAAATGATTTATTGCTAAGTTCCCCTTTAAACATTTGGGCAAATTACAAAAACCACCCATGAACTATGTAACTTATTTCATATTAATCTTCAACTTATATTTAAACAGTTTGAACCATGAACTATGCCCCATCTAAATTAGGTCCCTTGTGTCAACTTTTATCCCGAAAATATATATATCAATTTTTAAATTTTAATTCGTACATACTAAGATAATGATATTTCTAAAATAAATGGTGACTGGGGGACTTAAATGCAAACAGAGTGTGTTTAGGATTTGAATTGTTCAAAATAAAAAAGTTTTTTTTTTTGTGAACAAAAAAAGAACAAGAAAAAGTTGAAGTGCCATTTGAAGTATCAGTATACTAGGTGCCATTTGATAAGCCACTCCTAGCATTTTCGGTGCCATTTGAGGATCCATACCCTTTTTCCACCATGTGTACATTGATGAGAGATACTATTCAGCCCGAAGGTTTGTCCCGATTTCGTCGGCCCGATTGACATGGCAGCGTGCAACTGGTGCTGTTAGAGATTTTAAAATCCCTAATGGGTTTCAGCCACCACTTGCATGTTACCACATCAATCGGGCCGGCGAAATCAGGACAAACCTTTGGGCTGAATAGCATTTTCTCGTACATTGATAAAGAATAATGCTACTAGTACAATCTAAAAAATAATCTAAAAAACAAACTAGACCCAAGAAGTGTCGTGGGACCCAAGGGTCAATACATTGAAATTCACACCAAAACTAACCCCTAGATCCCACCGTCACTTCTTGGGTCTGGTTTCTTGTTTAGATTATCTGAGTAGCATTACCCATTGATAGATATGTTAGTGATAAAACAATATGGGGCCAAGGTTTTAAAAGTACAATTATTTGGTTTCTACTTGAAATACATCAGTCCATCTCAGCCACCGGTGTGCTTAGCCCCAAAACGTTTAATCCCAGTTGTCAATCAAAATGACATGTCCCGATCACATCAATCTGTTGCACTCATGCCCGACTCGTTGAGTGGGCTCCTCAACCTGGTTGAATAGCACTCTAAAAATAAATTTTAGGAGTTAACAATCCGTCCCAATCAAAAGATCAACTAGCCTAAAGGACAACCAAATTATAAAAACAAATATACCCTTCAGTATACTTCAAATTTAGTTTTCATGTCATTCTTTTCTTAAACTAAACCTCAGCATAAACCCTAAGATCTATAGGCCATGGGATGAACCCTGGACCTAATCCAGAACCTAAACCTAATCCGAACCAAACCCCTCTGCCCCCCTTGGCCTCTCATCTTCGCTGCTCGCCATCGCTGCCACCTCCATTGCTTGTGCTTGCCTCTGCCACCGCTACTCGAGAGAAATAGGAGAAATGGGAGGGATGGTGATGACATTTTGGTTCTTTTGCAGCCATTTTCACTTAACATATCTCTTGATTAGGGAGCTTAGGTGAAACGGATCTTTTGCCCGTCCGTTTCACCCCATCGACCTGTTATCATGGGCCTTACTTAGCCTAATAACTCCAAAATTTTATCCGCATCCCAAAAGTACTCCTTCCTACCATGCTTCCCAATGGGTGTGTGGGGCGAGGGTTGTTATGACTAGCATACCCTCCATTCCTTAGCACATCCCATTCTTCTCCCTCCATACTCCATCTATTTGAAATCGTTGAAGCTAATGGTGGCAATCCTTGACCCGACTTGAACCCGACCCGAAGTTAGCGGGTTTGGGTTTGGCCTAAACAGGTTTGGGTCATAAACGGGTCGACCTGATTGACCCGTTTATTTAATGGGTCGGGTTCGGGTTTGTACTTATAACCCGACTTGACCCGTTTACCAAATGGGTCATGTCAACCAGACCCGACCCGAGCCAACCCGACCTAACCCGAACCAATCGACCTGCCTTGACCCAACCCGACAGGTTTACATGGGTTCTGTTGACCCAACCCGACACGACACGACCCGACCCGTTTAGTAAACGGGTTAAACGGGTCGGGTCGGGTCAACCTGTTTATTAGATGGGTCGGGTTTGGGTTTAAGTTTTTGACCCGTTAATTAAACGGGTCGGGTTCGGATTGGTTTTTTGCCCTTATACCTATATCTAAACCCGACCCGAACCCGACCCGACCCGACCCATTGCCACCCCTAGTTGAATCTAGTACAATTAAACTTTGAATTGTGGATCTCTCTTAATAGAAAAGCTTTATGGGGATCTATAATTAATAAAATGCTATTAAAATTAAATGGACCTATGCAAGACTCCCCTAAAATTTATCCCAAAACGATTCGAATTGAATTCGCATTCCTTTTTTTTTTTTTTTTGCAATCTAGCATTCCTAAACTGGGAAAATACTTTTAGCCCGAGAAGTTTAGCCCAAATTGTCAACCAAAATGATGTGTCCCGATCTCAGCCATTTGTTCCACCCAGACCCTACCGTCGGTCAAAGGGCCCCATTGAACGCCATGTCATTCTGGTTGACCAACCGCCACCGGGTTGATCCTCTAAGGGTCTGTTTGGTTGGAGGGAGTTGGAACCGGCGTGTTCCAACTCACGTGTGTTCCGCTAAAGTGGCTGTTTGGTTTTGTGCGGGGGCTCCCGACCAGATGAGTTTCAACTCCTCCGTGGGTTTAGATTGTATAGAAAACCGTGAGTTTGTACCCCCACGGTTTTCAGGTGGAGTTCAAACTTATTCCGTTTGTACCCCACGCGTGAGTTGGAACACGCCGGTTCCAACTCCCTCCAACCAAACAGACCCTAAACTGTTTCCTTAGATGACTAAATGATAAATTACATTTTGCCCCCCTGAAGTTTTGATAATAAAAACACTTAACCCTCTTGTAGTCATGTATAGTTTATTTTAATGTATGTTTGGTCAATTTGTTCCAAATCGTACCCTAAAGTTTGAAATGTTATAGCATCTCCAACTGACTCCCAACATAGCTCCCATCTTACATGGCACCATCTAATTTTGTCCTCTAGTGAAAAATTTTCACTCCAATCGGTTCCTACCCATCCTATGCGGCGGTAGGAGCTGGGAACAACTCCCTTCTGCTAAGAGCCAAAAAGTAATTCAATGTAGTACCCACCCATGTGTGACATAGGACGAAGGTTTATTTTGATCATATGCCATTCATTGATGGCCTGATAAGAGAGAGAGAGAGAGAGAGAGAGAGAGAGAGAGAGAGAGAGAGAGAGAGAGAGAGAGAGAGAGAGAGAGAGAGAGAGAGAGAGAGAGAGAGAGAGAGAGAGAGAGAGAGAGAGAGAGAGAGAGAGAGAGAGAGAGAGAGAGAGAGAGAGATGTCTCTCTTTCTTTCTCCATTGCTAGAGGGGTTTTAGATATCGTATGGAGGATTCCGATCGAAAAAAGTGGGATCTTCGAGCTCTGTTGCCGTCTATAGGGGAATCTGATCGGGGGGAAGTAAGATCTTCGAGTCATGTTATTGATGTCGCTGCCAATGATGCCACGATCATGATGTTGCTACCGTTGAATTCCTTTCCAATTGTAGTCAATGTCCAAAAGGTTCTGTTTTAGGTTTTAGTTGGATATGGGATATAAGATGAGTATATAAATGATATTTTAATTTTTTTGAATAATTTATTGTGAAACGGGTGGGAAATGGGGGCTAGTTACAGATTTTTGGGATATGAATAAAATTTCCCTTATTTAATCATGGGTAAATTACACTTTGCCCCCTTCGAATGTAGCTCAAAAACACTTAACCTCCTATAGTTTAAAAACTACATTTTACCCCCTTTAATTCACTTTTGATCAGATAAAAATTAACAAATGAGAAAATTAAGTAGTTGACAAAAGCGGTATTATGCTAAGAGCATCTCCAATCGAATCCTTCCTATCCCCTGCTCCCATCCCCCTCTCACCGATCACTTGATCCCAAGCCCAATGTACCATGTGCTTTGTTTTTCATTATTAAAATATTTTTAATCTTTGGTTTCCAAACTTGAGTGCGTTCCTATACTTATGGGGCTTCAACATCGAAAAGTAATGGGGTATGATCAAGATGGAGCAGGCCATTTCATTGGGGTGCATTTAAAGTGGGGTTTACGAGGGAAATGTATTTTTGGGATAGGAATTAGGGGTGTCAATTCTTGACCCGACCCGCCAACCCGACCCGAACCCGACCCAAAGTTAGCGGGTTTGGGTTTGGGCTAAACGGGTTCGGGTCATAAACGGGTCGACCCGATTGACCCGTTTATTTAATGGGTCGGGTTCGGGTTTGTACTTATAACCCGATTGACCCGACTCGACCCGTTTAACAAATGGGTCGTGTTAATCCGACCTGATCCGACCTGAGCCAACACGACCCAACCCGATCAAACCCGGCCCAATCCGACCCAACCCGATCAAATCCGGCCCAATCCGACTTGTCTAGACCCAACCCGACATGTTTACATGGGTTTTGTTGACCCAACCTGAGCCAACCCGACCCGACCCGACCCGACCCGTTTAGTAAACGGGTTAAATGGGTCGGGTCGGGTCAACCCGTTTATTAGGCGGGTCGGGTTTGGGTTTTAGTTTTTGACCCGTTTATTAAACGGGTCGGGTTCGGGTTGGGTGTTTTGCCCTTATACATATGTCTCAACCCGACCCGAACCCAACCCGACCCGACCCATTGCCACCCCTAATAGGAATGGGGTATGATAAAAATAAAAAAATAGGGGTGTGTTTAAGTTTGTTAGAAATGGGGGCTAATTATTTATTTCTGGGGTATGAATGAAATTTCCCTTAAATAAACCAGACGACTTTGAAGTCAATAGTCAACGTGGTTGGCGGTTGGCCAGCGCATTGAATTGCTTCGCTGGATGGGCCGTGTGCGGATCTGGGCCTGTACAGATCACCCGCTTGTAGCTCAACAGGGATATGCTTGGACGTACCGAAAGTGACAGCAATGGACTCTCAAGACCCGACCCGAAACATTGGTATGGGTATAAATTTGGGTTATTTTGACTTTGCCCCCAAATTTTGCCTTGGATTAGACTTTAGCCCCCATATTTTCATTAATTAGACTTTACCCCCCAAAACTAACTGTTCCGTCAGCTAACCATCTAAGAGAAAGGGTGAGCTGACGGAAAAGAAATAAAGGTTTGGAGGGTGTGCTGACGGAACAGATAGTTTTGGGGGGTAAAGTCTAATTAATGAAAATTTGTGGGGTAAAGTCTAATTCAAGGTAAAATTTGGGGGAAAAAGTCAAAATAACCCTATAAATTTTGTACCCGAAACATGATTTGGATAGAGTATGGGTATAAGAACTCTACCTAATTAACTTTTCAGTATGGGTATAGATATGGGTACCTCAAATACCATATGGGTATGGGTACCTCGATACCCATACTCGAAACCTAATTGTCCCTCTAAGTTATGTATACTAGATAATAAAGTTCAACTCTAAATTCATTAGGGGTGTTCATGGTTCGGGTTGGTTCGGTTTTTTGATAAATTTGGAACCGAACCGAAGTTGATCGGTTCTCTAGAAAATAAAACCGAACCAAACCATTCCTTGGTACAAACCGAACCAAACCAAACCGGAAAAGTTCGGTTTGGTTTGATTCGGTTTTGTGGGTCTTTCAAATTGCTCGTAACCACATCATGAGGCATGAATGGTTGAGCCGCTGAGTTGGTTCAGATTTTATTTTAAGCTTTTAACTTTGGGTACTGCTATTTGCCCCTATAGAATTACTAGCAACAATCTTAATTTTTCACTTTGAGATATTTCATAAGTTGGGATTTGGGGTGCTAGTAATTATGTGGGTGCAAATAGCAACACCCTTCATTTTTCAATTTCATCACACCGTTGAACACTTGAAAGTGTTGAATGACCGAACGGTGGTAATTGTAGTCACCACCATGGAATGTACAATATTAGTGAGACTATACATTGTACAGTAGTAACTATTGAGGATATAGTACCATTGGTTCGGGTTGGGTTGGTTCGGGTTCAAAAACTCACAACCCAGAACCGAACCAACCATAGCGGGTTTTTTTTATTTTTGGAACCGAACCAAACCGAACGGTCAAAAATACCCGATCCAAACCGAACCAAATAGACCGGTTCAGTTCGGTTTGGCGGGTCAACCCGAACCGATGAACACCCCTAAAATTCATGGTTATATATCCAAATTCTTACCGAACCCATATCTCTACGGACCACTGTTGCATTGCGATACATTAATTTTTCTCCTCAATAATTGAATATATGATGGATAAATGTAGGCAAAATTATACCCAATTCATATCCGAAACCTAACCAAAACCCGAAACCCGATTGGGTATGGATCGGACATGGACCCTGTTGTAACCGAATGGGTATGGATCGGGTATGGATAGGGGTAGGGTCCGACCCGAACCCGACCGATTGCCACCGCTATGCATGGCCTGAAGTGCACACGTGTCATCTCCATAGGAGGAGACATTCCCGCACACAGTGTGGTCCCCGCTTCTAATTATGGACCAAGCAGGCGTTGGGTCAAAGTCAATAGTTTGGGCCGGATCACCGCGTGGGTGTCACCCGACTCCGGTCTTGTTGATGCGTCAACCGAACTTTCCGTCTTCCGACGGGATGAGGCTGAACGGCTTTTTTCCCCGTTGACGGGCCCGCCAGAAGGGTTCGCATCAAAATGAGATACCCAAGCAAACCCAACGGGCTCTTGGCCTGGTGGCACTTCCTTCCTCCCTCCCATGTTGGAGAGGTTCCCTTTTCGACTTCTCTTATGGATACCGTGGAACGAACTTTCCCTCAAAGCCGTGCTGTCTTGTTTGTGCATGCGAATCCTGGCCGTTGATGTCATGCTCATAGGATATTAACGGAATGAATATACAGCATTGCCTCCCTTGTTTCGATCTCTGGACCTCTTTATGCCCTTGCTCTAGCGCCCTGTCCTCTGACCACTTGACCGATCCAGCAAAAAAAAAAGATATACACAACCAACGGGCAATGTCTTCGCCCGACTCGCACCATCTAATATAGGCCAGTCAATGGATCGGATCATGATCCGAATCCTATCTAAAATTTTTGGGTTTGGTATTAGGTTTTTGGCCCTAGTGTTAATGTATATTGGGAGTTATACATATTCATAAGTATATATGATTTATTCCCTACACATGTATCTGATGTACATATACTTTGGCAATTGCCATAATAAGAATCATTCATCATTGTCCCAAACCCTCTCTCTCTCTCTCTCTCTCTCTCTCTCTCTCTCTCTCTCTCTCTCTCTCTCTCTCTCTCTCTCTCTCTCGGGTTTGTGGTTACATGACATCAGAGCTAGGTTGATCCCCGCGTCTCTCCATCCGCTGCCTCCTCTGATCTGGCTGTCGTCTATGCCCTGCATCGAGCCCACGTTATCGTCGTTGCCTCTTTCGATCCAGCTGTTGTCTGTGCTCGCCTCCTCTGATCCGGTTGCCGTTTGCGCCCTGTATCGAACCCACCTTGTCGCTACTACGTCCTCCGATCCGGCTGCCATCTATGCCCGCCTCCTCTGATCCGGATCCATCCATCCAGATCCTTGCGCCACCATGCACCGACCGGAGCCAGGCGATCCGTGCCCCGCATTGCCTGTGTCCAGAGCCTGTGTTACCTACATGTGCTGTCTCTTCTCAAGCTCTACTCTGTCCGGCCCTGCCCATCAAGTTTGTCGTCGACCCCTGTCCTCGATCGCCGCCGGTAGTGCCTCCCAGCAGCCACCCCGCCACGGCCCTGCGTTTCTGCCACAAGCAACCCTATGAGACACATGTCGAACACTTAATGTCAACCTCTGGCACCATCGCCACGTGCGCCGAGTCCCTCTGCCCCTTGCTTTGAGTGTGTTCTCACCTTTGCCCCTATGACTCAGCCTATCGATGTGGCCTGCACTGCTATGGTTTACACCGATGCAATCTCTCCTACAACTACAATAGTTTCTCTCTCTTAGACCGCCTTTAGCAACTCGAGTAGCTTCTTCTATGGTGGTCTACCTCTAGTATCTCTGATGCTTTATGCCATGCCTGGTACTTCTACCACTTGGATTCTGGACTCCAGGGCCTCACATCATATGATACCCGACGCTTCTGTGCTCACCGCCTACCAGCATGACCCTTACGTCCCAAAGATCCACACTGCTGACGAGTCTCTCTTAGCCATCACACAGTTTGGGTCCATCACTACTGACTTCGATCCTACAGGATGACTCTCACTCCCCTATGTTTTGTATGCCCCTCAACTTTGTATGAACCTTATCTCCATTAGTCGTCTCTGTGATTCTAGATCGACTGTATCTTTTACCTCTTCTTTTTGTGATGTGCAGGATTCACGTACTAGTCAGAGGGTTGGCGTTGCTCGTTGAATAGGTGGGTTGTACCATCTAGAGTATCATCACCTCCCTACCTCCTCTCCTTCGGCCCTTTGTGGTGCTGTCACCTCTAATACCGACTTGTGGGACCGAAGGTTAGGTCATGTGTCAGAGTCTCAGCTTAAAAGCCTCTTCCAGTCTAACACCTTAGGTTACTGCTCTTTCACTTCTCTCTCCTTTTGTACGGGCCACAAGTTAGCCAAGCACTTAGCCCTCCATTGCTCTCCTAGGTCGTCTTTGTCGAGTAATCCTTTTGACTTGGTACATTCCGACATTTAGGGTCCAGCTCCTTTTCCTTCCAGGTCTGGTTTTCTATATTATGTCAGTTTCATCGATGATTACTGTCGTTACAATTTGGTCTATCTCCTTCACCATTGCTTTGAGATACCCGAAATCTATCAGACATTCACCGCTATAGTCCACACCCAATTCTATACTCGTATCAAGACCTTCCGGTCTGTTTGTGCCAACGAGTACCTCTCCTCTATAATACGCTCCTTTCTTAAGTCTCAAGGGACCCTCTTCCAGCAGTCTTATCCTCACACTTTCGAGCAGAACGGGATGTCGAGTAGAAGCACTATCACATCCTTGAGGCAGCTCGTACTAAGTTTCTTTCCTCGTTCGTTCCTCGTACCTTCTAGGCAGAGACTATTTTGACCTCTGTCAATCTCATTAACATCACCCCGTCATCATACCTCTCTAGTGTTTCTCCCCATGAGCATCTCTACTGTACCCCTCCCGACTAAAGCATAGTGTAATTTTGAGTGCATATGTTTAGTTATTCTTTCTCCCTATGAACATAACAAGATATCGGCTAGGTCCACTAAGTGGTACTTTTGGGGATCAATTATGAGCACAAGAGGTATCGTTGCTATGATCCCTTGGCTTGTCGTCTTCATATCTTTTGACATATTGCTTTTGCCAAGGATGTTCCCTACTACACTGGTGCGTCTCAGAATCTAACCTTTCTTGAGGTTCCTACAACTCCCTCCTTAGTGGCTCCTCCAGCGTCACCCTCTCTTTCTTCTATAGTTACTACTTTAGTATCTGATCTTGAGCCCTTACCTCTTGTTACAGTGGTATCCCCTCCTCCTAGCTTGGATCCTTCCCCTCTTTCCTCCTCAGATAGTGTCTGTCCTATATCATTTTCAGGTGTACTCTCGTCGCCGGTCACTGCTCCATCACCTATCTCTGAGAGTGACTCCACTAGTATTTTGTCCATTCCTACCGACTTGTCTCTACCAAATATGGATCATCGTACCCCTCCTCACTATCCCTAGCGCGAGCATCGCCAGCCTGACCACTGCGACTACTTCCTTGACCTTTTTGGCTTTGCTGCAGTCACCGCCTACTCGCCTTAGTTTCACGTTTATTGTCACGCCCCAGAAATTTGAATACCAATCTGTAGGGTGTGAGGGAAGAAAGAGGTGAAGGATTGGGTTATAGTCAAAGTACTACACCAATTTAGGCATCTCAAGGCTTATTTCTACACGTTTTCTCTTAGTATTTGTGGCACGTTGGTGCCATTACACGTGACAAGATTTCCCGCTAAGGGAGCACGACACGACGCTCAAGCCTCCGATGGCGAGCCAAGTAGCCTCACTCACTTTCTACCACTCACATAGGCTAGTCTAGTGGTCCTATCTATAAGGTTAACCTGTTAGGCCATTTATATATCATTATATTTTGAGGTGATCTGTTCTAAGCATAGGTCTTGAGGAGAGGCCTACATAGATGGGTTTTACAGCTTGATCATTGCAACTACAATCTGCATAAACAATATCACAAGCTAAAATAAACCACACAGATGTTCTCATTCTGATAATCATGACACAGTCCCAACTAAGATAACATAAGGTCTACAGAGTGCTATTATAAAAAAAAAACAACAGCTACTAATTCCGCTACTGCTATTGTACTCCCCAGCTGCCACCCGTACTCCAGCTTTGGTACCACTCTGCAAGAAGGTCTTGTTAGAATTAGTGAGGTCTACAGCTCGTAAAACCTATAGTTTAGCTATGTATGGTTGATAGTATAGGAATGCATATTGGTACGTACCTTAGTACGTGTTCTGATTACAGAACAGAGAGCCATGGCTACATGGTAATCCACTTGAGTAGGAGACTCAAGGGACTGGTCCCATGTAACCTAAATACGTTCGCAGCTCTGATAAGGGTTGGTCGCCCTATCAGGATATGCTATTGGGATGACAGAGCGTGGGTGTCTCCACCACGATCATTACCAGGCACAATGTCTGTGGCCGAATGGAACCAACACGGTGCACAGATCGATGAGCAGACATCGGTGCACTAAACCGTGTTTCTGCTTAGGGTAAAACGGTCCTAAACCCTGAGGAACCATGTCTGGTGGACTAACCAGTTGTGTGGTGCTTTGGCGCACCAATGTGTGAGGATCCGGATGCAGTGATCCAAAACCACGGTGTACTGGGTTACCCGGCTGACGTTGCATCAGCATGTCACTCCTGCAGGCTATCCACACCCCTAACGGGAGGTGCGTTCCTTGGTCTGACCTACGTCGTATTAAACCCTGGCTAGGTCATCAGTTGGACTGGTAACGGATCCGGTTGCTCGAAAGAGTAATCGGAGATACGATATATGTGGTCAACATGGAAGGAACCCAGTCATATGAGCACTCGAGTCTGACGATATTCTCTACCGCTCGAGTTGCGTTATGGCACCAAGTGGAGGGACAGCGGGTTTACCATACTAAGCGGAGAGCAGGGGCATGAGGGAGAACATAGTAAGTCTGGGGGAATTGAAGTGCAGCCTGTGTCGCACTCTGGGTGGCTACGCAGGTTAACTCGGACTCAGAGGATCGATGGTACACTCTGGTAGTGTGTCGATCGAGTCTGAGTTGGAAGCCATGAACCTTGGTCCCTGAAGGTTCCACCTTATCGACATTATGTACGGTTCTTATACCATCTCGTCGAAACACAGAACGTAGTTAGAGGAAGCGAGAAGTCCAAGCCTACGCTCCGTGAGTGCTTCGCACTAGTGCACGGTAGATGCGTAGCTACGTGTGTGCACTAAGGGGAAACCCTAGGTTAGTGCAGAGACGCATGTAGTAATTCCTTGTCATAAGTGGACTTTGCCACATGGGTGCAATGCACCGGGATATGTTGCGAGTTGACTAGTTGACTTCACTAGGGGCACCCTACGGGAACCTCAGAGAATAGTGAAATCACTGGTGCACTTCACTTATGTGTGCCTTGCAAAGTCTCGTACACGAGGAACGGCCAACTAGTGACATAAGGGCGTTTTGGTCATACCATGCGTCACTATGTACTAGGGGGGTCGGCCCTTAGTGTTGAGAGACTGGTCAAGACCGGCCCTATTAGTTTCAGGAGGTTGTTGCCTCCGATGAAAGGGTCAGTCAAGAGGCGCAGAAAACGGGCTGGTTTTGACCGTTTTCGAAAACAAGAAAAAGATAGAGATAAAAGAAGAGATATATAGGGAGAGGTTTGAATAAGTCAATCCTATCCGCTAGGCTTATCCGTAAGGATAAGGCTGGCCCTATATAAGGCATAGGGAGAGAGGGGGGGACGAAATTAATGAGCCATGCAAGCCCTAGGGCCGGCCCAAGCCATGGGGGAAACCCTAGCCACCCCCTCTCCTCTCTTCGCATCTCCTCTCTCGTCTCTCTCTCCCTCGCTTGTGCCATTGGATGGCGACTCGTCTTCCTCACGTGGTGTTTCATAGAAGGAGAAGGCTCGTCGTATGAAGGCACTCAGAGATCCATCGACGAGGTGCCGTGCATCGTGTGAGATCGGGTGAACTAGAAGGCGTCTCCCGCAACCTTTTACTGTCCAGAATCTACACAGAGAATCAGCATTGTTTCTGTGATTCCGAGAGCTACAAAAATCCAAACGACGTGAAACTTGTTGAAAAAGTTGCGTCTCAAAGTTGGCTACCTGCAGTCCAAATTTCAGCCCAATCGGAGTTCGGAGCAGAAAGTTATGGCCGTCGCACCAAAGCTATGTCGAGCAGATCCGTAGCCCGTCTCCATCGATAAAGAAGAAATTTGTCGCGGTGAAAGATTCCGCATGCAGGTATGATCTCTAACAAGTAGATCTAACATAATTAGAACATGCATACATGCTAGATTGTTCTTTTGCGTTAGATCGTCGTTAGGGGTTCGCGTAGTTGCCATGCTAGTTTCATACACGCATATGTAGATCGTTTCGATGAAAATTTTGATATGTAACGCACACTGCCTACGGTCCTCGGACCATCACTTTGCTTCCGCTGCGGGCCTCTACTATGGATTTATTTCCAACAAATTGGTATCAGAGCCCGCTAGTGATGTGCGTTTCATGTTTTTTTCATGAAACCGTCATGTGCGCACATGAATAGTATGTGCCACCATCGGGGTTCTACGAGTAGATCATGCATAGTATATTTTTGTGTGTTCTATGAATCGTTCTTGCAGGGCGCTCTTCTAAAATTATTCTGGATATGTGATTGCTTGCTACCGGGGGTCGGACCCCGTGTTAGCGATTTTGTCTGGATGTTTTTTCTTCTGTGTGTGGATAGATTTTAGAGCCATAGTTGGGCAAGAGGTGAAGATTTACCACCCTTGATTCCCAGGCTTTTTGCTAGGTTTGTTTTTTCTTTTCTTTCTAGGAAATTATGTACGAGCAAGCACTTGCTCGAAGCGTACTAGATCTTTTTTGGTTACAGATTGAAGAGGAGGACTTGCCGTGGAGATCCACCACCGGGAAGATGAGCGGAACCTTGGAGGACGATGGCGATCCGGCAAAGTGTACACGATGACGGCAAAGGGCAGAAAGAGTCAGGAGATCGTATACTGAGGCTTGCACCGGATCGAGGAGTCTTGCGAAGGAGACAGAGAGCCTGCGCTGTGCCAGTCAGGTTCAGGGGTCGGACCCTGAACTTGATTCAGTTGTGTGCTTGTTTCTTTAAATAGTTCTTTATATTTCTGTAGAGAACCCCGATGCGATAATTTGATTATCTGTGTTAGAGGGATGCCCTTTCCCCTCGGGTCCTAGAGACCTTATTAGGATAGGATTCCACTAGTGACGCCTATTATTTAATTGACCCTTGATGATAGCATGAATTCCTCACATTTGGTTATGCCCCCATTAGGTCAACACCCGATTAGTCGGGTGTGCCTATTTGGCAAGCATCGAAACCTAGAATGAGTTGGAATTCTACTATGACATCATTCGTCAAATTTATAAGTAAGGCGCCATGGTAGTGGAAGACCTTTCCTGTCAGTCTGACCTTAGGCTAGGCTCTAGGGCATTAGCATAATAGCCAAGTTTGCAAAGCATCGATGTTCTTGGGATATGTAATGTGACCCTTGAGTGGAGAAATCCACTCGAGGCAGGGACTATGATATTCCGAGATCGATTAATGCTTCGCGAAAGGCTTGAATGCTAGTGGGAGCACGGTATGACCAGGGTCTAGTGTATAGGTTGTCATGACCTTAGTGTACACTCATACTTGCATTAAATAACCCTCAACTATAATAAGGGATGTGTAAGAGGACTCGTCGAGATCCTCTGGCCTCCACAACCAACTGCTTTGTGTCTGGGTGAAAGGGCGTAGCTCGACACCCCCTAGGGTGAGGGTTATGTTTTTCCATGCCAGATAACTTAGCGGTCTCCTTCAGGATATGGCGGTTACAGGGCCAGGAGAGAAGGGCTTTTTATCCCACCCTAGTGGGGGCCGCATGAACTCCCGTGCCGTAATTGCTTAGGTTTGTGGGTAAGCATCCGAAGTGGACGTGAGGCATCCGTTGCTTGCACAATGGGGATCACGTGGCACTGGCCAAAGGACAACCATGGTCCATCAAAGCCCTTAGTTGGCAGATTTGGATAGGGTCAAGGAAAGGCCCGTGTAAGTGGATTGATGCTGCATGATGCCCCCTAGGGCAGGTGCAGTCGATTCCGAGATCTTACATACATGGTTAATTAATCCATAGAGGTGTCTTCGCTGTGAGGGTAGCGCTGACATTTGGATATAATTAGCTTATTTTAAAAAATCCATAAAATAAGTTATTTTGCATTCGTTTTCATTCAACCATATAGTTCCCCTATCCGCTATCCCATAAGAGAACCAGTTATCGGGTCTCTAACTACGTAGAGCCGAAGCACTTTCTTTAGCTTATGCATAGGGTAGTAAAAATGTACATTGGCATGTAATCTAAGTATCCCTGTATTAGACCTAATGGGTCCAGATATTACTAGGGCACTAACTAGGGCATATGACGACTAGCAAGAGTCTAAGGAGATGTGCAAGTGCTATGTTATAGCAGACTTGCGGACAACTCTTTAGAAGCGAGTCAGAGATATGCCGGGTCTTCTCTAATAAAGTTTTACTTGCATAAGATATCTGCTAGGCGAAGTCAGTAGACTCATCGCTTATCCACCAAGATACTTGTCGGTACCAAGATGTCAGAGGGAATGCTTGTTCGGGAACACATCCTTGAGTTCCAGATCGAACTAGATTCCAAAGACATAGTACCAGATGACGAGGTGGTGGAAGACGTCTATCTTGCATCCTTGTCGGGAACCTTCGAAGGCGTTATCAGAGACTTTAGCTTTAACAAGTTAGAGATGATAAACGCAGAACTTCTAAGGAGATTTCCAAGAGACAAAGGATGAGATCAAGATTAAAGGCAATGCTTTTAGTGCTTAACCTAGGTCTTCTTTAGAAGAACCTAAGGGAATAACTTATAAGAGATCGAAAACTATTCTAGTGCAGAAACTGGTGTGGAGTCCTAAGTCTGGTAACGCCAAGGACGGAAGTATTTCCGCTGTGGCGAGCATAGGGGGTATTTGAAGATTGAGTATGGCCTCAGGATGTTAGGAGTTGAGTCGCTATCTAGTAGCAGTTCTTATGCTTCTTGGAATGTAGACTTTGGGTCTACAGAGATTCAAGGAAAGCAGAAGGCTACTTTATAGTGAAGGAATCCTAACATAGGTACTGATGCCATAAGCCGCTGCGGAAGCTGTTAGATATGATTGTCTTAGTTTTTCCGAAATACGGATTTTGATCTTTAGAGATGTAGTTCTGTTTCCTCCTTGGTAAATGAAGTTTTTAGTTTTAGACAGCACCGTTGGTGTGTATCTTAAACTGAATAGATAGTTTCATTACTAGAGGAATAGATCAGAATAATCTCTTTGTATTTAATCCTAATTCGGAAATAGATTTCATGACAGCTGTAGCGTCTAATTGAAATTCATCTAAATCCTTCGGAGAAGCTATCCTATTTGTGACCCCTCTGATTTAGATATTCTACCTTAGATAAATTCAAAGGTAATAGAAGGCCGAGTTTCTGTTCACAGATTCATCGGAGATCCTTCTAACCTATGAGTGTTATCTGGAAGGCAGAATAACTAAAAGGGCCACTAAGGTATTGGTGTTAGTTATTTTGACGTCTATGGTTCCAAGAGCGTCTAGACGATAGAAGACTCTTCGATTTAATCGAAGGAATAAGTCACTATCGGACGAGTTCCATAGGATCCTAAAGGAGCATGGGATTATCTCCCAGTTAAATGCTCCAAGGATGACACATCAGAATGAAGTCTCCGAGAGAAGGAATCGGACTCTGTTTGACATAGTCCGTAGTATGATGAATATTGCCAAGTGTACTACCCACCTTTGGTGGGGTTGTACCTTAAAATAGTAGCTTATATCTGAAACTCTCTCTCATCTAGATCAGTGCCTCAGATCTATAGAGAGCTATGGTCTAAGCGAAAGCTGACACTATAGAGTCTCGAGATATAGGGTTGTCCTGCACTTGTGCAAAAAGACAAGAGGGATGAGATGGAGATGTAGTTCCAGGTATATCTGTTTGTAGGTTACCCTTAGGAGGCATAAGGTGGACTGTTCTATGATCTTGAGGTTTGGAAGGTAATCGTTTCTATGAATACTATCTACCTAGACCAGGATTATATTATAGACCATAAGTTTACCGGTAAGATAGTTCTGGGTGAACTACTGGGTACTGGTAGAGAGTGCGCATCTGAAAACGTAGTGG
The DNA here is from genome assembly GCA_947650365.1 of Chamaelirium japonicum. NCBI lineage: Eukaryota > Viridiplantae > Streptophyta > Magnoliopsida > Liliales > Melanthiaceae > Chamaelirium > Chamaelirium japonicum. The sequence goes on along the minus strand of OX393560.1, from coordinate 38,865,592 downwards.
GAGTAGATGATACAAGAAACTAGTACACCAGGTACTGTAGAAACGATTCACTTTTGTACCACCACCACTTCGTCGTTGTGGGACCATCAGAGCTCCTGAAATATACTATGGAGAAACTTCGATAGTTAATCCAGAGTTTCAGGAGGATGATCCTTAGAGCTACGAAGAAGTAGTGGGAGCTTCCTTTGTACCACCACCACCTCGTCGTTGTAGGACCATCAGAGCTCCTGAAAGATACTATGGAGAAACTTCGATAGTTAATCCAGAGTTTCAGGAGGATGATCCTTAGAGCTGCGAAGAAGTAGTGGGAGCTTCCGACAGCTCTGACTGACAAAATACCATGGAGGCAAATTTGCATCAATGTCCCTTGGAACAGTCTTGACACTTATAGCACTATCACCCTTCAGGGTGTAGAAGGTGTATAAGAAGAGCACCCGATTAAGACTTAAGTAGCTAGATTAGTTACCAAAGGAGAAGGGATTGACTATGTCAAAACCATCTCACTGGTAGCTATGCCTAAGTCTATAACGGATCCTCTTAATCCATCACAGCCCATTATAGTTGGGAGATCTGGTTGATGGATGTCAAGACAGTTATTCCCTAACGGGAATTTGGAAAGGGCATATGGATGAGTAGCCCCAGGCTTTGTGTCAGAAGGTTAGGAAGATATGGAATGCAAGTTGCAACGGTCCATTTATGGACTGATGCAAGCATCCAGGATGGAATGTCTATTTTGATCAAGGGAATCCGCTCACATGGATTTGATCAGAATAAGAATAAACCAAGTTGATACAAGAAAAGTGAAATAGCTACAAGGGCGTACTTAGTATTTTACGTTAATAATATTCTACTGATTGAAAATGATGTAAGAATATTGTTTACGGTAAAGGTTTGTAGTCATCACAATTCGATGTGAAAGACCCTAGTGAGGTGAGTTATGCTCTGGGAATCAAGGTAACTCGAGATAACCAGAGCAAGGTTCTCTTGCTGTCACAGGCTACGCATGAAGATAAGATTCTAGCCAGATTCGTTTTACGAGGCTAGATATCTATTGCGCAGCAGGATACATGGGTCGATTTCAGTCGAACCCGGGTCCAAATCACTGGACTAAAGTGAAGGGTATACTCAAAAATCCTCATTAAGTAAGGATTGTGAGTTAGCTTGCACTTCACAGGTCCTGATATCGATTGGACACACATGGTCTGACTTTGGTGTCAGATGTGCGTTCCAGAGAATCGATTTCAGGGATTGTTTTTTATTTTGGGATTAGAAGCGGTTGTTGGTAGAGTGTGAAGCAACAGTGCATCACAGACTCTACCACAGTGACTTAGCACGTTGTAGCGTGCGAAGTAGTATATCAGGTGGTAAGGCTTAGGAAGTTCTTAAAGAACTTGGGACGCGTACCAGAGGCTCAGTTATCTGTTGTTACAACAGAAAAGCGGTAAGCAAGGTCCAAGGAGACTAGGCACCGCCGTGAGGGGAAACCCATCAAGTACAAACTCCACTTGATCTGACAGTTATAGGAGGAAATGCAAGTAGCGGTACTGAGGTGGAATCTACAGACAATATTGCCAATTCCTTTAGGGAATTCCTGCAAAGGCTTTTGGGCAGCATGTAGAAGCTACAGAGCTCAACACCGTTATTCCTCGTTAGACCTAGTGGGAGATTGTTAGAATTAGTGAGGTCTATAGCTCGTAAAACCTATAGTTTAGCTATGTATGGTTGATAGTATAGGAATACATATTGGTACGTACCTTAGTACGTGTTCTGATTACAGAACAGAGAGCCATGGCTACATGGTAATCCACTTGAGTAGGAGACTTAAGGGACTGGTCCCATGTAACCTAAATACGTTCGCAGCTCTGATAAGGGTTGGTCGCCCTATCAGGATATGCTGTTGGGATGACAGAGCGTGGGTGTCTCCACCACGGTCATTACCAGGCACAGTGTCTGTGGCCGAACGAAACCAACACGGTGCATAGATCGATGAGCAGACATCGGTGCACTAAACCGTGTTTCTGCTTAGGGTAAAACGGTCCTAAACCCTGAGGAACCATGTCTGGTGGACTAACCAGTTGTGTGGTGCTTTGGCGCACCAATGTGTGAGGATCCGGATGCAGTGATCCAAAACCATGGTGTACTGGGTTACCCGGCTGACGTTGCATCAGCATGTCACTCCTGCAGGCTATCCACACCCCTAACGGGAGGTGCGTTCCTTGGTCTGACCTACGTCGTATTAAACCCTGGCCAGGTGGTCATCAGTTGGACTGGTGACGGATCCGGTTGCTCGAAAGAGTAATCGGAGATACGATGTATGTGGTCAACATGGAAGGAACCGAGTCATATGAGCACTCGAGTCTGACGGTATTCTCCACCGCTCGAGTTGCGTCATGGCACCAAGTGGAGGGACAGCGGGTTTACCATACTAAGTGGAGAGCAGGGGTATGAGGGAGAATATAGTAAGTCCGGGGGAATTGAAGTGCAGCCTGTGTCGTACTCTGGGTGGCTACGCAGGTTAACTCGGACTCAGAGGATCGATGGTACACTCTGGTAGTGTGTCGATCGAGTCTGAGTTGGAAGCCATGAACCCTGGTCCCTGAAGGTTCCACCTTATCGACATTATGTACGGTTCTTATACCATCTCGTCGAAACACAGAACGTAGTTAGAGGAAGCGAGAAGTCCAAGCCTACGCTCCGTGAGTGCTTCACACTAGTGCACGGTAGATGCATAGCTACGTGTGTGCACTAAGGGGAAACCCTAAGTTAGTGCAGAGACGCATGTAGCAATTCCTTGTCATAAGTGGACTTTGCCACATGGGTGCAATGCACCGGGATATGTTGCGAGTTGACTAGTTGACTTCACTAGGGGCACCCTACGGGAACCTCAGAGAATAGTGAAATCACTGGTGCACTTCACTTATGTGTGCCTTGCAAAGTCTCGTACACGAGGAACGACCAACTTGTGACATAAGGGCGTTTTGGTCATACCATGCGTCACTATGTACTAGGGGGGTCGGCCCTTAGTGTTGAGAGACTGATCAAGACTGGCCCTATTAGTTTCAGGAGGTTGTTACCTCCGATGAGAGGGTCGGTCAAGAGGCGCAGAAAACGGGCTGGTTTTGACCGTTTTCGAAAACAAGGAAAAGATAGAGATAAAAGAAGAGATATATAGGGAGAGGTTTGAATAAGTCAATCCTATCCGCTAGGCTTATCCGTAAGGATAAGGCTGGCCCTATATAAGGCATAGGGAGAGAGGGGGGGACGAAATTAATGAGCCATGCAAGCCCTAGGGCCGGCCCAAGCCATGGGGGAAACCCTAGCCACCCCCTCTCCTCTCTTCGCATCTCCTCTCTCGTCTCTCTCTCCCTCGCTTGCGCCATTGGATGGCGACTCGTCTTCCTCACGTGGTGTTTCATAGAAGGAGAAGGCTTGTCGTATGAAGTCACTTAGAGATCCATCGACGAGGTGCCGTGCATCGTGTGAGATCGGGTGAACTAGAAGGCGTCTCCCGCAACCTTTTACTGTCCAGAATCTGCACAGAGAATCAGCGTTGTTTCTGTGATTCCGGGAGCTACAAAAGTCCAAACGACGTGAAACTTGTTGCAAAAGTTGCGCCTCGAAGTTGGCTACCTGCAGTCCAAATTTCAAGCCAATCGGAGTTCGGAGCAGAAAGTTATGGCCGTCGCACCGAATCTATGTTGAGTAGATCTGTAGCCCGTCTCTATCGACAAAGAAGAAATTTATCGCGGTGAAAGATTCCGCACGCAGGTATGATCTCTAACAAGTAGATCTAACATAATTAGAACATGCATACATGCTAGATTGTTCTTTTGCGTTAGATCATCGTTAGGGGTTCGCGTAGTTGCCATGCTAGTTTCATACACGCATATGTAGATCGTTTCGATGAAAATTTTGATATGTAACGCACACCGCCTACGGTCCTCGGACCATCACTTTGCTTCCGCTGCGGGCCTCTACCATGGATTTATTTCCAACAGGTCTACTCGTGGAAGGAGTAGTGCCCCAAACGGGATCAGTCCAAACCACTAACTGACAAATAAACCCCACTCTAAGAGGATGAGTGTGTGCGAGGGTGTCTTTACAAGAGATAAGGTTTTAGATGATAAGAATAAAGAGAGCAATAATGTGACTAATAAGAAACATTCTGTGAGATCCAAATAAGAAATATTTATGAACTCACACTATGCTATTGGTTCTCCAACTCCCAACTAGTATTTCACTCTTTTTCTAATCATAATATGTATATAAGTAAATTTCAAAGGGTTTCAATAGCATGTGTCACAATACCAAATCATCCATCAGATGTTATAGAAGTATAATATATGATCATTTTCAATCATCTACAAAGTATGAATCTCATCGAGGGTGCTACTCATTAGCATTAAGAACCATGTCATACTGTTCTAATTGAACAATGTCAAAGCCAACATACCGCCCCAGTATACTATTAACCAATATTAATATTATACAATACACAAGAATCATTTATGAAAAATCACAAACTAGGGGTATGAAAACATTTGGCAAAAATAGCCTCAGAGCAAGTGAATACTTGCCTTATTTTTGTGAGATGTATCAGCGTACTTCTGGTTGTCCAATTCGATCTTCCTGCTATTTATCCTTTACTCCGCCTGCAGCGGGATCGTCACTAACAAAGTCTGGTATGGGGCCCTTGGCTCCGGCCGTGAGCTCCTCCCTTCAAGATCCGGCACCCTCCTCCGTTGCTCTGGTCAATGGCGCGCGGCACCTCCCCATCAGCCACTTCGTGGCAGCACACAACAAAGAGAGAGACAAATCGAGGGAGATGAGAGAAGACAGGGGGTCTGGGTTAAAGCTTCGGTGAGGGGGGAGAAGGGGCTGGGTTTTGGATCCGATTTATAGGAGGAGAGGGAGGTCGGTGGCGTGAGGGAGTTGGGGGACGATGAATCCCTAATAGGGCAAGGGGTTTAGGGTGAGGGAGGGATTGAGTGGAGATCAGGAAATAGATGGGGAGGGATTTCATGGAGATCGAGAAAGAGAGGTAGAGGTGTAGAGTGGGTTGTAGGGTTGATTGTAGGGGTTGGTTGAGTGAGTTAGGATGGCTAACGGTTTAGAGTTCGTATACATGTGTTTTAGTTGGATAGGATTTGAGTGGGAGAGGATGGATGAGTTTGGTTTAATAGGGTTTGGTCGAAAATTGTTTGGTTGATGTTGGATTGTTTGACTTGGTTTTAATGGTGTAGTAGAAGGGGTTGTTGAATTGGATGATTGAAAGGGGACTGTATGATGTATTGGATTGAGATCCGAGCGTCGAGGCTAGAGAGAGATCAGGGGTTTCTAGGTGAATCGGATTTAGATCAAACAATTGATAAAAGAGAGGGAAAAGGAAAATGATCATGTGCGTTGGATCAATGATCCAATGACCAAGAACAAGAGGAAGACATGGGTAGAGCTAGGGGATACAGGTCTATGTCATCGAAAATCAAGACGGCCTGATCGAGTCGGATCGGTACTTGGGTCATCATATCGAACATAGGTCGAACGTCCGATTGGGTCCGAGACCTGAGCCACTTGGTAGCGGTTCACTATAGGAACTAAACTTGGTCAACAACATACAAATAAATAATTATTAATTACTCGTGCTCTTACGCATTCTAACCACCTGCACGGACTCACGTGCACAAACATACTACCAACATCACGTCGCCTTGCGATTCCGACCCGAGGTTCAGGGTCCAATCCAATTCTCAAGTCCAACCATGCACTGCACAGGCCATAACACTGTACTACAATAAAATTAAAAAAAAAATAACACTGTCATTCTCCCAACATTAATAAAAATAGTGATTGCCCTTAGCAAAAATTAATCTCGGGAAAACCGAGTATCACACTTATCTTATTGTCCTTCACACTGACAGGAAGCCCAGGTCTTATCGTGAGGCACTGTAGTACCCTATATGGCAGCTGGCAATGGCTGAGGAGTTCCAGGCCTTTGAGCAGACACAAACTTGGGAGATTGTCCCTTTACCTGCAAGAGTTGAGCCCATCAGTTACAAGTGGGTCTTCAAGATCAAGCGTCATCCTGATGGCTCTATTGATCGGTACAAGGCCCGTCTTATTGCATGGGGTTTCACTCAAGAGTATGGGATCGACTATGATGAGACTTTTGCTCTGGTAGCTCATATGACCACTGTTTGGATTCTTTTAGTTGTTGCTCCGTTCGACATTGGTTCCTACTTCAGATGGACGTGAAGAATGTCTTTCTTCACGGTGATATCTCAGAGGTCATCTACATACAGTCACCTTCAGGTCTCAACACTCCTTCTCGACATGTTTGTCATCTTCGTCGGGCCATATACGGACTCAAACAGGTCCCTCGTGTCTGGTTTGAGCATTTTCGTCAGGTAGTTACAAAGATTGGTTTTGTAGAGAGCTTACAAGATCATTCTATATTTGTGCAGACTTCTTCTCAGGGCCGGGACATTACTCTTCTCTATGTTGATGACATGATCCTCAAGGGTGATGACTCTACTATTATTGCCTCCCTTCAGCAGTATCTTCAAAGTTATCTTCCTAGGGCTGGCAATTTTGGACCCGACACGACAGACCTGACGACCCGACACAACATTAACGAGTTTGGATCTAGGCTAAACGAGTTCGGGTTGTAAATGGGTCGACAGGCTAACTCGATTAGTAAATGGGTCGGATCCAGGTTTTGTCCCCGACTCATTTAAAACTCAATGGGTTGTGTCGTGTTTGGTCGGGTCGGGTCTATCTAGCATCTGATCACAGTGTTACATAGCCAATTACACTGCCATCCGGGTTCAATGCGATTCACTGGTCTGCGTTGTGCAACAGACGGCTGTGATCAAGACACCCACAGATGAAGAATATAGAATAATAATAAAAAAGAACTAATATGTATACGGGTCTTAGCATGTCTATCCATTTATAAACGGGTCGGGTAATGGTTTAGTTAAACGGATCGTGTCTGGGTTTAGGGGTTCTGGACAAATCCAGAAACCAAACACGACCCGTGCAAACATTGTGAGAAATACTTGGGGTAAATTAAACTTTAACCCCCAAAAGTTTAGCACATAATCACTTAACTCCCATGAAGTTTTTTTTTGTTCAAAATCAGTCCCTATGGTTTTAAATGTTCGCACAATACCCCTTTTGTCAAACTAATAAAATTCCTCTTTTGGCAATTTCTATCATGAAAACTGAACTGAAGGGGGGAAAATGTAACTTATTTAACTATAGGGGGAATTAAGTGATTTTGGACTAAATTTTAGGGGGGTAAAGTGTACTTTACCCAAATACTTAACCTACCACCTTCAATATCAAAATCAGCACACTTTCACTAACAAGCAGTCCTGCCCAATGCATGCCCAATATCACTAATCAGGACAAGCTACTAATCAGCTAAACCTTAATTGGAATTTCAATCAACTTTTTTCAATAAAGCTAAAGCTTGAATATTATTCTCCTCATTGATAATAGAACATATCTTCTTTAATTTAACAATCAAAATGCTTCCCTTAATAAAAAGAATGGAGCATTTCATCAGGCCAATGTAAATAATAATAACACTAAACCCCCCCCCCCCCCCCCCCCCCCCCCCCCGGCAAAAATTTGCATGCTATGTATGATTGTATCCTCAGCTGGTAAGTGGGACTGCAGCAAAGCTGCGCAGTCTCTCCATGGCAGCTCGGATCCGATCTGAGATGGTGGTATAGAGCCATCTTTGTGCGGTCTCGTCAATCCGGTCTGGTGAAGTGTCGGGCCACCCGGCTTTACGAAAAGATGATCCTCGGGATGCCGTCACCGCTGTCTGCCTCAAGCTTCGAAGGTCGAACTCTATCTGTTCTCCGATGATAATTTTGATGTCCTTCTTGCATAGGGGGAGTGGTGGCCTTCTCCCGAAGAATGATTTCTCGGGCATCACCTGAGAATCCCACAAAAGAGGATGCAAAGCAAACACATCAAAGAATTAAAGACAAACAAAGACTAAAATTGTAGAAACCATCTGTTGATATTTTTTACTAAAGCAATAAATGTTCAATTTTTTTTTCGTTTTTGAAAACTCGATTTGTGCTATTACGAGAATATTGTTTCACTTCATTTTTCTGGCGAGCCAGTCTAGATTTTTTTCCCTAGTCTGGAGAACCTTCAAGGATTGATCCTGGTTACACGAGCTTAAACTACGTAACAAACAACGTAGGTTCAATGCTTGCTTCTTGGTGGTCCCGTCTCTTGCGACGTTGCTTTGGTCTAGTTTGGACAACAACATTAAAGGTTGACGTCAAGTTGACGACCGCATGCATCAGAAAAATGAGAATCAATGACAAGAACAAGAAAGCCTACAAGTATGTCCAACAGATTTTTCAATGACATGATCATCCTATAAGGAATTTCCATTTTGATAAGGAAAAATAAATCCTGAATGCCGAAAATAAACAAACAGCAGAGGTTAATGTTTGATCTGCCTAAAAAGCATAGGATTCAATCTGCTAACTAAATGCAGTTCATTACGAAAGATCTGAGCATCAGCATAAAAATTTAATTTTCTCATACATTAAGCGTCAGGACTTCACACTTTTGGAGACTGACAATTAAGTAGAGGACTTTTTAATCATTTCAGATAAGCAAGACCTTATACAAGTATAACATATCTGGCGTTCAAATAAGTTCGAGAAAGCAAAGATGCACATGAATGCATACCTTTTCGAAACCACAATGAACGATCGGCAAAACTATCGGTGTTATAGGTGCCCGGACTATAAGACTAGCAGTTCCCCATTTTAACCGTCTGATCGGTGCAATATCTTGGGACACTTTTCCTTCTGGAAAAGTATGCAACTGCTCCGAGGAAGAGGAAGGAAACAACGAGCTTCAGAAAGGAATTCATGTTTGTAAGAAGTTATCATGTAAATCAGAAGTTCATTGTAATAAATATAGGGGTTTTTTTTATGTTACTTCCCAGTTAATTGGGGTAATTAAAAAATACCTCCTCTAACCTTAATTTTCGAGTCTTACCCCCCAAAAACCACCTTTCCATTGCAAAGGGCCATGAGGCTTTACGGTCAACATGGGTTGAAACTCAAAAATTAAGGCCAGTGGGGGTAATTAAAAACTACCCCAATTAACTGGGGGGCAACTTAAAATAAAAACCCTAATTCAAGAGGCACATAAAATTTGAAAGCCAACAAAAGGCGATACCCAGCCTCCTACACGCAAGACATCAAGAGCTTCATTCATGTGTTCTTGATAAATACCAGCACCTCTGGTGATTGGTATGCACTTTCCTGCACAGTTTAATCTGTTAGAAAACCAAGCCCTTCACTATGCTAGCTTATAATTGTCTTGAGCAACTTACATAGCTAGCGTGTGTGTATGTGTGTGAGTGGGTTGGGGGGGGGGGGGGGGGGGGATGATTTTAGTAACTTCTTCTCATATGAGAAGCAGTGGTTATAATCAATTTCTTCGGGCATTTTCATTGTTCCAACAACCACATGTTTATCAGAGTCGAACTATCTGGAAGCTTGATGTGAATGTTTCTTTTAAGAAAACAGAGTGGATTCATTTTCTCACACTTACTTGCCTACTCGGTGTGGCCCCTTTAAAAACAAAGGATGCCAGACTAATTAACCCCCCCAAAAAAATCGAGGGATGCTTCTCTGCCAATAGCTCCTTCTGCAATGATCCCACTGCTGGCTAAATCGGACAAATCATGAGATTTGTGCATTGGTGGGTGGATACAGCTAGCCACTTTCACTGAGGGAGTGAGGGGTAGGGTATTGGTGGAGGCATATATAGCATTGTTCATAACGGAAGCACAACTAAATACAAAAGGGTAGGGCTATCTAAAGCCCACAAATTACCGAAGGCAGACCAACTTAAAATTTAAAAAATATTCAATATGTCCCCATTTCATCTGTGCTCTTTTGCTAAAGGCAACCCACTACTAACGTCTCCTTCCTTCTACTTTTCCTCCCCTTTTTCTTCCTCCTCCTTTTCCCTTCCCTTCTTTAGCTCCACCTCTCTCCCTCCTCCTAAAAATAGCAACACTTGGCCATTCCAGGTCGGGCGCCGGGTGCACCTTCTATGCATTAAGTCATGGAAAGCCGAATGCATCTGCAATACATCTGGCCATTGGAGGCAAAATGCATTCCAATGGTTGGAGGGAATGTAGATGCATTCGACCTCTATGGACAAATGTATAGAAAGTGCACTCGGTCTGGAATTTTTTAGTGTCCCTATTTCCAGATAGAGGAGGAGGTGGAAGAAGAAGGGAAAGAGGAGGTAGAAGAAGGGGAAGAGGAGGAGGAAGAAGAAGGGGAGGAGGTACGAGGAAGGAGGTGATGAGTTAGATGGAACCGACGGGCAACGGTGAACGGCGGGCGGCGGTATGCACGGGCACAACAAAGCAGGAAGGGGTTGCCCTTGGGAAAACCTGTGTTGCCTTAGATGGGGGTTGCCTTGAGAAAAACATGGGCTATATATAACCCCACCGATTACACAAGCTAGTTTCTGAGCATACCGGTGAAAAGCTAACATCTTTTTTCTCAAGAAAATGACATTAATTAAGGAAATCGTAACTCACATGGAGCCAATATACTGTAGTGAAAACAAGACCAGCCTAGCTTGATTTACGTCATCTTATAGTGGGTAAGTTATTGAAAAAGTGATCCAAGAGTAACCCTCCACTAAGCAGAGCAGGAATAATTTACATTTAAGAAACACACACTTTCTCAATAAAAGCCAACCCCATGTAGATGGGACAATGTTAAATGGTTATGGTATCATAATAAATATAAAACAACGGGTATATTACCTAAAACAATGAATGATCAACAATCATTAACCAAATAATCTTTAATAAGGCTGTCATGAATAATATTTGCAATTAACAGAAGAAAAAGAAAGATCAACTGAAGTGGCAAAGTACATGCCCACTGGCCACTAGTGATGAGTATTTGTGCGAGAGCTGTCCCTCACCCATTTCGGGTTGTTTTAAGTCTTTTTTTTTTAGATTTTTTTTTAAAAATCTTGATCTAAGTAGAGTGGATTGACCATCCATAAAAAAAAAATGGTTAAAAAGTGTCGTGTGGCACCCAAATTGATAGGACTAGCGTGTTGGATAGTCGGGAGGACCGTATTCACTATTCCCATATATATATATATATATATATATATATATATATATATATATATATATAGGGGAGGGATACTCTTACTCATGGCCTCTTACTCATATAGTTACCTATGATCCGGGCCATCCATTAGATCCCGACGTACGGTTCAGATTAGATGAGAGTTAAAACAATGGTGTCCGCATTACATGCAGGTTTTTAATACGGGCATTTAATGCGGACACCATTGCTTTAACTCCCCATCTAATCCGAACCATACGTCGGGATCTAATGGACGGCCCGGATCATAGGTAACTATATGAGTAAGAGACCATGAGTAAGAGTATCCCTCCTCATATATATATATATATATATATATATATATATATATATATATATATATATATATATATATATATATGAGGGCTGGGTTCCTATGACATGTCATAGGGAGTACCCTATGACATATGGTGAATTCGTAATGCTAGAATGTTTAGAATGTGTTGAATTTTTTTGAGGGTGATCACCTTACCTTAGATAGAATGTCCACAAAAAATCAAAGCATTCTAAAACTTGTTAGGGCATCAAATGCTAGAAGCTTTATTGGCCATCCATTTTAACCGTTAAATTGAAAATCATATTTGATGCCTCTAGAAGTTTTAGAATGAGCCGATTTTTTGCGGGGGTCCTATCTAAGATAGGGTGATCATCCTCATAAAAATTTAGAACATTCTAAATATTCTAGGGTTACTAACTCACCATATGTCATAGGGTACTCCCTATGACATGTCATAGGAACTCATTTCCCTATATATATATATATATATATATATATATATATATATATATATATATATATATAAAGAGAGAGAGAGAGAAACAGAGAGACTACGGGGTATGAGCTGACAGCCCATTTGCTCAAATGAGCTGTCACCGGCAGCCGTTCGATCGGTGAGATCAAACCGTCCAAAAAATATAAAATAAAAAACAAAAAAAAACACAGTTGTTATCTCTCTTTCTCGATCTCGAGCAGCAGCAGCAGCCGCCCTCCCTCCGGCGTCTACCCTCCAACTCCCCCTCCGGCAGCACCCCCTCCGGCAATCACCCCTCTCTGGCAGCACCATCTCCGGCGTCACCCCCCTCCGGCAATCACCCCTCTCCGGTAGCACCATCTCCGACGTCACCCCCCTACGACAGCACCCCCTCCGGCGATCGCAGTCCCCCCGCTCATCCGGCGCTGTCGCACCAACTCCGATTGGGGGAGGTGACGCCGGAGGGTGCTACCGGAGGGGGGTGATGCCGGAGGGGGAGCCGGAGAAGGAGGGTGGACGTCGGAGGGGGAGCCGATCGTCGGAGGGAGGTAGCCGGGCCGAAGGGAGGGCGGCTGCTGCTGCTGCTCGAGATCGAGAGAGAGAGAGATAACGGCTGTGTTTTTTTTGTTTTTTATTTTATATTTTTTGGACGGTTTGATCTCACCGATCGAACGGCTGCCAGTGACAGCCCATTTAAGCAAATGGGCTGTCAGCTCATGCCCCGTATTCTCTCTCTCTCTCTCTCTCTATATATATATATATATATATATATATATATATATATATAGGGGTATGCTAAAATGCGGCATGCGGTGCGTGCGGCATCGCACCGCAGCCGTCTGATGCACGCGCTGCGTGCATGTGATGCACACAGCAGTGCATCAGACGGCTGCGGTGCGATGCCGCACGCACCGCATGCCGCATTCTAGCACTTCCCTATATATATATATATATATATATATATATATATATATATATATATATATATATATATATATATGCTATAATGCGGCATGCGGTAAATGCGGCACCTCACCGCAGCCGTCTGATGCACCGCTGCGTGCATCAGACGGCTGCGGTGCGGTGCCGCACGTACCGCATGTCACAGCATAGCATGCCCCTATATATATATATATATATATATATATATATATATATATATATAGAGAGAGAGAGAGAGAGAGAGAGAGAGAGATGCTATAATGCGGCATGCGATAAGTGCGGCACCGCACCGCAGCCGTCTGATGCACTGCTGCGTGCATGCGATGCACACAACGCGTGCATCAGACGGCTGCGGTACAGTGCCGCACGTACCGCATGCCGCATTATATTTATAGCATATATATATATATATATATATATATATATATATATATATATATATATATATATATATATATATATGAAGAGTGTTCAATTAGCATGAAACATAATTCACAGATTACCCAAAACAATTACAAGTTAAAATAATTCATATTTGTCAGTAAGAAAACTCTTCAGCATCACACTATGGTAGCAAAAACTTTGAATTTTGACTAGCAACATTTACCAACTTACACCAAAAGAGGAAAATAGATATTTTCTTTCGCACAAAAACAAGTTGATATACTAGATACATATAAAACCTGACAAAAACCATATGAAGTGCAAAAAGTCTTACCAAGCCGGAACAAGTATGATAAAATCCTATTTTTGAAGCATATATCCTCTGCTGCTAGTACCCACCTAGCTAGTTTTGCATCCATAGATGGAAAACCCTTGAATCCCCACATAAGTGGGTCATCCAACCTGTTTTACGATGCATAACATAAGCAAAACTTCTCTTCGTTTAAGGACTGATTTACCTTATAGATATAAATAAAGATGTGATGTGCTTCACAAAAGTATAGAAAAAATAACATTACCACTCCATAGAAATAATATCCATGTTTTAAAGTTATTTATGATCTCCAGCCAACAAAACATAACACACTTTGTAGAAATGCATAGATAAATTAATATACCAATTACAACGTTCATAAATATCCAAATCGAGCTACATACTTAAATATATCCAGAACTTATCCATTCATGTACAACGAATGCAGCCCAGACTCGGGCAATAAAAACCTCAAATACAGTGCAATTTTGCAACCACGAAGTCATTTGTAAGAATCTTCCAGACAAGATATTATCAGTCACTTTTCCAAACAAATAATGGTTGCTTAATTTCTACCAGCGTCTACCCTGTCAACAGGCATCACCGTTGTTTTGCCCACTTCGGCACACAAACACTCCTATCCTGAGTCATGTAATTGTCCTGACAGTTGTGTGCACATCCCATGACAAAGAGCAGCAATATTATATGAAAAGAGAGGAATAGGTCAAGCAATCATTTGCATTTTCTGGAAGTAAGTTCCATGATATGCTCCAACCACAGGCCGTTGCATCGTGAAGTGAGAAAAACACTCAACTTGCAACAAAAGGAAAACAATCGTGTAATTTAAGTGAATTATGTTACCAACTCACAACTGAAAAAAAGACATATGTGCACTCTTTGCCGTTTTATTGATAATATTACAACAACTATTTTCAGGTGAGAGAGTTCTTGAGTGCAGCTATTTTATCCAATGGCACATATTGGCTGTTCAGTGTCATAGAAGATCAATATGCATGGTTGATGACCCAGCTGCAAAAAATGCCACCGATTTGAAGATTGGGCTTCCTAAGGGATCACCTCAGGGATAATTGGAAGCTTGGGCGTGTCTTAGTCCTATAGCACGGAGGTAAAATTGGAGTACCAAAATTCACTCCTTATATTCTTGTGTTTTTATGGTTTAGCTTGATTTAAATAACTGAAATTAGATTATGATTGCAAACTTGCTTTCTTTTTGTGTTTCTAATTGCAAATTGTAATCGAGCCCATAATGGGCTCTACTTTCAGAAAGTAATAGCTAGCCTCCCCTATTAAAAGCAACTACGGCTGACTAGAGATGAATTTGAATTAAATGATAAGGGCGTTCCAGAATGTCACCCATCCTAGCACTATTATGACCCATGGATGCTTAACTGTTGGAGTTCTAATGGGATCCGTTACTTTAATGCTAGCATTATCGCTTGACCATTTTATATCCTTCCTAAATGCTTTGCACCACAGATCTGATCTGAAGCAGATATAAAACTGCAAAGCCTCAGTTTATTTTAAGTTATTGCATGCTATTTCTGATTTGTATATGTAATCTCCACTTATAATTTTGTTCAGAACTGAACTGGAAACTAACTCAGTTTTTGGAATTACAATCAGACTTTGCTTCAATGTTAATCTAATGTCCAAATCAATTAAATATTGTTAATTATATTCTTTCCATTTCTCTCCAGTTCTTTTCAATGCTTCATATTTCTCCTTTCTTTTCGTTCTTTACATTTTTTATATTTCAAAATTCTTCATCGTCTGTTGTTTTCTGCTGTCACTAAACAATAACAGTGAACACCAGCGCCTGAATTTTAATCTAAAGATTATTATATTTCTGCCTAAAAGCCTCATAATCTGAGCCCTTAAACTCATCTATTATGCAGATTCAGAACAGCCAGCATATTTTGATAAAAAAAAATCCACTCAACTCTAAACTTCAGATCCCAATTTCGTTAATTGGTGTGACGTAGAACCCTATGTTTACATCAGTTTTCAATAACATACAAGTGCAAGATTAAAAGCCCATCAAGGAAATAAAAACTCCTTAGGATGTGAAAGACCAAGAAGGGTTCAAAGATACCATGCCTGTAGAGCTGTCAGGAGATCCCTTTTAGAGTTGCATCAATAAAATGAGCTACAACCATAAGAAAATAGGATGGCAGCATTAGATTCGGTGTAGTTGGAAATACAAATAGAAGATCTATTGGAGACATAATCGAATGTCTACCAAGTCACCCAGCACAGTAGTACTAATATTTTCCAAATTATCTAAAATTCACAAATTCGTCATAAATTTTTCATTGGTCAAGTGACTCCAACAAATGACTGGCAAACAAATAAACCACGAACTATTCAGTGGCTTAATAATTTCATGAATTATTCTTGAATTAACAATGACTTGATCAAAACTAGCACTATCTATTTATTATATACTCATAAATTGTAGAGCATTGAAGTTATCAATAATTTGCGCTAACTCACAAATTCTTGTTCGCAGTTCATAACAAAAAAAGCATCACTTTTTTTGTTATTTTTTTCTATTTTTACATTTCTACTATTTCTAATTTACTGATTCTTTTCCATACTTTTAAGTTTGTACGTATTTTTCCTCAATTACAAACTTTATCACCTAGATGAATTATTCCAAAACTCTGAATTTGTGCCTATGTCATGCACCTTAGAAAAAACTTGGAAATCTACTTGTATTAAGCTGATGCAAAGAGTGGACCTACATTATATGACCTCTATCAGACTCATGAATCCGACTCAAATCAAATGAAACTCGTACAACTCCTGCATAACCTGATGCAAGCTAAACAATAAAGTAGGTCGATTGAGGACATGCATGGACCAGAATGACCTGCCATGATCAAGCCTATACAGCTTCACCAAACTAAACACCTACTCAAACCGATCGGACCTGACCAGACATTACTAGACATATACAAACTTAGAGCACATTAACCTGGTCCATATAATCCCCTACTCGGCCCATTACACTTTATAGTTTGGTAGATTCCTTCTCACTTACATTTCACATTGAAGCAGTTACCCTTCGTGAACTATCTTAGACTTGGTCTGTTGTGATTGAGTAAATGAGTTAGAAGGTGATTATACCCTATGCAGTCAAAGTCGGTAATCGGCCCCTAGTCGGCCCTAGGGGCTGAGGGCCGAGGGCCGACTAGGACTAGTCGGGATTAGTCGAGACTAATTCGGGACTAGTCGGCCAAAACTTATTCTAACCCCTCCCCCTCCCTCCTCCCTCACCTCCCTAAACATATATGATATATAAACTAGCATAAATGTCAATAAGTATAAATATTAGTCGGTTAATAATCATGCATACCTTCACACTTCACAGCATGGGTATAAATAGAAAAGTAACATAACACAGTTGTATTGTCTTCATGCCCATGTCAAAAGACTCAAAACTAAGAATTCATCACAATATTTGTTTGCTGATGTTTAATCTGTGAACAACCCCAATTTTGATTATAGGGGTTATATTGATTATTGATATTAACAAATAACAGTGTAGTCAATGCGTCAAGGTGATGCCTAGGCAGTTTGGCCTACCTAGTCGAGGCGGTGCATAGGTGAGGCCTAGGCGATAAAAATTAAATATATTAAATAAATATAAGTCATATATATACAAAAGTAATTTGTGGTTTTATGCATAATAAAATTTAATTTCTAAGGATAGATATGGTCGAAATAATAATATTTGATAATGGGTATGATCCAGAGCATATGGTAAGCTACAATACCAATATTATTGCAGCAAATAGGAATCACGTGTCAACCACAATATTATACCTTGCAAATATTAATCACATATCAACAAGAGCAATATAACCCTATTATAGCCATAAATTCAAGCAAATATCATAAGCATAAAAATAACCATATTAGGTAATCTATTGTTTTTTGGAATATTTCACAACCACATATCCCAAAAAAAAAAAATTAAATTACTCATCTAAATCACCTAACCATCTACATCATCGTCACTCTTATATGAATAACCCTTATATGCCTCTTTCGACTTTTTCCTCTTCAAACTCTGAGAACATGGACAATATAGTTTTTTTTCCATTAATGATGGCATGGTGTTGGCCATCTATAAAGAAACATTGACCTATAACCAAAGGGGATCCAAGAAAACTCAATTTAAACATGACTAATTTAAAAAAAACAAAAAAAAATCAATTACAAAAGTAGGCGCCTAGGCTACGCCTATAGCCAGGCGGCCACCTCCACCGCCCGCCTAGCCACTGCCTAGGCGGTCGAAGCCCCAAAACATCTAGGCGATGGCCTAGGGCCTAGGTGACGCCTTGACTACACTAACAAATGAACAATAATTATTATCTCATATTGTCAGGTCCTCAACAGATGATTACAGGGAAGAGCCATAGTTGCAACTCAAGACTTCGAGGCAATGCAAAACAATCCAAGCAAAATTGCTTGCAGGGACTCCTTGCAACAAAAAATATTTTTTTTTGCTTATTTATATACAATAACCAATGTGGTTTATAGCCGCGGTCTAATAATTTGATTAGTAAGCTGTGGCAAATGGGAAACATTTATCAGATCGAAGATCAATAATATATCAAATCAAACGTTTTTAGGGACTGAAAAGAATCTTGAAAATTGAGGATTTTGAAAGTTAAGGAGAGAGAGAGAGAGAGGTGGAGGGGATGGGAGCTCACGTGGACATGTGGTTGCTGACGGTGATGAGGGGCGTCCCGGGG
The DNA here is from genome assembly GCA_947650365.1 of Chamaelirium japonicum. Lineage (NCBI taxonomy): Eukaryota > Viridiplantae > Streptophyta > Magnoliopsida > Liliales > Melanthiaceae > Chamaelirium > Chamaelirium japonicum. The sequence goes on along the minus strand of OX393560.1, from coordinate 38,847,222 downwards.
GGGCGGGATCGGACGAGGCGGACGAGCGTGTCCTGGTTGTGGACGGAGGTGGAGTTGAGGAGGGAGGTGACGGCCTTGGCGAACGCCCCCGCGGCTCCGACCACCAGCCTCCGAGGGATCCCGCCGAGGTGGTCCGCCCTCCCCGCCCACCTCATCGTCCTCGTCCCTACCATGCTTCTCACTGCATCTGAATCAATTTCTAGAGAGAGAGAGAGAGAGAGAGACGGCTTCTCAACACGGCTCCTGTGACTGTTTTTTGCTGGACCGGCCAAGCGGTCAGAGAAGAAGGCACTAGCGCAAGATCCCAATTTGCTCCGGAGATCGAAACGGGGGAGAGGCAGCAGTTGCTATTTATTAATTCCATTATCCCGTGAACATGCCATCAACAGTCTGGATTCTCACACGCAAACAAGGCACAACGGTCTTAAGGAAAAGTTCACCCACGATGTTCATACCGGGAGTCGAACAAGAACCTCTCCAACATGGGAGAGGGGAAGTACCACCAAGTCAAGAGTTGCGTGCGCATTCGCCGACAAATGTGGGGCACGTACAACGCACGTTTTTTTTTTTCGAAAGGAATTTTTTTTCTCTTTGAGATTTGTGCGCATTCCACTAATGAAAATCAGCTATGATTTTTAACTTTTTTCGAGTTAACTAGTGTCAAGAGATCAGTTTGGCTAAAGGACATACAACCCTATGGGTGAAATTATCTCTCACTGTACTTCAAATTTTTATTTCATACCACTCCTTCCCAAAACTAACCCGAATCCTAGACTAAAGAAATCCTAAACCTAACTCTAAAACCTAAGATCTATAGGTCATGGGATGAACCCTAGACCTAGAAACCCTAAACCGAACCATAACCTAAGATCTATGGCCGCTTGTCTCGGGGCGGCGGCGAGCAGTTGCGACTCGGAGTTCGCTGCATGCGCCCGCTGCTACCGCCATCTCCACCACCGCTGCTCGCACCCGCTATCGCCACTGTCTCCACCTCCACTGCTCGTGCCCATGCTCGCGACCTCTGCTCAGGAGAAACGGAAGAAAAGGGTGAGGGTATTTTGGGAATTTGGTGAAAATTCCCTTCCTTCACACCAAATGAATCCTTGGACCAAGGACCTCAGCCTAAACCCATTTGTTGCCTGTCTTTTAAACAAAAACGATATTTATAGTGCAATTTTGTTCAACTAGGGTGGACATTACCTTGGCTTCCATTGGTCTACTCCGCAAGTCACTGGTGACTTGTTGAGCCAAATCAATGGAAGTCAAGGTAATGTCAACCGATGGTGAGCAAAATCGCACTCGTTGGTATTCAGATAGTAAAATTAAGTAAACTTTTATGGTAAAATTAGAGGTGAAAGGCTTCCTCCCATAAGTACTTGTATTCAAGTAGAGCACGACATATGAATCCTAATAGATATGCATAATTTTTTTGAAGGAGGCATGATAGTGGTCAGTACATCACCTATTGCTGTGCCGGCACAAGATATATCATTAATAGGAACTCACCATAGGTGCGAGAGAAATGCCCTGATTTTTAATAACCCCATAGGTAGGAAAGCTCGCCACCAAGACAAGAGGGAGACCTACCACTATAGAATAGGGCTGGCAATTTCGGACCCGACACGAAGTTAGCGGGTCTGGGTCAGGGCTAAACGGGTTCGGGTCGGACCCGTTTAATAAACGGGTCGGGTCCGGGTTTAGGGTATGGACACGATAGACCCGGGAAGACCCGTTTAAAATTCACCGGGTCGTGTCGGGTCGGGCTGGGTCAAGTCTACCCGCAATCCGATACTATAATATATAGTATCAACAGGTCTATCGGGTAATGTCGGGTTGAGTCGGATCAGGTCGGATCGGGTCGACTGAACGTGGTAAACAGGTCGAGTACGACATGACCCGAAACTAGACACGACACGAACCCGACCCGACCTAACCCATTGCCACTCGTATTATAGAGCGGTGGGGGGGCAATAAGTTGTTGCACATATTCACACCTATTCAAACCCTTGACTAAGGCCACGGGTTACATATGTCTTACCAATTGAGCTATCGGTTAGAGATAATATATATTATTTTATTTGTTCTCTTGTGGTTTCTATGTATAGCATATGACATATGTCCATTGCTCAAGTGGGAAGTGTAAAATAGTAATGGGCACATTCTTAGGGAGAGACATAAGCCTTGTGAATTTTATTTTGAAAAATTTTAATCACATCCCAAAATTGATGAGCTTACCTTGTGTCACACTGCCAGCATGGTTCTCCACCCCTTTTTTTTATTAATATCAAATTTACCCTTCCTCATACCCCACCTTCATATCCTACTTGGTTTCCTTCACTTATTCGAACCCTCGACCAAGACTGATTGAGCCCGGTCCGCTTGGAACGGGCTCGGGCTTATGTTAAAAACATGCATAATATATGGGCTTGGGCTTGCATTTTAGGTCCAAAATCAAAGCGGATTGGGCATGAGCTTGTACATGTCTGGCCCAAATTCGGCTAGTTTTATAATAGCGTTTCACTTGGAGAGATTTTTTTGCTACATGCGGATTTTGCTGCAAATACTGAGTGAGGTGTCTGGACCGTTGATGGAAAAATAGAGAACCGTCTAATCATACTTTACACATAGCGTCAACCCGTGCACTGCATTCATACCCTTTTCACATACAATCAAAGTGCTCCCCTTTTCTCCTGCATATTAGGGAATGTTTAGATGCTCACTCAGCATCTGCAGCAAAAACCCCTCACGCAGCAAAAGAATTTCCTTGCCTGGCAACGAAATCCTAGACTCCCATGCTATACTAACTTGATCAAGACAAGAATGTCCAGGAATCTCTAAATTCAAAGTGTTTTGTTATCATTGCATAGACTAAATCCAATGCTCTTCATATACCATTTTGGGCACTACATACTAGCCCTCCACCCTCTGTTCGTATCATCACTCCTAACTCCTGCTAGATTTGAAGTTTTTGGATGCATCTGACTAAGACATTCTCTGTAAAGCCCAATCACAAAATTGGTTGATCTGGACCCAAGGAAAAATTATATGGGGCGCAACTTAGGTAAGCTTGATTCTAGCCCATGCTTGACCCATTGACAGCCATAATAAACAAGCTCGATCAATTGATGCTAAACTAATTGTTTTGTTCCCGTCTCTCTTCGCGTCAGGGTGCGTCCGTCCGCTCTCAGGCACGATTCAGTATTAGGAGAAATTCTTGGTGGGTGAAATTTTGTTCGCCTATTCCCCTGGCTCACCGTCAGGAGTTCAAGGACTTGATGTTGTTGTCGGCTGCAAGTTTCTGATCTTTTCCTGACGGAATCCGTTGGCGATGGACATCGATAGGAGTCTTCTCGGTAAAATCTTTTTAAAATAGCCTCATTTCAAGCTCCTTACAACGATTTCTCCCTTCGGGGGCCATATGGAAGACCAAAGCTCTAGCGAGAATTCAGATTTTCTCCCTTCTTGCGGCGAGGAACAAGATCCTCGTTAAGGCGAACTTGCTAAGGAGGAATCATCCACAAGTGACGGGTACTTGAATCTCCGCCTCTTGCACAAGAACACCAGCGAAATCTCTGTGTACTTTCTGTAATACCGAAGAGGAGAAGGCATCGCATTTATTGCTAGGTTGCCCTTTCGCAAGACAAGTGTGAGACCATTTCGAGGCGAAGTGCGGCATCCCCTCACATCCGACTAGTTTGAAGGCTTTATGGAGCACATGGCGACGACAGAGGATTGCAAAAGTGATCCGGCAACCTTGGGATATTCTGGTAATGGGGATTATCTTGGTGATTTGGCTAGAGAGGAACAACCGCATTTTCAACAATAAAGTCAAGGGGGCGGATGAGCTCCGCAGATCAGTGGTTTCGATCTTCAAACTTTGGATTATCCCATGGAGAGAAAAATTCGGTGTTGAGGCCACTACCTTCTGTAACATTTTAGTTCAGTGATTAATAATTAATATACTGGTCGGGGGCTGCCTAACCCTCCCTCCTCTCGGAGGCATTCTCAAAAAAAAAAAAAATGATGCTAAACTAATTGGCTGAAAAAAAATCAGCAATGGGTTGGGCCCGTACCATTTAATGGGCTCGGGCTTGGGCCGAAGTAAAAAAATATGGGTCCTGATGTGTGCTTGATCGAGTCCAGCTAGATCTCGTATCATTAGTCCAAAATACTAAACCTGTATAGGATCACAGTTCATTAAGAAGCCACACCTACTTACAGATACATAAACCCATGTTAAGGATTATTCACCTCACCAACGGGCTCTTGGTCTGGTTGTATTTCCTCTCTCCCATGTTGGGGAGGTTCACTGTTCGACTCTCGGTATGGACACAGAAAATTTTTAACCCATCAACACTTAGGATTCCAAGTCCAAATGGACTCCATACTTAGAAAATAAACCCATCTGGTCATGTCCGGGGGTTGTGGCGGTTGCGCCTGAATCTGGCTCCGGCGACTCCCCAGGCCCCGCCTTCGTGTTCTTACGGTGGCAGCGGAAGCAGTAGAGGCAAAGGGCGACGAGGACGAGGATGAACCCCATTTGGGCAAGCAAGACGAGAAACTTCTCCAAGAGATGCAGCAGATCGCTCAGCTTCTCCAGCAGGTCATCGATGTCGTCCTCATCGACGCCTCCGACTCCCCCTCCCTGCCTTACATTCCCCAAGATTACCAGCTTCCTTAGGCTCTGCACCATCTCTCTCTCTCTCTCTCTCTCTCAAACACATACACTCAAGAAAGGGAGGAGCTCAGGAGATGTGCATTTATTGTATGATTTTCAAGGAAATTTTCTTGGATACTTGAATTGGCATGGGATCTTCTCAAGCTCCATGGACCATACTGTAGGGTACTTAATTGTCTGCCCCTAACAACCAACCCCACATGAAAGAGAAGACCAATTCGTTTGAGTTCAGATCTCCTCCAGTGGCTCGGCCGGTTGGTGGGCCCGGCATGCATCACAGCCGCATACAGTCTGCTTGAGTACAGTCACTTTGCCAATGTGCGGCTGTGATGCATGCAGGGCACACCAACCAGAGCCGACCGACTGGAGGAGATCTGAACATAATTCTTTTACACAGAATGATGTGGCATCCAATCACAGCGTCCCTTTGCCTGCCTGTCAGGACACTGGGTTCAATGAATGACTATGATCACGACTAAAAAAATCGGTAAAAAATTATCGGGTAAATAGTATTTTCCGAAGTAAAAACTGATGATCCCGATATTTCCTCCACGTTAAAATGGTCGTCCTATTGCATTGCCCACAATTCAAAAACACAATGATCAGTCCCTGGGCTAGCAGAACATGCCTCTCAAATTCTCAGAGCCCCTTCTATTCTCAAATTGAGTTGGATCTTCACAAATTGTGTAGGCTCCGTTTGGATCGAGGCATTGCACATATCAGTAATGGATGAGGTATCCAGATTACTAAAGTATTGAAATACTTCAGTATCTGTATACCTTAGTTCTTTCGATTTGAAATAAGATTTGAGGTAAGTATTGGAAAGTTTTTCAAAATAAAAATAGTTAAAAATATTTGTGGTGGTTTGGGGAACGGTGCCGATGGTCCGGTGTGTTGAGCATTGTGGTGTGGCTCGGAATCCTAATTGGAGAAGAGCCGGTTGGCTCAGAGTCCTATTTGGAGGAGAGTCATTTGTTCGCGACCTCTAGCGGGTGAAAATCCTGCGGGATTGCCCGCTGGTACAAGTTCAACGCAGTGGTGCAGCTTGTTGGATGTCGGAGGAGACTTCGGACGTTTGTCCATTGGTGGTGGAGTGACATCGGTTGAGGTGGAGCTTGTTTGGACATCGGAGGAGACTCCGGGCGTCATGGCCACTGGAGTATGGTTAGTGGAGGTGATTGTCGGGCATGAGGATCGGCCATCAACATCCCGTTGGGCCCATACACCAGCCAGAGGAGTAGGGCGCATGTTTGGATGCAGGCACCGGTAGGGTGCTTTTCGGCTTCTTCAGGACACGCGTTCAGGACCCTGAGGAGGGGTCGTTCTGCACCGTCAGGGTATCGTTTGGAGCACCATCAGGAAGCAGGTTCATGATACTAATAGGGTACCACTTGGCACTGTCGGAGTGCTTTAAAGACGATGAGTAGACATCTGGTTTGTGACATCTCGCCATGGTAGAGATTGTTAATGATGGCTCAAGTCAAACCTTCCTCCAACGGGTCGTGCGCACGACCCTTTTAGGTCATGCGCACGACTGTTGGGTCGTATGCATGACCTGGAGCCCGAGATTGTTAATGCGTCCTTCAGCGAAAAGGCAAGTCTGACTCCAAGCAGGCATGCGCATGACTGTGCCTGGCAGACACGGGTTTGACCCGATCTTGCATGATTGGACTTTCTAGATTTGGCTATTTGGGGGGAATCTCGAGACTAAGCTTTTGTAACCTATTCCCCTAGTATATAAAGGGGTCTAGGGTTTTAGGAAACATAACATTTGATTATCTTTGATCCTTGATCCTTTGATCAATTGGCGACGGCTCTTGGTGAAGCTTCTTGCAGAGAAGATGAACCTGGGGGAAGGGGCGTGCCTTGCTCCTCCCCTGGGCCGTTGAAGAGCTGACGAGCGACGTCCCCGACGCCATCTTGGAGCACCGCTTTACGGGTGCTGGGTGACTGATCTCAGAGAAATTCTACTTGAAGAAAAACTGAGAGAAGGCCCCCTTTTTCAGGGAAGATGCCTTCGGATATGGTGGCGAGCCATGGAGGGTGAGACCACATTGCAGAGACCGAGGCCGTGATGGGGCGAGTTCGGAAAGGAGCAAGGCCGTTGGGAGATCCATGGTGTTTCGATGATGCTTGATCTGACAGATCGTGACTGGTGAGTATCGAGATCATGGCTTTTGTGGAACCTGTGAGGGTTATCTCTACGGAGATTGTTATGTGCGATCCATTCAATCAGATCTGTCAGATCTGTGGGAGAGAGAGCGCACAAAGAGGTAGAACTTTTTTCTCCATCTATCATGTAGCATGTTCAGTTTTGGTCTTCTCTATTTGGTGGTTTTTCGGAAGGCAGTTGATGCATGTTGGAGACAGTTTGGTCTCCGTTGATGCGCATTGTCGTCTTTTGTGGTGGAGAGATATCTTGAGGATTTGTTTGAGGGCATGGAGTACCGTCGGGTGTAATTCTATTTATCTTCTTCATAGTGGATTCCTGGAGGTGGTGGTTGTCGGAGAGAGGACGAAGCTTTGCTTGGGGTGAACCTCTGTAAAATCTTGTGTCCCTCTTGTTTCATATTTTTTTGTGTATCTTGTGCCGTATCGAACCGGTGCAGTATAGGATGCATCGATGGGATCTGACGTTTAGGGGATCTCCGGCGCTGGGCCGCGTATCCGCATCTTTGACTATTCTCTATGCTGAGCTTCGTCTCGTCCGCTGCACAACATGGTGGTGGCCAGGTGACCGATCAACGACGGTTTGTTGGAATGCGGTGAAGGTTCGGTGGCTAACGGCGGTGGTTTGTGACCGTTTCTGATCGCGACCGATATTTTTGCCGATGTATTGTTGTATAGGGTTAGATACCGATGTCGTTCTTTGGGACACGGAAAGGTAGAATCTAGGATTAGGTTAAGTAGGGTTTCAATTTAGGGAAAATAATATTTGGTTTTGGTTTTATTTGACTATACCATATACTAAGACAAAAGAAAACTAAGGTGGATTGTTATCAATTGTATAGAACCTAGGGCAACGAATCCATCACTAGTTCTGCAATAGTTACTTTATGCTAACTAGGGTTTTGTGTTATTTGATTGAACTATCAATCCATCATAATCGAAGCTATGATGTATCTCAAGAAACACCCCATGACCCTCAATGGCATGGGTCATCTGCGGTTGACACAGTCTATCCTTTCCGGGTACGGACCGTCTTCTTTAGCCATGGTTTATCTCAGAAATGAATTGGGGGTACATCTATGTGTCAAAGTGGTGACTTTAACACACACCTGTGTGTGGATAAAATATAGTCTCATTACTATAAGGGATCCCACGATTGTGGAATCCTTATTCATATAGCTGATTATGAGAGAAATCTAAGTGTACCCCCCCTCTTCAATCTACATCATGGGGGTATATCTATGTGTCAAAGGGGTGACTTTAATACTCGTTTGTGTATGACATAACTATAAAGAGTCCCATTGCTAGGAGGGATCCCACTATTTTGAGATTCTTAGTCATATAGCAGATTATGAAAGGAGTCCAAGTATAATCCCTCCCCCCCCCCGACTACATCTTGGAGGGTATATTTATGTGTCAAAGGGGTGACTTTAACACCAATATTGTGTGGCCAAAATATAAAGTCTCATTATTATGAGGGATCCCACTATTGTGGGATCCTTATTCATGTAGCAGATTATGAGAGGAGTCCAAATATACCCTCCCCCCATCGAGTATATCATTGGGAGGGCACATATAAATGTCAAAGGGGTGACCTTAATACCTGCATATGTGTAGCCAAAAAATAAAAAGTGTCATAACTAGAAAGAGAAGCATTATTATGGGATCTGTATTTATATAGCAGATTATGAAAGTACACTAAGTGTACCCCTCGACCTCTGACTACTTAATAGGGGATACGTCTATGTGTCAAAAGGGTGACTTTAACACTCGCATGTCGGTGGCCAAAATATAAAGAGTCTCATAGCTAGTAGGTGTCCCACTATTTTGGGATTCTTATTCATGTTGCATATTATAAAAGTAGTTCAAATATACCTCCCCTCCCCTCGACTACCTCATGGGGGGTACCTCTATATGTCAAAGGGTGACTTTAATACCCGCATATGTGTGGCCAAAATATAAAGAGTTTCATAGTTAGAAGGGGTCCACTAATATGGGATCCTTATTCTTATAGCAGATTATGAGATGAGTCCAAGTATACCCCCCCCCCTGATTACATTATGGGGATACATCTATATAACAAAGGGTGACGTTAACACCCGTATGTGTGTGGAAAAATATAGACAATGATAGCTATTAGGGTTTCACTATTTTGTGATTGTTATTCATGTAATAGATTAATAAGAAGAGCCCATGTAGCCCTTCCTCTAATAAATCATGAAGGGGTACATCTATATATAAAAGGGGTAATTTTACCAGCATATGTGTGACCAAAATATAAAGTGTCCCATAGTTAAGAGAGGTCATATTATTGTGTGATCCTTACTCATGCAGTAGATTATGAGAGGAGTCCAAGTATACCCCCCTCTCCTGATTAAATAATATTAGGGTATATCTACGTGTCAAATGATGACTTTAATACCCGTTTATATATGGCCAAAATATAAAGTCCCATAGCTAGTAGGGTTCCCGCTATTATTGGATCCTTATTCATCGTATGGGGTATATCTAGAAGTCAAGGGGTGACTTTAACACCCAAATGTACATGGCCAAAATATGATGCCCTATAGCTAGGAGGGGTCCCATTATTGTAGGATCCTTATTAATGTAGTAGATTATAAGATAAGTCAAAGCATATGCCCCCCCTCCCGACTTTATCATGGGGGGTACATTTATGTGTCAAAGATGTGACTTTAATATCCACATAGGCCAAAATATATAGAGTCTTAAAGTTAGGAGGGATCCCACTATTATGGTATTATCATTCATATAGCAGATTATAAGAGAAGTCCAAGTATATATCATGGGGGGTACATCTATATATAAAAGGGATAACTTTAATACCACACATGTGTTTAAACAAAATAAAAATAGTTTCATAGCTAAGAGGGGTCCCAATATTATGGGATCCGTATTCATATAGCAGATTATAAAGGATCCAAGTATACCCCCCAACTACATCATAATGGGTATATCTATGTGTCAAAGGGGTGACTTAAAAACACACATATATATGTGGCCAAAATATAAAGAGTCTGGTACCTAAGAGAGGCCCCATTATTATAGGATCCTTATTTATATAGCAAATTTTGAGATGAGTCTAAATGTACCTCCTACCCCCTGCCTAAATCATGGGGATACATCTATTTGTCAAAAGGCTGACTTTAACTCCCGTATGAATAGCCAAAATATAGTCTCATAGCTAGCAAGGGTCCAACTATTGTGGGATCATTTTTCATGTAGTAGACTAACATAGGAGTCCAAGTATGCTCCTCCATGACTACATCATAGGGGTACATCTATGTGTCAAAAGTGTGACTTTAATATCCGCATGTGTGTTACCAAAATATAAAGAGTCTCCTTATAAAGAAGGGGTCCAACTATTGTGGGATCCGTATTCATGTAACAGATTATGAGAAGAGTCCAAATGTACCCCCCCGGACAATATCATAGAGAGGTACATCTCTGTGTTAAAGGGGTGACTTTAACACTCATATGTGTGTAGTCAAAATATAAAGTGTCTCAAAGCTAAGTGGGGTTACACTATTATGGGATCCTTATTCATGTAACAAATTATTAAAGGAGTCCATATGTACCCCCTTCCCCTTGACTATATCATGGGGGGTACTTCTATGTGTCAAATGAGTGACTTTAACACCATCATATACATGGCTAAATATAAAGAGTCTTATATTTAGGAAGGATTCCACTATTGTAGCATCCTTATATATTCATGTAGTTGATTAACAGAGGAGTCCAAGTATACCCTCCCTGACTATATCATAGAGAGTACATCGGTGCCAAAAGGGTGACTTTAACACCCACATGTATGTGGCCAAAATATAAAGAGTGTCATTGCAAATAAGGGGTCCTACTATTATGGGATCCTTATTCATATAGCAGATTATGAGAGAAGTTCAAGTGTATCACCCCTCCTCCTCGGACTATATCATAGGGAAGTACATCTCTGTATCAAAGGAATGACTTTAACACATGCATATATGTGACCAAAATATAAAATGTCCCATAGCTAGGTCGGGTCCCACTATTGTGGGATCATTATTTATGTAGCAGATTATAAGAGGAGTCCATGTGTACCCCCCCATCACGACTATATTATGGGGGGTACATCAAAATGCCAAAGGGGTGACTTTATGTCATGCCCTGGATTTTCATCCGCGGCAGAAAACCCATGGTGTGAAATTTGATGTTTTATTTTGTAAATAATTTATTTACCCTCCTTTACTTAGATGGCTCGTGCCCTAAGGCAAGCTCGAACCAAAAAGGGTTCTTGGCAGAAGCACGAGCCCAGGGTACTCGGAAGAGGGTCTTGTCCTTATAGAGGACTAACCCAAGGCCAAAGTACACGAACACCCAAGCACCTAGGTGGGGTCCATCTTCGCAAGGGAGATGAAAAGTCCATTGTGGGCACCAAATAGTGCAAGAAGGAGAGAAAGGAAACTCGACTGCTTGGAGCAGCACTCTTAGGGGACGAGCCTAACTCTCCAATTCCCCTATTAGTAATGCTCCATCAAGAGCACGCACCGGGTTAGGTAGGCAGCGATCGCACGTCCACTCGTCTGGCCTGAAGGCCCCTTACTCATAGACTACTATTTTATTTATCAGAACAATTGGTATCAATTCCCTTATATCATTTTCATAAAAAGGTAATACTCACAACGACATCATGCATACACAACAACTCTCTTCTCAAAATATTTACAAACTACAACGACTATTTAGCAAAGGCATTAACTCAAATTTGATCCCTCGAACTGCATGCTCTAATTCCCAACGATGTTCCATGCTGCAATCCAACTCTGCTCTTACAACCACCGACCGCTATCTCCAACTCCAGAATCTAAGTTTTGTTATAAAGATATACAAAACCCTGAGTCACTCAAAAAGGAATGAGTGACTCAGTAAGAGCCACTACTGCAACGTACTACTGATTGAATACTACGGTACCAGAACGCTACTAAACGCTTACTAACATAGTCCACCTCATCCAAGCTACTAAGGTTTACTGTTGGCACACACACATACACACTTATATATACTTAGGCTAAGGGTCACAGAAGCCACAGTAAACGAGGGGGACTAACCGCTGTTCTTCAGGTCCGTCGACCCAGAAAACCACGATGGTGCACACTCCCGAGCACTCACGCCCTCACAACCAAAGGTTCGGTAGCGGCGTCACACAGACCAAGCCCTGCATCCCAATGGCTCATCGGACCTACTCCACCTGCAAAGTGTTAGTGCTAACACTCGGCAACATCGGACTTTCTTATGTCCGAAAAGACAAGACTCTCAGGTAATTGCAACGGCCTTCCTAGAGTTCATGTCTAAAGACTCAGTGCCTCAACGCTGGCCTAATAGTGTCCTCGAACACCCTGTGTGGCTATATGAATCCTTACCCTAAGTAAGGACGGGATCCCGACTTCATTTGTAGGTTCCCTCGGGTCACCATAGGGAAAGCAAGAACCATGTCTAGTCCTCACTAGGCCAATAGGGCCAACGATTACTTAAGGGTAGGATTAAGAGTTTACTCTCTCTCCCCTATACCCTATCATTATTGATCTTGCTCTAGTCCAGGCCTTCAGCCTGTAGATAAGCCCTGGCTTAAAAGGCATGCTAGTCCTTAATTTTAAGATTTTTGATAATGTTTGAATCACGAGATGGTCCAGTTTATGCACGCGACAATGTGACCGCCCTCCACGTACGATGTGGGGGACAAGGGCCGGGCCTCCTAAGTGGGCTTCTTGGACCCTATTGCAAGTTCTTGAAGCCCTTGAAGAGTCCCCCATTAGGGCCTCTCTTGGAGCCCAATTTGTCCCCATTTCATGGCTATTGCAAGGGCTTTAGGTTGGCCCCCTAATGAGCCCTTAGGACTAGGCTTTAGTTAGTCTTTTCAGGTTAGAGTTTTGGCTTAGCATAAGACTAGGTGCTTGACCTAGTTTAACTTAGGCTTAGCTTAAGCTTACGTGTGTCCCTAGGCTTAGGTTTATCTTAAACTTAACTTAGAGTCTTTAACTCTTGGGACATAGGTTTAAATTTGAATCCATGTCCAACTGTTCGAGCTTGGGTTAAGCTGAGGCTTAAGCCTAGGTGTAAGCTTAGGCTCATACTAAAAATATGTTGTTTTGGTGTTCAGACTTGTACTGGGGTTCCTTCTCAGCTGAAGGGAGCCCGAGTATAAGTCAGGGTCATTAATTTCAGGTGGACTCCCCTACTAAGAGCTCACCTTTATCTCCATATGCCTTCAACTAATTTGTATTCTAGTTTGTTATTCTTAAGGTTAAAATAGGGTTCTTATACTTTACCACCCTTATGTGTCTGGCCAAAATATAAAGAGTCCCATAGCTATTAGGGAGTCCCACTATTATGGAATCCTTATTCATGTTGCAGATTATAAGAGGAGTCCAAGTGTACCCCCTCTAGACTATATCATGGGAGGGGCATACATTTATATATCAAAGGGATGGCTTTAACACCCATATGTGTATGAAAAATATATAAAGAGTCTCATAGCTATGAGAGGTTCGACTATTATGGGATCCTTATTCATGTAGTAGATTCTGAGAGAAGTTCAAGTGTTAACCCCCCCCGCCCCCCCCGACTACATTATGGGGGTATATCTATGTGTCAAAGGGGTGACTTTAACATCCGCATATATGTAGCTAAAATATAAAAAATCTCACAGCTAGGAGTAGTCCCGCTATTGTAGGATCTTTATTCAAACGCAGATTATGAAAGAAGTCAAAGTATTAACTGTTGTAGCTCGTGTGTCCTGAGCATGGATTTTCTGTATTAACATTAATAAAGATGCCTTTGGTTATTGCTTTAATTAGAATACTACTATGGTATATGTTAATACACATATAATAAAAGACCCTAGGGAACACAGTAGGCCGCTGAAACGCATGGTGGATCCATGCTTGGGAGACCCAGTGGACCAGTTATATGTAGACCTAGTACTAGTTCACAGCTTAGGTGATGCTGGTCGCTTCACCGAGAACAAGCTGTTGGCAGGTAGAGGATGTGGTAAAGTCTCCACCACGAGAATGCGGGATTCCTATTCACCTAACCAAGCACGATGATCGTGTTGAACAGGAACCAAGACGGTGCACAGTTCAGTGATTCAAACACTGGTACATAAACCGTCTTACTACTATAGATAATCTATCCTTAACCCTGAGGGACCATGTACACTGGGCCAACCAGTTGTATGGTGCTTTGATGTGCCAACGTGTGCAGACCTTCCATAGTCCAATACCACGGTACGTTGGGTTACCCGGCTGGCGCTTGAGTGACATGTAATCCCTACATGTTATCCGATGTCCAGTGATGGATGAGTGTGTTTTGATGAGTCAATCTGTCCACACAGTTAACCCAGGCCTGGTGGTTGTCAGTATGAATAACGATGTTCCGGATGCTAGGCATAGCATCGGAAGGTATACGGTGTTATAGATGACAAGTCATCAATTCGTAGTCAGATGATCGATCAGGATCTGACGGTGCTCCCCACCGCCCGAGTCGTATCATGGCACCAGTAATAGGAGGGACTAAGGATTATCGGAGTATAGTAGAGAACAGGGTTACGAGGGAGTAACATAAGTTTAGGATCACTAGAGTTCAACTCGCGTCGCACTCTGGGTGGCTACGCGGGTTAATCGGATTAGGGCTGATTAACGGAACTTTCGGTGTGTCACCGGAACAGTTAATCAGGGATCCAGTTGGAGCTAGAGATCCCGAACCCTGAAGGTTCCACCCTGTCGTTGCATATAGGAATTGTTCCCCGACCTAGTTCGATACGTTGGATGCGAAGTAGCGCGATGGAGCGCAAGCCCGGAGCCTAAGAACCTAATTCACATGTGTTAGGGGTCGTAGGGGTATTTTGGTGAATATTGAAATATGGCTCAGAACATATTGAAAATGGATCTTAGAATGAGCGGAATAATTCTAGGAGCTCATAGGCGCTGACGGAACTCGATTCCGAGTAGCGCACCTTACTCAATCTCTCTTTCAGTTTTTCACTTTTGGTGAAGGGCGTTTTCGTCCAGGCTTCACGATAGACACTTGAAAACCCTGAAAATCACCCCCCTCATCCCTATCCATCCAGGGCCGGCCCTAGCTTGCTTGTAGCACTAGGAGGCCGGCCCTATAAGAGGATCAGAGAGGGAGGGGCCGGCCCAATGCTCTCCCCCTCTCAGAAAATCCGACCCCCTCTCCCTCTCTCCCTCTCTGAGGTTTCGGCCAAGGAAGAAAGAGGAAGAAGAAGGAGGAAGGAAGGAGAAGGAAGAAAAGAGAAAGAGAAGGAGGAGATCTCACGGCTAGCCATCGTCTTCGCAACGAATTCCTCCGTCGGCTCGTAATCATTGCACTCAGAGACGGGATTTCGAGGATTCCTCAATTCGCAAAAGACAAGGTACTATCCGACAGCTTCCCTTGCGATTCAAGTGTGGTTCTTCATCCTTCCGTTCTCTCCGGATCATAGATCCAAAAGGTATGATGATTTTAAACAATTAACTAGATACATGCATGTCTTCCGTAGATCGTAGTATGCCTCTAGGGTGTCCGCACATATGCTAAGATCATAGATTTGCATGTAGATTGTTTTGTAGAATTAATTGTAATGAAACATACACCGTATGATCTTCGGATCTATCTTTTGCTTCCGCTACAACTCTGATAAGCGGATCCAATTCCAACAATTGGTATCAGAGCACGCTTTGGTGTATGTTTCATGCATGAATTCGTGAAAACATTATGTGAATATATGATGGCATATGTTTTCGTCGGGGTTTGGCGTAGATCATGCATATGGATTGTGCTATGTATCGTCTTTTTGCAAGTGCCGCGCTGAATAGTAATATGTGATTGCATGCCTCCGGGGGTCGGACCCTGGATTTAATTTTGTATTGATTATTATTGTACTTGTGGATTTTAAGGCTCTAGATGGGCGAGGGTGGAGGTTGACCACCCTCGGTTCCCTGGCCAAGTTTCTAGGATTGTTTTTTTTTTCTTTCTAGCGAAATTGTACACGAACGAGCACTTGCTCGAAGCGTGTTAGTTTTTTGGTCACAGAAAGAAGGAGATGATGCTACATTCACGGTTCGGGCAAGCGGTACCATGGTGTGCAAAGACCTGACGAAAGCGTGCACGTTTGCGATAATGGGGATTATCGTTATAGATCGTGCAGAATGGAAGAGCGGGATATCTTGGCTGTGATATTCAGGTTTAGGGGTCGGACCCTAGACTTGATTCAGTTTGTATGCTATTTCTGTTGATTCTCTTTTCTTAGTGTTTAGAGAACCCCGATGATAATATGATTATCTATCTTGCTTGTGAGTTTGTTTCTAGATTAGGCTTAGGGTTAGTACTAAGCTTATGGATTCATCGGTGTCTCTATATGGTTCTAACACGTGCGAATCCGGTGGCTAGCTAAAAAGAAAGGTGGTAACTGCCCTCGTGGTAGTTCATGTAGCCAAGTATTGTGCACCGAGATAGACGCAGTGTTAGATATGTTTAGAGATAACTAATGTCTCCATAAGAAGTATGATAACCCTAGTGGGATGCCCTTTCCCCACGTGGTCCTAGCGACCAAGTTAGGTTAGGATTTCACTGTGTGATACCCATTTCTAGATGACGTTTGCTGGTAGTATGAACTTATCACGATTTGGTTATACCACCATTAGGTTGAGGTCCAGTGGAGGTTGTCGGATGTCCCTATTTGGCCAGCATCGAAACCTATAATGAGATAAGGTCTACTATGACATCAGGTATCAAATTGTGAACGAGGCATCATTCTAGTGGGAGTCCTTTCCACGTTGACCTTAGGCTAGGCTCCAGATCTTAGGATTATGGGCAAACTAGTGAAGTATCGAGATCCTTGGAATCTATGTAATGTGATCCTTGCAAGAAAGGCGAAATCTGAGTATTCAAGGTAGGGACTATGATATTTTCCGAGGATACTAATGCTTTGCGGGAAGGTTTGTAATCCTAGTGGAAGCACGGTAGACTAGGATCTAAGTCTAGGAGGTCGTGACCTTTCTAAATATGCATAAAACCTTATAAAGAAGGGATGTGTAAGAGGTTCCCTCCAAAGGAGAGTCCCTGGCCTCCATAATCAACCGGCTAAGGGTCTGGGTGGGAGGTACGTAGTTCGATATTCCCACCGGGTGAGAGCTGTGTTTTCTTCCATGCTGGTTCGCCTAGTGGTTTCCTACGGGACATGGAGGATGCCGGTGGCAGTGGGTGACGATTTTTTCTTGCACCGCAGGAACCTATGAACCCCCCTGCCGATACCACATAGATTTGTGGGAAGTATCCAAAAACTTGTGTGATGTCGCCGTTACTGCGCACACGGGTCACATAAAGCTGGCCAAAAGGAGACTGGGAGGTCTTTCAGTTTACCATGGGTAATTCTGATGAAGACTGGGTCATAAAAACCCCGTTGGTAGAAGCGGTTGTATGCTCTCACCGAGATGCTGTCTCCAATTCAAGGCTGATAGTCTCAGTGCTCGAGCCCAGGGAATTTAGATTCCTGGATGTCTCCACTTGAGGTAGTGAAGACATAGTGGCTGGAGTAAATATTATCTATTTCTAAATTCCATGAAATAGATTGTAGTAAACCCTAATTTTGCTTTGAACCATTGTTTACAGAAATCATGACCAAGCTCGACCCCCTACGATAACAAATTTACAGGACCAAACTACGAGGACTGGAAGCGTAACCTAATGTTCGTCCTAAGGGTTGGCAAACACACAATTGCCCTAAGTACCCCTCAACCGGCCATACCGGGACCAAGTGCAACTGAGGCTCAGTTGAAGGAATGGAAAGACTGGCTAGATGCTGATAAGATGTGCAAGTGCTACATAGTGGCATCCTTGCAGACTGTCCTTCAGAAGCAAGTCGAAAACATGGCCTTCGCTTCAGATATGATGCTCTACCTAAAGGAAATGTTCGAGGGTCGTAGTCGGGTAACTCGTTACCTGACCATCAAGAAATTGGTGTCCACGAAGATGGCAGAGGGGACTTTAGTTCGGGATCATATGCTGAAATTGTTTGGCTATGTGAATAGCTTGGTTCCTTCGATGTCATCTTGGATGTAGAGATCCAGACCGATATTTTCCTCACGTCTCTATCAGGAGCGTTTGAGGGCTTCGTTACCAACTTTAACCTTAACCGATTGTAGATGTCTAACGTAGAGCTCTTAGCGGCGCTCCAGGCGGTAGAGGACGAGATGAAGGCTCCGAGCCCAATCCTTGAATGTAGAGCGGAATTCTTCTCTGAAAGTCAAAGGCAAGTTTCAGAAAAAAAAAAAGTCTAAGAAGCCCATGAAGATGGGCCAGGTGCAGTTGCAGGTTCCTAAGCAGAATGGTCCGGCAAATCCCAAAGAAAAATATTTTTGATGCGACAAGAAGGGGCACTGGAAGGGTGACTGCCGCGCGACTCCCAAGAAGGCTGAGACAGGTATATCTCAAATCCACATAGTGGAATCCCTTGTAGCATCCAGTTGTTCTCCAGTTTCATGGATTGAGGATTCTGGTTCCACTAACCATGCTTGCAATAATTTACAGGGGTTCAAGGAGATAAGAAAACTGGGTGATGGGGAGATGATCCTAAGCATGGGAACTGAGGCCGTGGCAGAGGCTGAAGTAGTTGGAGATGTCATCTTGCAGTTTCTTGATGGAAGAAGTTTATTACTTAAAGACATACTTTATGTACCGTCCTTGAGATAAAACTTAATTTCTGTTTCCTTATTGAATAATAAAGGTTTTTTAGTTTTTTTTGATGCTTCTGGTGTGTCAATTAAATTGAATGGTTCCTTTATTTGTAAGGGAAAGACACAGAATGATCTCTATATAATTAACTCCAATCATAAGCAGGATAACATAACTGAAACATGTGTGGTTAATTCATCTAAAAGAAAAAATCCCTCAGATAATCCAACACTCCTTTGGCATCTAAGGCTTGGACACATAGCCTTAGACATGATTCACAGGTTGTTCAGTAGGACTCGTAAGTCCAGATATTTCAGAAAGCCTACTGATGTGTGAGTATTGCCTGGAAGGCAAGATGACTAAAAGATCTTTCCGAGCCAAAGGTAGCAGATCTCAGGAGGTATTAGAGTTGGTACACACTGATGTATGTGGGCCCATAAGTGTCTGTGCCATAGGAGGCTTCGAGTATTTCATCACCTTCACGGATGATCACTCGAGGTTTGGATACATATACCTAATGCGGTGGAAGTCTGAATCCTTTGATAAGTTCAAGGAGTTCAGAGCTGAAGCAGAAAAGCAGATGGGTAAAAGTATCAAGTCTCTTCAATCAAATCGAGGAGGCGAATAACTATCGGATGAATTTATTGGGTACCTGCATGAGCATGAGATCGTATCCCAGTTGACAGCACCAGGGACACCGCAACAAAATGGTGTATCTGAGAGGAGAAACTGAACTTTGTTAGACATGGTTCAGACTATGACGAGTTATGCCACATTACCACCTAGTTTTTGGGGATATGCCCTAGAGACGGCATCATATACTTTGAACTTTGTTCCATCAAAGTCGGTACCCCTAACTCCTTGGGAGCTGTGGTTGAAGTGAAAGCTAAGCCTACAACACTTTAGGATTTGGGGTTGTCCAGCACATGTGCGGAAGGACAAGCAAGATAAGATGGAGTCAAAAACTAAGGAATGTCTGTTCGTTGGGTATCCAAAAGGGACAAAGGATGGTTTATTTTATAATCCTGAGGATAGAAAGGTTATTGTCTCGACGAACACGGTATTCCTGGAGCAGGATTATTTAATAGACCATAAGCCCACTGGTAAAGTAGTTCTTGAAGAATTGCTTGGTACTGATGGGAGTACACAGACAGAAAACGTAGTGGGAGCCGATACCACTAAGATAAACGATATTGTAGAATTGACTCCTATGAAACCACCGCATGCTCGTCGCAGTGGGAGGACCACAAGCACTCCTGATAGATACATTGGAGAAGCCTTTATGGTAGATCTAGAGTTTCAGGATGATGATCCTCTGAACTATGACGAAGCGATGGTATCCTCTGACCATGCAGTATGGTAGGAACCCATGGAGGCAGAACTGACATCGATGTCCTAAAACTCAGTCTGGATACTTATAACACCACCTCATAACATTAAACCAGTTGGGTGTAAGTGGGTGTACAAAAGAAAAAGAGGTTCGGATGGTACCGTTGAGACTTACAAAGCTAGACTAGTCGCTAAAGGTTATACCCAGCGAGAAGGGATCGACTAAGACGAAACCTTTTCGCCAGTGGCTATGCTTAAGTCTATCCGGATTCTATTGTCCATTGCAGCCCATTATGATTGGAAGATCTGGCAAATGGACGTCAAGACCGTATTCCTCAACGGGGATTTGGAAGAAGACATCTATATGTCTCAGCCTCCAGGCTTTATCGCAAAAGGTCAGGAAAGTTTGGTGTGCAAGTTGCAAAGGTCTATTTATGGACTGAAGCAAAAATCTAGAAGTTGGAACATGCGTTGTGATCAGGCTATCCAGTCTTATGGATTTGAGCAGAACATGGATGAACCATGTGTTTATAAAAGGAGCGATAAGACTGCAGTAGTTTTTTTAGTACTTTATGTAGACGATATCCTGCTCATTGGAAACGATGTTGGAACGTCGTCTATAGTGAAGGTATGGTTATCCTCTCAATTTGACATGAAAGACCTAGGTGAAGTGAGTTATATTCTGGAGATCACAGTAACTCGAGATCGCCAGAACAAAACTCTCTCGCTGTCACAGTCAGCCTACATAGATACTATCTTGGTCAGATTCAGTATGTATAACTCCAAGAAGGGACTGGTTCCATTCAGACATGGAATAAAGTTGTCCAAGAATCAGGGTCCTAAGACTCCTGAGGAGAGGGCAGAGATGCAGAAGATACCTTATGCTTCGATTGTAGAGAGTCTGATGTATGTTATGCAGTGCACAAGACCAAATATATGCTATGCAGTAGGCATGATGGGCAGGTATCAGTTAAATCCGGGTCCAGGGCACTGGAATGCTGTGAAAATTATACTCAAGTATCTCCGTAGGACGAGAGATTATGAGTTAGTTTACTCTTCACAGGATCTGATGCCGATTGGATATATGGATTCTGACTTTGTGTCAGATTCGAAATCCAGGAGATTGACACCAGGGTTTGTGTTTTCATTAGGAAGAAGAGCTATCAGTTGGAGGAGCGTAAAGCAGGGATGCATCGCGGATTCGATAACAGAGGCTGAGTACGTTGCGGCGTGCGAAGCAGCTAAGGAAGCGGTGAGGCTCAAAAAGTTCCTCACGGACTTAGGATGCGTACCGGGAGCTCAAGATCCTATTATCCTTTACTGTGACAATAGGGGAGCGGTAGCACAATCCAAGGAGCCAAGATATCACCAGAAGAGTAAGCATATCGAGCGGAAATACTACATTATCCGGGACTTGCAAAAGCGAGGAAAGGTTGCAGTGACTCAGGTGGCGTTTGCAGATAACATGGCGGACCCTTTCACAAAGGCGTTACCGACCAAGGCTTTTGAGAAGCATGTGGATGCAATGGGAGTTAAGACTGTTCTTCCCCGCTAGGCCAAGTGGGAGATTGTTGTAGCTCGTGTGTCCTGAGCGTGTATTTTTTGTATTAACATTAATAAAGATGCCTTTAGTTATTGCTTTAATTAGAATACTACTGTGGTATATGTTAATACACATATAATAAAGGACCCTAGGGAACACAGTAGGCCACTGAGGCGCATGGTGGATCCATGCTTGGGAGACCCAGTGGACCAGTTATGTGCAGACCTAGAACTAGTTCACAGCTTAGGTGACGTCGATCGCTTCACCGAGAACAAGCTGTTGGCAGATAGAGGATGTGGTGAAGTCTCCACCACGAGAATGCGGGATTCCCATTCACCTGACCAAGCACGATGATTGTGTTGAACAGGAACCAATACGGTGCACAGTTCAGTGATTCAGACACTAGTACAAAAACCGTCTTACTACTATAGATAATCTGTCCTTAACCCTGAGGGACCATGTACACTGGACCAACCAGTTGGTGCTTTGATGTGCCAACGTGTGCGGACCTTCCATAGTCCGATACCACGGTACGTTGGGTTACCCGGCTGGCACTTGAGTGACATATAATCCCTACAGGTTATCCGACATCCAGTGATGGATGAGTGCGTTTTGATGAGTCAATCTGTCCACACATTTAACCCAGGCCTGGTGGTTGTCAGTATGACTGACGATGTTCCGGATGCTAGGCATAGCACCGAAAGGTGTGTGGTGTTATAGATGACAAGTCATCAATTTCTAGTCAGATGATCAATTCCTGAGCATGGATTTTCTGTATTAATATTAATAAAGATGCCTTTGGTTATTGCTTTAATTAGAATACTACTATGGTATATGTTAATACACATATAATAAAAGACCCTAGGGAACACAGTAGGCCGCTGAGGCGCATGGTGGATCCATGCTTGGGAGACCCAGTGGACCAGTTATATGTAGACCTAGAACTAGTTCACAGCTTAGGTGATGTTGGTCGCTTCACCGAGAACAAGCTGTTGGTAGGTAGAGGATGTGGTAAAGTCTCTACCACGGGAACGTGGGATTCCCATTCACCTGACTAAGCACGATGATCGTGTTGAACAGGAACCAAGACGGTGCACAGTTCAGTGATTCAGACACTGGTACATAAACCGTCTTACTACTATAGATAATCTGTCCTTAACTCTGAGGGACCATGTACACTGGGCCAACCAGTTGTGTGGTGCTTTGATGTGCCAACGTGTATAGACTTTCCATAGTCCAATACCACGGTACGTTGGGTTACCCAGCTGGCGCTTGAGTGACATGTAATCCCTACAGGTTATCCGATGTCCAGTGATGGATGAGTGTATTTTGATGAGTCAATCTGTTTACACAGTTAACCCAGGCCTGGTGGTTGTCAGTATAAATGACGATGTTCCGGATGCTAGGCATAGCATCAGAAGGTATACGGTGTTATAGATGACAAGTCATCAATTCGTAGTCAGATGATCGATCGGGATCTGACGGTGCTCCCCACTGCTCGAGTCGTATAATGGCACCAGTAATAGGAGGGACTAAGGATTATCGGAGTATAGTAGAGAACAGGG
Source organism: Chamaelirium japonicum (assembly GCA_947650365.1). Classification (NCBI taxonomy): domain Eukaryota; kingdom Viridiplantae; phylum Streptophyta; class Magnoliopsida; order Liliales; family Melanthiaceae; genus Chamaelirium; species Chamaelirium japonicum. Next base: position 38,824,211 of record OX393560.1, on the reverse strand, counting down.
TTACGAGGGAGTAACATAAGTTTAGGATCACTAGAGTTCAACTCGCGTCGCACTCTGGGTGGCTACGCGGGTTAATCGGATTAGGGCTGATTAACGGAACTTTCGGTGTGTCACCGGAACAGTTAATCAAGGATCCGGTTGGAGCTAGAGATCACGCACCCTGAAGGTTCTACCCTGTCATTGTATATAGGAATTTTGCCTCGACCTAGTTGGATACATTAGATACGAAGTAGCACGATGGAGCGCAAGCCCGGAGCCTAAGAACCTAATTCACATGTGTTAGGGGCCGTAGGGGTATTTTGGTGAATACTGAAATATGGCTCAGAACATATTGAATATGGATCTTAGAATGAGCAAAATAATTCCAGGAGCTCATAGGCGCTGACGGAACTCGATTGTGAGTAGCGCACCTCATTCAATCTCTCTTTCAGTTTTTCACTTTTGGTGAAGGGCGTTTTCGTCCAGGCTTCACGATAGACACTTTGAAACCCTGAAAACCGCCCCCCCTCATCCCTATCCATCTAGGGATGGCCCTAGCTTGCTTGTAGCACTAGGAGGCCGGCCCTATAAGAGGATTAGAGAGGGAGGGGCCGGCCCAATGCTCCCCCTCTCAGAAAATCCAACCCCCTCTCCCTCTCTCCCTCTCTGAGGTTTCGGCCAAGGAAGAAAGAGGAAGAAGAAGGAAGAAGGAGGAGGAAGGAATGAGAAGAAAGAAGAGAGAAAGAGAAGGAGGAGATCTCGTGGCTAGCCATCGTATTCGCAACGAATTTCTCCGTCGGCTCGTAATCATTGCACTCAGAGACGGGATTTCGAGGATTCCTCAATTCACAAAGGACAAGGTGCTATCCGACAGCTTTCCTTGCGATTCAAGTGCGGTTCTTCATCGTTCCGTTCTCTCCGGATCATAGATCCAAAAGGTATGATGATTCTAAACACCTAACTAGACGCATGCATGTCTTCCGTAGATCGTAGTATGCCTCTATGGTGTCCGCACATATGCTAAGATCATAGATTTGCATGTAGATTGTTTTGTAGAATTAATTGTAATGAAACATACACCGTATGATCTTCGGATCTATCTTTTGCTTCCGCTACGACTCTGATAAGCGGATCCAATTCCAACATTAACCCCCCAGACTATATCATAGGGGGTACATCTATGTGTCAAAGAGGTAATATTAACACCTATATTTATGTATCCAAATTATAAAGCGTCCCATAGCTAGGAGAGGTTAACTATTATGGAATCCTTATTCATATATCAGATTATGGGACCCTTATTCATGTACCAGATTATACGAGGAGTCCAAATATACCTCCTTAACTACATCATGGGGGTAAATCTATGTGTCAAAGGGGTGACTTTAATAACCGTATGTGTGTGGCAAAAATATAAAGTACCATAACTAAAAGAGGCCCCCTATATTATGGGGTCCTTATTCATATAGCAGATTAAGAGAGGAGTCCAAGTGTACCCACGAGACTAACTAATAGGGGGTACATCTATGTATCCAAGGGGTGACTTTAACACTTACATATGTGTAGCCAAAATAAAAAGAGTCATAACTAAAAGGGGTCCCACTATTATGGAATCCTTATTCATGTAACAGATTGTGAGAGGAGTCCAAGTATACCTCCCCGACTACATTATGTGGGGTATACCTATATGTCAAAGGGTGATTTTAATACCCGCATATGTGTGGTCAAAACATAAAGAGCTCCAAAACTAGGAGGGTCCGATAGTTGTGGGATCCTAATTAATGTAGTAGATTAGAGTAGTCCAAATGTACCCCCTCCCAACTACATCACAAAGGGTACATCTATGTGTCAAAGAGATGATTTTAACACCCACAAATATGTGGCCAAAATATAAAAATCTCGTTATCTTGGAAGGGTCCCACTATTGTGGGATCCTTATTCATTTAGCATATTATGAAAGGATCTAAGTATCCCCCTATAATTACATCATACAGGTACATCTATATATCAAATGGGTGACTTTAACACCTGTATATGTGTGGCCAGAATATAAAGAGTCTCATAACTAGGAAAGGTCCAACTATTGTGGTATCCTTATTCATATACAGATTATAAGAGTAATCCAAGTGTACCCCCCCTGACTTAATTAGAAGGGGTACATCTACGTGTCAAAGGGGTGACTTTAACACCCGTATGTGTGTGGTCAAAATATAAAGCGTTCCATAGTTAAGAAGGGTTCTACTATTGTGGGATCCTTATTCATATAATAGATTATAAGAGACGTCCAAGTGTACCCCCCCTCCTTGGCTACATCAAGGGGTAATATTAACACTCGTATATGTGTGGCCGAATTATAAAGAGTCGCATTGCTATAAGGGGTCCAACTATTAGGATCATTATTTATATAGCATATTATGAGGGGATTCTAAATATACCCCCACCCCCGACTACATTATAGGGGGTATATCTATGTATCAAATGGGTGGTTTTAACACCCATATATGTGTGGCCAAAATATAGAGTGTCATATTTAAAAGGGGTCTAACTATTATAGGATCCATATTCATATAGTAGATTATGAGAGGAGTCTAAATCTACCAACCCCTCCCCCCCCCCCGACTACATCATAGGGTGGTACATCTGTATGAAAAAGGGATGACTTTAACACCCGCATACGTGTGACCAAAATATAAAGAGTCTCATAGCAAGGAGGGGTCCCACTATTTGGGATCCTTATTTATACTGCAGGTTATGAGTATAGTCCATATATACCCCCTCAACTCCCCCCCGCCTAAATATATTATAGGGGTACATCTATATATCAAAGGGGTAAATTTAACACCCACATGTGTGTATCCAAAAAATAAAAAATTCAATAGCTAGGAGGGGACCCACTAATGTGAGATCCTTATTAATGTAACAAATTATAAAAAGAGTCCAAATGTACCCCTCCTTCATGACTATATTATTGTGGGTACATTTATGTGTCAAATGGGTGACTTTAACACCAGTATTTATATGGCCAAAATATAGAGTCCCAAAGCTAAGAGGGGTTCCAATATTGTGGGTCCAAATTCACATAGCAGATCAAGAGAAGAGTCCCAGTGCCCCCGCTCTACATCATGGGGGCACATCTATGTATCAAATGAGTGACTTTAACACCCACATGTGTGTGACCAAAATATAAAGAGTCTCATATAGGACTGTCAATTGGACCGGGCTAGCCCGATACCCGCCCGTCTGACCCGAAAAAATTTGGGCTGAGCCTTAAATGGGTTTGGGCTGGGCCGAGTTCGGACATAATTTTATACCCGAAAATTAATTCAGGCCGAGCTTGGGCCAGGTTTAACCCAACCCATATTCAGCCCGAACCCGAATGCTTATGTATTCAATTTAAAAACCCATGAAGCATTGAATCCCCTGTACAGTCTGTACTACCCGAGCATATTGAGTAACCAAGACTCGCTCCGACCCTCCAACATCTTCTATTCATAGTTGACTGACATTCAACACTAATTCAATGGTCAATATACCCTTTCCCAATTTGGGAGTCCCACTAATACTATCCCAGATTCCAATCTTTTGTTTCACATCCTTCCAAACAAAAAAAAGGTCTCTTTTTTGCACTAAAGCTCCTAACCTCAACCACCCCTGTACATCTATGCATGTAGTACTAGATGTTACATCTATGCTTGTAGTACTAGATGTCCATTTTTTTTTTGCATTTTGATTCACTGCAAATTTTAATTGGGCTGGCCCGAACTCGGCCCGAAACCCGAAAAACAAATTGGGCTAAGTTTGGGTTGAATAAAGTGAAAAAAATTTGGGCTGAGTTCGGGCTTGGAAAAGTCGATTCATATACGGGCTGAGTTCGGGAAAGGCTTGGCCCGACCCGACCCGGCCCGATTGACATGCCTAGTCTCATAGCTAGAAGAGATCCCACTAATATGGGATCCTTATTTATTAGCAGATTCTAAGAAGTATTCAAGCCCCCTTGACTATATCATAGGGGGCACATCTACATTAATACCCGTATTTATGTGGTCAAAAAATAAAGAGTCTCATTACAATAAGAGGTCCCACTATTATGAATTTTTTATTCGTGAAGCATATTCTAAAGAGGAGTCCATATGTACCCCCTCTCCCCGACTACATCTTAAGGGGGTACATTCATGTGTCAAAGGGGTGACTTTAGCACCTGCATGTGTATGGTATAAATATAAAGAGTCCTATAGCTAGGAAGGGTCATATTATTATGGGATCGTTATTTATTTAGATGATTATGAGAGGAGTCTACGTGTACCCCCCATTACATCATAGGGGGTACATCTATGTATTAAAGAGTTGATTTTAACACTCGTATATATATGGCCAAAATATAAAATGCCTTATAACTAGAAATAGTTCCATTATTGTGAGATCTATATTCATATAGCAAATTATGTGAGTAGTCCAAGTGTATATACCCCCCCACTCGACTATATAATTGGGGATATATCTATGTGTCAAATGGGTGACTTTAATACCCACATGTCTGTGGCCAAAATATAAAGAATCACCTGGCTGGGAGAGGTTCCACTATTATGAGATTCTTATTCATATAGCAGATTATGACAGGAGTCCAAGTGTACCCCCTCACTACATCATGGGTATATTTATGTATCAAATGGGTGACTTTAACACTAATATATGTGCGACATAAATATAAAGAGTCTCATAGCTAGGAGGTATTCAACTATTATGGGATCCTTATTCATGTAGCAAATTATAAGAGGAGTCCAAGTGTATCCCCCCTCTCGACTACATCATTAAGGGGTACATCTATATGTCGAAGGGTGATTTTAACACCCGCATGTGTTTGGTCAAAATATAAAGTATATCATAGTTAGAAAGAGTCCCACTATTGTAGGATCCATATTCATCTAGAAGATTATGAGAATAGTCCAAGTGTACCCCCCCCCCCCCCCGACTACATAATTGGGGTACATCTATATTTCAAAGAGGTGACTTTAACACCCGTATGTTTGTGGCCAAAATATAAAGAGTCTCATAGCTAGGAGGGGTCCCACTTTTTTGGGATCCTTATTTAAGTTACAGATTATGAGAATAGTCCAAATATACCACTCTTCCCCGACTTACTCATGCGGGGCACCTTTATGTGTCAAAGGGTGACTTTAATATCAGTATGTGTGTGACCAAAATATAAAAAGTCTTATTGTAATGAGGGGTCCTACTAAAGTAGGATCCTTATTTATATAGCAAATTATGAGACAAGCCCAAGTATACCCCCTTCGCCCCAACTACATCATGGGGGGTATATCTATGTGTCAAAGAAGTGACTTTAAAACCTGCATGTGTATGGCCAAAATATAAAGAGTCCCATAGCTATGAGGGGTCTTACTATTTTGAAGTCCTTTTTCATATAATAGATTATAAGAGAAGTCCATATGTACCTACATCATAAGGGGGTACATCTATGTGTAAAAAGGGTGATTTTAATAATTTCATGTGTGTTGCCAAAATATAAAGAGTCATATAGATAAAAGGAGTCCTACTATTATGGGATCCTTACTCATGTAGCAGATTATGAGAGGAGTCCAAGTATACCCCCCCCCCCCCCCCCGGCTAAATCATGCATGGTATATTTATATATCAAAGGGGTGACTTTAATACCCGTTTGTGTGTGGCCAAAATATACAGTCTCATATATAAGATGGGTCCTTCTATTGTAGGATCATTCTTCATATAGCCGATTATGAAAGGATTTCAAGTGTACCCTCCCTGACTACATCATAGGGGATATATTTATGTGTTAAATTAATGATTTTAACACCTGAATATTGGTCGACAAAATAAAATATCCCATAGCTAGGAGGAGTCCCACTATTGTAGAATCTTATTCATATAGCAGATTAAGAGAGTAGTCCAAATATACCCCCCCCCCCCGACTACCTCATGAGGGGTATATCTATGTGCCAAAGGGGTGACTTTAACATTCACATATCTGTTGCCAAAATATAAAGAGTCTAATAGCTAGGAGGGGTTCCGCAATTATGGTATCCTTATCCATGTAGCACTGTAGCAGATTATGAGAGGAGTCCAAGTGTACCCCCCCCCCACTTCATCATGGGGGGTATATCTATGTATCAAAGGGGTGACTTTAAAACTCACATGTATATAGAAAAAAATATAAAAAGTCTTATAACTAGGAGGGATCCTACTATTATGGGATCTTTATTCATGTAGCAGATTATGAGGAATCCAAGTATACCCCCCCAACTGCATCATGATAGTTACATCTATGTGTCTTAGGGTGACTTTAATACCCGCATATGTGTGGCCAAAATATGAAAAGTCTGATAGTTAGGAGGGTTCCCACTATTGTGGGATTCTTATTCATATAACAGATTTTGAGAAGAGTCCAAGTTACCCCCCACCCCTGAATAAATCATGAGGGGGTATATCTATGTGTCAAACGGGTGACTTTAACTTCCGGATTTGTGGCCAGAAGATAAAGAATCTCATAGCAAGGAGACGTCCCACTATTATGGGATCCTTATTCATTTAACAGATTATGAGAGGAGTTCAATTTTACCTCCTTCGCCCCAACAACATTATTAGGGTATATATATGTATCAAATGGGTGATTTTAATATATGTGTGGCCAAAGTATAAAAAGTCTCATTGCTATAAGGGGTCCAACTATTGTGGGTTCCTTATTCATGTAACAGGTTATGAAAGGAGTCCAAGTGTACGCCCCCCTAATTACATCATGGCGCGTACATCTATGTGTCAAATGGGTGCTTTTAACACCTGTATGTGTGTGACAAAAATATAAAGAGTCACATAGCTTGGAGAGGTTTCACTATTGTGGTATCCTTATTCATGTAGCAAGTTATGAGAGTAGTCCAAGTGTTACATTCCTCCCTGATTACATTATAGGTGTACATCTATGTGTCAAATGATGACTTTAACATCTGCATGTGTGTGGCTATAATATAAAGAGTCTCATAGCTAGGATGGGTCCCATTATTGTGGGATCCTTATTAATATAGCAAATTATTAGAGGAGTCCAAATATATACCACCACCACCCCCGACTACCTTAGGGGGTACATCTATGTGTCAAAATGGTAACTTTAACACCCGCATATGTGTGGCCAAAATATAAAGAGTCTTATAGCTAGGAGGGGTCCCACTAATATGGGATTCTTATTCATGTTGCAGATTATGAAACGGGTCCAAATATAAACCCCCCCCCCCACCCCCCGCCCCCTTGTGACTACACCATGGGGGGTACATCTATATGTTAAAGCATGAATTAATAGTCCAGACTAGTAAGGATCGTTTACACATGCCGGTTGTCCAGACTGGCTATCATGTAAGGGTGCACAAAAAGTCGGTGGAACTGAAGAACCAACCGATCTGATCCTAACCGAATGATTTAATTGGTTCGGTCTCATCCAGGCTCATTTCGGTTCCAGCTCCCAAAATGTAGATCTGTAGGGACCGATTTGATTCCCTATTCAAGATGTCGGTTATCCGAACTGGGCCGAACCAAACTGTTACTATATATGCATAACTCACGAGTCGGGTCCGTTGAGATTTATTTGCTACTCCTGAAGAGTTGTGTGATCCTCCTATTCCTAACCCTAAAATGAAATTTATTCTTCATTTTCTAAAATCTTAAGAGGTCGGAGAGATTTTGGCGGCAACGTAGGTGGAGCTACTAGGTTGGGTTCTCTCTCTCTCTCTCTCTCTCTCTCTCTCTCTCTCTCTGTGTGTGTGTGTGTGTGTGTGTGTCTCTCTCTCCGCCAAGCTATAAGGCATTGTCGCCTGCTAGGTTTTGCCAGGGTTTTTGATAGGTGTGAAAGTACACCACATTTACACCCCTAAACCTATGCATAGGCCTTCTTTTTTATGCGAAATATTGTGTTCTTATACATATTTTTGATATATGACAGGAAACAGGACCGTGTTGAAGAAATTGGATAAAAATGACGTTATGGGTGTGAACATGAAGAGAACGAAGATGAAAAAGCTTAAGACAACTCAATTGCGAAAAGTTCCAAGAGTAATTCCTCAAACCGCTGCTATAGACAATAATTTTGTATTGGGCGATCGATCATCATTCCGCGTTGATCGATCATCCATGTCAAATCAGCCTACCGAACTTATCTTTGTTGAAGGTTTCTTTTGCCAGAAGTTACTAAGAAACCCTACGATAGGATGGGGGTTATAAAATCACTTGCTTAGCCATCGAAAGAGAAGATGAAGCATCAGTAATTGTTCAAAGCCATCAATGTCAAAGGAAGTGAAGGGTCATCATCATGAGTTCTTTGTGGATTGTTCGCAATCTCACCATGCTAGCTAGAACTCTGTCTAGGGATTCGATGAAACCCTAGTTTATGTTATTCTATTTTATGCAACGTTAAGTTTATGTTTTCTTAACATGGATAATGCATGTAATTTCTATTCGTTTATTTGATGATTGTTCTATTATGAATGCTGATAAAATGAGATGTTTTTGATAAAAAAACTCAATTAGATCTCAAATGCATGTATCATGTTCTTGGTTTATTGTCGCATGAGAGATGCGTCGTGCCAAGGGAAGACGATTCATTCCTTACGAGGATAGATCGTGCCAACCAAAGATGGTTCATTTCATGCATGTGATGATAATCCTAATTGTAATTGCTGGACTTATGATAGTATCTTTGAGATGGATTGTGCTTAAGATAGACGAGCCACACCTTACGAGGACAGGTCGTACTAGCCATTGATGGGGCGATGCCATTGAACATCATAGGATATTTCTTGAGATGTGTAATGGCTTAGTCTATTATGAATTGACTATCTAGTAAATTTGCATAAACTTAATTAGCATAAAATAGAATTGCATGAGTAGTGGTGGATTCGTCACCTAGAATTCCTTACACTTGATTACAACCACTTTAGTTTAATTTAGTTTTAATCATTAGACTTACTCTTTAGTTTAGACAATCCAACCAAAGAATCTTTTATCCTCTAATAGAATTGCTAAGATTAAACACGAACTATCCCGGATCCCATATGACGACACTTGTATCTATCCCTATAACTATACCGAACCTGACTAAGATATCGATAGTGGTCTCATCAGTTCATAAATTTTGGCGTCGTTGCTGGGGATTAACGGTAGTTTTAATTTAATCATAATAGTAGTTCTGATAGTGTTCAACTTTCTTTGTTTCTTTAGTAATTCCTACTTTCATTTCTTTTCTTTTCAGGTATTTTCAATGACAAGAAAAACCAGAATCACTTTTACCTTTTTGCAAGATAAGTACCGTAATTCCAAATAGCTTAAATAGTTTTTTATTTTAAATTCATAATTAGTTGTTTAGTCTTTTAGAATTATATTAGTCAATTCCCTCTTTGAATGTTCAATAAATCAATATGGTCATAGGATATTAATTTTGAAATGGGCAACATCAGCAAAGTTATGAAAATGTTCTTCAATAGTGAATTGGAGCTTTACTTATCATCTCAAGAGCACAAATAAGCGTAGGCTTCATTTAGTATTGAGTTTAATGGTAGCAACCATATAAAAATACGATGAACCTGCCAAGCGATCAGAGGACTGGGCGTTAGAGCATGGGCTCATAGAGGTCCAGAGATCAAAATGGGGAAGACAATATAAAATGCTATTTATATTAAATTTTATAATCCCGTGAATATGATATCAACGGCCAAGATTCGCGCGCACAAACAGGTCAACAAATGCCTCAAGGGAAAGTTTGCTCTAAGATGTCCATATTGGGAGTCGATACTGGGAGTCAAACAAGGAACCTCTCAAAGGACTGCATCATAGTAAGGCAAAGAATGGGTGAGCTCTGGGATGATATTGCAGCAGTTCAGAATGAGAATGGAGTCAATAATGATATTAAGTGGAAAAATTCTATTCCAGAAAAATTCACGTTTAAATCTGCTTGGGACAATGTTAGAGCAAAGAAGGATGTGGTTTGTTGGGTTGGAAGAATCATGTCCCACCTCGGTTTAGTTGCTGCAGTTGGAAAGCTATACATAATAGACTTGCGACACTTGATACTTTGAAAAGAAGAGGTACCCAGTTGGCTAATATGTGTGTTTTGTGTAAGCAAGGGGAGGAGACTGTTGACCACCTATTTTTTAAATGCAACTTTTCCAAAGCAGTATGGGATGTGATCTGTCATGTAAATGAGATACAACTGTGCGGGTCAGGGAACTTCCAATGGTTGATTCATAGCTTAGCTCCATGGGGCAAAGCAAAAAATTTGAAAGGAAAGATGATTTGCCTGGCCTTGACAGGGGCTATATACGGCATATGGGGAGAGAGGAATAATAAGTTGTTTAATGATACTGCTATGACAGAGAAGGTGCTAATTCATTATATTTTGGACCAGATCGGAGGTATATTATTCGGAGTTGTTAGCTCAATGAGTCCTAATTCTGATAAGATTTTCTTGAAAAAGTGGTTGGTTCGAAGGTCTGTTTGGTCCAATCATTAATAGCTTTGTTGTGGATCTTTTGGTGAGAGACGGTATCCTAAGATGAAGGTAGAGCCTTGGACTTGCTTTTCTTGTCTCTTTTCTTACCCTGTGAGCCTTGCCCTGCTCCTTTTGGTGAGTTAGGCCGGCATTGAGTAGGATCTTGTTTTTGGTTTTCTCTTGCCTTGCCCTGCTCTGATAGTAATACTATTGGAGTAAGGTTGGCTTGTTTGTTTAGTTCTTTCTTTGTTTGTTATAATATAATTACCTTTCAAAAAAAACGAATTGGTGAGCTAGGCATTAGGTCACATTTCAAGAGGGGAAAAAACCATTAAAGGCCACCACTAGGGCTGGCAATTTCGGACCCGACACGGCAGACCCGACATGAAGTTAGCAGGTCTGGGTTAGGGCTAAACGGGTTCGGGTCATAAACGGGTCGACACGATAGACCCGTTTAATAAACGGGTCGGGTCCGGGTTTAGGATCTGGACACGATAGACCCGGAAAGATCCGTTTAGTATTCAACGGGTCAGGTCGGGTCTACCCACAATCCGATATTGTAATATATAGTATCAGCGGGTCTATCGGGTTAGGTTGGGTCGAGTCGGATCGGGTCAACTGAATAAACCCGTGTGGTAAACGGGTCTTATCGGATCTACCCGTTTATAAACGGGTCGGGTACGGGTTTAGGATCTAGACACGATTAGTTAAACGGTCGGGTCTAGGGGTTTTGGACACGACACGAACCCGACCCGACCCATTGCCACCCCTAGCCGCCACCATCATCATCACATAATCTTATCGCATCAAGATAAGACGGCCATAGAAAGATTGAACAAATTTCGATCCATTTTCAACCTGACATCAACCTTCTAATATTGGTACCGAAAACCTAACCAAGGCAACCTAAATCCGATAAGTCAGATATATATGGGTTTTTAATCAGATGATCCGATAATGGTTCAGAACAAGTAGTCCATTAACTAACAATCAGATACAGATTCAGACCATTATAATACCTGTCCATCCTAGTCCCGAGTTTGGAATCAGCCTTCTTCTACGGATTTGCCACTCAACGATATCACAACCGTCTGATATAAATATGAATTCAATCCGTACTATAACGGATAAAGATTGTGTCTTGGTCCGACGAGCCGATAATTGACCGAATCCAATTACCCATTTACTTAACCGATTGGGTTTGGATATAGCCTAATCCAATCCGTCGACAGGTCTAGACAAGAGAGACGATGCAAGAAAACCTAAAAGACCAGTCAGTTGTGTTCTCCTTGGACATGGAATTCCCAGTTGATAGATCCATTCCCATGCCCTTTCCAGAAGTTCTAATCGGAAGAAACATGACGGTAACGGTAACACAACAAACTAAAATGACTGGAATAATCTAACCAACGAAGCAATATCCAACGGTAAACAGTGGGCAACAATTCAGTCGAGTAAATAATTTTGTTTTCGATACAAATGCCAGTAGACAGGGCTTCATCAAAATGCGACTAGTATTTCATCACGGTCTCAACCCCCGCGCGCTTCTCGCCTTGTGGCATCATGAAGTATATCGATGTCCACTCCATCGGGAGGGAGTTGGACGTATCTCACCACGGATCCCCTAATGAAACAGTTCCTGACCGATAACTGCAAAACAACAGAAGAATTTAGATTCTATCGATTAGTAAGATGACAGAGAACAAGCTTTGATTAACAATCAGAAGAAATAGAGGAGCCCTTCTAATTAATCCTTTCAAAGTACAGCATGGACTGTTTGATGATTAGATTCTTTCATCAAATCTGGTCATACTTGGGACATCCAAGGTTTGTTTCCTCGTGATTTTCATAGTTAAGTGCATAATCTTAGAAATAAAGCTAGACCATGATCGTGAAATGCCACGATGATCAAAATAAATATAAAAGTTGATTGTGTGCATTTTACAACAAATACTGCAGCTCAAACAAAAACCATGTAGTGTATTAAAGAATTAAGCTTTTTTTATCACAGAATTGGTGACGATATCAAATTAAAGCAGTTTAGCGGCTAAAGAGCTTATTTGACCCAGTGTTTGTCATGTGTGATCACATATGCAGCCACATGGTTCGGTGGTTGTACGAACCCCGCTCTACCACCGCTTAAATTGTGTGGACATGTGGCTCAGGATGTTGCCACTTGCCTACTGACGCATGGATCCATGTATGGCCGCATGTCATTGTGCAGCCGCACATGAACATTGTGCAATAACACTCCACAGCTATTTTTTACATGTTGGATGTGTTGCTGGCAAATGGCATGTGCGGCCCAAAGTGTACCCGCCTACTGCCACATAGATCCATGTACGAGACGACGTCATTGTGAGACCGTACATGATCATATTGTGCAATAGCACACTCCACAACTATTTTTCGCATGTTGGATTTGTGTCATTCTTTATGACAACGAAAAAGCTAAAAGCTTATTGAGCCATATGATATAGCCCAGTAAAGACACTCAATTATTATATATTTTTAATGGTATAGTCAAAGATTATGGAGTTAAATTGGAGTATAACCCAATTACAAACATTATAGTGTGAAGTGATGGCTTATGGTTTGTTTACAATGTAATAACAATGTAACATACAGAGATTGAATTTCATGATGCAGCAACTTCCAAGTATAAAGTTGTGTCCAATGATTTATTTTATATCTAAAGTTTGGGGATTTCTTTCTTACTCGAAATCGAGCATAGAGCAACTTGTAAAAAGCCTTCGATTAGTAAGATGACACAACACGCATGATTAACAATCAAAAGAAATATACGATCCCTGCTAATTAATCATTTCAAAGTAGATAACTTCTGATCCGAGTTGAAAGCAAGGTCTGGTATCAGCAAGCCCTACAACATGGACTGTTTGATGTTTAGATTCTTTCATCAAATCTCATTATACTTGGGACACTCAAATGTTTGCTTCCTCAATCTTTTCAGAATTAAGTGCATAGTCTCAGAAATAAAGCTAGATTATGAAAATGAAATGCCACAATGATCAAAATAAACGAAAGACAGTTGACTGTGTATGTTATACAGTAAATAATGCAGCTCAAGCAAAACCCATGTTGTGCAAATAAGTATTTAGATTCTTTACCGCAAAATCGGTAACTATTACACATCAAAGCATTTTTTAAAGTTAAAAGAGATCATTAGAACCAGTGTTGTCACGTGTGATCGCATATAAAACCACGTGGACTGGGTGGTTGTGCGGATACCGCAAATCGCTTTAAATTCCAGATACGTAGCTATGGATGTTGTCATTTGAGCCTGCCTACTACCGCATGGGTCAATGTACGGCCACATATGTCATTGTTGCAGCCTTATGCTTCAACAGCTATTTTCTTGCCCGTTGAATTTGTGCGGTCGCATGATGATATGTGCATCCCCAACGGCTATTTAATACACCCCCAACCAACCAAACCCCCCAGCCCCAATTTTTATCCCACTTCTCCTCTAGCCCAATTCAAACCTCCCTAAATTTGCATTTCATTCATGGCTTCCATGGGTGAAGGCTCCTATGGCTCTAGGTCTCTCAAACATCTACATTCTAAAGATCCCAGGTGGAAGTACATATGTTACAAGAGTTTGTCCCAATCGAATATTGTGGTTTTTGAGCCGTTCAACAACAAAGCCTAGGCATGGCATTACTCAAGCAGCCCTTGGCCCATCCACAAAAGTCTGACGCAAGAAAACACCTCGCGGTCACCAAATAAATTTAACGAGAAATATTGATGTGCAAGCCTATGCCAGTCAGGGTACCAATACACACTCGTTGTCGTAGCAGGAGCAGGCATACGAACTACACATCCAAAGAGGAACGTGAGTCAGAGGAGCTGCAGATACTAGTACTACTAAGGAGGTGCCCTCTACACCAGAGGAACCAAAGGAGATAAGGAATGTGAAAATAATGGAGACATCTAAGGAGTGAAACAAACTAACAACATGTACTACTTAAGAAGATATAATGCAAAAAAAAAGAGGGGCTAGCCACTAAGGGTAAATTATGTCTCATATGGCGAGATCCATAATAGGATAGGTAAAATGGATGAATATCCACAAGCAGGTTAAGTTGAGGGAGAGGAAGACTAGACATAATAAACATATTTGATGTAGTAAGAAAACATGGCCAATATGCTAAAATAAAAGGAGGATGAATAGTAATTTCCATAAACTATTAATCCAAGAGTCAGCCAGATAGTGGTTAAGATATTTCCTTTAATTAAGCCTTGAAAATAAGGAAGGTATATTTGTGATAACTATCAAAGGATCTAACATCTCAAGTAGCTTTACAACTCAGCTAACTATTGGTTTTCTACATTTTTCTATTTGGTGCCTAGATTCTCAATTTGATATGCTTTTATATCGAATGGTTTGCAAACATATTTGGATCTATTTGCTAGTCTAGCCAAAGACATCACATGTCTCTCTAAATAAATGCGTAAGTACCAAAAGATATTACAATTTTCCTAATCCCCACTATAGAAATCAAACTCGAAGATCATTAGTTCAAAGATTTTCAAATTCCAATTTACACCAAATCCAAAAACCAAGGGAAAACAAAGAATAGCTATGAAGACAAAGGGCTCACATTCCACTCTACTCTCTACTTAATTTATATATGCTACATCATCTAGTTGGAGTCTATATTCCGATAGTAATAGATTTGTTAGAAAAATCAAAGACAACCTCATATGGCCTCTATGACCAAGTACCTAAGTACAACATAACCATTAAACCATAATCCATCCATTTGGGATCAGCTTTATGAAATTTTCTTTGCACCATCTTGATGAGATTTTGTTATTTATTGCAATAATAGATATGTTGAAGAATAAAAAAACCCTCTTTTTGCCCTATGAACCGGTAAGTAATTGTAACAATAATCATCAAATCGTGTTCCATATATTTGAGGTCAGTTTCATAGCAAAACTAGATATCTAAAAGAAAATATATGAAGGGGATAGACATTACAAGCATAGTTACCAAATTGGGCGTTTTTTTGAAAAAAGCGTGTATAAAACGCGTATCAATCCGAAGCCGTAGCAAACAGGAAAAAAACTGATTTTTTTGAAAAAAACGTATGTATGAGCTTTATACGCGTTTAAAACGGGAAAAACGCATATAAAACACGTATAAAACACGTCGGGTTTGATCCGGGTTTAAATTGGGTTCGGGTTTTATTTTGTTCGTGCTTAATAAATGTATATGCTATATGTTTTGAACTTTTGATTACTTAATGTTGGAAAATGACATATACACATACTTGGTATAATTTTTAAGATTTTTTTTGTTTTATCCGATGTTTTCCTGTTTTTTTTTTCTGTTTTTTCCGTTTTCATCGTATCTTTCCGATTTTTTCCCTTGCCGTTTTTTTCCAGTTTTTTGACTTGGTAACTATGATTACAAGGCCTCGTGCTTTTTGAGAGAAGACAAAGACAATGGTCGATGGAGTTCAAGTTAACTTTAGATCTCTAGGTCCATTAACTCGTGGAGAATTTTATGGAGGATCTCATCTCTTTGCGCATTCGCATAGTGAGTACTAAAATTTCTTCCGCTTTTCGCAGTTATTATGGTGTCAAATCTTGAGCTTTGATACCACAAGTGATGTGGGGAAAAGGACTAAGCAAGATAAGGATCAAGTGCAACTAGAAGAAGAATTTTTAAGTAAATTTCAGAATTATTTTAGATTTGAAAATGATCTAAAATTGAATTGGTAAAGAGTAAGAAACCTAGAAAGAATTTTAAAAGTCGTCTACTATCAAAAGGTCAAGGATCTAGAGGTTCCACGTGGAAACAATGATTAGAAGTGGGAATTCAAAGACAAGATGATTGATGGAAATAAAATTTGGTTGTGGATTTTTGGAGATTTTACAATAGATAGAAGTGTTTTTTTTATGAATTCTAAGAACTAAATGAAAGTATCAGACAATTAAAGTGTTTACTATATTATTTTTGTTGTGATGCGGAATTTTCAAGGAAAAATGGTAGAATGTATGAATTTCAGAAATACAATGAAAATATAAGGATAAGTACTAAGGGCGGTAGTCTAGTGGAGGAACTGATTAGAAATTTTGGTTTTGCATGGCATCAGTCATCACAACATAAAATTGCAGTAAATATGCCAAAGGAAATTTTTATTCGAAACTTGACGATACCAAACGGAGGCCTTAGGCCACTTTATTTAAGAAACAAGCCTATAACCGATTCCCCTGTAGTTCTTTACTCCTTTCAATTTCACAAGGCTTGGAATTCAAATCTATGTTCTAGAATGGACAAAAAATAAATAATAATATAAAAAAATTTAGAGGGGTCGGCCTTCCTATTTCACTAGCTAAGGAGGTTGGATTCCCTTTCACTCAAACTAGGAGATTCTAGTTCCAACTACACTTGAATTAAGACTTCTTAACGAATCAAAAGTCCTATTAAAGTAAATTTTGGACTTCTTATCAGAATATAGAAAAAAATAGGAGTCCTAATGAAAGCAACTATGTAAAGGTCAAAGCTCAAGACTCAAGATTGATTGTCTTATGGGACTACATACATGGCTAGCGGCCCTTCTTAATGATCAAGGTAGGTATCTCACCCTTTTTCACCCCACTCTTCTTCTCTTGTACACTTAATCAGAGACATCATCAAGATATACCATAAGACCACATCTTCCTACCATAAATTCTTTCAAGAATAGATTCTTGAAAGACCACATCCTCCTATCATCCATTTCACTGTTTTCACCTTTGCAATGCCAAAGTTAACGGATCATAAACAGGGCTATTTATATGATGATTGCAAAACCCAATTTCAAAACAATACATATCCAACCTAAAGCCAATAAACAAATTGAGTATTCCATTAATCTCCAAGACAGATATATGATTCATGAAGAAGATTGATAATGTAAGTGCATGTAATCGTTAAGAGAAGAGAGAGAGAGAGAGCGTACAAGTGTACAACACAAACTCTATAACTCAAAACCACATCAAAAATTTATTTACAGATAACCTCTTAAGAAATTCACAACCCAAAACTTCCCATATGCCACTAACCTAATTACCTCCCCGCAAATTTTCATCTCAACAATTACTCACATACCACGAACTCGTTAACCCTTCCATTACCAAAACCTTTGCATTCAGCAGCATAGGAAACATATGGCCAGAACTAAGAGAATCCCAACGAGTAAAACCACAATATCTCTTGAAAGAAAATTCAATATTTCCTACAAAAACCTTTGGAAAAACCCTACACATCAAATTCGTGCACCACAAAACAGTCTCTTCACTATCCTCAAAGATGCCTGAAAAGTAATGCAAAAGCGAAACTGAAAGCCAAACCCTAAAATTCAACTCAATCCCGTGTTTCCTCACCTATTAATCCCACATACATAGTAAACAAGTATAGAAAATAAGATAGACATCCAAAAGCACTGATACCTAAAATCAGTCACAGAGTTCTCCGAATTTCTGGAAAAATCTTCAAATATTCACACATTAAGTGTTCTACTGAATAAACCTCCGATAGTCCAATTAATCTTCTGATTCACCAGTTCTCCTAATAATCCCGAAAATCGCTAATAAGGTCGAAAATTCACAAAAAAAATTTCAAAAACACATGAAAAAAATCCTAAAACCTTCAAAAAAAATCCCAAAAAATCCTGAAAATTCTAAGTAAAACCGGAAGAAAAAAGAAACACCCGAATTTTCCAGATTTTCCCCTGAATTTGTTGGAACTGAACGAAATCGACCCACCACCGAATTAGTGCCGAATCCGAACTTTGCGACTACGCCTAAAACACCAGAAAGCAATAAATTAAGACCCCAAACTCCGCATACTAATCCCATCAAGTAGAGTGCTCAGTCGCTGATTGTTAACATAACCTCAACTACATCTTAGAACCAAAACAACAGTAGCAGCAACATACCATGTGAGGATACTTGTCCTGGTCGACGACCCTGGTGTTCTCGAGCTTTATGTTGAGGTACTGATCCACTGAATGGAGGGTCCCCCTTATCGCGAGGTCGTTCTTCAGTTCGACCGTCACCTCCTTCCCCACCAGCTCCTTGAAGTACGAGAAGAAGAGCTGCAGCAAAGATCGACAAAGATCCGTAAGAGGGGCTGCACTTTGGGATCGAGGGAAGAGAACCCATGTTGGGATTTCGATCGGGGAGGATGGGGGGAAGAGAAAATTACCATCTTTGATCCTCTGGAAGACGAAGAAGAAGCACCCCCTTCCCTCTCTTCGGAGCTTTCGACGGCGAAAGGAGGCAGAAGGGGGGAGGGTTTGTACTTGATGGTTTTCCTTCTTGTTTGGGGACTAACAAGTAATAACCCTTTAAATCACGTGTAAATCACGTGTAAATCACGTGATGAGAGACTTCAAGCAGTAGGGATGCAACTTGGGATGGTTAAACATCAAAAGGTGTGGTTGGTTTGGTTATTTTTTGGAAAATTTTAATCATACCCCAAAAATCTGTACTTAGCCCCCATTTTCCAACAAAATTGAACAACCTCGATTTCTTTGAGCATACCCCATTCCTATCCCAAAAATACCCTTTTTTTCTTATATCCCACCTTGAATACACCCCAGTTAAATAACCTGTAATACCTTGATCATACCCCATTCCTTTCGGATGTTGAAGCCCCATGAGGAATCCGATCGGAAAAAGTGGATCTTCAAGCCCTGTTGCCGCCTTTGGAGGAATCAGATCAGGGGGAAGTAGGATCTTCGAGCCATTGCTCAAAGATCCCCATTGCCGATGTCGCTGCCACTAACGCAACAACTATGTCATCGCCATTGCTCAATTCCTTCCCAATTCCAGTCGATGCCCCCTTATTCAAAATATTTTGTTTTAAGTTTTTAGTTGAATGTGGGGTATAAGATAAGGGTATAAATGTTATTTAAAAAATTATAGGTAAGTTACTGTGAAACGGATGGGAGATGGGAGCTAGTTACATATTTTTGAGGTATGAATAAAATTTTTCTATTTTTTAGGACAAATTAGTCTTAAACCCTTCTAACCAAACCGCCATTAGCCTAAACCCCTATGTAATAAAAAATTTAGCTAAAATCTAAAATTTAACAACGTTATTATTGGCGTTATCCCAGTTGTAAACAACACGCGCTCAACGAATCTTTTTTGATTCAAACCATGCGCTGAATAGGAAACTGCTGACGTGCTCCCAAAAAATATAAAAATACCCCAATCCTGTTACGATCTATGATTCCTTCTTCTTCTTCTTCCTCGTTTCTTTTTAACATTCAATACAGTTTTAGGGTTTTTCTGTTTTAGATCTATAAATTTTTCTCCAAGTTTGCCATGTTTTTTACCAGATTTGTTCTTCTGCTTTGATTTATTTCATCAGTAATTGGATTACTATATGAAATTTGTTTGGTTTTTAAGAATTAATATATAAATTACTAATGGTGCTATGTTTCTTATGGATTATGATATTGTTTTGAAATTTTTTCTGTTTGATCCATTCAATTTTTAGGTCTTTTATTTTTTTAAGGTAATTTAACTATTTGATTAATCAATTGATATGTTGTGATGAAATAGATATCAAAAAAATTTCATTCTATTTTATTTGATCATCTTTTTTGGAATCATTTTTTCTTTTCTACCTAATATATTATCAGATCATCTATACGTATGCCATATTTTTTGTTTAAAGACTATATTCATCATTCTCTAAATCGTCGGTTGGTTGATGATTTATGTATAGAATATGAAAAACCAATTGAAGTATCAATTATATAGTTGTGAGGAGTTAGTTTCAATTATATTTTTATTATTATTATTTATAAATCTAATTGGATATGAAATAATTCTCTTTGTCTTTGATTCATCATAAAAATTTCAAATATTTCATGGCTGTTATTTAATACATTGGTTTGATAATGATGTTGTCTTTTAAATGTAGAGACACTTGGTAATAAATTATGCTTTATAAAGTTATAGAGTAACAATTTAAAATTATAGAGTATCAATTATAATTTACTGTGATATTGTAGTCCAATGATATACTTAATTTTAGTGTTATTTATAGTGTTGTATTAAATAATAAACATGTCTGTTAAATAATAAAACGTATTAATTCTTAATGTAATTGTTCTAAATTTTTTAAAGTATCAGTTGTAAGAATTTAAAGTATCAATTAAGTTTTCATCCATCAAATGAAGTTATTTTTTTATTTTGTCTTCGTATTAGTTTTCAATAATTTGTTTGTTATAGGACCAATTTTTATTGTCTATTTGTATGCAGCATAAATGGATCCATATTTTATTCTTGCATTGTGCAATTATTCGTCTTCTATCATTGTTGTTCGACTTTTAAGAAACAGCACAATAGGTGATCTGATAGGTGTTATATGGGAGAGATGATCAGATTTGAAAATGCAACCATTGACACTTTTATATACCATTTCAAGACATTGTAGCATATTGCTGGAGAATGATTTGGACATAGTGAACATAATTAGTCACTATTTGCATATTAAGACATTTCACATTTATATTGTTGTTTATAGGAAGCAACAATGTATTACAGATACTGGTTTGGGTACTAGTTATGGAACATGTCATTTGACAGTTGGGTCTAATGATGAACTTGGTAGTTCGTCTGAAATACATAGATATCAAAATGATAAGACTCCTTTGTTATTCGATAATTGTAGTTCAGTATTGATGCAAGTTGGGCAAAGATTTGAAGGTGGAGCTCCATAATTTCACATCCAATTATCAAAGTACGCCATCGAGAAAGGATTTGGATATAAATTTTAGAAAAATGAGATTGGTAGGGTAACTGCTACATGTGCTGCCGTTGGATGTCATTGGCGTGTGCATGCATCATTTCAGTTCAATCAATCTGACTTCTACCTCAAGAAGTTTAATAATATCCATACATGTGGAGGTGGGGTAAGGATTGTGAAACATCCAAGGATGAACTCTAGCATAGTATCTACTGTTGTATCTGGTTTGGTACGAGATAAGTCACTCATGAGGCCAATTGAATCAAACAGCAATTCAAAGCAAATTACAGCTTGGACATATCATACTTCCATGCTTGGATGGGTAAGAAAAAGGCTATAAAGAAAGTGCATAGTGATGAGTCTCTATCGTTTGACAATTTGAGACTCTATTCAAACTCAATCATAGAAAGTAATCCAAGTTTATATACTGTGGGGTGAGATTTTCGATCAAGATGGCTGTTGTTGATGTCGAACACCCCCCCTCTCGGTTTTCTAATGAAACCAAGGGGTGGGCTGTTGTTGATGCTGAACATCCCCCTTTTCGGTTTTTTGATGAAACCGAGGGGTGGACTGTTATTGATGCCGAACACCCCCCCTCTCGATTTTCTGATGAAACCGAGGGGTGACTGTCATTGATGCCGAACTCCCCCCCTTTCGGTTTTCTGGTGAAACTGAGGGGTGGGCTGTTGTTCATATTGAACACCCCCCCCCCCCTCTTGATTTTCTAGCGAAACCGAGGGGTGGGTTGATGTTGATGCCGAACACCCCCTCTTGGTTTTCTGATAAAA
Organism: Chamaelirium japonicum; assembly: GCA_947650365.1. Lineage (NCBI taxonomy): Eukaryota > Viridiplantae > Streptophyta > Magnoliopsida > Liliales > Melanthiaceae > Chamaelirium > Chamaelirium japonicum. The sequence continues at coordinate 38,802,160 of OX393560.1, read as the reverse complement.
CCGAGGGGTGGGCTATTGTTGATACCAAACCCCCCCCCCCCTCTCGGTTTTTTATAAAACCGGGGGGAAGGGGGGGCTGCTGTTGAATGTCGACCCCCCTCCCTCTCGATTTTTGTGAAACCGAGGGGGGGCTGTTGTTGAATGCCGACCATAGTCACACCGAGTTTTCACTCTCTCAGCTTGGAACGGGGGGGCATAGTTGCCACTAGGAGAGGTTAAAAAGTGTCGGTGCTGAAAATATTGTATTTTCATAATTTTACCCCCATCTGCAACCGATACTTTTTTGGTTATATTCCCGGGTCATTGATGCATGAGGTTATCGGCGCAGGGTAGTGCTAACACCTGGGGGGTTCGTCAAAATTTTAGGTTATCGTCGCATGATGGTTGGCCAGTCTTCACCCGGTGTACAACTGTACCTGGTTACTGTGTTCGCCAAGTACTACGGTCGCATGAGGGTGTTGTCATGGCAATAATCAAAGAAGTGTTATTTTGCCCTGTATTTTCTTCTTCCTCTCTGCAGATCGTAGATGAGGGGGGGTATGCGACTGCCTTGCGTGGCTGTCGATTGTCGAGAGGAGGAAAGAGGCAGATCCCCTCCTGGTTTTGCCATTGGCGTGACCAGAGAATGAGGGGAGATTATTGGATCGGAGATGCGAGATCCCTTTGACCCGATCCCTTCTCTTCCTCCATGGTTAGTCGAGAAGAGATGTTTAAAGGCAATCAATATCCATGCCAATTGGGTGATCCCCGCTAAGGCTGATGTGTCTTGTTTACGAATGAGAATCATAGTCATTGATGTCCTGTGATTGGATGCCTCGTCAATCAAGTTGGTGAGCATCAGATCTTTGTGTAGTATGAACCTTGGCTGTTGATGTCACATTGATTAGTTAATGGACCCAGTGATTGGCTTTCATGCTAAGCATATATTGAGTCAATGCCATTCAACCTAGCAGCCCATGTGACGATGGTATTGGGTACCATGTCCCTTATTTTGCAAGTGCGATTCTCTGATTCAGCTTAAGTGTGATTTGGCAAATCTGCATAGTCGCCTTTAATTGGTGAATATCAAAGTCTAACTGTATTCATTAAGCGTCGAGTACGTGGGTGGACATGGGCAACCCCCGGTCAATGATCGATCGATCGGTCACTACTAGTCGATGACGGTCCAGGGGATTGCGTATTGTGGGAATATTTTCTATCGCATTTGCTATTGTTGATGCTGAAAATGAGGCAAATTGGAAATGGTTCTTGCAACGTTTGTCGAAGATTTTATCACGTGAACGTAGGATTATCTTTATATCAGATAGGAATAAGGTTTTACTTGAGGCTGTTCCCATTGTATTTTCTGAGTCTTTACATGGATTTTTTCTTCAACACTTGAAGCAAAACTTACGGGAGAGGATATATATATTTCGTGGCAATAAGTACCGTGAGAGGCTTGTGCAATTATTTTCTAAATGTGCATTTGCTCTGACATAAGCAACCTTCATAGTGAAGATGTTTGAATTCAAAAGGGAATGTGGTAATCATGTTGTGAGATTCATTGAAAGCAGCCCATACAAGCATTGGGTAAATGCATACTTCCATGGATGTCGGTTTGAAGAGTTATACTCGAACGTTGCAGGGTCTTTCAATTCATGGATCCTTGTTGCTCGTTATCTTCCGATAACACAACTTGTGGATCACATAAGCATGAAGATAATGACTATTGATGGTGCCAAAAATGTCATCGACTCGTCGTCCACGTGGCAGCAGCAGGGAAGAACATAACGAGATGGTAGAAGTCCCCAAGGTGGTCACCCTTGTCTTTAGGCACACCCTGGGCAACCTCAGGTGATCAAAGAAGAAATTCCCCCTATGATGAGCTCGAGATTCAAGACCAACCCCGATTTTTGGGCAAGCAACCTTGTGACCAAAACAAGTATTGGAGTTTAAAGAATATTTCCAGCAGCTCGCCCGAGGTTCACCCTGACCGCCCCGATCAAATCGCCAGCAGGAGAGGATGCCTGTGGCTGGTGCTTACAGCTCACCCGGAGCTGACCGGACCGTATGCGAACAGCTCGCACGCGGAAGAGGTCGCCCCTTTTGCTAATAGGAAACTTAGAATGATATCTACGAACAGAGGCCGCTTGTGGCCGTGGCTCACAGCCCGCCCAGGGCAGACCCTGACTACATGCGACCAGCTCGCACGCGGTAGAGGTTGCCCAGTGGCTGGTGCTCGTAGACCGCCCAGGGATAAGTGGTCATGGCTCACAGCCCGCCCAGGGCTGACCTTGACCACATGCGACCAGCTCGCACGTGGTAGAGGTCGCCCAGTGGCTGGTGCTCGTAGCCCGCCCAGGGCTTGCAGTAGCAAATCATTGCACCCATTAGACAGAGACCGCCTGTGGTCGTGGCTCACAGCCCGCCCAGGGTTGACCCTGACCGCATGCGACCAGCTTGCACTGGAAGATGTCGCCCAGCGGCTGCGGCTCGTAGCTTGCACAGGGCTGACCCTAACCACATGTGACCCACTCAAGGAAGAGGTCGCCCGTGGCTGGTGCTCACAGCCCGCCCCGGAGTTTGCCCCGACCGGTGCTCACAGCCTGCTTGGAGCTGCCCGCGGTTGGTGCTCACGGCCCGCCCGGAGCTTACCCTGACAGCATGCGATCAGTTCGCACGCAGAAGAGGTCACCCAGTGGCTGGTGCTCGGAGCCCGCTCAGATCTTACAGTAGCGGATTGTTGCATCCTTTGGACAAAGCGACATCATCATCGAGGCCTTATTCATGAAGTACTGTGAGTCAAAGTTCTCAACGCAGCTCGCTAGCTGTGGTGAATACCCTTGTCGCTGCCAGTATTCAATAGGTCGCCAAGAAGCTCGCTCTGTTCGCATGCGATCAGCTCGCTCGCGAAAGAGATTGCTTCTGGCAGAGTTCAAGGAACCTTTCGAAAGACCCAACACCCACAGCTCGCTTAAGAGCTCGTCCATTCATGCAACCGCCATAGAGCTCGCCTATTGATATTAGGAAGAAGTGGGCAGATCAACGACACCAAAGGGGTCTTCATGGAGTTCACCCACAACTCGCTCAGGAGCTCGCCTGATCGTACAAATAGTCAAGGAGATCGCCCCCTTTGCCTACAGAGGTCGCCTATAGTAAGGCGACACCAAATCGACATGTGTCACTACCCCCATGGAGCTACATGGACGATCACAGTCCACGAAAGTCAATAGAGTTGGTCTAGGACCTTCCAGACTAGAGCTTTCCAGAATCTCCACCTAGCAAGGACAAGACCGGTGAGTCCCCCCTCGCCACCGCTTGGCAGGCTAAACGACAAAGGCCATGAAGAGCCCATGTGGGCTGGCACATGGGGGCCTAGAATGTGCGGGAAGAAGCCACCACGTGTCCATCTCTGGCGGTCTACAAGAGTCTATAAAGGTACAACCCCCGGCTCCAAAGAAGAGGTTCGAAACTCAGAAACCCTAACACTTTCCGACTACTTTAGCTCTCCCTTGTTCGAACCTTCACTGACTTGAGCGTCGGAGGGTCTGCACTCCTAAGGGAGCCAATCGTTCTCACGCTTTTCTCTGTTTTGCAGGACGATCGCACGAGCCAACGAAAAATATCCCCCAAACATTTGGCGCCGTCTGTGGGATCTTTTGAATGGTTCCTGCGAGAACGCCACTACAAAAAAAACAATTTTTATCGACGGAATATATCCGTCGGTAAAGTTACTTTTCCGTCGGTAAAGATTTATCGCGACGGAAGCCATTTTCGTCGTTAGTCTGTCGGGAAAAATCAGCGACAGACACAAAATAGCCGTCGGTATTAATGATTAAAACTGACGGATAATTTGTGTCCGTCGGTAATATATGAATATTTAATTAAAAATATAATAGATTATTACCGATGGACAATTACCTTCCGTCGGCAATATATAAGGTTATTACCGACGGTTGAAGGTCTTACCGTCGGTAATACGTTATATATTACCGACGGAAGCATAATTTCCGTCAGTAATATATAAATATTTAAAAAAAAAATAGATTATTGCCGACGGCATTTATAAATTCCGTCGGTAAAAAAACATGATTTTTTTTAAAAAATTACTAAAATAATTTATTTAATTCCTATGATTTACAACAATGCCATAATATATTCAAATATTACCGCAATTTATCAAATATTACCATAATTTATCAAATATTACCACAAATTACCATTACCATAATTTATCAAATATTACCACAACACCAGACAATTATAGACAAGACCAAAAAATAACCACAATTTATTACAAAATTATTTTTACACAATTTGCGATCGCGTCAGCCGTGGGGGGGGTGGGGGTCGGTCTGCGTCGGCGCCAACGGGGGGGGGGGGGGGGGGGGCGATCTGCGCTCGGCGCCGTCGGGGGGGGGGGTCGATCGACGCCGGAGCCGGAGGGGAAGGGCGGTCGGGGCTGCTGGAGGCGTCGGTCGGGACTGCCGGTGTCACCGGAAGGGCTGGTCGGGGGTTGGTGTCACTGGAAGGGGGCTGCAGGAGCCGGAGGGGAAGCTTGGGGTCAGGGGTGTCGGGGGGGTCGGGGGGGGGGGGGGGGCTACTGTTCACCGTTTGAGAGAGAGAGAGATAGAGAGAGAGGGAGGGATAATTTTGGCCCTCCATCGAATAAGAACGGACGGCTCAGATCATTAGTAACCTTGATTAGTAAGAGCCCATTAATGAGAGTATCCCTCCCCATATATATATATATATATATATATATATATATATATATATATATATATATATATATATATATATATATATATATATATATATATATATATATATATATATATATATATATATATATATATATATATATATATATATAGAGAGAGAGAGAGAGAGAGAGAGAGAGAGAGAGGGCTGTTACGTTGAGCTGTGAGCTACAGTAGGAGAAAATGAGCTGCGGGTATTTTGACCCCCCTATAAGTTTTAGAATTTGATAAAATTTGGTGAGTGTGTTTTTTAGGGTAAGATGATCATCCTCACTAATTTTTATCAAATTCTAAAGCTTCTAGGGTGGTCAAATGGTCGAAGCAAAATCTGCATATTTTAATGGTGATTGCGGATGACAGATTTTGCTTCAATCATTTGAACCCCCTAGAAGTTTTGGAATTTGTTGAAAATAGGTGAGGATGATCATCTTACCCTAGAAAATACCCTCACCTAATTTCATCAAATTCCAAAACTTCTAAAGGGGTCAAAATACCCGCAACTCATTTTCTTCTACCGCAACTCACAGCTCAATGTAACAGCCCCCTCTCTCTCTCTCTTTATATATATATATATATATATATATATATATATATATATATATATATATATATATATATATATATATATATATATGTATGTATATATATATATATATATATATATATATATATATATATATGTTGGAATTGGGTTCCGCTAATCAGAGTCGCAGCGAAAGCAAAAGAAAGATCCGAAGATCATACGGTATATGTTTCATTACAATTCGTGATACAAAACAATCTACATGCAAATCTATGATCTTAGCATATGTGCGGACACCCTAGAGGCATACTACGATCTACGGAAGACATGCATGCATCTACTTAGGTGTTTAGATTCATCATACCTTATGGATCTATGATCCGGAGATTACGGAATGATGACGAACCGCACTTGAATCGCAAGGAAAACTGTCGGATAGCACCTTGTCCTTTGTGAATTGAAGAATCCTCGAAATCCCGTCTCTGAGTGCAGGGATTACGAGCCGACGGAGGAATCCGTTGCGAAGACGATGGCGAACCTTGAGATTTTCTCCTCCTCTTTCTCCTTTCTTCCTTCTCCTTCCTTCCTCTTCCTTCTCTCTTCTTCTTCCTCTCTTTTCCTTGGCCGAAACCACAAAGGAGGAGGACTAGGGGTCGGATTTTTGGAGGGGAGGGAGTAGAAGCATTAGGGTCGGCCCTCCCCCTCCTATTTCCTTTATAGGGCCGGTCTCTCATGACTCCAAGGAGCCTAGGGTCAGCCCCTAGGTGGATAGAGATGAGGGGGGTCGGATTTAGGTCTTCCGGGTGTCTATCGTGAAGTCCGGACGAAAACGCCCTTCACGAAAAGCGGAAAACTGAAAGTGAGACTGAATGAGGTGCGCTACTCGGAATCGAGTTCCGTCAGTGCCTGTGAGCTCCTGGAATTATTCCGCTCAATCTAAGATCCATATTCAATATGTTATGAGCCATATTTCAGTATTTACCAAAATACCCCTATGGCCCGTAACACATGTGAATTAGGTTCTTTGGCTCCGGGCTTGCGCTCCATCGCGCTACTTCGCATCCAACGTATCCAACTAGGTCGGGGAATAATTCCTATACGCAATGACAGGGTGGAACCTTCAGGGTTCGGGATCTCTAGCTCCAACCGGATCCCTGATTAACTGTTCCGGTGATACACCGAAAGTTCCGTTAATCAGCCCTAATCCGATTAACCCGCGTAGCCACCCAGAGTGCGACGCGAGTTGAACTCTTATGATCCTAAACTTATGTTACTCCCTCGTAACCCTGTTCTCTACTATACTCCGATAATCCTTAGTCCCTCCTATTACTGGTGCCATGATACGACTCGGGCGGTAGGGAGCACCATCAGATCCTGATCGATCATCTGACTAGGGTTTGATGACTTGTCATCTATAACACCACACACCTTTCGGTGCTATGCCTAGCATCCGGAACATCGTCAGTCATACTGACAACCACCAGGCCTGGGTTAACTGTGTGGACAGATTGACTCATCAAAACGCACCCATCCAACACTGGACGTCGGATAACCTGTAGGGATTACATGTCACTCAAGCGCCAACCGGGTAACCCAACGTACCGTGGTATTGGACTATGGAAGGTCTGCACACGTTGGCACATCAAAGCACCACACAACTGGTTGGCCCAGTAAGCATGGTCCCTCAGGGTTAAGGACATATTATCTATAGTAGTAAGACGGTTTCTGCACCAGTGTCTGAAATACTGAACTGTGCACCGTCTTGGTTCCTGCTCAACACGATCATCGTGCTTGGTCAGGTGAATGGGAATCTCACGTTCCCGTGGTGGAGACTTCACCACATCCTCTACCTGCCAACAGCTTGTTCTCGGTGAAGCGATCGGTATTACCTAAGTTGTGAACTAGTTCTAGGTTTACACAGAACTGGTCCACTGGGTCTCCCAAGCATGGATCCTCCATGCGCCTCAGTGGCCTACTGTGTTCCCTAGGGTCCTTTTATTATATGAGTATTATCATATACCATAGTAGTATTCTAATTAAAGCAATAACCAAAGTCATCTTTATTAATGTTAATACAGAAAATCCACGCTAAGAACACATGAGCTACAACAATATATATATATATATATATATATATATATATATATATATATATATATATATATATATATATATATATATATAGAGAGAGAGAGAGAGAGAGAGGAATGTTATAGTGAGCTATGAGCTACGGAGGGAGAAAATGAGCTACGATCATTTTGACCACCCTAGAAGTTTTGGAATTTTGTGAAATTGGTGGGTGTGTTGTCTAGCGTAACATAATCAGCCTCACCAATTTTCCAGGAATTCCAAAAGTTCTAGGGTCATCAAATGGTAGAAGCAAGATTAACGGTTACTACGGACGGTGGATAAATCTTCTATCATTTGATGACCCTAGAAGTTTTGGAATTCATTGAAAATTGGTGAGGATGATCATGTTACTCTAGAAAACACATCTACCAATTTTCACAAAATTCCAAAACCTCTAGGGTGGTCAAAATGATCGTAGCTTATTTTCTCCTTCCATAGCCCATAGCTCACTGTAACATTCCGCTCTCTCTTTATATATATATATATATATATATATATATATATATATATATATATATATATATATATATATATAGAGAGAGAGAGAGATTGAGAGAGAGAGAGAGAGGAATGTTATAGTGAGCTATGAGCTACGGAAGGAGAAAATGAGCTACGATCATTTTGATCGCCCTAGAAGTTTTGGAATTTCATGAAACTTGGTGGGTGTGTTGTCTAGGGTAACATGATCATCCTCACCAATTTTTAAGGAATTTCAAAACTTCTAGGGTCATCAAACGGTAGAAGTTTTATCCACCGTCCGTAGTAACTGTTAATTTTGCTTCTACCATTTGATGACCCTAGAAGTTTTGGAATTCCTTGAAAATTGGTGAGGATGATCATGTCACCATAGAAAACACACCCACCAATTTTCATGAAATTCCAAAACTTCTAGGGTGGCCAAAATAATCGTAGCTCATTTTCTCCTTCCGTAGCTCATAGCTCACTATAACATTCCTCTCTCTCTCTCTCTCTCTATATATATATATATATATATATATATATATATATATATATATATATATATATATATATATATATATATATATATATATATATATATATATATATATATATATATATATATATATATATATATATATATATATATATATATATATAGAGAGAGAGAGAGAGAGAGGCCGCACTCTCTCTCTCTCTTTCTCTCAGATCTGAGGTCTCTCTCTCTCTCTCACCGAGCTCAGATCCCTCTCGCTGCCGAGCTCAGATCCCTCTCGCCGGAGCCACGATCCCTCTCGCCGAAGCTCAGATCCCTCTCGCCAGAGCTCAGATCGGTGCGGATTATAAAAAAAAAACCCGAAAAGAGACCGCACTCTCTCTCTTTCTCTCAGATCTGAGGTCTCTCTCTCTCTCACCGAGCTCAGATCCCTCTCGCCGCTGAGCTCAGATCCCTCTCGCCAGATCCCTCTCGCCGCCGAGCTCAGATCCCTTTCGCCAGAGCTCAGATCTGAGGTCTCTCTCTCACCGAGCACGTATCCTACTCTTCTCTTGCGCCCCTCCGCCGTCTCTCGCAGCGGGTAAGCGATCTCCTCCTCTCTATCCTTATCCGTGTCTGCTGTTCTGTTCTTGATGCGGGCATCGAGTTTTGCCCGTTTAATTTCGTTTTGTTTTCGTTTCGTTTTCAGATTTTTTTTCTGAACTTTTTCGTTTGAGTTTTGCAGCTGTTCTGATATCTGCATTAGGGTTTTTGAAGATGGGTTTGTATGTTGGAAGGTCTTTTTATATTGGGGGTGAAATCTGTGATTGTATTCAGTGTTTGATTGTTTTCTTCTTCTTTTTTGGGTGGGATAGGGGGGTGGGGTTTAAAAGGTTTTGCTTGTGTTGCTAGAAAACTGACATCTTTGTTCGGTTAATTACTGTGCTTATGGACTGTGTGATGGATGAGGGACACGGAAGTATAGTTTGATTTTTTGAGGTTGGGATTTGGTTTATTAAATTTTCAAAATTCAAACTTTATGAAATGACTTATAGAAATTTGATCAACAAAATGTGGCTAAGATGCTTTAGAAACCTGATGCTTTTAATTTCCAAACTAAAAATATTAATTTTTTTCTATAAATATGTGGAAATCAAAACTTATTTACATATATTTATTATGATAGAATTAGCACATGAAAAATGTCTCTTCACTTTTAAACAAGAACAAAATACCTTCTTATTTAAAGTAATAAGCTGAAAATGTCTCAATTTTCTTCCAAATCATATTTATACTTAATATTTATCACAATATTTAACCCTATATTTAACCTCATACTTAGTATTACGCTTTATTTGTTATTATATACGAATTCTATCAATTTAACACTTTGCTCAAATATTTAGATTTCGATGGAGCAAGGCGAAGCCTCTCTGAATATTGAAGACATGGAAGATTCTGAAATGTATATACCGCAGACTAACGAAGAATTGAAACCAAAAATAGGGATGATATTTGACTCAATAGAAGAAGGAAAAGATTTTTATACAAAATATGCAAGGGAGGGAGGGTTTGGCATACGTAACTCGTCTACGGGATATCATTCAAAAACAAAAGAGTTACAATCTAAGGTTATTGTATGCGCTAAGGAGGGAACTCCCAATATAAGGCCAAGGCCTTTGGATGTTGAAGTTAAACGAAGAAGAAATGTTGTAAGAGCGGGTTGTAAATCATATATTCGGTTTACCAAAAATTCAGAAGGAAAATGGTCTGTCACAAAGTTTACGGAAGGGCACAACCACCCTCTTGCAATACCAAGTAAAACTCATTTGTTTCCATCGCACCGTCAAATTACCCCAACAAAGAAGGTATTGTTTAAACAAGCAAGAACATCAAATATAGGCATTTCAAAAACTATCTCACTTTTGGGAATTCAATCTGCTGGGTACGAGAACATTGGTTGCACAGAAAAAGATATCAGAAATTTGAATCAGAAGGAAAAACATGTTGAAAAGGAATATGATGCGTATAATTTATTGGAGCATTTTAAAACTCAGCAGGAAAGTAATCCTAGTTTTTTTTATGCTTTCGAATCTGATGATGAGGATAGATTAACACACTGCTTTTGGACTGATGGTAGGGCAAGAAAAGCATACTACTATTTTGGGGATATTGTTGTATTCGATACAACATATGAAACAAATCAGTACTCAATGATATTTGCACCTTTTACTGGAATTAATCACCATGGTCAGTCAACAGTTTTTGGTGCTGGATTTTTAAATGATGAAAAAATAGAGTCATTTGTTTGGTTGTTTCAGAAGTTTCTAGAAGCCATGAGTAATAAAGAGCCCGAAGTCATCATCACTGATCAGGATCCGGCAATGACAGCTGCTATTCGGATAGTACTCATACGAGCACATCATCGATTCTGCATGTGGCATATCATGAGTAAGGTTTCTGAAAAATTAGGTGCAACGGCATATGATAATAATTTTATCAATCCTTTTAAACATTACATTTGGAACTCAGAGACTCCTAATGATTTTGAGGCAAAATGGAAAGATATGATTGAAAACAATGCAATGCAAGGTAACAAGTGGTTGACATCTTTATACGAAATTCGTGCTAAATGGATACCTGCATACTCTATAAATATTTTTACAGCAGGATGCAGGACAACACAGCGTAGTAAAAGTATGAACTCATTTTTTTCCAACTATGTGAGGAAGAAAAACACATTAGTTGAATTTTATACCAATTTTCAAATGGCAATCAAGAGAATGAGGCATCGTGAGTTAGAAGCCGACCATAGTTCTATTAATAGTAAGCCACAGATGAAAACAACTTTTGCAATGGAAAAACAAATGGCAACTATTTATACACGGGGCATATTTAACATATTTCAAGATGAACTGATCGAAAGCATGCAATACGGTGCAAGTCCAACAAATATGGATGATTGTTCTATTACCTATACGGTAAAGAAAGAAGGAGAATTAAAATTGAAAATTGTGAAATATACGAAAGAAAATAATGAAGCAAGTTGCAGCTGCAAAATGTTTGTGACTGAAGGGGTTCCATGCAGACATCTGTTACTCGTCCTGAGATTGTAATTTGTCACCTCTTTACCGTATCATTATATATTGAATAGGTGGACTATAAATGCACTGGCTAATCCTGTATTTGATGTTGCCGGTGTCGAACTTCGTGGAAGTCATAATACAACATCATATACATCTACAGATGAATGGTCTCAAATCCTGCAAAAGTGCATCTTTAAAGCAAAATCTTCACCTGAAGCTGGGAAGCTTTTCCACGATGCATTGGTGAATATTAATCAAGAATTGGATCAGTTGAAATCAAGTCAAGATCAGAATGAAAGAAGTTATGATTCCATTGTAACGTCATATCCACCCCAAATATATATTCGGCCACCAGATGTTTCAAAAACTAAAGGCAGTGGGAAGAGATTTAAGGGAGGAAAGGAGATGTTTATGGAGCAAGCTAGAACTAAGGATTGTTTATGTCATGGATGTGGAATACGAGGAGCGGATCATGACAAACGTAATTGCCCTGTATTACGAAAAATTGTTGAGTCACAAGGTTCAGTGGCATCTCCTAATGAAGGTATTTTTTTTGTGAATAGATTTCCTCAAATGAATATTTTCCTCAAATAAGTTTAATAATATGATATCTTTATTTTTTATGTAACAGAATGCACAAATCTAGATTGAGAAGAGAAATGAGCTTTTCATTGGGGTGTCACATACTGTGATGATCTTGGCAGGTAAAAGCTTGTATCTTTATTTTCTTTTTGTGTGATATATATGCAAGTATTTGTAATATATGATGGCTATGTGGTGGACTATGATGTGGACCAATGTAATTTATTGATAAATTGATGCACTTTTTTTATGTGTAATTTATCAATAATGACGCATAATGAGGAGTGATAGGCTGCGGCGTGCGGCATGGCAATAGATGTGGTGTGTAGCTTGGACCGTCCGATTGGTTTGGATCGAACGGTCTCTTTATGTGCGTTGTGAAGTGGGATTACAGAAGCGACAAAAACAAATCGTGCATGACTTCACGTCCCTTCACGTCAGCTTTGATGGGGATGGTTTTGAGGAATGAGAATCCTATATGGCCTCCACACTTGACAAGCTTCAACAGGAACACTTGCTTGGCCTTAAGTCTTGCTAATAATGTTTGGGGTTTGAGATTTCATTATATTCAATGTTCTACTTCTTTGATGTTTCACTTATCTTTTATCTTTGCAGTGAATAGTTGACGGGTGACTTGACTCCTTTGATCCCCAATCAAGATGATAATTGGTGTTTAGAATCCTTGTTATTCCACTATCCTCAATGAATAGTTCTGATGATATATTTTGTTTTGCAGGAGGGAAGCTTTTTTTAACTCCGCCAATGTAGAGCTATAACTAGCTTTGCATTGCCGGTCCCAAGCCCGGGTAAAGGAGGAGGGAAAAAGGTTAATCCCTACGTATAAAAGGCCAACCTGTTGTATAGCAAGCCTCAACTGCAGCAAGACTGAGTATTACGGTCTGACCCTGCTTTTCCTAGGTGAGATGCCTGAGTTTCATAGTGTAATAATGCCTTGTAAAAAGTAAGGTGAAGCCTTAATGATTGCTATAAAATTCTGCATCTACTTAATTCTGCAATATCTTGTTTGCCGTCTGTGATATTTGAAACTTAATATATGAGAATGTATTAATTTCTGTGCTGATCTACTTTTGTTCATTCTGCCAATTTTTTGGTGCAGAATTCAACTTGGGCAGCCTGTAACTATCAAAGTCGCAGCCAATTTAGTTAGATTATTGTCATACCAGAACAAGGTAGTCCAACCCTGTTTTTCAATTATTTAAGTGCTTGGGCATTGTTTATATACAGTTGTCCTTTGGAGAACCATCCTACCTAAGTTTTCTCTAGGATAACGTAGGTTTTTTGTGTCTTGCTCTTCCTCGATCATATGTCTTGCTCCGTTATTGCATGAGATACCACAAATATGTCTTGCTCCGTTTTTGTATTTAACATCAGACCTTGACACATCCCCAGTGCATGATGCATGAACCGAACATAAACCTGCAATTGTAATTATCAAGGTGTATCACACGGAATTCATCATGTTCTGCACCTTATATTTTTTCTGTGTGCAAATTTCATTATCATCCAGAACATGCTCCAGACTGGCCTGATTGTTGGTGGATGGGACAAGTATGAAGGTGGTCAAATTTATTCGGTGCCCCTTGGAGGGACAATTTTGAGGCAGGCTTTTGCAATTGGAGGTATAACATTGGACTTCAAGTTCATGCTACGGCTTCTTTCGCAAATGAAATGCATATATTTTGCTTGACATCATTCAATGCATCCTTTGTTTACAGTTTTATCGGTCTTTCTATTCATATAAGCAAAAATGGAGTGAGCAAATATCGAAAATGGAGTGAGCAAAATATCGAAGTGAGCATATATCGAAGTGAGGATGCAAAAAATGGAGTGAGCAAATATCGAAATGTTCGAACCCAAAGAAAATAACATCTCAATTGAAAGAAAATGCAATGGTTTTTCTTCAAGTTCTCAACAATCTATTGTGACTTGAGACTTCGAACTTCTGGGAAGTACAAGTATGACATTTGGGGCCAAAATTTTTACCAAACATCCTCATAGGGATCTTCTTTTGCCAGCATGAAAAACTGCTCTAGTATTATCATTTTTGTACAAATATTGTTGTGTGCCCCTTGGTGTTATTTTCCATTTAGTGATTAAGACAAAGGCAAAGCTAAGAGTAAGTATTGGCTAACCACTTGTCTTATCGTGGTTTATTGGCGATTATAGTATTGTCATAGGAGTAGCACTGTTGTAGGTAGAGGGCATAGAGTTAGACAAGGTCATGTGCCTTGGCGTGACCAAGCTTCAAGTGGGAGTCTTGGGTGACCACCTGGTCTTCAAGCACAACCTGGTGCCTAGGTTGCTTCTTAACCGACCTAGGTGACACCTTGACTACTTTGAGGATACATTTTATGTTGAGACCGAGAGCATGGAAAAATAAATCATGGAGTGCACAATTGCATTGTGTGAGATCCTCACTTGGTGGAGACTCATGTTCTGGATAGAGACGAAGTCATGAGAGCATCACTCTACAAAGTAGAAATATATTGAGTTATGTAATAGTGATCATCTTTGTCGGTTTGTGGTACTAGCATAACATTGTGCAAGTTTTATTGTAGGACTTTGGTCAAGCAACCACATCAAAATCAGGGTTCATACACCTGTACAATTAAATGATGCACTTCAAAGTAAATTAAACAAGTCAATTAAGGTTCGTATGTACGTATGGAAGAACTGTAAGGATAGGGTATATTACACCAATTGAGAACAAAATGATGAAGAGCAAATTAAGATGTGACTCATTTAAGAAGAGGGTCTGATATTGTTGTGGAGGGTCAAGAAAGAGTGGAAGACGTGAAATAAAGTTGATGGAAGTTTTTAGAGAAGATATGGGAAAACTTGCAGTGAACATAGATAGAGCCCTTTACTGAAATTACTAGTGAAGTAGTATTCATAAAGCCGACCCCAATATATGGGACAAGTGTAACTAGTGGAGAAGTTGAAATCATTGGGGTGTGTAACTTGCAGCTTGGGTTTATCAGGTTCCAAAGCTTGGTGATATTCAAAGCATTGTACTAGGTTCCTAGTTACTTTCTGTCGGACCCAAGTGTAAGGATCATGGAGTTGATGATTCTATTCCGGGTGGAAATGTGGCGGTCCAAGGAGGAGACTTACATAGTTATTTGTCAATTGCAGCTTTCAGGGTTGACTTGTTTCTCGTTGACCCATCTAGTTAAATTTTCATAGTGCTTTGCGATAATCCTTGAATTGTTAATGGTCTATAACCCTGTGTTCTTTTCCTGGACGCTACAAATTGATCCATTCCCAGGTTTTGTTTCCATAAAACCACCTATGCGCCATCTGTGCAGATATTGTATTCACCAACTTCTCACATCTGGTTCGGATAGGGAGGTACATGCTTTCACCATTAGGATGGGGGAGGTACAGTTGGATTTACATACCATATGTGTATGGTTGAGAAGGGAAGTTTTTTTTTTTTTTTTTTTTTTTTGAGGAATTCCTCTCCGAGAAGGAGAGGATGGGGTTAAGCCGTACCCCAAGCTATTTTATTAAATAGGGAAAATTACAGAGTACAAAGAAAAGGGGTCATAACGCCTGACTGCTTGGGAGATAGGGCTTTAGACCAAGAAAGAATCATCCTCTTGAATTTCTCCCACCTCCGCTATAGATAATTCCACTCTGGAGAAGACCCGAGCATTCCTCTCCCTCCAAATACACCAACAGAGCCCGATAACTAGGAGATCCCAAGTAGATCTGAGATCGCTAGTAATCCTCTTCGCCCGCCAAACAGTCCAAAAAGAGCGCATAGAACCCGGATGGCCCTTAATGAGAAATCTGTGCTTAAGCATCCTCCACAGCTTACGGGAGTAGGCGCAACGGAGAAGCAGATGGTTGACATCCTCCCTAAAGGCGAGGCAAAGCGGGCACGAAGAATCTGGGACATTCGGATTATTCCGAAGGCGAAGATTAACTCTGGTGAGAATCCGCTCCTTGATCGCCAGCCACATAAAGATCCGGGTCTTGAGAGGAGCTGGAGCTTTCCAAAGATGCGAGGCGATAGGACAGATTAGCCCTCCTGCATTGAAGAAACGATAGAAAGACCGGACCGAGAAGGCTCCAGAAGTCTCCCACTTCCAAAGAGAGGAGTCTCTAGCGGGGCTGAGGACAAAGGAAGCGAGGATGCCGTAAAGCTCTGCAAGTTGCTCCTGCTGCGAGGGGTCCAGATTCCTTCTGAATTTCACTGACCAAGAAGTAGCTCCTATCGATGTGGAAACCTGAGAACGGACTGTCGCATTCTGGTCCCAAGCTACATCAAAAAGATCCACAAAAAGTGAAGTGAGAGTGATATCACCGACCCATTGATCTAACCAGAACTTAATGTTCCTCCCGTCTCCTAGAACCAGCTTAGTGCCACAGCGGAATGCCGAACCAACTCGGCAAATACCCTTCCAGAACGAGGATATCTTGCCCGATCGACGGCTTCTAGCTTGAAGAGGGGAAAACCGCCTAAAGTAGCGATCTCTAATGATGTTAGACCAATGATCACCCTGGTCGTTCTGCAAGCGCCACCACCATTTGCCCAATAGCGCTCGGTTGAAGTCTCTCAAATTAATGACCCCCAGTCCTCCCTGAGGTTTGGATTTACAGGCGACACCCCACTTGACAAGGTGGTAAGCTCCCGATGTGCCATCTGCTCCTCTCCAAAGGAAATGGCTTCTGATACTGTCAATCTTCCTAATCACCCAAGAAGGAACAAAATAGAAAGCCAAGAAATAGGAAGGAATGGCGGAGAGAACAGAGTTAACCAGACAAAGGCGACCTCCAATAGACAGGTGTCTGCTCTTCCAGTTCGAGAGGCGAAAGTCCACTTTCTCGATCACTTTAGACCATTGAGCTCTAGAAATGGATTTGTTGCTTATCGGGAGACCTAAGTACTTCATTGGAAGATCATCCAACCGACAGTTCAGAAGCGAGGCGGCTCTAACTGCTAGATCTTCCGAGGCCCCCACAGCGAATAGAGAACTCTTGAGGAAATTAATCCTCAAGCCCGAACAATACTCCAGACCATAAAGAAGGATCTTCAGCACTGCGATCTGTTCAATCTTTGCTTCACAGAAGAGGATAGTGTCGTCAGCGAAATGAAGATTGGAAATGTGCCAGGAAATACCTCGGACTCCTCTGATGAGATTATTCGCATTAGCCCGCAATAAGATAGCATCGAAAGCGTCCACCGCGAGAATGAAGAGGAACGGAGAGATGGGACATCCCTGTTTCAGCCCCTTCTTAACCAGGAATTGGCTTCCCAACTCTCCATTCACGGAACATGATAGCTTGGAAGAAGAAAGGCAATCAGAGACCCAACGCAACCAAATCTCTGGGAATCCTTTGGCTCTAAGAGTAGAAAGAATGAAATCCCAGTGCAATCTGTCAAATGCCTTCTCGAAATCCAGCTTGAAGATGAAGCCCTCTTCTCTCTTTTCCTTCAGATGGTAAATAACCTCCTGAACTGAAGCCACGCTGTCCAAAATAAGGCGGCCCTTGATGAACGCAGACTGGGACTTACTGATGATCAAATCCATAAAAGGGGCCATCCTGTTCGCTAGAATCTTCGTGATAATCTTGTAAATGCAGTTGGAAAGGCTGATCGGTCGGAAATCTGATACTGATTCCGCACCCGGCCGCTTCGGAATGAGAACGAAGATAGAATAGTTGAGGCTATGCAGCGGAGCCGCTCCTGAGAAAAAATCCTGAACGAATCGAATGACATCCGGGGAGATGCAGTCCCAGAACGACTGGAAGAAGAACATTGGAAAACCGTCTGGTCCAGGAGCCCCATCTCCTGACATCTCCATCACCGCTCTCCTGATTTTCTCGACTGAAAAATCTCTCCCAATATCAGCACCTTCCGGAAGACGCCCCATAGGAAGATTGTCCCAGTCTAGCGAGGCGGAGGAGGAAGGGAGTTCCCTGAAGTAATTCCTAAAATGGTCCCCAACCCCTCGAAGAATAGAATCTGTGCTGGAGAGAATCTGGCTCCCCACTTCAAGACTCCCTATGAAGTTCTGTTTCCTTCTTTGATTCGCGACCTTGTGGAAGTAGGAGGTGTTGCGGTCCCCTAGCAGCACCCATTTGTCTCGAGATCGCTGCTTCCAAATAATCTCCTCTCTCTTCAACATTTCTAAGAGATCCTGGCGCGATTAAATGAGGGCGTTCAACTCCTCATCGGAAAGTTGGGACTGCTCTTCTTTGACTTCCAGGTCACTGATACGCTTAAGAAGAAACTTCTTACTAGAAAGGACATTGCCGAATTCCGATCGCTCCCAGCCGCGAATCTTCTGCCTAAGAACCCGGAACTTGCGGACTAAGTTCCTAGCAGAGTTGGAGTCCACCGGGGTTTGAGACCACCACTTACGGACAAGGTCGTCAAACCCCGGGCTCTCTCGCCAAGCCTTCTCAAACCGAAACCTCCTCTGGGGCCTACCGAGGCTAGGACAGGAATCCAAAATAAGAGGAACGTGATCCGAGACCACTGATTGGAGAGAGGACTGAATAGAGTTGGGAAAGAGGCCATCCCACTCTCCTGAGGTAAGAAACCTGTCTAATCTAGCAAACGAGGGGGACTCCCTTCTGTTAGACCACGTAAAAAGTCGACCCTGCAGGGGAAGGTCAGAGAGATCGAATTGACGAATAAAGGCCGAAAAATCCTCCATAGCACCCCTGTGGCCCGGGCCCCCACGTCTCTCGTGGCTGAACCGTGTAACGTTGAAGTCGCCTCCCACTACCCATGCTCCTGGGTTGGCAGAACGAAACAAGGAAAGCTCATCCCAGAATGCTTGGCGAACCGACATGTCATTCGGACCATAAACCGAAGAGATCACACAAACAGCATTATCACGTCGAGAGCGCAGAGAGACAGAAAGAGAGAAAACTCCGATAAAAGAACTGATAAAGTCAAAAAGGTCCTCTCTCCAACCCACAAGGATCCCACCAGAAGAGCCGATCGCATCCAGGGTCGCCCAGCGAGAAATCTTGCAACCTGCCAAACTCCGAAGAAAAGAAGGATCCGGCTGGGAGGTTTTGGTCTCCTGGAGACAAACAACATCAACCCTGTGGAGAGAGCAGAAGAGAGATACAGCTCGGCGTTTATCCAAGTCGCCCAAACCCCTAACATTCCAAGAGAGTATAATCATTACAATTACTGGCCGGAGGCCAAAACCCTCTCTCGCTCAAGAGTCTGCGAGGAAGCCAAAAATTCCTTGGCAGCTTCGACATCTCCCCCAAAAGAGAATCCGCAGGAAGTAGCGATCTGTATAATCGATTCCGGGTCCAGCAGATTCAAGAGAAGCCCAAAATCTTCCACGGCTCTCGACGCCAAAAAACTCCGCAGATCTCGCATCAGGTCCCCGGTCCTCTGCGTCCGCCTGACGTACGTCCGGATGCTTGGTGCCCCTGTCACCACAGCAGGAGCTATCAAAGAATCCCCAATCGGGTTAGGATCCAAAGACCCCTCAAAAGAATCCGACTCCACCGGTGGATCTCCCAAAGGAACCGGCTCCACCGGTGGATCTCCCAGCGGTTCCCCTACCGCAGGGGGATCCCGAGAATCACTGGGAGGAGAAACCGAACCCGCGTTGATCACGGGAACCACAATCACAGGGTCTCCAAATCCGGGGTGGTCATCCGACAAATCCGAAGAATTCAAACCAGTAACGGGACTCACCGGTCTGGGGCTATCCGGTCTAGGAGAAGTCCGGCCTGAGTCTAGACCGGTGGACCGGGAGGACTGACCTGCCTCCTGCTGCCTGGGCGCGAAACCGGAGTCTGAGGAAGGCCCCGAGGAAGGAGACTCCGAGAACGAGATCTCTGAAACCCTGATACTCAAGTCAAAGAAGAAATCCCCAAAACGAGCAACGAGGGAAGAGGGGATAAGGGACGGGTTGATCGTACGGAAGGAGACCACCAGCTCACTAAGGTCATTTGTATCCTCAAGATCATTACGAACATCCACCACTTCACCAAACTCGGCAAGAAGAGATTGCATGGACGGGCGGTTCCAACAAGGAATCGGAACTCCCGAGATAAAAAGGTCAACCAGAGACCGAGAACAAACACCAGAGGAACGATGGGAGGGGGTCCACGCAGAGGCCAAAAGACTGAGGGAACCTACTTCTAAGGAAACTCGACTGACAACCGAATGCCTGGCATAGGGGGAAGGAAACTCAACCAGGAACTCAGAAGGGCCCAAGCTCCAGGTAGGAAATGACCACTCAGACTGCCAGAAAGTCGAGAAAGCTGCAGAGATCTCAGCAGGGCTCATGGTACCCTCAGGTGAGGTGATAACTACACACGAATCCAGCTTCGCCACCAAGAAGTTAGAGGCAGAAGACTCTGGAATGGCAACGAAAGCAGAGGGAAAGGCCCTGGGTGGAGTAGGAGGGTGGAAAGCTGGTTGGTTATGAACTGATGGGGCTCGGATCACCCGCAGGGGACAGGCAACCGAGGAGTGGCCAATCCCTCTACAAATCCAACAGACCATCGCGTTACGGCAGGAGGACCGGAGATGGTCCTTACTACCACACCTGAAACAACTTCCCTTAGGGAAAGGGGGATGGAGAGAACCTGGACTTGGAGCTCCAGAGGAAGGAGGGACAACCTGGGAGGACGGAGCTCGCGGAGGGGGAAGAGGAGGTTGGGAAGGAAGGGGAAGAAGAGGAGGAAGGCTGGAAGGGGGAAGAGGAGGAGACGGGTTAAGCGGTGGGGGGTGACTGAAAAGGTGTGAAGCCCAAGAGGTCGGACGAGACCCCTCGGTTCCCGAGGCCGCTCTGACCTCACCATCATGGCGGGGTTCTCTCTGAAGAGACCCACCGCCGATCCTCTCTGAGCATGCTGCCGGGCCCCACGAGCACTACCCCTGCGGGCCCCTGGATCCAGATCCCTCCACCGACCATTCTGGATCTTAGGGTTAAAAACTGGAAGCCGGGCCCACGCCGACGGCTCAGCCGTCAACCCTCGCCGCCAGACACCATTGAGAACCGTCGGGTTGAGCGCTGGATCTTGGTGAAGGCGCCTCGTCCTAGGGTTCCACAGGGGTCGCCTAGAATCGCCAGAGAGACGCTCTCCGTACCCTCTCGGGAATTGGAAGCGTAATTTTTAAGTTATGGAAAGAATGAGGGAAAGAACCCATTTCCTAGTGAATTCGAATTCCCAGGAATAGAACAGGACCTAAGAGATAGGATATGTGTTATTATTCTATCTTCTAATTTTTTTTTCCTTTAAAATCTTCGTATGGAGACAAGGACACAAATCAGTGCATTCTGAGTTACATGGCATATCTTTCTGCTTTCGAAGCTTCGTGCTCTCTCTCAATTCAGATTTTGCAAGAAGTTTGTATATAAATGATGCACTTTATAATTATTGTTGAATGTAAAGTACAGGCTTTGTAGCCAAATTCTTGACAATGGCGCAGCTGTTCTTCACTGGTTGTTTCTAATTTTGCAGGCTACATGCTCAGGCTCTCACCCTGGCTGCATTAGCTGGCGCTGCTCTGGTGGAATTCGCTGACCAACGGGCAAAATCCAAATCGAAGACGGACAATATGCAGAGCAATTCCCTGCATTAGATGCACATTCGCTGAAGGATTAGAATGTGACAAGCAACAAAATGTTCTCGCCTCTCTTTTGTCCTCACCATCTTGAACAGAACAAAGTCCGATGCATAAGGGGATAATTAGCTGTTTGAATGGCTCCGAGGAGGATCCTTTTTGCTGCAATCAGGAGTCATGTATGAGCATAAAATTTGGGCAACTGCTTCCTACCTTCTTTTGCTTGTTGCTTTCGAATACGGGTTTAGCTGAAAGACCGTGAGCGCGACATTTTAAGTTTGTTTAAGATGGTTTATTATCTTGAAGCCATCGTTGTTAAAAACTTTTCATTGTTCTGATTGATTGACTTGATTTGTTGATCTAGATATCTTGATGGGGGGTATGAATGAAATTTCCTGCAAAAAAGCACATATATAATTTTTTTCCCTACTATATAATCAATAAATCAATACAATCTATGGTATGATTAGTTTTTTGTTGGAGAGGTTATTAGGGGTTCTTATTGTGAATACCTTCACCAAAAAAAAAAGAGGGTTAATTTAATTATACTTGCCTCCCAGAGATTTGCCTAAACTACACTGACCTCCCGCTTATTCTGTGATTTAAACTCCTCTCCCTTCTTAGCAATAAAATCCTATCAATCAGCTACGTAACGTTTTAATTGGCTATAATTTGCCATGTTGAGCCATTGAATGCTGACGATAAATGAAGAAACACAACATGTACATTCAATTTGCTATAATTTGCTACAATTTGCGACAATTGTCTCATCTTGAATAATAGTTGAAAAACTGGATTACCAAAGCCGGTTACAAAAAAGCCAGGTTACTAGGCCAAATGTTTTTTATAGTTTAAATAAACCATAAAGAAACAACACAATCAGTACAAATATTATTTTTTTCTGTCGATTCTCTAGAATATTAATCATTTTCTCCAGCTGCTCTAGCATTATCATCAATTCGTGCTTCACTTCACCACTTGATAGCTCACGATCATCACTCCATTCGAAGAAACCGCAACCTCTATCATGAGGGTCCTGCCAAAAACATTATTATTATGGTCCTAAGAGTTCAAATTGATTAAACAAAATATGATAATATATTAATTCATTATGAGATTACTAAACATACCTTATTAGTTGGACAAATGAAAAATCGTCTCCCTCTACTATGTTCTTTTGATGATGTAAGTTCCTTACATTCACCCATTCCACATGGGCAATGTCTAATCCTTCTTTGATAACCAGACGAATAACTCTTGCTACTAACACTTATCCTATTAAATTCACCAAGTGATACCATTAGTTTGACAAAAAGATTATACACATTACGCAAGGATGCACGGTAAAATAAAGTAAAACGAAGCTAGAGATTTTTGAGTAAAAAAAAAAAGGTTTAAAGCTAGATCTTTGAGTTAAAAAAAAAAGGTTTAAAGCTAGAGATTTGGGGTTAGTGTGTAACCTGTTGCGATTTGGGGTTTCTCCGATTTGGGTGCTGAAATCTCATACTTAGTATATAATAACTTGTTCTGCTTGGTAAATCAATATGTGTCTAACCTCATACTTAGTATATACGAAGCACAGATTTAGTGTGTAACCTCATACGAAGCATAGATGGCTGAATGAGATATACATGCACTCAACATCACATGGCCGAGTGCACAGTTTAGGAACTCAGCTTGTAATGATCGAGTGTAAAAAGAGGAAGGAGAGGAGAGGGGAGGAAGGTGGAAAGAGGAGAAACGAGGAAGGAAGGATAAGGCGGCGGTAGATTTCATGGGGCCGGCGGCGGTGGATGCGAAAGGAGGAGGTGGGCGGTGTCCTGCAGAGAATGGGCGGAGGCGGTGGCGTGCTTGAGTTGCCCCCATCCATGGCACAGGGGTGGGATCGGATTCTTTCTTTTTTTTTATTTGTAAATGTGTTGTCCCTAGTAATCCTTGTGCGGTTAGTGGCACGGACCCATGGTGCTGGGCTCACATCCATGTGTGCTCCTGCTAAAAATACGGGAAGAGAACAGAAAAAACGAGAAATATAAATGAAAAATGAAAAATGCCTTGTTAAAATCCATAATCAGCACCCAGACCTGGTCATCCACGATTCTATACGCCACTCCAACTCAAGAAAAGGTCCGAAGCTTAAAAAGAAACACAAATTTTTTCAAGAAAATCCAGATATTTTAGCAAAGGATAGAACTTCGAAATTATTTGAGGACAAAAAATAAAATGACGATCTATGTCGTATCGAGAGAGGAGGGAGAGAGTTCACCTTCATGTAAATGGAGGAACGGGGGTGGAGCTCGCTTACCCGCTGCGAGAGACGGCGGAGGGGCGCAAGAGAAGAGTAGGATACGTGCTCGGTGAGAGAGAGACCTCAGATCTGAGCTCCGGCGAAAGGGATCTGAGCTCGGCGGCAAGAGGGATTAGAGCTCGGCGGTGAGAGGGATCTGAGCTCGGTGAGAGAGAGAGAGAGACCTCAGATCTGAGAGAAAGAGAGAGAGAGTGCGGTCTCTTTTCGGGTTTTTTTTTTATAATCCACACCGATCTGAGCTCCGGCGAGAGGGATCTGAGCTTCGGCGAGAGGGATCGTGGCTCCGGCGAGAGGGATCTGAGCTCGGCGGCGAGAGGGATCTGAGCTCAGTGAGAGAGAGAGAGAGAGACCTTAGATATGAGAGAAAGAGAGAGAGAGAGTGCGGTCTCTTTTCCCTGCGCTCAGAAATCTGAAGATTTGTACGGTTTTTTTTTTATAATCCGCACCGATCTTGGACCGTCCGATCAAAACCAATCGGACGGTCCAAACGCCACGCCGCATCTATTACCACACCGCAGCATAGCATTCATATATATATATATATATATATATATATATATATATATATATATATATATATATATATATATATATATATATATATATATATATATATATATATATATATATATATATATATATATATATATATATATATATATATATATATATATATATATATAGGGTCAGGATCGGATGACCCAGCAAATTTTGACCCATTAATAACCCAGCACCCTTTGAGGCACTTAGAGGTTATAGAATGGGCTGATTTTTTGTAGGGATGTTGTTTATGGTATGTTGATCATCCTCACAAAAAATTAGCCCATTCTAAAACCTCTAGGTGCATCAAATGCGCACTTCAAATCAACGGTTTTTGACTGTCAATTTTAACCGTTGATTTGAAGAGCACCCTTTGATGCACCTAGAGGTTTTAGAATGGGCTGATTTTTTGTGAGGATGATCAACATATCATAGACAACATGTCTACAAAAAATCAGCTCATTCTAAAACCTCTAGATGCCTCAAAGGGTGCTGGGTTATTAATGGGTCAAAATTTTGATGGGTCATCCGATCCTGACCCATATATATATATATATATATATATATATATATATATATATATATATATATATATATATATATATATATATATATATATATATATATATATATATATATATATATATATATATATATATATATATATATATATATATATAATATTTTAGGGTTTTGTGGGGGGGACAAACATTTAATTGCGGTCAGAGACAAACCGTAAGAGATAAACACAGCCGTTCATTACTGTTAATGGTCATGATTCAAGACCATTACCCGTCTCTCTCTCTCCGCTCACTCACGCCTCACGATCACAGCCATCCGCTCACTCAGCCGTCTCTCCCTCTTCGCTCACTCACGCCTCACAATCACAACCATCCGCTCACTCAGCCCTTTCTCTCTCTCTCTCTCTCTCTCTCTCTCTCCTGTCTGTTACGTTATCCCAGCCCCCTCACCAACTCTCTCTCTCTCAGCCGTTTATTGCTGTTAATGGTCACGATCACAACCATCCGTTTCAGCCCGCGATCATCTCTCTCTCTCTCTCTCTCTCTCTCTCTCTCTCTCTCTCTCTCTCTCTCTCTCTCCGCTCACTCAGCCTCACGCCCCTCCCTACTAGCGAGACCCAGACCCCGCGCCCTCTCTCTCTCTCT
Organism: Chamaelirium japonicum; assembly: GCA_947650365.1. Taxonomy (NCBI): domain Eukaryota; kingdom Viridiplantae; phylum Streptophyta; class Magnoliopsida; order Liliales; family Melanthiaceae; genus Chamaelirium; species Chamaelirium japonicum. The sequence goes on along the minus strand of OX393560.1, from coordinate 38,776,569 downwards.
CCCGTCTCTCTCTCTCCCGTCTGTTACTCTCTCTCTCTAAATCTCTCTCTCTCTCTCCCAGGCTCCCCTCTCCCCAAATCCCGGGCCTCTCTCTCGCTGCCAGCCAGGCCCCGCGCCCTCTCTCCAAATCCCGGCCGCCCCTCTCTCGCTGCCAGCCAGGCCCCGCGCTCTCTCTCTCTCTCTCTCTATCTCTTTCTCTCCTTCTAAGCCCCCCCCCCCCCCCCGAACACTCTAGGCTGCGATCGGGTTAATGGGTTTAAGGCCCAAATCCCCTTCTGATTCTTTCCCCCTAAAATCTAGCCCAAATCTCCGGCGATCACCTCTCTTCAAACGCCCCAACATGGAAAGCAAAATCCAGCCCAAATCTCCGGCGATCACCTCTCTTCAAAGGCCCCGACATGGAAAGCATCTCGCGAGCACCTCCTCAATAGCACTCGAATTGCAGAAGAGAAAGAGAGATCTCCATCACCGTCCGCAGCTCCTCTATCCACCAGGTATGACCCCCCTCTCCTCTCTCTTTCTCTCTCTCGGTTCGGTGCCGCGAGGTGGATGTCCCCCATCTCCTCTTGGTTCAGTTATTTGTTTTTGATTTCAATAAGCTGAAAGGGCTGGATTTGTAAGGAAGAGGAAATTTGCAGGTGGTAATCATGAATGATTCATCTCCTTCAAATTAAAGAAATACTGTTATGTTTCTCTTAAGTCGTTTAACATTTTTTCTTCTAATGCTTATCTGTTTCTAATGTTGCAGCCCATTCCCAATCATAAAATCCATTGGCGGTCTCTAGAAGGCCTTCAAATTCCATTTTGCATTGCATTTTGCTATATTTTTTGCTACCAAAAACTGAGGTTTTCCTATGTTCCAAGTGATTGACCCAATCTGGAATTAGTCAGAAACTATTATTTTCCTGCTATATGGTGACGATCGATTTCCTCTAATGACTCTTTTTTCAATATCTCAATTTGCAACATATTTGTTGAATTTAGAAAGTGTTGTTTAACCCAATCTTTAATTAGTCAGAAACTATTATTTTCCTGCTATATGGTGACATTCGATTTCCTCTAATGACCCTTTTTTCAGTATCTCAATTTGCAACATCTTTGTTGAATTTAGAAAGTGTTGTTTCCTTCAATAAGACGCTCATTGTTTAAGTATCTTGATGTCATATTTTTGTTTATCATCTGTTAAAGGGTAAACGTCATCCGAGAGGTCATTACTATATTCGAGATCCCTAAGAAACCAGTGGGCATGAGCCGCATGACATCATCTATTTAGGGGGTTCATTGCCATATCTGAGAGGCCACAACAATTAGTTGCAATGTACAGGTAAAAGATGCTATAAGTAGGTCGATCTGGGGTTTCAACAAAAAAAAAATGGTAAAACCTTTTTTAGGCACCTAATGACAGGAAAATAGTGATCGAAGGAGGGTATCGGTTCATATCGGACTGCATAGCTACATTGGGGTAAATGAAGTATTCAAACAATCTTGGTGATCCCTAGGTTCTGTTTTCAATAGGATCAGAAAGCAAGGCAAATCACTTAATCACCCACTATGCAATTTCACTACCTTTGGATGGATAACACTCTGATCCTTTTTGCGAATCCTTTTTATCAAAAGGTTCACCGTTCATAAGTCCTTAATTTCTTTCCTCCAAATATTCTGAGGAATCATTATAAACCATGGCACCTAGAAATTTCTTTACCTTCAGTGCAAACTCTGCAATGCTATCCAACAATATTACCAAGAATGTTCTCAGTAACACGCTACTAATATCCAACTAGAAAGCCTAGAACATCAAGAATGATGCAATGAGCATGGTAAGTAGCTGATGCCTTTTCTTGATATGTATGAAGAATGAAGAGAGGGTTTTTCATGTCACTTCAGAGTCAATTGCACAACCATAATTTCCTTAATAGCTTTATGAGTCATCAGCTTTGCATGCTTGCTTGCAGAGGCGCTGTTCGATTCTTTCCAAAAGGGCAATCTTCGTGCAAAATAGAAGTAAGAGTGCTTTATCTGTTGTTTTTAGTGAACAATACTTGGTGGCTACCCTATGTGTCGGTAGACCCAGCACAATATCAAGAATTGGGGTTGGGGGGTTGGGGTGGGTTATGCCTAAATATCATTTAGTTATGGGGGTGTAAGTCAATTTTTTAAGAGGGTAAATCTAAAATAGATTAAAAAGGGGGTGACTTACTGATTAACATATAATTTTGGAGGGGTAAGTCAATTTTTTCCTAGATTAAACATTGGAAAATAATTGTTTTTTGCTCCACCTATGTGGTCGTAGATTAAACATTAGTATGCATTGAGAAATAACTAGAAGATATATAGATTAATGAAAAATATTTGAAGTTATAAGTAGTATGGTATTTGTACGTACACATGAATTTCTTCAAGTGAAAATAAACATTCAATATCAACTCAATGCAACATGTCGTATGAATATTGAGCAAATAATATCGTCATAAGCATGAATAACATGAACTTGGCAATAATATAGAAGGAAGAGGTGGGAGAATAGTTGTGTATGGGTCATGCATGGGCTTAGTTTGTTTTTGTGTTGAACGAAGAGGTGGGAGAATAGTTATGGCCCACCCGCCTACTGACCTAATGGTCCAATGCCTTTATTAACTTTACCCCTGCATTATGCTCTGTTGTGTTTGAAGCCAGAACTAAATCACAGACATTATTTTAGATGCCATTTGGGCTGAGTGCTACTCATTGCATGGGCTGGATGTAACAAACTGATGTGATACGTACCATATTTTTGTTGTTGGGTGTTTTTGTGCCAATTTTATGATGTTAGTGTTTTTACTCCGGATGTTTGGTGAGGCATCTGGACCGTTGATGGAAGAATAGAGAACCGTCTGATTATATATATTATCGATCCAAGCATGGGTTCGTTATTTGTATTGTTTACAATCCAAGAGATAGGCTCTATCTATGCTTATTTGGCTAACTTAATTTCGAGCATCATGGTACATATTCAGAGCATCTCTTTGTATTTCTAATTGTTTTTTGTCTTTTGTGTTTGCAGTCAATCCCGACACACGCAACCAACATGTCTGACTCCCTCACTAATCTGGACTCCATGTTGGTAGATGACCCCGTGGTCCCCGCCATTGCGAACTCCACAATTAGTCAATTTTCGATGTCCATTTTTACCAATTGTTTTCTTTGTGAAACTTTCTAATATATGGGTCAACACATTTATTGGGCAAGGTCTCAATCTTGCATGGACTGTAGTAGGAATGTCACTCATTTTATGTGCATTCATCTCAGCACAAGTTTTATAAAGAAAGCTACTGATTTTTTGAACATATTCTTTATCTTTGATTGTGTCAAGATCCATGGATCACCCTATCTTTGATTGTGGTCTCTATGTGTTTCTCATCATTTTTTGTCTGTTGTGTTTGCAGCCGCCCCCGACCCACGCAACCAAAATGCTTGACTCTCACACCAATCTGGACTCCATGTTGGTAGATAACCCCGTGGTGCCCGCAGTTGCGACCTCCACGGTTAGTCAACTAACTATGTCCATTTTCAGTAATTTCTTTCTTTGTGAAACTTTCTAATATATGGGTGAAAACATTTATTGGGAAGGTTTCAATCTTGCATGGGTGAAAACATTAATGTCTCTTATTTAAAGTTGGATTAGGTTTGGGTATCAGCCCAAATCCAACACAGAGTTGGATTAGGCTCGGGTATTGGCATTAGTTTTCAAAATCAGATTTTCCTTTAAAAATTCGATTGTTTTTTCTTTAAAATTTCTCTTAGTTAAAATCAGATTTTAAAATCCTATATGCATATGTGTTGCACTTGCATCATATTCAAATACATGGTTCATTTGGAATCCAGTTGGATCTAAGGCTGATGTTATATTTCCATATTTGTTTTCTATTACAATCTAGCTCGCCCCCATGCTATGCACGGAATGTAATTGTCTCCAAGTATCATAAATTATGAAAATAAATTAGCCCGAATAATTAAGAAATCGTACTGCTAGATAATGTTTTGTAGAAGATGAACTATATGCATATTGTCCTAAAAATCTAAGTTGATTACTTCATTGAAAGAGAATAGAGCCCAACTAAAATATTTATTAGATTTGCTATCTAAGTATTGTAGTAGGTACATTTTGATTACATCTTAGATTACTGCACAGAATATTTTGTCTAAGTTTCATTTTCGAAAGAACACTAAAAGTAATACCCAATATTTCAACCTTTGAGGCCTACATATTTCGCTAACTTAGATGTTTATCAATTTTTGTCTGTTGTGTTTGCAGTCGCCCCCGACCCATGCAACCAAAATGCTTGACTCTCACACCAATCTGGACTCCATGTTGGTCGATGATCCCGTGGTGCCCGCAGTTGCGACCTCCACGGAAAGAGTGGATTGCAAAGGGAAACAGTGCATTGTTGTTGAACATTCTCGATTTCTTATTCTTTTTGTGTTAGTTTTAACTTATTCTAGAGCACCAGGCACCTATAATTTTTTTACTCATTTTTGTGTTAGTTGTTGAACATTCACATAATTTCTCTTTTTTGAAGAAATTGAGCTGCATATTTGTTGATTCTACAACATGATCCTTTGTCATTCAAATCGGTAAAAAGAGTTTTTTTTTATGCAAGTATTGTTTAACGGTGGTTGTGGTGGTGTTCAATGATGGTGTGTAGCAGTCAGGATGGCAGGAGGTGGTGGCGTTGGGCGATGGTGTTGTGTAGCTTGCTTCTAATTGGAAACATTGCAAACTGCTGTTAATCGTAAACGCTGCAAGCTGTGCTTAAAGATCTCGATCCGGGTATCTCGGCCCAAATCACTGAAGCCTGGCCATAGAATTTTTAGACGCTTGCACATGTAGTTGATATGTCACGATGTTTGCACCAATGAATACTAAAGCACTATTTTTTTCTTTTTCTTAATGATGTTTCTTTCTTTTTAAAGATGTTTTTTTAGATGTAATTTGTCAAACCCTACCAATGAATACACATGCATCCATCCATATGTAGTCAAACCCTACCAATTTGATCAATGGGAAGTCAACCACCCTGCACAAGGTCATTTTTTTTTTTTTGTTAAGTGTTTGAATCCGCTCCCAAGTAGATGGGACATAGTTTGATCGTTATGGTTATGGGTTGGTGGAGAGAGAGAGAGAGAGAGAGAGAGAGAGAGAGAGAGAGAGAGAGAGAGAGAGAGAGAGAGAGAGAGAGAGAGAGAGAGAGAGAGTAGCCCTCTTTATGTGTATTCTATTTTTTTTGTAGATCGTTGCAATGCTACTCAGCCATTCAGTTTTTCACCCGATTCGGGCCATCTTTATGTGGCACATGATAACAGTTGTCCCTTTGTCTGGAGTTAGAGTTGAGTGCGACTCACCTTTGTGGGCTGAGTGCAAGGGTCGATCGTGATCAAGCGGCACATTCGGATGGCCTGATCCATGGAAGCCTGGATGATTGAAAGCTTGAGTTGTCTATTTAGTGGATACAATGTTGATCCATCATATCAAATTTGAATTCTTTTTTCTGAATATTGAATTGGATCTATGAGACATTTTGAATAACGTGAACGACTTCACCGAAGGGTGATTTCGTCGAACGATTGCACCTGATGTGAGATATGAGCGCCCCATTCCAAATGTGGGTGTCTTCACAGAATGTGGGTGCCCCCGCCGAATGTGGGCACCTTCACAGAACATGAGCGCCCTCGCCAAATGTGCGTGCCGACATGATCATCTTCACATATTTTTATGTTATCGCTCCCTCTAAATATTACCATCGTTTTTAAATTATTATTGCCACCCTTAAAATTTTCTTCTTCCTCAAAATTTTGTAACGCCCTCAAAATTTTGTCACTCCCTCGCCGAATGTGCGTGCCGACAGGCACGGGCATGACTAGTATATATATATGGGTCGGGGAGCCTGCACCCGGGGTGCAGCAACAACGCTGCACCTCAACCTTGTTTTACCTACCTAGAAGTTTTGGAATTGGATGAAATTTGGTGAGGATGTTGTCTAGTGTAAGATGATCATCCTCATAAATTTTCATCAAATTCCAAAACTTCTAGGGGGGTCAAATGGTTGACGCAAAATTTTCAGATTTTAACGGTGACTGCGGACGGCTGATTTTGCTTCGACCATTTGACCCCACTATAAGTTTTGGAATTTGATGAAAATTTGTGAGGATGATCACCTTACCCTAGACAACACCCTCACCAAATTTCATCAAATTCCAAAACTTCTAGGTAGGTAAAACAAGGGGGGGTGCAGCGTTAACGCTGCACCCCGGGTGCAGGCTCCCCGCCCCCTATATATATATATATATATATATATATATATATATATATATATATATATATATATATAGAGAGAGAGAGAGAGAGAGAGAGAGAGAAATACTTAAATGCGGTCCTGCGATCCGCACCCACAGCCATCCGATGCGGTGCATCGCACCGCGCTGCACGCACGCGCGTGCATCGGATGGCTGCGGATGCGGACCGCACGGACCGCAGACCACACTAAAGCATGCCCCTATATATATATATATATATATATATATATATATATATATATATATATATATATATATATATATATATATATATATATATATATATATATATATATATATATATATATATATATATATATATATATATATATATATATATATATATATATATATATATATAGAGAGAGAGAGAGAGAGAGAGAGAGAGAGAGAGAAATGCTATAATGCGACATGCGGTAAGTGCGGCACAGCACCGTAGCCGTATGATGCACCGCTGCGTGCATGCGATGCACGCAGCGCGTGCATCAGACGGCTGCGATGTAGTGCCGCACGTACCACTTGCCGCATTATAGCATGCCCATATATATATATATATATATATATATATATATATATATATATATATATATATATATATATAGGGTCGGGATCCAGAAACACACTACTTTGCCACAGAGTTAGACACGCATCTCCAAAACGCAAGATAGAGGTTTAAGAATTTGTTGATTTTTTGTGAGGATGATAACCTTGCCTTAGATAGCATACTAGCAAAAAATCAGCGCATTCTAAAACCTATAGACTAATCAAATATTTCCTTCAATTTAACGGTTAAAATGAACGGTCAATAAAGCTCTTTATTTTTTATGCACTTAAAGGATTTAAAATGTGCTGATTTTTTATGGATGTGCTATCTAAGACAAGTTGATCATCCTTACAATAAATCAACAAATTCTGAAATCTCTATCTAGGGTTTTGGATGATGCGTGTCTAATTTTGTGGCAAAGTAGCGTGTTTCTGGATCCCGACCCATATATATATATATATATATATATATATATATATATATATATATATATATATATATATATATATATATATATATATATATATATATATATATATATATATATATATATATACGGGGTATAGGCTGGCAGCCTATTTCGATGAAATGGGCAGCCACCCATTTGATGCCCCTAGGAGTTTTAGAATATGCTGATTTTTTGTGATCATAAGCATCTTACCTTAGATAAAACACCTATAAAAAATCAGCACATTCTAAAACTTTTAGGAGCATCAAATGTGATATTTCAGATTAACAGTTACAATGGACACAATAAAACTTCTAACATTTGACGCCCCTGGGAGTTTTAGAATGTGCTGATTTTTTATGGGTGTTCTACCTAAGATAAGATGCTTATACTTATAAACAATCAGCACATTCTAAAATTCCTAAGGGTTTCAAATGGGAGGCTGCCCATTTCATCGAAATAGACTCACAGTTCATTTTCTGTTTCCTCTCTCTCTATATTATTTACAAAAGATAAACATGAGATAGTAATAATCTCTTACAAAAGATAAACATGAGATAGTAATAATCTCTTCTCTATTATTGTGGACAGCTATTTCTATTTTAGTCAAAAGTTAAATCTTGTAGTGAATCTAAGTCCTTGTTGAGATGTTTTGGTAGGATACCGAGCCGTATCCGCGCGAATACTCAAGACCACCAGATTCTCTATCTGAGGCTCTAGAGGGCGCGCTCCCGCCCGACGCCTGAGCCCCCTCCTCTCCTCCCAGATTTCCTGGGCCACCCAAGCCCTCCCAAAATCCCTGCCAGAAATTCTCTTCAGTCCGACCTCCAATCCACTCCGCGAATCGGGTTTCCTGTGACCCTTCTCTTCGAGATGGTAGAGCTCTCCCTCATGGCTTCCGCCACCTTCTTTCATGGGGTTTTCCATCAGGAGCAGGGCCTCTGCAGGCCTCCCAAGGTGAGGAGGATCCGGCCTTTCTCTTCCTTTCCTTCAACCCCTCCTATTTTATTCGAATTTAATTGGGTTTTTTCTCCTTTAATTGTTATTGGGAGCCTTGATTTGTTGCTTCGTCTGTAAAGTTTCGATTGCTGTGACTGTGATTGGATTTTTATTCAAAGGTGATGTTTTTCTCGTCGATAACCCGAATTCAAATTTTCAAGAATGGGCATGGTTAAATAGTGATAAAGTAGGATAAAGGGTTATGATTGTTGCCCATCAATTCTAGATTCAACTGATATAAAGACCATTGTAGTATAGTTGGTTGGTTGAGAAAAAGCAAACTCTGAGCACACATCTATGGAAGCTGCAGAGCGATAAGAAAAAAAAAAAGGAAGCATCACCGCACAAATCTAAGGTCATTACACATGTACGACTGAATCATACGAAAGCATGCGTAATGACATCCGATAAAGTTTGCCACCTGCAACTAGGGGCGCAACGTGGGCTGGGTAAAACCAAGAACCGATCTAACCCAACCTAAATGGGTGGGTTCGTTTCTAAGTTTTGTGGACATGATTAAATACGGGTTGGTTCTGGGTTGGGGCTCGGGTAGATCTGACCAAACCCGATAAACGAACTCGTATATATTAGTCCACATACATGATAAGTCCATATATATATGCCACATGTTTTAATTTGGGGTTACATCACACTAGCACATGAGTAACCGTTTGTTGTTTGCTAGCATTGAACCAACTACCAAGAGAACCCAACATGTGGCTAAGGCTTAAAGCCTAATGTGAGCCTGACTTGTTAGTAAATAGCCAATAGTCATTACTGTTTTAGACCAAGTATCGACTGAGAACCGACTTGGCTTGACCTTAGTGTGGATCGGGTTGGTTTGGGTCTATGCTAGATTCGTGTTGGTTCGCGTTTCAATATGGTAGAACCGAACTAGTTCGGTTCGGTTCCGGGTTGGCTCAAACCCGAACCAACCCGACCCGAGTTGCATCCCTACTTGCAACACATCGATCTATTAGGTGACTAGCCCATGAGGCAAGGCCCACATCTGGCCAACTTGGCATCACATGTTTTTTCCATGGAAAATGGAGATTTGTTGCGTGTTTTACTTGGCTCGTGAGAGGGCACCCCTCCTATATAGAGAAATCCGAGGGTGTTGCACAAACCCTGGAAACTAGATCTCAGGGGGAGCAAATAAAGCCTTGATCACATTCCCCATCAAGCAAGAAATCTATGACGTCGCAATCCAATGAGAGTTGTAGAGATTAGATAGCTCGGGGAGGCTCGGTCACAACACGCCCCCTCGGTTGCTTGGTGTTCTGTGCGAGAGAAGGCAACCAGGAGACAATAACGGAGGAGCCAATGCAAGTGGCACAATATCCAGGCATAGGCAGAGTTTCTGGACATAAGCGGTCTCCTCGGGTGCTAAAGAAGGTCTATGGGTTGCTGTGCCACATGGCACAGAGCAACCACCTGGGCCTGTGGTAGGTCGTTGAAGGCCGAACGAGTGTATTTGGCCATGGAGATGACGTGGGCAGCATGCAACACTTGCGACGTTCGTGCAGGTGCAAGAGCATGGTGGTGCTGTGCAAGTGTGAAGATGCCGGGTTTGGATTGAGGCAAGTGCAGAACCTGGGGTAGTGACAATGACAAACTCCCTGGGCGCTTGATGACCTCGGATCAGCCGCATGCGCTAGGGTGAGTGGACAACCGACCGAAGTCAATCGGCGTGTGTACTGAGTCTGTGGTTGTAGATGATGTAGGTTGTTACAGAAAACGACGTGCCAGATCTCAATGAAGTGTACCAATTGGTACGTTGTGCACACGGAGCATCAAAAAAAGGAACACATGCAAGGGTGCAATCACGGAGCGATAGATGCATACATCAAGATGCACGAAAATGTCGACGTAACGATGTCGGGGTAGAGGCAAGGAGACCGAAGGAGGAAGACTTGAGCGAAGCCTTGAGCGCATGCTGGGTCGATCCTTCTTCCCGATGGACCACAGAGACACAACGACGGCACATTGTGCGGAAACGTTGAATAGATGATGCAAGGCCGAGCCACAGATCTTGGTCCCGAGCACGAGGTGCCAAGTACAGTTGGAGTTTTCGATAGACAACTGATTGGATCAGTCGTAATGACGAACTCCTTGGGCGCTTGATGGCCTCAGATTAGCCGCAAGAGCTAGGGTGAGTGGACAGCCAACCGAAGTCAATCGACGGTGTGCACTGAACCACAGATGATGTAGGCTGTTACGGAAAACGATGTGCCAGATCTTGATGTGAAGTGTACCAATTGGTACGTTGTGCACATGGAGCTTCAAAAAAAGGCCCAGGCAAGGGTGCAATCAGGGAGTGGTAGATGCGTACATCAGTATGCATGAAAATGTCGACATAACAATATCGGGGTAGAGGCAAGTAGACCGAAGGAGGAACACTCGAGCGAATCCTTGAGCGCATGCTGAGTCGATCCTTCTTCCCGATGGACCACAGAGACACAACGATGACACATTGTGTGGAAGCATTGAGTAGATGATGCAAGGCCGAGCCGTAGATCTTGGTCCTGAGCACGAGGTGCCAAGTACGGTTGGAGTTTTCGAAAGACAACTGGCTGAGTCATCGACAAGTGATGGGTACAATGCTGATGGATGCTGGTACAACATTGGGTACATTCGTGGACAGACCTACAAGTGATAGGGTGCAAAGTTGTCAATAGGTAGCTGGTGAAGGCACCAACAAGTAAGAACAGTTGTGTACATAATCACGAGCATACTTGCCGGTAGTAAGGTGTGGAGGCGCCAATGATGCAAGTGCTGAGCATCGTTGACGAGTAACTCTTCTGAATTCTGATGCGACGGGCGCGGGAGCGTCGAACGCATAACATTGGCTGCAACGAGTAGCACTACTTCGACACATGGTGTACAGTCAAAATATATGGTAATATCTTGAAGAGTTTTTTTTACTTTTATTATAATCTTATCATTGATGTATAAGGAGTATTACTATTGGACTAGGTCCTATTGGTGTGACTTGTTTTTGGATGAACCACATTAAAAAAAGAAGTTTGGTGGTAATTCTTGGATGTTGGCATGATTGTTCTTGGTGGCTTTCCTACTAATGTTAATTTTTGCAACAAGTGACATGTTAGCCAGATACAAGCTAGTGGAGCAAATGGCAGTCAGGTGGAACGGTTCAGAGTTTAGTATATCTAGATCTAGAGGGAGTTGATCATAGTAGTGTACCAATCTAGAGTAGGAGAGCAGTCGGTAGAGTTAGTTGGTATGGACTCCAAGTGAGGAGCCATGTTTTGAAAGACATCCCTCATGGTAAACCTGACATCACAACGGTATCTGTGTTGGAAACATATTACTACTGCATTCTCTACTTGGATCGGAAGAGGGAATCCTATCTCACCTATATACAGAGAGATTTGGGGGTGCCACAAAGAGACTTGGATTAGATCCCAGTGAACAAAAAAAAGCCTTAGCTCGCTATCCCCATTAGGTGACAAGTACATGGCGCTGCTATCTAGAGAGAGTCAGGGAGATCTGATAGCGCAGTACTTGGTGGCCGACGAGAGAGAAGGCGACCACGAGATGATGTCGGCGTAGGCTAATGTGGAGCACGGTGCGTTGGGCACGACTAAGAGTGCGAGCGTGGAGTAACAAGTGTGTGCAATGACATATGCATAGAGATATCGACGGTAGCAGTGTTGAGGTAGAGGCATGGGGGCCAACAATGGAAGACTTGAGTGAAGTCCTCGGCTATGAGCCAGATCAATCCGTCTTCCTGATGGACCGATCCACATGCCTATCGAGGTGCAGTGCCAAACATATAGGCACGATGGTGGCACATTGTGCAGAGGCATAGAGCATATTATCCAAGACCGAACTATAGATTGTGGTACTGAGTTCAATGCGCTTGGCACGATTGCAGAGCTATCGACAGATTACTGGTTGAGTCACCGATGATGGGTGTGTTGAAACCTAGTACCATGCTATAAATAACTATAATACAACTTGATGGTTCATATGCCCTGCCCTAGGAATCCCTAAAGAGGGAATAGATCAATGGTTTCTCACAAAAAACTCAAACAAATATGCGAAAGCACTATAAGGGACAATCTTTCAAACACTTTGTGCTTGCACTACAGCCAATATACTTCCTCAAAATCTCTCTTGGAATCACACAAGGTGCATAGTGGAAATTTGAAAATTCAGATCTAATAAATGTGTGATGCAAAGAATCAGTGTAATGGGATATAAACATACAAGGCTCTAATTAAGTATTTAGAAAAGTACACATATTTTTTTAGGTGGAAAGCCTTAAAGGGTAAAAAACCATCCGTGCAAGCTCGAACGCAAAGCAATTCACTATAAGCAAAAAAGTTACAACTAGAAGCCAAAGAGTTACCCTTGAAAACCTGACCAACAATCACTATGGCTCACACCCTTGTGGAGGTGACTGAACCGCAACACTCATGACCATCGTCCAACCAGGCTTCCAGCAATCTAGTTTCCTTAACTTGTGAAGCTTCTCTTCACCCGTACACGAGCATCTTTTCATGTGATTGCTATGCCTTGGATCACCACAATGACTACGAGAAACTCGAATCCCCACAGGTAAGCTAATGAGGGACTAGGTACTGGGTCCCTCGGAATTCAAGTAAAATACCCTCAGATCATGTGAAATAAAGGTTTTAAAGAAAAAAAATATAAAGGGGGAGAAGAAAAGAAAGGGGGCAAGATCTGGATTTCACCAGATTCGAGGAATTCACCTCTTTCTCAATCCAATCCAGGATCAAACACGCCATCAAGTGATTTTTCATTCATCTTCAATTCATCATTTTCATGGTTACATCGGTGGTCTTTTTATAGGCTTACAAAAGATCCAAGAAGATAATGACTAATAAATTCAAGCCTAAATAAAAACGGATAAAAATTGGGGAAAAGATCGGGTTCGGGATTCAATCGGCTAGGGACTCCAACACTTCAGATTTATTATTGCGAAGCTACCTAAATCATTAATAAGAGGGCCATTGTGTCCTTTAGTAAGTATGAGTTCCATGAGTTCATATGAGTATCTGCATCTTTTTTCCTTTCCGCCATTTGGTTAAAATGGATTCTGACTAAAGAAATTTCATGGTAAATGCATGGTAGGTTCAGTCTCATACATGTACATAGCATGCTTCTCTAAAGATACAACCTCCAATTTTTTGGTTGTTAATATGAGTTTGATGATGCAGGACTTTCAAGCTCAGTTATCAGGTCATGGTAAAAGACGAGAGATACTGAGATCTGGTTGTTTGCAGCCCAATTCACCTCATCTTGCGGATCCCTGGCAATCCATGACCCTGTTGTCAGACTATAACCAGCCAGCTAGGGCATGTCCAAAGATGAAAAAACCTGTTCTTCTCGATGTGCAAGGTCAGCTTATCATTAGTTTTATTATGTACCTGCTACATATCAGAAAGTACTAGTTCCTTTGATACTCCTTTCTATTGATTGTTGTCGGAAGGAAAAAGGTAGAATATTTCTCACCTTTGATAGAAATCGCTTGTTTTTCTTTTTGCCCCTTAGGATGTTGTATAGAGGGAAATATTGGAGTATCAGTGTGATTAATCATGCAATACCTGATATTGAATGATGAAGAGAGATTTTTGGAGTTGACTGAATATAGTGTAAGGCTTGCTGATTAACACTTCAGTTGCACGGAGCATATTTCAGTGCAGTTGCTCATGACAATGATCCTAAAAATGACATGTGAGAGTGCATAGGAAGCAATTGTATAATGTACTATCGTACTTGATTAGTCACATTAACACTGTCATAAAATTCTCAACCTTGTAAAGTTCCTAACTTAGAAATATTATAACCCCAGCATATTTTAATGATTCTGCAGCTTCCTATATATATTCCGGATATTTAAAAATGAGGAGCAATTTTTTCAGCACCTTAGCAACCCAGTGATTTAAACTAAGTTAATGATATTCGACTTTCATCAGTCTGCAAAAAATTTCCGAATTCATGGAATCATTCTTGTTCGTTACATACTCTCTTAACGCTTCTATACTACTTTTGATCTATAGTTAAAAGTCATGTGCAAAATATAGCACTAATATTGGTTCAGATTGTATTAATTTCGATGTTGATGCATTTGTTTTGGTATCAGATGCCGTCTCTGATTCAGTGCTCTTTAGCTTTGGGATCATAGAGCAGTGCACTAGGCGTGAAAAGATCCTGAAGTTTCTTATGTCTGGTTCAAATATAGCAGAAGGTGGAGGCCTGGACATATCTCTACTATCTGACCTTATGGGTCTTCGTACTGTAGCAGCTGACATGTGCCTTCAGCCGCATGCTCCCATGGATGATGATTTTTGTCTTTATGATGATGGAATAGATGATTCCCAGCATTTCATACATCCAGAAAGGAAGTTTTTCGCCCCTAAGCCTCTCTTGGATTTTGTTGGGTCCCATACTTCAACCATTGCAAGAAATCCTGATGGACGTGTATTGTTTACTGGCGGTGGAGCTGAGATGAAGGATCTACTTTCAACTATTGCAGAGTTTTATCCATCAAACAGATGGACAAATGGAAGCAAACAATCAATGGTTGTTCCATACTTCGCTTGGTATGCTGCTTGAAGCCTTGAACCATCATTTGTTGTCACGGTGATTTGAAGTTCCTTTAAGTTCAATGTTTATACTGCTCTCTGTTAATATATTTTATTCTTAGTTGCGTCCTTTAGCTTACACTTATATCAAATATTATGCTAGGATTTTCCAGTCTCTTTTGCTATTTCTTTCTTTGAGTAGAAATTGTATCTAAATTTTAGTATGCTAATCTTATACTGTCCTTCCAAGCGGTTTCTTTAATTTTTTTCAGCAAGTAGTAGAATCATATTAGTTATCGACCATTCGACCCTGAATTCCCAGCCCCTATTATGATCAAAACCATTAATACAAGAAAAGTGCACAAGTGAATCCGCACGCCCTGGTTTCTCTATCACTATTATGCTTGTCAATAGACCTATTAACGAATCGGATACAGATCAGATCAGGCGATATCTGAATCTGATCCTTTTAAGGAAAAAATTAATCCGATCTGATCTGAGAATCTGGCAGATTGTTGAAGAAGTATCCATATCCGATTTGTTTATTTACCAGATATCTGATCCGAAAATCCAACCCACTTCGTTAAACTATAAGCTAAAAGAAAAGAAAGGCACATAGAATTCAAAAATTGATTTGGGAATCCCACACGAGGCAATGCATGTAGAAAACAAGATGTAGAGGAGTCGCACGATGCGTCCTTCCCAAACTAGGTCTATACACGGAGAACAAGCTAATGTTGGAGAAAGGGGGGGGGGGGGGGCATGGATGACATGATTGGATTGGGAAAAAAAAAATGATTTTGATATTTGGATTGTCAGAATTGGATGAGCGGATCAAAAATTATGGGCGGTGTCTATGAAGCACCGACACTCTCGGGACCTCAACGTGTCCGTGTCCGACACGTGTTGGACACCGACACTCGTCCGACACTCTCCGACACGTGTCGGACACACCAAAAAGCGTGTCTTCTATGAAGAAAGATTGTTGGACACGTGTCGGATGCGTGTTGGAGCGTGTCGGATATTACCGGAGAGGCTTTTTTCTCATTTGAAGATGTTGGGGTTCTTGAGATTGCGAATCTTTCCATCAATGAGCCAGATATAGAGGCCGTGGTCTTCACGTCGATGGTGATGATGTGGTAACACTTGATGTTGGCCTTGATGGATGATGATTTTATGCGTGTTCTATTTGTTTTTTTGTGTTTTGAAAGTTTGAAACTATACACTTGAATCATTTATGACGTTTGTTGGAGACTTTTTTAGTTAACTATTAGCATTATGTTTGATTATAAATCATAATATAAGACTTGTTATATATATATATATATATATATATATATATATATATATATATATATATATATATATATATATATATATATATATATATATATATATATATATATATATATATATATATATATATATACAATTCAGCGTGTTCCTTAACGTGTCCGTGTCCTGGTTTTTTGAAAAATATCGTGTCGGCGTGTCCGTGCTTCTTAGGGCGGTGTAAGGTTGAAGGTTTTATGTTACCCTCCCACAGTGTAGATTTGACGACCAAGTTTTGATTAAACGATGATTAGTCGAGATCCGCTGGTCGGATTGTCTTAAAATTTTGATTGCATATCGAGGATGTCGATACACTTCAAATAAAACTGGAATGAGGCTGATCGAAGCTTTGGATGTCTCGTAACAACTCCCGAATGCCAGATTTGGTTTGCAATTTCTAGACATCAATGGTGGTCACGGATGAGGGCTTGATCGCGGGGAAAGTCGGGATGCGGGGCAAAACAACATAGGATGATGATGATGGTGATGCGTTGATGATGATCCTCAAGCACACAAAGAAGAAGAAGATAACGACCTCGACCTCTTACCTTGATCTCCCGATCTCTCACCGGTGTTAGATTTTGCATATGGCCTCTCACCCTCATGCTCCTCTCTCAGGATGACGTAAACAAAATAAAGCTTTATCAATTTTCATTCATCAATCAATTATTCTCCATGACGGCTGCCCAAGGGTCTTTTGTAAAGCCCTCAGGTCGTTACAAAACCCTAATACAAATAAAAGACAAACAACCCTTAGAAGTTGGATTTTTACAAGTGCTGAAAATATCCTAATAAATAGTTTCAAAAATCCACGTAAAATGCAAAATAATCGAAGATAAATAGTGCATACCCAATAACAAATGGGCCAATCCTCTGAACATCTCAAGTGAACCACATGGCTATCTGGTGGGCCATTCTCCTCTAGTGAGTGTAAACACATTGATATGATCCCCATCATTCGTTTTCGCTACGAAAAACTCGTATTTTACCTCAAAGAATATATGCGGCCATAGCGTCAAGGTCATCTCCATTGTGGTAGTGTCTCAGAATCTACAGCTGGTTGTGGAGACCGAGCGTATGATGTTGCGGTACCGTAATCACCTCCCATGTCACATATGAGATGCTTACCTACGTTATCTCGAGACCAGAAGTCAGAGAAGTAGTGGCGTGAGCAACTGACAACGATCACCCAGACGGGGGTGGAAGGTTTGTATTGAGAAAGTCAATGGTCGGGACTAGCTTGGAGAAGGGCTTGTCCAAGTCAAATTGGAGGGAAACCCAAGCCAGGGGTGGAAGGTTTGTATTGAGAAAGTCAATGGTCGGGACTAGCTTGCTGAAGTCGACACCCGATAGTGGAAGGTCTATTGGTGGTGGTGGTAGAAGGTCCACCGTTGTCGAACGCTCCACTGGGATCGAAGGTTTTGTTGGAAGTGATGCTGATGGTGGAGGCTCCATTGGAGGTGGAGAGTCCGCTGATGGTGTTGCCGGTAGCAGAAGTTTGTCAAGATATGGTGTCTCGTCAGGAATCTCCACTGGTGGAGGTGGAGGCTCCTCTAAAGGTGGTGGTGCTAGAGGCTCATGTATGATCGATGATTCAAGGTGGCTAATGACAAAGGAATCTCTGTAGTAGCGTGCTTTGAGTCAGAGGCAATTGGTGTTGCATGAGTCGAACTCTATTAATTGTAGCCTTAAGATTATCGAAGCGGACATTGAGTGTTTATAAGGCTTTTAAGATTGCCGTAGAAGAAGGAGACCGATCAACATAATGGAACATGGTGATGACCCGCTCTAATACCAATCTGATACATGGATGATATGATTGGATTGGGCTCGAGAAATTATTTGATTTTGATATTTGGATCGTCAGAATTGGATGAGTGAATCAAAAATTATGTGCGGTGGAAGGTTGGATTTTTTATGTTATCTTCATGCAATGCATATTTGACTACCAAGCTTCGATCAGTCGAGCTTTGCTGGTCGGATTGTCTTTAAATTTTGATAGCACCTAAGGGATGGTGATATGTTTCAAATAAATATGGAATGAGACTGATCGGAGCTGTGGATGTCCCATAACAACTTCCGGATTACAGGTTTGGTCTGAAATTGCTGAGTAGCAATGGTAGCCACGGATGAGGCGTGGTCGCGGGAAAGTTGGGATGCGAGGCGGAATAGCAGAGGATGATGATGATGTTGATATGTTGATGATCCGCAAACACATGAAGAAGAAGATAACGACCTCGGTCTCCCAATCTCTCACCAGGGTTGTCTTTCTCTTAGGGCCTCTCACCGTCATGCTACTCTCTCTGGATGATGCAAACAAAGCAAAGCTTCATAAATTTTGATTCATTAATCTATTATTCTTCATGACGGCTACCCAAGGGTCTTTTATAAAGCCTTCAGGTCATAGCAATACTTTACCCAATAAAAGACTAAAACAACCCTTATAAGTTGGGTATTTACGAGTGCTGAAAAATACTTAATAAATAATTGCGAAAATCCAAATAAAATGCAAAAAAAATCCAAGATAAATTGCCCAAGCCTATGAACATCTCAAATGAACCACATGACGATCTGGTGGGCAATCCTCCTCTGGAGAGTGCAAATGCACTGATCTGATCATCATCACGGGCCCTATTTTCCATTATTGTATTTATTCTATTAGCCATTATATTTAAGTAATCTAGTGATGGATATAAAACATAATATATTATGTTTTATATTTTTGTCGTATCGGGTTCTTGATGGATCGGATTGGCCTAGATCCATATCCGATTTGTTAAGATCATTGAACTAGGGTCGTTAACATATTATCGAATTAAAAAAAAATCCATATTCAATCAATGTTTTAAATAGCGCTCTACGGACCTAAGGCGATGGAGGAGGTCCAAGGTGGCAAGGCGGGTGCCTAGAGATTACGACCATTGGTCTCCCCTTTGTTCCACTACCAAGTGTCAGTCAGTAGGTGATTATGAGTAGTTGGTGATCCTCATTAATAAAGGCAACTGAATGATGGCTATGTCATAAAAAATCATCTGAGATTCACTGAGCCTACCATCGATGTTGCAAATGGGGTTGATCTTGGAATATGCAGAGTACCTCTTCAATTCAATCAGAAATTTAGTACACTTAGAAATTCCAAAATCAGTGATCACATTCCATGATCCGTTCATTGTGAATAAAGAGTAGCCCAAGATCCAAATCTTACTTAGATCAACTTCTTGAAGGCTGATGGTGTAGTATCACCACTAGCAAGATTTGGCAATCCAATTCTGAAGAGGTATAGCATCATGTGGCATTATAATGCACCATTTAATCATTCAAATCCTATGTTGGAGGATGAGATTGAAGCCTTCCATCATATCAAATTCTACCCGTAAAATGCACTATTTAGTGATCCAGATCCTATGTTGGAGGATGAGATTGAAGCCTTCCAACGTATTAAGTTCTACCCATAAAATACATCACACTATCGTTGTGCTGATTTAATGCTCGAGCCTACTTCGATGATTAGGTTTAGTCTGGGTCTAGATTAGGTTGGGATTAATTTTGTAGCAAATTATGGCTTAATTGAGTCTTATTCAATTTCAATGATGTCTTTTGTTTTTACCCCTAGCTCTTGAGTCATCCCTGGATTTGAGAGTGAACGGAAAAAAAGAGAACCAAAACCTCCGTCTATCCATAGGATGGGCTAGGGATAAGGGTAGGGAGTGCATGTGGCAGAAGAGGTTGAGGAACATAACACGATGTTTTAAAAGTATCCAAATAAACACTAGGTGCTAGGTGATGAATGATTAGGGTGGAAGACGTAGACTGTCATAAAGTTTTAGAAAATTATTTTACAATTTAGTAAATTTAAATATATCCAAATTGTGACGTAAAGGAACTATAGATTCTTAAAAGTTTCTGAGGTTGATAGTAGCCAATGAAACACAAACTAGGAGTCAACTATTAAAACTTATTGGTGAGCTTAGTATGCCTTTCCCCCTTTCTCTCCTCTTTTCTTTCTCCTCCGTCTCTTCCTTTCATTTGTTATTACTCTCCTATGTTTTATTGACATCTCTTCCTTCCATTTGTTTCGACCCTCCTATGTTTTATTGACAGAATTGTGGATTTAATTACTGGTGCTATGACATGAGGAATGGGAAGAAAGAACGAAAAGAAAAAGAAAGTGCAGTGAAAAAAATAGAAGAAATGTGAGAAAGAGTGCTTTGTCTAATGACCATGTCGCTCTTGACTAGCGTGATTTATATTGCTTTCACGGGATTTGTTCTTTGTTTAACTTTACTATGTCTTTCAAAACTTGTCCATGGACCCTTACGGCGATGACAAAACATTTTAAATGCTCTTTTCACATGGCCACATGAATTGTTCAATGGTATGCTCCTCCTGAGTCATGATATTCCATTGTTCAGGTTGCTTGGAGATGGAGTAAAGGACCATGTCTGGTCCATCAAATCTAAGATTTGAATCATGATCTGTTCACATGCCATTCCATCTTCTCTTTGAATGTGCGTTAATCCTTTCTTCATGGCTGTTCTTATTCATGATACCATAAACAGATAGTGAAGAATCTTGGTATAACAGCTCAGATACCAGGTGAATACATTCCTCATGATCTCCACTACTTCGAGGGTGGTAAACCTCCTTACATATCATATATTCCGTATAACCCGTTACAAACTTATTAAAATAGAATGATTTATCTAAACAAAACTAAAGATAATTGCACACCCAGGGGGATATGGGATCCTATTCCTACCTCTAGTCTCATGGATATAATCAAGGTTTGTAGTTTCGGTTGTTTCAGATCGGAGTTTCGGTGGTTTCAGTTTCTTTTTTTAAATTTAAAATAATTACAAAATATAAAGTTAATAGAAAATAATTATATTGGTACCCACTTAATAGTGGTTTTGTTTTCAAAAGAGCGTGGCTTTTGCTTTTCCCCAACTTTTTGTTAAAAAGTTGAAAAATCATGATTCTGAATTTTGGCTAATTCTGGAGGAAAAAAGAGTTCTTATGAAAGAATTTTTTTATAGATTCAAAATATTTTACCGGACTTTGGGCTTTTACGTTGATCTTATACTTGTAGATTTCTGAGATTTTTTTCGGTCCAAAATACTTTGAGGGTTTTTTTTCACCGAATTTTCTTTTTTAGCCAAAAGTTGTAAAGTCTGATTTTGTATAGGAACTGAAAAATTATATTTTGATTCCTTTGGATTTTGATTTTTCTGATATTTTTATTAAATCCAAATGGGGGGTATTTGCTTATTTACATAAAATAACTTAAAGTAGATGGAGAACATAAAGATCATTTACTTAAATGTTTTTTATGTAAATATGTCTGCCAAGTTGTCATGCTGACATATATCTTATCCTAAACCCAGTACTACTTTTACTGAGTGCTGAGTTTTGAAACCGAAACTGGAGGTTTCGAGACTGGTTCCGACCGAAGCCGATCCGAAACGGCCAAAACGGATCGGTTTCGGCCGAAACTCCAAACCTTGGATATAACAGCCCCACAACATTGCCAAAAGTTGAAAAATTTACAGATGCTTATCAATGTGATTGAGTGCAAACTGTTGGTATTGACACTCTTTGACTTGCCCTGGTAATTGGTGTATTATGGTTGACCAGTCCCTCAATGGAGGTTTAGAGGTCTTGTAGTCTCTTAGGCTATCTGAGCTGGAGTGATTCACTTATTCATGTGGTGGAAAACTTATAAACTAGGTTATAGATGATTAAAGATCATATCTTCTGCACACATTCTACTATATTATTCTTTTCTTCCTTTTCCCTTGTGTATATCTTTTGCATATATACCACTATATTACTCTTTGCTTCCTTCTACGTTTTGTCATTGTTTCATATGTAGCTTGCCTGGTCTGTGAACTTTGTTTCTTATTACCAGGCTTCCTATTTTACGAGCCATTTAATTTGATATGATTGTACAGGTCGGGTGGTGGACGTGCACGAGCTAATGCTCGAGGACCTTCTTCAAAGATGCAAACTCAAACAGTCACACCTCTTAAGAGGTACACTTTCAACCTTTGAGGGTGTGATTCGATTATACCTCATTTCATGAGTTGTCTTTGCTTTAGCATATCAGTTAGTTGATGTCTTTGTTGGCACTTTTACCATAACTGCATGAGCAATCTACAAAATATAAATCCTGACTGAGCCACTGAGATGAGGCAAAACATTCAAGTGTTTTAGGTGTCTTCAGTGTGTGGAGACTGGAGAAAAAACTTAATGAATATTTACTGGGACTGAATTTTAGGGTACTATTACTTGCTTTTATTTGCAATTGAAGTGTTTAGAATTTAGTGGATAGTTCTTCATATTAACTTAGAGGATGCCCTATAGATTACACAGTTCACTGATTCTGCTTCACCTGAGGCAGTTACAACTGTCAAAACATTAATATACTCATTTTCCATCCTTCATTGGTAAAGCTCATATACCACGTAAAAATAATCATAAAATAAAAACACTAACGTCGTTGTTCTTTGATCCATAGGTTGAAAGCAGTTTGGAAGGTGGTTTTTGTGTGTGTGTGTGTGTGTGGAGAGAGAGAGAGAGAGAGAGAGAGAGAGAGAGGTATAAGTTTAAGCCCTTTGTAACCCACTTCTCAACGAATTTAGGCTTCATTTTCAATATAACCCACAAAACCTCATACAAACAACAAATAAGATGGTATTTTATCATAATTGCAAGAATATGAAAGCTCCAACTAGCATAGGTTAAAAATATAACCATTAGAGCGATAATGTATTCACAAACAGAAATTCAGCACATGATATTCAAGAGTGCATCAAAAAAAGTATGAAAAACAGGTGCGACCAAGGTTTTCATGTTTAGAGAGTAGTTCGCTATAAGTTATTCAAGATTTGGGCAGTAAAGGGGCAGCAGAAGGGATAGTTTTCAGGTTCAATAAGATGCAAATTTTGCAGAAAATACAATAATGAAGAAGAACATGGCAGGAAAAGAACCTGGATCAAATAATAATGAAAAGATCGAGAAGTGCAATCTCCCAAATTGCAACACCAAGGCACAATTTCAGAGTGGGGGGAAAGAAGGGGGAAGAAGGATATGGGCTGTACATCTATGGCAAAGGAGTTTTCTCTCAATTTCAAAACTGAGTTCTCTGTCACGTTCTTACCCTTTTTGTAAGAAACATGGTTCAAGAGAAGATAAGGGAGGATCCATGGTTGAGATCATGGGAGGGAATTGATGGGGCCATAGTTTCATGTAGATAGGAGAGAGAGAGAGAGAGAGAGAGAGAGAGAGAGAGAGAGAGTTGATCAAATCTTTGTGATTGACGCAGAAAGATCCCCACCCACGAGATGCCACAAAAAAGGGAAGGTGACGCGTGCGGTTCCCAAAAGAAAAGTAGCGGCAATGGGATTTGATGGTTGTGAGGCGTTTGGGCCTCTTTAAAGCCCACGAATGCACCATGTCAACCATGCACTTAAGCTGTGCTCTGTTGTTTGTATCCCTCAGATCTAGTCTAATCTTGACCGTCGATTGTTCCAACCTAGCCTATTAGTGTACTTATATTTAATTAACTTAAGTTAAGCATCCGATTTAGCTCAAATTGACCAAAAAGTTTACCCAAAGTGCAAATGTGAAAATCCCCCACACCTAAACCAAATATAACCGGTAAATTAAGGAAACTTACATCAAATGAAGTTAAATATAGAAACAAAGTTTACTAAATTAGCAAATGGCAAAAAGAGTTTATCAGACTGCATTAACTCCCTCAGCCTTCGAAGAACACGACTCCTTCGAGTAACCGTTGTCGAACTCCTCTAGAAGATTTGGTTGTTGTTATCTTAACCTGGCCTCATCAATCCATGTGCAATCTGTCATCGACCTGCCAACCTATCGAACCAAGTATCGTCGGAAGACGCCTCGAAAGGTATCAAGCACTTTGATGTCAACTGTTCTGTATCTGATCACTGTCCTCTTTGCGCATATCTATGAATGGGAAAACTGGAACAATATCAGTAGCTGGTCGCTCACCATGGTACTAGAAGATCTCTGACACGCTGAAGATGAGTGACGTCAGCATGTCCTCTGGCAACCCAATGAGGTAGGCATTGGTCCCTAGTGCACGAATGATGCGGTAGGGACCAAATTTCAGCTGATCAGTTTGTTATAGATACCAATAGAAAAACTCTCTCCTCAAAAGTAAACGAGTACCCAATCTCTAACCTAAAAGTGCCTACGCTTGTGCAAATCAGCTGACTACTTGAATCTTGCATTGCTCACCTAAAACTTCTCAAGCGCATCTTGTTGCACGACGTTTGTATATTCAATGAATTGATCGACATTTGTACTCTATCGTCCTGCAAAGACACTGCGGTATAATCCAAGTGTTGAGTTTTGGCTCAACTACACCCATAAAGACTTGAGCTTTTAGCAAGTTAGTGGGTAATTAATAGCTCTAGGGGTATAGTGGTGATTAATCTATAAACGAATCCTAATCCTATAGGTGTCATGATTAGGTCTAGGGTTTAAGGGACTAATGGGGTGTGGCACACCCCATTAGTCCCTAATGTTTGTGAAACCCTCGTTGGGATGGAAAGGGGGAAGAGGGCGTGCGGCTATATGTTGTATGGTTTTCCCTCCCCCCTTATTCGTGATTTTACCGAACAAAGAAGAGAGATCCGAGATCCTGTGCCCCTCCCCTCCCCCTCTTGTGCATTTTCATGGATTCACCAAAACCGAGAGAGAGAGAGAGAGAGAGAGAGAGAGAGAGAGAGAGAGAGAGAGCCCTATCCCCCTCTTCTCTTACTTGCTCGGGGAGAACATAATAGAGAGAGATTGAATCCTTATGATTTGCGATTCGTCTCTTTCATCTCGTCGATCTCGACAGGGTTTGTCTCAAGCGTTTGGGCGCGAAGGATTGGGGTTGAAGATCTTTAACCAAGATCTTTGATCTCCTCTTACATCGTCTCAAGCATCATCTTCTTCGTCGTTGAGGACACATTGATCTTGGCTTGGATCTCGCACGAGGAAGCTTGCACCAACGACTCCATCAAGCAACTTGTGGATCATCATCACCTGGTGTATTATGGCCGGAATAAAACCTCGATCACTCGCTTCCGCTATAATCTCTGTTGATTGATCTCAAACTTATGATTTTCGATCATGTAGAGAGCATGTATGATGTGTAAATATTTCTTACACTTAGAATCAGTCTTTTCTATGATATGTTATCTATGTAGCATAGTTGATGATCTCGCTTGTGATCGCTAATGGGTTTATTCTAACTTTGCGCTCCTTCTAGATCGATGAACCCTTTAACGATCAACCGAGGATCGTATGGTTTTCCTATTTAATCAACATAAATTTTTTGTTTGATTTATCATAAGCTTACATTTGTACTGAAGCATAAACCAGGGGTGGAGACTTGAGCGACCAACACCCTGAGTTGTCGCTTCAACATATTAAACATCATTAGCGTTCATGTAACATGATTGACGACTATGCGACGTGTCCTGATTTTGGTGAGGTGTTAAAGGAAGAGTTGGTCTGGGAAGTAAGTGACTTCTTCTTGCAAAAGGGATTTCTTTTCAAAGCTAGCAAGCTGTGTATCCCCTAAAACACATTGAGAGACTTATTGTGTGGGAGCTTCACGCTAGGGGAATGGCTGGACATTTCAGAAGAGATAAGTCGATTGCTCTGGTCGAGGATCATTTTTATAGACCCAGTCTAAAAAGAGATGTGGCCAAAATCGTCGAGCAATGTCGCACTTTTCAATTAGCGAAGTAACGGAAGCAAAATATGGATATGTATACTCCCTTGCCGATAACTGCTCGTCCTTGGGAAGACACAAAGAAAAAATGATTGTCTTCATGGTGGTTGACACATTCTCAAAGATGACACAATTTGTGCCATGCTCCAAAACCTCTGACGTATCCCAAATTGTGCGAATTTTCTTTCATGAGGTAGTCAGATTGGGCAATTTTAGAAAGCTTGGTATACCATCATCACTGAATCTCAATTTCTTAACCTTGTTCATCCCTGCTATTTTTTTAATTTAAAATTATTAATTGCAACAACGAGCGGTGATATATGAAACTAGTCCTGCATCACACTATCATAGGAACCCATTTTCATATATATATATATATATATATATATATATATATATATATATATATATATATATATATATATATATATATATATATATATATATAGAGAGAGAGAGAGAGAGAGAGAGAGAGAGAGAGCTTTCACACTACTCTTTTTTGGACGCTTCAGGAGAACCTTGGAGGGTTGTTTCCTGGTTTTATGAGTTTAAACTGTGTAACGAACAAAGAAGGTCCCTTTTCCTGCTAGATGGCCTTCTTGGTTTCTTGGAATATATGCCTTTCTCTTGTCAAGTTGCCCTTCTTTTTTTTTCCAGGTTTTTAGCACGAGAGGGTTTTACACTTTTACACTTGGGTTGATAGTCAGTTGGACAATTATTTTCTATCTTTTATCGAGCCTTCTCAAGTAGAGTTGTGCTCTACAACCAGACTCCATCTTGAAGGGATAAGACTTGATGAAGGATGGATTTGTATCTTGTGGTTTCCCATGATGTGCATATGCTTCAATGGAAAAATTCATAGGCTGACTCTGTTTCTTATGTTAATGTTAATACTCTTTTTTTTTTTTTGCGGAAGTTAATGTTAGTAATCTTGATATTTGTAGCATACCCTTTGTTTCCTTGTCCAGTGTTTAACATTTTTCCTCTTCTATATATATACTCAGCGCTGAAAATATCAAGCTAAAACCACCTCCGAAGAAGAAACTGAACAAAAAAGCAGGCAGGGAGAGGGACCTTTACAGTAGGAACTACTTCCATGCCTGTGAAAGCCTTCTGTCTTTGATCCTCAATAAGCAGAGGGGCAGGACGGGGATCGTCTCGCTGACGAGATCGAGCCCCGAGGTAACCCTACTTCTCACCCAGGTCTCCGCCGGGATCGCAGGAACAGGCCTCGCTGTGATTTTCTCCGTCGTATTTAAAGCTTCAAGCAAGAGGGTGCCTTTCTCTGCTGCGAAACTGTTGAACACCGGACTTGGGTTCGGGATGTTCTGGCTCTCGTGGGCCGTCAACAGGCTGCGAGATACCATCGGCCGCATCGGCAAGGACTCAAGCAGGTTGAAGCTAAGAGAGGAGGAGATCATGGGGACGGTCGAGCGGAGCTTGAACGAGGTTCTCTTCACAGCTGCGGCGTTGATGGCAGTCACTGTATTGAAGTTTGTGTAAATCCCAGTGTATCTCCTCTTTCCAAACCCAGATCATGGATTTTTACTGCAGTGAAGATTTTGTCGAGGATACGGTGAAGCTTTTGTAAATTGAACTTAACTGCTTCGAATGTTATTTGCGTGCTTCAGTCTTGCTCGTCTTCTGTGGTTGTAATGGATTATGATGTGTGTCAATGGACCGGATCGATCTGAAATCGCGGATTTGGCATTAGTTTTTTGGTCTGATATCTGATTAACAACGACCCGACCTGATTCGAACTATAATCGGATCAAATATGGGTCTATCCTGATCCGATCCGGATAAGATCTGATTCGATACATTTAGGCAGCTTTATAATCTGCCAATGGATGGGATCATTATCCGAATCCGAAAACTCCGAGTTTGGTATTAGTATTTTGATCCGAGATCCGATAAAAAATCATCGGACCCGATTCGAAATATAAATGGATCAAATCTGGATCTGCCCTGATCCG
The DNA here is from genome assembly GCA_947650365.1 of Chamaelirium japonicum. Classification (NCBI taxonomy): domain Eukaryota; kingdom Viridiplantae; phylum Streptophyta; class Magnoliopsida; order Liliales; family Melanthiaceae; genus Chamaelirium; species Chamaelirium japonicum. The sequence continues at coordinate 38,748,605 of OX393560.1, read as the reverse complement.
GTCCGAATCCGAAGAGGAGGTCTATTCTGTTTGTCTAAGTTTCTGGACCCTGTACTTGCCTTGTACTTTATGCGACCACAGTGTGTTGCCACTACTTCACTTCAAAGAAATCCACTGAATGGTTGGAGCAAGCAAACTGTGTAGTTGCTGGTCAGAGGGAGTACACAGTCAGCGGGAGCGACCATGCTGACGTGGTGCGACTGACGCTCACAGCCGTCCGATGCGTTTGGATGCAGTCATGCTGGGACCCAGTCCCACACAAAGCCATGGTTGAGTGCCTTCACCCCTGGGTGGGGTACACTCAAGCAAAAGCAATACTGGCACCCACCTTTGGATTGGCACCCAACCCACACTAACCTGCGGCTGCACGTTACCCACTATTTTTTTAAAAAAAAAAAGAGGGGGACTTGGTGTCTCTGGCGGTGGTGGAGATGGCGGCCGCAGGAGGTGATCGTGCTCGAGAGAGATGGGAGGAGAGAACAAGTGAGGGTCATTTCGGATTTATGAAAAAAGTTAGGGACCTTAGGCTAAACGAAACGTATGTATGTCCAGTTCACCGAAACGATATAATGCTAGGGACCTCTCATATATTAATCCTAAAAATCTTCCAGCCGAGCCTTGGTCTGTTTGAGGTTGGCTTGTTTATTAAACAAGCTAAACTTCAGGCTTTGGCTTGGTTTATTTAATAATCGAGCCGAGCTTTGAATTTATTAAACAAGCCTAAACTTCGGGCTAGGCTTCACTTAATTAGTGATCAAATAAACTTGAACGGTTCCTTATCGAACTTGCTCCTAAACTCTAGAGTCAGTTAAAAGTAAACTATATATGTTAGGTCCATTCAAACCTTTTATGAGCCTATTCACAAGCCTACTCACGAGTCCTAAACAAGTATGTCCGAGCTTCTGTCTGCTTGAAATTGGCTCGTTTAGGAATATAGCGGTGGCTGCCATTTGATTAGATTTTTGATAATACCAAAAATGCCCTCCGAATCATGTATGCATTCAATGTTAATGACAAATATATCTTTTATAAATTTTACATATAAATATTTAACTACGTGTATTTATTAATATAGTAATCCATTTTTAACAAATTTGGTACCATTGGAAAGTTCTCATCAAGACCTTCGAAAAGAGACCAATATCTAATATTTTTAGAATTATTTTAAAATTATTAAATATTATATTAATTATATAAATCATATAATTTTGTGAATTAATAAATCATTATTTTATAATTATTTTTGTTAATGTTTATTCTTGTTAATGAATTTTTATTCTAATATTTAAAAGTAAAATGAAATAAGATATATTCCTTAAAGATGCTAAAATATAGAGGCCATGATTGGAGATGGAAAGCCTCCATTTAGGAATATTTTGAAAATATTCTTATTTGGCAATGACAAAATAGAGGGAATGGTTGGAGATGCTCTTATGAAACGGACCTAAACTCTAGGCTTGGGCCTGGCTCAATTAGTTATTGAACGAACTCGAACAAGCATTTATCGGGCTTGTTTGCGAGCTGCTCACGAACAACTTGGTTCGTTTGCAGCCCTACCCATTGCCCTCATCGCCCCTTGCTAACCACTGCCTCCTTCATCCATGACCACCTTTTCTTCTTCTTCTTCTTCCCTATCCCATCCCGGAGGTGATGATGCCCACCAGCCGACAATAAAATCACAATGGCGGTTGGCATCGGCTACTCCGACCGATGACGACAGGAGATGAAGAGCACTACCTAATGCCATTAGGGGGTGCAGCTTGGGTTGGGCTGACCCAAACCTGATATGACCCAACTCGAGATTTGATAGGGTTGGTTTGGGTTTTGTCGATCTCAGGTTGGGTTGGATTAGGGTTAGGGTTGAGGTCCAGGGTTCAATCCGCCCTAATCCGAACCGGGTTTTTTCTTTGTGAAGTCATTCTACAGTGCACTCATGGCTTCCAATGATCCTTGTCCTCCCTTAACTTAGAGAGAAACTACTAGATGTTCATTGATCGAAGTTTTTCTATTTTTTTATTATCAAGAGAAAGCCGATCATGATTCAATTTAAGCTATTTCTGGTACCCGTTGGTTAAGAGGGTCGGCACGATTTGGGCCTGACAGTTGGACCAAGGAGTGCTTTCTGGCACCGGTTTACTGGTGAATCAATGCATCCATTCGCAATCAACAGGCGCCTTGAGTTCTATAAAACAAGGTCAGTACCAGCTTTGAAAGTTCATTCCGAAACATAGATCATCTATCTCTTCTCCTACAAACAACTCTCTTTTAGAATTGTTCTGATTGTCTTAAAGTTACAAGAGTGATTTCTTCACTTTTACTGAGTACAGAACAACACATGCTTGCCGTATCCTGAAAGCGATTTGATGATAACCCTACAGCAGTCTTACTTTGTAAAAGGGGACGAATAACGCTTTAAACAAAACATATCTGATACATGCTTCAAACATCTATTGTATGGTCTCCTACTGTCTACTCCAACAGACACCGTGGAACGAACATTACCCCAAGACTGCTGTTGCCTTATATGCGCGTGAGATTCCCGGCTGTTGATGTCGTGTTCACGAGATTATAGAATTTAATAAAAATAGCAGTTATGCTGCCTTCCCCGTTTCTATCTCCGGAGCTCTTCGAGCCCATGCTCTAGCACCCTATCCTTCGATCGCCCGATGGGTCCATGAAAACAAAAGGAAAAGAATAATGGGAGTGACTGCAATTACATCTTAGATGGTAAAATGCCTCGTCCATGTTGTGCCGACCTGGGCCTGTTACCTGTGTACTTCGTATCACATCACTAGTGGCATTCATCAATCAGGGCTGTGTGTAACGAATGGCTGTGATCATGCCATGTGAAGTTGGCAAAAGAGTTGGCTATAAAGCATTTTCCTTGTGAGAAATTCACAATAAGGCTTTGCCATTTAAGAGAGGCCCTTTACTTTTCTATCTTGCTAGCTTACCTCTTTTAAGAGGGGTCTTGTTTTGTATTTCAAGGAATCAAGGTAGACACCTAAATATTAGAGCACCTCCAGCCATCTCCGAACCAATCTCCTAAGGGTGGGCCCCGCTGTAGTTTGTTGAGCTGCGAACAAGCGAACAATAGAGGCGGTCCAACAATCTCCTAAACGGACTCAACAAATCTGGGAGCAGCTCTGTGCTTGACAAATCTATTGAGCGAGGGAGCGCTCCTAGCTTGTGGTCTCCACTGCCACATGGCCACCTCACAAGCTCACACAAGCAAAAGATAGTACTAAACCGGTTTGGAAGCAGCCTCCGGAAGGTTGGTTGAAGCTCAATGTGGATGCTTCAGTGGGTAAAGCGAATACAGCTTGTGGTCTCATTGTTAGATACTCCAATGGCTAAACGCTCTGGGTCGCCGGTAAGGTCTTTCATTCTTGTTCACCAATTGAAGCAGAAGCGCTTGCCATGATGGAAGGAATAAAACTTTACTTACAGCTAAGAATCAACAATTTGATGTTGGAAGGTGACAACCTCTCAGTCATTACACTCCTGTTGGAGAAGGACACCGCTCCTTTCTGTAAAATCCATAACTCCAGTATGGAATGCAGGAGACTATCCCAGCTGTTTGCCTTGTGCAAGTCGAACCACATTGATCGTGATTGCAACCAGGCGGCTCATGTCTTAGCCTCCCATACTTTTCATTGTAATTCTGATTTTTATATTCTCTCGTCTCCTGGTTGTATCTCACCTCTTTTTAATAAGGTGCTTTGTAAGGATTCCGCTGACGATCATTAATGAACACCCACCGATCGAGTAGTCTCCACTATTTCTGTCCGGATCTACTGGTTCTAGAGAATCCGTTAGGATTGGCATCCACTTTCGGGATAGAAATAGATGGAGAACACTGGATGGGTCGGATCTTGATTGAAAAAAAAAGAAGCAACCGTACAGCTTAATAGCTAGACACCCATACAACCCCCCTTCTCTCTCTCTCTCTCTCTCTCTCTCTCTCTCTCTCTCTCTCTCTCTCTCTCTCTCTCTCTCTCAATAGCTAGACACCAACCCCCCCCCCTCTCTCTCTCTCTCTCTCTCTCTCTCTCTCTCTCTCTCTCTCTCTCTCTCTCTCTCTCTCTCTCTCTCTCTCTCTCTCTCTCTCTCTCTCTCTCTCTCTCCACATGCGGTACAGATCCAAAAAAATTGAAACCGTTGGCCTTCAAACAAAGAGCCGTTGACATACCTCGTAGGAGGCTACTGGAGCAAAAATGGGCTAGGCTGCTACCTATCTAATGTGGCACTAGGAGCTCCATAAAACTGTCCTTTTAGGAGCTCCTAGTTAGGAGACTGTTGGAGATGCTCTTACTGGAGACCTATGATACGATATCTAGTGTTCGTCTCAAAACTTTTTGGTTGGCGGGTTTTCATGACTCGAGAATGGGATGAGAATGAAAAATGAGCCGAAACCCTCACGTGATTAAAAAAAAAAAAAAGGACTAGTGATCAGTTCCCATAACAAGTTCTGAGTTACAATAAAGACGCAAACAAGTTCCATTTCACATCAGATCTCTGGATAAAGAAAAGAGCAGTCGGATTGAATGTAAAAGGCGTATGGGTGAGATGCACATATAGTGATTATGTGTAAAACTATTCGGCTATGCCTTGTACGAAACGGTCCAAAAGGATTTAATGCTATCGATAGACATTAGCCATCCTTAACCTTAAACAAAATTTATTATTATTTTCTTCGCAATGCTTTTGACTAGTCAAATCCCAGCTCATAGTGGAGCATTAAATCTTTCTTTGACCACAAACTATGGGAAAGATGAAGTATAACCATATTTTTATTGGAAAAAAAAATCAACATCACAAAGAAGGTTAAAAATATGTAAGTAAAAGATGAAATATAGCTATATTTATCCTTAAATCGATATATCCTGTGAAATATTCTGAAATATATCAATTTTCCTCCCACGGAAGCAAAATATATAACCTTCGAAATATGCGGGTTTTTTTTCTTCTTCTGGTGGTCCTGTAACTTACAGGCTCCGATTCCTCGGTGGATTTTCTTCAGGAGGACCGCCGGTGCATGTTGGGTCGTTTTGATATGCGTCGATTATCTCACATATACCGGGAGGGCAATAGCATGACAGATTGGCTTGCTGGGATGGCTCTATATTTGGACAGTGGTGATACCAGTCTACATGACTTTCCTGTTCCGCTTCACGATCTTAGGCGCTCGGATGTAAGCCCTTGCCAGTTTTTGAGGAGACAACGACCTCCTCTTGTCCTTGTAGTGTAAACCCTAGGGGTGGCAATGGGTCGGGTCAGGTCGGGTTCGGTCGTGTCCAAAACCCCTAGACCCAGAACCGACCCGTTTAACTAATCGTGTCTAGATCCTAAACCCGTACCCGACCCGTTTATAAACGGGTAGACCCGTTTACCACACAGGTTTATTAAGTTGACCCGATCCGACCTGACCCGATAGACCCACTGATACTATATATTACATTATCGGATTGCGGGTAGACCCGACCCGACCCGACCCATTGAATTTTAAACAGGTCTTCCCGGGTCTACCGTGTCCAGATCCTAAACCCGGACCCGACCCGTTTAGCCCTGATTCAGACCCGCTAACTTCGTGTCGGGTCCGAAATTGCCAGCCCTAGTAAACCAAACACAACCCCCCCCTCACACACACACACACACACACAACATATGGATTTTTTCGTCTGTGTTCTCACGTAATACAAGCATATTGTAAATCAGACACCTATTTGTTTTTTGTTTTTTGTTTTTTTTTTTTCTTTCAACTTCTTAATTTGTGGGTCCCTGTGATTTCCGCGTATTTGCGGTTGTGTTCTCTTCCTCCCCTCCAGCCTCTTTAAGATAGGCAAGTGCACGAATGTCACACTCAAAAGAAAAAGAGGGACATTGATGGCTCCTAAGATAACAAGCATCCTCGAAAAAAAACCATTATGCCCTTTTTAATAGATGACATGGCACACCATGATTGAGCTGTCAACCGGGTAACAAAAATGCTCTCAACCAGAATGATGTGGCATCCAATCCGACATTCACTGACCAGTCACTGACGGCCATGATCAGGACACATCATTCTGGTTAAAAGAAATCGGTAAAGCATTCGGGTTGAATAATACTTTCCACTAACATTCTGATCGAAGTGATGTACGGGGCGGGACGGGGTCGTTCCTTCATTTGGATAAAGATCAAACTTGAAGTCCAAGAAAAAAAAAATTTATGAAGCTTGAAGTCAATGCTTCCATAGTAAAGAACCTCCTTAACTTCTATAAAGACGCCTCCTCGAGAGATTGATTTGCTGCACTTGCTTAAGGTCCAATCGTGATGTGCCATGTTGTCCATAACCAAAATATATTAAAAAAAAAAAAAAAGTCCGACGTAAGCCAGCTAGGCGGTGGCGGCTCTGACATGGAGCCTCTTCAGGAGCATGACTCATCCAGCTCAGCAATGTCTGACGTAGCTAACGTCCCGTTTCGCACAAAATATGTCACCCACCCCAATCATGCTAATCATGGTCATTAATCCCTGACTCGTCAGATTCCGCCATCAACCGGTGATTAAAAGGAGATAATTACACTTGCAAAATGTATATATGCACACATAAATCATCAAGTACTCACCGTCGTGGTCACCATCGATCACAGTCGTCCATGATGATAATGTATATATAATTTTCACAACATTACATCTGACCATGGACGCATGTGATCGATAATGATAACGCTGATAATGTATATATAAATCATCAATTGTTCGTGACGGTGAGAAGCTGATAATATATTATATAGAGAAAAATATTAAAATACGGCATGTGGTGCATGCATAGTCGCGCCACTGCATGCATGCGATACATTGGACAGGTGCATCGAATGGCTGCGGTGCGACACCGTATGCACCACACCTATATATATATATATATATATATATATATATATATATATATATATATATATATATAGAGAGAGAGAGAGAGAGAGAGAGAACAAGCAAACCCTAAAAAGGAAGTGAGAGTGAAGGCTACAAGAAAGAATAAAGCATTGCTGCAAACAAATCCAATCAAACCAAAGGCATGAACTACAAAGCGAAATGGAGGGGAAAGCAGAACAGAAAAACAGACACTAGAGAGAGAGAACAAAGACATGGACTAGAGATGCTCTCTCTCTCTCTCTCTCTCTCTCTCATCCCACACCATAAACGTGCACCAAAAGCTCATCCAGCTCCCTCCCTCCACTCCCCCTTTGAATTTTCCTTCACATCAACCCCGTTTACTCTTGCTTCCCCGCAATCGCATTCCTTACAAACTACCCCACTCCAATGTCTCTCCCTATAAAGCACACCCTCATGTCCATCCATTCAATCCTAGCTTACCCACAAAGATTTGAATCAAATTTCTCCCACCCTTTGCATCCAGCATCTCAAATCAACTGCCATACTGATCACACACTACGAGATGGGCGTCGATAACGAGCAATTGCCGACAGTCCGCCTCCAGACGGTGGAGCAATCAAACAGCGGCAGCGGCAGCGGCGCCATCAGCATCAAGCTCTCCGACAACTGGGGCTCCACCCTGTTCGAGCCCCAGAGCGAACATGGCGACACGAACCCTGTCGCCAGCCCCTCCACGGACCAGGCACCCGAGAAGAAATTGACCCTCTTCGCACTCCGCCTCGCAGTCCTGGAGAAGTCGGCGAGCGGCCTTGGGGCGCTGAGCTTCATCTGGGCCACTGTCGTCCTCCTCGGAGGTTTCGCCATCACTCTCGAGCGGGAGGACTTCTGGTTCATCACCATCATCCTCCTCATCGAGGGCACCCGCATCTTCAGCCGCAGCCACGAGCTGGAGTGGCAGCACCAGGCCACCTGGTCGATTACCGGGGCCAGAATGTACAGCTTCCGCGCCCTCCGCTCCACTTCCCACCAATTCCTTCGGGCTGTCAGGCTCACCCTCAGACCCTTTTCCATCGTCGAAATCCGTCGAGGCCAAAGCCTCTCCGACGATACAAGAGCCACCGAGCCCAGAAGCCACGACGTCCCGACGGCGCGGATATGGAACTCGTTCGACGTCCCTCTCCTCCCCTACGCCAGCTGGGTCTTCCTATCAAGAAACATCAGCAGGATCCTATACTGGCTCCAGCTCCTGTCAGCGTGTGCCTGTGTGTCGCTCTCGCTGATGCGCCTCGTCGAGCAGGACTACGGCGCAGTCGATGACACCGGCAAGACGAACCGCAAGTCGGCGCTCAACATCTTCTACGGCCTTGCCCTCGCTGAGGCCCTCCTTTTCCTTGCGGAGAAGGCTTTCTGGGAGTGGAAGGTCAGCTATTGCCTGCTGCTCGACCAGGTGAACCGCGAGTGCGACCTCGGCCCGTCAGGGATGGTCTCGATCAAGCGTTTCTTCTACGATGCCTACTCCCGGTGTGTCAACGGGAGCATCTTCGACGGACTAAAGATGGACCTGGTCACCTTTGCCAATGAGCTTTTGGCATCAAGCTCCCGCGATGAGCAGCTCATCGGTGCTCGAATATTGCTGAAGTTTGCGACCAGCCACCGGTTCGCCGATGAGACCCTCCGCAAGATCGGGACTTCCATGCCCGTGATCGAGCGGCTGATCGAGATGCTGAATTGGAAGAACCCAGCTGAGGAAGAGATCAGGAGGTCAGCAGCGGAAATTGTGTCGAAGCTCGCGGGGAAGAAGCAGAATGCGCTCCGGGTTGCCGGGATTCCCGGAGCAATGGAGTCCATATCGTCCTTGTTGTACACAGGCCGGAGCTCCAGTGCGAAACCTGACGAGATCTGTCACCGCTGCATCATCGCCGACCAATCAAACTATGAGTTCTCCGCATTCAATCTGCTGGGCCTGCTGATCGTGAAGAAGCTCGCAAACGATCCAGACAACTGCGGGAAAATTGGGAACACGAGGGGCCTCCTGACGAAGATCATAGACTTCACGAGCGCTGGCGAGAGGTTGTGCAGAAAGGAGGGCGTGACGGAGACTCAGATCAAAGCAGTGCAGCGGTCGCTGCAGGTGGTGAAGATGCTGGCGAGCACGAGCTGCCACACTGGAAAAATGCTGCGGAAGGAGATAGTGGAGATTGTCTTCACTGTAAGCAACATCAGGGAGATCTTGCAGTACGGGGAGAGTCACATGATGCTTCAGAAGCTGGGGATTGAGGTGTTGACGAGCCTTGCGATGGAAGAGGAGTCGAGGGAGAGGATCGGGAGCACCGGAGGAGTGATCAAGGAGTTGTTGAGGATCTTCTTGAGACCGGGGCTCACAGAGGTGCAGAATTCTGTGAGGGTTGAAGCGGGGGAGGCATTGGCGATGCTGGCACTGGATAGCGAGAGGAACTGCGATCGGGTTCTGAAGGAAAAGGACGTGGTGGAGCGGCTTGTGGAGGCTCTGACCGATCCGGTGCTCCGAATAAATTGTTCCAGGATCTTGCGGAACTTGTGCGCCTACAATGGAGCTGAATGCTTCACACGGCTGAGGGGGGTCACCACCGCCATTCCCACTGTAACTCTCTCTCTCTCTCTCTCTCTCTCTCTCTCTCTCTCTCTCTCTCTCTCTCTCTCTCACGCACACACACACACACACACACACATATATAAATACTGTAATCATTCATGGCCATTAAGCTTAATCTTAATAAAAAGAACTTCATTAACCTATTTAAGTATAAGTGATAAGAAAGAGAGCCAAATTGGAACTAATTCCATGTCCTCTCTACAAAGGTAATTACTCCCTACTACAGACTAAACAACCCCAGGTATGATGCTCTGAATAAAGAAAATTAGACATGATGAGAGATTAATGATGTATGAACACTAACCGGGACAAGGGGAACTTAAAAAGATTAATTAGGTCCCCATCTAAGTTTCATGCTAAATCCAGAAAACACAACGGTAAGGATTGACATCAGCATGGGATTTCAGGAAGGCATTTCCAGTAATTTCTATTCGATTAAGTTACAAAGCAACAGAACAGAATATTTTACATATTTTTTTAGTTTTTGGAAAATGTATTTTTGAAAACTTCATTTAATCTTCTTTTCCAATAAGAGGAAGGGATGACAAATTATCTGATTCGAAATTTTCTGATATTCTCACAGGTGCTGAATGCAATCATGGTGAAAGAGATGAAATTGTTAGAGGTGTCGCTTGGGCTTGCTGCGCAAATCTTCAGGTTCATGAGCCCTGAAGAACATGAGGAGGAACTCAATAAAGCTGGCGTCACAGAGGCAGACTTCACAGAGAAGCTGGTGCGAATACTGAAAAAATATGACTACCCTTCTATTAAGGTTCCAAGGATAAGGAGGTTTGTAATTGAGGTAGCAATCTGGATGATGAAAACCAACGGAATGTATATCAAGTTATTCAATGATCGTGGGATGGTGAAGGAGCTTGAGAGCGTCGCGGAGACAACATCAGAGCTCGAATGCTTCAAAGTTTTCTCTGGTAGCGTGGGACTAAGCCGGCACAAGAGCACTCTCTTCTCTCTTGTTGACATTGCACTAGGGTTGATAGCTGAAGGCTGTAATTGACGTAAACCTAGTTTACCAACAAATTTATATGTACAAATCCAAACTATGTGACCGGAAGTTGAAGGCATTAGGTTACTGAAGATTCTTTCATTCTTTTTCTCATTTTAATACAGAGTAATCATCATGTACATCTTTCTAAAAGTATGAAATCATTGTTAAAGGTGTTGAATAAAATTTGACTGTCTATTTTAAGCTCTAATGTTGCAGCTTCTTTGTTTTTTTTTAAATTTAAAATTAAGCATTAATTAGATTTAGATCAAGTCTCCTATTATTCATATTTCATATCCATTGTCGGCATAAGTATATAGACATCCCTTCACGATCCATTAATCCTATCAATCTGCCCCTGATTGACAATCCAGCGACTCTGGCCCTACTTCAGTGTCAATGTCCCATTCCAAAATGTGTGAAGCAGAAATTACAGATACTTGTGCAAGGTGCAGTAATATAAAAGCCATAACCAATAATGTAATATGTTCCAAACAACACAACCTTAGATTTGATGCCAGAATTATGAACAAAACTAAATTAAAAATAAAAACCTGATAGTGTCTGCGTTACTATAACAAAAAAAAAATTTCATGGTGTGGCGAAAGCCAGCTATTGTATTCCCAGAGATTGAATTGAACTGTATTTATAAAATCTTAATAAAATTTGGATTGTTTCTCACTCAATATTGATAAATATAATGAACATAATTTTATTTTTCACTCCTGAAAAAAATGAGAACAGATCGAAATAATGGCAGCCACCAATTTCCGATTCAAGCACATGACACTTTGTAAAGAAGTACCTTTGATCGGTCATATGACAGCATGTAAGGAAGCAAATTCAGTGGTTTTCTTATTTCGGTTATATCAGAAATATAGAGGCGAGCTTCACCTGCTAGTTTGAGGAAGTAGTCGAATGTCTTGGAGCTCCGTATAACTGTGGCAATATATGCGACTGGAGCTTCCTTTGCCTCTTTCTGTGGAATATTATGGTTGCTTTCTTCCTCATGGTGGGTGAAGCCATAACCATTGGCGTCATTTGTTTCTCTTTCGGATGAACTTGATTTCTCAGGTTTCAAAAGGATGGAGAGTACTCGAATGAGATGTGGCATGCACAGCGGGTCATAGATTATATCTGCACCCAAGCTGCGGAAAGAAACGTGAGAATATTAAATCTACACCAATAAAATAAAAATCTTAACTACTCATTTTATATAGTGCAGGAGGTCATTGCTCAAAATCATAGGAAAGCAATTTTGATTCAAATCAACTGATTCAGGACAATCTAAACAGATTATGGTCAGGAAAGAGAAACAAAATGAATAGTGCTTCACCAAAGAATAATGTAAACAATGAGCAGCTCACACTATGTCAGCCTGATAGTTTTGGAGGTCGCCTTCAGAAGCAGATTCCCATGGCAAATATTTACACTCAACCTGAAAATCACTGGAAAATCTCAGTAAGCCATTTAGGAACATACACCAGTCTCTGAGTTAGCTCCTAGAAAATCTTAATACAGAAACAAATGAACATAATACAAATAGAAATAAATCTGCTCCACTTGTCAAGCATAACAAGCGACAAAATAAAAGGATGTAGACTACAAGAAAATACAAACTCTTTAACTCAAAATAATAGTATATGAGTCTTTATGTTAGTCGCCCTCATTCTATTAATGGAATGAACTAGATAACATACATGTATTATCAGAGAAACATGTAAACCTCCAGTAAAGTGTGACAGAATTTATAGGTAATATGTATAAGACTAACATGTTACCTACATAGTTTCATAGAGAATTCTACAGTTAAAAGATAAACCATCTGTTTATGCATCTAGAACGTGCATCATACTTCTAGTCTTCAACAGCGTGCTCACACAATCTATAACCAACATTAACAACTCAACTTCCTTACAAGAGCATGAAAGACTGAAGGTTCAGGATGAAACAAAAACATGAAGGGCATACGAAGTATCTTACACAATTTTGTGTAATTGATAAGTACTATGTGATTTCAAAATATAATTGCCATGACTAACCAGTTTGGGACTTTCACATGTTCTTTGTGATGGCTTGGTTTCAGTGTTCAATTGATTCAGTTCCAGATTATGCTTCATGTTTGCTAAACTGGACATGTCGCCATCAGTAAGGACCACCTGCATCAAATGTTTAGTCAACATACAAATAGAACAAGGATCATTTATAAAAAGGGCAAATTTGACTTACCCCCCAAAATTATATGCTAATTAGTAAGTCATCCCCCTTTTAATCGTTATTGGACTACCCCCCCCCCCCAAACACACACACACACACACAAAAAAAACTATATGATAATTAGCCAGAATGGGGGGTATGCCTAATATCATTTAGTTATGGGGGTGTAAGTCAAATTTTTAGGGGGGTAGGTCTAATAACGATTAATAGGGGGGTGACTTGCTAATTAGCATATAATTTTGGGGGGTAAGTCAAATTTACCCTTTATAAAACCATCCAATCACCAGGGAATCATACTAAAAGAACACCAACAGTCAAAACAATACCCATGCGCAATTCATTTCATAATTTGAGTTGCTTTTTACGACTGTTTGTCCAAAAAATTTTATTATATATTCATTTAGCATCCCAATGCATGTCCCAAGACCAAATGAAAAAGGTTGAGAATTCAAGTAGGGTTGACAAGTAAAATGAGCTCTATAATTGTACTACCTTTCCTCGTCGTGTCGAGAGTCATTTCCGTCTATTCGATATTGTTCACACGGATGTATGTATAGTGTCAAGAGTATTTCTAGTTTTTCATACGATATTTTTTTTTGTGGATGACTTTTCTAGCATGACAAGGTTATATTTATTGCAAGATAGTTCCGAACTTCCTCGTGTGTTGTTTATGTTTTACCAATAAATACTCACTCAATTTGGTGTTGGATGACTTTTCTAGCATGACAAGGTTATATTTATTGCAAGATAGTTCCGAACTTCCTCGTGTGTTGTTTATGTTTTACCAATAAATACTCACTCAATTTGGTGTTCCTATATGTATTCTCCGATCCGATAATGCCTTAAAATTTCTCCAACAATCTATACAATCTTTTTGCCAAGATTGGGGGATGCTTCACCAAACGTCTTGTCCATATACATCCCAACATAATGGTGTAGCCGAGAGGAAGTACCGTCATATTGTAGATGTAGTACGCACTATGATGGTTCATATGCATGTTCCAAAACCTTTTTGAACCAACACTGTCCTCACGACATGTTTTCTTATCAATCGGACCCCTTCATCTGTCTTAAAAGGTCGCACTCCTTATTTCGTCTTGATGCCCTTTTCCTCTTTCTCCTCGTGTATTTGGGAGTACAACCTTTGTCTACCGACTTGAACTTGATTGTGACAAATTGTCTCCTCGGGCTCTCAACTGTATGTTTGTTGCTATACTTGTACTAAAAAAGGTATCGTTGTTATTCCCCCACCACTTGTCGGTACTATGTGTGTGTGGATGTTACTTTCTTTGAAGGGTCTGTTTTCTCTCTCTCCCCTTTGGGTCCCTCGTCTCCAACTCAAGGGGAGATCCCTCTTGTTATTCCTAGGAATCTTGATTTCCTTCTCATTATGGAACATGGGCCACAACTTGGAGAATGAATCTGTGTTTACACTTGACGATCCAAAAAGTAGCACCAACACAAATCACACCTCCAAGCCACCAACGTCCACACATGAGGTCCAAGATCTTGACATGTCCATCACTATTCGGAAAGGTACTTGCTCATGCACTTCACACCCCATTGCTTATCCGCCATATCGAGCTTTTCTTTCATCTTTGCCAAGTACAAATGTTCCAACTTCTTACAAATAAGCACTTAAATCTACGGGGTGGAAAAAGGCATGGACGAGGAGATAAGTGCTCTCCTTCACAATTGCGCAAGAGACCTCACCGTATTACCGTCAGAAAAGTATGTCGTTGGGTGTATACTGTGAAGTATCAACCGGATGGTACCGTGGAGCGTCTTGAGGCACAGTTGGTTGCTAAAGAGTTTACTCAAACCTTTGGAGTTGATTATTTTGAGGTTTTTTCACCGGTTGCTCGCCTCATTCTGTTCAAATTCTTTTGTCTTTGATCGTATGCCAGGGGTAGCTGCTTTATCAACTTGATGTGAAGAACACATTCCTCCACGGGTGGTACATGGAACAACCTTCGGGATATGTGGATGTTACTCGACCTCACTTAGTATGCAGGTTGAAAAAAGTTATTTATGGCCTCAAGTTATCACCCCGTGCATGGTTTGACAAGTTTAGCATGATTCTTCCTGCCTACAGCTTCACTCGGTCTAAGAAGCACGGACATGAACACGGGACACGGATATGACAAGACAATTTTCAAAAAATTAGGACACGTACACGTTGGGGGACACACTAAATTACATATATATAGAGAGAGAGAGAGCTGTTAAGGTGCGGCGTGCGGTGTCGCACCACATGACATTTATCATATCTCTCTCTCCCTCTACACACACACACACACACACACACACACACACACACATATATATATATATATATATATATATATATATATATATATGAAACTAACATCTCTAACATTATGATTCAGTGCGTAGGAGATAAGAGAGGCATGTAAATAAAGGATTTATCACTCTTTTCTTCTTCTACAC
This sequence comes from Chamaelirium japonicum, assembly GCA_947650365.1. NCBI lineage: Eukaryota > Viridiplantae > Streptophyta > Magnoliopsida > Liliales > Melanthiaceae > Chamaelirium > Chamaelirium japonicum. The sequence continues at coordinate 38,733,423 of OX393560.1, read as the reverse complement.
AAACAGTAATGTTCCTTTGACATTTCCTCACTGATTTTTTCCTACTAACAAAGAAACGCAATGCATAATTAGGTTTTAAATTAGTGAAAGTTTTCAATTAGTTGATCTAAGATGACCTTCGAGAATTCAGTCATTTACCAATCGGGCTGACCATTCAGGCTAAACGTTTCGGGCAAATCCAGATCACAGCCGTGCGTTTCACCCAGCCCGTTAAATGAATCGCACTCAGCCTCATCTACAGCGTGTCCGAAACGTGTCCACAGTGAGTCCGGAACGTGTCCGTTGCATGTCTGTGTCCGGAACGTGTCTGCAACATGTCCGTGTCGGAAACGTGTTCGCAACGTGTCCGGAACATATCCGCGACCCAAACAGTATTAAAATTAAAAAAAAAACATAGTCCGACACGTGTCCGGCGCGTGTCCGTGATCGACACGCATACGGGGTCTCCGGAATAGTGTCAGTGCTTCCTAGCACTCGGTCCACCTCCGATCACTCCGTCTTCACTCGGTGGTCATCTCGAGGTATCATTATTCTTATCGTCTATGTTGATAATGTTAAATACCCTCAAGCTCCAAAACCCATGTCGTAAGGGGAGGTCCACAAAGGGTATATTAAGCGGGTGATGGATGCCTCCTTCATCGATGTGGGACTATCCATTAACACTCTCCCTCACGCGGAGCACGCGTGGCAAGGCACGATCGATGGGGAGCACCCGGAGTAAGAGCAGGAGTAGGAGACAGGCTAGCTCTGATACTATGTTAGATACCCTCACGCCCCAAAACCCAGGTCGTAAGGGGAGGTCCACAGAGGGTATATTAAGCAGGTGATGGGTGCCTCCCTCATCGATGTGGGACTATCCATTAACAAATAATATTGTCATCTCCGGGAGTGATAAGCTTGAAATTGTGCACTTGAAGGCTCACCTTGGCACTAAATTTCCCACCAAAGATTTGGGACTTCTTCGGTCCTTATTAGGCATTGAGGTGGCTCAGAACAAGAAAGTGTTGTCTTTCTCAACAAAAATATATGTTGGACCTTCTTAGCGAAACTAGGATGTTTGGTTGCAAGCTGGCCGATACTCCGATGGCCTCGATTACTCATTTGGATAGTAGGTATGGCACTCTCTTAAAGCACCCGGGTCGCTATCATCGCCTTGTTGGAAAGCTCATCTACTTAACCATTACCCGACCGAATGTCTCCTTGGTCGGGATTGTGAGTAATATATGCATGAACCATGCCAACCACATTGGTAAGCAATTTACACGATTCTTCGATATCTCAAAATATCCCCGGGATGAGGGTTATGGTACAAGCCCTCTTCTATGCTCTATATTGTTGGCTTTTTCAATGTGGATTGGGCCGGTAACAAAGATGATCGACGTTCTACATCTGGATATTGCACCTTTGCGGTCGGAATTTGGTGATATGGTGAAGCAAGAAACAATCTGTAGTGGCTCGTTCAAGATTGGAGGCGTAGTATCGGGCCATGGCACATACGACCTCTGAAATGTTGTGCGTACAAACATTGCTTTTGCGATATGGGAGTCACCTCCACAACACCTATGAAGATGTTTTGCGACAATCAAGTCGCTATCTTTATTGCCAACAATCCCGTGTTTAATGAGAGGACAAAGCACATTGACGTTGATTGTCACTTAATTCGTGATCTTGACATGGCTAAGAAGATTGCTACTCTATTCATGAAGTCCTCACTCCTCAGCACAACTTGGAGATATTCTCATCAAACCCTTAGCTAAAGCATCCTTTGCTTTTTTTTGTAACAAGTTGGGCACGTTTGATTTGTATGCACCAGCTTGGGGGAGGTTATGAGTTAAAATGTAATAGAAAAAGTTGAACTCGCACCAAAAGACATTGACGGCGTACCCATAAGGACGGATAATAATGATACAAAAGAAGAGTGAAGTGTAGGTGTTGACTCTGATGATGATGGGTGCCAATGGTTCTGATGATGTTGATGGTGGAGACGTCCCCCAATTCGTAATCAAGCAATGTATAAATTAGTTGTATTTTTGCTAGTTTCACAATTATCTAGGCTTCTACATTAATAAAGTTTAGCTTTTATTTCCTTATTTGTACTTGAAAAGTTGAACTGGTGGTACAAATTCTGTTAAGCATTAACATTAAATAAGTAATTCTCTTTGTTTTATTTTACACATATGAGACTTATCATTATTGGTGTTTTTGAATTTTCAAAAAAAAACTTTTTTAATTTAATTTTGAAAATTAAAATGGCACATGTGAGCCCATATGCATGTGCATTGGAACCCCTAATTGCACAGATCAAATGTGGTTTTGATAACATTGGATACCCCTAGTATGGGAGTGCAAACAAATCCATGCAAAAAATAAACAAAAAAGGTTAAGGCTCCATATTATACATAGCCCCCAATAAGGTTGGAGCAAAAGAAATTTGGAAATGTCTGGAGACCCATGTATGCTTATTCCAAAAAGTAGATCTGTCTCTACATCTTCATGCAAAGATACACAAATAAGTGCCACATTATGTTTTCATTTAAAAGTATCAAACCAATTTGGCTGCATATTTTGTATGGCTGCATATGCATTCACGCATGCAAGCATCAATTCATCATATGAATTCATATGCCCAGCACAAAAAACACAATCCAATACACAAAGTTCATCAATGATATATCTATGAGTGCATGCGCTTTTACATTATCATCAATAACGACCAACAAAAAAGCAATCAGCCTCTAACCCAAGTACCCAACAGTAAGAGGAAGGAAACTATGATAAAAGTTTAGAAAAAGCCATCAATATTTCATGAATAATGGCACATGTGGAGTATATGGAAAAAATTTACCTTAGAGGCTCCAGCATGGGTGAGGGTGATACCAACCAAACCAACACCAGAACCGACCTGTTTGTTCAGAAAACATCACCATATAATTCAGTATACTTTTAACTAACTGTTAGTGTTCGATTAGAAACAAGGTTGGCCATAGTTTTTCTTTCTTTTCAGACAAAAGCCTATTAACTGTTTGTTGCTTCCGAGTATTGACGACCTCCTGATGGTCTTGGTTTGCAGTCCTATTCACAGTTAATCATTTGGATCTAGCACTATCCTACTTATAGAATTGGTATTGTACAACCTCAATTATGCCAACCGCATATCGTGAAACCACAAAATGCCTTGTAATCGGTTGGTTGTTCTCTTTTCAATCTTCACGAATGCTGCACCTTGTGCATAGGGCTAGTAGGAGAATTTTAGTGTCAGAAGTCTCATAAGAGTTTTATACATTATTTAGATCTATTTTCATGGCATGAATTTGTACAGAAACTCCATACTATTTCAGATAGGTTCAAGACATGTCCATTTTTGTGCACTTAATACCCTAGAAGTATATTGCATTAAGTCCAACTCTAGTCGACTTTTAGGAAAATAAATTAACATGACTGCGTAGTTTTAGAAACAACAAATAACGTCTTTATATAAATAAAAAAACAGTAGTCACGTAAAAAAGTTAACCAAGGAAAATAAATATCTGGAGAAATATTCAACCGGTGATAAATTTATTTTACCTCAAAGCAAACCTTGTTTGAAAACATCTTCGGATAAGAAAGAATGAACTCTGACAGGAAAAGACTAGAGGGCCATAAGGCGCATCTACAAAATCAAAGTATTAAACACTAGCATGTCAAACTTTAGAGAAGATGAACAATATATAGATATCACAAATCCAAATAAATGTAAAACCAACAGTAACTGTAAATGGATGACAGAAGGCACCACATTACACCCCCCCACCCCCCCACCACCACCCAAACCACCAACACACACACACACACTCCTAAAAGGATTATCTAAGTTTGAAAATAACTCCATCTACAACATGAGAAATATGTACCATATTGCTCACCAAACATGCCAGCTCTCCTCAATCCAGAGAAGCCAAGAAAAGTTCTTGGTGAACATTTCCAAACTGAAAACTTCGGTATCCAAATAAAGTGTGTGACTAAGAGAAGATCACAATTAAGGTGGTAGGATAATTTTCATAGCAAGAACCCTTTCTCAAGTGTATATTCCATGTGCAGTTAACCTCTGGATAGAATATGAAGAGGTCTCTATAATCATGAATCAAACAACAGAATCTACGGTAGATATAAGGTCCCATATACCATCCTGTCCTTTCCATTATATCATAAATCAATATTCTGTCTCTACAAAAAACCAAAGGAAGCATATGAATTTAGAGGGCAACGTTTCTTCCGCAATTGAATTATTGCTACCAAATTCCTTCCCTATCTACCAAAAAATTCTAAAATGCCGAAACAGATAAAATCCCATCTTTCCCACGTTTCAAACCGGTCGACCTTCCAACTGAACGGACCCACCTCTCACAGTGGCCCTCCCCTTCTTTTTAAAGAGGATAGGCGGGCAAGTGGGGTTGGTGAGAATGTTAGTGGTACGTCCATGTGGCGCCCCTTGGATGGTGCAGAGTAGGTGACCATACGCGACAACCTCCCCTTGACGCGACAGTCATGCCACACTGGACAACATGCCATGAATAGCAAGGGTTGGTATTCGTATGTGGCGACCTCGCTGTTGAGGGACTGACACACCAAGTTGGTCATACTTCCTTTCAGACTGCGAGAAGACAGGGTGGGTGTGCGGATGTTCGATGTGACTTGGAAATGATGCAAAAGTGAAAGGTGTAAGGCCCATCTGAGGTCTACTAAAGGCATGTTGCCAAGGTTGCATGTCACGATGAATCTGCCGAGGCATTCTGTTTTCGTGGAGAGATCTCAGCTAAGAGCAAGGGTGCCCGTCATGATGGGTCCAATAGGCACCTTTGCTATGCGGCTTGGTGAGCGTTGGGGGCATGGTCACCTTTTTTCTGAGAGCTCACCAGATAATGGAGAACTTTGGCGTTGACTTCACTAGAGATTCTGAGAACTTGCCATGTCACCCTACTTTGCTAGTCCCACGACAGTTGTTGGGGAGGAGGATGCCTGTCTGGCCCAAAGTGTGTGTGTGTGTGTGTGTGTGTGTGTGTGTGTGTGTGTGTGTGTGTGTGTGTTGGGGGGGGGGGATCCCATTGGAACAACCTAATTAAGGGATTAGAGGCCGGAGATAGCCTGAGTGATGCCGGACGGCACGTCGTCGCCATTGTTGAAAGAGAATAGGAGAAGGGGAGTTCGGATTCACCACCGAAAAAGAGAGAAGAGATGATGGAGAGGTGCTTCATGCACAGACGAAGGGAGGGAGAAGCCGAGCGTTTCTCACGCATATGAACAAAGGGGAAGAAGGGGCAGAGATTCTCATCATAGGAAACAACAATTTTTTTTTCATTCATCCATTCCTCAATACAACTGTACATAGGGCTTTAAAAGCCTTGAAACAACCCACTACTCATAACCACCCATTAACACAACAACCCACTAACACATAACTACCCATAATCAACACAACTATCCACTAACAACACATGTGCAGAATTTAAATAAATAAAATCCGAAAATACTTAATTATTTATGGAAATTTCTGGTGGGCCTCCAAGTAGTAGCTAGGTATCCAAGTAGGGCCCCCGAGTAGCAGCTGGGCCATGTGGGCCTGATGTCCCCATCACTGAGACTATGTAGATCTTCCTAGAAGGCCCCAAGTGGAGGTACCTTGGGAAGCCACATGTGATGCCCAGTATTCTAGGGTTAACTTTTACCAAGGGCACCCTATCTTTTATTATTATAATATTAATAGCAGTTAAAAGTTTATTTCTGTTGAACTTTTATGTTGATGCATGTACTATATAGTGGATTGAGTTGGACCGGACCATGGGTGTCGAGGTCCAAGTCGCGAGGCAATATGGTGTTGGCAGTGTGATTGTGCATACGTGTATGTGTGCGCCCGCGCATACGCGCAGGTGTTGAGCGTGCAAGAGAGCACGAGTATCTTATTTAGTATTTTATTAATTAATTCCATGTATGTTGCAATTAGGTGTGCCCTTGCAGCGACCCATTGCCATGTGGCACAAGTTGTGGGGACCCAACCAACTCTATGATATAAGATCTATGGGTTCCCCACTTACCGACCCGACTCGATCTTGGACATTGGATCACGATCTAACATACCCGACCATCTCTTATTTTCCCTCTATTTTTCTCTCGATAGTCTGATCTTAATCTAGGAGACCATCTTTCTCTATTACCGCGGCCCTCGGATCTAAATCCGAGAGCAACTAATCCCATCACCTATACACTTATCCCATACATCCCCTTCAACTACACCCTTTCAACTCCCTGACAATTACCCCCATCCCTCCAACATCAGCCACACCACACTCAACCGTATACCATCAAAATCTCATTCAACTAAACACTTGTACACCATTTCATCACTACCCTTCTCAACCAACATCCAGCCAACCCAATCCAACCACCCACCTGTACACTACACACCACACAAAAAAAATCCAAAATCTTTCACCTCTATCCCGTACACCCTATCAGCCGCCCCTTCATCTCCATCTCTTCCTCAACCTCTCCCTCTTCCTCTATGCTCCTCCTTTCACGCCAAATCTCTGAAAATCCGGACACCCTCACCCCAAATCCCCAAATATCCGGTGCACCACCACCCTCAACCCCCTATAAATCAGATCCAAACCCCAGCCCCCTTCCCCCTCACCGAAACTCTAGACCCAATCCCTCTACACCTCTCGATCTCTCCCTCCCTCTCTCAATCTCTTACCTCCATCTTGTTGGCACCTAAGTTTGTATACGGCCCCTAAGTTTGTATGTGCATATATGCTCCCTAAGTATGGCTAATGCAGCCTCATTTTGATGTGTCATGTAACTGATATATGCAGCTCAATCACCTAATGAGATTTGACCTCACATTACCAACATTTCTCATAATTATAAGTTATGTGACAGTACCCACAATAACTGAATGTAAACATTATTGCATACTTGCATTAAAGTATCAAAGTTAACTACAAAACAAAAGCTAAACACGACCAAAATAAGAAAACCGACTATATCTCTTACATTGCCATTATCAGAAAGTAAAATTTCCAGAACGAATATGAATGCTTATCTATAAGGATCCTTTGTTACATACATTTATACTATTTAATACCAAAATTATTAAACCTTCAGACATTTAGCCAGATGGAAAAAGCAAGAAGAAATTAAAAATCACTAAAAGTCTAAAACACATTAAATGAATGCATTTCATATAAAGGCTACGAAAGTTGGAAAAATGAATATGGTTAAAGGTTAATGAACTTTATCCGATTAAAATTTAAAAAAAAAAGCCTAACAAGGATTATGCATGAGCATGAAGAAATGCTACCAAGGAATCAAGGTGTTTAATCAAATAACATAGATGGCAGGAACACTCAGGAAGTACGATATCTCCATCAGGCCTCGAGAGGTTCTTAAGGTAAATCCAACACTTTATACATATATTATGAAAAGTTCCAAATGGATATGTACATAAAAAAAATCCTCTAGTTATATAACTTCTGATTATTAAACAATCATAAAAAGTACAGGCCAGTTGTCACTCAGAGATGAAACATAAATGTTAAAATGAAAACACTACGAGTCCTTAGACTCTATATGTCTACTGGGAAACATATATAAAACTACTCTTAAACAAATAAAATTGATCAATTGCCAAGCTTACCAATTATTAAAAATTACATAAAGAAAAGTAATATCATACCCAGTATCTCCTTCAAGAATGTTGAGTGAACATTGCAGCGGAACTACCAAGTTTGTTGAACTTGAATTAATATCATTGTGGCCTATGGAAGTATAGGAACTATGCATGTGAGTAATCAAGAAGCCCTATTAGCTGAAGCACAGAAGATACAGGTAGCCAGGGCAAAGCTAAACTTACCACCAAGGAAGAGAAAAGAAATCTGTTTGCAGATTATATTGTTCTCCTTTCTCCAGTCATCCTCCTACCAAAATAAATGTGGTATGCACTAAATATTAATCACTACAACACGCTTAGATTTTGACAAGGCACTCCGACAAAAATAGTTTAATGTTAAACCTTCACAATAAATATTGAATCCCTTACCCAATGACGTAGCAACAATATGGAAAACTCAAACTCAAGCAATAGAAACACAGAACAAGTTGAAGCATGAGAGAGAGAGAGAGAGAGAGAGAGAGAGAGAGAGAGAGAGATGGCCTCTTAATTAAGCAAAGATGGCCACTTAATTTTTTTGGAATAAGAGATGATCTACATTGGATGGAGGCCACATTCCTATATAGAATACGACCCAACCCATTTAAACTAAAAACTAGGAACAGACCTAAGCAGAAGGACTAGTACTCATATACACTTCTTTTCTATTCTCTGAAATTTTCTGTGTATTTACAGAACATATTTTCAGCCCAAAAGGGAAGAAAGGACCAAAAAGAGGGGGAGAATTCACATATGAGGGCTTTGTTCCTTCACTGAAACCATCAAACAGGATCTTAATAGGGCAATAAAGAGGGGAGGGAGAGTTCTTGAAAAGGTCTGATTCCCAATGAGTATTCTGAAAGAAACCACTTCTGTTTTTGAAAAGAACTTTCAACAGACCCCTCAGTAAAGTTGCATTATGACTAGATAGCGATAACCTTGTATTTTGCATATCTCAGATAATGGAGCTCTGGAAGCTGATTTCGAAGATACAGAATTCAAAAGAGAAGCCTTTGATATGGATGTGGAAGGCGCATCGGGGCCCTGACAGATTTTCAATTCTCATTTTCAAGAGCTCTTATGATTTCATCGACCAACATGTATGCATATTCTTGATTGATTATTTTGATCACAACTTCACAAGATGAATTTGAATTTGATTCCCAAGAGACATATACAGAGTCCATTTCAGATTTTTGATTGATTGGATTTTTGAGTTGCATATATAAAATTGTTACAGAGGTGTTAGCCAACAAGCTCAGCACGGTAGTAGACAACATTATCAGCAGGACTCGAAGAACAGTTATGGATCGTGTTGCAACTGCAAAGGATGTGTTGTTCTATTTGAAAGATAAAGAGAGAGAGAGAGAGAGAGAGGGGGGGGGGGGGGGGGGTGTTCTGAAAAAGTTAGTGATGCGGACATCAGTACTGAGTCGCGCCCGTGGCGGGTGTACCAGCGCAGGAGGCGCCAGCTTGGGTTATGGATGTGATCAGTGTTATGCTTGTTTTTATTCTGTTGGCATTTGTGTTTGTCTTTATTTTGTTGACATTCGTATTTAGTCCCACCTTGCCGTTTGGCCGTGTGGACCAGTCGTTGTAAACCTATATAAAGGCCCCCCCTGTCTTCTCATGTTGGTGCTGAATAATGAATAAAAAATTTTCGTTCCCTCCACATTTGTGTTGAGAGAGCCGAGGTGAGGTGTGTGAAACCCAAACCCAAAACCCTAGCGTGTGAAACCCTAGGTCCAGCATAGGCGTGTGAAACCCTAGTTGCAAACATCGTGCCCCCAACCTATAGCCAGCCGCCCGTCCCCCTTCTCTCTCCCGTCTTCCACACGCAGGTCCGGGTCCCCTCCCCCCTGTTTCCTCTCTCCCCGTGCCTCACCCCGACCCCCTCCTCTTTCCCCGATTTCGCCCCACCGGCCGAGACCCCTCCCCTTCCCTCCCCCTCCCTCCTCCACCCCTCGGCCGACGCCCCAGCCCCACCCCGGTTGGACCCCGACCCCGCAAACGCCCCACCGCCACCACCCCACCCGCTCCTGCCCTGCGCCGGCCCGTTTGCAACCGGGCCCGACACCCCTCCCCTCCCTCCACCGCCCGGATTCCTCCCCCCCCCCCCCTCGTCGCTCCCACCCCAGCCCAGCGCCGCCCCTTTACCCCTGTTCACTCCTGCCCTCGCTGCAGCCCAGCCCCCACCCCATTCACCACCCCCCCACCCCCACCCCCACCTTTTCCCTTCCCACCACGACCCAGCCCGAACCCTATCCCGTGACCCAACCCAGACCCGATCCAACCCGGCCCAACCTGAACCAACCTTATCCTAATACCCGTGTCCACAGCCGACCCAAGCCACACCCTACCTACCCTCCTCTCACAGCTCCGGCATGCTCACATGGCGGACCCCGACGTGGACCATGGAATGATCGAAGACGAAGACGGGTACCTCGACATCAACTCCCCCTTCCTCGACTTTCAATTCTCGGAAGGAGAGAGCATGGAGGAGTACGTGGAACGCATTACCTACACCGTGGTTTGTGACGCTGAGGTCCGCCTCGGCATCAGCGAGTGGCATCGTCGCCCCGGTACATCAGAACATCGTTTGCCTCCACCTGCTTGCAAATCCTCCCCCGGTGACGAGCGAAGCCCCGGAGGCCCCAGCACCACCATCGCATCATCCGGAAGTCCTGCCGACTCCAGAGAACGTTCCCGCGCCATCATCACCTCCTCAGTAAGATCTCCCCTATTCGATCAGGTACTGTCGTGTTTCATCCATTGAATCTCTAGTACATTATCACTGCTCATCGCTGCCCACTGCTGAGAGGTTGTGTGTCCTGTTTTTCCTGCCTGTTAATCTACTAGTACTTGATATTGCGGGGCGGATCTGTGCCTAATAATCTAAGCATTATTTATTTTATTTCTTGATACTGGATAGAGCTGTAAGGTGCTAGTAGTAGCTTGCTAAACCCATCATCCCTGCGACTGTCTGAACACTGGTTCCTGTCTGGTATTATTAATTTAATGTGAACTTACTGGTACAATTAAATTGCTGATCTCCTGCTCACCTGCATCGTATTGCATCATTTTGGTATCAGAGCATGGTTGTTAAATAGGAACCCTACATTTATTGTATGTCATCATTTCCTCTGCATCAGTTGTCGTCGTGTGTGCATGCCAACCCGTAGAGGTAGGCCATATCTTGTAGGGGAGTCTAGTGAGCCTGACAGTTGCAACATGGATCCCGACGCCCTAGCTAGGACACTCGCTGAGTTAGCTCAGGGGATTGCCACAATGAACCAAAATTTCGCAGCTTACCAGCGCGATACCAATGCCCGTTTTGACCGTCTGGACCAAGTTATACCTCGAACTCCCCCACCCATGGACCCTCAGGATTTTCGGCCACCTTGGCAGAATAATCAAGATCCGGATGAACAATACCTCCGGAGCATCAGGCTAGAAGTGTCCGCTTTCGATGGTCGGCATGATCCCCAATTTTTCCTAGACTGGCTCCAATCCATGGACCGGTATTTCGCCTGGTACCCATTAACGGAACCCCGGAAGGTCCGATTTGCCGCGATGAAACTCAGTGGCCCTGCCAGTCAATACTGGACTAACGTCGAAGCCTTGAGAGTGGCCCGAACCCAAGACCCCATCGATACTTGGGTAGCCATGAAGAATGAACTGAAGGGGAAATACGTGCCACCTTCCTATCAAGCGCGCCTCTTAGATCAGTGGCATCAATTCACTCAAGGTAACAAGTCAGCAAGGGACTACGTCGCCAAGTTTGACGAGTTCTTGACCCGCTGCAACGTTCTAGGGACTGAGACCCCTGTTCAGGTTTTATCCCGTTTTCAGTCAGGTCTAAGAGAGGACCTGAGGAACGAGCTTCTCGCTCGAGATGTTACGGAGCTAGAGAGGGCCTACGCTTTAGTGCAAGATCTCGATAGCATTAGGTCCACCCACTCTCATCGGGGCCAAGATTCCCAAAGTAATGCCTCTCGAGCCTCCTCAAGCAATTACCCCAGTCGGCCCTACCCCACCCAATCTCAACAACGAGCCGACCCCACAAGTCGAAGTGATGAGAAGGACAACCGTGGCAAGGGCCCCGAAAGGGATTTCTCCAAAATCAGTCCCCTCATCAAGTGCTACAAGTGCCAGGGTTATGGGCACGTGGCTGCGAATTGCCCTAGCCCCGTCAAAATCAACATCATCGATGGCACACCTGTTGAGGTATTAGAGTCAGAGGTTGACGGCTTCGTGTACCAAGCCGATGAAGACGAGGGAGACTTCGACGAAGATGATAGTGATCCCGCGCTAGCTTGCCTTAGGTATGTGTCGCCAATCAAAGTGTCAGTTGTAAGGTGCGCCTTGTCCCAACCGAAAAAGCAAGATGACTGGAGGCGTACCAATATCTTTCACACCTTCACTAGAATTGGGGATAAGAACTGTAAAGTGATCATCGACAGTGGAAGTTGTGTTACCGCAGTTTCGTCTGCCGTGATTTCTAAGACTGGGTTGAAGGCAGTTCCCCATCCCCGACCATACCAAGTCTCCTGGATCAACTCTACGGCAATGGAGGTCAAGCAAAGATGCTTGGTCCCCATAAACTTCAATGCCTACCAGGAGAAGATCTGGTGTGATGTCTTGACTATAGATGTGGGTCAAGTCATACTAGGACGGCCGTGGCTTTTCGATAATGATGTTCTCATCTATGGCCGATCTAACATGTGCATGTTTGAACATGAAGGCAAGAAAATTAAACTTTTACCCTCTCAACCCAAGAGTGGCCAGCCTGCGAAACAGCCCACCTCCACAAAGAAAGTCAGCAACGTCAGTTATATCGGTGCCAAAGAATTGAGCATCGAGATGGAAAAAGGGGCTCCAGTCATGATCCTTGCAGTCCGGGAAGTTCCTAAAGAGTCCACCCAAGTTATTCCCCTAGAGATTGCTCCAGTGCTTAAAGAGTTCGCCGATGTCTTCCCTGAGGATCTCCCAGACCAACTGCCTCCGATGCGTGACATACAACACGCCATCGATTTGGTTCCTGGAGCCAGCCTCCCCAACCTGCCCCATTACCGAATGAACCCTACGGAGCATGCCGAGCTGAAACGGCAAGTTGATGAATTATTGAGAAAGGGCTTCATCAAAGAAAGTATGAGTCCTTGCGCGGTTCCCCCTCTACTTACGCCCAAGAAGGATGGAACCTGGCGAATGTGCGTGGATAGCCGTGCCATCAACAAGATAACGGTCAAATACCGTTTCCCGATCCCTCGCCTGGATGATCTGTTAGACATGATGTCAGGGGCCACAGTCTTCACCAAAGTTGACCTGAAGAGTGGTTACCACCAAATTCGCATCCGCCCTGGAGATGAGTGGAAGACGGCATTTAAGACCAAGGACGGACTGTACGAGTGGATGGTTATGCCGTTCGGACTGACCAATGCGCCTAGCACTTTCATGAGAGTCATGACACAAGTACTCCGCCCTTTTATGGGAAAATTTCTTGTGGTGTACTTCGATGACATACTCATCTATAGCCAGTCCCAAGCGCAGCATTTAGACCATCTTCGGCAAGTCTGCGCCGTGCTAAGAAAGGAAGAGTTGTTCGCCAATCCTAAGAAGTGCACTTTCCTTGCCACCGAAGTCCACTTCCTCGGTTTTGTTGTTTCTGTCAACGGGGTTTCTGCCGACCCGGAGAAGGCCCGCGCAATTGAAGAATGGCCTGAACCCAAGAACATCCGGGATGTCCGAAGCTTCCACGGTCTCGCCACCTTTTACAGGAGGTTCATCAAGGGGTTCAGTACCATTACGGCCCCAATCACAGACTGCCTAAAGAAAGGCGAGTTTGAGTGGACGAGTGCTGCCACGAGGGCTTTTCTAGAAATTAAGAAGCGAATGGTTGAGGCCCCTGTGATGCGCCTCCCAGATTTTTCCAAAGTCTTTGAAGTGGCATGTGACGCCTCCGGAATCGGCATTGGGGGCGTCCTCTCCCAAGAAGGTCATCCTGTCGCATATTTCAACGAGAAGCTGAATGAAACTCGCCAGCGATACTCCACTTACGATAAGGAATTCTATGCGGTAATCCAATCGCTTCGCCACTGGCGACACTACCTACTCCCGCAAGAATTCGTTATCTATTCTGACCATGAGGCCCTGCGGTATATCACTCACAGAAGAAACTTAACGCACGGCATGATCGCTGGGTCGAGTTCCTCCAGGACTACACTTTCACCCTGCGCCATAAGGCGGGAGTAGAAAACAAGGCGGCCGACGCACTCAGTCGTCGTATGTTCGTTCTGTCTAAGTTGACCACTGCGGTTGAGGGTTTTGAAAGATTGAGGGCTGAATACGAGTCTTGTCCCGATTTCGGCGAAGTCTATGCTGCACTAGTAAACGGGACAGTTCAAGAAATGGATGGGTACCTCGTGCAAGACGGGTATCTCTTCCGTGGCCGTCGGCTGTGCATCCCCCGAACATCCCTTCGTGAATTCCTTATTTGGGAGCTTCATGCGGGTGGTCTTGCTGGCCATTTTGGCGTTAACAAGACCATCGAGGCCATCGAGTATCGATTTTATTGGCCGAGCCTGAAACGTGATGTCGCCCGGCATGTGGGTAGGTGTCATACTTGTCAACTGGCCAAGCAGAGAAAGCAAAACACTGACTTGTACACTCCTCTCCCAGTTCCTAACTGTCCCTGGCCAGGACATTAGTATGGACTTTGTACTCGGTCTCCCAAAAACCCTGCGAAAACATGATTCGGTCTTGGTGGTGGTAGACCGATTCTCTAAAATGGCTCACTTCCTCCCGTGCTCTAAAACTTCTGATGCCTCCCGCGTCGCAAAAATCTTCTTCGATGGCATCGTGAGGTTACATGGGTTACCCAAAACCATCGTGTCGGATCGAGATGTCAAGTTTACCAGTTTCTTCTGGAAGACTCTCTGGCATAAGCTAGGAACAAAGCTTCAATTTTCCACGGCATTCCACCCCCAAACCGACGGTCAAACCGAGGTAGTCAATCGGAGCTTGGGGAATCTTCTGCGAACATTAGTGGGTGAACACGTTGGGAGTCGGGATCTGAAACTGTCAATAGCCGAGTTTGCATATAATACGTCTGTCAATAGGACCACCGGTATGAGTCCTCATGAAGTCGTGCATGGGTTTAAACCTAGGCAGCCAGTCGATCTTATTCCCATGTCTGAGCATCATAAAATTTCTGAGTCGGCATCTGCTTTTGCATCTCATGTGCATGATTTACATAAGGAAATCAGTAAAAAAATTGAACAGAGCAATGCGAGCTATAAATTAAGGGCCGATGCCCGGAAGCGAGTTCAGACCTTCAGTGTGGGTGACTATGTGATGGTCCGGATTCGTCCGGAACGGTTTCCTTCGGGAACCGTTAAGAAACTACATGCGCGCAATGCAGGTCCTTTTCGGGTTCTAAAGAAATTAAAAGATAATGCTTACGTTATTGACTTACCTGAGGGTTTTGGCATCAGTCCCACCTTCAATATTGAAGACCTGGTGGCTTATAAAGGCCCAGATTTTAACCCAGGAAACCCACTATTAGGTGAGCCTGCCCTGGACTTAGCCCCTGAGTGTCCCCCCTACCCCCACTCCCAGAAATATCCCTACCAGATACAGTGAAGAGCATTGATAAGATTCTAGATGATGAGATTGTCTCTGGAAGAGACGGTAGAACCCGACGGTACTTAGTTCGTTGGAAAGGGAGTCCTTCGTCTGAGGACACATGGATCGAGCGTCAGGAACTTCAGCAGCTGGATCCAGACCTGATGGAGCTATATGAGAGCCGCCCAGATCCTTACTCGACGGAGTCGAGTTCTCTCCCACCCCGGGAGAATGATGCGGACATCAGTACTGAGTCGCGCCCGTGGTGGGTGTACCAGCGCAGGAGGCGCCAGCTTGGGTTATGGATGTGATCAGTGTTATGCTTGTTTTTATTCTGTTGGCATTTGTGTTTGTCTTTATTTTGTTGACATTCGTATTTAGTCCCACCTTGTCGTTTGGTCGTGTGGACCAGTCGTTGTAAGCCTATATAAAGGCCCCCCCTGTCTTCTCATGTTAGTACTGAATAATGAATAAAAAAATTTCGTTCCCTCCACATTTGTGTTGAGAGAGCCGAGGTGAGGTGTGTGAAACCCAAACCCAAAACACTAGCGTGTGAAACCCTAGGTCCAGCATAGGCGTGTGAAACCCTAGTTGGAAACATCGTGCCCCCAACCTATAGTCAGCCGCCCGCCCCCCTTCTCTCTCCCGTCTTCCACACGCAGGTCCGGATCCCCTCCCCCCTGTTTCCTCTCTCCCCGTGCCTCACCCCGACCCCCTCCTCTTTCCCCGATTTCGCCCCACCGGCCGAGACCCCTCCCCTTCCCTCCCCCTCCCTCCTCCACCCCTCGGCCGACGCCCCAGCCCCACCCCGGTTGGACCCCGACCCCGCAAACACCCCACCGCCACCACCCCACCCGCTCCTGCCCTGCGCCGGCCCGTTTGCAACCGGGCCCGACACCCCTCCCCTCCCTCCACCGCCCGGATTCCTCCCCCCCCCCCCCCCCCCCCTCGTCGCTCCCACCCCAGCCCGGCGCCACCCCTTTACCCCTATTCGCTCCTGCCCTCGCTGCAGCCCAGCCCCCACCCCATTCACCCCCCCCCCCCCCCTTTTCCCTTCCCACCACGACCCAGCCCGAACCCTATCCTGTGACCCAACCCAGACCCGATCCAACCCAGCCCGACCCGAACCAACCCTATCCTAATACCCGTGTCCACAGCCGACCTAAGCCACACCCTACCTACCCTCCTCTCACAGCTCCGGCATGCTCACATGGCGGACCCCGACGTGGACCATGGAATGATCGAAGACGAAGATGGGTGCCTCGACATCAACTCCCCCTTCCTCGACTTTCAATTCTCGGAAGGAGAGAGCGTGGAGGAGTACGTGGAACGCATTACCTACACCGTGGTTTGTGACGCTGAGGCCCGCCTCGGCATCGTCGCTGGCACCTGGACGCACCGGTACATCGGAACATCGTTTGCCTCCACCTGCTTGCAAATCCTCCCCCGGTGACGAGCGAAGCCCCGGAGGCCCCAGCACCACCATCGCATCATCCGGAAGTCCTGCCGACTCCAGAGAACGTTCCCGCGCCATCATCACCTCCTCAGTAAGATCTCCCCTATTCGATCAGGTACTGTCGTGTTTCACCCATTGAATCTCTAGTACATTATCACTGCTTATCGCTGCCCACTGCTGAGAGGTTGTGTGTCCTGTTTTTCCTGCCTGTTAATCTACTAGTACTTGATATTGCGGGGCGGATCTGTGCCTGATAATCTAAGCATTATTTATTTTATTTCTTGATACTGGATAGAGCTGTAGGGTGCTAGTAGTAGCTTGCTAAACCCATCATCCCTGCGACTGTCTGAACACTGGTTCCTGTCTGGTATTATTAATTTAATGTGAACATTGTTGGTACAATTAAATTGTTGATCTCCTGCTCACCTGCATCGTATTGCATCAGTTAGATTTTGAAAAGGCTTGGACAGAATCCATTAGGGCTTTTTCTACTTCAAGTTTTGAGAGTTAAAAGGCTTTTTTGATAATTGGACCAAACGGATTTGTGATCTTCTTTCTTCTTCCAAGAACTATTTTCTGAATAATGGAAGCATAGGTAATCACAAATCACTTAAAGATGGATTTGTGATCGTCTTTCTTCTTCCAAGAACTATTTTCTGAATAATGGAAGCATAGGTAATCACTTAAAGATGGAGATGGTTCTAGATGTACACTGATCTGGCTACGATGATCTTTTCTTCACTTTATTATTGTTGCATTTAATTTTATCTTTCTATTGCATGTTTTTGGGTGATTATCGGACAGTAAGGTCATTAGTTAGCTATTTATCATGTTTGCTAGCCTATGATGTGGTGTTGTCACACCCGACTAGTCTATCTGACTAGCATGTTTATCGTCTTGACTCTTGAGTTATTTAATACGATTATGTCATGTAGGATCAAAGAAGCCATCAGATGATGCATCCAACGGTGGATAAAAGCAAGCCCAAAGCCTATATATATGAAGCCTAATAGGGGATGCCTATATAAATTAATAAGGGATTTTAGGGGGTGCCCATATAAATCCATATACATGTCGATGCTCCCCCCCCCCCCTCATATTTTTCCATGCAAAGATCCAAACGGGATTCTTACCCGTGAAAAACAAAAGGGGAGTGCCCTTTTTCTCTCTTCTTCACTTCGTGGGCTCTTTTCCCGTTAAAAATAAATAAAAAGAAAAAGATGCATTACATGACTTCTATTCCCAAACGGCACGCGGCCATCCCTCCTCTCTCTCCTTCGCGTAGACACAACTCTCGAGGCTCCCTTTTCTGTGACTTTTTCTTCACAGTAGCTTTCTCGCTCTTGTGATGGCTCCTTGTTTCCCTTTTGTTTCCATTGGGATTTCCATCTCCAATAAAAGAGAGATGTAACCCTAGAAGAAAAAAAAACAAATTTTGATGACGAAAAAAATCTTGTTGTGAGATGTTGAAGAAGGGTGCTTCTTCATCCCTCTCAAACCTCCATGGAAATCCTTCGACTTCTGTTCCTTTTCTTATGCGCCATCGTCTACACTTCACATCTTCATCCCTTGTCAGTATCCTCTGCAACATCTTCGTAGCTATATCTTTGCCATTATCGCTACTCAGTACTCTCCCATGTATTAGCGACTTGCTTTATCGTTGGTATCATTATCTGTGTTTTTTTTTGTCTTTGCATGTGTTTATTTGTTGAATTTACTATTTGCAATGTTTGTTTGTTATTGAATATATTCCTATTGCGTTGCTTTCTTTGTTTGTCAACACATGAGCATGCTAGCATAGGTCAGATTAGATTATTATATCTTGATTAAAATATGTTCTAATTGCTGAAATTTATATTTAAAAGTCCAAAAGAGCTCATAAAATCTATCATCCATAACTTGTCTTTCGTGCTCTCTATGCAGTCAAAGTCGGTAGTCGGCCCTAGTCGGCCCCTGGCCGACTAGGACTAGTCGGGACTAATTCGAGACTAGTCGACCAAAACTTATTCTAACCCCTCCACCCCTCCCTAAACATATATGATATACGAACTAGCATAAATGTCAATAAGTATATGATATTAGTCGGTTAATAACAATACATACCTTCACACTTCACAGCATGGGTATAAATACATAAGTAACAGTCTAACAGAACACAGTTGTATTGGCTTCATGCCCATGTCAGAAGACTTAGAACTAAAAATTCATCACAATATTTGTTTGATGATGTTAAATCTGTATTTCATCCTAGCAATACACATTTTTTTGTGATCATTCAAAAAGCCTCCCAAATGAGTTATATCAATGGTATTGGGGCGCCTAATGGAGCTACTTCGAATATTCATACCAACTATTTTATGAAGTTGATGAGTCTCAAGTGGTTACACTCAAGGTTATCCTTTATGCAATGGAGTTGTTAATTAGATTGAAATTAACTTCACCAAAAGGTCGTTCTACTATATTTAAGAAGTTGTGGAAGAAGGTGTTAAGATGGATCGAATCATGAACTACAAGAAGGACAATTTGCACATCAAATACATTGGCCTTCCCATAAATGACAGAAAGCTTGGAAAATAGGAATGATACTCAATTATGAAGATGACCTGATTTAAGAGATCGAATCTGCAGTAATAGATTATGACCCAATTCAACTACAGTCATATTGCATTTTCTTCTTGTAGATTGTTCTCGTGAAGGAGAAAATATTAAATGATGACGGATCATGAAAGCAAACCAAAAGTGAGTAAGGATGGAAGTGTTACCAAGATGAGTCTCTTCCAAGAGGTGCATAAAAGAGAAATCATTCATATCGCAATATAAAAATATACATCATAAAATAACAAGTTCAAAATGCTCCTATTAATCAACTAATCAGTCAAAACTGGGAAAAGTAACAAGCTCGTTGTCAAGGGACTGCAGCACAACAGAAGCCTCTTCGAAACGGTACACACAAGAGAAGAAATGGCTGAAATGCTACTTGAACTACTAGCATAAATTTAAAAGTAATTCTTTGAATAACATACATAATTGAAGGAGAGGTAATGGCTAATCAATGAAATTGATCGTATGCTGTAGTCAACAGAAATGCAGTAACTTTTGCAAATAAATGATAATTTGGTTGGACATAGAATATGCCACCAATATAAAGAAAATAAAAGGTCGTCCCCTAGTTACCGTAGGTAAGGTCATATGGTAAGCAAATTGTTCGTACAAGCCCTCCACCACATTATCATAGGATGACTCAGCTGCCGCAATGATTTTTTTAAGAATATTCTTCATATACTTCTGGTTGCCTTTGCCCACCTGCATATAAAAGGTCATGTATGAACAAGATATTCGAAATATCATAGTTGTATGACATACTATGCCTTGACCACTGTATAGAAAGACAAGAAAGACTTAGACTTGATGCATGATACATCTAAGAAGTACTAATATTTCAAACTTTCTTCCTTTCACAATTGCATTATAACATGCTCAAGCACAAACTCGTCATTAATTAATGGTGTTTCTTATAGATACCTAGAAGCCATGCAGTCCATAATATTTGTTGTATTCTAACATGTACTAATTTTCGGTGTCATTAAAAAGATTTTTTGGAGATGACACTATCATACTAGAACAAGGTCAACACTAAACTTGAATTTTAGAGGAAAATTTGAAGGATGGAGGTTTAAATGCTATTTAACAAAAACAGGAAATCTGAAACATGAAATGAACCTCTGAGGGTATATCTGCTAAAAAAGAGACATTTGTCAGCATGACGAAAACATTTTGATATTCATCGGTCAACTAGAATTGATTATAGAGAGAGATGGAGAAATAGGCCTAGATACCTGAATAGGATTAAAATAGTTGGTTAGAGTGGATGGGTGATACCAAGGTATTGTGTGATAAACGGATATGGAGAGGTTACATGCATGGATTTAAGGGGTAAGAGGAGGGGTAGACACAAGATCACATGGTTAGAGTTAGTGCGGAAAGATAACAAGATGCTTAAATTGGCAATGAACACAACGTTAATAGATATGAGTAGTGAAATAGGATGATTAAACTCGAACCCAAGTAGTTACCATTCGATTGATTAATCTTGTAGGATAGAAACAAGATAGCTCCAGCAGGAGTGCAAAGTAATGCCAAGGGTTAAGTGCATTAGTAGGTGTACCCTCAACCCACGCCCACCCATGGTTTACTTCATCTACTTTCACAGAATTTGATTATCATCAAATATGATATTCTTATCTAACGCTTGAATCTCGACTTGTCGCTTCGTAACTCCTAGTTATGTAACCTATTAACTATGGTACGAAACAAAAACTAGACGAATTATGGGTCATATACCGATAGTAGCCCTCAGATTGTTATTTGGACAACATCATGTCTGGTAGCTCAAGCACCAAGTGAACGAGCACCATCAACAAAAGGTAGGCATGTTTTCTTATCCATATACAAGGGCAATCACTACTCAGTACCAATTGCAACATATTCTCATTAACCGCATCTCTTAAGTCAACATATTCTCATTAACCGCATCTCTTAAGTCAACACGACTCTCCCATGCCCACGATACCCCATGTAAACCACAATATTGTACAAGGTACTTGGAAACACAGATTATCAACAACCCTACTCCAAATATCACTAGGATTTAAGACCAATTTAAGAAGTTGCTTACCCATAGTTGCATCTCGCATAAGCCTCATCTTCCAAATGTCAATACTCGCTTCTCTTTGCTCATGCACACACGTCCCCTTTCAACCAAGTGAATTTTCCTAAAAACTCTCTCTCTCTCTCTCATGCGTGCTCTCGATCTCGGTCTCTTCTCCATATACATGTCACCTTTGTATGTTAAGGCAATTATTGACATGACACTACCAAAACGTAAAGCAATTATCTGCTTCAAACGGGTTCCTTGCATGGGAGGTGCTGGCAAATATAAATTTCCATTTCCAATGTCCGTCGACAAATTTGACAGCCATATCAAGCTTGTAGTCTAAATTTTGTTTTTCTTTTTCAAGACTAAAACATAATCAACCATGACCCAAGGCCCTCAAGTCCACACGTTTTCCATAACATCCTTCAAGTAGACTCAAATCATTTACAAATCATTCACGGATAAAAAGATATTGAAATCCCTCATTGTCTTCCAAAATCTTTCAAGGGCTCTTTAACTCGACTTTGGCGTCATTCCAAGAGACTACCCAACTAAAAGAACTTCCAATTACCCCTTGCATCCTACCAATCTTTCTCATAGAAATAAACAATATCAACAAAATTAATTTTGAACCTAGTTCCTTCCTCCTCCATGACCTTCATTTTCTCCCAAACACTATCCCCTCCATCTTTAGTAGTTGGGGGGTAGTTCTTGAGAAACTCTTGCACAGTTAGCTAGAGTCCCTCTTCCCTTGCTTAATAGGCATAGATATTGCATCCTCTGATTCTTGCCAATCCGGGCTTGATTAGACTAGTTACCTAAATCTGTAGATTTAGCGCACCTTCAAACAGAGGAGCCTTAGAGCTAGAGGCTATCTTCGGCGATCTTGGGTTTTCCTATAAGCACATGCTCCCCCATTATTGACAACATCGTCCGTGTTCACTCCCCTCGGTCACTCTGCTACCTAATCTCCCTTGCGGCTCATCTTGGGTTCATTCTTGTTTCGTTTTAGGGTGATTAGATAATTATGTTTTATATGTTACAATTAGTGGGAAGAAATTACCGGTTTAACTTTGTAATCATCTTTTGGAGAGGGTGCACTACATAATCAAGGACTGGAGAAGAATGTGTGAATTCAGTCTTGGATGGAAAGTTACAATTGCTTCTGGGTATGGTTGGGTCTCTTGCTATTTCTAGATAGGTTAGAGATCACCATGACAAATGAACTTAATAAATTAGAATAAGTTAAGAAGTATTACTAAACTAGAGGTGCAGTGTTTGGTGTAGATATCCAGATGTCAATTGCCCAATACAATTACATCAAATGTATACCAGCCTCTGGCCATCACACATATTTAACCATACTTTCAAAGGTTTTATTATACATTAAAATCTTTATGTAGCAACATTGAATATAATATAAGCAGAACAACTACAAAATATAATAGCAAAATGCTTACAACATTAGGAACACAATGCTCCAAAATGAAAGATTGAATTACTGTTGTAACTGATCCTCCACCGGATTGTCTACATAAAGAAATGAATGAAATATAGTTATATATCAATTAGGAAACATAATGTATCTATAAAAAATTGAACTAATTTCAGAAATGTTCTAGATTAATGCATAAATCGGGTCACAAAGCATTGTCACTTAAATAATGATATTTCCAAAGGTATGCAATTGGAGCAAGCAAATATACCATGGCCATAATGTTTAAGTAAGGTGGAAAGCACCACAAAGGGAAAAAACTTAATTCTTATATGAGTACATACATAACCAAACATGAAAGATGAGCTACAATATAATGCATAATAAGTGTTGAGTGGTAAAATACGTACCTACTCGAGTCGAAGACGTGATCAACTGACAAACCGACATATGGCACCAACAAAGTATACCCATAGACCGGCTTGAGGAGCAACCGGCTTCTGAGGGAGGATCATGTTAGGCACCCTCAAGTCAGAAATCGACTCCATGCAGACCAAACACCAACTTGAGAGGCAACCGAATCCCAGGGGAAGTTCAAGTTGGGCGTCCTCATAATGCAAAAATTGCAGCGACTCATCTATAACTGGGTTGAACCTACTTACCTAACATCCCGACTTAGGCGCAACGTCTCTCTGAATCGTAGGGCAAGCCTCGATCATGGAGGAGACACGGATGCGACAGATGGCCCACGACGGTTACAACCGCCCTCCCAAGAATCAAACTTCAAAGAAGGAAATCACACTCTGGGGGAAAACGGCACCATGTCTAAATGACAGGTCCGAAGATCATGCTCTCTTCGTCTAGTAAAGCTAAAGTTGCACACACTCCCAAGGAAGTCGATAATGTGAGCATTATCTGCAGGTAATGCTCAACCACAATAGAGGTGCCACTCGTGATGCGATTGGCGGTGACCGTTATGAATGTGGAGACTTCTCTCCCTTATAAAAGTAGCCTTAGGACCACAGTATCGAGCTTTGTTCCAAACTTCATTTTCATTTCTTTCTTACTTTCTCTTGAGAAACCCAGTATTGATTCTCACGCCCGAGAGTCATTGGTCCTTTCCAAGAACCACCTTACCTTAGAGTGTCAGTATTTGCAGTAAAAGCGAGGGAAGGAGACATTCAGACTTCAGTTGAGCTAAAGACTTGGATGGGGTAGTAAAACCACAAATTCCCCCACAACAAGCATTCTAAGATGGTGATGTTAGCATTTCACATATTGCATTCAAGGAACTTACTAAAGGTCTAGCCTCTGTCAGAGTACATGCTAAAGAACTATCAAAAGTGTCCATACCAATAGCGTCAGCAAACATTCATCTGTCAAAAAGTTAATCATAGATTATAAATTAAAATTATTGAAATTACATATTTAACTATATCTAATACTAGGATAGTGTTACTTCCTCACCATTCAACGTCAGCAAATGGGAGAAAACAAACCAGCATACATCCTAGAATAATTAGCCTCTATTAAAACTTTCCTAAAACAAGAGAAATGAACATCTAAATGAGCAAATTATATTATCCACTTTCCAGTCAGAACATTACAAGGTTCAATGATCAATTGATAAATAAGTTCTCAATAACATTGTCGATTGCAGTCATGATTCCAAATGATAATTATATATTGGGAGGGTGGACAACAAAAAAGAACACTATCTGTCTTTTGCTATTGCTACAGTATTCTATTCCATGATACCAAATAACATTATTGCCATCAGAAACAGGGAGAATTTAGGGCATCACCTTGAGTAGGAAACAACATGTTGCATTGGTATATGATACTAACTATGCCTAGTAATATGTGATCTTTCCAAGCAATACATATTGGACCAACCATAAAGATTGATTGTGTTTATCGAGGGTTATAATGTTACAATGATGTGTCAAGGAGCAAAATTAAGACATAAGTCATGACACAGGACTTCAGGCTTATATCTGGAAAAGGACTTCATAAAAAGTGAGATGGATAGTGGTTGATAATTTCTTTTTTGGGGAAATGGATGTTAGGTCCCATACAATGGATCAGATTAATGAACAGGGCACTCATAAGATCCCTTTAAGGGGAGGTCCCAAATTCTTTTCATAAACCCAAAATTGCCGCCCCCCAACCCCCCCCCCCCCCTCTTCTCCCCCTTTCCCTATTCTCTCTTGAGCAGCCGGCGACAGCAGCAGTGATTCGGTTTAGGTTTTGGGATTCGGTCTAGGTTTCATCCCATTACCTGTAGATAATAGGTTTTAGGGTTCAGATTAGGTTTTAGGGCTATGCTATCAAAGTCGGGACTAGTCGGCGACTAGTTCCCGACTAGTCCCCAGACGATATTTTGCAGACCGATTAATTCCGATTCTGTTATTGCTGGGCGGGATCCCGACTAGACCCGACTAGTCCCCGACTAACGACTGCCGACTAGTCCCCAGACAGCATTCTACAAGCAAATTTTTTTTTTAAAGGAGTCTTTGCAAGCAATTTTGTTTGGATTTTTTTACATTGGCTCAAAGTCTTGAGTCGCAAGACTTACAACTATGACTCTTCCCTGTAATCATCTATTGAGCACCTGAGAATCTTAGATAAAAACATAGACAAATAATTAGTTTATTCATTGATATCCATATAACCCTATAATCAAAATTGGGGTTGTTCACTTGTTCACAGATTAAACATCATCATACAAATATTGTGATGAATTCTTAGTTCTGAGTCTTCTGACATGGGTATGAAGCCAATACAACTATGTTTTGTTAGACTGTACTTATGTATTTATACCCATGCTGTGAAGTGTGAAGGTATGTATTGTTATTAACCGACTAATATCATATACTTATTGATATTTATGCTAGTTCATATATCATATATGTTTAGAGAGGGGGGGAGGGGTTAGAATAAGTTTTGGCCGACTAGTCCCGACTAGTCCTAGTCGGCCCTTGCCCGACTAGAGCCGACTACCGACTTTGACTGCATAGTTTTAGGGTTCAAATTAGGTTTAGGATTAGATATAGGGTTTACTCCATGGCCTATAGATTTTAGGTTTTAGGCTTAGTTTAGAGGGAAGTGGGATGTAAATGAAAATTTGAAGCATATTGAGGGGCATTTTTGTCCTTTGGCTTATACGGATCTCATGTTTTGGACTGTTCGCTAAGTCTCCCAAAAAATTTCCATGCCAACGCCATAAGCCAATCGGCCCAATCCATTAAACTCGGAGACATATCCCAGTGTTCACTATGTTTCAAAAACCCCACATTCTATTTCATAAAACACGCTAAATGAAACGTAGCTTGCACACCCTACCCATTTTCTTTGAAATAAAAAAGGATAAGTCAGGAGTCTCATTGTGATTTCTCATCGAACAGCTAATGGACGATGAGGTAACCCCATCATTCCCTGCCATTTCAATAGGCCGAGTGATCACCCAAACCTTTGCTGACCAAAAAAATCAGCATTGCAGAAGATAGCATAAGCCCCCCCGACCCAAAAGATTTGAACTTTACAGAACCCATCAGCGACCCATCGACGGGGGAGCAATGGACTGTCCGACCCATCTCAAATTTGTTCTAAGATTCTGCAGAGGCCCTCAGACTACACGAATCAAGTAAATAGAGGCCAATTCCGTTTAAGGGTGATGGAAGCTTAATCTCGGGGGGGTGGGGGAGGGGAGAGTGAAAGAAACCTGGCCAGTGAGATCAAGCAGTCGGGGGGCTCCATGGCGAGGAAGGCCGACTTCAAATACATCAAGCTGAGGCTACACGGCTCGGCCCCGGGATCCATTGCCACCGAGAACGGAGGCGCCAAGAACCCAATCAAGTGATCAACTCCCCTCTCCGCTCCAATTTTTTGTAAATTAAAATAAAAAATATATGGGCAAATTAGGTATGGGTCCTTGACTATTTTGCAATATTAGCCGCAGGACACCATAAGTTGTTATATTACCTAAGGTCCCTTACATCCTTAAGAAAGAATATACATTTGTCTATAGAAAGAGTATATACGTTGGGAGGTACTTGAGCTATATTTCAAAATTAACGTGTCCTGCAACTAAAAATAATATCTCAAAAAGTTATGTCAAACTTCTCTATAAAAAGTTATGGACAAATTTGACTTAACCACCCTCAAAAAAAAAAGAAATTATATGCTAATTAATAAATCACCCTCATTTTAATCGATATTAGACTTACCCCTAAAAATTTGACTTAGGCCTCGACAACTATATGGTTAGGAATACACCCCCATAACTATCTGATATTTAGGCATAACCCTTATTCTGGCTAATTATTTTATAGTTTTTTGGGGTGTAAGTCACGTATGTATAATAACTATTAAAAGGGGGGGTGACTTACTAATTAGTTTAAATTTTGTGGGGTAAGTCAAATTTACCGTAAAATTTTATTCATACCCAAAAAATCTTTAACTAGCCTCCCTCTCCCATTCGTTTCACAATAACTTATAATTTTTTGAATGTCATTTATACCCTTATCTTATACTCCACATTCAACTAAAACTTAAAACCCTTTCAAAAAAAAAAACTAAAACTAAAACTTAAAACAGAACATTTTGAATAAGAGGGCATCGACTACAATTGGAAAAGAATTGAGCAATGATGACGGCATGGTTGTGGTGTAAGTGGCAACGGCATCGGCAACGGGGCTCAAAGATCCTACTTCCCCTCGATCGGATGCCTCCATAAGCAGCAACTGGGCTCGAGGACCCACTTCCCCCAATTGGATTCCTTCATAGGAGATCAAACCTCTCCAGCAATGGAGAAAGAAGAGGAACATCTCTCTCTCTCTCTCTCTCTCTCTCTCTCTCTCTCTCTCTCTCTCTCTCTCTCTCTCTCTCTCTCTCATCATCATCATCATCATCATTAGGCCATCAATGAATGACAGATGATAAAAATACCCCCTCCCCCCCCCCCCCCCCCCCCCCCCCTTCCATGTCTCTATCCTCATGGGACTTTAACATTTGAAAGAAATTGGGTATGATCAAGGTGGGATGGGTCATTTAACTGGGGTGTATTCAAGGTGGGGTGTAAGGGGAAAGGGTATTTTTGGGATAGAAATGGGGATATGATCAAAGAAATCAAGGGTGTGTTCAAGTTTGTTGGAAATGGAGGCTAATTATAGATTTTTGGGGTATGAATAAAATTTCCCAATTTTTATTAGGCGTGGCATTGGGCCGGGTTCAGGTTAAACCCTACCCCTATCTATACCCGTTTGGATAGAAGGTCAGACCCTACCCCTATCTATACCCGTTTGGATAGAAGTGGTCCCATACCTGACCAATAGGGATGCCAATTATTCGGGTTTATCGGGTTACCCAACCCGACCCTATTGGGACGGGTTTGGGATGCTCAAAAACAGGTTTGGGGTGGGTTTGGGATATGAATTTGAAACCCAGTCGGGTTCGAATGGGGTTCAGATTTTACTCCAACCGCCCCGCCCTGACCCGAGTATATAACTTATCAAGATCACATAATAAGTCGACTTGTGCTTATAATTACATGATCGTAATATAGGACATTTGCTATGTAGAGCTGCGATTAAGTGGGCCAAGAAGTTAAATTGTAGTTTTTATAAAGTCGACCCGACCCGACCGACCCGCAATGCATAAACGGGGGCGGTGCGGGGCGGGCACGGGTTTTCCCAATGCTAATTGAGACGGGTTTGGAAATTACCCTCAAAACCCGAAGCGGGTTTGGAACAGGTGTGTGACGGGATAAAATATAATGGGGCGGGTTCGGGATAGGGTCGACCTGCCCCAAACCCAACCCGCTGCCATCCCTACTGACCAATACTTGGTTTTGGGTTTTGGCTCGGGTTTTGGGTACGAATTGCGCATAATTTTCTCTCGTTTTTCTCATCCATATATGTAATTGCTAGAGGGAAAAATCAAGGTCTCACAATGTAATGTTAAGAAGCACTTATGGATTCTTATTACAGTGGATTTAGTAGAGTATAAGTTTAGGTAATAGGAGAGTTGAGTTAGAATTTGAATTTATTATAATGAGTTTGGATTCCAATTATATTATCTAGTATATATAAGTTAGAGGGGCAATCGAGTTTCAGGCCTCGAGTTTGGGTATTGAGATACCCATATCCATACTTGAAAGTTAATCGGGCACAATTTCTACACACATACCCTACCCAAATCTTGTTCGGATACAAATTTTGTACCAAAAATTGATCGGGTCGTGTTTTCGGAGTCCATTGCCACCCCTAAATAGAATGTCATATATAAACACCGCAAGAACTGCTATTTGAATATATAAAGGGACATACGTCACATACCCTTAAGATGCTCAAAGATCATTTTCCAAACATAGCCCGTTGAATGTCTAGAACCCGACTCGGGCTCGTTTTTTGTCCATATTCTATGCATCCGAACACCTATCCTTTGGAGTTATTGCACAAGAGAAGGGTAATTTTATTCAAACCGCAAAATAATTGGGGCTTACCCCTTCCGTTTCTCAATTTTTTGTTTGGGTATGACCAGTATACCCTCCATCCTCCAACACACACATCCTCCTCCTTTCATACCGCATCCCCCTAACCCTCCATACCCCATCACCTCCGATATCAGAACCTCCATCATCGGTGCCTTTGTCGTCAATGCCTCCGTCGAGTCCCCTTTCCTTTCTACTTCTTCCTTCTTCGCACACACACATCCTTCTCCTTTCATACCCCATCCCCACAACCCTCCATACCCCATCACCTCCGACGTTGGAACCTCCATCGCCGGCACCTCTGTCATTAATACCTTCGTCGCCAATGCCCCCGCTGAGTCCCCTTTTCTCACTGCTTCTTCCTTCTTTATCGCTGCCAATGACCCAATCGCCCCTCGACGCACCACACGAGACTCCCCCATCTCTATTGTCGCTCCCCACCTCTTCCCAATGCCACACGATTTTTTCGTCAGCCACTAGTAGGTCCCCTTATCCCCACTGCACCACCTTTTCTCCTTTTTCTTCTTCTTCCACTACATCAACCTCCCTTCTCCGACCTCTATTCCTCTTCCCTAGCCTCTTCCTCTCCTCCTCCCTCTTCTCCTTCCACACCTCCCCACCACCATTGTCATCACCCCGTATCTCTTCACCTTTCCCACCTCCAGCTGGCTACCCATCTCCCTCTCCACTCTCCTCATTCATGCTTCCCCTCTGTTTGACCACATGCTCCTTACCCCACCCCTTCTTACTCACTCGCAACTCTACTTCTCCTTGTAGAGGATATTGGCTCAAAACAAGCCCTTAACATGTCCAAGGTTCGTGCGCGAAGGATGGTGGAAGACGAAGTGGCTACAGAGCAAAGGTGGAGCGAAAAAAGGCAAATGACAGGTAATGGCACCTTGTGTGCAGAAAACTAGTGCCCAGGGCACCAGGCACTGGATAGGCATGATCAGAGACACTGATCAGTTGCGATTTTTGTGGGATTTCGTGAGAACTTTTAGGAGTTTGTTTCTATCTTCTCTCCTATGTCTTGCATGAACTTGGGACTATAAAAGGACCCCTAGGAATGAGAAGATGAAATAGAAGGAAGGATCTAAAGGCTCTTTGAGAGATCGAAGAGAGGGTAGCCATCATCGGGTTAGAGCGAGGGTTTCTCTTGTTCTTGGTATGAGAGGGCTGCAGTATCTTCTTGTTCCTTAGGGGTGATCTCTTTGTGGGTTGGGAGAGAGATTTGTTGGAGTTTTACTCCTTATATTCCTTTTCTAAGTGAATCCATAAATCATCATTGCCGAAAATCATCTTGTGTTCTTATATTTGGTGCTTTGGTATGCATTGATTGTTCGTTTTTCTCGTTGGTGGTGGTTGCCATCTTCCGGTGGAGTTCTTTGCACCTTCGATGCAATCTTTCTATTGCGAGAAGCCTCAATGGTGGGATCGAACTACCCAACAACTGGTATCAGAGTCTTTTTTTTTGTTGGGCGATTTCTGAGGCTCAAGGTTGAAGGTGAAGAAATCAGAGATGACGCTCTCCGGGTCGAACATGAAGTTCAAGATCAAGAAGTTCGATGAAGAGATCAACTTTGGCTTGTGGCAAATACAAGTCAGAGATGCATTGATCCAGTGCGGATTGCATCAAGCTTTGAAGGCGTCAAGCCGGACAAGATGTCAGATGACGAGTGGATTGAATATGATTTGAAAGCGGCGAGCGTGATTCGGATGTGTCTTGTGAAGGTCGTATTGGCGAATGTCTCCAGAGAAGTTTCTGCTGCAAAGTTGTGGGAAACTTTGGAAGGCTTGTACATGACCTGATTGCTCACGAACCGGTTCTACCTAAAGCAGAAAATCTACAAGCTTCAGATGGAGGAAGGTACGAGGATCACTGGGCATATCTCGATCTTTAATCAATTGACAAAAGAGTTACTCAATGTCGGTGAAGACATGAAGGAGACGGACAAGGCGCTACTTCTTCTTGGTTCGTTACCCCAGTCCTATAAGATTCTGAAAGTCATGATGCTCTACGGGAAGGAGTCAATAAAGATGGAGGATAACAAGGCTACGCTTCTCTCAAATGAAGTTCGTTTAAATGGGGCAAGCGAGGCGATTACGGACACCCATGCCAAGATATTGACGGTGCAAGTGGGGGGCAGGAAGAAGAAGAAGCAAGGTTCATGCTGGAAGTGCGGTAGATCCGGGCACTACAAATCGAAGTGCAAGTGGAAAGGTGGAGCAAGACCGGATTGCTCAGGGTCATCTAGCGGCAACGTAGTTGTCCAAGATGGCGAATCCGCAGATTATGCCTCGTCGGTGAGTATCGACGTGGGGGAGCTCCTGATAGCTACTACTAATGTTACATCAGATCAGGACTAGATAGTCGACAGCGGGGCTGCACATCATATCTGTTCTCACAGGGCATGGTTCGACAAATATAAGGAGTGCGATGGTGGCAGGATGACGATGGGCGATGGCTCTAAGATATCGATCAGGGAGTCGGGGATATTCGACTTGAGATGTCTGATAGACGAGTATAGACACTCAAGGATGTTTGTCATGTTCCGGGGTGGCAAAAAAATTTAGTCTCTCTTTCCAGACTAGATTATCTTGGGCACAAGTTCATCGGAAGCGGTAGAGTTGTGGAGGTATGGGACGGCAAATCTTTGATCATGAAAGGGGGTTTTGAGTAGAGGCCTATATAGATTAGCCGGTGAAGCTCGCTCAAGGGCGAGGTTGATCAAGAGATGTGTTCCATTGACCAAGTCTAAAGACTTAGGCAATCACCAAGTTAGGTGATTGAGCTTCCGGTGCAGGGGCAAAGGGGCAACGACGATCTAGAGATGGATTCACAATTCAAAGAGATGAAGTTCATATGCAAGGTTATGCTCTTGTCTTGTTTGAAACCAAGGTAAAGATTATGAGGATGTTGGCTCAAAACAAGCCCTCAATATGTCCAAGGTTCGTATGCGAAGGATGAAGGAAGACGGAGTGGCTACGGAACAAAAACAGAGCGAGAAAAGGCAAAAGACAGGGTCTGGCACCCTGGGCGCCAGACTGAGCGCCCGGAGCGCCAACCCGAGGAGCCTCAGTGCTATGCACAGGAAACTGGAGCCCAGGGCACCAGGCACTGAATAGGCACAATCGGGGACGCGGTTCGGTTGTGATTTTCGTTGGATTTCGTGAGAACTTTTAGGAGTTTGTTTCTATCTTCTTTCATATGTCTTGCATGAACTTGGGGCTATAAAAGGACCCCTAGGGATGAGAAGATGAAATAGAAGGAGTGATCTAAAGCCTCCTTAAGAGATCGAAGAGAGGGTTGCTATCATCGGGTTAGAGTGAGGGTTTCTCTTATTCTTAGGGTAAGAGGGTTGCAGTATCTTCTTGTTCCTTGGGGGTGATCTCTTTGTGGGTTGGGAGAGGGATTGGTTGGAGTTTTACTCCTTGTATTCTTTTTCTAAGTGAATCCATAGATCGTTATTGCCAGAAATCATCTTATGTTCTTGTGTTTGGTGCTTTGGTGTGCATTGATCGTTCGTTCTTCTCGATGGTGGTGGTCGCCATCTTCCAGTGGAGTTCTTTGTGCCTTCGACGTGATCTTTCCGTTGCGAGGAGCCTCGGTGGTGGGATCGAATTTCCCAACACTCCTCCCCCTCACCACCTTGTCCCCCTCCTCCTCATCCTTGACTCTGACCACTCCTCCACCTTCTTCCCCACTTCTGGCCACCCCGACCTCCATGGCAGGTGAACGACACGGCCTCGACTAATGGCACTAGATACATAAAACTTGGCACCTAGCGGTATGGGGCATTTGATCGATCAATACTCATTATAGAAAAACATTTCTATGTTTTGTTTGGCTAAGCGGTAGAGAACCTCGATCTTTTTGGCTAAGGTTGTCAATGTTGAGAAGGAGAGTGACAAACCCATTGTAAATTGCTATATAGTGGTGGATAATTGCCACTACGAGATTGTTGTTGAGAACAGTCTCCATAGCGTAAACGTTGGTTATTGCGACCACGACCTCAAGAAGGAGGATGACGATCTGAGAACAACGCATTAGGTGGATATATATATATATATATATATATATATATATATAGTAGTGATACATTGCGGCGGGTAACATGCGGGCTTAACGTGCGGCACCCCCTTCGGGGGTATTTTTGGGATTTTTTTTTTTTGGGGATTGATCACCCACCCTTGGATTGGACACACAAAAAATTTCAGCCCGATCCAAGACCTATAGGCCATCCAAATGTGTTGATCAAAATGGCAAAAAAATTGAACGACCGATAAAAGATCAACACATTTGGACGGCCTATAGGTCT
This sequence comes from Chamaelirium japonicum, assembly GCA_947650365.1. Lineage (NCBI taxonomy): Eukaryota > Viridiplantae > Streptophyta > Magnoliopsida > Liliales > Melanthiaceae > Chamaelirium > Chamaelirium japonicum. The sequence continues at coordinate 38,699,762 of OX393560.1, read as the reverse complement.
TGGATCGGGCTGAAATTTTTTGTGTGTCCAATCCAAGGGTGGGTGATCAATCCCCAAAAAAAAAAAATTTCAAAAATACCCCCGAAGGGGGTGGCCGCACGTTAAGCCCGCATGTTACCCGCCGCAATGTATCACTACTCTATATATATATATATATATATATATATATATATATATGTACGTAAATGGTTTCAATTCGTTTAGTTATATATTGTTGTAATAAAACTACCATACTTAGATGAGAGGCCACCAAGATCATATTGAACTAAGTCGATCGTGATATTGGGGAGCATCATTAGCAACAATGAGTGCATTGTCAATTATTTTGATATGATGAAGAAACTCTGTCATTGCGAGATATATTCCTCTTTCCTAAGTTTTGAAGCTGATGGCATATATAGTACGTTGCATAACTCAAACCTACAAATGCTCGAAGCACATGGTTGCAAAATGGTCCGATATCGCTTTTGAGGTGTCAAGGCCAACAGTTTGAGAAAGAACGGTTTTCCTAAGAGTGTCATTGATTCAAGTTATGGTACAACTTTTAGTGCCCTTCCGTGATTCAAACTTCTGGTTGGAAGATCCCTTTTCAAGAAAAGGAGAGGGAGGGGAGTGGTTCCTTTCATGAAGCTTTGCAAATTGTGAAAGATGAGTATTGAAACCATTTGTCATTTCTAAATAATGTAGTTTCCCATTAGGTTTGATTATAACAGAGTGGATAACATGAGAGTTGTTTATAGAAAAGTCAGTAGTGTTAGGAATTGTGATGTTCTATATGCCAATTACATATAATTTGACATTAGTTATACTTTCCTTACATTATATATTGTTATATTTACACTGCTAATGTATGAGATGCATGATAATTCATCAAGTATTACATAGGTGTGAGAATCCCCTGTGGGGCTCGGAGCGCCTCCCTTTCTTCCCCATATTTCCCTCCTAGTTAGGGTTTCTCCTCTCTTGGTCGTCGCCGCCGGAGAGGCCAAGGGATCAGGTTTTGGCGGCTAGATGGGGGATCGGAGCAGGCCCTTCTCCTTTCCCTGTACATAGGGCTGTCTACCTCAACGAGGTCTTTTGTGTTCATGGATCTGGTGGCGAGAGGCCCCTCCTGCTCAAATCGAAGCTTTCCGAGCTCCGATCAACCGTTTTTAACTGAAGTGCATGTGAATTCTAGACTCTGACCAAAGTTTTTGTTGTGGCTTTTTCAGCCCCTCCGCTGAATTAGTGACAGAGCCTAGTGGTTTGAGGCGGTAGGCCAGTTCATGGTAGATCGGGGGCATCGGAGCTGCTTTCTTCTCAGCCGTGGCTGGTGGTGGCGGTGGATCAGGTGTCGGATCCATTTATTTTTTTGGATTTTTTCCCCTTCTTTTTGTGAGAACATCTGGTTGCTCGATCTTTGTTGTTGTGGGTTTGTTTTTTTTCTACTCGCCGGATTTGTTGTTCATCGTCTGATGACATGTTTGTTCACCAGTATGGCGATAGTGTTGGGTCCGACCAGTTTTGGCAGACAGTGTTTGTCCCCACACGGTGGGCAGGCTAGGGTTTGCCACCATGTTGGTGGTATTTGTTTTCTCCATCATGTGGCGGTTTCTTATACAGTGCCGACATGTTGCACCTCTTGGGGGTCTGAATGTGACATCCTCATTCAAAATGCACAAAAAGAAAAACCATAATATAGGTAACTTGGGTATGTGGATGAAATCCATATATATAAGGTCGAAGCTTATCAACCTATTATACTTGATAAGGTTCACAATTAGTCATAGGACTACACACACACACACACACACACACACACACACACACATATATATATATATATATATATATATATATATATATATATATATATATATATATATATATATATAGAGAGAGAGAGAGAGAGAGAGATAGAGAGAGAGAGAGATAGGAATGTTACACTGAGCTATGAGCTGTCGTTTTAGAAAGTGAGCTGCGGGTATTTTCACCCCCCTAAAAGTTTTAGAATTTGATAAAATTTGGTGAGGGTATTTTCTAGCTAAGATGATCATCCTCACCAATTTTTATCAAATTCCAAAACTTCTAGGGTGATCAAATGGTAGAAGCAAAATCTGTCGTTTGACCATCCTAGAAGTTTTGGAATTTGATGAAAATTGGTGAGGATGATCATCTTACCCTAGAAAACATCCTCACCAAATTTTATTAAATTCTATAACTTCTAGGAGGGTCAAATCAATCGCAGCTCATTTTCTCCCCCAGCAGCTCACAGCTCAACCAATCAGCCCTCTCTATATATACAAGACTATAATCTTATTGGATCTCAATTAATGAGATGGTTTATCTTAACCTTCAGAGTTGTGGTTTTGATTCATTTGTGTTGGTATGTTTGGAATTTGGTGAGTAAGGATCAACGTGAGAATACTTCATTTAATTGATTATCATATGATGGTGGTTCTCATCTGCTGATTTTATTGACTCTTAATCATGAGATATTTGTAAACTTGACGCTTAGTGTTTATCACTTTGATTTATAAATTAGTGAAATTGTCTAACTGATCAATACATGTGTATCTTGGATGACTTACATAAAGTGCTTGGGAACATATTTATTATCGAAGAATTCTAAATTCTCTATAAGAGAGAAGGTATCCTATTAAGTGACTCAAATGAATGATGACCATTGGATCTAAGCACTCATGTATGCTTCATTGTACCTTAACTCTATCAAAACATCACATGAATTTGAATCGATGGTTTTGATGAATTATCTATCAAATAAATTTTAACTAAAATATTATTATTTTTATAATAAATTTTTTAATATGAAAAGTTATTTTCATCAGTGATCATAAGAATGAGAAGTTATAACTTAATGAACATGAGCTGTGTGCACCAGGTAGCACAGTTGCTTATCCCAGTCACACTTATGTATACTGGATCATGAGGGGTCTATGTGTATATTAGTAGGAAATGACATTGTGTATTTTTTAATTACCACATAGTGCAGTTATAGCTTGATAGTGATTCTAGCAATGATTAATTGGATAAGGATGAAGTCATGTGATGACAAGAATCCTAGTCCAATTGTAGTTGAGTGTTGAAGTCCTAACAAATTCCAACTCCTAGCCTTAGACAGTAAGCGGACCATTCTGATCTGAGTACGAGTCGGATTGTTAATTATGGACTTATCCATACTAACAAGGGTCTTAATTCAAAATGGATTAATTATCAAAAAAATAGGGATTCTCATGTTAACCAAGAGTCTTAGTTTGACTAGGATTCGGATGTGTCAACAAGTGGGATTCCAATCCTCACTGATATTTTTCTTAGTGACCAAGTCCCAATGGGGAACCAATTGGCCGACCATAGGAGACCTAAAGGATCCAATAGTGGCCGGCCAAAAGGAATCCTAGATTGTCTAAAAAACTTATTTAATGAGACCCTATATTAGTATAGCGATTTATCCCAACTTGGAATCAAATCCAAGTTGAAGATATATATTTTTTTTTTTTTGGTGGGGGGGGGGGGGCTTTAAAAAGACTTCCCTAGGTGGTCGTCTACCCCATTTGCATCCCTAGAGGCCGCTCACAAGAGAGAGATAAAAGAAGGAAGAGAAGGAAAAGAGGAGGATCTCCCACCAGCTTCCAAGTCGGACCTTGTGTTATGGAATAGTAGTTGTCTTCTCGAAGTTCAATTGCATCTTCTCCACAAGTTCTTAATTGAATCTGTGAGGTGTCATCTTTCATAATCACTAGGTTGTGGTGTTTTAGTTTAGTTGCCTATGGTCTTCATCTAACGATCTAATTGAAAACGTGCACGCGATTCTGCCCTTCCGCTATGCCTGATAATCTTCAAGTACATCCAAAAGAGAAGTGGGGTTGGAGGTTGAGGAAGAGTTATTTGAGTTGCTAGATGTTATATTGGCCATTGCTGAATTCTTATATTGGTGTTGCTATATACCATGAAAGCAATGAGAATTAGTGAAATAGTCTAAGAGAGGATTATATTGCCGTCTCTCCTCTTCCAGTTTTGTTGAATCATGTATTATTTGTTACAATATTATACTCATAGAGTAATAGATAATACTCACTAAAATTGGAACTTCAAAACTTTGAGAATCATATCTTGAGTTATCCCAATCTATTACTACTATATTGAGGTTTCAATTCAGTTGAGATTCTCATAATAGGCAGAGGTATCATCTAATAGCTAGCAGTTAGAGAGGGTTGCCAGGTGCATGAAAGAGTAGTTTGTTATTTTAAACAACTAGGTGGCTATTTTTTATAAATTAAGAAAATAATGTAGATATACAATTGCAATATAAAAGGGGTTGTTTTCTATAATTAAGCAATAGGTTCTTATAGATAAATAACCCTTATTTATGATTCCAACCTTGAGTCTTCCCTCGTGCCTTCGCTTGTATATATGTAACCTCTCCTTTTTCTTTTTATTACTTCTTTTCTTCTCTTTCTTCTTCCTTTTATTGGATTTTTACCGAATTTAACATACTTGGTGCACTGTACAATCCTTTAGAGGTATCAAACCCCAAGATCCTCATCTTTAGTGTTGTTAATGGGTTGGACTCGCCCGCACGCCTCTTTAGACTGAACTTGAGGTGAATGTAATATCCCATGATTCATGCTCGATCCAACTTATAGCCAACCAATATGTTAGTCATATGTATAACCCAGTGCACATATCTTTCTTCATCGCATGAGGACACTTGTACTCTATATATATATTGGCCCATTAGTCCTAATGAGAGATGGTTCATTTTCTCTCAAACCCTAGCCTCCATTTCTCTCTCCCCTCTAGGGTTTGTTGTCACATGGTATCATAGCCTTAGGGTTCTGTTCCTCAATCCACGGATCTCTCCTATGATTTTCTTCTCCTCTCAACCTCTTGCATATAAAGGTTGAATTGCAGACTGAGGCATCCCGAGGTCCAATACTTGATTATTCGATTCACGCTTGGCATCCCATGGTTCGATTACTTTTAATATCAAAGCTTTTGATTCCAAGCCGTGTATGTTATCAGAGAGCTTCTCATCTTGTGGTTCAATACCTTTTTAATATCAAAGATTTTGATTTGAGTTGTGTATGGTATTAGAGAACTCTGACAGATAGCAACTTTTATTTGGCACCTTTGTCTTGTTTCTTTGAGGTAACTTTTTGATATCAGAGCTTTGATTCCTCCTCTTGTCTCTTTGAGACATCAACCATTTTTGGGCATCTCTCTCTTGAATCTTTGAGACAACTCATAGACTCTCCATTGTGAATTGGCATCTTCCTCTTGTGTCTGAGAATTTTGATTGCAATGTGAGGTGAGACCCGACTGCCGGATTGCCTACTGACTATTGTTTTGAGAAATATCTGCCAGATCTGAGGAATCTTTACGACACACATAACTTAAGGCAAAGTTATTTCTGTATCGTGCCTTATTTCTTCAGTCGACGCCACTCCTTGCTTAGAAGGTAAATCATTTCGAGCACTCTAGGTACTTCCTTCCCCTTCTGACAGACTTCCATCTCATCACAGCCAGTGACTGGACATTCTGGCATGCTTACTGTTCAGAGCACCCTTGATGGCCGAGACATAGCAGAGCACATTGATGGTTCGATGCCTACAACCTCTGAGAGCTCTACCGTCAGTTTAAGGACTTCTGTGCTTCTTTCGACACTACCTACACCACCTGGTGGATGTACGACAAGCATGTCCATACCTTTCTTATCTCCTTGGTCAACTGCTCTCTCCATGTTGATCTCGTTACCTTTCACTATAGCGGTTGAGGATTAGGCACGTTGTTAGGTCTCCTTATGTTGCCATTAGTTTTTAGCGACTTAAACAAACCTACTTTACCGGTGTAGTGAGTAGCTGCAAGCTAAAGTCAAGAGGGTAGAGTTAGGTTTGGCTCTGTTGCGATAAAGATGTACTATTGCAGTCAAAACCACTACTACCAATATTTTTCACATACGTAGGTATGAAAGGTACACATCTGACTCTTTGGGATAAGACTTTTTACTTTGGTGTTTAGGGTTTGGATGCATGACTAGCTAATACAAACATCACTTAGTTCCGTTTGATCTTTTTTATTGTTTTAGTACTTACATGCATGTTCATTTTGGTTTAAATGTTAAAAATATATGGGCATCTATTTTAGATAAGAAATAGCCACATGGTCATGTTAGACTTCAACGCTTTACCTTGCTCAGAATAAGGGTCGATGTCCTACACTTAGTGTATGCATAGTAGGCTAGTCGTGTGCACGGCTTTTAAAGTCGTGCGCATGACTGTGCCTTAGTTTTTGGTGGGCATAAGGTATTGTCTGTTAGACTAAAGTCGTGCGCACGACTACACAGTCATGCACACTACTTTACCTTAGTTTTATTTTGCTCAAAATAGTGTTCAGCCAGACTAATTCATGTACACTACTTTCACAAGTCGTGCGCACAATCCTAATCGGTCACACACCATTTGTTGTGCACTTTATCCCTATATGGGACAGTCCTATGGCACGCCGACACGTGGTTGATCATGCGCACGACTTAACTTAGAATATTCTAAAATGGTTAAGTCAGTTGACTCCACCAATCCACTTGTGCCACGTGTTGGTCGTGCGCATGACAGTAGGGTCGTGTGCACAATTGGCTAAGACATACTCTTATAGATAAGGGCTTCTCTTTTGGTCTTAGCCATCCACCTAAGGGCTCCCTTGGACTATAAATAGCCCACCCCTACACCTTCAGCTACTAATGAGTCCATGGATTATTAATCCATGTTTATTTAAGAGTGAGAAATAAGAAGAGGTTTTTTTAGGTTTTAGTGAGTTCATCCTTGAACTCCACCTCTTCTTTTCTTCACCTTCTCCTCCTCTCTTCAACTTTCTATCCTAGTTCAAAACTATGGAGGTTAGATTCACTACTTGCCTGGTCACATGAGAATCTTCTAACTCCTTGTAATCATACAAGTAAGAGAGATCAATGTTAGTGAATGATCTAAGGTGTCATCCAGCACCTAGATATTGATCTAGTCTTTTGGGGTTTTTGTAGCTTGAATCTTTGAAGTATACGAGGCTTAGAAGTGTTCATCTAAGGTCTTGAAAGAGATCTAGGTCATCTTCAACCTTAGTTACTTCTAGGATCCAAGTGTTCCTTTTCTTTTCATTTTGTTTCTCCCCACTTTACTTTGCACACACCTTGTGCTCCCACCACTATGTGAAAGGCTCTTGTGAGAGCGCTCCATGATGTCGTTCATGTCGAGCACCCTTAGTGACGCTACTCACTTTGGAAGGCCTCTTGGGAGAGAAGGACAAGCGGAGAAGAGGAACAACGACGGAGGTGCAAAAGTCAGCTCAGTTCAGTACCTATGAAACTGATGACATGGGTCGTGGACCTAGGGGGCTAAGGGCGTCGTAGTTTGCTTGTAACTTTATTCTTATCTTCTAAGGGAAGCTAGACCCATCTGTGTGAAGGATCTAGGCTCGGTTTCAACCGGAGGGTGATTTTCATCCCTATTAAGGGTTTCCACCTATAAATAAATTATGTGCTCTTTTGCGTTATATCTCGTGATTACTATTTTTTAACTTCTGTTATTCTATAGATTGTGCGATCTAACTCGTGCTTGCATCTGCTCGTTGTGGGGCACGCAAACTAGCTTTGTCTAGTTGGTCTCTTAATGCATGGTGTTTAGCTAGCCAAGCTTGGCTAGTCTTAAGAAGAATGGGGCACCTGAGTATCAGCTCTTATCCCAGTTATAGTTCATTCAGTAAGGTGAGTAGACGATCGAGTAGCTCCATAACCTAATGTGGGGTTACTAGTGGGAAATCCAAGCGATGGAGCCTCCTCTTCCTGATGCAGCGAGAGCTGGTAGCTACTGACACAAGTACCAGTGCTTCCGAGAGTGACAATAGTGTTGGAAATATCAGACCGCCGCAGTGGAAGCTAGCATCAAAAGACATATCAATTAATAGCACATGTTTCTTGTTTAGATTTATAGCAAACTAATCTATATGCACACGGAAGAGCGCAAACCTCTAAAGTCAATCTACGATCTACACTTATGCAAGATTTACGAAGACTAACAAGAATGAGTTGCCACTAGGAGGCATTCAATAGATCATACCTTGACCGATTCTTTTACTCAGGGAGAACAAATTTTGATGACGCCTTGTAGAAAGTCATCTAGTAAAACCATCGTCAATTTTTCTCTATAGCTCTTATTGCTATGAAAGTTTTACTGGACGTCGGTGTCATCGATATGAAACTCCTCAAAGTGGAATCACCTCGGTCCGAATTATGTAGCTCTGGAGACAATTTTCGGACTGACTGTATGCCTGCACAAATCTAGGCAGCAAAAATTGTCAATGTCGCCTTTTGATGAATCATTGGAGTTGACGACCTCCACGTCGAGGAATGAGAGAGACTATTGGATGACACTGAGTCTTTTGTGAAGGTAGGAACCCTCGATGGATCACCACTAGGTACAAAGCCAATGAGCCCACCACTGATCATCTTGCAATGAAGAAGACGGAGTAACCCTGCACCGAAGGATCCTTTCTTTTCTCTTCTTTTCTTCTTCCCTTTCCTTCCTTCTCTTTCTCTTTCTCCTTCTTCTTTCTCTTCTTCCGTGGATGAAACCACAAGAGAGAGGGAGAGGGTGAGAGGGGCGGCTAGGGTTTGGGAGAGGATACCCATAGGGCCGGCCTCCTCTCTTTCTTTCCTTATATAAGACCAGCCTCCTTTAGGGTTTGATCAAAGTCAAACCCCTAAGAGTTATGGCCGGTTATACATATCCATGGAAGAAAGGGGGGGCAGGAAATTCCATGTGCCCTATCCCTATACATGTGATCGGTATCTCTAAAAACAAGGAGCCAACTCTAGTAATTAGAGTGGCCAACTGTATGGCTGAGAGAGAGTTTTATTCGACGAAATTGCGAACCGATTTCGCCTATGGACTCCTGGAATTATTCTCGTCCATATGATATCCATATTTTATATACATACGACCATAAATAGATGTTGACGAAAATACTCCTACAGCTTATACACATATACAAATAGACTTTCAGCGTTTAGGCATGCGCTCTATCGCGCTACTTCGTATCTAGCAAACCTACTGGATATAGTTTATAATTCCTATACGCGACGACAAGGTGGAACTTTCAGGGCTTAGGATCTCTAGCTCCAATCGGATTCATGAATAACTATCCATGTGGCACACTAAGAGTTTCGTCAATCAGTCTGAATCCGATTAACTCGCGACTTAACCTAGTATGTCACGGGGGCTATACTCTAGTAATCCCAAACTTATATTACTCCCTCATAACCCATGTTCTTCACTTTAACTTGGTATTCATTGGTCTCTCCAATGTTGGTGCCATGACTCGACTTGGGAGGTGGGGAGCACCTTTAGACCCGATCGATCATTTGACTCGATATAATGACTTGTCAATCATAACACCACACACTCCGGTGCTATGCTTAGCAACCGAACTATCATTAGTCTAACTAGTGACCACCAGGCCTAAGTTTAATGTGTAGACAATGTGACTCATCAAATGCACTCATCCATCTCTGGATATTTGATAGCCTGTAGGAGTTGCATCCCACTCTAATGCCAGCTAGGTAACTTAACGTACCATGGTATTGGACTATAGTAGGTCTGCACATGTTGGCACATTAAAGCACCACACATTTGGTTAGCTTAGTGGGCATGGTTCCTCAGGGTTAATGACATATTACCTAAAGTGTTAAGACAATTAATGCACCAGTGTCTAACTCATTGATCTATGCACTGTCCTAGTTTTTGTTCAACACGATCATCATGCTTGGTCAGGTGAATAAAGATCCAACGTCCCCGTGGTGGAGACTTCATCACATTCCTCTGCCTGCCAACAGCTTATTCCCTGTGAAGCAACCAGTATCACCAAAGCTATAAACCCAATCTAAGTCGATACAATATTGCTCCACTAGTTCTCCCAAGCATATATCCACCATGCATCTTAGTGCCCAACTGTACTCCCTAGGGACCTTATTATATGTGGATTACACATACCATTTTAGTCATTCATTAACCAGAGCCATTATTCAGTAATGCTAATATAGAAAATCCACGCTAAGGACACACCGGTTCCAACAAATAACTCTGCTAGTTTCTCATGGCCCCCTGCCAAGAATTTACTCCGCTCAATAGCCAATTGATCCACCGTGATTCTCTGCCAAGTCTGGACACTGTTGTTGCAGTGCTCGTAGCTGAGTAGAGTCGTCAGTGCACTGTGGCAACTCACTAAGTCTATTCATCCTCTAGTTTCTAGGGTGTTCTTATCACAACACCTCCTCGTCATGCTCCTATCATAGCTCCTCCTTACAATGCTTCTACCATAAATCCTACTTGCGGTGCTCCTACCATAGCTCCTAGACCCACTGGAGCTGCTCGTCCTCGTCTGTGTACTCACTGTCAAAAGTTGGAACATCTGGTCAGCTCTTATTGGGTGCTCCATCCAAAGCAGTGGCAGGGATACACGACCACCTCATCTGTCCTACCACTACTATTGACGACGTCCAGGTCATTGCTGCTCCTTCCCATGATCAAATTCAATAACTTGAGCAGCAAGTTGGGAAGCTTCTTCTGCACACTCTGACTACAGCTCCTTGGGGCCTTCTACCTTCTCTACCATTTTGGGTACTGTTGCTAGTTAGATTATGGATTCTAGAGCCTCCCACCACAGGGCCTCTAACCATTCTATTCTAGTTGTATGTTCACTAGTCTCTAGCATCCCTCCAATCCATATTGTCGATGGTTCACGTTTGACCATCTTGCAACAGACTGGGTTCATTACCACCACCTCAGAACCTATATGTCGTCTTTTCTTAACTTTTTTTTTTCATGGCTCTTAGCTTTGCATGAACCTTATTTCCATTAGCGGTCTTTGTGACTCTAACCTAATTATGTCTTTCAACTCTGCTTGTTGTGTTGTGCAGGATCCACATACGAGCCATACAATTGGCATTGCTCGCAGGAAAGACGAGTTGTAGCATCTGGAATACCTCCCTCCACCCCAGTCGCTCCTTCTGCTCCCCCTCTTGATCCTCTACCTCCTCACTATTGTGACTATTATTACACCTCATGCCTCTCTTCTTTCCTCCTCTGGCAGCACATGCCCTTCGTCACCTACTTGTCATTACCTCACTATCCAGCCGCTTACCTTACCTTATTCTGAGGGTGACTGTATAGGTACTTTGCCTGCTCCAACGAGCCTGCCTTTGGTAGATGTAGATCCTAGTTCCCTTCCCCATTACCCCTAGTGTAAGAGTTGCTCACTTGGTCATTTTGTTATTCTCATAATTGTTTTGACTTTGATGCAGTCACTGCTTATTCACCCTTGTTCCACACCTGTCTCACTGCCTTCACACTTACCGGGAGCCTTGATCCTACTGAGAAGTACTTTAGTACTCCTAGTAGCAGCATGCAATGATAAATGAGTTTTAGCAGACAAAGACATAGGACATTGTTTCCCCACCAGCAGGTCTTGAGCCTATCAGTTGTAAGTGGGTATTCAAGGTCATGTAACGGCCTGATGTTTCATTGAGCGACATATGGCCTGCCTTGCTGCTAGGGGTTTCACTCAAGAGGATGAGATTGACTATGATGAGACTTTTGCTCCTGTGACATAAATAACCACAGTTCGGACTCTTCTAGTAGCTGTTGTTGCTCAGTGTTGGCCGCTTCTTCAAATGGATATGACTAATACCTTTTTTCACAGTGATCTCTCTGATAGAGGTTGTCAACATACAACCTCCTTTAGGTTTTAGCACTCCTCCTCAACATGTAAGTCACCTCTGTTGAGCCATCTACTGAATCAAACAGGCCCTTTGAGCCTGGTGTGAGTATTTTCGTTGTGCAATTAAAGAGGCTAGTTTTGTCCAAAGATCTCAAGATCACTCTCTATTTGTGCAACCCTCTCTACAGGGATGGGATATCATTCTCCTCTACGTGGATAATATGATCCTTATCGGTGATGACTTAGTTGATATAGCCTCACTTCAGTAGCATCTCCAGAGTAAGTTTTAGATAAATGATCTTGGCCCTCTTCGCTACTTTCTTGGTCTTGAGATTGCTAAAGAAAAGTGAGGGATTCTGTTCTCCTAGTAAAAGTATAGTGTTGGCATTCTCAGTCGAGCTACTCTTTTTGATGATCACACTACTAACACTCCACTGAAGCTTCGTATAAAGCTCCGACTTACAGACGATGAGCCTTTTTTAGATCCGACTCGATATAAAGAGATTGTAGGTCAGCTGGTTTACCTTTGCATCACCAGGTCTAATATTTTTCATGTAGTCAGCATTGACGCTAGTTTATCGAGGTCCCTCACTCTTCTCACTATGATGCCCTCTTACAAATTTTTCAGTATCTTTGAGGTATTGTCATTTAGTCCATCTTTCTATCATGAACTTCGTCTTTTGTTCTACGTGCTTATTCTGATGCTGACTGCACTGAAGATCCAACTATTTGTCGCTTAACCAAAGGCTACTGCCTGTTCCTTGAAGATTCTCTCATTCATGATGTAGCAAGAAGCAAAATATTACTGCTCTCTCCAGCATAGACGCATAGTTCAGAGCCATGGCCACTACCACTAAGGAAATCATTCATCTACGACGTTTCCTCAGGGATATAGGCGTCGAGATTTTTGGACGTATAACTCTTTACTATGATAACTAGAGTGCCATATAGATTGTTAGCAACCCAATTTTCTATGAGAGGACAAAGCACATTAGGATTGATTGTTACGTCTTCTGGCAGCACTATGAGGCTCAGACTATCTCTCTCCCTTATGTTTCCTCTATAGAGCAGATCACTGCTTCTTTACGAAGTCACACTCGACTCCTCGGTTTCAGTTTCTTGTTAGCAAACATATATATATATATATATATATATATATATATATATATATAGGGTCAGGTTCAATGGACACTGTTTTTGCACTTAAATTTTTACACCGATTTTCAAATCAACTAGATAGAGGTTTCAGAATTTCTTGATTTTTTGTGAGCATAATCACCTTGACTTAGATAGCACGTCCACAAAAAATCAGCACATTCTAAAGCCTCCAAGTACATCAAAACTAAAAGGCTTTATCAACCGTCCATTTTAATCGTTAATTTGAAGGGCACATTTAATAAGTCTAGAGGCTTTAGAATGTGCTGATTTTTTGTATATGTATTATCTAAGACAAGATGATTATGCTCACAAAAAATCAAGAAATTCTGAAACCTCTATCTAATGGTTTGAAAATCGGTGTAAAAAATTGAGTGTAAAAACAGTGTCTATTGAACCTAACCCATATATATATATATATATATATATATATATATATATATATATATATATATATATATATATATATATATATATATATATATATATATATATATATATATATATATATATATATATATATATATATATATATATGCTATAATGCGGCATGCGGTACGTGCGGCACTGCGCCACAGCCGTCTGATGCACACGTTGCGTGTATGCGATGCACGCAGCGGTGCATCAGACGGCTACATCGTACCTCTGATTACCCCGTCGAGTAATCGAACCCGGTCAATAATCAAACTGATGACCATCAGGCCTGGGTTTGGTACAATGTAAGTCAGACCAAGGAACGCACCTCCCTTCAGGGGTGTGGATGGTCTGCAGGAGTGACACGCTAATGCAACGCCAGCCGGGTAACCCAGTACACTGTGGTTTTGGATCACTGCATACGGATCCTCACACATTAGTGTGCCAAAGCACCACACAACTGGTTAGCCCATCAGTCGTTGTTCCTTAGGGTTTAGGACCATTTTACCCTAAGCAGAAATACGGCTTAATGTACCAGTGTCTGCTCACTGATCTGTACACCGTGTTAGTTCCGTTCGGCCACAGACACTGTGCCTGGTGATGACCATGGTGAAGACTCTCCATGAACTGTCATCCCCAACAGCTTATCATGATGAGGCGACCAACCTGATCATAGCTGCGAACTGATTTAGATTATATGCGACCAATCCACTCAGTCTTCAACTCAGTGGACTACCATATAACCATGGCTCTCTGTTCTTAAAAGAACACGTAACTATGTTATGCACCTATATGCATCTCATATAATAACTATCAATCTTTATTTATTAGATCAAAACATAAAGATTTATAAGCTTAGAACACATCAATCCTAACAAAACATATTTATTGTTGCCAATTCATGTTCACCTCTCATCTAGATATCAAGAAATGGGCCAAACATGCTCGACAATCCTGCTCGTCCTTTCTTCAATCTCATGTCTAAAAATTATCATATCACTTATTCTACAATCCCAGAAGCTGTTCAAATACAAGAAGTTTACGAAGAAACTCGAAATACTTCAGACTTTTCAAATAGAAAAAGTCTATATAGATACTTTTATTTAGATGGACCTTCCGGTCAATGAATCGCTTGTAGTACATGTGTACTAAATAGATCATGATTCGAAACCTACCATAAGCTAATTAGCCGCACATGATGCTAGATAAACTAGACACCGAGACTTCAAAATGAGGGATTATTTCTAAAGGAGGTACAAATTTATTTATTTAATTTTGATGAACCGGCTAGGCAGTCAGAGGACATGGTGTTAGGACAAGGGCTCAAAGAGGTCCGAAGATCGAAACGGGGGGTGGGGGACAACGGCTATTTATTAATTCCATAATCCCGTGAACATGACATCAATGGCTAGGATTTGCAAGCGCAAACAAGGCACAAGGGCCTTGAGGGAAAGTTCGCTCCACGGTGTCATACCCGGATTTCAACAAGAAACTCTCCAACATGAGGGAGAGGAAGTACCACCAGGCCAAGATCCCGTTGGTAGGAGGTTTGAATTTCAAACCACGTGAATAATAATCCAAAGTTTTACAGATTAGGGGGCAAAAGTTGTACATATTATTTCAACTAAAATTAAGATGTACATATTGTTGAGCGGTTAGTCCCACATCGATAATGGATCGTAGATCATTGTCTTCATATACCTATTGTGCTCTCCTCTCTCCATACGGTCAGTATTTTGGAGCACTTGGGTGTTGTCACATGGTATTAGAGCTAGGTCTGCTCCGGGAGCGCCTCTCGAGTGGCCCCGTCGCACCCGCTAACGCCTCTCTCTATATGTGGGTAGGTCTCCGTTAAAACAAAACGCCCTCTACGTACGGGAGGGTGTTGAGCGGTTGGGAGCAGAGATCATTGTCTTCATACACCCATTGTGCTCTCAAATTAGGCATATCTGAACATTAGTTTAAACAAGTGGTTTCGGATTAGAGTGATGACCCATTTCAATTCATTGTGATTAAAAAAAAAAATATTGGTATGATATCAAATATCATTTTGGATAATATTTTTTTTTTTTCACATAGATGACTTGAACATTATTTTGCCTGTTGGGATTGGTTCAATTAAAGTGATTTTAACATGTGTTTCTAATCTTTTCATTTTAGTGTGTGTTCGAACTTCCCATGGAAACTTTTTAAGCGTAAAATGAAATGATTCATCTAACCATCTTTTCCTCCAAAACTCTCTCTCTAAGGATGAGAACTTTAGCCCCCACATTCCTTGTAGGAATGGTGTTGGGTCTGTAAGTGAGAGCACCTCTACCGACTACCTCATTGTTTGGAATAAGTAGCGGAGGTGTTATCCAACAAAAACAAAAAAAAGTAGTGGAGGTGTTGTGGTACACATGGGCTTATGCTCTCTCATCTGCCATTGGTATCATTCCGAAATTGAGCCTCTCTCTCTCTCTCTCTCTCTCTCTCTCTCTCTCTCTCTCTCTCTCTCGCTCTCTCTCTAGACCAATACTTGTTTGGGATCGGGCCTCACGTCTTTTGTTCCGCGGAAGCCTTCTATTCTCAAGAATGTGCTCGCAGTTCGATAATCGGAGCCTTGCAAAGATCGCCAACCATACAAAGAATACGTTGTACAAATACAATGAAAGGACATCACATATCACAGGGAATCGATGACTTGGATTTATCACCAGAAAGATTACATCTAGCAGTGGTCTCTGTTTGTTGGACCTCGCTAACCCTAACCTTGCTCCTCTCAAACATCACCAATACATGAAGTAGAGAACCATCCGCTTGCGAGAGATACACAGAGATTACCGAAGGATCACCCAGAGATGAAATTGTCCAGAGGAGAAACCGAGATACCCGCACCGAAGAACTCGGAGAAGATCAGCACACTGTATCATATGTTTTTCCACTTCAATGGCCACACCGAAGAACTTAGAGAAGATCCACATGTTGTATCCTTCTCCTTTCCTCTTCTTCTTCCCTCCTTCCTTCCTCCTTCTTCCTTCTTTCTCTCTACTTTCCTTCATCTCTTCCTTCTCTCTACACGGCAAACCCTAGACCGGGATTTTGTTCTCTCCTCGACCATGACTTGATATTCATCCTCTACCGAGAAGAACCGCTCATCGTGTCACCACCACCTTGAGACTATATGAGCCAAGGGGGTACGCCACACCGGCGCTTCCCCGAATCCTTCACTTCTTCCTGTGACTTTTTCTTCTCATAAACGATCTCCGATCAACACCTTTGTAGCCGCCATCAATAATCCCACAAGCTCTTCGATCTCAAACCCTAGGTCTCTCATGTCCTCTTAAATAGTAGGGCATGAGAAGGTCCAAAGGAGAAAAAAAAAACCCTTCCAATTTCGGCCAAAACTGAGTCAACCCCGTAGGCCCTACCCGAACCGCACATGCAGGAAACCGAGCGCTCGAAACCGACCCCAGGGTGAATTCTTGTGGTCCCCCCTCTCCCATGCTGTGCCATTTCCCGCATCCGGGCACCCAACTGTCGGCGCCCTGGCGAACTGTGCTTGGCAGTTCGGGTCGGGTCCTTCAGGTGCGACATCATTGGACCAAAACCCAACAATACTCAGGCACAATTAAGATATATGTGTCTTTGTTCCAGTCTGCTCTTTTCGTGATTGCTCATGCTGCACTAAATCTTGTCATATCCTGGAAGTGATTCGTCTGCAACCCATTAACATTCTCAAGTAATTAAGAGGGGGCGACTAACACTTTATGGAATGCATAGCTGCAATCCTTCTTCCTTAGATTTTATGCATGATTTCTCTCATTCTTACACAGGGGGCCAGCAATCGTTTAAGCTTATAAAAATAAGCTTACCCAATGCTTATCTTTTCAAACAATGTACTTGATAATTGCAGGGACCTGCAGACGAGCCATTTTCATCATTTAAAAAGATGGTATTTTACAAAATAATAACTCAAATACCAATAAAATAAAGTGGTGGAGCAAGTTGTAGCACCACGTGGCACTCCCACAAAAATAGCTATTTTATAAAAGTATTTTGTATAAATAAAGCCCGTTTGTATCCGGTTATACTGTTACAAATACGATGATATTGAGGTCGCATCCTAGTGGCAAAGCACCTGCCCCCACCCGGAAGGTTGTGTAATCGAATCCCATGGGCTCCATCTTGTCTTTGCGACAAGCTTATCTCTCGCCTTTATCACAGGTTTATTTGTGCTCCTTGTTGGGTTTTGGGTCGACTTCACCCAGCCGGTCTTGGACTCGGTCGAGTTAGTGGGTAATAGGTCGGGCTCAGAGGTACGTGGTTAAGTCGTCTTGAACCAATCCTAATCCTACAGGTGTCGGGATTAGATCTAGGGTTTGAGTGGGTGCGGGTCCCAAATCCGGTGCAACGAGAATGCGTCACACCTAATGCATCTCATCAGTAAACGTGAACCCGTAGGAGATCCTATTTGGAAATGGAAAACGTATAGGGATTGGGCTTTACAGGGTTTTATAGGGGGGGTGCCATTCCTGTCCGTGTGCCCCTTGAGCCTACCGTGCGGATCCCGAGAGGAGAGAGAGAGAAGATCGCACAAGTGCAATCTCCCCCTCCCCCCCTTCCGTTTGGTGTGTAGAAACCGCAGAACAGAGAAAGAGAGAGCCATGACTCTCTCTCTCTCTCTCTCTCTCTCTCTCTCTCTCTCTCTCTCTCTCTCTCTTCCGTTTGGTGTGCAGAAACCGCAGAAGAGAGAGAGAGAGCCATGACACACCTCTCTCTCTCTCTCTCTCTCTCTCTCTCTCTCTCTCTCTCTCTCTCTCTCTCTCTAATTCAATCTAATCGGAAAATGAACCTTCAAGGGAGGGAGAAAAACACCCGAGCCTTCTCTCTCTCTCTCTCTCTCTCTCTCTCTCTCTCTCTCTCTCTCTCTCTCTCTCCTTCTTCTTCTTCTTGCAAAACCGGATGCACCAGAGGGAGGGAGAGGGCTGCAATCGCAGCAGTCCTCTTTATCCCTCCCTCTGGTGCATCCGGTTTTGCAAGAAGAAGAAGAAGGGGAGAGAGAGAGAGAGAGAGAGAGAGAGAGAGAGAGAGAGAAGGCTCGGGTGTTTTTCTCCCTCCCTTGAAGGTTCATTTTCCGATTAGATTGAATTAGAGAGAGAGAGAGAGAGAGAGAGAGGGTTCTCAGGCCTTGCAATCCCTCTCTCGTCTCGTCAATCGCTGAGGAGGTCTCCACGGGTTTTCGGTCGCTAAGAAGAACCGGAGTTGAAGGCTTCCATCCGAGATCGTTGGATCTCGTTTCTCACAATTTCTTCCTCCATCATGCTCATGATCTCGCAAGAAGAAAATTTGTCTGCATCGACCAAATCGCGGATCATCACCCGACAAGTTGTTGCCGGAGGTATGTTTCGATCCACCGCTTTCGCATAAAGGCTTTATGTTCATCGTTTTCATAGTTCAATGGTTGTTGATAATAGAGTAATTTGTATGTTCGTGTAGGAATATTTCCAACACTCCTATGTCGTAATATTACAGACAAAGATAAAACTTGAATCTTGGTCTATCTTGTACTCTTAAGTACTAATAGACGAAGTACTGCCCGTGAGGTCCCTCCAAAAAAATGTTACAAATGAGATGAGAGAGATGCTTCCTTACCCATAGTCTCTTGTTTAGTCGGAATGTTTTTTTATTTTTTTCGGAAAACCGTAAAGAGAAGGGGGTAGAGATTAATGGGGATCCTCTCACTACTCCTTTAAAACATGGCTTTTAGGACAATTGAATTTTTAAAATATATCTTTTTCCATTAGATGTGTTATGTTCACTACCCCCTATTAATCATAGCCATTAATAACACCTTGTAGTCATAAAACTCATAAAAAAAACATTTGCCGCGGACATTTAATGGCCGAATGGGAACACCATAGGGTTATAAAACTCATTCAAAACAATAAATGATGTATGTAAAATGGCAAGTGTTTAATGTGATTGATTTTTGGGGAAATGTGCCCAACATCCCTAACAAAAAATTCAAATTGTGATATGGATGGACAAAAAGACGCTTTAGCGTTAGGTCCTCCCATTTGAAAAAAGTCCATTTTTGCCCTACATGCAGCTATATAGGAAGTAATAATTTGATTTTTGATAAAAATACTATAGCAATGCAAGAATAACAATCTACACATATTGTTACTGTTTTTGCTACAGTGAAATCACTGTACCATTTTTTTTTTTTTAGGAATCTCGCTGTAAAAAGGGAAAAAATTTGCTACAATAAAATCACTATAGCAAAGGGTAATTTTCTCCAAAGTACTATAGCACAGAGTAACTTTCTGCTACAGTGAAATCACTGTAGCAAATAATAACTTTATGCAAAGTACTGTAGCTAAAGAGTAACTTTTTGCAAAGTACTGTAGTAAAGAGTAACTTTCTGGAAAGTACTGTGGCTAAGAGTAACTTTCTACAAAGTACTATTAGCTAAAGTGTCACGCCCCAGAAATCTAGAACCGATCCCTGGGGTGTGAGTTGAAGAAAAACTACAAAATTTAGGGTTTGGTCGACTTACTACACCAATTAGAGTTTCTCACAAGACTGCGGCTCTCTCCTAAATGAAAAAGAAGGAGGAGGGAGAAACAATGGATATTTTAAAAACTTGATTTTATAAAAAAAATATTTGATTAAGAGGAAACCGAGAGAGCTAAAAATTTTTCCAATAGAGATGACCACACTCGACCTTCAACCGGGCTATTCTCTCAGCATGTGCGGCCTGCTGGTGCCCCATATCTGACAGAAGTCCCTCTTAAGGGAGCACGAGACTCAAGCCTCTAATGGCGAGCCGAGTAACCTTGCCCGCTCTCTAGCACTCTGGCCCTGGTTGAGGGATCCTATCTACGGGGCTAGTCGATTAGGTCACTTTAAGACTTATGTTTTCATAGTGAGCTACCATAGGATTGGGGCCTTGAGGAGAGGCCTACCCAGAAGATTCAGCTGGATCATTACCACTAACAGTTAGAAAACACTGACTAGACTAAAAAATCTTTATTCCAATCCAATCGATTACATTGCTAGAATAAGAAAAACTACATGACGATACATTGAAGATGGAACACTATCACAACTCTAACTCAGCCTCTGGCCTCCCATTGCGACTCCTAAACCTCCAGACCTGCAGGAGAGTCTACTCATGGGAAAGAGTAGCCCCCAATAGGAAATTGGGAGATTAGTCAAATTAATGGCTAGTGACATCCTAGTAACCTTCAATAATATGAGACAACCAATCTAATTAAATTATATTATATTTAGCAGTCCTAATCCTACCAGCAATCTATGTTCTCATGCAATACCTACTGTCACTAGATTGTCTAACATAAAGTTCATTCAATATTCCATAGAATTAATGAACAATAAAACGACCATCTAGATTATCACACTTTACAATTTCATAATCCACATTAAGAGTCCATAGTTGTTAATTAGCAATCATATAAAATATCTATCATAATGTGAACCCCGGATATTTTGTTCATCCTGCCTCCGATCGGACATTACTATAGGGCCTTTTATTTCAAAGTAGAGGGCCAATTCTTTCGCCGTACATTCTCCCACACCATGCACAAATAACCCATATGATCATAAGGGATTTTTCGTCTTTCACGGTGGAGCTCTACCGCCCAACTTGCTTTTCTTGGGGGCTTCAACTACACCGGGACGGGATTGCTAGGCCAATCCCTCTTCAAGGGCACCACCTATTGGCTTTACCACAATCCCTGCCCGTGACCCCCTAGCCTACTGATCTTCGGTTGTGCGCGCAGGGTGGTTCACGGCCCTTGCACGCACGGGATCCCAATATTCTTACAAGACAGATTACCAATTTCATCCACTTTAACAAAGTATTAAATGCTCAATACAGTAAATAATTGTTTTTACATATATACTGGAACAGATAAAAAAATGCATATGATGACTAATGATTTCGAACAGTTTATCCCTGGCTCCGCACTACTCTCGCAACCCATGACAAGCTAAAGCTAAAGGTCACATCGCTCTTAAAGCGATTGGACCTACACTCCCCCAAAAACCAGTGTATTAGAGTTGTCACTCCTTTTAGTAGGATGCGTCCCGATAATCATTATTTAATCAAATTATATTTTTATTTAAGGGAATACCTAATTACGGTGTCCATGTAATAATTGAGATTATTTTATTAATATTTTAAAGCATGCGTCGTCGGACTCGCGACTTCGCATGCAAGGAGGGGTCCGCGTGACCACATGCGGCGATGCCCGGCGGGACCCGTATGCAGTACCGTGGACACCTATTCTAGTTGTTCTCATTTTCCACTATCAAAGACCACGGGAAGGAGAGTAGATGTCACCTGGTTGTCGATCACACACAAACTCTCGTTAACTGCTCTTGATCCGTCTCTGCTCCATCTACAGCTGGATCGTCCCGGTTACGCACTTGGATTTTGTAGTAAGCTCATCTTCTACTCAGGGTTAAACTTCTATTGATCGAACTCCACATGGGAGCCTGGTAAACCAATATTCCAAGTAGGTGCATGTGTCAGAACAATAGAAATCTAGGGTGGCTATGTCAAGGCGTCATTACGACTCACCTATGGTTTTATGCTTAAATAGTCGGTTCATCCTCCGCAGGGGATCGACTAGCAGTGATTTCAATCACTGAATCGCCCTAAATAGGGACTTAGCAGACATTTGGCACTATGGTATTGGCCAAGTCACCCTCCATAGGAGATCGACATTGAATCAAGATTATGGGGATCTGTGCGATGATTAGGTTTGGTGTGTGGGGACTTGTCCCCGAAAAAATAGGTCCGGCCTATTTGGAAGGGTATGACTTAAGGGTCAAGTGGGATCGCTGAGTCTCTGAGGGTCCTCCAATAGATTCCAGTGGTACAGATAGGTGGGCATCGGGATTCGAAACTCGATGCCGCAAATTTCGCGGGATTCGGAGTTTGAATAGCAAAGTTAAGGCCGATTCAAAATCGACTGAACTAAGGCCCACTACATGGTATTTTGGTAATTTTGTATTTTTGAGGTTAACCTACAATCAGCGGGTAGATCTCGGAAAACCGATTCCATTGACGCCGATTTCGCCGAATTTCGACATCGGACAACGAAATGGCAGCTGAATTAGTTTTGATCACTAGGTATTGCATATTGGTGGACCCCACACACTTATGTTGGTTAAAGAGTAACCCGTTAGTTAACAATATAAATATTTAATTATTTAGGTATATTAAAATTACCCAAAGATTATTATTATTCATTTTATGTTGGGCACTCCCACTTAAGTGGGATCCACCACCTAAGTGGGCTAGCGGGATTTGACCATTTAAAGAGGAACCCGTTAGTTAACAATATAAATATTTAATTATTTAGGTATATTAAAATTACCCAAAGATTATTATTATTTATTTAATTTACTATTTGTGTCATTCATCTTTCTTACCGTTCGAGAGCTTGGCGAGGGTTTTGACCCGCTCTCGTGCAACCACAGGTGGTCGGCCCACCTCCCCGTTGGCGTCGATCCGAAGAGGACGCGAAGGAGGTCATCGGGGAGGCGCTCGTTTGTGCCAAGGTGGCCCCATTCCGAGCCGGCGAACTCTGAAGTTCGGCTCGGAAATTGGGTTGGGTTTCTTAAACGGAGGATGAAAAAGGAAGTGGTTTGCTCCGGCCGCCTTGTAGCGGGCCGTGGAGCACCTGACAATGCAAGGGGGGCGGCAGGTGTGTCGCATGGCCGGGACGGGTCGTGGTGGTGATGGGTTTGGCGATGTTCGTCGGTCGGGTCACCGGGTTAGCCGCATGGAAGGAAACGGCAAAGGAGGAAGAGAGAAGCTCACCGTGGGAGGGGATTGGCTCGGGGAGATCGCCGGCGCACGAACGCACGGGAGGGGAGGGGCTACAGGCGGCGGTGCTACGCCTCCAACTTCGCACTCCTTCTCTCTCTCTCTTCCTTTCTCTTCTTTTCTTTCTCTATGGTTTCTCTCTTTCTTTTCCTCTTCTCTCTTTTCTCGGGTTTCTCTCTTTCTTATCCTCTTCTCTCTCTTCTCTCTCCTCTGGTTTCTCTCTTTCTCTCTTTCTTCTCTTCCGTTCACTGCAATGGGGGGGGGGGGATGGGATTCAGTTTTCAACAGGGTGAGGGGGGTCAGGTCTTAAAGGGAGGGGAAGGGCGGCGGTCGACGGAATTCGGGGCGGGATCTGGGGCAGCGGCGGCGGCGGGATTCGCGGGCTCGGGATGAGGAGAGAGAGAGAGAGAGAGAGAGAGAGAGAGAGAGGGATCGGTTGAGAGGGATGAAGGGAACGGCTGTGATGGGTTAGAGAGAGAGAGATGGTTCGGTTGGGTGGGGTTTGAAGGGGTTTGGCTGAAGTGGTTTGGCTGAATGGGTTGGATTAATGAATTTGGGTTGGATGGGATTAAGAGAGAGAAAGGGAGTTATGGAGAGAGAGATGGAGGACCGTTGGGTGGGTTTGGTGAGGGATTTAAAGAGGGTGGAAGTTGGGCCGTTGGATCATAGTGAAGTGGACGACTGCGATCTTTTTTTTTATGGTGGGGACCTAAGCTTCTTCTAATCCATTTGGGCAAAGTTTGACATAAGTCCTTCTTGAGATATGACTTTTAGCTGTAGGACATGAAATTTTTGAAATATAGCTTAAGTCCCTCCCCGACGAATATATTTTCTTTCTAAAGAAGAATGTTTACTTGTAGTGACCATAGCTAATATAGCCATTAAGATGTCCTGCAGCTAATATTGCAAAATAGTTAAGGATCCATACTTAATTTGCTATTTTATTTATTCATCCTAATAAATCATAAAAAGTTTATTTCACGTTCGAAAAATATTATTTTTCTTTCTAAAAATTCAGAAAAATTAAATGGTTGTTATGAGTCGCACTCGGTTGTTTTGCGTGTAGGTTCGTATTGCAGAATCACGTTTGATTCAAATCAGAAAAATTTGAATCCCGTTATTTTTTTATCGAGAATATTTAAGTAGCCATAACTACTGATAAGGAAGTTGGATTCGAGTGAAACAAGATTCGTTGGAATCCTGTCGACGATGAGGACACTAAAGTACTAATATTAAGTATTATATCCTCACAAGGGTAAAATTATAATTTTTAATAATTTTAAAATTCATGGTCGTTACATAAAGAGTAACATTTGCAGAAAGCTACTCTTTAGCTAAAGAGTAACTTTGCAAAAAAGTTACTCTTTGCTACAGGAAAATCACTATAGCAATCATTATATATTATATAGTGAAATCAATGTAGCAAAGAGTAACTTTCAACAAAGTATTGTACCTAACTTTCTACAAAGTAATGTAGCTAAAGAGTAACATTTGCAAAAAGTTACTCTTTGGCTACAATACTTTGCAGAAAGTTACTCTTTGTTATAGTGAAATCACTATATCAATCATTCTATAGTGTAATCGCTGCAGTAAATAGTAACTTTTTGCAAAGTATTGTAGCTAAAGAATAACATTTGCATATTGTTAATCTTTGCTATAGTACTTTTGCATATTGTTACTCTTTGCTATAATGAAATCACTATAGTAGTCATTGTATATGCTACAGTGAAATCACTGTAGCAAGGACTAACAATCTGCAAAGCACTGTAGCTAAAGAGGAACAAGTAGAAATTGTTACTCTTCGCTACAGTGAAGACTAACATTTGTTATTTTATTAGGGGTAGTTTTGTTATTTAAAGGGGAGAAAAAGTCAACAAAGGAACTTGTTGTAAATGCATCTTTTTGTTAGGGACCTAGTGCAAAGCCATCTTATTGACTGTCATTTTCACCAAACCGATCTATTGTCAGTGATCCAAAACTAAGTCCCCCTTGATTTTTTGTTTTTTGGTGTTGGTAACTAATAGGTATCAATTTTCAAACAACAATGACAATGGTCGAATGGGAACGCCAACTGGCTCTTGGCATAGTGCTACTTCCTCTCATCTTGGAGAGGTTCCCTGTTTGACTCTTGGAATGGACACCGTGTAGCGAACTTTCCCTTAAAGCCGTTGTACCTTGTTTGCGGATGCGAATCCTGGCCGTTGATGTCATGTTCACGGGATCATGGAATTAATAAATAGCACTTGTTGCCTCCCCCGTTTTGATCTCTGGACCTCTTTGAACCCTTGCTCTAGAACCTTGTCATCTAACTGCCTAGCTGGTCCAGCAAAAAAAAAGAGAGATGACGATGGAAATATTATGCCACTACGATAAAATATAGATAGTTATATGTAGAAATAGGGCTTTGTAAATTAAGCGCATACAAATCCGATATATGCATTATTCAAAATTGGATGTTGGTAATAAACATATGCAATAAAACATAATGTAGCTATAAATTTGCTAAAAGCTACTCCCTCGTTGCATGAATAAAAGTAGTTTGTGTTGGAATACTTAAGAACTGCTACTTTGAGCTTGCCCTGGATTTTAATGGAACCAATACTACTCGCTTAGGATCGGAGAAAAGCAAGAGGTTAAAAATCAAATAAAGGGCATGTGTTGCAATATTGCCCAATTTCACAAAGAACAAAATAAGTTTAATATATAATTAGGCACTAAACTTTTGTATGGAATATCCAATGGTGTGCGATTGTGCGATTGCACATCCTTATTGTGCCAAATTTAGGTTAAACTTAATTTACTTTTTTTATTATTAACTTTTGGCTTTAAAACTTTATTTGGACTACATAAACTAAAAAACTTCATTGAACCTTACAATCTGCATAAAATGTTTAACCTTTTACAATTTGCATAAAAAATTACAATATGGTAATGTCAACTTTCAATGGGTGTAGCCCGTAGCTAGCAATATTTTTGCCCAACTCCTAATGTTGCTTTTAGATTTCTGCTGAATATGATGCATTTTAATATGGACTTCTTTGTTGATATATCATGGAACTACAAATAGTGGTATCGTTCATTGTTACGTAGTTGCAGTTATTTCTGATAATTTTTATGAAGTTTTCTCTTCGTGGCCTCTACTTTACTGAAAGAGACAAGTCTTCAAAAGTATTCATGTTCACCTCAATAGGGGAGAGGCGAGTCACTTTCTGATGAGTATGCAGGGGGATCCACCATTGTCTGTGTAGGGGGGAAGGGTTGTTTTTGGTTACTCTTTCACCGCTAACCTTGTTCTTATCTGGTCGAACGACTGGTTCGAGTACTTTTCTTTGAAGGGTGTGACATGCGTAGAGTTTCTAGATAATTTGATTCTTCTTATTAAACTTCCTCCAATAATCAAGCGTTCTTCATAAAACTCGTCATACCGCCAACAACGAAAAGAGAAAATGTGCAGTGGAGAGAGAAGATAACGGATGAAGCGTCAGAGGAGTGGGAGGGCATTCATAAAAAGCATCAGGGGAATCTGTGTAGCAACACATTTCCATTGCTTGAAAAAATGACCATTGGAGTTGTGCGGTCGCACAGTACTGGTGTGCTGTAAATGTTCCTTCTCGCATGTGCAGAACCTGCACAACAATATCAGTAGGGGACTTTCACATTGGCATGCACATATGCGACTCCACATAACAATAATATAGAGATACCTAAGTCAAATTTGATACCTATTGACATCTACATTCAGTTGAATACACAACATATGCACATATTCGACCGCACATGACAATAATGTCGATTCCAAATTGATATCCACTGATGCTGGCAATAGACTCTAGCACGAACCCTAAATTGCATTTTATTGAAAACAAACCGCCAATCTGATCGTAATAACTTCCTCGACTATTAGAACCAAGTTTTTCAGCACCATTGCATCCAGAGATCACATGTGGATAGATCCATTAAAAGGGAAAAAGGTTGTAATGCTTTTTGAATCAAACCAACTTATCAGTTAACCAAAAGTGTCAATTGCATCTTTTGACAGTATTGATCAACCGGCCACTCAAATAATTATCCAGTAACAAAAGTTGTTGCGATTACACCACCAACATCGTAATCCAGGCGACCCCATCGAAAAATTCAACCTATACTTTCAAACTTTCTAACCAAATTTAGGGACCAAGTCATCCCCAAATGATACATAAGCTCGGAACCGTTACGAGGTTGCAAGGAGGGGGGGGGGCGGGGCGGAGGGATGAAAGACATTCAGAGATCAGCCCTCCCCGGATATCTCGGAAAAGGGATGACGTCTCTGATGTTGTCGAGGCCGGTAGCAAATAGAACCATCCGTTCGAATCCCAAACCAAACCCGCAATGCTTCACAGTACCATGGCGACGGAGATCAAGGTACCATTCATATGGCTCAAGAGGCAACCCAGCATCTGATATCCTGAAACAAAATAAAAACAGAGGGAAGCCACTTAGTCATAGCACTTAACCACTCAGCTGCCCCACGATTAGCACTAATTACATCATTCTACAATGTAGGCTCTCTCCTACAGTGAATACTGAATATATTGGATTAGACTTCATTTTAGCTGCAAGTAATTGGAAAGAGTTCTGCAACTAGTAAATAATGGCACTGAGAGGTTGAAGGTTGTAGAATTTGCTACATATAGTTTGGCATGGGCTTCACTGCTTTTAAACCTACTTAACTTCATGTGGTTTACATGGGAGGTTTCACTCGACCTTTAAGCATGCTTAGCAACTTAATGCTTTCCATCCATCATTAGCAACTAAATGATCTTCTAACCATGTTAGTTAGTGGTTTAAAAAGTGTATCTATCAATGCTAGTTACTTAATGGGTTACTTTGTCTCTGTCCATGTTGATCACCTAAATGATCTAAAATGAGTTTCTAACCATGCTAGTTACTTAATGGCTGACAATCAGCTCCTAATCATGCTTGGTGGCTCACACAGTCTCAAAAATGTGTTTCCAATCATGCTTAAAAGCTGCCTATATGGGTTCATATAGCAGCTCCCAAAACTAATACATGCCGGGTTTTCGATGCTCACACTTAATATGAAAACATACTTGGTTTTTTCTTAGTATCATATTATTTTTAGCATGCACATGATCTTCATGCTTAGTATTCATTGAGTCACAAGATTATGCTACATGTTTGACTTTGGCACTTGTATCACTTTACTTCGCCAAGCATGCATGCATGCATGCATGGCTAATGCTGAAATATCTACATAACAAGGGACATCGGTTTTGTGCTGACTAGACAAAACGGAACAAAAAAGCTGACTGGACAAAAATTGGCCGAATAGATCTAACCATTTGTTCAGAAATCAACGCACGATCTCTTATTAGTTTCAAATCCCAACCCACTTAAACTGCACTAAACCTCTAAAATCCTGACTCATTGAAATTGTATTATATCTGATCGTTCATCCCGTGGTCGTTGTTCGCATCAACGACTATTAACCCGCCTGCTGAAATTTCGGCCGTCCCAAACTATCGGGTCGATCTCAAGGAATCCGTTTGAACAGAGACAACTGTGATTAATCGATTATAGGGGGAGGGGGGGGAGGGAGGGGGAGTTGGTCGCGCCAAAGGCGTCCGTTTTGTGCCAATCGGCATGGGTGAGGAAATGGGTGTCCCTATGAATGTCGGTGTTGTCGTCGAAAATGCTTTGTTGCCGAACGCGTTCAGATGTGTTGCCGCCGAAAGTGGCCCGTTGCAGTGCCGACAAGCACGGGCATGCACTAGTTGTGAGACATGTTGCATACTTGCATCCCTTCCGGGATTCTCATAGTCCTACCCAAGGATCAAAATATCTAAATAAATCGCGAAATATCTCGGTTTAGCCAAACCTCGATACGAAATCTCATATACTATATCGAACGACATAGGATTCACGGGAATATCGCGATATTTTGTACGATATATTCGTCGGCACGAAATATCGTGATTTATCGTGCCAAAAAACAGTGAGACACAGAAATTCCTCGAAATTTCGGAAAATTTCGAGAGATTACGGGTTTTTGGCACTGAAATTCTGTGACTGACTGGTTACTGTGGTCAAAATTTCGAGAGATTTCAAGTTTTTGAATGCAAATATGGCACTGAGATTTCGGGTTTTTGGCACTAAAATTCTGTAATTGAATTTTTTTTAGAAAATTATGATATTTACTGTTGTTGGTCATAAATAGGTGCATATTTGCATTCAAATGTCTACTTATTGATGATGGTACACTTTACTGTTGTGTTTTCATCTTCACCACTACGAACTTACGATTCGATAATTAGTGATGTCTAGCACCTTATGCACTAGATTTTATGCTTTATGCAATTTTGCTATTGTCATACCTCAAAATTGGATAAGGGCCTGAGTCTAAGTCCTTAGAAAGGTTCAGGATGAGCAAGGTTAAGAATAGCTAACTATCAATTGGTCTGGAAATTTTGCAAAAATATTTAAAATGCCAAGCTTAGTGAGTGCGGCTGCAAGTTATTTCAAGCATGGGCATAAGTTATTTAAAATTTTAGAACAAAGGCCTAAATTTAATTCCTAAGATGCCCTCAGCTTATGCGACAACTTAAATTAAAGAACAAAAACCTAAATTTAATTCCTAAGATGCCCCCCAGCGTATGCGACAACTTAAATTAAAGGTGAGCCTTAATCTTGTGCTCCGTGGCCTTCTAAATTAAGTTATGAGTTAAATGTAAATTAACCCATTTTCTTATAATCTCATTCATTGATCAAATAAAGATGACTGACCTAAACCAACGACTCCAAACACCCTAACTTTGCAATAAACACTCCTAACCTTTCAAATCTAAGTGAATTACTGGAATAAAACTACCTAATTACATCAAAAGGATTAAAATAAAATAAAACTGGCTGTGTCTAAAACTAGACTCAATATAACCTGCATGATGCATGCCTTGAGTATCAAATGCAATCTCATTGGATGCAAATTTTATTTTGTACAATATTAACCAATGTTATTAAAACCGGATCGGACCGGCCGGTCCGGACCGGGAACCAGCGAACCGGTAGGAAAACCGGTCCGGTTCAGATATAAACCGGTGTTGGAAAACAAACTGGTATTGAACCGTTGGGCCGGGCGGTTTTAGGTATAAACCGGACCGGACCGGGCGGTTTTAGGTATAAACGAACCGGTTTTTTTTTTGGTGCACAAATGCTCTCTCTCTCTCTCTCTCTCTATCTTTCTCTGGGTTTGACTGTGTTTGTTGGGCCGGTGAACCAGACCGGACCGGACCGGACCGGCCGGCCGAACCGGACCGGTACACAAATCGGTTCGTCCTCCGGTCCGGTTCTGACAACATTGATATTAACATCAGGGGACTTGGGTCAAAAGAAAGACTGTCAAGTCATTGGCTACGACCTTTTAAACAAGTCTATCTTTTTTTTGTTGAAGAGGAAGTCTCTCTCAAACAGCCTTTGGTTTTCCCTGTCTTGCCTTACTCATTTAGGGCTCGTTTGAGTCAGCGGGTCTGATCTTAGGTCCGCTAGTCTCTCTGTCCTTCCACTTCGAAACTCTCCCCCCTCGAAGTCGTCCCGGTTTAACTAAACTTCAAATAACTTATGTATAAAAGATAAATACTAGTATACTTTACCCCAAATAAAGGTATTTTTATTAGAAATTACGCTTCAATTCATGAAACTTTTGTGACAGAAGTAGTCATTCTCACAGTCACTTGCATTTTAATGTCCATACAATTTTCAGCTTAAAGGATTTTACCAAGTATAACCAATAGGCCTCAAATAATAAAAGATAAATTTCTTATTTGAGTTCCATGCACCCTTGCTCAGAGTACAACCCCCTACATGTTGATGCTGGAGCAGCTAGGTCAATGAAACAAAGTGAATCTCATCGCAAAATAAAATACGTAAAAAGAAGAAAAAGTTATACCTTTTCATAAGAACATCTAAACGCTCCTCCCTTTGGCTTCCTCCGACCAACTCACCAACCTAGAAACCAAAAGAAGTTTTAAAATTATATAAAGTGAATGCACTATCTTAGTCAACATGCAGATATTTTAGAAGGTAATGTAACAACGGTCTCACGCTCCAAAAATTGAAGCATATATGTACATATAACTAATTGTGCATAGACAGAAAATGAGATGCGAAACAGATTAGATTTTACCAAAATTAATGTGTTTTATCAGATAAATGAATTGAACAGAATAAAAGAAATACCTTGGGAACAAGCAAATCCATAGCTGCTACTGTCTTGTTGTCATCATTAAGCCTCATGTAAAAGGCTTTTATTCCTTTAGGATAATTATAGACAATAACAGGCTTTTTAAATATAACCTCTGTCAAGTACCTTCATGATTTTACAAATAGTTTAAACGAGTTACTCAATTGCACATAATCTGAGAAAATGAATGCAAAACCTACTTAGAAAAATATGTTTCACATACCTTTCATGCTCGGATGCTAAATCTATTCCCCATTCAACCTTATTCTCAAACATTTTTCCCGTAACATTCTCCAGAAGCTCAACAGCTTTCGTATAGGAAATCCGCTCAAATGGTGTTGATGAAACAAGTTTTAGACGGTCTATGGCTGTCTTATCAAAATTCTTCACCATGAACTCCATATCCTCACGACAATGATCAAGTAACCACTGGCAGAGAAATTTAACATAGTTCTCTGCATAATTCATATCATCCTGTAATGTAGGAAAATTTTGACACGTATCAAAAAATACTGATTTAAAAAGAACCACAGCTTAAACTTATATAGTTTTCAAAGAAACAACTACAAAAATTTTGGAAATATTATTAATAAAACAGGATTAGCAGTTCAGGCAAATGGAAAATGGATCCTCATTATATAGTGATGGTTATTCCATAAATCCAAATAAAGGATAAGGTCAAGTACCTCCAGATTCGCAAAAGCTATCTCTGGTTCTACCATCCAAAATTCCGCTAAATGCCGTGACGTGTGGGAGTGTTCTGCTCTAAAAGTTGGTCCAAATGTATAAACATTACCGAGGGCACACGCATAAGTCTCGACCTGAAGTTGACCAGATACAGTAAGAAAAGCTTGACGTCCAAAAAAATCACGGGAGTAATCGAACTTCCCATCTTTCTGAGAGATTCCGGCTTTCAAAGTAAATCTCTCTTCTAACTTTGATAAAATTTCCTTGCCCCTTGTTAGTTCGGATACAGAAGCACTAATTTCTTCCTTGTTTGCTTTTGATGATTTTAAATGTGAGACTGCCTCTCCTTTTTCCTTGACAAGAAGTCTAGCAGCATCAATTTCTGATTCTGAAGGTGGAGGATTTCCCTTTAACTCTTTCTCCACCTTTTCAGCATCACTAAAAAGTGTCGTTACTTGGAACATTTCACCAGCACCCTCACAATCACTGGTCGTGATTATAGGAGTATGCACGTAGCGGAATCCATTTTCTCTAAAAAAGGTATGGGTTGCATATGCCAGCTCATCTCTGATTCGAGCAACTGCAGATATCTGGAAAAAAAAAACAATGTCTAGTGTTTAACTGGAAGAAATACTAACAGAACAAGTCATGAAGTAGCTAAGAAAACTATAGCATCAAAACGTACGAGAAATTGGTGGCCTTTACTATATTTGACCATAAATGGAGTTCTAGAGAAATACTGAAGAGTTCAAATGTATGTTT
Source organism: Chamaelirium japonicum (assembly GCA_947650365.1). Taxonomy (NCBI): domain Eukaryota; kingdom Viridiplantae; phylum Streptophyta; class Magnoliopsida; order Liliales; family Melanthiaceae; genus Chamaelirium; species Chamaelirium japonicum. The sequence goes on along the minus strand of OX393560.1, from coordinate 38,666,901 downwards.
TGCAAGATTAATTACAAAAAAGAATCGACAAGGAATGAGTTAGTTTTTTTGGTGGAAAACTAGGAGAAGTGATGGAAAGAACATGTATTTAAGGAAAAAAATACTTTTTCATGGTGCACTCACTTGATAGTAAGTAATATTCAACTTCGATGATATTCCAAGGATAGATTTCCAAAAATCACCCGCATTCCCCCAGTGAGTGGACAATAATTACATTCAGTCAATACACACATTTTTTCCTTCTTTTTTGGGGGATGGTGGATCAGCCCATTTATGGTCAAGCCAGTATGGAGTAATCTGGATTTTTTATGATCAACAAGGTTCATGATAAGCAAGGTTCTCAACATGTGGTTTCGAAAACAGCTACGGGACAAGGTTTAAAAACTCAGAAAACAATATTGTTCTTCCAATAGAAAACTGATTAACTGATCATGGGTCTCCAACAATGATGTTAAACAGTCCTAAATTTTCTTACCTTGATAAGCAAAACTTTCTTACCTTGATAAGCAAAACTTGTATCGGATAATTTCCAGTTGAAAAAATAGTTGCAGTGTAATTATATTCCAGACACTGGGAGAATGAATGGAGATTTCCTTGATTGCCTAATTCAACTTCTTCCTTTGGTATCTGTTGACTAAGGAAAGAAGGGTTTGGTTTGCAGCCACAAACAAGAAGCAGCTGCTCATGTGTCTTAGGTTCAGAATAAATCAGTGTAGCAGGAAAGAAGTAGCAACATAGGCTTAGATAAAGGAGGTTTTATGCAATCAATGCCACACAATGGACTATTTCAATACATGTTTCTCAATTTTCACAAGTCACAATAGAGTGATGACAGCCAAAAAAATTCACAAGATACAATAGAAAGACGACAGACGAAAAAACTTAAACTAAGGAACTGTTTTATCATGTTTCTCCAGGAATTTCGAAGGCAAAGGATGTCCTAACATCTCGTTATCGTGCCATCTTGAGGCAAACCACATAGGATAATGTACCAGAATTGTGTCCCTGGACAAATAGAAATAGCATATCAAGTTGCTCTCCAAGTTGAAAAGAAATTACCCGGATTGAAAAGTATACAACTCCAATGGAGACTTATTCGACGAGGGGTCAGTTCTGTTTGGGTAAATTCGGGGAAAATTCGAGGATGTCTTTAAAAATAAATATATGTACACATAATCAGCATGAGTCTAAAGTTTATAATCATCAACTTATTAACCTGCACCCCTGCTGATGCATTTTCAGAATATAAGAGGGCAATTTTTAATGTTTACCTCAGCAAAGACGATGATGTCAACAGTCGACGAGGGCAGATTGCAGACTTGCAATAGCGGCAATGCTTCGCGGCGTCGACAATGGATGTACGGTTGGTGAACCAAATTATCGGAATCGGAGCCTTTGGATTATCAAAGTTCGGAGGAGAGAATTAGAAAGAGGAAGACTGAAAAGGGCAGCAGTGCCTACCGGCGTCCCATGAGCCGAGCCGCCGTGGAGGGCCAGTCACAAGACGCAGACCAACAAAACCCTAAGAAACTACGAAAGGAGAACACTCGGGTGAAGTAAATACCGCAGAGAGTCAGACTCATTGAAGCGTGTGCGACTTTTAAGCCGCCGACTTAATCAAGAACACCGACTTTTCGGCGAATCACCGAACTACCCGATTACTCGCCAGTTAAATCGTCCATACCCGGAGCACCGAAATTCACCGAACTTCGGCGATTGTCCGCAAACTTTGTGACTATTGTATAATTCTTGAGCAGCTATGATTCTAGTGTTCATAGAAATTAATATCCAAATTTGTAGGTTAATTGGCATATTATAAAGGAGCCGCATGCAATTCAATCATTGTACTACAGTGGTTTAATATTGAAATAGCAAGGAAAAAAGCAATTTCAAAATCGAAAAAATATAAGGTCTTCGGATTTTAAATAGGGACCAATGAAAAAAATTCAAATCAACCACCAAAATTATGGTCATTTGCTATATATCCCATTTTTTTCAGAAACAAGATGATCAGAACTCCGTACCGTATTGGTGCGAGCTCGGAGGTGCACTAAGTCGCGGAGGAACTCGAGGGTGAAGCGGGTCTTTGGCAGGGGGTACTTGCCGGGGTCGACGGGCCCAACCTCGAGGACGCTCTCCACCCGCAGCTCCACGCTCTGCTTGGTACCCTCGGGTGGCTTCTTCAGCTCCCCCTCCACCAGCACGCACGTGCCGGTCGGCACAAGCTGGGACAGCGGGCAAACCGAGGCGTCGACGATGACTTGGAGGTTGGCGAGGCAGGAACCGTCGTTGAGCTCCAGGAACGCGAAGGAGCCCTTGCCCTGCTCCCTTCCCGTCTTCACCCACCCTCCGACCACCACCCTCCGCCCGACCAGCTCCTCCGCCGCGCCGCCCACGATCGACTTGATGTACGTGCGGGGCCGGGACCGCTCCAGAGCCAGGACGGCGGCCGCCGCGGGGTCGGCGGCGAGGGTAGTCGCAGCAAGCTCGCAGACCGGCGGATCGGCGGCGGCTACCGCGTCGTCGCCTGCCATCGATAGCGTCGTACGGTGTGGGAAAGGGCGGAGTTTGGAAACGCAATCTGCTCGCGTCTAGCCGGCCGGCCTTCCTCGTTTTCGGCTAGGGTTTTCTGATGCGCGGGCGTGTTTGGTGCGTTTCGTGAGTAGGATGCGGGTATGGTTGAAGTAGGGCTGGTAATTTTGGACCCGACACGGCAGACCCGACACGAAGTTAGCGGGTCTGGGTCAGGGTTAAACGGGTTCGGGTCGTAAACGGGTTGACACGATAGACCCGTTTAATAAACGGGTCGGGTCCGGATTTAGGGTCCGGACACGGTAGACCCGGAAAGACCCGTTTAAAATTCAACAGATCGTGTCGGGTCGGGTCGGGTCGGGTCTACCCGCAATCCGATACTGTAATATATAGTACCAGCGAGTCTATCGGGTTAGGTCGGATTGGATCAACTGAATAGACCCGTGTGGTAAACGGGTCTTATCGGGTCTACCAGTTTATTAGCGAGTCGGGTACGGGTTTAGGATCTAGACACGATTAGTTAAATGGGTAGGGTCAGTGTCTCGGGGGTTTATGACACGACCCGAAACTAGACCCGACCCGACAGTTGACACCCCTACCTTTTGGTTATAAGGGGTTTGCATACACCCCTCGACTGATATTGATATTATGAATAACTCCCTCACTTTTTAAGTTATTTAAATAGCCGTATGATATATCTTGATTTTAGCACAAGAAAAACTAAGTTATGACAATTTTACCCGGAGACTACTCAGCTTTGTGCATCTCATCGATGTCTGTGCCTGTGCAGGTCGTCGCCGTCCTTCCTTCTCGTCCTCCTCCTCATCATGTCTCCCTCCTCCCTCCGATGACAGTGGCGTGCACGAGCACTGGGGATGACCAAGGGTAAAATGCCATAATGTTGCATATGGGTGTTTTTGGATAAATCAAGATATATGAGGGTAATTTATAAAACTTTTAAGTGAGGGGGGTTATGTGTAATCAATCTGGATTTTCTTGGTACTAATGCAGTGTTTTAATACTGAATGATGTGCTAAACTTTTTTTACTGAAAGCTTGCAATTTTAAAACTTAAAAAATGAATGGTTATTTCAAAAGTATTACTTTATGTTTATAAGGATGCTACCTGTTCAATTGACATTTTTAGGTTTATAGGCATTTCCTTTCTTGCCAAGTCATCCTTGTTAGGTTTTCGGCACCAATCTTAAAGTGTTAATGTGAGAGCATTTTTGCTAGCCGACTGAAACACGCTTACGCCCCAATCGAGACCTGCCACATGGGCCATTAAAGTGGAATAATGGCCAATGTGGCAGGTTCTAATTGGGCCGTAAGCAAGTGTAGCATTCCAATCGGGTAGCAGAAATGCTCTCGGAGCCTCAACAAACTAATGTGGAATCCTTATCCAAAGCTCCACTCATGGATGCAGTTCTTTGCTTCTAGTTGGGCAGCTGAGTGAATAAACTATCAGTGCCTGGATAGCTAGAGATCTAAAAAGGCTAAGAATCTTTTGGCTGATGACAGAGGGGAAGGAATGGATGCTTTGAAAAGCTTCTCAATGTTCTTCCTTGCACTCCTCTCGAGTCTTTTGTTGCACTCCTCTCGGTGTCTCCGCTCCGAAATCTTTCATATAGACCTCTCCCTTCGAATTGCCTTCAGACCGGAGACTCGGGAGGAATGGAGGCTCTCGACTGGCTCTTCCACTTCTTCAGGAAGTGCCTCGCCTTCATGGCCAGACCGATCGGTTATCTCATCCCTAAAATCCAACAAGGGGAACACGATGGGGCGATAGAGAAGACCGGGGGGTCTCAGGCTGCGGTGGTGGTCAACGAGACAGAAGGCGAGGAGGCGGAGATCCTCGTGGAGCACCAGGAAGCATGGGATGAACTTGGTGTCGATGCAGGAGTGAAGCCTGAGGATCCGAAAGCGATCACCACGAAATCGGTCCACATGAATGGCGAGTCACAAGCGAGAGGTGCAACGAAGGATAAGGATGACTCCAAGAAGGAGAAACTGTCTGAAGAGCCGGACGTTCGGAGTCCGGCGCAGCCGTTACCGAGGGCGGCATCCATCAACGAGATGTCGGGTGCCTTCATCAAGAGCATGATTGAAGGGCGGCAACTTCAGATTGATATGTTATAAATGTGAATGTTATTGGGATGTAGTACCTCTCGGGCTCATGACTAAGCTTTGAGATTTCTGTGGTGGTCACCTCTTCTACTCTTGTTAAGCCAAATTTAGATACTAAACCAGTGCTCTGCCTGATCATGTCCCCTCGATTGAAACACAGCGCGCGCACGATCGAACATCCGAGACACAACGGTTCAAGCGAAACATAGCAACGGCTGAGATTGGTCCCCTCTACATCGAATAGGGAAGGGCTCTAGGAGTCCGATGGAGATGGTTCCTCCAAGTGGCTCCATATTCTATTGAAAATGCCTTAATTGGGAGCTCCTAGAATAAGGAAGGGCTCTAGGAGCCCATTGGAGATGCTCTAATGACCTCCACCATAGGTCCATAGTCGATCTCCGCTGCTCTCGAGAGTAAAAAACACCAGCTCTCCGTCACCGAACTCTCCGATGCTTATAGGATGCCACCGATACAACCAAAGTCTCGGCAAAATCGCAAACCCTCTCGGTTTTTGTTAGTAACAAGCTCAAGGGTGCAATGAAGCAGCTCCACAGGATGCCACCGATGACACTAATTTTCGTCGAGTACCGCATCTGTAACTTGATCGCGGAAGTTGCGGGGGTCAGCTTCTTGATCTTTCCTCAGATAACTTATAACTGTCTCACCGGTCAGAGAGCCCTCCATTGGCATGTTTAGTCCCAAATCTGTAATGGCCTGGGAGCAGGTATGTCCTGCTTGTATATCCCGATGTGCACTCTTCCCTCCAAGCGATTAGCGTTTTGGAATAAGTTGGGGATTTCAATTCTCTCAAGCACAGATTGCCCTCGACTCTGTTCTTGATTCTTGAAGCAATTGTGTATTGATTAGAGGATGTGTCCTGACGCAACATAGGTAATCCAATCTTCTATTAGTCTCCTTGGACATGTGTCCTCTGCAATAATACTTCCAAGCGATAATTCAATATTTAATATCAAGATTACAAGATGTATTTCATAATCATATAACTTGCATGTAGGGGTGCAATCGACTCCGAAACCCGACCCGAAACGTAGGGTATGGGTACAGATTTTGTACCCGAAACATGGTTTCGGTAGGGTATGGGTATAAGAACTCTACCCGATTAACTTTCGGGTATGGGTATGAATATAGGTACCTCAATACGCATACCCAAAACCCGATTGCGTCTCTAACTTGTGTTTACCATATAATATAGTTCGACTCCAAACTCGTTGTCCTATACGCAAATTCTAACCGCGCATATCCCTACCCTAACTTATACTCTACTTAAACCACTGTAATACGAAACCAAAAGTGCTTCTTAACATTGCATTGTTATACTTGATTTTTTTTTCCTTAGATAATTACATATATTTTTTTCTAATGGTAAATAAATAAAATTAAATAAACAGGCTGTTACAACCGAGGTATTACTCATAGTGAGTAAGCAAGACCCTCCGAAGCACCCCAAGCAAAGAGCTAACCAACAAGGTAGCTACCCACAAACCCAAAAGCAACACAAAACAAACGGCCCAAACAAGTGATTAAAAAGAAAACAAGCAGCTAATGCGGAATCAATTAGCTCCCTTACTCCTGGTGAATCTGTCAGATGGACCCTTAGGCCAAGGCTCCTGGTAATTACATATATGTTGGAGAAAAAGAGACAAAATTATACCCAATTCATACCCGAAACCCGATTGGGTATGGATCGGGCATGAACCCTCTTCCACCTGAATGGGTATGGGTCCAGCATGGACCCTACCATACCCGAATGGGTAGGGTCCAACTAAAACCCAACCGATTGCCACCCCTACTTGCATGCAAACTCATTTAGATTATCTAATTAGATTGCAAGACACCTAATATATTGGATTAATGTTATCAGCATGCAAGGGATGTTTTCATTTGATATTTGGTCACTCCTAATCAAAATAAAGAGAGGATTTAGAAGTGTCATAGGATTGAAGCACGCAAGCATTGTCCTAAGAATCAGATTGCCCCCTGCGTGTGGGTTGTTGGAAATAAATCCATGGTAGAGGCCCGCAGCGGAAGTAAAGTTAAGGTCCGAAGATCGTGAGCGGTATGCGTTACATATCAAATTTTCATCGAAACGATCTACATATGCGCGTATGAATCTAGCATGGCAACTACGCGAACCCCTAACGTCGATCTAACGCGAAAGAACAATCTAGTATACATGCATGTTCTATCTATGCTAGATCTACATGTTAGAGATCATACCTGCGTGCGGATTCTTTCACCGCGACAAGATTCTTCTTTGTCGATGGAGACGGGCTCGAATCTGTTCGATATACATTCAGTGCAACGGCCATAACTTTCTGTTCCGAACTCGGATTGGGTTGAAATTTGGACTGTATGTAGCCAACTTCAAGACACAACTTTTGCAACAAGGTTTACCTCGTTTGGACTTCTGTAACTCCCGGAATCACAGAAACAACGCTGATTTTCTGTGCAGATTCTGGACAGCAAAAGCTTGCGGGAGATGCCTTCTAGTTCACCCGATCTCGCACGATGCACGGCACCTCGTCGATAGATCTCTGAGTACCTCTATCCAATGAGCCTACTCCTTCTACGAAACATCACACGAGGAAGATGAGTCGCCATCCAATGGTGCAAGCGAGGGAGAGAAACGAGAGAGGAGAGGATAAGAGATCTGGGGAGAGATATAGGGAAGGGGGGTCGATTTTTTCTATCTGGCATCATCTATGGTCGGCCCCCTTTAGTCCCTATTATAAGGCCGACCTATCCCCTTGGATAAGGCTCCAAAGGGATAGGTTCATCCCCCAAAATCTCCCCAAAAATCTCCCTTTATCTTTCCATCTCTTTATCCGTTTTCCCCACTTTTAGGGCTTGTTTTGACCAATTCAAAACCCATATCTTATCCACTATGGCCGGCCCTATTACTGGGGATTCTCATCCCCAGAATATAGGGGCCGGCCCTGCATGGGTCTCCTACAGCTAGGGTCGGCCACTAATGAGACTTAGCAATGCGCGTTTTTACCAAAACGCCCTTATGCCTCATATTGACCATTTCTAGTGTGTGAGACTTAGCGACTCTTCCTTAAGTGATCTTGACAAGTTACTTTATTATTAACTGAGGTCACCGGAGGATGCCCCTAGTAAAGTCAACCAGTCAAATCGTAACATGTCCCGGTGCATTGTACCCATGTAGCAAAGTTCACTTATGGCGAGGGATAACTACATGCGTCTCTGCACTAACCTAGGGTTTCCCCTTAGTGCACACACGTAGCTACACATCTACTGTACACTAATGCGAAGCACTCACGGAGCGTAGGTTTGAACTACTCGCCTTCTTTTACTGCGTCTTGTGTTTCGAGGAGATGGTACTGGGACCGTACATAATGTCGATAAGGTAGAACCTTCAGGGACCAGGGTTCATGGCTTCCAACTCATACACGATCGACACACTACCCGAGTGTACCATCGATCCACTGTGTCCGAGTTAACCTGCGTGGCCACCCAGAGTGCGACACAGGCTGCACTCCAATTCCCCCGGACTTACTATGTTCTCCCTCAGACCCCTACTCTCCGCTTAGTATGGTAAACCCACTGTCCCTCCATCCGGTGCCATGACGCAACTCGAGCGGTAGAGAATACCGTTAGACTTGAGTGCTCATATGACTCGGTTCCTTTCAGGTTGACCATATACATCGTACCTCCGATTACTCTGACGAGCAACCGGATCCGTCACCAGTCCAACTAATGACCACCTGGCTAGGGTTTAATACGACGTAGATCAGACCAAGGAATGCACCTCCCGTTAGGGGTATGGATAGCCTGCAGGAGTGACATACTGATGCAACACCAGTCAGGTAACCCAGTATACCGTGGTTTTGGATCACTGTATCCGGATCCTCACACATTGGTGCACCAAAGCACTACACAACTGGTTAGTCCACCATACATGGTTCCTTAGGGTTTAGGACCATTTTACCCTAAGCAGAAACACGGTTTAGTGCACCGGTGTCTGCTCACCGATCTGTGCAACGTATTGGTTCCGTTCGGCCACAGACACTGTGCTTGGTAATGACCGTAGTGGAGACACCCACACTCTATCATCCCAACAGCTTATCCTGATCGGGCAACCAACCCTGATTAGAGCTGCAAACTTATTTTGGTTACATGGGACCAGTCCCTTGAGTCTCCTACTCAAGTGGATTACCATGTAGCCATGGCTCTCTGTTTTGTAATTAGAACACATACTAAGGTACGTACCAATATGCAATCTTATACTATCAGCCATACATAGCTAAATTATAGGTTTTTACGAGCTATAGACCTCACCAATTCTAACAATCTCCCACTAGGTCTGACGAGGAATAACGATGTTGAGCTCTGTAGCTTCTACATGCTGCCCAAAAGCCTTTGCAGGAATTCCCTAAAGGAATTGGCAACATTATCTGTAGATTCCACCTCAGTACCGCTACTTGCATTTCCTCCTATAATTGTCAGATCAAGTGGAGTTTGTACTTGATGGGTTTCCCCTAACGGTGGTGCCTTGGCTCTTTGGACCATGCTTACCGCTCTTCTGTTGTCACAACAGATAACTGAACATCTGGTATGCATCCCTGGTTCTCCAAAAACTTCATGAGCCTTACCACTTATTAGACTACCTCGCATGTAACAATGTGCTCAGTCTCTGTGGTAGAGTCTGTGATGCACTCTTGCTTCACACTCTACCAACTACCGCTTCTAATACCAACATAAAAATAATTCATGAAATAACGCACATCTGACACCAAAGTCAGACCCTGTGTGTCCAATCGATATCAGGACCTGTGAAGTGCAAGCTAACTCACAATCCTCACTTGATGAGGACTTCTGAGTATACCCTTCACTTTAGTCCAGTGATTTGGACCCAGGCTCGACTGAAACCGACCCATGAATACTGCTGCGTAATAGATATATAGCCTCATAAAACGAATCTGGCTAGAATCTTATCTTCATACGTAGCCTGTGACAGCAAGAGAACCTTGCTCTGGTTATCTCGAGTTACCTTGATTCTCAGAGCATAATTTGCTTCACTAAGCTCTTTCACATCGAATATTGTAATAACTACAATCATTTACCGTAAACAATATTCCTACATCATTTTCAATCAGTAGAATATCGTTAACGTAAAGTACTAAGTACACCCTTGTAGCTATTTTACTTTTCTTGTACATACTTGGTTTATCCTCATTCTGATCAAATCCGTGCGAGCGGATTTCCTTGATCAAAATAGATATTCCAACTTGGATGCCTGCATCAGTCTATAAATGGACATATGCAACTTGCATTTCATATCTTCCTGACCTACTGACACAAAGTCTGGGCCTGCATCATCCATATGTACTTTCCAAATTCCCGTTAGGGAATAACTGTCTTGACATCCATCATCCAGATCTCCCAACTATAATGGGTTGTGATGGATTAAGAGAATCCAAAATAGACTTAGACATAGCTACCGGCGAGAAGGTTTTGACATAGTCAATCCCTTCTCTCTTGTTAACCAATCTAGCCTTTTAAGTCTTAACTAGTTCCTCTTCTTATACACCCGCCTACTTCCCAAAAGGGTGATAAGAGTCGAGATAGTCCTAACGGACATTGATGCAAGCTTGCCTCTATAGTCTTTTGCCAGTTAGAGCTGTCAGAAGCTCCCACTACTTCTTCGTAGCTCTAGGGATCATCCTCCTAAAACTTTGGATTAACTATCAAAGTTTCTCCATAGTATCTTTCAGGGCTCTGATGGTCCCACAACGATGAGGTGGTGGTGGTACAAAAGTGAATCGTTTCTACAGTACCTGGTATACTAGTTTCTGTATCATCTACTCCCACTACGTTTTCAGATGCGCACTCTCTACCAGTACCCAATAGTTCACCCAGAACTATCTTATCGGTAAACTTATAGTCTATAATATAATCTTGGTCTAGGTAGATGGTATTCGTAGAAACGATTACCTTCCAAACCTCAAGATCATAGAATAGTCCACCTTATGCCTCCCTAGGGTTACCTATAAACAGATATACCTGGAACTTCATCTCCATCTAATCCCTCTTATCCTTCTGCACAAGTGCATGACAATCCTATATCCTGAGACACTATAGTGTCAGCTTTTGCTTAGACCATAGCTCTCTATAGGTCTGAGGCACTGATCTAGATGAGAGATAGTTTCAGATATAAGCTACTGTTTTAAGATACAATCCCACCAAAAGGTGGGTAGTACACTTGGCAATATTCATCAAACAGGGTCCGATTTCCTCTCTCGAAGACTTTATTCTGATGTGTCATCCTTGGAGCATTTAACTGGGAGATAATCACATGCTCTCTCATGATCCTATGGAACCCGTTTGATAGGTTCTCGTTCCCTCAATTAAATCGAAGAAACTACTATCGTCTGGACGCTCTTGGAACCACAGACATCAAAAATAACTAACACCAATACCTTAGTGGCCCTTTTAGTTATTCTGTCTTTCAGATACACTCATTGGTTAGAAGGATCTCTGATGAATCTGTGAACAGAAACTCGGCCTTTTTTTACCTCTGAATTTATCTGAGGTAAAATATCTAAATCAGAGGGGTTACAAATGGGATAGCTTCTCCGAAGGATTTAGATGAATTTCAATTAGATGCTGCAGTTGTTATGAAATCTATTTTCGAATTAAGGTTAAATACAAAGAGATTATTCTGATCTATTCCTCTAGTAATGAAGCTATCTATTCAGTTTAAGATACACACCTACGGTGCTGTCTAAAACTAAAAACTTTATTTACCAGGGATGAAACATAACGAAATCTCTAAAGATCAAAATCCTTATTTCGAAAAGACTAAGATGACATATCTGATTGCAGCCGTAGCGGCTTATAGCATCAATACCTATGTTAGGATCACTTCTGTGATGACCAAGATCCAATAGGCTAATAGCCAAGAGCCAAGACTCCTGAGGCTGGGATGCCAAGATGGATGAGGTGAGGTAAGGTGAGGTGAGGTGTACAAGGCCATTAGTTAGCCCCACATCGCCTGGAGAGAAGAAGATCCTGAGCTACTTATATAATTTCCCCTCCCAAACATAGAAGACGTGTTTTAAAACCATGCACCGCTACGGAATTCGTAAGAACTCCGTAGTTAAGAGTGCTCGGGCGAGAGTAGTACCAGGATGGGTGACCTCCCTGGAAAGTTCTCGTGCGGGCACGGGCAAAGCGGACAATATCTTGTGTGTTTGGGGAAGATGTTACAAAATGGTATCAGAGCCGGTTCTCCTCGGGATGGGGGGGTCTAACCTTACACGAGGACGTGTAGCCCTAAGGGGGGTGGATTGTGACGACCAAGATCCAATAGGCCAATAGCCAAGAGCCAAGACTCCTGAGGCTGGGATACGAAGATGGATGAGGTGAGGTGAGGTGTACAAGGCCATGAGTTAGCCCCACATCGCCTGGAGAGAAGGAGATCCTGAGCTACTTATATAATTTCCCCTCCCAAACATAGAAGACGCGTTTTAAAACCGTGCGCCGCTACGGATATCGTAAGAACTCTGTAGTTAAGTATGCTCGGGCGAGAGTAGTACCAGGATGGGTGATCTCCCTGGGAAGTTCTCGTGCGGGCACGGGCAAAGAGGATAATATCTTGTGTGTTTGGGGCAGATGTTACAACTTCACAATAAAGTAGTCTTTTATTTTCCTTGAATCTCTGTAGATACGAAGTCTGCATTCCAAGAAGCATAAAAACTGCTACTAGATAGTGACTCAACTCCTAACACCCTGAGGCCATAATCAATCTTCAAATACCCCCTATACTTGCCAAAGCGGAAACATTTCCGTCCTTAGCGTTACCAGACTTAGGAGTCTACACCAGTTTCTACACTAGAATAATTTTTGATCTCTTGTAAGTTACTCCCTTAGGTTCTTCTAAAGAAGACCTAGGTTAAGCACTAAAGGCATTGCCTTTAATCTTGATCACATCCTTTGTCTCTTGAAAATCTCCTTAAAAGTTCTGTATTTATCATCTCTAACTTGTTAAAGTTAAAGTCTCTGATAACGCCTTCGAAGGTTCCAGACAAGGATGCAAGACAGACGTCTTTTACCACCTCGTCATTTGGCACTATATCTTTGGAATCTAATTCGATCTGGAACTCAAGTATATGTTTCCGAACAAGCATATCCTCAGACATCTCGGTACCGACAAGTATCTTGGTGGAAAGGCGATGAGTCGACTGACTTCACCTTCCAGATATCTAATGCAAATAAAACTTTATTTGAGAAGACCCAACATATCTCTGACTTACATCTAAGGAGTTGTCCGCAAGTCTGCTATAACACAGAACTTGCACATCTCCTCAGACTCTCGCTAGTCGTCATATGCCCTAGTGATATCTGGACCCATTAGGTCTAGTACAAGGATATTTAGATTACAAACCAATGTACGTTTACTACCCTAAGCATAAGTTAAAGATAGCGCTTCAGTTGAGACATCCAGGAATTGAAATTTCTTGGGCTCGAGAACTAAGACTATCGTCCTTAAATTGGAGACAGTATCTCGGTGAGAGCATACAACCGCTTCTGCCAATGAGGTATTTACGACCCAATCTTTATCAAAATTACCCATGGTAAACTGAAAGACCTCCCAGTCTCCTTTTGGCTAGCTTTATATGACCCACCATACGCAGCAACGAAGGCTTCATACAAGCTTTCGAATACTTTCCACAAATCTAGATTGTATCGGTAGGGGAGTTCATAGGCCCCCGCGATGCAGGAAGAAGTCATCACCCACTGCCACCGACATCCTCCATGTCCCGAAGGAAACTACTAGGTGAACTAGCATGGAAGGAAATATAGCTCTCACCCGGTGGGAATATAGAATTGTGTACCTCCCATTTAGACCCTTAGCCAGTTGATTATGGAGGCCATGGGCTCCTCTTTAGAGGTAACCTCTTATATATCCCTTCTTTATGAGGTTTTACTAATGTCTAGAAAAGTCACGACCTCTTAGACGTAGACCCTAGTCTACCGCGCTTCCACTAGGATTACAAACCTTCTCACGAAGTATTAGTACCCTTGGAAAATATCATAGTTCCTACCTTGAATACTCAGCTTTTGCCTTTATCTCAATGATCAATTATATAGATTTCAAGGGTCCCGATACTCTACTAGCCTAGCCTAAAGTCAATATGGAAATGACTCCCACTAGCATGACGCCTCGTTAATAATTTAATGCATGATGTTATAGTAGACCTCATCTCATTATAGATTTCGATGTTGGCCAAATAGGGATATCCGACAACCTCCGTCGGACCTCAACCTAATGGTGGCATAACCAAATCGTGATAAGTTCTTACTACCATCAAACTTTAACTAGGAACATGTATCACTTAGTGGAATCCTAATCTAACTTGGTCGCTAGGAGCATGTAGGGAAAGGGCATCCTACTAGGGTTATCATACTTCTTATGAGGTCAGTAGTCATCTCTTAACAAATCTAATATTACGTCTATCTCGGTGCACAGTACTCGGCTACCTGAACTACCATGAGGGCGGTTACCACCTTTCCTTTTATATAGTTAGTCATCGGATTCATATATATTAGAAACATATAGAGACACTGATGAATCCATAAAACTAGGTACTAACCCTAAGTCTGATCTAGAGACTAATTCACAAACAAGACTGATAAACAAATTATCATCGGGGTTCTTTAAACACAAAATAAAGAACATACCAGAAAAGCATCCAAACTGAATCAAATCCAGGGTTCGACCCCTAAACCTGAATAACACAGCCAAGATATCTTATTCTACCGTTCTATACGATCTCTCGACAACGATCCCGATCATTGTCAACATGCATGCTTTCGTCAGGTCCTTGCACTCCATGATACCGCTTGCCCGAACAGTGGATGTAGCATCTTAGATCACTCATCTCATTCTTCCTGTGACTAAAAACTAACACGCTTCGAGCAAGGGCTTGTTCTTGTATAATTTCGCTAGAAAGAAAAAAAAAAATCCTAGAAATATGGTTAGGGAATCGAGGGTGGTAAACCTCCACCCCCGCCCATCTAGAGCCTTAAAATCTATAAGCATAATAATAATCAATGCATAAAAATAAACCCGGGATCCGACCTCCGGAGGCATGCAATCACATATTATTATTCAGCGCGACACCTACAAGAAGATGATACATAGCACAATCCATATGCATGATCTACGCCGAACCCCGATAAAAACATATGCAATCATATATCCATATGTTATTTTCATGACTTCATGCATAAAACATACACTGAAGCGTGCTCTGATACCAATTGTTAGAATTAAATCCTATTATCAGAGTTATAGGGGAAGCAAAAGATAGATCCAAGAATCTTATAGTGTATATTTTATTACAATCAATCTTTTAAACAGTCTACATGCGAATCTATAATCCTAGCATATATACGGACACCCTAGAGACACACTACGATCTACGGAAGATATGCATGTATCTAGTTAGATGTTTAGAATCATCATATCTTATAGATCTTTGATCCTAAGAGAATAGAACAATGATGAACCACACGTGAATCGAGAGAAAAGCTGTCGGATAGCACTGATACACTCAAACCGTATGTTAGGTTTTCTTGTATCCCAGTATTAATGATGGATCAATTTTAGTAGAGGATTAATACAGATCGTTCTTACAGAGACGGTGATGTAATGTTCTTTCCAATAAATTTAGGATAGACAATTAGGTAAATTTTTGATTAAATTAACTAAATATAGATTTAAACTAATTAAACTAAAGACGAGTAATAAACTTTTGGTTAAAGACTAGGGTCACAGAGTTGCCTCTAGCGATATGGCTAAACCATGTTATTGCTTAGGGTAAAAACAGTCCTTAACCCTGAGGAACCGCGTCTAATGGACTAATCAGTTGTATGATGCTTTAGTGTACCAATGTGTGAGGATCTAGTTACGTGATCCAAAACCACGGTGTACTGGGTTACTCGGTTGGCATTGCATCAGCGTGTCACTCCTGCAGGCCATCCACACCCTTGACAGGAGGTGCTTTCCTTGGTCTGACTTACACTGTACCAAATCCAGGTGTGGTGGTCATCAGTTGGACAGTTGATTGGGTTTAATTACTCAACGGAGTAATCAGTAGTATGATGCATAGGTCAACCTGGAAGGAACCAAATCATATGAGCATTCGAGTCTGACAGTATTCTCCACCGCTTGAATTGTATTATGGCACCAAGTGGAGGGACATCGAGTTTACCACTACTAAGTGGAGCGCAGAGGTATGCAGGAGAATATAGTAAGTCCAGGTGAATTGAAGTGCAGTCTACGTCATACTCTGGGTGGCTATGCAGATTAACTCGAGATTAGAGGATTGATGGTACACTTGAGTAGTGTGTCGATCGAGCTCAAGTTGGAAGCCATGAATCCTGGTCTCTGATAGTTCCACCTTATCCACATTATGTAAGGTTCTTGAACCATCTCCTCGGAACACAGTAATCAGTTAGAGGGAAAAAGAAGTTTATATCTACGCTCCGTGTGTGCTTCGCACTAGTATATGATAGATGCATAACTATGTGCGAGTACTAAGGGGAAACCCTAGACTAGTACAGAGGCGCATGTAATTATCCCTTACCATAAGTGAACTTCGCTACATGGGTACGATAAACCAGGACATGTTACAAGTTGACTAATTGACTTTACTAAGGGGCGTCCTTCGGGAACCTCAGTGATTAGTGAAGTCACTAGTGATGTTCACTTAAGGATGAGTTGCTAAGTCTCGTATACTAGATATGATCATTTAGTGGCATAAGGGCATTTTGATAAAATTACACGCCCCTGTGCACTATTAGTGGCCGGCCCTAGGTGTGGAAGACCTAGTCAAGGCCAGCCCCTATATTTTAAGGATGAGAATCCCCTAATAATAGGGCCGTCCATAGGGATAAAGGGGTCGGTTTGAATTGGTCAAATCAAGCCCTAAAAGTGGGAAAAAGATGAAGTAAAGAAGAGATATAGGGAGATCTTTAAGGAGTTAAACCTATCCACTTTGGATCCTAATCTAAAGGGGATAGGCCGGCCTTATAAAAACGCAAAGGGCGGGGGCTAACCACTATTGCTAGCCATATGTGAACCCCCCCTCTCCTCTCTCCTTTCTAGTTCTCTCTCTTATCTCTCTCATCTTCATCGCTTACGACCTCGTCTTCCTCACGTGGAGTTTCGGAGAAGGAGACGGGTCATTCTTCGGAGGCACTCAGAGATCCAAGAGCGACGTTTTATGCATCGTATGAGATCAGGTGAACAAGAAGGCATTATCTTCGCGTATACCATCGGCTTCTTCACGGACGATCTTCCGTCTCCATCGACAAAGAAGACAAATCTCCGCAGTTAAAAAATCCGCACGAAGGTATGTAAATCTCTAGCATATAGATCTAGCGATTTCTTTGAATTGTATTAATGCTAGATATTTATGATGCTAGATTGCCATTAGGATGTTCAAATCACGTGCATACATATGTATGCACATGTATATTAGTTTCAATGAAAGTTTTAATCATGTAACGTGCACCATGAACGGTCTTTCGACTGCTTAATCGCTTCCGTTGCGAGCCTCTACCATAAGAATTTTTCAACAATTGGTATCAGAGTTATTCTAGTGGTGTGCATTTCATGACTTTTCATGAAATCATTATGTGTGCGCATGATAAGCGCGAGATTTCATCGAGGTTCCTATGCTTAGACCATACATATGTATATATGTTGCTTGTTCTATGAATCATGCTTGCAGGGCACCGCTATGAAATAAATCTAGATATATGTTTGCTTACTATCGGGGGTCGGACCTCGAGTTAGCCTTTGTCTGGATTTGTTCTTTATATGTGTGGATAGGTTTAGAGCCATAGATTGGACGAGTGATGGGGGTTGACTATCCTCGGTTTCCATGGCTTTTCTAGGTGTGTTTTCTTTTCTTTTTAGAAAATTGTATACGAGTAAGTAGTTGCTAGAAGCGTACTAGAACTTTTTCGGTTATAGATTGAGAAAAAGACGTGTCAATGAGATCTACCATTGGGAGCGTAAATAGAACCTTAGAGGACAAAGTTGATCCGGCAAAGTATTCACAAGCGCGATGAAAGAGTTGGACCGTGGAATCTTATGAAGAAAGTCAGAAAGCCTACGTTGTGCTTATCAGGTTCAGGGGTCGGACCCTGAATTTAATTCAGTTGTTTGGTTGCTTTTTTTATTAGTTCTTTATATTTCATATTGAGCCCTGGTGAGATAATTTTATTATTAGTATTCTAGAGGGATGATTTTTTTCCCTTCGGTTTAAGTGACCGTATTAGGATAGGATCCCGCTATATGATACCTATTATTTAATTAACTTTTGATGATAGTGGGATCTGTGGGGGGAAATTTCCGAGCCGCCTTGATCGAGAATCCCGCCCCCACAGCCTTGATTGGGTTGG
The DNA here is from genome assembly GCA_947650365.1 of Chamaelirium japonicum. NCBI lineage: Eukaryota > Viridiplantae > Streptophyta > Magnoliopsida > Liliales > Melanthiaceae > Chamaelirium > Chamaelirium japonicum. The sequence goes on along the minus strand of OX393560.1, from coordinate 38,648,779 downwards.
ATTGTTTGTAGAGTTAGAGAGATGTGAGAATAGATAGAGAGAGTAAAGAGTGATGACACAAGGATTGGTGACGGAGTTCAGTCTTACGACCTACGTCTCCGGGCGAGAGGTGCCACCTGATTTTCACTATAATTTGAATATAAAGGGGTTGAGCGTTCTCTCGACAGGCCGAGAGAAGCTTTTTACAGTGAGGGTTGCACGGAGCAACAAGAAAAGAAACTTGGAGGGGAGAAGTAAAGCTCTAGCTCTGAATCTTCTCTTCCTCTGATTGAATGACCAACCCTCTTCCTGGATGCCTTGGGGGTCCTTATATAGCGTAGGCACGTGCCCGATATGGCAGTGATGACGTGGCGTTGATGACGTGGCACTGGTTCTGGGCCTCCTTGCTGGGCCCTTATTGGGCCGTTGTTCGGGCCCAATAAGGGGTAGGGCTTGATCTGCGAGTCTCGTAGAGTGGGCCCATGTGAGCCCAGGCGGGCTTACCCATTTGGGCCGTTGCGCGGGCCCATGCTGCTCTGATCTGATCCGGTACAATTTTTGCACCCACAGTTACCCCCTCCCAGTCGGGTCAGGACCCCCTGGGTCGGCTGGGATTCCATGGTGCAAACGCTTTAGGATCCTGGCGCGGTTGGCGAGGGTTGTCGGTGCCGCGGTTCGTATTAGCAGGGCCTTCTTCCGCCGATGCCGAGACTCTTTTTGGCGCGAGCCAAAAAGTCTCGGTTTTGCGAGGGGGTGTTTCCGAAAAAACAGTGCGTTTTTCGACCGAGTGGATACCGAGAGGGTACCGAGTGCATACCGAGTGGGTACCGAGAGCATACCGAGTGGTTACCGAGACCCTTTTGGTGCAAGCCAAAAAGTCTCGATTTTGCAAGGGGGTGTTTCCGAAAAGGTAGTGCGTTTTCCGACCGAGTGGGTACCGAGAGGGTACCGAGTGCATACCGAGTGGGTACCGAGAGCATACCGAGTGGTTACCGAGAGGGTACCGAGACCCGTTTGGTGAGGGAATATCTTTTCTCTTTATTTCTTCTTTGGCTTTGACTCGGATGAGAGCAAACGTCGCTCTCTCTCTGTCTTTCCTTTCTCTCTCTCTCTTTCCCCTTTCTTTGGCTTTGACCCGCGTGTGAGAGCGGACGCCCCTCTCTCTCTGTCTATTCTGGTAGTCATTCACGTGAGAGAGAGCAGTGTCCTCTCTCTCTCTTTCCTTTCCTCTGTTCGGTGAAAGAGCAGCTTTCCTCTGTGTTTTTTTTTTTTTTTGCTCTGTTTGGTTCGCGCGACACGGCAGCTCACATAGGGAGCACGGCGGGCGGCGGCGCCAACGCTTGGTCGAGGCCGGGTTGCACGGGTCAGCGCAGCAGGAGGCACGGCGGGCGGCGCTGTCGGTGCGAGGTCGAGGCCAGATCGCGCGGGCCAGCGCAGGAGCGGCGGAGGTCGAGCCGGTGCGGCTGGTGGTGATGACTGCGGGGAGCCAGCGGGGCGCGGGCCGGGCCGTCGGGCTTGGCGTCAGGCGGCCGCGGGCTGGGGTGCGGCGCACTGATGGCGGCCGGGCTCGGGTGCGTAGGCCGGCGATGGTGCACATGCTGCCGGGTGCTGGTTGGTGCGGGAGTGGGTGCGGTAGCGGCTCGGTGGTGCAGCTTAGGCCGGGCTCTGGCTGGCGCGGCAGGAGGCACGGCAGGAGACGTAGGTCGTGTCGAGCGTGACGAGGTCGTCTTGGCGTCAGCCCAGAAGGCGGAGGGCCTTCGCGTCGCTCTCCGCGAGCCTGAGCCGTCCCCGCTTAACGAAGCTCCGGTAGTGGCTCTCGCCGAAGAGCAGCTCCTCGAGCGCACCCGCCAGCCGGTCGATGTGCGCCGTGCCAGGCTCGTCCGACGGCCGTCGCCGTCGTCTGCGTTCCGGCGGGAGTGATTCTTGGCGACGCCGGAGAGGTTGCGGTAGTAGCTGAGGAACCGGGCCATGGAGGGGCTGACGGCGTGGTTGTGGTCGAGGCTGGCCTGCTCGAGGTGCAGCAGGCCGTCGCCCTAGAGCTTGACCCGGATGCGGGCGGGCAGTTGGTGGTCACCGAGGTGCGCCTCCGGAACTTGGGCTCGGGGCGGCTGCACCGCCCTTGCAGCAAATGAGGCCGAGGTAGAGGCAGCTGCCCTCCTCGGTGAAGGAGGATCGCCGGACGGAGACGCCGAAGCCGACGCGGCGAGTGTAGCGCTCGTAGAACCGGGAGACCTCCTGGTGGGTCCGGAACACCATCGTCCTCTGGGTTGGCTTGGGCTGCTGCGAAGAGGACACGCGGGGTTGCCTCGGGTCACTGCGAGACAGCACGCACGGAGGGGTCGCCTCGGTCCGCTGCGAGACGGAGTGCGCGGAGGGGGAGGACGAGTTCAGTTCGTCATTGCCGTCGCGTGACGAATTACATGAGGAGAATGTGCGGGAGTGTGTTTGGTTCATTCGGCCCCCTATTCCCATTCTGATCGGTTGTCGCCAAGAGCACCTACGCACGGGCCGGGAGAGGTGCAAGTTCTTCTTTCATACCCGGCGCTCGGCCTGCTAGGAGTTGGGCGCGTAACACACCAAATTGAGGGCGTGAGCGTAACCGTCATTACCGTGAATTATTCTGATGCTAGTCTTTGAACAAAATGAACTCGAAAACTTTCGACTGTCGCAGTTTTTCATACGTGAGCCGGATCAATGCGTATGATATGCCGTTGCGTTGGTGCTAAAAAACTGGTTAAAGTGGGCGTAAAGCGTCGGGCACCTTTGCGTGTAACATTTCCAATACATGTATTCAGAGAAAAAGACTTTTAAAACTTTCGACAGCCATAACTTTTCACACGTGCGTCGGATCAACGCGTATAAGGTGCCGTTGTGTAGGCGCCGAAAAATCGATCAAAGTGGACGTGAAACATCGCACACCTTGACGTGTAACTTTTTCGAAGACTGTTATAGAAGATAAGACCCTTGTAAACTTTCGGCAGCCGTAACTTTTCATACACAAGTCGGGTCAATGCGTATAAGGTGCCGTTGCGTAGGCGCCGAAAAATCGATCAAAGTGGACGTGAAATATCGCACACCTTGACGAGTAACTTTTTCGGTAATCACCTTCATAAAGAGATGACTCTAAAGAACGCATTGGCCGAGTGTCCTACGCGCGTCTTGAAGAGGCATCGATACGCGGTAACTCATCCGTCTCTGTTCGACACCCAACTGCACCTAGTTACTGTATTCACTAGGGACTGCAGTCAGGTCCTAGCGATGACGCGGCGGTTACCACGAGTCCACCCCCAGATAAGAAGGAGGAATTTTGCTTGTGAAGTTTGTACAACCAACTCAATAGGTTTGGTGGAGATGCTATTCAACCAACCCAATGGAAGATAACTCTTCGTCTTTGGCTGATCATCGTGTGTGGATGACACCGAGCACCCCCCCTCTCGGTTTTCTGACGAAACCAAAGGGGTGGGATGATATTGATGCCATACACCCCCCCTCTCGGTTTTATGTCGAAACCGAGAGGTGGGCTGCTGATGGCGCGCCGTCACCCCTTCCCTACTCGGTTTTTTGTGCAAGACCGAGGGGTGAGACGCTGGTGGTATGCCGTCGCCCCTTCCCCACTTGGTTTTTGTGCGAAACCAAGAGAGGGTTGCTTGTTGATGCCGACACACACCCCCTCTCGATTTTCTGACGAAACCGAGGGGTGTGCTGATGGAGTGCCGTCACCCCCTCCCCACTCGGTTTTTGTGCGAAACCAAGGGGGGGTTGCTTGTTGATGCCGACACACACCCCCTCTCGGTTTTTGTGCGAAACCGAGGGGGGCTGCTTGTTGATGCCAACACACACGCCCTCTCGGTTTTCTGACGAAACCGAGGGGCGGTTGCAGCTGATGGTGTACCGTCACCCCCTTCCCACTCGGTTTTTTATGCGAAACCGAGTGGGGGTTGCTTGTTGATGCCGACACACATCCCCTCTCGGTTTTCTGACGAAACCGAGGGGTGTGTTGATGGTGTGCAGTCACCCCCTCCCCACTCGGTTTTTGTGCGAAACCGAGGGAGGGTTGCTTGTTGATGCCGACACACACCCCCTCTCGGTTTTCTGATGAAACCGAGGGGTGTGCCGCTGATGGTGTGCCGTCACCCCTTCCCCACTCGGTTTTTGTGCGAAACCGAGGGAGGGTTGCTTGTTGATGCCGACACACACCCCCTCTCGGTTTTCTGACGAAACCGAGGGGTGTGCCGCTGATGGTGTACCGTCACCCCCTTCCCACTCGGTTTTTTGTGCGAAACCGAGGGGGGGCTGTTTGTTGGTGCCGACACCCCATTATTGGGGCTGCTAGAAGAGGCCAAAAAGTGTCAGTATTGAAAATAGTGTATTTTTTGAATTTCAGCCCCTTTTGAAACCGACACTTTTTCGGTAAAACGCTGGTGCGCGAGGATGTCGGCAAGGGACAATGCTACATTCGAGGGAGTTTCTTAGAGATAATCTAGGATGACACCGCATGATGGCCAGCCGGCCTTCACCCAATGTATTACCGTACATGGTTACTGTATTCATCAGGTACTACGGTCACGCGAGGGTGTTGACTTGGCCAGGATCAAGGAAGCATCGTTTTACCCCGTGTTACCCACCGTCGACTGCACCAGTGTGGAGACACGCATTGACAGAGTCAGACCAACCACCCCCTGACCGGCTTGGAACCGTTAGTCGTCGAGAAAAGGTGATGGCCATTGACAATCTAATGCTTAGACCTGAGTGACAAGACTAAGTTTGGACTTTTGATCGAATGCCAATATGTCGGCGACGACGTCTCGGACTTTGTCATCGAATGCCAAGGGCTGGGCCTTGGGCTTGTAGAGTGCCGAGGCGTTGGTCGCCTCGAGCTTTGTCTTCAAGTGCCAAGGGCTGGACCTTGGGCTTGTAGAGTACCGAGGCGTTGGTCGCCTCGGACTTTGTCTTCAAGTGCCAAGGGCTGGGCCTTGGGCTTGTAGAGTGCCGAGGCGTTGGTCGCCTCGGACTTTGTCTTCAAGTGCCAAGGGCTGGGCCTTGGGCTTGTAGAGTGCCGAGGCGTTGGTCGCCTCGGACTTTGTCTTCGAGTGCCAAGGGCTGGGCCTTGGGCTTATAGAGTGCCGAGGCATTGGTCGCCTCGGACTTTGTCTTCAAGTGCCAAGGGCTGGGCCTTGGGCTTGTAGAGTGCCGAGGCGTTGGTCGCCTCGGACTTTGTCTTCAAGTGCCAAGGGCTGGGCCTTGGGCTTGTAGAGTGCCGAGGCGTTGGTCGCCTCGGACTTTGTCTTCAAGTGCCGAGGGCTGGGCCTTGGGCTTGTAGAGTGCCGAGGCGTTGGTCGCCTCGGACTTTGTCTTCGAGTGCCAAGGGCTGGGCCTTGGGCTTGTAGAGTGCCGAGGCATTGGTCACCTCGGACTTTGTCTTCAAGTGCCAAGGGCTGGGCCTTGGGCTTGTAGAGTGCCGAGGCGTTGGTCGCCTCGGACTTTGTCTTCAAGTGCCAAGGGTTGGGCCTTGGGCTTGTAGAGTGCCGAGGCGTTGGTCGCCTCGGACTTTGTCTTCGAGTGCCAAGGGCTGGGCCTTGGGCTTGTAGAGTGCCGAGGCATTGGTCGCCTCGGACTTTGTCTTCAAGTGCCAAGGGCTGGGCCTTGGGCTTGTAGAGTGCCGAGGCGTTGGTCGCCTCGGACTTTGTCTTCGAGTGCCAAGTGCTGGGCCTTGGGCTTGTAGAGTGCCGAGGCATTGATCACCTCGGGCTTTGTCTTCGAGTGCCAAGGGCTGGGCCTTGGGCTTGTAGAGTGCCGAGGCATTGATCGCCTCGGGCTTTGTCTTCGAGTGCCAAGGGCTGGGCCTTGGGCTTGTAGAGTGCCGAGGCACTGGTCGCCTCGGACTTATTCTCATCGCCTCAGATGAGTATAGTTGATAGTTTAGCTTGACCTGGATTGTCAAGAGCGTTTTATCTGACTTTCACCTTGAAAGGGCGTAGCCGAATTGCCTTCGAGCTTCCGCCTTGAATGGGCAGAATCGTAGGTCTTTCGTTGACCTGGGTTTCCAGGAGCCTTTTATCGGACTTTTAGCCTCGAGAGGGCGTAGCCGAATTGCCTTCGAGCTTCCGACTTGAATGGGCGGAATCGAAGGTCTTTGATTGACCTGGGTTGCTAGGGGCCTTTTTATCAGACTTTAGCCTCGAGAGGGCGTAGCCGAATTGCCTTCGAGCTTCCGATTTGAATGGGCGGAATCGAAGGTCTTTGGTTGACCTGGGTTACCAGGGGCCTTTTTGTCGGACTTTAGCCTTGAGAGGGCGTAGCCGAATTGCCTTCGAGCTTCCGACTTGAATGGGCGGAATCGAAGGTCTTTGGTTGACGTGGGTTGCTAGGAGCCTTTTTATCGGTCTTTAGCCTCGAGAGGGCGTAGCCGAATTGCCTTCGAGCTTCCGACTTGAACGGGCGGAATCGAAGGTCTTTGGTTGGTCTTCATCAGCAATTGGAGAGTTGTGGGCCACAACCCCCGCTCTTTCAGCTACCTTCTTTAGGGAATCCCTCTCTTGCTCGAGGGCTGCGTTCCTCTTGAGAAGGTTCAACAGCTGGAAATCAGCAGCCGAGATCTTGTATGTAGCCTGAGGCTTGCTCCCTTGAATAGCGTGTTCTTTGCCAGATCGACGCCTCAGGGATGATGGGTCTCGCCGATCGCTGTGCCCTTCTGGATGGCTGCCTTGCGGCCCCAGCCGCTCCCGAACATTTCTTCGGTTGGTTGCAACCGAGACTTCTTGTTCTTCTTCGATCAGCATATCGTTTGTTCGTTTAGCACCCGCCTTTGGTGGGTTGGTGCTGGCCTTCACCATCGAGCGTGTTGATGTCGGCGTGATGATGGCGTTGATGTTGATTTGGATGAGGACTTGTGGCTCGTCACCGCAAATTGAATAGGAGTCGGTAGAGGTGTGGGTAAGACCTCTAACGGTATCCCACAGACGGCGCCAAAGATTGTGGGGGGAAATTTCCGAGCCGCCTTGATCGAGAATCCCGCCCCCATAGCCTTGATTGAGTTGGATTGTTTGTAGAGTTAGAGAGATGTGAGAATAGATAGAGAGAGTAAAGAGTGATGACACAAGGATTGGTGACGGAGTTCAGTCTTACGACCTACGTCTCCGGGCGAGAGGTGCCACCTGATTTTCACTATAATTTGAATATAAAGGGGTTGAGCGTTCTCTCGACAGGCCGAGAGAAGCTTTTTACAGTGAGGGTTGCACGGAGCAACAAGAAAAGAAACTTGGAGGGGAGAAGTAAAGCTCTAGCTCTGAATCTTCTCTTCCTCTGATTGAATGACCAACCCTCTTCCTGGATGCCTTGGGGGTCCTTATATAGCGTAGGCACGTGCCCGATATGGCAGTGATGACGTGGCGTTGATGACGTGGCACTGGTTCTGGGCCTCCTTGCTGGGCCCTTATTAGGCCGTTGTTCGGGCCCAATAAGGGGTAGGGCTTGATCTGCGAGCCTCGTAGAGTGGGCCCATGTGAGCCCAGGCGGGCTTACCCATTTGGGCCGTTGCGCGGGCCCATGCTGCTCTGATCTGATCCGGTACAATTTTTGCACCCACAGGATCCTATCATATATGGTTATACCACCATTAGGTCAATACCTGTTTAGTCGGGTGTGTCTATTTGGCCAGCATCGAAACCTAAGATGAGATGACGATCCACTAGACATCAATTATCAAATTTATAAGCGAGGCGCCATGATTAGTAGGAGTCCCTTCCAGTGTGTCTGACCTTAGGCTAGGCTCCAGGGTATTAGTGGGATAGCCAAGTTTGCGGAGCATTGATGTTCTCGAAATATGTAATGTAACCCTTAAATAAAAAAATTCACTTGAGGCATGGACTATGATATGTTAAGATCGATTAATGCTAGACAAAAGGCTTGAAGCGCTAATAGAAGCATGATGTGACCAGGGTCTAGTATATAGGAGGTAACTACCCTTGTATTTATATATATACTTATACTCGCCAAATAACCCTCAGATTTAATAAGGGATACAAGAGAGGATTTTTAAGAGATCCCCTGGCCCCCACGGCCAGTTGCTTTGTGCTTGAGTAGGAATGAATAATTCGACATCCCTTAGGATAGGAGTTATGTGGTTTCATGCCAAATAACTTAATGACCTCCCTACGAATATGGCAATTACAAGGCCATGAGAGAAGGGTTTTTTTTTCACCCTAGTAGGGGCCGTATGAACTCCCGTGTCATAATTCCTAGGCTTTGTGAAGTATCCGAAGTGCATGTGAGGCTTCTGGTGCTTCACATGGGGATCACGTGGCACTGACCAAAAGATAACCATGGTCTATCAAAGCCCTTAGTTGGCAGATTTGGATTGGGTAAAGAAAAGACCCGTGTAAGCGAATGATGATGCATAATGCCCCCTAGGGAAGGTATATCCAATTCTGAGATCTTGCATATATAGTTAATTAAATCCATAGAGATGTCTTCGTTTGAGGGTAGGGCTGATATTTGGATATAATAAGCTTGTTTTAAAAAGCTATAAAATGAGTTTTCATGCATTCTCATAATTCAATCTTTTATTTTTAGATGACCAAGTTAGACCCCCTATCCGCTATCCTAAATGATCACAAACTTATTGATCCCAACTATGAGGACTGGAAGCGCAATCTATACATGGTCTTAAAGATTGGTAAACATATGACATCCTTAAATGACCTTGAGCTAGATTTGCCTGGGCCCAATGCCACAGAGGCATAGTTAAAGGTGTTTAGTGACTGGAAGAAATCTAATGAAATATATAAATGCTATATTATAGCATCCTTGCAAACAACTCTGCAGAAGTAAGTTGAGAAAATATCTGACCCTTCCGACATAATATTATACTTGAAGGAGATGTTTGAGGGTCACAATCGTGTTACGCGATACCTCACCATTAATAAATTCATCGGCACTAAGATGTCTGAAGGGATGCTAGTTTGGAAACACATGCTGAAAATGTTTGGGTTCCAGAACAAACTAGCATCCATGGATATTGTGCTAGAAGACTAGGTGATGACAGACATCTTCCTCTTGTCACTGTCTAGAGTCTTTGAAGGCTTTGTCACCAACTTCAATTTGAACAAGTTGGCAATGACAAAAATACATATTTTGGGAGTTTAGCATCTGAGGATGGCTTCAAACAGAAGGGCGAAGCACTACATATGCAACACAGATTTTTCAAGAAGTTTGATAAATCTCAGGGCAAGAAACACAAGAAGAAACCTAAGTTAGCACCTGTGTAGATCTCTGTGGGGACCTTTGGATCCAGTGACTCAAAGAAATCGGACATCAAGTGTTTCCGGTGTAGCGAGAAGGGCCATTGGAAGAAGGACTGTGAGAAGCCTCAGAATGCTGGTGAAGGTAATATACAACTCTTAGTTGTTAAATTATTTCTTTCGAGTAACAGTTCTTTTGCTAGTTGGATTGTGGATTCTGGATCCACTAACTATACATGTAACTTTCTTCAGGGGTTTCAGAAAAGTAGAAGATTGTTTGATGGAGAGATGACCTTGAGCATGGGAACTGAGGCCGTAGCTGCTGCTGAAGCTATTGAAGATATTACTCTTAGTTTTTTGAATAATAAGACTTTGACTCTTAGAGATATTTTTTTTATGTCTCGTCCTTAAGTCGTAATTTGATTTTTGTTTCCTCTTTAGTTAATAATGGTTATTCAGTTTATTTTGATGCTTCTGGTATATCGTTTAACCTGAATGGAACTTTTATAATAAGAGGAATGGTTCAGAATAATCTCTATGTTGTCAATCCTAATTTTGAAAAAGATAACATAATGACTTTTGCATTTAATGTTAATTAATCTAAGCGTAAGAAACCTTCGGAAAATTTAACCTAATTATGACACTTACTACTTGGGCATATTGACTTAGTAGGATCCATAAGATGGTAAAGGCCGAGATTCTAAAAACAGATCCTACAAAGATCCTTTCCACTTGTGAATCCTCTCTGGAAGGCAAGATGGCCAAGAGGATCTTTTAAGGCAAGGGAGTAAGAGTCACTGGGGTATTGGAGTTGATCCATTCATATGTATGTGGACCCATAAGCGTCAAGGCAATAGAAGACCATGAGTATTTCATCACTTTCACTGATAATTACTCAAGATATGGTTATATTTACCTGATACATCGGAAGTCAGAATCCTTTGACATGTTCAAATAATTAGGGCTGAAGTAGAAAAGCAGATAGACAAATATATAAAAACCTTTCAATCTGATCGAGGAGGCGAATACCTATCTGACAAAGTTCCTTGGGTATTTGATGAAGCATGGGATTACATTCCAGTTAACTACTCTAGTAACCCCATAACAGAATGGAGTTTTCGAAAGAAGGAATCAAACATTGTTGAATATAGTTCGCAGCATGATGAGTTACGCTAGTTTACCAATGACCTTTTAGAGATATGCCTTATAAACAGTAGCTTAGATTTTGACCCACATTCCGTCTAAGTCAGTGCCTCAGACCCCTATAGAACTGTGGTCAAGGCGAAAGCCTATACTATAGCATTTCAGAATATGGGGATATCCTGTACATGTGCGAAGGGATAAGAGGGAAAAGATAGAATCTAAATCCAGAGTATGTCTATTTGTAGGGTATTCTAAGAAAACCAAAGGTGGATTGTTTTATGATCGTGAGAACAAGAAGGTGATTGTTTCCACAAATGTCTTCTTCCTAGAGTAGGATTATATTATGAACCACAAGCCTACTAGTAAAGTGGTTATGGATGAACTGCTGGGTACTAGTAGAGAGCGCGTATCCGAAAGCATAGTGGGAGTTGACATAACAGACACTAATACACCAGACAATATCACACCTAGTTATCCTGTAACACCACCACCACCTCGTTGTAGTGGGAGAAACATCAGAGCTCCTAACAGACACTATGGAGAAACCTTATTGGTTGATCCAGAGGTCAGGAGGATGATCCACTGAGCTACGATGAGGCAGTAGGAGTGATAATGCTCAATTTTGTACTTTAAATCCAATATTTCAATAGAGCATTATTTGGGTTTTTTGGTATCAATATATAGCGCATATTGCATAAAATTTTAGACACCTCGTATTTATTCTTATTACGTGCAATTTTATTTGTAGGTGTGTGGTTGCGGCTCAACTCGGACTAGACAAGCACAAATCGGCATAAGGTTGACCACCACTTAGCGATCAAATTAGGCGACGTACCTATACGTCTGCACATGAACATGGTTGTGGGATTACTCGAATCAGTCTTACCAGAGCTCGGTTTGTAGTTCCTAGTGAACACAGTAGTTAGGTGCAATCGAGTACTGAGTAAAGACCGGTTAGAGAGTCCGTTCTTCTACCAAGTAATTTGGTGGATTTTAGATCTCAACCTCGTTTGGCATTTAGTGCTATTTGCGGAGACAAAGAACAAGACAGCTATTGGGCTCGTTTTGCGTTACAACAGTTGGGCTTATCTCATAATATCATAGAGCAGTATTTTGGCACACTCCAATTGTGACATAAGTGTTGGGTGCACATCTTTGTGTGTCCCAAACCCAATGCATATCTGTGTGTCCCAAAACCAATTCCAGCCACAACTCAAAAGTGGGCACTACACTTGCAGCCTATCTCATTCCATGGCATTTAATGCCTTGCCAACCAACACAAGAAACACCATCATGCCCCACATTCAAATGATAGCTAGCCCATAGTACAAACATCAACTAAAAGGGGAGTATAGGTCCAACGGCTAGTGGGTTAAAAAAAGGAACTTGTTTGGAATTCAAAGGTCAACCAATGGGTTTTTTCAAACAACATAGAGCAACCGCCTATCAAGGACAACAACGACTAGTGGAGCTCTTCCTCTAACTCTCTCTTTTATTCTTTAGCAAATTCCACCTATTTAAAGAGCCATTGAGAAATGTTTTGGGGCATCTTCTAATGGGATTTTTCTCTTTGAAGCTCTCTTTATTATCTTTTAATTTTGAAGATTTTTGTCTTCTATTATGAGGAGCTAAAATTCTTATTGGGGTTTAGAGGGGATCTGAACCCTCTCTTTTGTGATTCCCACTTGTTGTGCTTGCTTTCTTATTTTAATGAAAAATCGTTCTTCCATTTTGCTTTTGTTTTTGCTTTTTCATTTCACTTGTTATGCCTTGTCTAATTAGTTGACATGCTTAGTGAAAACACGTGATGTCATAATCATATTCAGTTGGATTTCGTGTTGTTCCTTTGACCGATATTGTCATGCATTATCGGTGCTTAGATTCACAAGAATTGCCCTGTTACTAAATCATTGTTTTGATCACCATTGGAAGAATATTTAACCTTTTCGGAAGTAGTTGTGCCATAATGTTTAAATCCTTGTGGAAAGCAACTCCGGTAGTTGTTTCTTCCAAATTTATGCACATGGTAGTGAGATGAATAAAGAGAAGGGTTAGGTGAAGCTCGGAAGCCCCAATACTTAATCTCTTGATACTCTCCTCTCGAAATCAACCACCCTTAATGGTACATATCATCGCATCGTTCGAACACACTCCTTCACCATAGTAACTCGCCCTTGTTTGTTGCTCCCAATCCTCGTGGATTCGACTTCGGTTCTCATTGGATACTACTTGTTCCAACACCTTTAGCACTCTAATTATTACTTAGTGTCCTCATCTTCATCACCTTGGAGCATACTCTTATGTTTCCAACCCATATTTGAGTGCATATTAAAATACGTAATAAGTTTTTGGCCCCGTTGCCGGGGATTGTCAATTGGCAAACGAGGATATGGTTACTACATATGTAGATATATGTTTTCTTTTCCCCCTCTCTCTCTCTCTCTCTCTCTTTCTAAAAAAAAAAAATTAAGTATTAGTTAGCTATAATGTGAATTCCATAAGTTGTAATAATATAGGAGCCTTAGAGACCAAGCTTCAACACCACGTAGAAGAGCAAGATCAATACATGGGCATGCTTCAAGGGTAACATTTTTCACCTCATTCCAAGCACGTGTATGATACACACATCACCGTATTATCACTTCTAGCTTCTTTTGTGTCTTGAATCATGCTCATTTGGGATCTATTTGGATGAACACGTGGGTACGTGATCATACAAATAGGTTGCAAAGGAACCAAGAGAATATTGAAGATCTTTTTTCTCATAGTGAGAACAAATATGAAACAATGTCGGATCATGCTAGTAACCATGAAAATCATTCTAATCATATAGAAGATGCTAAAATGAATATGGATGAACCCAATCAACCAACGCTTAAGGACTACCTACAACCGACTAGGTTTAGTACGCCATATTGTATCATCCTACCATATAATCAAAGGCATAACTTTAAGATAAAGCCGGGGGTAATTCATTTGCTCCCTATATTTTATGGCCTAGAATCGAAAGATCCCTACCTCTATCTAAAAAAGTCTGAGGATATTTGTGCAACCTTGCACTATCAAAATATCACCGAGGATACTATTCACCTCAAACTCTTCCCATTTTCTCTAAAGGAGAAAGCCAAATCATGGCTTAACTCCCTTAGACCGAGATCGATTGGGACATGGAGGGATTTGACCAATGAGTTCTTTAAAAAATTCTTTCCGACCCATAAGACGAATGCACTTAGAAGAGCCATCATGACATTCTTACAAAAAGAGAATGAAGCCTTCTTCCAATGTTGGGAGAGATACAAGGACCTTCTTCTAAAATGCCCTTATCATGGGTTTGAAACTTGGAGTCTTATAGGATTCTTTTATGATGGTCTCACCTCACAAATGAGAAAATTAGTAGAAACAATGTGCAATGGAGAATTCCTAACTAAAAATGCTAATGAAGCATATGAAATTTTCGATCAATTACCAGAAAATGCCTAATCTTGGGAAAAGATCAAAAAATTTGATAAACCCAATAAGCAATCAATTCCTTCAAAGGGAGGTGTCTACTAACTTAGTAAGAACATCGACATGAGTGTTAGGATAGCCCAACTCACAAGAAAAATAGAGACCTTGGAGTGTAAAGAGAAAAAGGTCGTTAGCTTGTGTGTTATATGTGAAGACACTTCCCACGAAACTAGGGATTATCCTTCGATCCCCAATCTCAAAGAAGCATAGAATGAACAAGTAAGCTCCTTGAACACATTTAGAAAGCCTTTTAATGACTCTCCCTATTCCGAAAAGTATAATCCGAATTGGAGAAACCACTCTAATTTTAGTTGGAAACAGGGCAACATAGTGGTAACTCTATTAGACAATCATCCAATCAAACTTATCAACCTTCTGTAAAGTTCTTGGAGGAGACCCTACAATCTTTCATGCAAGCCTAAAGTGCTACCAACCACACCATTATGCAATTTATTCAAAGGTTGGAAGCCACTGTTAGCCAACTAGCTAGGGACAAAGGCACATTTTTGGCTCAACCTCTTCAAATCCCAAGGGCCAATTTGAATTAGGATCCACTAGCACTCCAAAAGAACCTAGTTCTAATCCTTCCTTTAAGCAAGCTAAGTCGGTGACTACACTTAGGAGCGGAAAAACCATAAATAAGACCGTTGGAACCACTCCTAAAGAAGCTCAAGTTAGGAATAATATTGAGGATAAAGATGAATAAAACTTTGTCGTAGATCCAAAATCTCACTCGATAGTACCATTTCCTCTAAGATTTCTTAATAATAAAAAGGCCTTACAAAATCAAGAAATCTTAGAAATCTTTAAGCAAGTAAAAATCAACATTCATTTACTTGAAGCTATCAAACAAATTACATCTTATACCAAGTTTTTGAAGGATCTTTATACCTTTAAGAGAAAGCTCAATATACAAAAGAAGGCCTTCTTGACCGAGCAAGTGAGTTCTATTATCCAAAATCATTTTCCTCCTAAATATAAAGATCCAGGGTGCCCTACTATATCATGTGTGATAGGTGACCATAGGATTGGCCGAGCATTGCTAGACTTATGAGTAAGTGTGAATCTATTGCCATACTCGGTCTTTGAACAATTAGAGCTTGGGGAGTTAAAGCCAACACATACTACCTTGCAACTTGCGGATCGATCCGTTAGGATTCTAAAGGGAAAGGTAGAAGATGCGCTTGTGAAAGTGGATAAGTTTTGCTTTCCAGTGGACACGGAACCGGTGCAAAACCTATGCAACCAAATTCCCGTCATCTTAGAAAGACCTTTTCTAGCTACATCTAATGCCCTTATTAATTATAGAAATGGTGTAATGAACTTATCTTATGGAAATATGATTTTGGAATTAAATATCTACAATGCTTGTAAGCTTCCAAATGATAAAGATGACATTCATGATGTAAACTTATCCAAACAATTATTGAAGATAATCTCCCTCAAATGATTACTAAGGATCAATTGGAAACTTGTATATATCACCCTCTTTAAAAATCATGAAGAGGACGATGAGCTCATTTTAGAGTTAGCTTCTCTTTTGAACTCCACACCTATGTTGGATACCGATAGATGGAAGTCTAGATTTGAACCTTTACTACAAAAAGAAATTAAAATACTCCCATCATCCATTAAATTCCCTAATCTAGATCTTAAGCCACTACCATCCGAACTCAAATATACTTACTTAGATCAAGAGGAAACATTTCCAGTAATTGTTTCATTAGAGATCACCATTGAACAAGAATCTAGATTGTTGGATGTGATTAGGGAGCATAGGTCGGCCTTAGGATGGACCATTGCCGATATAAAAGGAATGAGCCCCACCATATATACCCATAGGATTTCTCTTGAATATAATGCTAAGCCAACCCGAGAGGGTCAAAGAAGATTGAATCCCAATATGAAAGATGTAGTAAGGGTCGATGTTCTTAAACTTCTTGATGTTGGGATTATCTATCCCATTTCTGATAGTCGATGGGTTAGCCCAACCCAAGTGGTCCCGAAGAAATTCGAGATAATGGTAGTTCAAAATGATAGCAATGAGTTAATCCCAACTAGGCAAACTACCGGTTGGAGAATGTGCATTGACTACCGTAAGCTAAATTCGGTTACTAGGAAAGATCATTTCCCTCTCCCTTTCATTGATCAAATACATGAGAGATTAGTGGGACATAGCTTCTATTGCTTCTTAGATGGCTATTCGGGTTATAACCAAATAGAAATTGCTCGTGAAGATCAAGAGAAAACAACTTTTACATGCCATTTTGGAACTTTCGCATATAGACGCATGCATTTTGGCTTATGCAATACTCCGGCTACTTTTCAAAGGTGCATGTTAAATATTTTCTCCGATATGGTTGAAAAGTTTTTAGAGGTCTTTATGGATGATTTTTCTATTTTTAGAGATGCATTTGATGAATGCTTACAACATTTGAAATTTGTGTTAGCTCGATGCCAAGAAAAGAACTTAGTGTTTAATTGGGAGAAATGTCATTTCATGGTATCAAAAGGAATCGTTCTAGGTCATATTGTCTCATCTAAAGGTCTTGAAGTAGACCAATCTAAGATTGATCTTATTTCTCATTTGCCCACCCCTAGAACCGTTAAGGAGATTAGATCATTCTTGGGCCATGCTGGATTTTATAGGAGATTCATAAAAGACTTTAGCAAGATATCTAGGCCCCTTTGCAATCTTCTTGCTAAAGACAATGCCTTTATTTTTTATGAAGATTGCAAACTCGGTTTTAAAAAATCTAATTATCATGTTAACTACGGTACCCATTATCCAACCACCTAATTAGGACTTACCTTTTGAGATAATGTGTTATGCTAGTAATTATACTATAGGAGCCGTCTTGGGGCAACGAAAAGAAAGACTACCATATGTTATTCATTATGCTAGTAGAACTCTAAATGATGCTCAACTTAATTACTCAACTACAGAAAAAGAGTTCGTAGTCGTTGTTTTGTGTTTGATAAATTTAGATCTTATTTGGTTGGTTTGAAGGTAATTATTTACACTAATCATGCCGCTTTAAAATATCTTCTATCTAAGAAAGATGCTAACCCTAGACTCATTAGGTGGATTCTCCTTTTACAAGAATTTGACTTGAAAATTAGAGACAAAAAAGGAACCAAAAATATTGTAGCGAACCACCTATCTAGGCTTTTACTTGAGACATCATTTGAAGATTTTTCAGTGAATGAGACAATTGTGGATGTACAATTATTTCATATCTCTCATACACCTTGGTATGTGGACATAGCTAACTACCTTGTCACCAATCATATCCCTTTACTTTAAACAAAGCAAGATAGGAGAAAGTTTTATTCCGAGATTAATTTTTTTTTTTTGGGATGATCCTTATTTGTTTAAATATTGTCCGGATCAAGTAATTAGAAGATATGTGTCCGAACATAAACAACAATCAATCTTATATTTTTGTCATTCGGGTGCTTGTGGATGACACTTTTCTTCTAAGAACACCGCTTTCAAAATTTTATAATGTGGTTTCCATTGGCCTTCTATCTTCAAATATGCTTATAATTTTTGTAAATTTTGTGATAGATGCCAAAAGTTAGGAAGCATAGGCCATCGAAATATGATACTTCTAAACCTAATTCTCATAATCGAACTATTTGATGTTTGGGGCATCGATTTCATGGGCCCTTTTCCTTCCTCTTTTGGCTATCTATATATTTTAGTCGGTGTTGACTATGTGTTCAAATGGATAGACGCCATACCATGCAATACAAATGACCATGGGGTCGTGCTTAAGTTTATAAAAGAGAATATTCTATCACGGTTTGGGACCCCTAGAGCCATCATTAGTGATGAGGGTAAACATTTTTGCAATAAATATTTGGAAAATCTAATACTTAAATATGATATCACTCACAAAATTGTTACCCCATATCACCCCCAAATAAACGGTTAAGTTGAAGTCTCTAATAGGGAGATCAAGAATATTTTGCAAAAAACTATGAACCCAAATCGCAAAGTTTGGTCCTTACTACTAATTGATGCATTGTGGGCCTACAGAACGGCTTTTAAAACTTCATTAGGGATGTCACCTTACCGCTTAGTTTTTGGAAAAGCTTGTTACTTACCGATGGAGATAGAGCATAAAGCCAATTGGGCTATCAAGACATTGAACTTTGATCTAGATCAAGCAAGAATTCAAAGGAAGCTACAACTCAATAAGTTGGCGAAAATTTGAAATGATCCCTATGAGAATGCTAGGATCTATAAAGAAATGATGAAAGTGTTTCATGACAAGAGTATCCTTAGGAAGTCCTTTCAACCGGGAGACAAAGTCTTACTTTATGACTCAAGGTTGCACCTCTTTTCCGATAAGCTTAAGTCTAGGTGGAGTGGCCCCTTCATAGTAAAAACCGTTGCTCTATATGGTTCGGTTGAAATAGAAAATCTCAAGGATGGTAGCACATTCACAGTCAATGGCCAAAGAATGAAACCTTATTGTAATAACTTTTTAGCAGAATCTACCTCCATACTTTTAATTGATCCTCATTATCATTAGTAGTATATGTTTTTTATATTTTGTTATTCGGAATGCAGGTACAAGGCGAGAACTCCAAAAATCAAAAGTTGTTTCATTCCAACTTCTTTTTTTGAATGCATGGTTTATTTACAGTTCTATGAATTATCATGCATCTTTTTCATAAAGATATATTTTGGAATTCATTGCGGGCACTGAATGGTTTAAGTTGGGGGGTACACGATTTTCAAAATTTTTGTTTTGATTTCTCATCCATTCCGAACCTTTTTGAATCTTATTTGAATTATTTTATTTTAAAAAAAAACTTACTTTTTGTTTGCTAGAGGACTAGCAAAAGTCCAAGTTGGGGGGTGTTGATAATGCTCAATTTTGTACTTTAAATCCAATATTTTAAGAGAGCATTATTTGTGTTTTTCGGTATCAATATATAGCGCATATTGCATAAAATTTTAGACACCTCACCTTTATTCTTATTACGTGCAATTTTATTTGTAGGTGTGTGGTTGCGGCTCAACTCGGACTAGGCAAGCACAAATCGGCATGAGGTTGACCACCACTTAGCGATCAAATTAGGCGACGTACCTACACGTCGGCATATGAACATAGTTGTGGGATTACTCGAATCAGTCTTACCCAGAGCTCGGTTTGTAGTTCCTAGTGAACACAGTAGTTAGGTGCAATCGAGTACTGAGTAAAGACCGGTTAGAGAGTCCGTTCTTCTACCAAGTAATTTGGTGGGTTTTAGATCCCAACCTCGTTTGGCATTTAGTGCTATTTGCAGAGACAAAAAACAAGACGGCTATTGAGCTCATTTTGCATTACAACAGTTGGGCTCATCTCATAACATCATAAAGCAGTATTTTGGCACACTCCAATTATGACATAAGTGTTGGGTGTCTTTGTGGAAATTAATAGAATGGTGGGTGGAAGTTGTGGCATTTGAATTTGAATATCAAATTCAAAATTTGAAATTCAAATTTTAAAGATTAAATATTTGGGGGGAAATAAAGGGATTTGAATTTGGAATTAAGGATCATAAGAATAGTAGTCTCAACATAAAAATTATTAAGGTACAAATAGCAAAGAGATAATAATAATAATAATAATAATAATAATAATGATGATGACGATGAATAGCGAATCTTGGTTGCCTCCCAAGAAATGCTGAGTTTAATATCGTCAACCCGACCCAGTAGTGGGCCGGTGTTAATCGAGATAGGCCAGGTGCTTAAAGTAATAAATTTGGTGATCAGGTGCATGCTAATATTTTTGATGACCGGCTTGAGTTGTTGGCCTTTTGCCCTAAATCTCGGTTGTGTTTTGGGTTTTCTATTTCCACTGAGCCATTAACGGATGTAGTGATGACTTTATATGGGCCCTCCCAATGGGTTTGCAATTTACCCGAGAACAACTTGAGTCGATAATTAAATAGCCACACGTTCTGATTGGGTGAAAATGATTTGTGAATGATCCGTTGGTCGTGAGAGGCTTTTGATCTTTCCTTATAGATTTTAGCATTTTCGTACGCGTCGTGTCGTAATTTTTCTAGTTCACTCAACTACAGTCGGCCTTGAGCCTCAGCTTCTTTCATATCGAAGTTGAAGGCTTTGATAGCTTAGTAGGCTTGGTGCTCTAGCTCGACTGGTGGATGACAAGCTTTTTAAAAAATTGGGCGATAGGGTGACATGCAAATGGGGGTCTTGAATGCAGTTCGGTAGGCCCAAAGAGTGTCGTTAAGTCGAATTGACCAGTCTTTCTGGTCAGGGTGGACAATTTTATCGAGAATGCATTTAATTTCATGATTGGAGACTTCAAGTTGCCCACTCGTTTGAGGATGGTAAGGGGTAGCCACCTTGTGTGCGATATTATATTTGCACAAGGGCTTCGAATACCCTTTTGTAAAAGTGGCTCCCGACATCACTATAATTGTTCGCGGTGTACCAAATAGACTGAAAATGTTCTTTTTCAGGAATTAGACTACTACCTTGTAGTCATTCGTCTATGTGGCAACTGCTCCGACCCATTTGGAGACAGTCTACTATGACTAAAATATAGGTGAATCCGAAGGATGACGAAAATGGGTCCATAAAATCGATGCCCCAGACGTTGAATATTTCGATGGTAAGAATCAGGTTTAGGGGCATCATATTGCAATGGGAGATGAAACCCATTTTTCTGGCATCTATTGCAAGATGTACAAAATTGGTGAGCATCCTTAAAGAGCGATGGCCAATAGAAACCACACTGGAGGACTTTTGCAGCAGTCTTTCTTCTCTAAGGTGTCCTCCGTATGCTTGGGAGTGACAGAAGTTGAGAATATTCTGATATTTGTTTTCTGGGATGTATCTTTGAATCTCTTGGTTGGAGCAAAGTTTAAAAAGTCTAGGATCATCCCAAAAGAAATAGGGAATTTGTGAGAAAAATTGGTTTTTTTTCTTGTTTGGACCAGTGAAATGATATTTGACCTATTGCCAGATAGTTAACAATGTGTGAGAAACATGGTGCAATTTCTTTGAATACTTTTAAGAGTTGTTCATCTGAAAAAGAATCGTTTATAGGGGCAGTGTCAGAGTTAAGCTCAGGTGTGATTTTGGATAAGTGGTCTATTACCGTGTTTTCGGTGTTTTTTCGGTCTTCATGTGACGTCTTTTTTCAGTAAGGTGCATAGAGGTTGGACAATTTTACTAAACTATTTGATGAAGCGGTGAAAAAATCATGCGTGCCCCAAAAAGGCGCGAATTTGCTTCATTGTATGTAGTGGAGGAAGAATGGCGATTAAGTCTACTTTTGCTTTGTCGATTTTGATCCCTCGATAAGATATGATATGGCCAAGAATGATACTTTCTTGGACCATGAAATAGCTTTTTTTTCCAGTTGAGTACGAGGTTCGTTTCTTTGCATCATGTCAATACTAAGTTCAAATTATATAAACAGTCTTCAAAGGATGGTCTGAAGATAAAGATATCGTCTATAAAAACTTCTAGGAACTTCTCTACCATATCCGAGAATATGGTAATGACGTATCACTGAAACATGGCAAGTCCAAAGGGAATTCGCCGAAAGGCGAAAGTATTGTAGGGGCAGGTAAAAGTGGCATTTTCTTGCTCATCTGGGAATACCAATATTTGGTTATATCCAGAGTAGCCATCCAAGAAGCAATAGTATTGTTGTCCCGCGACTCTTTTCTAAGATTTGATCAAGGAATGTGAGAGGGAAGTGGTCTTTCCTAGTGGTAGAATTGAGTTTCCGGTAATCAAGACACACGCGCTATCCAGTGGTGGCACGGGTGGGAACTAACTCACTTTGCGGGTTTTCGGTGACCATTATGCTAGATTTCTTTGAAACTACTTGAGTAGGGATGACCCTTTGCTATAGGAGATAGGGTAAATAATTCCGGTATCGAGTAGTTTAGCAACTTCTTTCAGAACTACCTCTTTTCATATTGGGGTTAAGTCACTATTGTATTTCTCGTGCAGTCTTAGTATCTTCTTTGAGATAGATGCGATGCATGCAAACAGAGAGGGTAATCCCTTTGAGATCGGCTACTGACTAGCTGATCACGCTTTTGTGCTTTTTTAAAATATCCACAAGCCGACTCTCCTGGTCGTTTAGCAAGTTAGCGTTTATGATGACTGGGATTGAGTCGTTCGGTCCTAGAAATACGTATTTGAATAAAACGAGTAGCTGTTTCGATTCAAGCACATGCGATAAAATAATTGATGGGAGAGACAGTGTTCCAGATGGTGTTGGAAGACTTTCAAATTTGGATCTGCATGGGTTGTACAAAGTAGTTGTGGAGTCCAAAGAAGGGATCAGTTCTCCCATATCATCTTCTAGACTTAGATCGGATTGGTTGAAGCAAGAGAGACATCCCCCTAACAGATCATCAGCTAAAATATAGGAGAGAGCTTTCTCGACCAAGTCATCGAAGATGTTTGTTTGGTAGCACTCGATTTTCTTAAGGTCCTTGGTTAGCTGAGTTGAACATGCTGAGTTTGACTCTCATGTTCCTAATGGACGCGTCCATTACTCCATTGTGGTAGTTGATGCATGCATTTGCTATTGCAAGATAAGGATGGCCAAGGATAACTAGGATTTAGCAGGAGGGGTTCTTGACCGGTTCCATGTCCAAGACTAGGAAGTCTACCGGGAAGTAGAATTTATCTACTTTAATTAACGCATCTTTGATGATGCCCCATGGTATCTTGATGAAATGACGGCGAGCTGAAACGTAACCAATGTGAGTTGTAGCTCACTAAGATCAAGTTTTTCATACATGGAGTAGGGGAGTAAGTTGACACTCGCCCTAAGATCAAATAGCGCTCGGTCAATGGAGTAGTCTCCAATGTTACAGGAGATGGTTGGAGTACCTAGATCTTTCAGTTTTAGGGGTGTGTCTTTTATGAATAACGAACTTATCTGTTCGTTGAGAGGGGTTTTCTAGGACACATCAGATTTATATTTTGTGCTTATGCGTGCATATATCTTTGAAAAATTTTGCATATGGAAGGATTTTATTAATAGCTTCCAACAAAGACAAAATTATTTTGACTTGTTGGAAGGTGTCCATGATGTCCTCGATCGCGGCTCCTCTCTTTTCAGCAGAGGCTGGTGTCTTTAGGCTTTGAGGAAAAGAAGCGTGTGGCGTATATTGGCTGCCGGTTGAGTCGACAACTGGGGTGGTTTGCTTTTGTTAAGTGGCGGTTGTTTTTTCGGTGGAGGGTTCGAAGTAGGTTTCTCTTCTACACGGTTGACTTTGTTATCTACTATCTTGCCACTTCTGAGGGCCGTGATCCCTTTAGCTTGTTAGTGGTAGATGTTCTTGTGAATTTCGTCGACTTGGTTTTGGCTCCTTGATTTAGTTATGGGTTGACAAGGAAGCTTTCCCTCCTCGTGGTGATTCAAGGTGTTGGCAAGCTGACCCATTCGGGACTCAAGTTTTGAACTTGACTGAGTATTGGAGTGCAATAATTGCGTATTAGCTTTAAGGTTTTGAAGTGCATTCAACACCTTATCTTCAAACGACTGTTTCCTTTATGGGGGAGGATTTGAGTGTTGGTATTGTAGTTGAGGTGGTATGTAGTTTTTATTGGGTTTTTGAGTAAGTTATTTAGAAACGGTGAGGATACTGGGCTAACTATAGATTGTGGGGGTGTGAATAAGGGTAAATTTTACTTTATAAAATATCCCTAAATATAAGGGTAAATTTCACTTTGCCCCTTTGAAGTTTAGCTCATGAACAAGTAACCCCCCCTAGTTTATTTTGTTCCCAATCGGCCTCTAAAGTTTGAAATGTTAGCACAATACGTCCTCTATCAAGTACTTAATTTCATAGTTTGATAATTTTTATCTTATCAAAAGATTCAAAACTGAATTGAAGGGGGCAAAATGTGGTTTTTTATTCTAAAGGGGGGTTAAGTGTTTTTAGCTAAACTTCAGGGGGTTAGAGTGTAATTTACCCTAAATATAATTTCCCTTGAGTCTATCTTCATTACTCCGCTCCTCCTCCGGCACCGGTGACTCCTCTCTCAATACCTCTGTACCCAGAGGAGACAATGTCAGGCTGCAGCATCAGAGCCCTCTGGATCCTCAACTCCCAAGACGCCGTCGTCTTCTCCAGGTAAAACCCTACCCTCATCCAGTGCCGAGCTAGGGTTTTCCCTCCGTCCCGATCTCTCTTTTGGAGAGATTCACGTCTCTTCATCTCCATTCCCTCCGATTATTATGCTTATTCTGAGCTCAAAATCGGATCTTTCTCTCTAATTGTTCTATCTCCTCCTTGTAACCCACCAGAAGATTTGCTGTTGTGGAGAAACGGTGGCGCGTGGCTTGCGCGAGAGAAATTGAGACGTCCGTCAGCGAGAATCTTCAATACGCCGTGCAACCTCTGCTCCCGACCGACACCGAGCTGGCTTCCGCTCTCGCGGAGAGAAAGAAAAAGTCAGTGAGTCGTCCCAAACTAAACATTTCCATTGGTAAGTAGGAAAATCCACCTAGTAGGAAGTGTTCGACCAAAGAGGACTCACAAGTAGGATATTCACACATTACATTTGTTATTGAGGAATATAAAATCTTGAGCAATGCCCGACAATTGGTGAACACAAACCACATTTTGTTATGTGCCTAAATAGTTATCGAGCCCGATCTCCAACAGCTTTGGAGTTTTTGAAAAAACAGTCGTGTTCGTAACATTTGGTATCAGAGCCAGCCCCACTTCCAAGGTTTGAATCCCGAAAGGGGCGATCTATAGGCCAGATTTAAATACTGGTAGGTGAGTGAAAGCTGCCAAACAGGGGAAAGGCTATCATCGGGCCAGTGTCGATAGAGTGGGCCAACGAGAAAATTGGCCACGGAAGCGTGGTGGTATGTTATGTGCCTAAATAGTTATCGAGCCCGATCTCCAATAGCTTCGGAGCTCTTGGAAAAACGGTCGGGTTCATAACACCTTTCCATTGAGGTTAACACATCCCTAACTACACATAGTGAACGAGTCTGGACCTAGAGGTGACAGAACTTCAATGTATATAAAAAATATGGGTTAATCTACCTAGAAAACCTAGTCTATGTTAGTTCAAATACTCTTTAACATAAGAAAATATGTACAAAACAACACCATTCAATGCGTACAAGTTTGATGCGATATAGGAATGTTCGTGTAGGTGCATGACAACATGAATAAGATAGAAATCTGATGTAAAATGGTGAAACATCTAGGCTAAATCTGTAGCAAACATTCTCAAATGAGCAATCCTAATCGATCCATATTTACATTGTATATTTATCCCTCCCTCTAACCCCAAATTCCATGCATACCCTATATTGCAGGAAGAATATAGAGAAATCCTAATCGATTCTTAAGAAAATAAATAACACTTTAACTCAAAACTAAGTTGAGTCGACTATTAATCGTGATACTAACAACTTATCTTATTAGGCTTTTGAGCAATTTTGATGGCGATTGATGCCCAATGGTGCTCCTGCATCAGCCGCTAGCAAAAAGTGCCCAAGTGGGATTTGATCCCTTGTCTTTATGTTAAGTGTTTCTCCTATTTTGGACTCAAAATTTATGTAAAATCCGATTAAATACTTCAATTTCAGATTGAACAAAACTTTCATATTGGACAGGAGCCTAGTTTCAAAGTCAATTGGACTTTGAGGCCCTATGCTAATTAAAATATGGTAACTGACCTATAATAGGGGGCTGGCTTCTAGAAGTGATGCTTTCACGTGGATTGAAATTCCATTCTAAGTGAATTGATAGGAATAAGAGTGATTTCGACAGGTATGATGTACTATGTAGGTGCCCTGCCCCCATATTGAAGTAATTAAGTTGTGAATTTCTTCTCTCTTATTTGTTGGAATTTTCTATTGAGATGTCTTCGATGTCTTGGGAATAATAAGGTTTTACTTCTTAGTTTCTTACTAGATGTGTGACACGTCTAGTAATTATCCCCTCTT
Organism: Chamaelirium japonicum; assembly: GCA_947650365.1. Classification (NCBI taxonomy): domain Eukaryota; kingdom Viridiplantae; phylum Streptophyta; class Magnoliopsida; order Liliales; family Melanthiaceae; genus Chamaelirium; species Chamaelirium japonicum. Next base: position 38,622,930 of record OX393560.1, on the reverse strand, counting down.
CATACACTTTGTAACTATTGCTTTATCAAATTTTCTGCTATTTTTTTTTTGATTTAGATTAGGTGATTCCGCTAGATATTAGCTTAGATTACCTGCCACAAGTTCTATCCATAAGATTAGACCCAATGTTTTAAAAAACGGAAGCGGAAGGCGGGCGGTCAAGTGGTTTCAAGGCGGAAGACTAGGCAGGCGCCCGGAGAAAAAGGTAGGCGCCCACCTATATAAAATATATTATATATATTCTATATGTATGTATATATATAAATTCATAATTCTATATAAAAAACAATAATAGAAAGTTTTACATATGCAAACATCAAAACAATCGATCTGAATATAAAAGTTTTATGAAAAAGAAAGGAGGGGATCAAGTGGGGTCGTGGTTGACTGCGAGTCAGGAAAAACTGGAAGGAGACAGGGGGTCTGGTCGGTCGCGAGGCAGAGGGAAGGGAGGACGTGCTCAGGCTGGGTCAGGGTCGGTCGCGAGACAGAGGGAGGGGAGGAGGGAATCGGGTGGGGTCGGGGTTGACTGCGAGGCAGGGGAAAGAGTAGGGGGTCGGGTCGATTGCGAGGCAGAGGGAAGGGAGGAGGGGCTCAGGCTGGGCCGGGCTCGGTCGCGAGGCAGAGGGAGGGAGGGGAGGAAGGGATCGGGTGGGGTCGGGGTTGATTGCGAGGCAGGGGAAAAAGAGCAGAGGGTCGGGTCGGCGGCAACCTGCAGGTAGCGACAGAAGGAGGGGAAAATGAGAGAGAGAGAGCACCTGAGTGCTTGCTTGCTCAGGATGGGAGTCACGATTCACGAACTCACGGGGAATATAAACCCAAACGGGTTGGATCCCACATTAAAACCCGACTGGAGCCCACCTGCCTGGAGCCCGCTTGGGTCCCACCTAGGCGCCCGCCTTTTTCCCGCCTAGGTGGGTCGGATCTCGCCTAGGCGCCTGCCTTTGTTCAACCTGCTTGCAGTGCCGCTTAATGCTGAAGCGGAGCGGCCAACCCCTTAAAACGCTTAGGCGGCCGCCCGGATCGCCTTTTAGAACAGTGATTAGACCTATTAGAAGCCTAAGCTAAGTTCTAGAACTTTAATCTTCTTCGAAAGACTTCAATAACCAACAAGCTCATTACCTTTCAAAGATTTTCCCATAAACTTCAAAATCTCACAAAACCCTTTGAAATCCATATTCCTCTTGATAATAGAACTCTTCTACACCTTTTTGAAGTCCAAAACACCCATAGAGTTCAAATTCAGTTCAAACTTAGATCTGATCTTGTTTTTAATGATCTGGAAGCCTCAAATCTATGCAGGGCATATCTCCTATGTACTAGTTGCTTTAAAAAAAATGCAAGCTAAACGTTTCTAAGATGCTAAAAACAATAATTTAAATCTTGAAGAGCCTCTAATCAAGTTTGATATCTCCTCAACTCTCATACAAATTTATCCTTTGGCTCTCGAACTTAATCTACTTCAAGTTTGGTGTTGATTTTGTTGAATTAGTGCTCTCGAAAGCATCCGTTCCAATTACTTCTGAGTAGATAAGATTGAAATTTTAACCACGGCTTCAAGGGTAACAGATACTCTCGAATTGGGCTTATATCCAGGATTTTATGATCCTCGACGCAAAATCTAGATCATTATGACAGTCCCCCCCCCCTAAACCTAAGTTACCTAACCTAATTCCCAATTATGTTAGTTATGAATACATGAAATTTGCCCGAATTCCAATAGACCCAAACCTATATGATAGAGAATAGTTAAAGATATTAGCTTTAGCCTATAATTTCTTATCAAGACCTAGACCATTTGTACCCTTATTCGACATTACGAACCACACCAGCACCACAACCAGAATTGCAACCTTGCCATCATTATTTCCACTATCACTACTATTATCACCACCTATGTAACCACCGCCATTGTTGTTGACATGGCCGCCATCATTACTGGCACTTCTATTGCCTCCGATAGTTTTCAATACAACCACCACCTACCTCCTCCGCTACCACTTGTACCACTAACACTTGTTTCCACCACCATCATCATGACTGCCACAGATGTCGACACAGAACTCAATATTCCATCAACTTCATATTTTTAGAGGAACTAGAAGACAAATAGGTATCGGGTTTCTTTTCTTCTCTTTCTTACTTTTGTTTCCCCATACCTCTCTTCTCCACAATGACATTCAATGTAGAGCGAACTTCTCATCTTAGGTCCACTAACTAGGATACCAATCCATTATTATAGGCCTTCAGCTAACCAATTCGAATACCTTTATTAGAAAGTATACCGTACATAACACAGTATACTTATATGATAAAATTCTCTTTCCGTATATACATCACACTGTTTTTGGCATCAAATACATGTTGCATGTAAATGGATTTACTACTCTTGAGGATATGGTATATAAGGTTTTAGTATTTGCAATTGAAATACTACATGCTTCAATTATTTTTGACACTAACATGTTGTAATTTGGACTATTCTTGGGGAAATTGTATATAATTAAGGCTATGTTTGTTGCAAAAGTATACGCTTCACTTATGCTTGACATTATGGCACATGCTTTGTGAAAACTTCTTCTAAAAACGATGTTATCCACTATCTCATAAATAAAGTTGTACATGCACTTTACAATCTTTAGTAACATTTCATGAAATTATTAACAATATTGGTATGGACCTTATGCAGGGAAGGTTCTGCACGTGGTTTTGGCATTCGTATCTGTCAGTCAGCTCAAGGATCGGATTCTTGGGTTGATGATCCGATCACTCGTCATATTGTAACACTTAATATTAACAGAGAGGAGGGAGATGAATTTTTGTTATGGCCATTGGTTTTACATATAAAAGGCAATTATTGTATTCTTGTATTACCTTTAGTTGAGCCTCGACAATTTAAGGCATATGAGAGAATGTGTAGAAGATCTGATTGTGGAAATTCAGTTGGAGAAAAAAATACTCTTTCTTCCCTTCTACTCAATCTTCCATGCATCACAGGGTATGGTAAGTTTTTTTGCAATTAGTCATTTCCTGTTATAAGCTTATATTGCTGTTACTAGTTCATGTGTATTTGTTATCTTTTTGCTAAAACATGTTTTATATGCTGATTTTTTATCAATATTGAAAGCAAACCTTAATGTTGCACTTCAATCTTTTTCACTAATTTCGTGCTTGAACAAATATGACGAGTCTTCATACAAGATGTAACTCTGACATGCTGAGTATCTTGTCTTATAGTTACCTAAATTTCTTCTTTTATAATTATGTGACTAATTGGCATACATCCCTTACGCCAGTGCTCCCCGGTGCTGGTGGTTTGCTATAAATCAAGTTTACGAGTAACCATTGTTTTAAGTATTGTTATCAATGTAGATATCGACAAGTTGCCCGGAGAAAAAATCGGGGAAAAATCGGTTATTTATCACCAATTATCGCTAAAATTTAGAAAAAAGAGGGAAAATAGGCAAAATGAATATTTTTTTGGGAGGATTTTTCTATATATCCCTTTAGGATGTATATATGCACTGTTATGATCAATAACATGCAAAAAAACAATCATTCACTCTAGGGGACACTCAATTTAGGCTCTATAGACGAGTCTGTGAACTGTCCTATACTTTCTGTGAACTGTTAGAAACTTTATAACAGTCTGTGAATTAAACAATCACAATAAGATAGCACACATTAGGAAGCATGATAAAACATATCACAATTCATATGGTTTACAATATGTAGATCGGATGTGTAGTATTGACATACTAAACTTCCATCAGGGTTCATTGGGTTTAAGTACATGAAACCCATGAAAACCCCTGAATCCCAATCAATTTCATAATAAATGTTAGAGAATGTTAGAGAAGAAGAAAGAGAGAATGTTGGGAGTAAAGGATTGGATTTACTCATTGGGGCAAATGCCCTATATATCACTATACAAAGGATGGGGTCACCAAAGGGTGAGCATACCCAAAAGAGACTAAAAGAGACTATACAAGGATTAAGAATGAATCTACACACTCTAACACCCCCCCTCAAACTCAAGGTGGATCATACACCAAGAGTTTGCCAAGGAGATATCGAAAACGCTGAATTGTGTGTGTCTTCGTAAAGAAGTCTGCAAGCTGCTCTGTAGAAGACACATGTGGAAGTGAGAGCGTGCCATCCTTATAGCGATGTCGAACATAATGACAATCTAGCTCAATGTGCTTTGTGCGCTCGTGAAATACCGGATTGCTAGCTATTTGAATAGCACTCCGGTTGTCACAATGGAGGGGAGTCGAAGAGGTCAGATAAACACCCATATCCTCGAGCAGGCGACGCAGCCAAACGATCTCACATGAAGTGCGTGCCATAGCACGATACTCGGCCTCGGTACTAGATAGCGAAACAATCTTCTGCTTTTTGCTTTTCCAAGAGATGAGCGAATCACCTAGGAAAATACAGAAGCCAGTGGTGGATCGTCGATCAGTAGGATCGCCCGCCCAATCTGCATCGGAAAATGCACGAAGCTCCAATGAAGAAGATGACGAAAACAGCAAGGATCGAGTCATCGTGCCTTGAAGATAGCGAAGAATCCTCAGTAGTGCAGTATAGTGAGCGGAGCGAGGAGCACTGACAAACTGACTAAGAACTCGAACGGCATGTGCAATGTCTGGGCGAGTGATAGTCAGATAGACAAGAGCACCAACAAGCTGGCGGTAGAGCGTGGGATCCGAAAGCGGCTCGCCATCAGTGGGACGGAGCTTCACATTAAGCTCCATCGGTGTATCCACGGTCCGTGAATCAGGAAGTGCAGCACGACTCAGTATATCAAAAGTAAACTTCTGCTGAGAGACCAAGTATCCTCGGGGAGATGAAGCAACCTCAAGGCCAAGGAAGTAGCGAAGCGGGCCAAGGTCTTTCATCTCGAACTGCTGCTGGAGGTGCCTCTTCAGAGAATTGATAGTAGCAGTATCGTCACCGGTAATAATCATGTCATCAACATATAGAAGCAATATCGCATGACCATGAGTAGAGGTGTGAGTGAACATAGCATAGTCATTCATACTCTCTGTAAAGCCGGCTGCAAGCATGGAGGATCTGAAGCACTCAAACCAAGCCCGTGGAGCTTGCTTGAGCCCATAAATGGCCCGACGAAGACGGCAAAAATGCTGGGGAGGAATCAAAAGACCAGGAGGAGGACTCATATAGACCTCCTCAGAGAGATCTCCATGAAGAAACGCGTTCTTCACATCCATCTGGAAGAGTGGCCAGTGACGAGCAGAAGCAACTGCTAACAGAGTCCGGACAGAAGTCATCTTCGCAACAGGAGCAAAAGTCTCCTCGTAGTCAATGCCATGCTCCTGAGTGAAACCACGAGCAACTAGACGGGCCTTGTATCGCTCAATCGATCCATCGGAGCGAGTTTTGATCCGATATACCCAGTGACAGCTGACAGGATCCTTCCCTGGAGGAAGAGGAACGAGCTCCTAAGTACCAGTCTGCTGGAGGGCCTGTAACTCCTCGGCCATAGCCTGCTGCAAGTGTGGAATCTGAACTGCCTCACGGTAAGTCTGTGGCTCCTGAAGAGAGTGAATAGTCGCAAGGAAGGACTGAAAATGAGCCGAGTAAGAAGCAACCTGAGAAAAGCCATAGCGATCAGGTGGATGCCTCTCACGCTCAGGATAGCGCGTAGGAGGAGTAGAAGACCCAATGTCACTAGCATCTGAGAGTGGCAACGAAGGAGGTGAACCTGAGGTGTCTGCAAAAGAAGGGGTAGTAGACGAAGTAGGTGGAACTGGTGAAGTAGGTGTAGCGGGTTCTGGCTGGCGACGAGTGTAGGTATAAATGACAGGCGGGCGCGGGGGCTCAGGCACTGTAGCAGGGATGGTAGGAGCGTCCGGAGTCACTGGGGTAGGAAGGAGACCCGAAGAAGAATTAGGAGTCTGAAGGAAGGACAAGTCTGAAGAAGAAGAAGGTCCTGAGAAGAAAGGTGTATCCTCGAAGAAGGTCACGTGTCGAGAGATGCGGATACGACGAACAGAGGGGTCATAGCAACGCCAACCCTTATGCTCAGAACTGTATCCTAAGAAGACACACTTGGCCGACCGAGGAGAAAGCTTTGTACGCTCTTCGGGTGGAAGTAAGACAAAACTGGTACAACCGAAAGTCCGTAGAACTCTATAGTTAGGAACAGTGGAATATAGTCGCTGAAATGGGGACTGACCAGAAAGAAGTGAAGAAGGAGTCCGATTAATCAAATGAACAGAGGTAAGAGTAGCTTCAGCCCAGAAGTGTCGAGGAACGGAAGCAGAGAACAAAAGAGACCGAGCGGTCTCAAGAATATGACGATGTTTCCTCTCGGCAACCCCATTATGTGCAGGCGTGTAAGGACACGACTGCTGGGGTAAAGTACCGTGAGAGAAGAGGATGTCACGAAACTCTAAAGAAAGATACTCTCGAGCACCATCTGAGCGAAAAATTTTGATCCGTTTTCCAAACTGAGTATGGACCATACTAGTGAAATCACGATATACCTGACACACATCGGACCTACGACGTAAGAAGGTCACCCAGGTGAACCGGGAGAAGTCATCAATAAAACTGACGTAGTAATGGAAACCAGACATGGACATAATCGGTGATGGTCCCCAAATGTCAGAGTGCACAAGATCGAAAGAAGATGTAGACATGGACTCACTAGAGGTAAAAGGAAGAGTCGAGTGCTTAGCAAATTGACAACTCGTGCAGGGAGAAGGAGAAGTGAAAGAGAGATTACCCAAGTGTCCGGATTGGAACTTGTTTCGAAGGCGCATCGTAGAGGGATGTCCAAGGCGGCGATGCCAAAGGTCGGCAGTGGAAATAGCAGCAACACATGAAGTAGTGGAGGGCAAAGGCACATGAAGATGCTCCAGACTATATAAGCCACCATGTCTTCGTCCAGTCCCAACCTGACGGCCAGTGCGAGGATCTTTCACCACACATGAGGACGCTGAGAAGGTAACGGTGAAACCTAGATCAGCCAATCTACTAACCGAGATCAAATTGATCGATACACGAGGAGCGTGGAGCACATTTGGCAGTGAGAGATGACCACTGGGGTCAGAAGATGTGGAGATAGAACCAGAGCAAGTGATGTCCAAAGGAGATCCATCGGCAGTGTGAAGTTGCAGCTGAGGAGCAACACGAGTACAGTTAGTGAGGACAGTTACATCAGAAGTCAGGTGATGAGTAGCGCCAGAGTCAAAAATCCAAGTGGTGCTAGAAGAACTCAGAAGACACTGAGCAGCGGTAGACGAATTTGCACAAGATCCCATTGTGATTGCCATGAATGCTAGAGAGATGCAACAGAACTTTGACACGTATGCACTTTACTTCACTGATTTTTTGAGCTTTACTACATTGTACATTTGTAATACATTGCACCCTACATAACACATCACTTCTCTATACTTCACTACACCACACCTCAATGTACTGTTATCGCTGTAGTTGAACAGGAATTGCTAAACAGTGCCGACAGAACACTACAGAACTTTTGAACTGCTGGCTGAATTTGCTATGGCTGAACTGCTTGCTGAATGGATTGCTATAGGCTGGCTAAACTGCTGAAATAACAGAGCTGAACCAGCTGAAATAACAGAGCTGAACCAAAGCTGAACCACTGAAGTGAATGATGTAGCTGAAACTGAACCAAAGCTGAAATTGAACCAAGACTGAACCAAAGCTGAAACTGAATTGAATCAATCGCTGGATTGAACCAGTGAAGAAAATAAACCAAACAAGCTGAACCGACCAATCTCTGGACTGAACCAGTAAAGAGGAAAAAGGCTTGGACCGAACTGTTGGTTCATTTGAGCTATTTAAACCAAAAGGGCCTGAACCGAACCGCTGAGTTGGCAAGTAAACTTAAGTGAGGAGGATCTCACCGTAGGTTTGATTAACGGCTGAGATGAGACACTGAGATTACCATGTCTTTAGGGTTTTACAATTCATCTCTGAGCCGCCATCTCTTCAGATCTGAAGAAGGATCCCACAGCTCCTCAACTCCTTCAACGCAACGACAGATCTGCGAGGTCCAAACGCAACGACAGATCAAAACGCAACGACAGATCTTGATGCCCGCAGCGACAGATCTGCGAGGTTCTCAGCTCCTTCCTCTCCGTCTAAAAACCCTCAACGACAGATTCAGATGCAGGCTTGAAAAGTTCCGATGAAGCTTGATGCAGACGAAGCTCCAATGAGGTCTTTGATGCAGATGAAGCTTCGATGCAATGATGCAGATGAAACTTCGATGCAGATCTTTGATGGAACTTCGATGCAGATGAAGACTTTGATGTCGGTGTCGATGCAGACTGCAGAAGAGGCTCAGCTGAATGCTTCGGATTGAAGGAAGCTCTACCAGAGACCCTTATGGCTCTGATACCATGTTAGAGAATGTTAGAGAAGAAGAAAGAGAGAATGTTGGGAGTAAAGGATTGGATTTACTCATTGGGGCAAATGCCCTATATATCACTATACAAAGGATGGGGTCACCAAAGGGTGAGCATACCCAAAAGAGACTAAAAGAGACTATACAAGGATTAAGAATGAATCTACACACTCTAACAATAAACATTTCATGCTTATCATCTAATCTTCTCGAAGATCTAAAGACAAAAAAAGAAGAAAATATACCTCAGCTTAGAAGCCTGAAAAAAACCCCAAATCCGTGAAGGGAGGATTTGAATTCACCAAGAACAACAAATGGAGGTTTATATTTGGTTTAGAAACCTAAATCAAACCAAAAAAGTAATGAAATGAGAAAAAAATGGGGTAAAGGGCCTCTTCGGGCGAAACCGCCGACAATGGGCGATACTTGGCGATAAATCGCTGATAAATATGTTATAATTGGTGATATATCGCCGATATGTCGAGTTTTTCCCCGAAACAAGGGAATTTTGCTTGTTTTCGTGTCGGAGCCCGGCGATAAAGCGATATATCACAATTTATCGCTGATATTTTAAACACTACGAGTAACATTATGAAGAGATTAAAAAAGCTAAAAAGGTCTGTAAAAGAAATAAATTGACTTGTTGCTATGAAGGTCAACACATTGAGGCTTCCCTTTTTTTGAGACATCCATGAGAAAAAAAAATTGGACTAATGTGTGTAAGGTCCCTTACAAAGAGATTGGTTTAGCCTAAGGATATACAAGAGATTAGTATAGCCTAAGGTCCCTGCCCCGAAACTAACCCCCCCCCTCCCCCTTTCTTCTCCCCTCTCTCCTGAGTAGGGGCAGGGGCGGCGCGAGCGGCTCCGGTAGATGCGGTGGGCGGCGGGCGCGACCGGCTCCTGCTGTAGCTGTAGGGGCGGCGGGCGCGATCGGCGGCAGCAGCAACTGCGGCAGCAACCTTGACCTCGACGACCTCGCGAGCGGTTGAGGCGAAGGCGGCTGCGGCGGGGATTCAGTTAGGTTTAAGGTTCATCCCATGGCCTGTAGATTAGGTCCGGTCGGCCGGGGGGGAAGGGGTGTTTATCGTTGGTTGTATTTTCTATTTGTTCAACCATGCTATCATATACTAAGGGAATATTTTTGTAGGTTCCTCGAATGTATGGCATATTTTTTGGACATGTAAGAGATGTATGATGGTACATACAAAAATTGAGAATTGATGAGTTTCCGGTCAAGGGGTTAATAATTGGGGTTGTTTTTCCTAAGAATCTTCACTCTTGTTTTTTGATTTTATTTGGCATAGGTTCTGTTGGGCTTTAAAATTAAATGGCCACTGTCTAAGTCATTTTGGAAAATTTGACTTTACAAAAGAGAGAAATAAGTAGAATGAAGAGTTTTTTGAAATAGGGATAATGTCATAATATCTATTGCTAACCATAAAGTGTGGTGATTTTCCATACATTTGCTACAAATGGCTGACCTATTTGTGTTTTGACATGTCATGTATGGAAGTTGTGATTGTGCATCAAACTGGTCTGACATTTTTGGCGATCAATGTGTATGAAGTAGAGCAAACATTGTTTTAAACTTACCCTAGATTGCAAGTATTACATATCTCAACATTTTGAAAGCATTTCTACTCTATTAGGCTTCATGTCATATCAATTTTTTCTAATGTACCTGTTAGCTTGTTAGTTGAGGTTGAAAATTGAAGATGTTTTTATGGATTTGAAAAATAAAGTATTCCACATGTGTAATTGGCCTTTTAATCGTAGTTCCTTTAGCAAAAGAATAACTCTTATCATGCAGCTGAATGATGTCTACTTATTCAAATGATGGGACCAAAAATTCCTAGGCTGTCTGATTGCCGTTAACTCTAATTGTCTTTCTTTGTCATACTTCCCTACCAAGAATTAAGTCCTCTGATAGCACAAGTTTTATAGGCCCATCGTTATTGTCAAGGTTTGAATTATGGCATTGGGATGTTATCTGTGGGTTGCTTATATGGAACGATGTTGAGTTCTGATAGCGTCTAATGTATTTGCCTGAAAACCTAAACAATCTGAATGATTTGCAGTATAATTTTTTTGGGTCTCGGTTGTATTGAGTGCATGCTTTTAGTGGGAAATGTACACAGAGAGACTAATAGATCACAATATAATCAGTTGATATCGACTACGATGCGTTCCAAATACCTGTAAAGTAGATGATTCATAGAAAAAATAAATTATAAAGCTAAAAGTAAAAATATTGTTGTACTAAAACCATCTTACTGATCTTCACACTCTAATGAAACATAAAGAATATGCCCTGTAAGAATATTATTAAAATTAGTCACGACTATGTTGTTTGTGATTAATCTTGGGTTCCACATGGGATTATAAGTCTTGCTGCTCTAGGGTGCTGGAATTATGTATGCATGGAAAATCCATGATGTTTATTGGATCCATTGTAGCAATGTGCGAGACCTGACTTGCATCAAGCACGTCTTGCACACAAGGTATTAGCTGACAGCAACATCATGAGTTGTTTTAATGGACTCAAAATGGAGCCACTCGGTGACTGTCAGGCCCTCTTATTTCAGCAAGAACAACCAAGAGTAGTATACATGTATCAGCTGTTGACATAAGGTGATAAGGGACATGGAATGATAATAAATGCCATAAAGAAATGCAATGTCTAAGTGCCTAAGATGATTAAGGCATCTATGATCATGGAAATTAATTATCTTTGAATGTCAAAGAACCATGTGTCATCATATTTATCTTCCATGTTTCTAATGTTGAAACTCGGACTTTTGAATGTCAAAAATTGATATACGTACACTGCACCTTACCGACGAGGATGAAACATTGTGCTATGTCATGTTGTCAAATGATTCTAGGATGAGCTTAACGAAACAACCTATGGATGCAGAACCATGGATGGTGTAACCCGTACTGCTTTTTGATGCCATCATTAGATATTTTCCTATACAATAAGCTCCTGATCACCGTCAAGCACATATACTTCTCATGGTTATCTAAATCGCTTTCGAATGGTAGAATCTAAGGATTCTTGATCCTTTGGATCACAAATCGCTCCAAATCCTACCTCCAAATCGTTGGTCAGCAGAATTGTGGTAGCATCGTTGAATCGCAGTAGTCATATGGAATCATGGTAGAATCGTGGGAGTTTACTGCGTCAAGTCCAAGGCCTATAATATCGATGACCATGAAAAAATATGCTTGGAGCATTGGACCATGTTTGTCCACGTAAAAAATCAGCCTTTTGTGTTGTTTGTTGTATGATTTGTTTGTTATGTCATTATACTTAGGAAAATATTTCATACCTTTTGAAGGTGCGAGAACTGGTTAGATTAACATGTTAAATAGTTGCTGTGGTTGATTTGGTATTAGCATTGAAGCTTGTTATAACTTGTATGGGGAGAATAAAGGTGGAAGAATTGAAACCTTGATCTTCTTGCACACCTTTTGCAACTTGCAAGCTAAAACTTATAAGAAAGGGCTCTATCTTTTGAGCTGCATTGCAATTTATTTAAGCTTTTCTTTTTTTAAGTTTTTGGCTTCTTTTTAACAAATATTTAAGGTATCTGAATATCTATCCAAATGATAATTTATAACTTTTCATTTAGTAGAATCTTACCAACCGCAATCTGATCCTACAATACCCCCTTATCGTGATCCTGACCTCTCTTCTCCTTTGAATTTTCCATCTGACATTGATAACTTGCGAAGTTGCAATTAAAATAATAAAGCAGAATATACATATGAATTCTATATTAGAATTCGGAAGGGATCACTAAGATTTGGAGAAATATTCTAAGTATTTTGGACTTGACTTTGTTATACTCTGCAATGATCTCTATTTAGTATTGACAAATTCTGATGTAGTATTATATAGAAGGATTGAATTTACAATTTTTCAGGTGAAGACCGCCAATTCTAGGGAAAGCCTCATATCCATGTGTATGTGTATCTTGACAAAACTACCTTTATCATTATATTTACAAAAAATTGTAAAATAGTATTGAGATTTCGTAAAATTTGGTGAAAAGTTAATATTTTGATGATTTTAATAGGGATTACAACACATCCGATTCTTATGAACTTAATCTGAAAGAACTTAATCGGAAAAAGCAAGACACTTAATCCAAGCATGTTTATTTGGAAATAAAATGGTCGGATTTGGTGTAAATCCCAAAATCCGCTCAGTTAATTTGTACATATACTAGTGCATGCCTGTGCCTGTCGGTACTGCAGCGGGTCGCCTTTGACGACAACACACCTGTCAGCAAAGTAGCGGGCCGCCTTCGGCGGTAACACACTTGTCGGCACTACAGTGGGCCCCTTCGGCGTGAAGACACCCCCCGGGCATCACTACCCCCACCGATACCGTTGTATTATGCGGCAACACACCTAATCACTTTCGGCAACAAAATACTTTCGGTGGCAACACCGGCCTACAGCGGTCCTGCCCCGATGGACCGACTACTACCTTGACAATCGGAGAGAGAGAGAGATGACTACACGCATACAAACAGGTGATTATCCGGCCTACAGCGCATGACTCGAACCAGAAGATGACTACACGCATACAAATAGGTGATGATGAGTTTAATGATGGATTCAGATGAAGTTGACCAAGTTTCCCACGTGACCCCATTGCGCTAGAACTCATTTAACCAACCCGAGTCCCTCTTGCCCATTCTCTTCTCTCACCCGAACCAAATCGTAGCCGTCTATTCCCCCTCAATTCTCTCTCTTTGACTACAACACATCGCAGCCGTCCATGATCTCGACTTAGCGCACCCGACTCGCTGTCGGACCTCACCTAACCATCCGTGCACCAACCCATGCATGCCAGCTGTCCCCAGCTCCTTTCACCCCTTATATTTCTCTTCAACCTATTTCATCACATCGCTCTTGGACTTGACCTAACCATCTGTGCACTAACCCATGCATGCAGTTGTCCCCATCTCCTTTATTTCCTCATATTTCTTTTCAACCTATTTCATCACAACCGTCCAAAATCCGACCCATGCCCACCGAACGTATGTCTCTCTTCTCTCTTACCTGATCGCAGCCGTCTCTTGCATCTATGAAAACCGGAGCTCCCTCGTTACCTGATTTCTCTCTCTCTAACCCGCGATCTCTATCTCTCATTCAATCTCAGATTTCTTCGAGATCTCGTCCCTCTCTATCTAAATTGTTCGATCATTAATTCTTCTTCCTATTCAAGCCCGATCCATCACAGCCATCCCTTCCCCTCTTTCTCTCTATTACAATCACAACCATCCCCTGCATCCAATCCGAACCCTCCGTGCACCAACCCATGCATGACAGCTGTCCCCATCTCCTTTCTCCCCTCATATTTCTCTTCAACTTATTTCATTACAATCGTCTAAAATCCGACCCATGCACGTCATCCCCCCCGAACGTATCTCTCTCTCTCTCCTCTCTTACCTGATCGCAGCTGCCCCTTGCATCTATGCAAACCGGAGCCCCCTCGTTCCCTGATTTTTCTTTCTCTAACTCGCGATCTCTATCTCTCATTCAATCCCAGATTTCCTCGAGATCTCGTCCCTCTAGAGAGATACGAAGAGAGAGATCGAGGGAAGAGAGAGGTATTGCATGGTTGGGATCTACATATAAGGAAAGAGAGATCGTGGGTTAGAGAGAAAGAGAGAAGTTCGGGGGAGAAGAAGAGATCGTGAGGGGGAGAGAATCACGTGCGAGAGGTTCGTGCATGTCCTGGGATTTTGTGGTTCTCGGAAGAAGGGACGGCTACGATGAGGTGCAGGGGAAAGAGAGAGAAGTCGGTTAGAGAGAGAATAGCGAGATTGGGGGAAGAGAGAGAGAGAGATGGAGAGAGTGAGATCGGGGGAAGAGAGAGGAGTCGGTTAGAGTCTTAGAGAGAGATTGGGGGAAGAGAGAGAGATGAAGAGAAAGACAGGAAGAGAGAGAAAGAGATCGAGGGAAGAGAGAGAGAGACGGGGAGAGGGTTTTTGTCTAGTCAGCTTGTCCTAATCAGCTTTTGGTTCCGTTTTATCTAGTCAGCACAAAACCGACGTCCCTTGTTATATAGATGTATAGATCCACTATTAGACCTGAAGTAAGCATTTTGTTTCACATTACCAAGATTGACCTGATTCTGGTACAACAAATCAATGCAAGTTGGGCTCAGATGAGGCCGAAGATTGTTAATCTTTCCAATAGACAATTGTGATAATAGCTTTGTTAGTGTCGGTACTGTAATAGTTTGCCGCCATTGGTATGCTTCACTCCTAATCGAGTTGGGCACATTATTCGCAAAAGAGGCTGGTTCGATTGCCTCTCAATATTACAATGTTTACCTTTTGAAGGATGTATAAACTGTTAAAAGACTTGATTATACTTTACCTAAATATGTGCGCATTGTAACTTGAGTTTGGAATTGTGCAACAATGTATCAAGGTGGTTCAGTATTTGTATAATATGTACAACACAATACATACGACAATACAAGAAATATGAGACATTTCCCCTTTTCAGGCATTCGACTATCTTGTTGCATGTGACCCAAGTCACCCAATCATATCAATATATTCTCCATCATGTTATTCTCATTATCTCCAGTATCTAGTATGTGCTAGTTTATTCGCTAATACCAATGAATCAATGATCTCATGATTAAATATCACGGACCTTAATGTGCTCTTAAAAATTTCCCTCTGGTCTCAGAAGCATAAATTTTGATGATCTAATAAATTGTGAGGTTAGAGTAGTTTGTGATACTTAGACCTTAACATAGTGATTTTCAACATCTTTGTGTATAATTATCTCGAGCCATGACGAGATGATTCGTTTGCAATGGCCCCTCTAAGGTTCAATTTACACTTGTTTTCAGAGTAAAATTGTCGTTTCAAAGACTATATTATAGGCAATAAGTTGCCATACATCCATGACAGGAGCTCTAGTTCACTTTATTTGTCCTTCCATTCTTCTTTTTCCTTTTTCGTTTGTACTTCCCTCTCTCAGGGATTGGTACCCTCTCTCAAGGATTGGTGCTTTACATTCTTCTCAGTTTTACACCACATTGATAGTCAATGAAATCTTTGAAGGCTACTATCTAGCTTAGACAAGTTGAATGAAAAAAAAAATCCTGGCTGATTTGGATAAGTCAGAAAAGAAAAAACAAATCCTTAAAGGTTTAATAGTGTTTTGAAGTGTTTGATTATGTGAAATAATGACTATAGTTTCTGATGAAGAAATTTTCTCTTTATAATCGTAACTACATATTTGATCTCTGTTTTTAATTATTTGTCGTTCTCTATCATGCTGCAATTTATTTGGTTGTTCTGTTCTTTGTTATATCATCTACAGCAGTAGTGAATTGTCCTTTCTATTATTTATCACATTACATGCCTAAGTTTGAGGTGCGGAATTTTGTTTGATTTATTGAGACTTTTACAATTACCTATTTTGGATTTGTACAAGTCTGTAACTCTTTCGTTGGACAGCAAAGCTTAATTTATTAACCACCTTCATTGGAAATAGGGATTGTATGAACATGCGCTGATTTAATGCTAAATACGATGTACTTATTTGCATTCAACATTGTAAATGCACATTTTGTTGGCATGTGGCATTATTTACATGTCTCAAACACCATTTGATGTGATGTGAATTATTAATGCTGCTCCTGCATTCTAATTAACCGACTTTCTTGTCCTAAGTGTTATATTAGCCCTGTTTCCTCAATATCTGCACCTTGATAATGGAAGGATACAGTTCCTTTTGATTTGTCTGAAATATGTTCCTCTGATATTCATCCTGATATCACTTCAATTCTCTAGGGCATTTATGGTGGCACATGCTGTGGGGGACATAATTACTGGTGATTTGGTAGATCCCGAGGTGGTTGTAAGTTCTTCTCCCTCCGTAGGAGGATTGTTCGACTCACTAACTGGTAGCATAGGCATATCAAGCATTTCAGCTAGGACAAAACCTGTTGCGGCACCTGTTGCAGCTTCAACTACTGCTGGTGCTTCCATGATTGGTGCTGCCATATCAGATACGCCCAAAAACATAGACAAAGATGCTCTGCATACTTTTATTAGCAGCTCAATGCCCTTTGGTTGGTACTTTCTGTTGTGGTAAATTATCCTGTTTTACTATGGCTTCTAGAAGTTGCAGGTGTCAATCATGGACTGGACTAATTGTTTTCCACTGTCACATACATTCAGGGACACCCCTGGATCTTAATTTTTCCAATATCTCTGCAATCAAGACAACCGGCTTTTCTTCATCGGATCTGCCACCTACAGACCTCAAACAACCTGCATGGAAGCCGTATCTCTACAAAGGAAAACAGCGAATAGTGTTCACAATTCATGAAATGATCTATGCTGCAATGTATGATCGAGATGAAATTCCAGATACTATCTCAATTTCTGGCCAAGTAAATTGCAGAGCAGATTTAGAAGGATTGCCTGATGTGTCATTGCCCCTGACCAGGTTGAAGGATGCTCATGTTGAGATCTTATCTTTCCATCACTGTTCTCAAGTATCAGAGCAAGGCATGGATAAGCAAGCCCTGATGTTTTCTCCACCCCTCGGGAATTTTTGTTTGATACGTTATCAAGCTCTTTGTGGTGTAGATCCCCCAGTGAAAGGCTTCTACCAGTTATCTATGGTCTCAGAAGATGAAGGTGCTTTCTTGTTCAAACTGCGGTTAATGGAAGGCTACAAGGCTCCACTGTCTATGGATTCTTGTACCATTATCATGCCATTTCCTCGGAGAAGACTGGCATCCTTTGATGGAAATCCCTCTGTTGGAACAGTTTCAATGAATGAACATTTTATTGAGTGGAAAATTATAACAAGTGGGCGGGGTATTACTGGGAGAAGCACCGAGGCAACTTTTCCTGGAACAATAAGGTTTTTCCCAAGGACAATTCAAAGAGTACATACTCTTTCTAGGTCATTTTTGGGAAGTGTCGCTGAAGAAGATAGTGATGCCGAACAAGATAGTCCTAATAATATCATCAACATAGAGGAATATTTAACAGAAAAAATGAACAAGGACCTCCTAGCTGTAGATTTGGAAGAGCCATTGTGCTGGCAAGCATACAATTACGCCAAAGTAAGCTTTCATTCTTTTTCCTTTTCAGTTTGCATGTGAGCAACCTCTTATTGTTGCTTTACTAAATAACAAAGCTTTCCTTTTGCTAAAAAAGGTTGCTCCATGGTAGTGTTTTGAATGTTGGTTCCTGGGCAGGCATGCCAAAAATGACTATGGGCGTACACTTAATAGTTTGAGGGCATGCCTCAGGCGCCCCTTTATGCCCCCCACTATACTAGAATAAAAAATCCTTTAACCTATTAAAAACCGAAAACCAAAATATAACCGCGAGATCTAATCACACGAGACCCTATCATTTTCTGCATGCAACCCTGTCTACGCCATGTGTGAAGCCTCTTCGTCCAGGCCGTCTGCAAGATCAACTGACCGACAGCCGCCCACTAGAACCCTCTCTCTCTCTCTCTCTCTCTCTCTCTCTCTCTCCGCATCTGGTGACAGCCCCTTCTTGTTCCAACCATCTGCAAAACTAACTATTCTCCAGCCCCATAAGTTCTCTATACACCCCTTTGCGAATCAGCCAACAACCTGGCAGTGGCTCCATCCGGCCATTTGCATCCTCGTGTCTACTTCTTTGAGTTCTTTCTTTTTCTTCTTTTATTCTTCTTCCTTTTAACATTCTTCTTTCTCATCTCCTCCTTAACTGTGAAGTCTCTAGTTGTAAAAATTTAGGTGGCAAGTTTGTTTCTAATTACCTTTATATATGCTTATTAATTAACCAAATATATCTGTAGGCATAGTATGTTTGTATTATCACGTTCTTAAATTTAATTTGTTATTCACTATTTTTCAATCTTTTATTAAATAATTATTTAAAATTATAATTCAATAAATTGTGGGGCTTACTCCTCGCTTTTCGACTTCTCCTTTAAAAACATTGCTCCTTGTAGGGTGAGATTGTTCTCTAAAATTATTTGTAAAAATATTGGAGATCCCGAAAGTATGTCTAATACATATTTTCATTTACAAATGCCCTTTGCCCCAAAAATGATTTGTCTAATAAATGATAGCATGCCATGAGACTTTTATTTGCGTTCTCCCTTTTCTAGGAGAGGCATCTTGTTAATAAAAGTGCAATGTACACTAATGAGTTATTTACGTTTAAAGTATAAAGGCATACTAAGGATAAGAAAAACTATATCAGTATGTCTGTATATCCCCCTCATCTGACAGGCACCAAAGCACTGATTGATCTTGGTATATACATTCACGTAATTTAAGTTCTACCCTTAGCAAATTGACATGCACTGCACTTTTACCATTATGTCCAATCCCTTGCCTTGCATTATCAATAATAGTGATCTATCACAATATCCCATGTTTTCTCTCCCAAAGTGTCCATAAAGACCTCCACCGTGGAGTTCCTTAAGTATTTGAGGCCTCAATTGTACTCCCGTGAATAAGAAACATTCATGAATGAAAAAGGAGTCGATAAATGGACTCTCTGTTTGTCTTTCATCATATGACCAACATAAGGATATTTGGTACAAGGGCTTAATCTCATCAAATCTCGCATTTTTCATGAATGTAATCAATAGGTCTCTATGAATCTACAACATTGATATGTCCTCTAGCCTTAGGGAAAAAGAAAACTTTCAAAGAAAAGAACTTCAGTTCACAGACAAACTTTCTCTGGGAGTGTAGATACTTGCGAGCTTCATGATCAGAGAACAGAACGAACTCGTGATGGAACTAGTATTGCATCTAATGACAACCTGTCTTGTATACTGACTGCTCATTTTGATGTGACTAAGTGTTTCACCAAAAAAAGGATATTATTCATCCTTTTTGACCTAGAACTTTGTCAATTCATACATGTGAAGCTCCTTAACATTCTTGTAAATCCTCTCAAAATCTCGTAGTGCAAGAACTAGAGCCTTTATTTTTGTTCGTCTTATCTTCTCGAATGTACGCTCTTCTGCTGAATTCCAATATAAACTTGTGCATATAAGACACTCCTTGATAGGGCATAGTAGTTTTGAATACTGATAAAAACTTTTTTTTATAGAAACCCATCGGTGTCACATTCGATGAGGGTTAAGACCTGGAATTTTGCTAGTTATTTATACGATAAAGGCATGATTCGATCCCAGATCTCTAGTACAACCACCAAAAAACTTTATCAGCTGAGCTAGCTACTACCTAGAAAACATGGCTAGATGTAACCTTCCTAATCTTTACCCTGTTTTTAGATCTGTTAATCCATTTAACACCATGTTTTTAAAACTTTGAATACATTTAACACAGAATAGGATGAAGAAGACTAAGATGTAATACCATTTTTTTCTTATCTTAACCTCTAATGGGTGTAACCTCAATAGATCAGTTCTTCAGGGGTATATGTTGTACGATTGGTTATGACCATGATTTTGTCATGGCTTCAAGCGGCTTACAATAGTGGAATTTTCAATGCCAACTGCCAAGTTTGTGTAACAATCTTTTTAACATGAGTCCATGCCAATTATGTTCTTTGCCATAGATCAAGATCACCTTTGATTGTATCTAGAATTTAACAAATTAGCCAATAATATGGAAAAGACAACATGGTTCATGAGATCTTCCCTTTAAAGAAAAGAGAGGATCATCCTCGACCCCGGAAATGGATCCAAATTTGAATTGCCAATTTTGGGTAGGAATGAACATAAAGGAGAAGTGGGCAAGGGGAAATATATTTTTCAATTAATAAAAACTTGATAATTCTCAAGCTTTAATATCCAGGCTTTTTACAGCCTAGAAAACATGGCTAGATGTAACCTTCCTAATTTTTACCCTGTTTTTAGATCTGTTAATCCATTTAACACCATGTTTTTAAAACTTTGAATACATTTAACACAGAATAGGATGAAGAAGACTAAGATGTAATACCATTTTTTTCTTATCGTAACCTCTAATGGTGTAATACCATTTTTTTTCTTATCTTAAGTGATGGGGACATCGAGCCTCGGCCCTGGCGAGTGTACCAGCGCAGGAGGCGACATCTGAACATGTGGTTCTAGCCATGTTGGCTATTGTTTTTTTCTATTCTGTTATTTGGTTGCGTACTTTTAGTCCCACCTCGATTAGTGGGCTTTTCCGTCTGTCGTTGTAAGCCTATTTATAGGCTTTTCATTTTTATCTTCAGTATGCAATGAATAAAATTTTTATCTCTTCCCACATGTGTGAGAGAGTTAAGGTGAGGCGTGTGAAACCCGAGCCATACCTAGGTGTGTGAAACCCTAGGCCCCCAACTAGGCGTGTGAAACCCTAGTGGGACCACCCATTTCCCAATCCCCTTTCCCCCTCCCTCATCTAGCCGCCGGCCTCACCCTCCCCTCTCTTCCTTGCCGCTGCTGCCTGCCCGCCCAACCCCCATCCGGCACCACCACCACCCGATCCCCTCCCCCCGGCCCTCTCCCTCCCCACTCTCCCTCTCTCCCGACCTCTCCCCTCCCGCCCCGCTCCAGTCAAGCCCGGCCCGGCCCACCCCGGCGCCTGCCACCCCGATCCCCTCCACCCCGCCTCCCTTTCCCTCTCTCCCTCTCGCGCGAACCTGACCCAACCCGACCCGTGCCCAGCCCCAACGCCACCTCCGACTGCCGCCCCTTGCCCCTGCTACCCGATCCCCACTCCCCCTTCTCCGCACGCGCCCCAACCGGCCCCGACCCTGCCGCCTGACCCGACCGGCCTGACTCCCAAACCCCGAGCCGATCCCGAACCCCTCTCCCTCATCCGACCCATCCCGACCCCTTCCCCTCCCCGCGCCAATCCAAGCACCACCTCCCCAATCCCGACAGCCCATACCTCGGCATGACGGCATGGCCGACCCCGATGTGGATCACGGCTTGATCGACGACGAAGACGGTTTTCTCGACATCCAGTCTCCCTTCCTCGACTTCCGGTTCAACGCCGGCGAGAGCGTGAAGGATTACGTGGATCGCATCACCTACCTCGTCGCCAAGGACGCGGAAGCACGGCTGGGCATCTCGGAGAACCATCAGCGTTGGCATCCCGGCGCGCCCGTACATCCTAACGTGCTAGCCCTTCGGGCCCTCGCTCAAGCTCCGGCTCCACCTGAGGACACCGCATCGACTTCGACCCCTCCACCAGTTGAGATCCCTGAGGTTCCCCACAATCCTCAGTAGGTGAGTTTCTTTCCCCGGTCAATATTGGATGGTGACGCCAATGATCTATTATCCTATATTTTATCTATGCAAAACTGCTGCCCCTTTGACTGGTGAGTTGTGAGATTCTGATTCCCTGTTTGTTATTAGCCCTGATATTGCATTTGGAATCCTGCTGATATAACTAGGATTTTGGTTGTTCGGTTAATTTAGATTGGAATACCTGCTTGCGTGCCTGCTGTGTTTTGTTAAAACTATTGACCATATTACTTGTTAAATTAACTTCCTGTTTCTGCTCGGAGCAACAAGCGACCCCGTCGCGGCTCAACGAGTCTTTGAATTCCCTGTCGCACACACTGTTCCACATCATTTTGGTATCAGAGCCAGGTTAGAGCTAGGTCATTTGCATTCTATACCTGATCCTGCAACTTGCATTCATCTTAGTTCTGGTGCATTAAGTTTCAAAAATAAAAAAAAAAAGAAAAAAAATTAGCATCATTTTGGGTGTTGTCATTGCATGCCAACCCGAAGGGGTAGGCCATATCTATTAGGAGAGTCTAGCGAGTCGGACAACTACAGTATGGATCCCGAGGCCCTGACTAGAGCACTTGCCGAGTTGACCCAAGGCATAACCGCCATGAACCAAAACCTCGCCGCGTATCAGCGCGACACCAATGCCCGGTTAGACCGGATGGAACAAGCGCGGACCGATCCGCATGTTGAAATTCCCAATCCCCCTCAAGGGTACCCGGCCAACTGGCAGAACAATCAGGACCCCGATGATCAGTACCTTTGGAGTATCCGATTAGAGGTACCGTCCTTTGATGGTAGACACGATCCCCAGTTTTTCCTGGATTGGCTCCAGTCCATGGATCGTTATTTCACGTGGTATCCTTTAACTGAGGTTAGGAAGGTCCGCTTCGCAGCCATGAAGCTCAGCGGACCCGCGAGGCAGTATTGGACCAATGTGGAAGCGTTGAGAGTTGCGCGAACCCAGGACCCGATTGATACTTGGGTCGCCATGAAAAATGAGCTGAAGGGTAAGTATGTGCCACCGTCGTATCAGGCACGACTGTTAGACCAATGGCACCAGTTTACCCAAGGTAGCAAATCGGCGAAAGACTACGTTGCCAAATTTGATGAGTTCCTCACTCGTTGCAACGTCCTTGGGACCGAGACGCCTGTCCAAGTCCTTTCTCGTTTCCGGTCTGGCCTGAGGGAAGACCTAAGGAATGAGCTCCTTGCCAGAGATGTCACGGAATTGGAAAGAGCCTACGCTTTAGTACAAGACCTTGACGCCTCTAGGTCTAGTCACACCTACAGGCATTCTGACTCTAGGAGCTATCCCACAAAGCCCTCCCCTAGCAATTCCAATCGAACCTACCCCAACTCATCTCAAGCTAAACCCAACATTCCCAACAAGAATTTTGAGAGGGACACCCGAGGAAAGAGTGTCGAGCGTGACTTTTCCAAAGTCAGCCCTCTTACAAAGTGTTACAAGTGTCAAGGGTATGGCCACGTGGCTGCCAACTGCCCCAGCCCTGTCAGAGTTAACATTGTCGATGGCAACCCCATTGAAGCAGTAGAGCCTGGAGAAGCAGAGTTCATCTACCAGGCTGAAGAAGAAGATGGAGATTTTGATGATGATGATGACGGTGCCATCCTGAGTTGTCTTAGGCAGTCGTCGTCCCCCACCGTGTCAGTCGTTAGGTGCGCGCTATCCCAACCCAAGGATCAGGATGATTGGAGGCGCACCGCTATTTTCCACACGTTCACCAAGATTGGGGATAAAAATTGTAAGGTCATCATCGACAGTGGCAGTTGCATCAATGCCGTATCGTCTGCTGTCATCGCCAAGACTGGCCTTAAGGCCGTCCCCCACCCTCGTCCCTATCAAGTGTCTTGGATCAACTCCACTGCCATGGAGGTCAAGCAGAGATGCCTAATGCCCATCAATTTCAACATCTACCAAGACAAGATCTGGTGTGATGTCCTGACCATGGATGTGGGCCAAGTCATCTTGGGAAGACCTTGGCTTTTCGATAACGACGTTCTCATTTATGGGCGCTCGAACATGTGTCTGTTTGAACATGAGGGCAAGAAAGTCAAGTTGATTCCCTCCCCACCCAAGAGTACCCAAACCGAGCAAAAGGCTGCCCCCGCAAAGAAAGCCAAGAGCGTTAGTTTTGTCAGTGCCAAAGAGCTGAGTCACGAGGTAGAACAGGGAGCTCCTATCATCATCCTCGTAGCTAGAGAAACCCCTAAGGACTCCAGCCAGTCGATCCCTCCAGAAGTCACCCCCGTGCTTAGGGAGTTTGCTGACGTTTTCCCTGAAGATCTCCCTGACCAACTGCCCCCGATGCGCGACATACAGCATGCCATTGACTTAGTCCCTGGGGCAAGTCTTCCCAACCTGCCGCACTATCGAATGAACCCTACTGAACATGCGGAGTTGAAGAGGCAGGTTGACGAACTCCTACAAAAGGGTTTTATCAAGGAGAGTATGAGTCCGTGTGCGGTCCCCGCCCTTCTGACGCCTAAGAAAGACGGATCATGGCGTATGTGTGTCGATAGTCGCGCCATTAACAAAATAACAGTCAAGTATCGTTTCCCTATCCCGCGGCTGGACGATATGCTGGACATGATGTCCGGAGCTACCATCTTCTCCAAGATCGACCTGAAGAGTGGCTACCACCAAATTCGCATCCGTCCTGGCGACGAGTGGAAGACGGCGTTCAAGACTAAGGATGGACTATATGAGTGGATGGTCATGCCCTTTGGGCTGACTAACGCCCCGAGTACCTTTATAAGGGTAATGACGCAAGTACTCCGGCCATTTATGGGTAAATTCCTGGTGGTGTACTTTGACGACATACTCATTTATAGTCAATCTCGGGCGCAACATTTAGACCACCTGCGTCAAGTCTGTGCCGTATTAAGGAAAGAAGAGCTGTATGCGAATCCGAAGAAGTGCACATTTTTCACCACTCAAGTCCAATTCTTAGGATTTATGGTTTCTATCGAGGGAGTCTCTGCGGACCCCGAAAAGGTCAAAGCCATTGAAGAGTGGCCTGAGCCCAAGACTATTCGTGATGTCAGAAGCTTCCATGGGCTAGCCATCTTTTATCGTCGGTTCATTAAGGGGTTCAGCACCATCATGGCCCCAGTGACTGACTGTCTGAAGAAGGGTGAGTTCACTTGGTCTAATGCCGCCACGAGAGCTTTTGTCGAAATCAAGAAAAGGATGGTTGAGGCCCCTGTCATGCGTCTCCCTGATTTTTCTAAGGTTTTTGAAGTGGCTTGCGACGCGTCTGGGCTCGGGATAGGTGGAGTCCTTTCCCAGGAAGGCCACCCGGTTGCCTATTTTAGCGAGAAGCTAAATGATACCCGACAGAGGTACTCCACCTATGACAAGGAGTTCTATGCGGTAATCCAATCGCTTCGCCATTGGCGACATTACCTCCTGCCTCAAGAGTTCGTTATTTTCTCTGATCACGAGGCCCTCCGTTATATTTACTCCCAGAAGAGACTAAATGCGCGACATGGTCGATGGGTCGAGTTCCTCCAGGACTACACTTTTAGTCTGCGCCACAAAGCGGGAGTTGAGAATAAAGCTGCTGATGCGCTCAGCCGTCGTGTGTTCATCCTGTCCAAATTAACCACGACAGTTGAAGGATTTGCTAGGATAAAAGCCGATTATGAGTCATGTCCCGACTTTAGCGAAACCTATGCGTTATTGAGAGACGGGACCCTGTCCGAAGTTGACGGCTATCTCATGCATGATGGATATCTGTTCCGGGGACGGAAGTTGTGCATCCCACGAACATCCTTACGCGAGTTTCTCGTGTGGGAGTTGCACGCTGGAGGTCTTGCCGGACATTTCGGAAATGAGAAAACAATTGAGGCCGTCGAGTACCGGTTCTATTGGCCGAGTCTGAAGCGCGATGTTGCTAGGCATGTTGGCAGATGTCACACCTGTCAGTTAGCCAAACAACACAAGCAGAACACTGGCCTTTACACTCCGTTACCGGTCCCAAATTGTCCATGGCAAGATATCAGCATGGACTTCGTACTGGGCCTTCCAAAAACTCTAAGGAAACACGACTCGATTCTGGTCGTCGTGGATCGATTCTCCAAAATGGCCCATTTCTTGCCCTGCTCCAAAACAGCTGACGCTTCGAGGGTTGCGAAAATCTTCTTTGACGGTATCGTCAGATTGCACGGTCTGCCCAAGACCATTGTTTCTGACAGAGATGTCAAGTTCACCAGTTTTTTCTGGAAAACCCTGTGGCATAAGTTGGGCACTAAGCTCCAGTTTTCTACCGCTTTCCACCCACAAACTGATGGCCAAACCGAGGTAGTGAATCGAAGTCTGGGAAACCTTTTGCGCACCTTGGTAGGTGAGCATGTCGGGACTTGGGATCTAAAATTGTCCATCGCTGAATTTGCATACAATGCATCCGTTAATAGGACCACTGGGTTGAGTCCACATGAAATTGTGCATGGTTTTAAACCTAGGCAGTCTATAGATCTCATCCCCATGGCTAACTATCATCAAGTCTCTGAGTCAGCATCCGCATTTGCATCGCATGTCCAGGAACTACACAGGGAAATCAAAGATAAAATTGAGCAGAGTAATGCTACTTATAAGCTGCGAGTTGATCTCAGGATGAGATTTAAAACATTTAATGTGGGTGATTATGTAATGGTCCGGATCCGTCCGGAACGGTTTCCCCCGGGAACTGTTAAAAAGCTGCATGCACGCAGTGCGGGCCCTTTCCAAATTTTAAAGAAGCTGAATGACAATGCCTATGTTGTAGATCTCCCTGGAGATTTCGGCATCAGTTCCACCTTCAATATCGAGGACCTAGTGGCCTACAAGGGACCTGATTTTAACCCTAATAATCCCCTCATAGATGAGCCTTCCCAAGACCCATTTTCTGAGAGTCCCTCCCTACCCCCACTTCCAGAAATTCCCCCACATTATGCAGCAGGGAAAATAGATAAAATTGTGGATGATGAGATTGTGTCCGGTAAGGACGGTGGCACCCGACGGTATCTGATCCGTTGGAAGGGAAGACCCGCCTCTGATGACACCTGGGTTGACCGCAGCGACCTTCAGCAGTTGGATCTTGACGCCTTGGAGCAGTACGAGAGTTTTGCAGATCCTCACTCGACGGAGTCGAGCTCTCTCCCACCTGGGGAGAATGATGGGGACATCGAGCCTCGCCCCTGGCGAGTGTACCAGCGCAGGAGGCGACATCTGAACATGTGGTTCTAGCCATGTTGGCTATTGTTTTTTTCTATTCTGTTATTTGGTTGCGTACTTTTAGTCCCACCTCGATTAGTGGGCTTTTCCGTCTGTCGTTGTAAGCCTATTTATAGGCCTTTCATTTTTATCTTCAGTATGCAATGAATAAAATTTTTTTCTCTTCCCACATGTGTGAGAGAGTTAAGGTGAGGCGTGTGAAACCCGAGCCATACCTAGGTGTGTGAAACCCTAGGCCCCCAACTAGGCGTGTGAAACCCTAGTGGGACCACCCATTTCCCAATCCCCTTTCCCCCTCCCTCATCTAGCCGCCGGCCTCACCCTCCCCTCTCTTCCTTGCCGCTGCTGCCTGCCCGCCCAACCCCCATCCGGCACCACCACCACCCGATCCCCTCCCCCCGGCCCTCTCCCTCCCCACTCTCCCTCTCTCCCGACCTCTCCCCTCCCGCCCCGCTCTAGTCAAGCCCGGCCCGGCCCACCCCGGCGCCTGCCACCCCGATCCCCTCCACCCCGCCTCCCTTTCCCTCTCTCCCTCTCGCGCGAACCTGACCCAACCCGACCCGTGCCCAGCCCCAACGCCACCTCCGACTGCCGCCCCTTGCCCCTGCTACCCGATCCCCACCCCCCCTTCTCCGCACGCGCCCCAACCGGCCCCGACCCTGCCGCCTGACCCGACTGGCCTGACTCCCAAACCCCGAGCCGATCCCGAACCCCTCTCCCTCATCCGACCCATCCCGACCCCTTCCCCTCC
Source organism: Chamaelirium japonicum (assembly GCA_947650365.1). NCBI lineage: Eukaryota > Viridiplantae > Streptophyta > Magnoliopsida > Liliales > Melanthiaceae > Chamaelirium > Chamaelirium japonicum. The sequence goes on along the minus strand of OX393560.1, from coordinate 38,595,277 downwards.
CCGCGCCAATCCAAGCACCACCTCCCCAATCCCGACAGCCCATACCTCGGCATGACGGCATGGCCGACCCCGATGTGGATCACGGCTTGATCGACGACGAAGACGGTTTTCTCGACATCCAGTCTCCCTTCCTCGACTTCCGGTTCAACGCCGGCGAGAGCGTGAAGGATTACGTGGATCGCATCACCTACCTCGTCGCCAAGGACGCGGAAGCACGGCTGGGCATCTCGGAGAACCATCAGCGTTGGCATCCCGGCGCGCCCGTACATCCTAACGTGCTAGCCCTTCGGGCCCTCGCTCAAGCTCCGGCTCCACCTGAGGACACCGCATCGACTTCGACCCCTCCACCAGTTGAGATCCCTGAGGTTCCCCACAATCCTCAGTAGGTGAGTTTCTTTCCCCGGTCAATATTGGATGGTGACGCCAATGATCTATTATCCTATATTTTATCAATGCAAAACTGCTGCCCCTTTGACTGGTGAGTTGTGAGATTCTGATTCCCTGTTTGTTATTAGCCCTGATATTGCATTTGGAATCTTGCTGATATAACTAGGATTTTGGTTGTTCGGTTAATTTAGATTGGAATACCTGCTTGCGTGCCTGCTGTGTTTTGTTAAAACCATTGACCATATTACTTGTTAAATCAACTTCCTGTTTCTGCTCGGAGCAACAAGCGACCCCGTCGCGGCTCAACGAGTCTTTGAATTCCCTGTCGCACACACTGTTCCACATCATTAAGCCTCTTAAGTCGCTTCAATCACAATCCTAGTTACTCAAATTCCATCAAGCTAATCTAAAGGTGTAAACAAAACTAGGAACCTTTAAATATTTCTCTCTTAGATGCTGAAGTCTACGTCCCTATTCAAAATTAATTTCGTAAGGAACTCGTCAATTTATAAATGCATGAAATTGAATAAAATAAAAGGCTAAGACATCACAATTATTTTCATCTAACTTCTATTGGAGTGAACTCGTCAATTTTTAAGAGCTTCAACTAGTGTGCATTTTATGTAAGTTGTAAAGATTGTGTGTTTCCTGTTTTGAAGCACCTTTCAAATAGGGAAATCCTCATGACCATGTGAAGAAAATATTCAATGATTCAACATTGTGGAAAATGGAAAAGGTTCAATAAAGCACGTTTAAAAACATGAATAAAATTCTAACCCCTTGGGACTCCCTCATGTGAGTCATGTCAAAGTAATCAAGCTTTGAATATTGCACACTGTTCATACATAAAATTGGACCCTTAGAGGCACGAAAACTCTAGTTTTATGTTCAAAACTGAATTTCTAACCAAATAAAGTTACTTTTTTTATAATTCTGATAAAACTGTTACCATCTATCAACCTCCCTAATCTTCATTCTTTTATAAAGATCCCAAATTTCCTGAAATATAAAATGAAAGTAAATCTAAGATTCAATTTTTGTTTTTGATATGAATCATTTGTTTTAAGAACTGTAAATTATGGACACATCTTGGAGCAGTCTGCTCCAGCTCCCTTTTTTTTTTATAATTATATTGGCTGATTTTACTTTGTTTCCTTTCATTCGTATACCATCCTTTATTTGAAAAAGTTATTGTTGTTTCTTTTAATCTTTATTTTCCATGTATACTCCTTCGAGCTACTCCTTTTTCTCTTTTTGATGACTCCAACAATCAAGCATAATTCGGCAAGTGATAACTACGAAAAAAGTGAAATAAGACATCTAAGGTCTTTTTTTTCCTTTAAACTTTATGGACCACTTTATAACAATGATTAAAGTGAACTAAGACGTTTAAGCAGTGTTATCAGAACCAGACCTGACTGGCCGGTTGGACCGTTGACCCGGACCCTCGGCCGGTTCGGTTGGCCAATTGGAACGAAAATACAAGTGGCCCGGTGAAAACCACTCGATCAGACCGGGTTTCTCTTGACCCACGTGACTCGGCCCGTTTAAAACCCAAGCATTTCTCGTCTCAATTAAAAAAGGTAAGATCGGAAAAAGGGGGGGGGGGGGGACTTCCTTCCAAAAAAAAAAAAAAAAGGCTGCACTTTGTAACCCAGAAGGAGTCGTCTTCGATCGAGTGGAAAACCCTAGATCGAGTGGAAAACCGTAGACGCCAACTGCTTTGATAAGAGAGGGAAGAGATTGGTTATTATTTTTTAGGTTCCTCTGATCATTCTTAGAGGTGGGTTTAGGTATCAATTGAGAATCTGTTGAAAAGATGTAGCAAGATCAACGAAGAAAGGTAGCAGTTTTTTCATTTCTTTGTGGCCTTAAAATTTTGGGAATTCTTTGTGTATTACTTGTGTTTGGCTAATGTAAGAATCTTGTAGATTGCGTTGGGATTTCATGATGTGTCCTTCAAATTTCGTTTTTAATTTTTTTTAAAGTAGATTTTTGATTGCTAAGTTCACTTGAAATAGTTGAAAACCAGGCCTTGTTCTACATGTTCAATCAGTAATAAAAAATCAAAACTTTGAGAAATCTTTTTCTTAGGATGATTTCGGGCTTGTGGGTCGTCAGCTCACCTGAGATGAGAAGGGAAGAAGAGAGAAGTAGTCAGTAGCTTAGGGTCTAGTATCACCAGTTCAACCGACGGTTGAACTAGAGGCCCGTGACCCGGGCCCCAGACCGGGTCAATGCCCGGTCCGGGTCTGATAACATTGCATTTAAGTTCACTTTTTTCCTTTGAACTTTACACATCTTTCTTAACCTTTAAAAATCTACTAGATTGAATCCTAAATATTTGATTAGACAATCTGTCATTACCAGTAATAAACTTGACAACGACCAATATATTAAAAATGTTCATCTTCTAAACATCTTCCTGATAAATTTTGACAAGGATATTATGGTTTTCTTGGAGCACCACTTTCCTTTGTTCATGCATATGGGCCCTTAGAATTAGTAGGCTGTATAACCCAGTCAACTCGGTTTATTACTGTTTGTTACATTCCTAGTTGAGGAGCTACAGGCTTACAGTTATGGCAGGTGGGTGGTTTGTCAGATTCACTTCCTGTAAGAGCTTTGCTCTTCCTGGCATCCATTTATTGATTTACCATCATTTGTCACTACAAGATACTGGATAACAGTCGGAATGTATATTGCAATATCTGTTTTTGATTCTTTAGGTTTTTCTACTGTTGGGAAATTGACTAGCGCAATATACATTTTAGAAAATTAAGATTATAATTTTAGCATGAGCCAATGATAGTATCAAATATTGGGTCTCTGACACTGCTTGTTCAGTCGATTTATTGTCAGACAACTTCAGCTATTCTTAATATGACTCTAATTTCCTTACTTTCTTGTATTTATGCATTTTTTGCAGGCATCTTTTAAGATTTTTGGGGGCACACTATCAGGATTGTCGATTGATCCAAAATCTGTATGTTATACTTATCTTATTTCATCATGCAGTTAATTTGGTGGGAGTCATCTTCAATTAAGTACCTAATGTGCTTTTGTTAACAATTTCTTCACATTGTCTTGACTTAAAATGCCATAGAAGCATGTAAATGACCCTTACTCTTTGCAGTCAAATCATAATCGTTAGCAAGCCTAGATGTTTGCCTCTTCCTCGTGCTCTGAACCGACGAAGAAGAGGCATAAGCTTGTTACCTATGGGCTTCTCAAGAACTTGTTTCTCTAAACCATCGTACATCTACTTACGAAATATTAGTAGCGTCTGCCAAAATGCGGGTCTACATGTTTATACTTTAACATACATGCGTATGGTGTTTCACTCGTGCTTTTCAATAAGGTGTGGGAAAGCAAGCTTTCACTTATCTTGTTAACAAACCTGACCATTCAGTCTTCTCTCTCAGTTAATTTCATTTGGATTTCCACAAAAAATTAGGCAGACTCTACTTCAGATTCGAGGATAGGACATTACGGAAACACGTTATCATGGGGCTCTTTACCAGTTTAGATATTTATTCTCAACATTGGTTCCATTACACTGATCACAGAATGCAATAAGCTAAAGATGAAACCTCTACACTTTGTTGGTGATCCCTGCATATAGACTTGATATGGCACCCTGCTAACCCTCTAACAATCCTGGTTACTGATCTATCGGTATATGGCCAACAGACCTCAAATCCACGCATAGTCATTCGTAAAATTATCCAAAGATATAATCTTTCTGATAAAAGGACGGAATAGAGTACGAAGGAAAAATAAACTTTGCATGGTATCATCTAGCCCCCTAATTAGTTCCAACTATTAGGAATCAAGCTCATTATGCGCGAGATATCAAGGAGCTAAATTATGCTCTTTACATAAATTAGTTGTATCAACCCCGGAAGTTGGAGACTTTGAGTATCCTTTTTTTATGTGATTCACAGTCCACGAAGCATTTCACAATCAAATATAGCGGTCCTTATATCTTGTGTTAAGAATCAAAAGTTGGTTGAAAAAGAGCCAATTATTGGAGGAACATAATATAATTTGTTTTATTGAGAAATTGATGCCTTTCTCCATAGATTTGGGGGAGCAATAGTGTGCGCTTAAAAGTGACGGCAAAACATACTATTTACCCCGATTGCTTTTACGATTTCTTTTTAATAGAATGATGTGTCACGATCACAGCCGTCCATCGCACCCAACCCCGATCTGTCAATCACACTCAATCCTAATCGGCAGGCAAAGGGATGTGGTTGGATGCGATGCCATTCTGTTTAAAACATTAGGGATGTATAACATTGCGCATTAGCCGGCCAGTAAGTTGGGCCTGTGCAAAACTTAAGACTTTAATCATATGTCACAAAAATAGTCGTTTCAAACATGATGTATTGAATAAAAGCTGAAAAAATGGCCATTTTTGTGACCTTATTAAGTCGGGTAAAAAACGGCTAATATTCAGCACGAGTGTAAGTCGTGTTTTAAACATTATTTTTTTTTGAAGGGATTTTTTTTTTTGACTCTGCCTTGGATATAGTGAGAAGGACTGAGCGATAGTTTTCGCTAATGTTCTTGAAAAAGTAAGCAAAGTGCATGAGATACATGGTAGTGATTGAATATGCTTTGTGGGATTATCTTCTTATTGTCAAAGCCTAAGCTACGGTTTCAGATAAGTCTCCACTCTGATACTATAAGTTGAAAGGGGGAGAGAGAAGAATGGGAGAAATACAAGGAATATTCATACGCAAGAATATCATACAACAATGTTAAAACTGAAGAATATATTATATATCCTATATATGGTACAATGGTATATATAGACATGTGTTTCTACATTTCGATTCTCCAATGGTCGTCACACTTCGGAAGTTACCTTATACAATTAATATTGACGTTAAGGGTGTAAGCCGAGTGAATACGTATCAAGTATTGGCATATTCATATTAATATGCATATATTTTGGGCTATGGTAAGAAATATGTTTGATATAACGTCTAGTTTAGGCCATCTTTTTCATTTAGTCCTTCAATGGTTTTTTCTTTTGTTTGAGTCATTCAGGTGTCATTGCAAATTTTAAATGTCATCGATGAATCGTTAAGAATTAGTTTAGATATGACATCCTATTTTCAAGTTTCCTAAAAACGACATCTTCCAATGGAAATATCTTGCGTGTTGGTGTCTATTTTGAACTTACAATATACACTGTTACTCAAATAAGACTCATCTTCTAGATGAGTTAGGAATCCAATTTACGTTAGTGATAGTGTTGGTGCTCGAATTAGTTTTTGTTAAAGTATAGGTTTCTTAGGTTCCAACTAGCTTGACCAATATATGTAGACGAGCCCCCAAGTTCTTTGAGTTAATGTTTGAATAAAAAGTTAATTTTTAGCTTCTTTTCTTCTCCTCTACTCTTCACCTTTTTTTTTTTTAATATTCTTTGTAGTCTTTGCCCATTGCTTATGAACTTAAAATTCTTTGTACTAATTGAATTTGGAGATAAATATCCATATTTGATGCAAACAAATATGAACACAAATCAGATATAATCAATAACCCTATTAGGTGAAAATGAATCTGTATACAGATAAGAAATTGATAACAACCTTATTTAGTAAAATGTATTCAAGGTACAAATTAATTAAAAACCATATCCTATTTGTACAGTTGGATTAATTGTACCAAGAGCATGGATTACTGGCTCCAACTTTTCTCGTTCTCAGATGGATCCATGTTGGTGCTCAACTTGATGAACTTTCATTGTTTACTTCTAGTCTAGAGAGAACAAAATCCCAATATACTAACACATGAAAATGTTGCTAGGTAGTTTAGCTCCACTTCGAAGAAGAAAAAAGGTTTCCACCTTATCTTCGAATGAAGTACTAATGAACTTGTGGGAAATTATGTACAATTGAACTTGTGTGAAACTATGATATTGACTCTTCGTAAACCTGCTACGAGATCAAGATGACATTGGGAGGGTTGTGCTAGCGATATGTTATGTACTAGTGCCTTGTGTACAAAATGAACATGCATCAGGTTTCGTGATTGGACTATACCCTGGTTTGAGGTTCGTCCGAACCCGAACCGGTTCCCCCAAAGCAGTTCAAATTTTGGCCTATCAGAACCACCAAATGCAAATTATGTCTCCAAATTGAGTCTGATTCAAATTTGGTTCATATAATCATTCTATTAGATTGAATGATATATTTGTAATTCATAGTTTTCCAGAATTCATATATCACAAGATTTCAATCTGAAACAGCTGATTCAGGCCCGAATCAAGTGATTCAAATTTCAGACCCTATTTTCTGATTTCTTTTTCTGATATTTTTATATTTTGGGTCAAAGTAGCCAAACTGATCGAAGCGAACCCGAACCCGAATTCTAAAGCCTTGCACTATACACCAATGTTACCAAGTCGCAAGTCGGGAAAAAGTCGGCAAGGCAAAAAAATGAAAAAAGAGAAAAAAGATAAAAAAAATCGGGAAAAAATTGGTAAATTATTTAATAATTAGAAATATGTATTCTAACATTTTTTTTGAGCAATATATCATGTATACATCATTTGGGAAAAAGACAAAAAAAAAACTCGTAATTCGTGATTAATATGTGTAATTCATGATTTATTCAAAAATCCCGACTCTTTGAAAAAGTCGTGACTTATTCCCATAGCAAACGTTTGGGGAATAAGTCGCGATTAAAACACGACTTTTTCAAAAAGTCGGCGATTTTGGTAACACTTCTATACACTATATAGGACTATACACTATTGGATGTGTGACATAGCCTCTTTATGATGTGTCATGTAATTGTATGTTTTCAGATCCATGCCTAATAAAGTTTGGTTTCACATCTCCAACTTTTCTTGGAGAAAGTAGGGACTTCACAACTTAACATTATTAGTAGAGAGCTCTTGACAAGAACTAGCTAGGCTGTGACTTACTCAATTGGAGCCCTGATCAATAGGAATTGTTGTGAACAAGTTTTTCTGTTTTAAGACAATTTTGCTAGAACAGCTGCCCTAAGCAGATTATTTTGCTAAATATATATAACATGCACATGTTTGACATTGTTGTTTCAATATCCTATGTCTTGTCTCTTATGTTAATCCTCAAATTTCCATCAGATTTTCTGCTATAATATTTTGGATGTTTTAATTTGGCTTATGCTTCTGATCCTTGTAACTTAATGGTGCTATTACTATACATAAAAATGTTAACTTATAGTTGCCTTTGCCATACAGGTAAGCATTTACCCATCTGTTAAAGCACCTGTCGAAATCTCTATGCAGGTAGCTTTATTTATTTACGTATCAATTTTCTAGGTAAATAGTGACATTTAATTATATGGACATATATGGGTACTACACTAGGAACCATGGACACTTCCCCAGGCCCCCCGTACCCGTGTCGGACACCGACACTCGCCGGACACGCATGTGCCGTGTCCCACGTGCTTTCGAAAGCCGGACACTCCTTGGACACTCACCGGAAAAACACCAGACATGACGGGCTGACGGACTGTTCGATATAGGGTTGGGTCACAAGCTATTGTGATTCAGTTTTGGCTTCAACCAATCTGATCCTTCGAGGTTATAACCTCAAAGGATCATATAGGGTGAAACCAAAACTGAATTGCAGCCGTTCTTTTGCATGCCATTTGGGTCTGAGTGTGATTCACTTGTCAGGCTGGTTGTAACGGACGGTTACAATTCAGTTTTGGCTTTAACTACATGATAGCACAAGGAGAACATGACCTTATAATGGGAAGAGTTTCAACACTACCTTCCACCCCCTACCCACCCCCCCTGCTGTGCAGCGTGAATCAGTGTACTGGAAAACGCGTTGTGCACTGGGTCCCACTCTGGTTAGTCACTGTCAGTTTTTGCATAGTGTGTCATCCAACGTGCTGATTGGCGCTGCACAGCAAGAACTCACTGCAAAGGTAGTGTTGAAAACTTGAAATTTTTCCATCTTACAACATGAGTACAATAAAGTTATGCATTGATATCGAGATACAATGACAGGCCTTAGGCTAGTAGATATCCAATGTCATCTTCCATTAGGTTATTAGAGGACTCCCTTGAGGTTTGATTTATCCTTTGGTAGGTGCTGAATACACAGGTTCACTCCCTTAGGGCCTCTGAGGCTCTTACAAACCCATACAATACTCCAAGGACCGGAAGTTCTAATTATGATGCCATCAATGCTCATCTTGGAAGACAATTTGTGGGACATGATTATATTAGCCAAGGACATTAGACCATAATGGACACAAAGCAGAAAAGACTTCAGCTTATGATTAGGGTTATTTGAAGAAGTGGAACAACCAAATTTACCAACCAATTATACCTGATTTGCAGTGCGAACTAGTAATTACTTCATCATCATCCAACTCGTAACCTATCAAGATGGGGTGACTATAGGGAAGAAAGACTAGTTTTCCAAGCTCCTGTCAACCTAACTTCAGCACTCTAGAATTGATGTCGAAAAAACTGACCAAAATAACTTAGCAAGAGAGTGGCATAATGCCAAGAAACCTAAGGCCAAGACCTATCCTGTTGGTTTCGCAGTTTATGCTCATGCAATTAGGGAGCAACCCTCCAAGGCTGCCTTAGACTATTAGTTAGACAAAGCTGGTAGTAGGCAAATTTGATATAGGAAATTGCCTTCATCTGTGGCACAAATAATGAGGCATAGAGCTGAAACAAACAACATTCCCATTCAATGGTTCCATTAGTCTCTCAAAAATTCAATATGGCAACATCCATCGCATGGCCAATTTGTTGAGGAAGCGATGACATGCAAACCTAGCAAGGTCTCAAGTAAATTGTCAGGAGATCTGTAATGCTTGCATGCGAAAGATTGAAAGAATTTTTGCAATAGTTCGTACTCCTAATGAGATTTTAATTTTGGATTTGTCCTGGACAAATTTGAAATTATATCGTTATTATTGTCATTTATTTTTGGGGGACCTAGTGATAAGTCCTTGACAAGAGATCAGATTTAGCTAAAGGATAGACAACCATGTGGACAAAAATACCCCTAACTGCACTTTAAATTTTTATTTCATGCCACTCCTTTCTAAAACTAAATGGAATCCTAAATCCTAAGATCTATAAACCATTGCATGAATCCTAGATCTAGAAATTTTAAACCTAAACCTAAATCCTAAGATCTATAGGCCATTGCCTAAACCCTAGACCTAGATCCTAAACCTAACCCCTCTGCCGCCCGTGGCTTCTCACCTCCGCAGCTTGCTGCCGCCGCCACCTCCGCTGCTCTTGCCCATCTCTACCACCGCTGCACGTGCCCGCCTCCGCCATGGATGCTCGAGTGAGATGGGAGAAGGACCGGATGAGGATTATTTCGGGATTGTGAAAAAAAATCGGTATTTTTAGTTAACCGAAATGTTAATCCCAGGAACCTTAGGCTAATCGCATCTTATGTCGTTCCTTTAGACTAATCGCATATGTTGTCAGAAACCTTAGCCACATTAACCCTTTTATTTTTCATGGGAAAAACTTATATTATTTTGAGGCTTCATATGACCCTTGTGATTGAACATCTTATAAATTTCTTGTGGGCAGTAGAAGTATGGTGTCTTTGTTGGTCTTGCTTTTATTTTAAATTCTATAAATAAAACAAGAAATTCTGAAGTTTGTTCAACCCTAATTAAAGTATATGTCTACGAATCTTTGCTGTATCTTACAACCCTGCATTGTTGGATGTTAACAGGCTTCCTCGGGGGACTACATACTGTGGAACACATTGGGACGATGCCCTTTTGTCGCCGTCCCAAACAATCAACAATGATTTGAACCCTGATTTCAGTATCATTTTCAGTTAAGATAAATAAAATGCAGACCCTTTTCTGTATGTGTGTGTGTGTGTGTGTGAGAGAGAGAGAGAGAGAGAGAGAGAGAGAGAGAGAGAGAGAGAGAGAGAGAGAGAGAGAGAGATTGTGTATTTCTGTTTGTGTGGGGAGTACCACCATCTTTGCATCCTTTTGCTGGGATCTATGTTTCATCCTCTCTGTAAGATATACTTGGGTGCATGAATTTGCGGCAAAATACTATCATTGTTGATATCAGATAATGTATTGCTCACACAATGTCCGTGTTGCCCGGAAGTCCAGACATTCAGAGGTCAGGGGTTCACTAGTTGTTAGCTTGAAGCTGTATGTAACTGACCAAACAATACAAATGTTAATGTGCCGATGGTACTTGATGATGCTTTAACAGTGCTCTAATTTTGTTCAAGGACTGTTTACAAATCGACCCCTACAATCTTCTATATTTACATATAAATACATGTCAAATTGATATTTACATATAAACCCCTTAAATCATGCGCACGTTACTTATCGACCCTTGCAGTAAATTGATATCCAAAATAAGGAATAGTCATGGAATATTTTGTTATTTGGTTATTATTTTAATATTCTAAGGGGAGATCAATTTATCCTAGGTTTTAAATACCTATACTAACATGGACCAAATCTGAACTCTTTTCACTTTGGAGGGGTATTTAGAAAATTTAGGTAAAAGGAATAAGGGTAAAATGAAAATTACTCATTTTTGGGGTATTTGGGGAATTTAGGTAAAAACAACTCATTTTTGGATGTGAGCTAACTACAGTTGTTGATAAGTCAGGTTTGGATGATTTGAGGGGTTTATATGTAAATATCGATTTTGCAGTGTCTTATATGTAAATAGAGGATTTTTGGGGTCGATTTGTAGAAAACTCTTTATTTTAAATGATAATTTTTGACTCCTTCAGAGATCAAACCAAAGCCATATAGGGTTTATCCATAGTTAGTTTGACTAATTAGTTCAAATTTTCACAATATTTGGAGTAGCAATGTGTAAAAGTAAGATGAGCACTTGCCAACAAGATTTATCCAGGAGAATGTTTGACGAGGTTTTTACCGAAATGGCCACCAACTCTCAACTATTGTTGAGAATGGACCCCGTCAAAAAATCTGCACGAAAATGGCCACCAGCACGTGGGAAACAGGTCGCACGGTGACACTAAACAGGTAAAAAGACATATTGACCCTTACCACTGTAAAAACCTATCTCGGCTGGGTAACTTGGTTTCTTACGAGTTTTGAGAGAAAATCGAGCCTTTCGTCTTGTTTTCGTCACGAACAACCTTCGTCGAGGCTGCGTCCGACAACCTCCAACTCAACCGGCTGCGTCGTCGTGGCTGGGTAACTTGGTTTCGCCGAGGCTGCGTCGTCGAGGGTTCATCTTCGAGGGTTCATCGTCGAGGGTTTGTCACGATCAACCGTCGTCGAGGGTTCGTCGGACCGGCGTCAACGTCAACAGTCGCTGAGGCTTCGTCGTTGAGGCTTCGTCGCTGAGGCTTCGTCTTTCAGGCTTCGTCGGATTTGCCAAGGTATGCTCTATAGACCCAAATCCTTAGCCCTATATTTCTGCCAGGGACTGGCTTTAAACTGTGAGACGAAAATCAGACGAAATAACAACTTTCGTCTAGTTTTCGTCGCCGTAAATTACAGTCAGTTCTGGCAGAGACTGGCTATGGCCTGTGTGACGAAAACCGGACGAAATAACAAATTTCGTCTAGTTTTTGTCGCCGATAAATCACAGTCAGTTCTGGCCGAGACTGGCTATGGCCTGTGTGACGAAAATCGGACGAAATAACAATTTTCGTCTAGTTTTCGTCGCCAAAAAATCACAGTCAGTTCTGGCAGAGACTGGCTGTGGTCTGTTTGACGAAAATCGGACGAAATAACAAATTTCGTCTAGTTTTCGTCGCCGAAAAATCACAGTCAGTTCTGGCAGAGACTGGCTATGGTCTGTTTTGACGAAAATCGGACGAAATAACAAATTTCGTCTAGTTTTCGTCGCCGAAAAAGCACAGTCAGTTCTGGCAGAGACTGGCTATGGTCTGTTTTGACGAAAATCGAACGAAATAACAAATTTCGTCTAGTTTTCGTCGCCGAAAAAGCACAGTCAGTTCTGGCAGAGACTGGCTATGGTCTGTTTGACGAAAATCGGACGAAATAACAAATTTCGTCTAGTTTTCGTCGCCGAAAAAGCACAGTCAGTTCTGGCAGAGACTGGCTATGGTCTGTTTGACGAAAATCGGACGAAATAACAAATTTCGTCTAGTTTTCGTCGCCGAAAAAGCACAGTCAGTTCTGGCCGTGACTGGCTATGGTCTGTGTGACGAAAATCGGACGAAATAACAAATTTCATCTAGTTTTCGTCGCCGAAAAATCACAGTCAGTTCTGGCAGTTCTGCCCGAGACTTGCATTGAGCTGTGTGACGAAAGTTGGACGAAAATTGGATGAAATTACAAATTTCGGCTATGTTTCGTTGCCGAAAAGTCACAGTCAGTTGACAAATTCTTTATCTGTATCCATGGACTAATGGAAGAATATTTTGTTCAATATAGAAACTGAGAGATCAATTCTCTTCAAACAAAGCTTACAGTATTTTCGTATTTGGAGAATAACTAATAGTAGTTTCGTTCATATTTTATGTATTGTTTCGTCCACATATCATCCAAATTTTCATCATATATATATTTTGTTTACAGATGGTGAAGAGAAACCGTGGTCGTGGGCGTTCTCGTGGAAGTGGTGATAGGGACCCTGCTTCTTGTTCTATAATTACACAACCTATTGAAGTAAAGAAAAAGAAAAGAAAGATAGAAGAGGGAGAGAATGTTGAAGAAAAGAAAGTGGGCACGGAGCTAAGTGAAAGATTAAGGTATTTTGGTAAAGCTTCTGCAAGGAATAGCATTAAATACCTTAATGAAATTGAGGAGCACTTCAAGGCAATGGATACAAAAAACAATTCTACAGATATGATGGATAGGATGAAAATGAGTTGTTTTGGTTTCTTATTTGATTGGAGACGCGGTGCACGAGCTATGATTTCCCCAAGTGTCATTCATTATTTGTGGCAAAGACACTTAGGTGGTCTGAAGTTTGATTTGGATGGCCAGACTATTTCCTTCTCTCCGTTGGAGTTTTCTTTAGTTTCTGGACTCCGGTTTTGTCTTGGGCCTCCTCCTTCGATGCTAGAGATAGGGTCAGACAACTTGAGAAGCAGATACTTTCCACGCGGGGCTACTCAGGCCTCCTTAATGTCTTCAATCATAGCAACTGCAGTTCCAGATGATGCAATAAAACTTTCTTTGGTACTTCTTTTGGAAAGTGTCATTCTTGGGAGCAACAAGAATGTCAACGTACCGGAAAGATATTTGAGATTGGTGGATGATCTGGACGGTTTCAATAGCTACCCTTGGGGTAACCTCTTTTATAGCAATATTATATCTGGGCTTGAAGGTGCAGTAAATGTTACTAAGTGGCCACCAAAGTATAATATTTTTGGATGCATGTACATTTTACAGGTATTATTCTATACATAAACAATTCATAGTATCTATTGTTTGATATTTGTATTAATTTTTCTTTAATTATTTGCTACAGGCATGGGCATTCGAACGGATTCCCCAACTGGGGAGTGTATGTGCCATGATGCTTGAGCATCCAAGATGGCCGAGATTACTCAATTGGTATGACATAAGAGTAACGTCACACCAAAGAATAAATAATATTGTGAATTCAAATAAAGTAAGTATATGAGTTTTTAATTGCTTAGATTAAAGTAATAGATGCATCGTATAATTATTAATTTTTTTGTCTGAATGTATTAATAGGCTCAGATTTTGAAAGAGCTGACTCTCACAGAAGAGGAGAAGACAAATGATCTGCTGCAAAACCTATTTGATGCTGAGGCTTCTCCCTTCGAAGGCAATCAGCTGTTGTTGACTGCACCGGAAGCTTTTGACAGATCCGATGAAGTGAAGTTTGAGGAAAGATTCTCCTCACTTGAGGAGAAATTTGAAAAAAAATTATGCTCACTTCAGGAGAAGTTTGAGGAAAGATTCTCCTCACTTGAGGAGAATTATGCAAAGATGATATCCTCAATAGAAGAGAAATGTCAAAGGAAGATCTCCTCAATTGAGGAGAAATATGAAAAGAAGATCTCCTCACTTGAGGAGAGAGTTGGAGAACTATTATGCATCATTGCAGAGAGTCAGGTAAACCAATAACGATTCCTATGTATTCTATAATTATTTGCTTTTTGTATACGTATGCATTAACTATATGTTTATCTTTAACGGTATGTACAGAAGGAGAAGGACAAGAAGAAGGAGGATGAGGAGGAGAAGAAGGAGGAGGAGGAGGAGGAGGAGGAGAAGAAGGAGAATGAGAAGAAGAAGGAGGATGAGGATGAGGATGAGGATGAGGAGGAGAAGGAGAAGGAGAAGAAGAACGAGAAGAAGGAGGAGGAGGAGGAGGAGGAGGAGGAGGAGAAGGAGAAGGTGAAGGAGGAGAAAAAGGAAAAGGATAAAATGGAGAAGGAGAATGAGAAGAAGGAGAAGGATGATGAGGAGGGAGACGAGGTAGTGGTGGAGAGGGTTACATTCAAAGGTTTAACATCACAGCGGTTGAAGAAACCGGGTCGAAAAATAAGCTCTCCATACACCACCTACAAAAAGAAAAAATTTCTCCGTAAGGAAATACAAGAAGAGGAGGTCGTTGACGTAGAAAAATCGATAAGAAGACTTTCGTCTGAAGAGAGAGAGACAATGATAGCTTTTCTTGATAACAACAGAAATAATTTATAAGTATAGTCACTATATAATCTATTTTTGAATGATAACATATTTTGCCTCTTAGTAATTAATTGGATAATTATCAATATAGGCCTGAAGTTGTAATTGATGGGTTCATTATAACCCCTTACTTAATTAACAACCTATATGAGCGCACATCATGGGTGATGAGCGAGGTGAGTTTATATCAATTATTTTTTTTGATATATCTCGATATGTCATATTCAATCGTTTAAAACTTTATATTGTTGCAGCACATTGATGTATATATGTACTTACTTGAAGAGCGTATGTTAAGGAATAAGACCAGTACAACATTCACCATTTCTTTGGCTAGGACATATTCTTGGGTATATCTCTCATTCTTAATAGTATTTGTATAAAAATTTTTCTCACAATTCAATAAATATTTATTATTCATTTTTGAATTGCAGATATTATGTCAAACATGCTATAAGGAATGGAAGAACTTTGTACAAAGTTACGATGGAAGCAACCTAGATAAAGATCACCTTATGTATGCCTTCATTGCATCATATTGGTGGCCCAAAGAATTCGGCAGTCCTCTCAAAAATGATAAAGGGGATATCATTCCGTTATGGAAGTGTTCATACGTAATAATCCCTATCAATGAAGAAAACCAACATTGGTATCTTGGGATTCTTCATATGCAGGATAGACAATTAGTTTTGATAGACTCTCTTTATAGTGACCCTGTTTCTAAGTATAGGAAAAAAGGTAGAAGCATTTTTAGAAATTCTACCAATGTTTTTAAATTTTTTGGGAGATGAAAATGCATTACAGGGTGCAAAATGGATAAGCAAGAATGGTAAAGATCATCCTAGGCAAAACAATGGGTAAGTTTTTATTACGAAATGCTGATAATAAAATATTAGTCCTTTTATACAACTAACAATTGTATATGTTATATAGGTTTGATTGTGGCGTATTTTTGATGTCTTTTGCCAATTATTATAGCTGCAACAAAAAGTTCGATTTCAGTCAAGTATAATATTCAGTTGTTTGCAATGTAATATTCAGTCAGTTATAATATTCAATAATTACACTTGCAATCTAATTGTTTAAATTTATAGCTTGATATGACCTCATTTCGAATGCGAATTGCATATCAAATTTTGCATCAATATGTAGATTGAAGGGCCATGACGATTGGGATGACTCGATGCATCAAAGAACTTGTTAATTGTTAGAATTTGTAATTTGTAATATGTTGTTCTTTGTTGTAATTTGTAATGGAAGGGCTATGACTGAAGGAATGACTCGATGATTTGGAAGTTGGATCAAAGTTATTTGTAATTTGTTGAAATTATTAATGGAAGATATGTTGTTTGTAATGGTTGGAAGTTGGATCAAAGTTATTTGTAATTTATTGTTGTTTGTAATGGAATGATATGTTGTTTGTAATTTGTTGGAAGTTGGATCACAGTGAAATTTGTAATGGAATGATATGTTGTTTGTAATGGAATGATATATTGTTTGTAATTTGTTGGAAGTTGGATCACAGTGAAATTTGTAATGGAATGATATGTTGTTTGTAATGGAATGATATGTTGTTTATACTTTGTTGGAAGTTGGAATGATATGTTATTTGTAATTTGTTGTAATTTGCATCACAGTGAAACATGCTAGAGACTGCCCATACAACCTGTTAAAATATAGACGAAATTCGGACGAAATAACAAATTTCGTCTATGTTTCGTCGAAGAAAAATTACACAATCAGGCTAACCGAGACTGTCTTTGGGCTGTGAGACGAAATCAGGACGAAATAACAAATTTCGTCTATGTTTCGTCGAGTTTTCGTCTAGTTTTCGTCCTAAAAAAATCACAGTCATTTCTGCCAGATACTGGCTTTTGGTTGTGTGACGAAAATCGGACGAAATACCAAATTTCGTCTAGTTTTCGTCGCCGAAAAAGCACAGTCAGTTTTGGCCGAGAGTGGCTATGGGCTGTGTGACGAAAATCGGACGAAATACCAAATTTCGTCTAGTTTTCGTCGCCGAAAAAGCACAGTCAGTTCTGGCCGAGAGTGGCTATGGGCTGTGTGACGAAAATCGGACGAAATACTAAATTTCGTCTAGTTTTCGTCGCCGAAAAAGCACAGTCAGTTCTGGCCGAGAGTGGCTATGGGCTGTGTGACGAAAATCGGACGAAATACCAAATTTCGTCTAGTTTTCGTCGCCGAAAAAGCACAGTCAGTTCTGGCCGAGAGTGGCTATGGGCTGTGTGACGAAAATCGGACGAAATACCAAATTTCGTCTAGTTTTCGTCGCCGAAAAAGCACAGTCAGTTCTGGCCGAGAGTGGCTATGGGCTGTGTGACGAAAATCGGACGAAATACCAAATTTCGTCTAGTTTTCGTCGCCGAAAAAGCACAGTCATTTTTGGCCGAGAGTGGCTATGGGCTGTGTGACGAAAATCGAACGAAATACCAAATTTCGTCTAGTTTTCGCACAGTCAGTTCTGGCCGAGAGTGGCTATGGGCTGTGTGACGAAAATCGGATGAAATAACAAATTTTGTCTAGTTTTCGTCGCCAAAAAAGCACAGTCAGTTCTGGCCGAGACTGGCTATTGGCTGTGTGACGAAAATCGGACGAAATAACAAATTTCTTCTAGTTTTCGTCGACGAAAGTTGGACAAAAATTGGACGAAATCACAAATTTCTTTTATGTTTTCTTTCTCTATAATTTTTGTTCACTCTAATGTTTATCTCTCTATAATTTCTTCTCTCTATAATTTTGTCTCTATAATTTTTTTGTCTCTATAATTTTTTTTCTCTCTATATTTTTTCTCTCTCTACAAATTTCGTCTATTTTTTCTCTCTCTATAATTTTTGTTCACTCTAATTTTTATCTCTCTATAATTTTTTCTCTCTATAATTTTTCTCTCTCTATAATTTTTTGTCTCTATAATATTTATTCTCTTTCTATAATTTTTTCTCTCTCTATAATTTTTTTTCAATCTATAAATTTTTTCTCTCTATATAAAATTTTCTCTCTGAGTATTTTTTTTCTCTCTATAATTTCTCTCTCTATATTTTTTATCTTCTCTCTATGTCATTTCCACTCTCTATGATATTTTCTCTCTATGTAATAGGAGAAGCAGAAGATATCCAATGTTCTTCTAAGATCAGTTTGCACTTTTTTCCTGCGCCATGAACTCCAAATAGAGGAAGCGAAGAAATACCAAATAAGATCAGTTTTCAAACTGAATAACTTCTTAAATGCAAAATCTTAAGAAATGTCATTACATTACAAACTTAAGATATGTCATTACATTACAACATTCGAGACATGCAATACTCCAGAAATATAATTACAATAGAGTTCCCCCTCACATATCATTACAATCACCTTCATTCATATTACAATGAATATAAATAGAAAGACCATCATAGCCAAAAGTGCTCCTAACATACAAAACCCACACTCCCGAGTGGTAAACTTAGGAGCGGGAGGGACAAAAGAGACGCAATCCGAAGGTGCATGACGCTTGCTATCCAAAGGGATATCATGATGTTTATCAGGAGGGACATGCTCGCTTTGGAACTTGGATAAGTGACCTTCAGCCTCCTCCAAGGAACGGAATAAACGATACCACATAGTATTTATTTTCCATAGGTACGATACCTGTATAATCATGTCATTCAATAAGTTTTATAAATGTTGAAAAAAAATACAGAAATTAAAAACAAGAATATATATCATAATATGCATATATAACAACAAGTAATCATAGTGATTTTAATAATTCAGTCAGACATGTTATAATGACTGGAAGAAGTATGTGTAAAGTTATAAAGGGAACAAGTAAAAAAATATGATACCTTTACTCTGTAATAATAGGAAAGTTACATGATTTTTTATTATGTCCAGAACGTTTACATCTAGCACATTTGACAGTCCGGCGTTCCTCACCCTGTGAGAGAATTCTTTTTTTCTTTGGCCTTCCCGCTGTTTTTTTTCCAATGGGTGGGATTAGTTTATTAGCTGATTGAATACTTTCTGGGGTCTTCCACTCACTTTTATCAGCAACTGGATATATAGATTCTGCATAGGTTGCCCTGTAGTTATCCGCTGTATAGTAGTGTGCACAAAATAGATAAGGATCTATCTTATACTGTGCAATTCCGGCTAATGCATGTGAACATGGCATGGCCATCACATCAAATTTACGGCATGTGCATTTTCGATTGCTTAAAACTACATGATCACAATATTGTATAGATCTGACCATATACTCATCGAGATTAATAGGATGACACGCTGTGCCACGAGCTCTATCCATATCTCCGGTTAGCTGATTTTCTGCCCATTTTGTTAGTTTTGTTGTCAAAGTTGTTACCGTATTTCTTCGTTTGAACCATAAAAGTTGGAGCTTTAACCGATATTGCTCCAAAATCATAGTGATGGGTAGTTCTCTGATATCTTTTAGGACACTATTGTAACTTTCAGAACCATTTGTGGTTATAATATTATACCTTCTGCGTGTGAAATACGCTGTAGTCCATTTTGCTGGCTCAATTTCTCGTAACCAGTCATGTGCATCTTCATTCATGTGCTTTATAGTTTCCATCACTTGATGAAACTTTGATTCTCTTGTTGCCTTTGCAGCTGTATAAAAGTAAGAGTATAATCTTTGTTGTTTGAATTTGGCATACATGTTTTGCGAAATATGGAACGCACAATAACCATGTACAGCATCCGGAAAGACAATAGGAACTTGAGCCAATAAAGCCTTGTGTCGGTCGGATATAATAACCAAATCATTAACTTGACCCAAGCTGTCCCGCAGTTGTGTTAAGAACCAATTCCAACTTTCATTGTTCTCCGATTCACCAATCCCAATAGCCACGGGAAATATATGATTATCTCCATCCAAAGTGGTTGCAATAAATAAAGTACTTTTGTACTTGCCTTTTAAATGAGATCCGTCAACGGCTATTACTGGTCTTAGATTTTGTCTTTGAAAACTACGTAAACATGGACCAAGAGCCATAAAAACAGCCTTAAATCTGTCTCCTTCCCTTAAAATATTAGTGATGGTTCCAGGATTATTTTGTGCAACTTCATGACAATATGCTGGAAGAATTACATACGAGTCCTCGTATGAGCCTCTTAAAAGAGCAATTGCCATCTCCCTTGCCAGCCATGCTTTTCGATAAGTGATCTGCACACCAAATTCTTGTTGCACATCACATATAATTGCTTTGGGAGAGTACAATACATGTGCTTCTATTCGAGCTTTCACAAAATCACATATCAACTTGCTTGTAGCTTGTCGATGATCAATTCCATGCTGCGGCAATGAGCAGTTGTGTAGGCCTAGGAAAGTAATTTTGAAAACATCACACCCTTTTTGTCTACTTGCACGTAATCTCCAACTGCAATTTTCTCTTTTACATTTTAATGTATATCTTGTTCTGTTGGACTTCATCACCTTGTACTCAGTGTTTGTAAATAAAGCATTCTTCTGTACCATCTTGATCAATGTGTCTTTATCTATAAACATCTGATTAGGATAAAGTTGTTGATAATCATCTTTTACTTCAACAGCAATAGGGAATTCGTTAGGTACGTATTTGTCTTCATAAACCAAAACCGAATCAGGTATTGAAGACTTACGTTCATCGTTTTCCATCCAACTACTGCTGGCAAAACACTCTTTCTGGCTATGTCTCAGTGGTACTTCTTTCTTACTTCTTTGTTTTTTAGTCTTACTTCCTTCTTGCTTACAGATAATATCATTATCCTTCAGCTGACTATTCTGTTGAGTGTGCTTTGGAGATACTACCATATCCGCAGGAGTGTCAATGAATAATTCCTCCAATACATGACAACCAGCAGGCTTCTAGTTAAGATCTATAGATAATTTTGCATCTCTTCTTGATCCCTGCTGATCGTCATCTATATTCACCTTACTGGGCATATATTATTTAAAAACATATAAGTACATGAACTAATTAATCATCAGAATTACAATATAAGATATTTGAAAAAATTATTCATACCTTCTG
Source organism: Chamaelirium japonicum (assembly GCA_947650365.1). Classification (NCBI taxonomy): domain Eukaryota; kingdom Viridiplantae; phylum Streptophyta; class Magnoliopsida; order Liliales; family Melanthiaceae; genus Chamaelirium; species Chamaelirium japonicum. The sequence goes on along the minus strand of OX393560.1, from coordinate 38,574,191 downwards.
TCATTCATAACAATGTCAAATAATAGAGGGTTGTCTTCAGGTTTCTCCACACTCTTGTACTCAATACGTTGACTGACATCTAGTGTGCATGGTACAAAACTGAAATCCTCGCCATAATTAATATCAATCTTTTCATCCGTATGCAAATCTCCAACACCGAATGATGACGATATCGAACAATGAAGCTCCGATGACGTCGAGATATTTTTTAAGTCAACGGGAGGGGTAACTACACAAGGTGTTTTACGAGACACCTGTGTCGTTTCTTTCAACTTCCTCTTACTACCGAGTGGTTCGATTTCAATCGACCTGTCAATAGATCTCGGATTTTTCAGCACTCTGCTTATCAGCAATGGGACATTGCTATTATTGGCTCGGATGTTATGGGCAATAAATACTGCAACATCATTATCATCCACAATTTCGGCAGGAGGACATGCAAGTGTACTTGGATATAAAACCTTCATTGTGATTTCATACTCTTTGAGACTATCATTTGTAATCTTATAAATTTCCTGAAGAAGACAGTCAAAATCCGATTTTGTAGATAAAATGATACTTTTAGTTCTTCCACCCCTGTACTCGTATTTTTCTTTCAAATATAACAATTCACCATCGTAACAACAAAGTATCGGTAATGTTGAATCCATATTTCAAATCCCTGTTAGCATAGAATCACAATATCAAAACTCAGCAATATAAAATTTGATATCAAATATGAATCATTTTATCGATTTCATCACTTTTTCATCACTTTTTTATCCTACAATGTGATGTTACTATTTTAAGCATAGAACCACAATATCAAAACTCAACAATACCAAATTTGATACCAAAAATTAATCATACGTATCCAATACATACTAGACTTATCACGACCAATACATACTAGACTCATCACGACCAATATAATATAAATTCAGCTAATTTTGTCGATTTCATCCCTTTTTCGTCCTAACCATAATGATGAATAGCCAATTTTATCAATTTCGTTTATTTTTCTTCCATCTTTCGTCCTAAAATGTGCTGTTAATATTCAACTACTTTTTGTTGATTTTGTTCCTTTTTCTCGATTGGTTATTGTTGTTAATGAAATCATAAAGTAATCAAATACAATGAAGAAGTTAATCAAACATATATGAAAAAAATCACAAAGCATGGAGGTGAAGTATAGGAGTCGTTGAAAGGGGGTGAAGTGTAGGACTCATCACGACCAATATAATATAAATTCAGCTAATTTTGTCGATTTCATCCCTTTTTCGTCCTAACCATAATGATGAATAGCCAATTTTATCAATTTCGTTCATTTTTCGTCCATCTTTCGTCCTAAAATATGCTGTTAATATTCAACTACTTTTTGTTGATTTCATTCCTTTTTCTCGATTGGTTGTTGTTGTTAATGAAATCAAAAGTAATCAAATGGTACAATGAAGAAGTTAATCAAACATATATGAAAAAAATCGCAAAGGATGGAGGTGAAGTATAGGAGTCGTTGAAAGGGGGTGAAGTGTAGGAGCCGTCGAAAGGGGGTGAAGTGAAGGAAGACTCACGGGATTTGATGATCGCCGTTGAAATGGGTGTCCGTCTCTCAGTTGCCGTCGAAAGAGGTGGAGGAAGCTGCCGTCCAAATGAGGGAAGTGAAGGGCAACTCAATGGGAGCTAGGGTTTTAGTAGTAAAGTAAAAGGGTAGTTAGGTCCCAAAGAGTTTTCAGTGGCCATTTTCGTGCAGATTTTTTGACGGGGTCCATTCTCAACAATAGTTGAGAGTTGGTGGCCATTTCGGTAAAAACCTCACGTTTGACAAGCACAACATATGCTAATAGTTTTGGATGTGTATATTAATAGAAAGAACACAAGAAAAAAGTTAAAATAAGTCCAAAAATAAGGTGATGAAAATGAAAAGTAAATGATATGACATTGTTTAAAGGGGTGTAAGTAGATTGGGAGAATTTGGTCTTCGAAAATACATCAAATATGAAGTGGGACCAGATGTCAAACTGTATTAATAGAATTGCTAGAGAAGTTCGTGGGGATACGATATATACTTGGTAGTGAAATAATGAGATCAAAATGACAATCAAGGAAAAATATTATACTTTAAAAAATAACAAAAAACATAAGACATGGAAGACTTGGAAATGGATAAAAACCTATGAAGGATGTAAAAAGCTAGTTAGTAACGCTAAGTTTGTAGTTTTTGATAACTTGTATAATAAACGAGTCTCCAAGGAAAGTGAGAAAGAAATTTACAAATTAGTTAGAATCAGAGAAATTAAAGCTAGAGATATAAATCAAGTTGGCACATCAAAAGTGAAGGAAAAACTATATTGGTGAAGGATATTGAGAATAAAGACAGATGAAAAAACCACTTTAATTAAATAATGTATACAAAACCCAATGGAGGAGTTTATATAGAGTAACCAATATCTAAGGGTTCACATGCCTAATATCGTTCAATTAAAATAGTTGAAGTGAAGAAGGCTTTGAAAAACCCCTCCACCATTTGCTTCTCAAAAAAAAAAGAAAGAAAGACAAACCCCTCCACCATTTGCTTCTAAAAAAAAAAAAGATATAAACCCTGTCCATCATGCCAAACTTCCGATGATCCTAGACCTTTAATTGGATCATGACATGCTTACAAGTGCCAAAAAAAAAGACCAAACACCAAAATTAGAAAATATTACTATAAATAAGAAAAGTGCACAAAAAAGGGTCTTCCTAAAAGATTTTGAGTTTGGAAGTCGCGGTTCATCTCGTAGGCATTAACTTCTTGTAGGGCTTATCATGCTATTTTTGAAAATAGGTCATAACAGCAATTGTGATAACCGAGCGGTTACACTCGTCCAAACTTTCGACTATCCTAAACCTCTAGGTGGGCCACGATTCGCTAAAAAGTGGTAAAAAATAAACATTCATTAAAATAAAAAATATTACTATAAATAGAAAAAGTGCTCGAAAAAGGGTATTCCCAAAAGATTTTGGCCTTGGATGTCACGGTTAATCCCGTAGGCATTAATTACCTCTCGTAGGGTTCGTTATGCCATTTTTAAAAATAGATCATAATAGCAAATATGCTAATCGAATGCAAAGTTATGCCCATTCAAACTTTCGACGATCCTATACCTCCAAGTTGGCCACGACGAGCTGAAAAGTGGCAAAAAAGACCAATCACCAAAACTAGAAATGTAACTATAAATAGGAAAAGTGTCTCAAAAGGAGTCTTCCCAAAAGATTTTGGTTTTGGAAGTTGCGGTTCATCCTGTAAGCATTAACCCCTTATATGGCTCGTCCTGCCATTTTTGAAAATAGGTCATAATAGTAAATACGTTAACCGAACACAAAGTTATGCTCGTTCAAACTTTCGATAATCCTTGACCTCCAAGTGGGCTACAATTTGCTAAAAAGCGGCAAGTAAAGGGCCAAACATCAAAACTAAAAAATATTAATATAAATATCAAAAGTGCCCAAAAAAGGGTCTTTCCAAAAGGTTGACTCTACATTCATACAAATGAATTAGAATGGTTATATTCGTATGAGTGAATTAGAATGGCTACATTCGTACGAATGAAATAGACTGGCTACATTCGTATGAATGAATTGGAATGGCTACATTCATCTGAATGATTTTGAATGTAGCCATTATAATTCATTTGTATGCTACATTCGTATAAATGAATTAGAATGGCTACATTCGTATTTCATTCGTACGAATGTAGCCAATCCAATTTATTCGTACGAATGTTGCTATTTTAATTCATTGGTACGAATGTAGCCATTCTAATTTATTTATATCAATGTAGTCCTTGTATCTCATTCATACGAATGTAACAATTCTAATTTATTCATACGAATGTGATTATTCTAATTCATTCGTACGAATTTAGTCATTCTAATTTATTCATATGAATATAGTCATTGTAATTCATTCGTACGAATATAGCCAAATTAAATAGAATGGCTACATTCGTATAAATAAATTAGAATACTACATTCGTTCGAATGAATTAGTATGAATGAATTAAAATGGCTACATTCATATGAATGAATTAGAATGGCTATATTCGTATGAATGAATTTGAATGGCTACATTCATACGAATGAATTAGAATGGCTATATTTGTACGAATGAATTAGAATGGCCATTCGTATGAGTGAAATAGAATAGCTACATTTGAAGGAATGAAATAGAATAACTACATTCGTACGAATGAATTAGACTGGCTATATTTGTATGAATGAATCAGAATGGTTACATTCGTATGAATGAATCAGAATGGCTACCTTCGTACAAATTAATCAGAATGACTATATTCGTATGAATGAATTAGAATGACCATTTATACGAACTAATTAGAATATCTACATCTGTACGAATGAATTAGATTGGATACATTCGTACGAATGAATTAGAATGGCTACATTCGTACGTATGAATGTGTCCATATTCATATAAATGGATTAGAGTTGCTACTTTCGTTCAAATGAATTAGAATGACCATACGTACGAATATAATATAATGGCTAAATTCATATGAATAAATTAGAATGGCTTAATTCGTACGAATGAATTAGAATTGAAAATAGAATGGCTATATTTGTATGAATGTAGCCATTCTAATTCATCATACAAATGTAGCCAGTCAAATTCATTCGTATGAATGTAGCCAATTAAACTAATTCTTATGAATGTAGACATTCTAATTTATTCGTACAAATGAATATGATGTACATATTCTAATTCATTCTTACAAATGTAGCCATTCTATTTTATTCGTATGAATGTAGTCATTCTAATTCATTCGTACGAATGTTGATAGTGCATTTCATTCGTATGAACGTACCATTCTAATTAATTCGTACCAATATTGCCATTCTAATTCATTCTAATTCGTACGAATGAATTAGAATGGCTACATTAGTACGAATGAATTGCTATATTCGGATGAATGAAATAGAATGTCTATATTCGTATGAATGAATTAAAATGGCTACATTCGTACGTATGAATTAGAAAGACTACATTCGTACGAATGAATTAGAATAGCTAAATCGTACGAATGAATTAGAATGACTATATTCGTACGAATACATTAGAATGGTATGGCCCTTTCTCGGGCACTTTTCCTATTTATTGTAACATTTTCTAGTTTTGATGTTTGGCCCTTTTTATCACTTTTCAATGGATAGTGGCAAACTTAGAGTTTGAGGATCGTCGAAAGTTTGGACGAGCGTAACTTTGCGCTCAGTTACTGCTTTTGCTATTACGACCTATTTTCGAAAATGGCATGACAAGGCCAATGAGGAATTAATTCCTACAGAATGAACGCAACTTTCAGAATGGCTACATTCGGTCGTACGAATGAATTAGAATGGATCCATTCTAATTCATTCGTACGACCCATTCTAATTCATTCGCACAAATGTATCCATTCTAATTCATTCGTACGATCCATTCAAATTCATTCGTACGAATTAGAATGGATCGTATGAATGAATTAGAATGGATTGTACCAATGAATTAGAATGGATACATTCATGCGAATGAATTAGAATGGATCGTATCAATGAATTAGAATGGGTTGTACGAATGAATTAGAATAGCCCGTACGAATGAATTAGAATGGCACGTACGAATGAATTAGAATGGATCGTGCGAATGAATTAGAATGGATCATGCGAATGAATTAGAATGGATCGTACGAATGAATTAAAATGGGTGATCATATGAATGAATTAGAATGTATACATTCGTGCGAATGAATTAGAATAGCTCGTAAGAATGAATTAGAATGGATCGTACGAATGAATTAAAATGGATCGTACAAATGAATTAGAATGGATACATTCACGTGATTGTAGATCATACGAATGAATTAGAATAGATCGTACGAATGAATTAGAATGGGTCGTACGAATGAATTAGAATAGCTCGTACGAATGAATTAGAATGGACTGTACGAATGAATTAGAATGGATCATACGAATGAATTAAAATGGATACAATCGTACGTATGAATTAGAATAGCTCGTATGAATGAATTAGAATTGTTCATACGAATGAATTAGAATAGCTCGTACGAATGAAATAGAATGGATCGTACAAATGAATTAGAATAGCTCGTATGATCCATTCTAATTCATTCGTACGATCCATTCTAATTCATTCACACTAATGTATCCATTCTAATTCATTCATACGATCCATTCTAATTCATTCGTACGAACCATTCTAATTCATTTGTACGAGCAATTCTAATTCATTCGTACGACCCATTCTAATTCATTCATATGATCCATTGTAATTCATTCATACGAGCTATTCTAATTCATTCGTATGACCCATTCTAATTCATTCGTACGATCCATTCTAATTCATTCGCATGATCCATTCTAATTCATTCGTACGATCCATTCTATTCATTCGCACGAATGTATCCATTCTAAATTATTCGTACGATCCATTCTAATTCATTCGTATGATCCATTCTAATTCATTCGTACAAGCTATTCTAATTCATTCGTACGACCCATTCTAATTCATTCGTACGATCCATTCTAATTCATTCGTACGATCCATTCTAATTCATTCGTACGAGCTATTCTAATTCATTCGCACGAATGTATCCATTCTAATTCATTCGTATGATCCATTCTAATTCATTCGTACGATCCACATTCTAATTTATTCGTACGAACCAATGTAGCCATTCTAATTCATTCGTTTGAATGTAGCCATTCTAATTCATTCGTACGATCCATTCTAATTCATTCGTACATGCTATTCTAATTCATTCGTACGACCCATTGTAATTCATTCGTATGATCCATTCTAATTTATTCGCATGATCCATTCTAATTCATTCGTACGATCCATTCTAATTTATTCGCACGAATGTATCAATTCTAATTCATTTGTACAATCCATTCTAATTCATTTGTATGATCCATTGTAATTCATTCGTACGAGCTATTCTAATTCATTCGTACGACCTATTTTAATTCACTCGTACGATCCATTCTAATTCATTCGTACGATCCATTCTAATTCATTCGTACGAGCCATTCTAATTCATTCGTACGACCCATTCTAAATCATTCGTACGATCCATTCTAATTCATTCGTACGATCCAATCAAATTCATTCGTATGAGCTATTCTAATTCATTCGTACGACCCATTCTAATTCATTCGTACGATCCATTCTAAATCATTCATACGATCTATTCTAATTCATTAACACGAATGTATCCATTCTAATTCATTCGTACGATCTATTCTAGTTCATTCGTATGATCCATTCTAATTCATTCGTACGAACTATTCTAATTCATTCGTACGAGCTATTCTAATTCTTTCATACGAATGAATTAGAATGTATCGTGCGAATGAATTAGAATGGATCGTACGAATGAATTAGAATAGGTCGTATGAATGAATTAGAATGGTTCGTACGAATGAATTAGAATGGACCGTATGAATGAATTAGAATGGGACATACGAATGAATTAGAATAGCTCGTACGAATGAATTAGAATGGCTCGTACGAATGAATTAGAATGGATCGTACGAATGAATTAGAATGGATACATTCATGTGAATGAATTAGAATGGATCGTACGAATGAATTAGAATGGATCATGCGAATGAATTAGACTGGATCGTACGAATGAATTAGAATGGATCGTACGAATGAATTAGAATGCCTCGTACAAATGAATTAGAATGGGTCGTACGAATAAATTAGAATGGCTACATTCGTTCGTACGAATGAATTAGAATGAATTATAATGGATCATACGAATGAATTAGAATGGATTATACGAGCTATTCTAATTCATTCGTGCGATACATTCTAATACATTCTTACGAGCTATTCTAATTTATTCGTACGATTCATTCTAATTTAATACCAAATTTTGCTAACACGGACCTCCATTTCCAATTCGAGTAGGAGCATCGAAAAAATAGATGATCATGTGTCTCCTCTTCAGACCAGTAGAGAGTGCAAAGAGAAGGAATTGACATACCTCGTGCTTGAAGCTTATCACAAGTGAGTAATTTTTTAAGTGTTGCTCTCCACAAACAAACTGCATGACTCTCTATTCTACAGTTATGCCAAATCCATCTTGCTTCTGGGAGAATGGGCCTTTTTCCTCTGATAGCATTCCATGCCGTTTTGAGAGTGAACAATCCGCTAGTGGATAGCTTCCAAACTAACAGATCAGGTAAATCTGGATATTGGATCTCAATTTTGGAAACAATGTCGAAAATCCTCATAATGTCAACAGATGAAGGGGATGGGAGAGACCAAGATCCATTAACTATAAAATCGCTGACCTTTATGTCGAAACCCTGACCCATATCATAGACTGCTCTACTATCAAAGGTGTCAACAAGTCTGCCTTGTGGTAGCCAATTATCAGTCCAGAATTTAATATTTTTGCCATCCCCCAAAATGTTCACAATAAAAGGTTTAATGATCTGTCTAACTTTTAAAATCCCCTTCCAGATACCTGAAGAATTTGGTGAAGGCTTGCAATCCCATAGCTGATCCTTTCTCAAGTATTTCCTAGTAACCCATCTCACCCAAAGTGAGTCTTCATGAGAGCATATTCTCCAGAGATGCTTAGTTAGAGCTGCCTTATTCCAGTCACCAATGCTTCTGAACCCGATACCCCCTTCCTTCTTAGGGAAACAAAGTTTATGACAGGCAATAGGCACCATTTTTTTATCAAGAGTTTTTCCTCCCCATAAGAACTTAGTAAAAATCCTTTCAATCTCATTTGTGACTGATTTAGGAAAGTGAAACACACCTGACCAATACAAGTGAAGGGAATTCAACACTGATTTAATGAGTTCTATCCTACCTGCAAGAGAGAGAATATTTCTGCTCCAAGACCCAATTCTATCTCTGATTTTATCAAAAAGAATATGACAATCTGAATACTTGAGACTCTTAGAGAGCAAAGGTAACCCAAGGTATTTTATAGGAAGCGTGCCTTCTCCTATATTGAGAGTGGTCAGCAATAGTTGCTTGTCTACAACATTGTGACTGAAGAACACTTTTGATTTAGCTTGATTAATCTGTAGACCAGATTGCTCATTGAAAGATTTAAGAACCTGAGTAATACCTTCAGCTGAATTTTGATTGGCCTTTGAGAATATAAGAAGGTCATCTGCATAAGCCAAATGCGAAATAGGGAAACTCCCTAAGGATGGAACATCTATTTGCTTTGCAAGCTCTGCCTCCTTGAGAATACAAGAAAGAGTATTCATCACAATAGTGAAAAGGTAAGAGGAAAGAGGATCCCCTTGTTTGATACCTCTATAAGCTGGAAAATAGCCCACTGCTGCTCCATTTATTAGCACTGAAAATTTGACTGATGTTAAACATTCTTCAATCCATTTAATCCAACAATCTGGAAAGTTCATAGTTGTCAAGGTCTGGAGAATAAAAGAGTGACTAACTGTGTCAAAAGCCTTTCTAAGATCAATCTTGAGGCACATACGGGGAGGACCTGATTTAACATGAAATCTATTCGTTAATTCATGAGCCAGCATCACTGTATCCTGAATATGTCTTCCATGAAGGAAAGCAACCTGATTTTCTGTAATAAGCTGTGGAAGAATCGATTTCATTCTATGAGCCAAAATAGAGGAAATAATTTTATAAGAGAAATTGCAAAGCGAGATAGGCCTGTAGCTGGCAAAATTGGTTATCCGTTCTTCTTTAGGGATAAGTGTAATCAGTGTATGGTTAAGGTAAGAAATCCTTTGCGGATGACTATAGAAGAACTGCACCATATTAATAAAATCATCCTTGATAATTGACCAGCAGCATATATAGAAAGCCTCTGAAAAGCCATCAGCTCCTGGAGCTTTATCCCTGGGAGCGTTATGGACTGCATAATGAATCTCCTCATAAGAAAAAGGCTTACCTATCCATAAATTTTGTTCATGGGTCAGTCTCCCCATAGTGTTACAAGTGAGTGTTGCACAACTATCTCTTGCAAATAAGTTCGAGAAGTAGGAAACCCCTTCTTTCTTGATACTTTGTGGGTCATCCAGCATTTGATCTTCCATAGAGAGGATAGAATAAATACTAGATTTAGATTTACGCCCTTGGATGATTGCATGATAAAATTTGGTGTTAGCATCCCCTTTAGAGAGCCAGTTCACTCTAGACTTTAATCTGAGCAGATCATCATGAATCTCTCTCTCTCGTTTTAGATTGACAAGAGCCTCTCTTTCTGCAATAGCTAATTCTACATTTAACGGATCCAACTTGATGCATTCTTGAATGTTCTCTAGCTGTCTTTCTGCTTGAGCACATCTCAGTTTTGTATGGCCAAAATCATTTTTGTTCCAATCTTTGAGCTTCTTCTTAAGACGTTTAAGCTTGGAACAAAAAATATAGAAAGGATCACCTAGAACAGTAGCATTCCAAGAAGTTGCAACAATTTGTTGGAAGTCTTTATGTGTTTCCCATATCCTCATATATCTAAAAGGAGATGATCCATAAATCCAGCTAGGGTTCATATTAATAACCATAGGAGTATGATCGGAAGACCCTGGATTTCTGTAAGTTGTAACGCTGTTAGAGAATCCAAAGGCCCAATGATGATTGATAAGAGTACGATCTAGCTTCGCTGCAATTTTATTTACATTAGTTCTGTTATTCCAGGTAAGGAAATTACCACTAGAATTCATATCATCTAGGTCACATTCATCTAGAACATCATTGAATTCTCTGATAGAGCTATTAGGAACTGCATTACCCCCAACTTTTTCAGCTGCTGTTCTGACTACATTGAAATCCCCTACTACCAAACAAGGTCCGACTATTTCAGCTGTTGTTCTGACTATATTGAAATCCCCTGCTACCAACCAATCTTTTCTAATTCATTCGTACGTTCCATTCTAATTCATTAGCACGATCCATGCTAATTTATTCGTACGATCCATTCTATTTCATTCGTACGATCCATTATTACGATCCATTCTAATTCATTCATACGATCCATTCTAATTTATTCGCACAATCTATTCTAATTCATTCGTACGATCCATTCTAATTGTACGATCCATTCTTACTCATTTGTACGATCCATTCTAATTCATTCGTACGATCCATTCTAATTCATTCGCACGATCCATTCTAATTCATTCGTACGATCCATTCTAATTCCTTCGTACGATCCATTCTAATTCCTTCGTACGATCCATTCTATTTCATTCGTATGGTCCATTCTAATTCCTTCGTACGATCCATTCTTATTCATTCCCATGAACGTATCCATTCTAATTCATACGTACGATCCATTCTAATTCATTTATACGATCCAATCTAATTCATTCATACAATCCATTCTAATTCATTCGCACGAATTTATCCATTCTAATTCATTCGTACGATCCACTCTAATTCATTCGCACAATCTATTCTAATTCATTCGTACGTTCCATTCTAATTCATTAGCACGATCCATGCTAATTCAATCGTACGATCCATTCTATTTCATTCGTACGATCCATTATTACGATCCATTCTAATTCATTCGTACGATCCATTCTAATTCATTCGCACAATCTATTCTAATTCATTCGTACGATCCATTCTAATTCATTAGCACGATCCATTCTAATTCATTCATATAATTCATTCTAATTCTTTTGCGCGAATGTATCCATTCTAATTCATTCGTACGATCCATTCTAATTCCTTCGTATGATCCATTCTAATTCCTTCGTACGATCCATTCTAATTCATTCCCATGAATGTATCCATTCTAATTGATACGTACGATCCATTCTATTTTATTCGTACGATCCATTCTTACTCATTCGTACGATCCATTCTAATTCATTCGCACGAATGTATCCACTCTAATTCACTCGTACGATCCATTCTAATTCATTCGCCCGATCCATTCTAATTCATTCGTACGATCCATTCTAATTCATTCGCACGATCCATTCTAATTCATTCATACGATCCATTCTAATTCATTCATACAATCCATTCTAATTCTTTCACACGATCCATTCTAATTCATTCGTACGATCCATTCAAATTCATTCGTACAATCCATTCTATTTCATTCGTACGATCCATTCTTACTCATTCGTTCGATCCATTCTAATTCATTCGCACGAATGTATCCAGTCTAATTCATTCGTACGATCCATTCTAATTCATTCGTACGATCCATTCTAATTCGTTCGCACGAATGAATCCATTCTAATTTATTCGTACAATCCATTCTATTTCATTCGTACGATCCATTCTTACTCATTCGTACGATCCATTCTAATTCATTCGCATGAATGTATCCATTCTAATTCATTCGTACGATCCTTTCTAATTCATTCGTACGATCCATTCTAATTCATTCGCATGATCTATTCTAATTCATTCGCACGAATGAATCCATTCTAATTCATTCGTACAATCCATTCTATTTTATTCGTACGATCCATTCTTACTCATTCGTATGATCCATTCTAAGTCATTCGCACGAATGTATCCATTCTAATTCATTCGTATGATCGATTCTAATTCATTCATACGATCCATTCTAATTCATTCGCACGATCCATTCTAATTCATTCGCACGATCCATTCTAATTAATTCGTACGATCGTGCTAGTGAATTAGAATGGATCGTACGAATGAATTAGAATAGATCGTACGAATGAATTAGAATGGATCGTACGTATGAATTAGAATGTCATACGAATGAATTAGAATGGATCGTATGAATGAATAAGAATGGATCGTGCGAATGAATTAGAATGAATCGTACGATTGAATTAGAATGGATCGTATGAATGAATTAGAATAGATTGTGTGAATGAATTTAATTGGATCGTACGAATGAATTAGAATGGACACATTCATGGGAATGAATTGGAATGGATCGTACGAAGGAATTAGAATGGATCATTCGAATGAAATAGAATGGATCGTACGAAGGAATTAGAATGGATCGTAAGAAGGAATTAGAATGGATCGCACGAAAGAATTAGAATGGATACATTCGTGCGATCCATTCTAATTCATGGATCGTACGAATAAATTAGAATGAATTAGAATGGATTGTATGAATGAATTAGAATGGATCGTATGAATGAATTAGAATGGATTGTGCGAATGAATTAGAATGGATCGTGCGAAGGAATTAGAATGGATCGTACGAAGGAATTAGAATGGATCGTACGAATGAATTAGAATGGATACATTCGTGCGAATGAATTAGAATGGATCGTACGAATGAGTAAGAATGGATCGTACGAATGAAATAGAATAGATCATAGAAATGAATTAGAATGGATCGTGCGAATGAATTAGAATGGATCGTACGAATGAATTAGAATGGATCATACAAATGAATTAGAAAGGATATATTCGTGCAAATGAATTAGAATGGATCGTATGAATGAATTAGAATGGATCGTACGAATGAATTAGAATGGATACATCGTGCGAATAAATTAGAATGGCCATTCTAATTCCTTCGTACGATCCATTCTAATTCATTTGCACGAATGTATCCATTCTAATTCATTCGTGCGATCCATTCTAATTCATTCGCACGATCCATTCTAATTCATTAATACGATCCAATTTAATTCATTCATACGATCCATTATAATTCATTCGCACGAATGTATCCATTCTAATTCATTCGTACGATCCATTCTAATTCATTCGCACGATCCATTCTAATTCATTCGCACGAATGAATCCATTCTAATTCATTCGTACAATCCATTCTATTTCATTCGTACGATCCATTCTTACGATCCATTCTATTTCATTTGAATGATCCATTCTAATTCCTTCGTACGATCCATTCTAATTCATTTCCATGAATGTGTCCATTATAATTCATTCGTATGACCCATTCTAATTCATTCACACAATCTATTCTAATTCATTCATACGATCCATTCTAATTCCTTCGTACGATTCATTCTAATTCATTCGCACGAATGTATCCATTCTAATTCATTCGTACGATCCATTCTATTTCATTCGTACGATCCTTTCTAATTCATTAGCACGATCCATTCTAATTCATTCATACAATCCATTCTAATTCTTTTGCACGAATGTATTCATTCTAATTCATTCGTACGATCCATTCTAATTCCTTCGTACGATCCATTCTAATTCCATCGTACGATCCATTCTAATTCATTCCCAAGAATGTATCCATTCTAATTGATACGTACGATCCATTCTATTTCATTCATACGATCCATTCTTACTCATTCGTACGATCCATTCTAATTCATTCGCACGAATATATCCACTCTAATTCATTCGTACGATCCATTCTAATTCATTCGCACGATCCATTCTAATTCATTCATATGATCCATTCTAATTCATTCGTACGATCCATTCTAATTCATTCGCACGATCCATTCTAATTCATTCATACAATCCATTCTAATTCTTTCACACGATCCATTCTAATTCATTCGTACGATCCATTCTGACTCATTCGTACGATCCATTCTAATTCATTCGCACGAATGTATCCATTCTAATTCATTCGTACGATCCATTCTAATTCATTCGCACGATCCATTCTAATTCATTCGCACGAATGAATCCATTCTAATTCATTCGTACAATCCATTCTATTTCATTCGTATGATCTATTCTTACTCATTCGTACGATCCATTCTAATTCATTCGCACGAATGTATCCATTCTAATTCATTCGTACGATCCATTCTAATTCATTCGCACGATCCATTCTAATTCATTCGCACGAATGAATCCATTCTAATTTATTCGTACAATCCATTCTACTTTATTCGTACGATCCATTCTTACTCATTCGTACGATCCATTCTAATTCATTCGCACGAATGTATCCATTCTAATTCATTCGTACGATCCATTCTAATTCATTCGTACGATCCATTCTAATTCATTCGCACGATCCAGTCTAATTTATTCGCACGATCCATTCTAATTCATTCGTACGATCCATTCTAATTCTTTAGCATGATCCATTCTAATTCATTCGTACGATCCATTCTAATTCATTTATACGATCCAATCTAATTCATTCATACGATCTATTCTAATTCAATCGCACGAATGTATCCATTCTAATTCATTCGCACAATCTATTCTAATTCATTCGTACGATCCATTCTAATTCCTTCGTACGATTCATTCTAATTCATTCGTACAATCCATTCTAATTCATTCGCACAATCCATTCTAATTCATTCGTACGATCCATTCTAAAACATTCGCACAATCTATTCTAATTCATTCGTACGATCCATTCTAATTCCTTCGTACGATCCATTCTTACTCATTCGCACAATCTATTCTAATTCATTCCCACGATCCATTCGAATTCACTCATACGATCCATTCTAATTCATTCAAACAATCCATTCTAATTCATTCGCTCGAATGTATCCATTCTAATTCATTCGTACGACCCATTCTAATTCATTCGCACGATCCATTCTAATTCATTAATACGATCCAATCTAGTTCATTCATACGATCCATTATAATTCATTCGCACGAATGTATCCATTCTAATTCCTTCGAATGATCCATTCTAATTCATTCGCACATTCTATTGTAATTCATTCGTACGATCTATTCTAATTCATTAGCACGATCCATTCTAATTCATTCGTACGATCCATTCTAATTCCTTCGTACGATCCATTCTAATTCTTTCGTACGTACGATCCATTCTAATTCCTTCGTACGATCCATTCTATTTCATTCGTACGATCCATTCTAATTCCTTCGTACGATCCATTCTAGTTCATACGATCCATTCTATTTCATTCATACGATCCATTCTAATTCATTCGCATGATCCATTCTAATTCATTCATACGATCCATTCTAATTCATTCATACGATCCATTCTAATTCATTAGCACGCGTACGATCCATTCTAATTCATTCGCACGAATGTATCCATTCTAATTCATTCGTACAATCCATTCTAATTCCTTCGTACGATCCATTCTAATTCCTTCGTACGATCCATTCTAATTCCTTTGTACGACCCATTATATTTCATTCGTGCGATCCATTCTAATTCATTTGCACGAATGTATCTATTCTAATTCATTCGTACGATCCATTCTAATTCATTCGCACGATCTATTCTAATTCATTCGCACGATCCATTCTAATTAATTTGTACGAATGAATTAGAATGGATCGTGCGAATGAATTAGAATGGATCGTACGAATGAATTAGAATGGATCGTACGAATGAATTAGAATGGATATATTCGTGCGAATGAATTAGAATGGATCGTACGAAGGAATTAGAATGGATCGTACGATCCATTCTATTTCTTTCGTATCATCCTTCGTACGATCTATTCTAATTCCTTCGTACGATCCATTCTATTTCATTCGTATGATCCATTCTAATTCCTTCGTACGATCCATTCTTATTCATTCCCATGAATGTATCCATTCTAATTCATACGTACGATCCATTCTAATTCATTTATACAATCCAATCTAATTTATTCATTTAATCCATTCTAATTCATTCACACGAATTTATCAATTCTAATTCATTCGTACGATCCATTCTAATTCATTCGCACAATCTATTCTAATTCATTCGTATGTTCCATTCTAATTCATTACGTACGTATGAATTAGAATGGATACATTCATGGGAATGAATAAGAATGGATCGTACGTAGGAATTAGAATGGATCATACGAATGAAATTGATTGGATCGTACGAAAGAATTAGAATGGATCGTACGAAGGAATTAGAATGGATCGTACGAATGAATTAGAATGGATATATTCGTGCAAATGAATTAGAATGGATCGTATGAATGAATTAGAATGGATCGTAATTATGAATTAGAATGGATCGTACGAATGAATTAGAATGGATGCGCGATCCATTCTAATTCATTCATACTATCCATTCTAATTCATTCGTACGATCCATTCTAATTCATTCCCACGATCCATTCTAATTCATTCATACGATCCAATCTAATTCATTCATACGATCCATTCTAATTCATTCGCACGAATGTATCCCGTACGAATGAATTAGAATAGATTGTGCGAATGAATTAGAATGGATCGTACGAATGAATTAGAATGGATACATTCGTGCGAATGAATTAGAATGGATCGTATGAATGAATTAGATTGGATCGTATGAATGAATTAGAATGGATCGTGCGAATGAATTAGAATGGATCGTGCGAATGAATTAGAATGGATCGTATGAATGAATTAGAATGGATCGTGTATCCATTCTAATTCTTTCGTACGATCTTTTCTAATTCATAAGTACGATCCATTCTAATTCATTGATGCGATCCATTCTAATTCATTTGCACGAATATATCCATTCTAATTCATTCGTACGATCCATTCTAATTCCATCGTACGAACCATTCTAATTCCTTCGTACGATCCATTCTAATTCCTTCGTACGATCCATTCTATTTCATTCGTTTGATCCATTCTAATTCCTTCGTAGGATCCATTCTAATTCATTCATACGATCCATTCTAATTCCTTCGTACGATCCATTCTATTTCATTCATATGATCCATTCTAATTCCTTCGTACGATCCATTCTTATTCATTCCCATGAATGTATACATTCTAATTCATACGTACGATCCATTCTAATTCATTTATACGATCCAATCTAATTCATTCATAATGGATCGTAGTAATGAATTAGAATGGATCCTACGAATGAATTAGAATAGCGTGCGAATGAATTAGAATGGATCATACGAATGAATTAGAATGGGTCGTATGAATGAATTAGAATAGATTTTACGAATGAAATAGAATAGATCGTACGAATGAAATAGAATGGATTCGTATGAATGAATTAGAATGGATCGTGCGAATGAATTAGAATGGATCGTACTTATGAATTAGAATGGATCGTACGAATGAATTAGAATGGATCCTACGAATGAATTAGAATAGCGTGCGAATGAATTAGAATGGATCGTACGAATGAATTAGAATGAATCGTATGAATGAATTAGAATAGATCCATTCTTACTCATTCGTACGATCCATTCGTATCCATTGTAATTCATTCGTACGATCTATTCTAATTCATTCGTACGATCCATTCTAATTCATTAATACGATCCAATCTAATTCATTCATACGATCCATTCTAATTCATTCGTACGATCCATTCTAATTCCTTCGTACGATCCATTCTAATTCATTCGTACGATCCATTCTAATTCCTTCGTACGATCCATTCTAATTCATTCGCACAATCGATTCTAATTCATTCGTACGATCCATTCTATCTCATTCGTACGATCCATTCTAATTCATTCGCACGATCCATTCTAATTCATTCGCACGATCCATTCTAATTCATTCGCACGATCCATTCTAATTCATTCATAATGGATCGTACGAAGGAATTATAATGGATAGTACGAATGAATTAGAATGGATACCTTCGTGCAAATGAATTAGAATGGATTGTGCGAATGAATTAGAATGGATCGTACGAATGAGTAAGAATGGATCGTACGAATGAATTAGAATGGATTGAATTGGAATGGATTGTGCGAATGAATTAGAATGGATCGTACGAATGAGTAATAATGGATCGTACGAATGAATTAGAATGGATTGAATTAGAATGAATCGTGCGAATGAATTAGAATGGATCGTACGAATGAATTAGAATGGATACGAATGGATTAGAATGGATCGTACGAATGAATTAGATTGGATAGTACGAATGAATTAGAATGGATACCTTCGTGCAAATGAATTAGAATGGATCGTACGAATGAGTAAGAATGGATCGTACGAATGAAATAGAATGGATCGTATGAATGACTTAGAATGGATCGTGCGAATGAATTAGAATGGATCGTACGAATGAATTAGAATAGATTGTGCGAATGAATTAGAATGGATCGTACGAATGAATTAGAATGGATCGTACCAATGAAATAGAATGGATCGTATGAATGAATTAGAATGGATCGTGCGAATGAATTAGAATGGATCGTGCGAATGAATTAGAATGGATCATATGAATGAATTAGAATGGATCGTTTGAGTGAATGCGAATGGATCGTGCAAATGAATTAGATTGGATCGTATAAATGAATTAGAATGGATCGTACGAATGAATTAGAATGGATCGTGCTAATGAATTAGAATGGATCGTACGAATGAATTAGAGTGGATACATTCGTACAAATGAATTAGAATGGATACATTCGTACGAATGAATTAGAATGGATCGTACAAATGAATTAGAATGGATACATTCGCACGAATTAGAATGGATCGTACGAATGAATTAGAATGGATCGTACGAATGAATTAGAATGGATCGTATGAATGAATTAGATTGGATCGTACAAATGAATTAGAATGGATCGTACGAAGGAATTAGAATGGATCGTATGAATGAATTAGAATAGATCGTGCGAATGAATTAGAATGGATCGTACGAATGAAATAGAATGGATTCGCACGAATGTATCCATTCTACTTCATTCATACGATCCATTCTAATTCATTCATACGATCCATTCTATTTCATTCGTACGATCCATTCTTACTCATTCGTACGATCCATTCCAATTCTTTTGCACGAAGGTATCCATTCTAATTCATTCGTACTATCCATTCTAATTCGTTCGTACGATCCATTCTAATTCCTTCGTACGATCCATTCTAAATCATTCGTACGATCCATTCTAATTCATTCGTACGATCCATTCTAATTCCTTCGTATGATCCATTATAATTCATTCGTACGGTATGATTCATTCTAATTCATTCGTACGATTCATTCTAATTCAATCCATTCTAATTCATTCGTACGATCCATTCTAATTCATTCGTACGATCCATTCTAATTCATTCGTACGATTCATTGTAATTCAATCCATTCTAATTCATTCGCACGATCCATTCTTACTCATTCGTACGATCCATTCTAATTCATTCGCACGATCCATTCTAATTCATTCATTAGCATGATCCATTCTAATTCATTCGTACGATCCATTCTAATTCATTTGCACGATCCATTGTAATTCATTCACACAATCTATTCTAATTCATTCGTACGATCCATTCTAATTCATTCATATGATCCAGTCTAATTCATTCGTACGGTATGATTCATTCTAATTCATTCGTACGATTCATTCTAATTCAATCCATTCTAATTCATTCGTACGATCCATTCTAATACATTCATACGATCCATTCTAATTCATTCATACGATCCATTCGTATCCATTCTAATTCATTCGTACGATCTATTCTAATTCATTCTTATGATCCATTCTAATTCATTAATACGATCCAATCTAATTCATTCATACGATCCATTCTATTTCATTCGTACGATCCATTCTTACTCATTCGCACGATCCATTTTAATTCATTCGCACGATCCATTCTAATTCATTCGTACGATCCATTCTATTTCATTCATACGATCCATTCTAATTCATTCATACGATCCATTCTAATTCATACGATCCATTCTAATTCATTCATACGATCCATTCTAATCCATTCGCACGAATGTATCCATTTTAATTCATTCGCACAATCTATTCTAATTCATTCGTACGATCAATTCTAATTCATTAGCATGATCCATTCTAATTCATTCGTACGATCTATTCTATTTCATTCGTACAATCCATTCTTACTCAACCGTATGATCCATTCTAATTCATTCGCACGAATAGTACGAATGAATTAGAATGGATACCTTCGTGCAAATGAATTAGAATGGATCGTACGAATGAGTAAGAATGGATCGTACGAATGAATGGATCATATGAATGAATTAGAATGGATCGTTTGAGTGAATGCGAATGGATCGTGCGAATGAATTAGAATGGATTGTACGAATGAATTAGAATGGATCGTACGAATGAATTAGAATGGATCGTACGAATGAATTAGAATGGATCGTACGAATGAATTAGAATGGATTGAATTAGAATGAATCGTACGAATGAATTAGAGTTGATACATTCGTGTGAATGAATTAAAATGGATAATACGAATGAGTAAGAATGGATCGTAGAATTAGAATGGATCGTATGAATGAATTAGAATGGATCGTACGAATGAATTAGAATGGATACATTCGTGCGAATGATTTAGAATGGATCGTATGAATGAATTAGAATGGATCGTACGAACGAATTAGAATGGATCGTACGAATGAATTAGAATGGATACCTTCGTGCAAATGAATTAGAATGGATCGTACGAATGAGTAAGAATGGATCGTACGAATGAAATATAATGGTTCGTATGAATGAATTAGAACGGATCGTATGAATGAATTAGAATGGATATATTCGTGCGACATTCTATTTCATTCGTACGATCCATTCTTACTCATTCGTACGATCCATTCTAATTCATTCGCACGATCCATTCTAATTCATTCATATGATCCATTCTAATTCATTCGCACGAATGTATCCATTCTAATTCATTCGTACGATCCATTCTAATTCATTTGTACGAATGTATCCACTCTAATTCATTCGTACGATCCATTCTAATTCATTTGTACGAATGTATCCTTTCTAATTCATTCGTACGATCCATTCTAATTCATTCGTACGATCCATTCTAACTCATTCGCACGATCCATTCTAATTCATTCGCACGATCCTACGAATGAATTAGAATAGATTGTGCGAATGAATTAGAATGGATCTGGATCGTGTATCCATTCTAAGTCATTCGTACGATCCAGATCCATTCTATTTCATTCGCACAGATAAATGAATTTGGATCGTGCTAATGAATTAGAATGGATCGTACGCATGAATTAGAATGGATCGTACTAATGAATTAGAATAGATTGTGCGATTGAATTAGAATGGATTGTACGAATGAATTAGAAAGGATATATTCATGCGAATGAATTAGAATAGATCGTATGAATGAATTAGATTGGATCGTATTAATGAATTAGAATGGATCGTGCGAATGAATTAGAATGGATCGTACGAATGAATTAGAATGGATAGATTCGTGCGAATGAATTTGAATGGATCGTACGAAGGAATTAGAATGGATCGTACGAAGGAATTAGAATAGATCATACGAAGAAATTAGAATGGATCGTACGAATGAATTAGAATGGATCGTATGAATGAATTAGAATGGATCGTGCGAATGAATTAAAATGGATCGTATGAATGAAATAGAATGGATTGTATGAATTAGAATGGATCGTACGAATGAAATAGAATGGATCGTACGAATGAATTAGAATAGATTGTGCGAATGGATTAGAATGGATCATACGATTGAGTAAGAATGGATTGTACGAATGAAATAGAATAGATCGTACGAATGAATTAGAATGGATCATGCTAATGAATTAGAATTGATCGTACGAATGAATTAGAATAGATTGTGCGAATGAATTAGAATGGATCGTACGAATGAATTGGAATGGATACATTCGTGCGAATGAATTAGAATGGATCGTATGAATGAATTAGAGTGGATACATTCGTACAAATGAATTAGAATGGATCGTACGAATGAATTAGAATGGATACATTCGTGCGAATAAATTAGAATGGATCATATGAATGAATTAGAATGGATCGTGCGAATGAATTAGAATGGATCGTACGAATGAGTAAGAATGGATCGTACGAATGAAATAGAATGTCGCACGAATGTATCCATTCTAATTCATTCATACGATCCATTCTAATTCATTCATACGATCCATTCTATTTCATTCGTACAATCCTACGAATGAATTAGAATGGATCGTGCGAATAAATTAGAATGGCTCGTACGAAGGAATTAGAATGGATCGTACGAATGAATTAGAATGGATCGTACGAATGAATTAGAATGGATCGTACTAATGAATTAGAATAGATTGTGCGAATGAATTAGAATGGATCGTACGAATGAATTAGAATGGATCGTACGAATGAATTAGAATTAATTAGAATGGATCGTACGAATGAATTAGAATGGATCGTACGAATGAAATAGAATGGATCATACGAATGAATTAGAATGGATCGTGCGAATGAATTAGAATGGATCGTACGAATGAAATAGAATTGATTCGCACGAATGTATCCATTCTAATTCAATGGATCGTGCGAATGAATTAGAATGGATCGTACGAATGAATTAGAATGGATCGTACGAAGGAATTAGAATGGATCGTACGAATGAATTAGAATGGATCGTACGAATGAATTAGCATGGATCGTACGAAGGAATTAGAATGGATCGTACGAATGAATTAGAGTTGATACATTCGTGTGAATGAATTAAAATGGATAATACGAATGAATTAGAATGGATTGTATGAATGAATTAGAATGGATCGTGCGAATGAATTAGAGTTGATACATTCGTGTGAATGAATTAAAATGGATAATACGAATGAATTAGAATGGATTGTATGCATGAATTAGAATGGATCGTGCAAAAGAATTAGAATGGATCGTACGAAGGAATTAGAATGGATCGAACGAATGAATTAGAATGGATCGTGCGAATGAATTAGAATAGGTCGTACGAATGAATTAGAATGGATACACGATCCAGATCCATTCTAATTCATTCACACAATCTATTCTAATTCATTCGTAGGATCCATTCTAATTCATTACTACGATCCATTCTAATTCATTCGCACGATCCATTCTAATTCATTCGTACGATCCATTCTAATTCATTCGCACGATCCATTCTAATTCATTCATATGATCCATTCTAATTCATTCGCACGAATGTATCCATTCTAAATGAATTAGAATGGATCATACGAATGAGTAAGAATGGATCGTGCGAATGAATTAGAATGGATCATATGAATGAATTAGAATGGATCGTATGAATGAATTAGAATGGATCGTGCAAATAAATCAGAATGGATCGTATGAATGAATTAGAATCGATCGTACGAATGAATTAGAATGGATCATGCGAATGAATTAGAATGGATCGTGCGAATGACATAGAATGGATCGTACGAATGAAATAGAATGGATTGTACGAATGAGATAGAATGGATCGTACGAATGACTTAGAATGGATAATTCATGCGAATGAATTAGAATGGATCATACGAATGAATTAGAATGGATTCATTCGTGCGAATGAATTAGAATGGATCGTACGAATGAGTAAGAATGGATCGTACGAATGAATTAGAATGGATTGAATTAGATTGAATCGTACGAATAAATTAGAATGGATCGTACGAATGAATTAGAATGGATCGTACGAATGAATTAGAATGGATTGAATTAGAATGAATCGTACGAATGAATTAGAATGAATCATACCGTACGAATGAATTAGAATGGATCATACGAAGGAATTAGAATGGATCGTGCGAATAAATTAGATTGGATCGTATGAATGAATTAGAATAGATCGTACGAATGAATTAGAATGGATCGTACGAATGAATTAGAATGGATACATTCGTGCGAATGAATTAGAATGGATCGTATGAATGAATTAGATTGGATCGTATGCATGAATTAGAATGGATCAGGCGAATGAATTAGAATGGATCGTACGAATGAATTAGAATGGATCGAACGAATGAATTAGAATGGATACATTCGTGCAAAAGAATTAGAATGGATTGTATGAATGAATTAGAATGGATCGTGCGAATGAATTAGAATGGATCGTACGAATGAATTAGAATGGATACATTCGTGCGAATGAATTAGAATGGATCGTATGAATGAATTAGATTGGACCGTATGCATGAATTAGAATGGATCGTGCGAATGAATTAGAATGGATCGTACGAATGAATTAGAATGGATCGAACGAATGAATTAGAATGGATCGTACGAATGAGTAAGAATGGATCATACGAATGAATTAGAATGGATCGTACGAATGAATTAGAATGGATCGTACGAATGAATTCGAATGTATCCATTCTAATTCATTCATACGATCCATTCTATCTCATTCATACAATCCATTCTAATTCATTCGTACGATCCATTCTAATTCATTCGCACGATCCATTCTATCTCATTCGTACAATCCATTCTAATTCAATCCATTCTAATTCATTCATACGATCCATTCTAATTCATTCGTACGATCCATTCTAATTCATTCGTACGATTCATTCTAATTCCTTCGTACGATCCATATTCTAATTCATTCGTACGATCCATTCTAATTCATTCATACGATCCATTCTAATTTATTCGCACGATCCATTCTAATTCATTCGCACGATCCATTCTAATTCCTTCATACGATCCATTCTAATTCATTCGTACGATCCATTCTAATTTATTCGTACGATCCATTTTAATTCCTTCGTACGATCCATTCTAATTCATTCGTACGATCCATTCTAATTCACTCGCACGATCCATTGAATTAGAATGGATACATTCGTGCGAATCCATTCTATTTCATTCGTACGATCTATTCTAATTCATTCGCACGATCCATTCTAATTCATTCATACGATCCATTCTATTTCATTCGTACGATCCATTCTAATTCATTCGTACGAACCATTCTAATTCATTCTAATTCATTCGTACGATCCATTCTAATTCATTCGTACGATCCATTCTAATTCATTCGCACAATCTATTCTAATTCATTAGTACGATCCATTCTAATTCATTCGTACGATCCATTCTAATTCATTCGTACGATCCATTCTAATTCATTCGCACGATCCATTCTAATTCATTCATACGATCCATTCTAATTCCTTCGTACGATCCATTCTAATTCCTTCGTACGGTCCATTCTAATTCATTCGCACGATCCATTCTAATTCATGCATACAATCCATTCTAATTCATTCGTACGATCCATTCTAATTCATTCGCACGATCCATTCTATTTCATTCGTATGATCCATTCTAATTCATTCGCACAATCTATTCTAATTCATTCATACGATCCATTCTAATTCATTCGTACGAATGTATCAACTCTAATTCTGTCGTACGATCGATTCTAATTCATTCGCACGATCCATTCTAATTCATTCGTACGATCCATTCTAATTCCTTCGTACGATCCATTTTAATTCATTCGCACGATCCATTCTAATTCATTCATACGATCCATTCTAATTCATTCGTACGATCCATTCTAATTCCTTCGTACGATCCATTCTAATTCATTCGTACGATCCATTCTTACTCATTCGTACGATCCATTCTAATTCATTCATACAATCCATTCTAATTCTTTTGCACGAATGTATCCATTAGAATGAATTAGAATGGATCGTACGAATGAATTAGAATGGATCGTGCGAATGAATTAGAATGGATCATATGAATGAATTTAGAATGGATCGTATGAATGAATTAGAATGGATCGTGCGAATAAATTAGAATGGATCGTATGAATGAATTAGAATAGATTGTGCGAATGAATTAGAATGGATCATACGAATGAAATAGAATGGATCGTGCGAATGAATTAGAATGGATCGTACGAATGAATTAGAATGGATCATATGCATGAATTAGAATGGATCGTGCGAATGAATTAGAATGGATCGTACGAATGAATTAGAATGGATCGTACGAAGGAATTAGAATGGATCGTATGAATCAATTAGAATGGATCGTGCGAATGAATTAGAATGGATCGTACGAATGAATTAGAATGGATCGTACGAATAAATTAGAATGGATCGTACGAATGAATTAGAATGAATTAGAATGGATCGTACGAATGAATTAGAATGGATCGTACGAATGAAATAGAATGGATCGTATGAATCAATTAGAATGGATCGTGCGAATGAATTAGAATGGATCGTACGAATGAAATAGAATGGATTCGCATGAATGTATCCATTCTAATTCAATGGATCGTACGAGTGAATTAGAATGGATCGTACGAATGAATTAGAATGGATCGTACAAAGGAATTAGAATGGATCGTACGAATGAATTAGAATGGATCGTACGAATGAATTAGAATGGATCGTACGAAGGAATTAGAATGGATCGTACGAATGAATTAGAATGGATCGTGCGAATAAATTAGAATGGATCGTATGAATGAATTAGAATGGATCGTGCGAATGAATTAGAATATGGATCGTACGAAGGAATTAGAATGAATCATACGAATGAATTAGAATGGATCGTACGAATGAATTAGAATGGATCGTACGAATGAATTAGAAAGGATTGAATTAGAATGGATTATACGAATGAGATAGAATGGATCGTGCGAATGAATTAGAATGGATCGTACGAATGAATTAGAATGGATTGTACGAATGAGATAGAATGGATCGTATGAATGAATTAGAATGGATACATTCGAATTCATTCGTACGATCCATTCTAATTCATTCGTACGATCCATTCTAATTCATTCGTACGATCCATTCTAACTCATTCGTACGATCCATTCTAATTCATTTGTTCGATCCATTCTAATTCATTCGTACGATCCATTCTAATTCATTCGCACAATCCATTCTAATTCATGCATACGGTCCAATCTAATTCATTCATACGATCCATTCTAATTCATTCGCACGAATGTATCCATTCTAATTCATTCGTACGATCCATTCTAATTCATTCGCACGATCCATTCTAATTCATTCATACAATCCATTCTAATTCTTTTGCACGAATGTATCCATTCTAATTCATTCGTTCGATCCATTCTAATTCAATCGCACGATCCATTCAAATTCATGCATACGATCCAATCTAATTCATTCATACGATCCCTTCTAATTCATTCGCACGAATGTATCCATTCTAATTCATTCGTACGATCCATTCTAATTCATTCGTACGATCTATTCTAATTCATTCATACGATCCATTCTAATTCATTCGCACGATCCATTCTAATTCATGCATACGATCCAATCTAATTCATTCATACGATCCATTCTAATTCATTCGCACGAATGTATCCATTCTAATTCATTCGTACGATCCATTCTAATTCATTCGTACGATCTATTCTAATTTATTCATACGATCCATTCTAATTTATTCGCACGATCCATTCTAATTCTTTCGTATGATCCATTCTAATTCATTCGTACGGTATGATTCATTCTAATTCATTCGTACGATTCATTCTAACTCAATCCATTCTAATTCATTCGTACGATCCATTCTAATTCATTCGTACGATCCATTCTAATTTATTCGTACGATTCATTCTAATTCATTCGTACGATCCATTCTTACTCATTCGTACGATCCATTCTAATTCATTCGCACGAATGCATCCATTCTAATTCATTCGTATGATCCATTCTAATTCATTCGCCTGAATTATCCATTCTAAGTCATTCGTACGATCCATTCTATCTCATTCGTACAATCCATTCTATTTCATTCGTACGATTCATTCTAATTCATTCGCACGATCCATTCTAATTCATTCGCATGATCCATCCTAATTCATTCGTACGATCGATTCTAATTCATTCATACGATCCATTCTAATTCATTCGCACGATCCATTCTAATTCATTCGCATGATCCATTCTAATTCATTCGTACGATCGATTCTAATTCAATCATACGATCCATTCTAATTCATTCGCACGAATGTATCCATTCTAATTCATTCGTACGATCCATTCTAATTCATTCGCACGATCCATTCTAATTCATTCGCACAATCTATTCTAATTCATTCGCACGATTAGTACGAATGAATTAGAATGGATACCTTCGTGCAAATGAATTAGAATGGATCGTACGAATGAGTAAGAATGGATCGTACGAATGAATGGATCATATGAATGAATTAGAATGGATCGTTTGAGTGAATGCGAATGGATCCTGCGAATGAATTAGAATGGATTGTACGAATGAATTAGAATGGATCGTACGAATGAATTAGAATGGATCGTATGAATGAATTAGAATGGATCGTGCGAATGAATTAGAATGGATCGTACGAATGAGTAAGAATGGATCGTACGAATGAAATAGAATGTCGCACGAATGTATCCATTCTAATTCATTCATACGATCCATTCTAATTCATTCATACGATCCATTCTATTTCATTCGTACCATCCATTCTTACTCATTCGTACGATCCATTCTAATTCATTTGCACGAAGGTATCCATTCTAATTCATTCGTACTATCCATTGTAATTCCTTCGTACGATCCATTCTAATTCATTCATACGATCCATTCTAATTCATTCGTACGATCCATTCTATTTCATTCGTACGAATGAATGGATCATATGAATGAATTAGAATGGATCGATTGAGTGAATGCGAATTGATCGTACGAATGAATTAGAATGGATTCATTCATACGTATGATCCATTCTAATTCATTCGCACGAATGTATCCATTCTAATTCATTCGCACAATCTATTCTAATTCATTCGCACGAATAGTACGAATGAATTAGAATGGATCGTACGAATGAATTAGAATGGATCATACGAAGGAATTAGAATGGATCGTGCGAATGAATTAGAATGGATCGTACGAATGAATTAGAATGGATCGTACGAATGAATTAGAATGGATCGTATGAATGAATTAGATTGGATCGTATTAATGAATTAGAATGGATTGTACGAATGAATTAGAATGGATCGTACGAATGAATTAGAATGGATCATACGAATGAATTAGAATGCATCGTACGAAGGAATTAGAATGGATCGAACGAATGAATTAGAATAGATAGTGCGAATGAGTAAGAATGGATCGTACGAATGAATTAGAATGGATCTTACGAATGAATTAGAATGGATCATACGAATGAATTCGAATGCATCCATTCTAATTCATTCATACGATCCATTCTATCTCATTCGTACAATCCATTTTAATTCATTCGTACGATCCATTCTAATTCATTTGCACGATCCATTCTATCTCATTCGTACAATCCATTCTAATTCAATCCATTCTAATTCATTCGTACGATCCATTCTAATTCATTCGTACGATCCATTCTAATTCATTCGTACGATTCATTCTAATTCCTTCGTACGATCCATATTCTAATTCATTCGCACGATCTATTCTAATTCATTCATACGATCCATTCTAATTTATTCGCACGATCCATTCTAATTCATTCGTACGATCCATTCTAATTCCTTCGTACGATCCATTCTAATTCATTCGCACAATCCATTCTAATTCATGCGAACGATCCTACGAATGAATTAGAATAGATTGTACGAATGTATTAGAATGGATCGTATGAATGAATTAGATTGGATCATATAAATGAATTAGAATGGATCGTACGAATGAATTAGAGTGGATCGTGCTAATGAATTAGAATGGATCGTACGAATGAATTAGAGTGGATACATTCATGCGAATGAATTAGAATGGATACGTAGGAATGAATTAGAATTCATGCGTACGAAGGAATTAGAATGGATCGTACGAATGAATTAGAATGGATAGTACGAATGAATTAGAATGGATACCTTCGTGCAAATGAATTAGAATGGATCGTACGAATGAGTAAGAATGGATCGTATGAATGAATTAGAATGGATCGTACGAATGAATTAGAATGGATACATTCGTGCGAATGAATTAGAATGGATCGTATGAATGAATTAGAATGGATTGTGCGAATGAATTAGAATGAATCGTACGAAGGAATTAGAATGGATCGTACGAATGAATTAGAATGGATCGTGCGAATAAATTAGAATGGATCGTATGAATGAATTAGAATGGATCGTGCGAATGAATTAGAATATGGATCGTACGAAGGAATTAGAATGAATCGTACGAATGAATTAGAATGGATCGTACGAATGAATTAGAATGGATCGTACGAATGAATTAGAATGGATTGAATTAGAATTGATTGTACGAATGAGATAGAATGGATCGTGCGAATGAATTAGAATGGATCGTACGAATGAATTAGAATGGATTGTACGAATGAGATAGAATGGATCGTATGAATGAATTAGAATGGATACATTCGAATTCATTCGTACGATCTATTCTAATTCATTCTTACGATCCATTCTAATTCATTCGTACGATCCATTCTTACTCATTCGCACTATCCATTCTAATTCATTCGTTCGATCCATTCTAATTCCTTCGTACGATCCATTCTAATTCATTCGTACGATCCATTCTAATTCATTTGTACGATCCATTCTAATTCCTTCGTATGATCCTTTCTAATTCATTCGTACGATCCATTCTAATTCATTAATACGATCCAATCTAATTCATTCATACGATCCATTCTAATTCATTCGTACGATCCATTCTCATTCATTCGTACGATCCATTCTAGTTCATTCGCATGATCCATTCTAATTCCTTCGTACGATCCATTCTAATTCATTCGTACGATCCATTCTAATTCATTCGTACTATTCGTGCGAATGAATTAGAATAGATTGTGCGAATGAATTAGAATGAATTAAAATGGGTCGTACGAATGAATTAGAATGGATCGTATGAATGAATTAGAATGGATTGTATGAATGAATTAGAATGGATCGTTTGAGTGAATGCGAATGGATCGTGCGAATGAATTAGAATGGAATGAATTAGAATGGATTGAATTAGAATGAATCGTACGAATGAATTAGAATGGATCGTGCGAATGAATTAGAATGGATCGTACGAATGAATTAGAATGGATCGTACGAAGGAATTAGAATGGATCGTATGAATGAATTAGAATGGATCGTGCGAATGAATTAGAATGGATCGTACGAATGAAATAGAATGGATTCGCACGAATGTATCCATTCTAATTCATTCATACGATCCATTCTATTTCATTCAGACGATCCATTCTATTTCATTCGTACGATCCATTCTAATTCATTCGTACGATCCATTCTAATTCATTCGTACGATTCATTCTAATTCAATCCATTCTAATTTATTCCATTCTAATTCATTCGCACGATCCATTCCCATTCACTCAAACGATCCATTCTAATTCATTCATATAATCCATTCTAATTCTTTTGCACGAATGTATCCATTCAAATTCATTCGTACGATCCATTCTAATTCATTCGTATGATCTATTCTAATTCATTCGCATGATCCATTCTAATTCCTTCGTACGATCCATTCTAATTCATTCGTACGATCCATTCTAATTCATTCGCACAATCCATTCTAATTCATTCGTATGATCCATTCTAATTCATTCGCATGATCTATTCTAATTCATTCATACGATCCATTCTAATTTATTCGTACGATCCATTCTAATTCATTCATACAATCCATTCTAATTCTTTTGCACGAATGTATCCATTCTAATTCATTCGTACGATCCATTCTAATTCATTCGTACGATCCATTCTAATTCATTCACACTCATACGATCCATTCTAATTCTTTTGCACGAATGTATCCATTCTAATTCATTCGTATGATCCATTCTAATTCATTCGTACGATCCATTCTAATTCATTCGCACAATCCATTCTAATTCATTCACACTTATACGATCCATTCTAATTCATTCGCACGAATTAGAATGGGTCGTACGAATGAATTAGAATGGATCGTACGAATGAAATAGAATTGATCGTACGAATGGATCGTACGAATGAATTAGAATGGATCGTACGAATTAATTAGAATGGATACATTCGTGCGAATCCATTCTAATTCAATCCATTCTAATTCATTCGCACGATCCATTCTAATTCATTCATACGATCCATTCGTGCGAATCCATTCTATTCTAATTCAATCCATTCTAATCCATTCGTACGATCCATTCTAATTCATTCGCACGATCCATTCTAATTCATTCATACGATCCATTCTAATTCATTCGCACGAATGTATCCATGCCAATTCATTCGTACGATCCACTCTAATTCATTCGCACAATCTATTCTAATTCATTCGTATGATCAATTCAAATTCATTCGCACGTATCCATTTTAATTCATTCATACGATCCATTCTATTTCATTCGTACGATCCATTCTTACTCATTCGTACGATCCATTCTAATTCATTCGTACGATCCATTCTAATTCATTCGTACGATCCATTCTAATTCATTCATATGATCCATTCTAATTCATTCATACGATCTATTCTAATTCATTCGCACAATCTATTCTAATTCATTCGTACGATCCATTCTAATTCATTCGCACGATCCATTCTATTTCATTCGTACGATCCATTCTTACTCATTCGTACGATCCATTCTTACTCATTCGCGCGAATGAATTAGAATGGATCCATTCTAATTCATTCGTACGATCCATTCTAATGCATGAATTAGAATGGATCGTGCGAATGAATTAGAATGGATCGTACGAATGAATTAGAATGGATCGAACGAATGAATTAGAATGGATACATTCGTGCTAATGAATTAGAATGGATCGTACGAATGAATTAGAATGAATAGTACGAAGGAATTAGAATGGATCGTACGAATGAATTAGAATGGATCGTGCGAATAAATTAGAATGGATCGTATGAATGTGTAAGAATGGATCGTACGAATGAAATAGAATGGATCGTATGAATGAATTAGAATGGATACGTGCGAATGAATTAGAATGGATCATATGAATGAATTAGAATGGATCGTTTGAGTGAATGCGAATGGATCGTGCGAATGAATTAGATTGGATCGTATAAATGAATTAGAATGGATCGTACGAATGAATTAGAAAGGATCGTGCTAATGAATTAGAATGGATCGTACGAATGAATTAGAGTGGATACATTCGTACAAATGAATTAGAATGGATACATTCGTACGAATGAATTAGAATGGATCGTACGAATGAATTAGAATAGATTGTGCGCACGAATTAGAATGGATCGTATGAATGAATTAGAATGGATCGTACGATCCATTCTAATTCATTCATATGATCCATTCTAATTTATTCGCATGAATGTATCTATTCCAATTCATTCGTACGATCCATTCTAATTCATGCTAATTCGTATTATTGAATTAGAATGGATCGTACGAATGAATTATAATAGATTGTGCGAATGAAATAGAATGGATCGTACGAATGAATTAGAATAGATTGTGCGAATGAAATAGAATGGATCGTACGAATGAATTAGAATGGATCGTACGAATGAATTAGAATAGATTATGCGAATGAATTAGAATGGATCGTGCGAATGAATTAGAATGGATCATATGAATTAGAATGGATCGTACGAATGAATTAGAATGAATTCATTCGTGCGAATGAATTAGAATGGATCGTACGAATGAATTAGAATGGATCGTATGAATGAATTAGAATAGATTGTGCGAATGAATTAGAATGGATCGTACGAATGAAATAGAATGGATCGTACGAATGAATTAGAATGGATCGTACGAATGAATTAGAATGAATTAGAATGGATCGTACGAATGAATTAGAATGGATCGTACGAATGAAATAGAATGGATCGTATGAATGAATTAGAATGGATCGTGCGAATGAATTAGAATGGATCGTACGAATGAAATAGAATGGATTCGCACGATCCATTCTAATTCATTTATACGATCCATTCTAATTCATTCACACGAATGTATCAACTCTAATTCATTCGTATGATCCATTCTAATTCATTCGCACGAATGTATCCATTCTAATTCATTCGTACGATCCATTCTAATTCATTCGCACAATCTATTCTAATTCATTCATACGATCCATTCTAATTCATTCATACGATCCATTCTAATTCATTCATATGATCCATTCTAATTCATTCGCACGAATATATCCTTTCTAATTCATTCGTACGAATGAATTAGAATGGATTGAATTAGAATGGATTGTACGAATGAGATAGAATGGATCGTGCGAATGAATTAGAATGGATCGTACGAATGAATTAGAATGGATTGTACGAATGAGATAGAATGGATCGTATGAATGAATTAGAATGGATACATTCGAATTCATTCGTATGATCCATTCTAATTCATTCGTACGATCCATTCTTATTCATTCGTACGATCCATTCTAATTCATTTGTTCGATCCATTCTAATTCATTCGTACGATCCATTCTAATTCATTCGCACGATCCATTCTAATTCATGCATACGGTCCAATCTAATTCATTCATACGATCCATTCTAATTCATTCGCACGAATGTATCCATTCTAATTCATTCGCACGATCCATTCTAATTCATTCATACGATCCATTCTAATTCTTTTGCACGAATGTATCCATTCTAATTCATTGAACGATCCATTCTAATTCATTCGTACGATCCATTCTAATTCATTCGTACGAATGTATCTATTCTAATTCATTCGTACGAATGAATTAGAATGGATACATTCGTGCAAAAGAATTAGAATGGATTGTATGAATGAATTAGAATGGATCGTGCGAATGAATTAGAATGGATCGTACGAATGAATTAGAATGGATACATTCGTGCGAATGAATTAGAATGGATCGTATGAATGAATTAGATTGGACCGTATGCATGAATTAGAATGGATCGTGCGAATGAATTAGAATGGATCGTACGAATGAATTAGAATGGATCGAACGAATGAATTAGAATGGATCGTACGAATGAGTAAGAATGGATCGTATGAATGAATTAGAATGGATCGTACGAATGAATTAGAATGGATCGTACGAATGAATTTGAATGTATCCATTCTAATTCATTCATACGATCCATTCTATCTCATTCGTACAATCCATTCTAATTCATTCGTATGATCCATTCTAATTCATTCGCACGATCCATTCTATCTTATTCGTACTATCCATTCTAATTCAATCCATTCTAATTCATTCGTACGAATGAATTAGAAAGGATATATTCGTGCGAATGAATTAGAATGGATCATCTGAATGAATTAGAATGGATCGTATGAATGAATTAGAATGGAACGTGCGAATAAATTAGAATGGATCGTATGAATGAATTAGAATAGATTGTGCGAATGAATTAGAATGGATCGTACGAATGAATTAGAATGGATACATTCGTGCAAATGAATTAGAATGGATCATACGAATGAATCAGAGTTGATACATTCGTGTGAATGAATTAGAATGGATCGTATGAATGAATTAGAATGGATACATTCGTGCAAATGAATTAGAATGGATCGTACGAATGAGTAAGAATGGATCGTGCGAATGAATTAGAATGGATTGTATGAATGAATTAGAATAGATCGTACGAATGAATTAGAATGGATCGTATGAATGAATTTGAATGGATCGTGCGAATGAATTAGAATGGATCGTATGAATGAATTAGAATGGATTCATACGAATGAATTAGAATGGATCGTATGAATGAATTAGAATGAATCGTGCGAATGAATTAGAATGGATCGTACGAATGAATTTGAATGGTTCGTATGAATGAATTAGAATGGATCGTAGTAATGAATTAGAATGGATCGTATGAATGAATTAGAATGGATACACGATCCAGATCCATTCTAATTCATTCGCACAATCTATTCTAATTCATTTGTAGGATCGTGCGAATGAATTAGAATGGATACATTCGTGTGAATGAATTAAAATGGATAATACGAATTAGTAAGAATGGATCGTAGAATTAGAATGGTTCGTATGAATGAATTAGAATGGATCATACGAATGAATTAGAATAGATTGTGCGAATGAATTAGAATGGATCTGGATCGTGTATCCATTCTAATTCATTCGTACGACCCATTCTAATTCATTCGTACGATCCATTCTAATTCATTCGCACGATCCATTGTAATTCATTCGCACGATCCATTCTAATTCATTCATACGATCCATTCTAATTCATTCATATGATCCACTCCAATTCATTCGTATGATCCATTCTAATTCATTCGTAGTATCCATTCTAATTCGATCGTACTATCCATTCTAATTCCTTCGTACGATCCATTCTAATTCATTCATACAATCCATTCTAATTCTTTTGCACGAACGTATCCACTCTAATTCATTCGTACGATCCATTCTAATTCATTTGTACGAATGTATCCTTTCTAATTCATTCGTACGATCCATTCTAATTCATTCGTACGATCCATTCTAATTCATTCGTATGATCCATTCTAATTCATTCGTACGATCCATTCTAATTCATTCGCACGATCCATTGAATTAGAATGGATACATTCGTGCGAATCCATTCTATTTCATTCGTACGATCCATTCTAATTCATTCGCACGATCCATTCTAATTCATTCATACGATCCATTCTATTTCATTCGTACGATCCATTCTAATTCATTCGTACGATCCATTCTAATTCATTCTAATTCATTCGTACGATCCATTCTAATTCATTCTTACGATCCATTCTAATTCATTCGTACGATCCATTCTAATTCATTCGCACGATCCATTCTAATTGATTCATACGATCCATTCTAATTCCTTCGTACGATCCATTCTAATTCATTCGTACGATCCATTCTAATTTCTTCGTATGATCTATTCTTATTTATTCGCACAATCTATTCTAATTCATTCGTACGATCCATTCTAATTCATTCGCACGATCCATTCTAATTCATTCATACGATCCATTCTAATTCATTCGTACGATCCATTCTAATTCATTCGTACGATCCATTCTAATTCATTCGCACAATCTATTCTAATTCATTCGTACGATCCATTCTAATTCATTCGCACGATCCATTCTAATTCATTCGGAAGAATGTATCCATTCTAATTCAATGGATCATGCGAATGAATTAGAATGGATCGTACGAATGAATTAGAATGGATCGTACGAAGGAATTAGAATGGATCGTACGAATGAATTAGAATGGATTGAATTAGAATCAATCGTACAAATGAATTAGAATGGATCGTACGAATGAATTAGAATGGATCGTACGAATGAAATAGAATGGATCGTATGAATGAATTAGAATGGATCGTGCGAATGAATTAGAATGGATCGTACGAATGAATTAGAATGGATCGAACGAATGAATTAGAATAGATCGTACGAATGAATTAGAATGGATCGTGCGAATGAATTAGAATGGATCGTACGAATGAAATAGAATGGATTGTACGAATGAATTAGAATAGATTGTGCGAATGGATTAGAATGGATCATACGATTGAGTAAGAATGGATTGTACGAATGAAATAGAATAGATCGTACGAATGAATTAGAATGGATCGTATGAATGAATTAGAATGGATCGTGCGAATGAATTAGAATGGATCGTACGAATGAATTAGAATGGATCGTACGAAGGAATTAGAATGGATCGTACGAATGAATTAGAATGGATCGTACGAATGAATTAGAATGGGTACGAATGGATCGTATGAATGAATTAGAATGGATCGTATGAATGAATTAGAATGGATCGTGCGAATGAATTAGAATGGATCGTACGAATGAAATAGAATGGATTCGCACGAATGTATCCATTCTAATTCAATGGATCGTGCGAATGAATTAGAATGGATCGTACGAATGAATTAGAATGGATTGTACGAATGAATTAGAATGGATTCAATTAGAATGAACCGTACGAATGAAATAGAATGGATCGTGCGAATGAATTAGAATGGATCGTACGAATGAATTAGAATGGATCGTACGAATGACTTAGAATGGATCGTTCGAATGAATTAGAATAGATTGTGCGAATGAATTAGAATGGATCGTACGAATGAATTAGAATGGATACTTTCGTGCGAATCCATTCTATTTCATTCGTACGATCCATTCTAATTTATTCGTACGATCTATTCTAATTCATTCATACGATCCATTCTAATTCATTCGTACGATCCATTCTAATTCATACGTACGATCCATTCGTATGATCAATTCTATTTCATTCGTACGATCCATTCTAATTCATT
Organism: Chamaelirium japonicum; assembly: GCA_947650365.1. Classification (NCBI taxonomy): domain Eukaryota; kingdom Viridiplantae; phylum Streptophyta; class Magnoliopsida; order Liliales; family Melanthiaceae; genus Chamaelirium; species Chamaelirium japonicum. Next base: position 38,535,263 of record OX393560.1, on the reverse strand, counting down.
CGCACGATCCATTCTAGTTCATTCATACGATCCATTCTAATTCATTCGTACGATCTATATTCTAATTCATTCGCACGATCCATTCTAATTCATTCGTACGATCCATTCTAATTTATTCGCACGATCCATTCTAATTAATTCGTACGATCTATTCTATTTCATTCGTAAATGAATTTGGATCGTGCTAATGTATTAGAATGGATCGTGCTAATGAATTAGAATGGATACATTCGTGCGAATGAATTAGAATGGATCATATGAATGAATTAGAATGGATCGTTTGAGTGAATGCGAATGGATCGTGCGAATGAATTAGATTGGATCGTATAAATGAATTAGAATGGATCGTACGAATGAATTAGAATGGATCGTGCTAATGAATTAGAATGGATCGTACGAATGAATTAGAGTGGATACATTCGTACAAATGAATTAGAATGGATACATTCGTACGAATGAATTAGAATGGATCGTACGAATGAATTAGAATAGATACATTCGCACGAATTAGAATGGATCGTACGAATGAATTAGAATGGATCGTATGAATGAATTAGATTGGATCGTATAAATGAATTAGAATGGATCGTATGAATGAATTAGAATGGATCGTGCTAATGAATTAGAATGGATCGTACGAATGAATTAGAGTGGATACATTCGTACAAAAGAATTAGAATGGATACATTCGTGCGAATGAATTAGAATGGATCGTGCGAATGAATTAGAATGGATCGTACAAATGAATTAGAATAGATTGTGCTAATGAATTAGAATGGATCGTATGAATGAATTAGAATGGATCGTACGAATGAATTAGAATGGATACGTGCGAATGAATTAGAATTGTGAATTAGAATGGATCATACGAAGGAATTAGAATGGATCGTGCTAATGAATTCGAATGGATTGTGCGAATGAATTAGAATGGATCGTACGAATGACTTAGAATGGATCGTTCGAATGAATTAGAATAGATTGTGCGAATGAATTAGAATGGATCATACGAATGAATTAGAAAGGATACATTCGTGCGAATGAATTAGAATGGATCGTATGAGTGTGAATGAATTAGAATGGATCGTGCGAATGAATTCGAATGGATCGTATTAATGAATTAGAATGGATCGTGCGAATGAATTAGAATGGATCGTACGAATGAGTAAGAATGGATCGTGCGAATGAATTAGAATCGATTGTACGAATGAATTAGAATGGATCGTACGAATGAATTAGAATGGAAACATTTGTGCGAATACATTCTATTTCATTTGTACGATCCATTCTAATTCATTCGCACGATCAATTCTAATTCATTCGTACGATCCATTCTAATTCATTCGTACAATCGATTCTAATTCATTCGCACGATCCATTCTAATTCATTCGTACGATCCATTCTAATTCATTCATACGATCCATTCTAATTCATTAGCACAATCTATTCTAATTCATTCGTACGATCCATTCTAATTCATTCGCACGATCCATTCTAATTCATTCGCACGAATGTATCCATTCTAATTCATTTGTACGAATGTATCCACTCTAATTCATTCGTACGATCCATTCTAATTCATTAGCACGATCCATTCTAATTCATTCGTACGATCCATTCTAATTCATTTATACGATCCAATCTAATTCATTCATACGATCCATTCTAATTCATTCGTACGATCCATTCTAATTCATTCGTACGATCCATTCTAATTCGTGCGAATGTATCCATTCTAATTCATTCGTACGATCCATTCTAATTCATTTGTACGAATGTATCCATTCTAATTCATTTGTACGAATATATCCCCTCTAATTCATTCGTACGATCCATTCTAATTCATTAGCACGATCCATTCTAATTCATTCGTACGATCCATTCTAATTCATTTATACGATCCAATCTAATTCATTCGCACGATCCATTCGCATTCACTCAAACGATCCATTCTAATTCATTCATATGATCCATTCTAATTCATTCGCACGAATGTATCCATTCTAATTCATTCGTACGATCCATTCTAATTCATTAGCACGATCCAAATTCATTTATCCGTACGAATGAATTAGAATGGATCGTGCGAATGAAATAGAATGGATTCGTATGAATGAATTAGAATGGATCGTGCGAATGAATTAGAATGGATCGTACTTATGAATTAGAATGGGTCGTACGAATGAATTAGAATGGATCGTACGAATGAATTAGAATGGATCGTACGAATGAATTAGAATGGATCATACGAATGAAATAGAATGGATCGTATGAATGAATTAGAATGGATTCATTCATGCGAATGAATTAGAATGAATCGTACGAATGAGTAAGAATGGATCGTACGAATGAATTAGAATGGATTGAATTAGAATGAATCGTACGAATGAATTAGAATGGATCGTACGAATGAATTAGAATGGATCGTACGAATGAAATAGAATGAATCGTATGAATGAATTAGAATGGATCGTGCGAATGAATTAGAATGGATCGTACGAATGAATTAGAATAGATTGTGCGAATGAATTAGAATGGATCGTGCGAATGAATTAGAATGGATCGTACGAATGAATTAGAATAGATTGTGCGAATGAATTAGAATGGATCGTACGAATGAATTAGAATGGATCGTACGAATGAATTAGAATGGATCGTGCGAATGAATTAGAATGGATCGTGCGAATGAATTAGAATGGATCGTACGAATGAATTAGAATAGATTGTGCGAATGAATAAAAATAGATCATACGAAGAAATTAGAATGGATCGTACGAATGAATTAGAATGGATCGTATGAATGAATTAGAATGGATACATTCGTGCGAATCCATTCTATTTCATTCGTACGATCCATTCTAATTCATTCGCACGATCCATTCTTACTCATTCGTACGATCCATTCTAATTCATTCGTACGATCCATTCTAATTCATTCGTAGTATCCATTCTAATTCATTCGTACTATCCATTCTAATTCATTCGCACAATCTATTCTAATTCATTCGTACGATCCATTCTAATTCATTCGCACGATCCATTCTATTTCATTCGAACAATCTATTAGAATGGATAGTGCGAATGAATTAGAATGGGTCGTACGAATGAATTAGAATGGATACACGATCCAGATCCATTCTAATTCATTCGCACAATCTATTCTAATTCATTCGTAGGATCCATTCTAATTCATTACTACGATCCATTCTAATTCATTCATACGATCCATTCTAATTCATTCGTACGATCCATTCTAATTCATTCGCACAATCCATTCTAATTCATTCATACGATCCTTTCTAATTCATTCATATGATCCATTCTAATTCATTCGTACGATCCATTCTAATTCATTCGCACGATCCTACGAATGAATTAGAATAGCGTGCGAATGAATTAGAATAGATCGTACGAATGAATTAGAATGGATCGTACGAATGAATTAGAATAGATTGTGCGAATGAATTAGAATAGATTGTGCTTATGAATTAGATTGGATCGTACGAATGAATTAGATTGGATCGTGCGAATGAATGCGAATGGATCGTGCGAATGAATTAGAATGGATCGTATGAATGAATTAGAATGGATCGTAGTAATGAATTAGAATGGATCGTGCGAATGAATTAGAATGGATCGTGCGAATGAATTAGAATGGATCGTATAAATGAATTAGAATGGGTCGTACGAATGAATTAGAATGGATACACGATCCAGATCCATTCTAATTCATTCGCACAATCTATTCTAATTCATTCGTAGGATCGTACGAATGAATTAGAATAGATCGTACGAATGAATTAGAATGGATCGTACGAATGAATCGGAATGGATACATTCGTGCGAATGAATTAGAATGGATCGTACGAATGAAATAGAATGGATGGTGCGAATGAATTAGAATGGATCGTACGAATGAATTAGAATGGATCGTACGAATGACTTAGAATGGATCGTTCGAATGAATTAGAATAGATTGTGCGAATGAATTAGAATGGATCGTACGAATGAATTAGAAAGGATACATTCGTGCGAATGAATTAGAATGGATACATTCGTGCAAAAGAATTAGAATGGATTGTATGAATGAATTAGAATGGATCGTGCAAATGAATTAGAATGGATTGTGTGAAAGAATTAGAATGGATCCTACGAATGAATTAGAATAGATCGTACGTATGAATTAGAATGGATACATTCGTGTGAATGAAATAGAATGGATCGTTCGAATGAATTAGAATGGATCGTACGAATGAATTAGAATGGATCGTACGAATGAAATAGAATGGATTGTACGAATGAGATAGAATGGATCGTACGAATAAATTAGAATCGATTGTGTGAATGAATTAGAATGGATCGTACGAATGAAATAGAATGGATCGTACGAATGAATTAGAATAGATTGTGCGAATGGATTAGAATGGATCATACGATTGAGTAAGAATGGATTGTACGAATGAAATAGAATAGATCATACGAATGAATTAGAATGGATCGTATGAATGAATTAGAACGGATCGTGCGAATGAATTAGAATGGATCGTACGAATGAATTAGAATGGATCGTACGAAGGAATTAGAATGGATCGTACGAATGAATTAGAATGGATCGTACGAATGAATTAGAATGGATACGAATGGATCGTATGAATGAATTAGAATGGATCGTACAAATGAATTAGAATGGATCGTACGAATGAATTTGAATGGATCGTACGAATGAATTAGAAGGGATCGTACGAATGAGTAAGAATGGATCGTGCGAATGAATTAGAATGGATTGTACGAATGAATTAGAATGGATCGTACGAATGAATTAGAATGGATACATTCGTGCGAATCCATTCTATTTCATTCGTACGATCCATTCTAATTCATTCGCACGATCCATTCTAATTCATTCATACGATCCATTCCAATTCATTCGTACGATCCATTCTAATTCATTCGTACAATCCATTCTAATTCATTCGTACGATCCATTCTAATTCATTCATACGATCCATTCTAATTCATTAGCACAATCTATTCTAATTCATTCGTACGATCCATTCTAATTCATTCGCACGATCCATTCTAATTCATTCGCACGAATATATCCATTCTAATTCATTTGTACAAATGTATCCACTCTAATTCATTCGTACGATCCATTCTAATTCATTAGCACGATCCATTCTAATTCATTTGTACGATCCATTCTAATTCATTTATACGATCCAATCTAATTCATTCATACGATCCATTCTAATTCATTCGTACGATCCATTCTAATTCATTCGTATGATCCATTCTAATTCGTGCGAATGTATCCATTCTAATTCATTCGTACGATCCATTCTAATTCATTGGTACGAATGTATCCATTCTAATTCATTTGTACGAATGTATCCACTCTAATTCATTCGTACGATCAATTCTAATTCATTAGCACGATCCATTCTAATTCTTTCGTACGATCCATTCTAATTCATTTATACGATCCAATCTAATTCATTCGCAAGATCCATTCGCATTCACTCAAACGATCCATTCTAATTCATTCATATGATCCATTCTAATTCATTCGCACGAATGTATCCATTCTAATTCATTAGCACGATCCATTCTAATTCATTCGTACGATCTATTCTAATTCATTCATACGATCCATTCTAATTCATTCGTACGATCCATTCTAATTCATTCGTACGATCCATTCGTACGATCAATTCTATTTCATTCGTACGATCCATTCTAATTCATTCGCACGATCCATTCTAGTTCATTCATACGATCCATTCTAATTCATTCGTACGATCTATATTCTAATTCATTCGCACGATCCATTCTAATTCATTCATACGATCCATTCTAATTTATTCGCACGATCCATTCTAATTCATTCGTACGATCTATTCTATTTCATTCGTACAATCCATTCTTACTCAATCGTATGATCCATTCTAATCCATTCGCACAATCTATTCTAATTTATTCGCACGATCCATTCTAATTCCTTCGTACGATCCATTCTAATTGGAATGGATCCATTCTAATCCATTCCGATTCATTAGTACGATCGTACGAATGAGTAAGAATGGATCGTACGAATGAAATAGAATGGATCGTATGAATGAATTAGAATGGATCGTGCGAATGAACTAGAATGGAATCATACCGTACGAATGAATTAGAATCTATTCAATTAGAATAGATTGTGCGAATGAATTAGAATGGATACCTTCGTACGAATGAATCAGAATGGATTGTGCGATTGAATTAGAATGGATCGTACGAATGAATTGGAATGGATCGTACGAATGAATTAGAATGCATTGCATTAGAATGAATCGTACGGATGAATTAGAATAGATCGTACGAAGGAATTAGAATGGATCGTACGAAGGAATTAGAATGGATAGTACGAATGAATTAGAATTGATCATGCGAATGAATTAGAATGGATCGTACGAATGAAATAGAATTGATCGTACGAATGGATCGTACGAATGAATTAGAATGGATCGTACGAATGAATTAGAATGGATCGTACGAATGAATTAGAATGGATCGTACGAATGAGTAAGAATGGATCGTACGAATGAATTAGAATGGATCGTACGAATGAATTAGAATGGGTCTTACGAATGAATTAGAATGGATACACGATCCAGATCCATTCTAATTCATTCGCACAATCTATTCTAATTCATTCGTAGGATCGTGCGAATGAATTAGAATGGATCGTACGAATGAGTAAGAATGGATCGTACGAATGAATTAAAATGGATTGTATGAATGAATTAGAATGGATACATTCGTGCGAATCCATTCTATTTCATTCGTACGATCCATTCTAATTCATTCGCACGATCCATTCTTACTCATTCGTACGATCCATTCTAATTCATTCATACGATCCATTCTAATTCATTCGTACGATCCATTCTTAGTCATTCGTACGATCCATTCTAATTCATTCGCACGAATGAATCCATTGTAATTCATTCGTATGATCCATTCTAATTCATTCGCATGAATGTATCCATTCTAATTCATTCGTACGATCCATTCTATCTCATTCGTACAATCCATTCTATTTCATTCGTACGATCCATTCTAATTCATTCGCACGATCCATTCTACTCATTCGTACGATCCATTCTAATTCATTCGCACGAATGAATCCATTCTAATTCATTCGTATGATCCATTCTAATTCATTCGTACAATCCATTCTATTTCATTCGTACGATCCATTCTTACTCATTCGTACGATCCATTCATTTCCATTCTAATTCATTCGTACGATCTATTCTAATTCATTCGTACGATCCTATGAATGAATTAGAATAGATTGTGCGAATGAATTAGAATGGATCTGGATCGTGTATCCATTCTAATTCATTCGTACGATCCAATCTAATTCATTCGCACGATCCATTCTAATTCATTCGCACGATCCATTCTAATTCTTTACTACGATCCATTCTAATTCATTCATACGATCCATTCTAATTCATTCGCACGATCCATTCGCATTCATTCGCACGATCCATTCTAATTCATTCGTACGATCCATTCTAATTCATGCGCACAATCTATTCTAATTCATTCGCACAATCTATTCTAATTCATTCGTACGATCCATTCTAATTCATTCGTACGATCCATTCTAATTCATTCGCACGCTATTCTAATTCATTCGTAGGATCCATTCTAATTCATTCGTGCAAAAGAATTAGAATGGATCGTACGAATGAATTAGAATGGATCGTATGCATGAATTAGAATGGATCGTACGAATGAATTAGAATGGATCGTGCGAATGAATTAGAATGGATCATATGAATGAATTAGAATGGATCGTATGAATGAATTAGAATGGATCGTGCGAATAAATTAGAATGGATCGTATGAATGAATTAGAATGGATCGTACGAATGAAATAGAATGGATTGTTCGAATGAGATAGAATGGATCGTACGAATGAATTAGAATGGATACATTCGTGCGAATCCATTCTATTTCATTCGTACGATCCATTCTAATTCATTCACACGATCCATTCTAATTCATTCATACGATCCAATCTAATTCATTCGTACGATCCATTCTATTTCATTCGTACGATCGTACGAATGAATTAGAATGGATTGAATTAGAATGAATCGTACGAATGAATTAGAATGAATCATACCGTATGAATGAATTAGAATGGATCATACGAATGAAATAGAATGGATCGTATGAATGAATTAGAATGGATCATATGAAAGAATTAGAATGGATCGTACGAATGAATTAGAATGGATCGTACGCCATTCTAATTCATTCGTACGATCCATTCTAATTCATTCGTACAATCCATTCTAATTCATTCGTACGATCCATTCTAATTCTTTTGCACGAATGAATTAGAATGGATCCTACGAATGAATTAGAATAGCGTGCGAATGAATTAGAATGGATCGTACGAATGAATTAGAATGGATTGTATGAATGAATTAGAATGGAACGTACGAATGAATTAGAATGGCGTACGATCCATTCTAATTCATTCGTACGATCCATTCTAATTCATTCATATGATCCATTCTAATTCATTCATACGATCCATTCTATTTCATTCGTATGATCCATTCTAATTCATTCGTACGGTATTATTCATTCTAATTCATTCGTACGATTCATTCTAATTCAATCCATTCTAATTCATTCGTACGATCGTACGAATGAAATAGAATGGATCGTACGAATGAATTAGAATGGATCGTATGAATGAACTAGAATGGATCGTGCGAATGAATTAGAATGGATTGTACGAATGAAATAGAATGGATTCGCACGAATGTATCCATTCTAATTCATTCGTACGATCCATTCTATCTCATTCGTACAATCCATTCTATTTCATTCGTACGATCCATTCTAATTCATTCATAAAATCAATTCTAATTTATTCGCACGATCCATTCTAATTCATTCATACGATCCATTCTAATTCATTCATATGATCCATTCTAATTCATTCGCACAATCCATTCTAATTCATTCGTACGATCCATTCTAATTCATGTATACGATCCATTCTAATTCATTCGTACGATCCATTCTAATTCTTTTGCACGAATGAATTAGAATGGATCCTACGAATGAATTAGAATAGCGTGCGAATGAATTAGAATGGATCGTACGAATGAATTAGAATGGATTGTACGAATGAATTAGAATAGATTGTGCGAATGAATTAGAATAGATTGTGCGCATGAATTAGAATGGATCGTACGAATGAATTAGAATGGATCGTGCGAATGAATGCGAATGGATCGTGCGAATGAATTAGAATGGATCGTATGAATGAATTAGAATGGATCGTAGTAATGAATTAGAATGGATCGTGCGAATGAATTAGAATGGATCGTGCGAATGAATTAGAATGGATCGTACGATTGAATTAGAATGGGTCGTACGAATGAATTAGAATGGATACACGATCCAGATCCATTCTAATTCATTCGCACAATCTATTCTAATTCATTCGTAGGATCGTACGAATGAATTAGAATAGATCGTACGAATGAATTAGAATGGATACGAATGGATCGTACGAATGAGTAAGAATGGATCGTACGAATGAAATAGAATAGATTGTACGAATGAATTAGAATGGATCATACGAATGAATTAGAATGGATTCATTCGTGCGAATGAATTAGAATGGATCATACGAATGAGTAGAATGGATCGTGCAAATGAATTAGAATGGATCGTATGAATGAAATAGAATGGATTGTACGAATGAGATAGAATGGATCGTACGAATGAAATAGAATGGATACATTCATGCGAATTAATTAGAATGGATCATACAAATGAATTAGAATGGATTCATTCGTGCGAATGAATTAGAATGGATCGTACGAATGAGTAAGAATGGATCGTACGAATGAATTAGAATGGATTGAATTAGAATGGATCGTACGAATAAATTAGAATGGATCGTACGAATGAGTAAGAATGGATCGTGCGAATGAATTAGAATGGATCGTACGAATGAAATAGAATGGATTCGCACGAATGTATCCATTCTAATTCATTCATACGATCCATTCTAATTCATTTGTACGATCCATTCATACTCATTCGTACGATCCACTCTAATTCATTCGCACGATCCTACGAATGAATTAGAATAGATTGTGCGAATGAATTAGAATGGATCTGGATCGTGTATCCATTCTAATTCATTCGTACGACCCATTCTAATTCATTCGTACTTCATTCGCACGATCCATTCTTACTCATTCGTACGATCCATTCTAATTCATTCGTACGATCCATTCTAATTCATTTGTACGATCCATTCGTACGATCAATTCTATTTCATTCGTATGATCCATTCTAATTCATTCGCACGATCTATTCTAATTCATTCGTACTATCCATTCTAATTCCTTCGTACGATCCATTCTAATTCCTTCGTACGATCCATTCTAATTCCTCCGTACGATTCATTCTAATGCAATCCATTCTAATTCATGCGTACGATCCATTCCAATTCATTCGTACGATCCATTCTAATTCATTCTAATTCAATCGCACAATCCATTCTAATTCATTCGTACGAAGGTATCCATTCTAATTCATTCGCACAATCTATTCTAATTGAATAGATTCTAATTCATTCGTACGGTATGATTCCATTCTAATTCATTCGCATGATCCATTCTCATTCATTCATACGATCCATTCTATTTCATTCGTACGATCCATTCTTACTCGTTCGTACGATCGTACTAATGAATCGGAATGGATTAGAATGGATCCATTCCAATTAGAATGGATCGTACGAAGGAATTAGAATGGATCGTGCGAATAAATTAGAATAGATTGTGCGAATGGATTAGAATGCATCATACGATTGAGTAAGAATGGATTGTACGAATGAAATAGAATAGATCGTACGAATGAATTAGAATGGATCGTGCGAATAAATTAGAATGGATCGTATGAATGAATTAGAATGGATCGTGCGAATGAATTAGAATATAGATCGTACGAATGAATTAGAATGGATCGTATGAATAAACTAGAATGGATCGTGCGAATGAATTAGAATGGATCGTACGAATGAAATAGAATTGATCGTACAAATGGATCGTACGAATGAATTAGAATGGATCGTACGAATGAATTAGAATGGATCGTATGAATGAATTAGAATAGATCATACGAATGAATTAGAATGGATCGTGCTAATGAATTAGAATGGATACATTCGTGCGAATGAATTAGAATGGATCATATGAATGAATTAGAATGGATCGTTTGAGTGAATGCGAATGGATCGTGCGAATGAATTAGATTGGATCGTATAAATGAATTAGAATGGATCGTACGAATGAATTAGAATGGATCGTGCTAATGAATTAGAATGGATCGTACGAATGAATTAGAGTGGATACATTCGTACAAATCAATTAGAATGGATACATTCGTACGAATGAATTAGAATGGATCGTACGAATGAATTAGAATGGATACATTCGCACGAATTAGAATGGATCGTACGAATGAATTAGAATGGATCGTACGAATGAATTAGAATGGATCTTATGAATGAATTAGATTGGATCGTATAAATGAATTAGAATGGATCGTACGAATGAATTAGAATGGATCGTGCTAATGAATTAGAATGGATCGTACGAATGAATTAGAGTGGATACATTCGTACAAATGAATTAGAATAGATACATTCGTGCGAATGAATTAGAATGGATCGTGCGAATGAATTAGAATGGATCGTACGAATGAATTAGAATAGATTGTGCTAATGAATTAGAATGGATCGTATGAATGAAGTAGAATGGATCGTACGAATGAATTAGAATGGATTGTACGAATGAATTAGAATGGATCGTACGAATGAATTAGAATGGATCGTATGAATGAATTAGAATGGATCGTGCGAATGAATTAGAATGGATCGTACGAATGAAATAGAATGGATTCGCACGAATGTATCCATTCTAATTCATTCGTACGATCCATTCTAATTCATTCGTACAATCCATTCTAATTCATTCGCACGATCCATTCTTACTCATTCGTACGATCCATTCTAATTCATTCGTACGATCCATTCTAATTCATTCGTACGATCCATTCTAATTCATTCGTACGATCCATTCTAATTCATTCATACGATCCATTCGTATCCATTCTAATTCATTCGTATGATCCATTCTAATTCATTCGTACGATCCATTCTAATTCCTTCGTACGATCCATTCTAATTCATTTGTACGATCCATTCGTATTCATTCGCATGGATTGAATTAGAATGGATCGTACGAATGAATTAGAATGGATCGTACGAATGAATTAGAATGGATCGTACGAATGAGTAAGAATGGATCGTGCGAATGAATTAGAATGGATCGTACGAATGAAATAGAATTGATCGTATGAATGAATTAGATTGGATTGTATTAATGAATTAGAATGGATCGTGCGAATGAATTAGAATGGATCGTACGAATGAATTAGAATGGATCGTACGAATGAATTAGAATGGATCGTTTGAATGAATTAGAATGGATCGTACGAAGGAATTAGAATGGATCGTACGAATGAATTAGAATGGATCGTACGAATGAATTAGAATGAATTAGAATGGATTGTACGAATGAATTAGAATGGATCGTACGAATGAAATAGAACGGATCGTATGAATGAATTAGAATGGATCGTGCGAATGAATTAGAATGGATCGTACGAATGAAATAGAATGGATTCGCATGAATGTATCCATTCTAATTCAATGGATCATGCGAATGAATTAGAAAGGATCGTACGAATGAATTAGAATGGATCGTACAAAGGAATTAGAATGGATCGTACGAATGAATTAGAATGGATCGTACGAATGAATTAGAATGGATTGAATTAGAATAAATCGTACGAATGAATTAGAATGAATTATACCATACGAATTAATTAGAATGGATCATACGAATGAAATAGAATGGATTGTACGAATGAGATAGAAAGGATCGTACGAATGAAATAGAATGGATTCGCACGAATGGATCGTATGAATGAATTAGAATGGATACATTCGTGCAAAGGAATTAGAATGGATTGTATGAATGAATTAAAATGGATCGTTTGAGTGAATGCGAATGGATCGTGCGAATGAATTAGAATGGAATGAATTAGAATGGATTGAGTTAGAATGAATCGTACGAATGAATTAGAATGGATCGTACAAATGAATTAGAATGGATCGTACGAATGAATTAGAATAGATTGTGCGAATGAATTAGAATGGATCGTACGAATGAATTAGAATGGATCGTACGAATGAATTAGAATGGATCGTATGAATGAATTAGAATGGATCGTGCGAATGAATTAGAATGGATCGTACGAATGGATCGTACGAATGAATTAGAATGGATCGTACGAATGAATTAGAATGGATCGTACGAATGAAATAGAATTGATAGTACGAATGGATCGTACGAATGAATTAGAATGGATCGTACGAATGAAATAGAATGAATCGTGCGAATGAATTAGAATGGATCGTGCGAATGAATTAGAATGGATCATACGATTGAGTAAGAATGGATTGTACGAATGAAATAGAATAGATCGTACGAATGAATTAGAATGGATCGTACGAATGAATTAGAATGGATCGTATGAATGAATTAGAATGGATCGTTTGAGTGAATGCGAATGGATCGTGCGAATGAATTAGAATGGATTGAATTAGAATGGATTCGCACGATTGTATCCATTCTAATTCATTCGTACGATCCATTCTAATTCATTCGTACGATCCATTCGTACGATCAATTGTATTTCATTCGTACGATCCATTCTAATTCATTCGTACGATCCATTCTAATTCATTCGCACGATCCATTCTAGTTCATTCATACGATCCATTCTAATTCATTCGTACGATCTATATTCTAATTCATTCGCACGATCCATTCTAATTCATTCATACGATCCATTCTAATTTATTCGCACAATCCATTCTAATTCATTCGTATGATCTATTCTATTTCATTCGTACAATCCATTCTTACTCAATCGTATGATCCATTCTAATCCATTCACACAATCTATTCTAATTCATTCATACGATCCATTCTAATTTATTCGCACAATCCATTCTAATTCCTTCGTATGATCCATTCTAATTCGGATCGTGCGAATGAATTAGAATGGATCGTATGAATGAATTAGAATGGATACATTCGTGCAAATGAATTAGAATGGATCGTATGAATGAATTAGAATAGATTGTGCGAATGAATTAGAATGGATCGTACGAATGAATTAGAATGGATCGTACGAATGAATTAGAATGGATCGTACGAATGAATTAGAATGGATCGTGCGAATGAATTAGAATGGATCGTACGAATGAAATAGAATGGATTCGCACGAATGTATCCGAATGGATCGTACGAAGGAATTAGAATGGATCGTACAAAGGAATTAGAATGGATAGTACGAATGAATTAGAATGGATACCTTCGTGCAAATGAATTAGAATGGATCGTACGAATGAGTAAGAATGGATCGTACAAATGAAATAGAATGGATCGTATGAATGAATTAGAATGGATCGTGCGAATGAATTAGAATGGATCGTACGAATGAATAAGAATAGATTGTGCGAATGAGTAAGAATGGATCGTACGAATGAATTAGAATGGATTGAATTAGAATGAATCGTACGAAAGAATTAGAATGGATCGTACGAATGAATTAGAATGGATCGTACGAATGAAATAGAATGGATCGTATGAATGAGTTAGAATGGATCGTGCGAATGAATTAGAATGGATCGTACGAATGAATTAGAATGGATCGTACGAATGAATTAGAATGGGTAGTGCGAATGAATTAGAATGGATCGTACGAATGAATTAGAATAGATTGTGCGAATGAATTAGAATGGATCGTACGAATGAATTAGAATGGATCGTACGAATGAAAGAATGGATCGTGCGAATGAATTAGAATGAATTAGAATGGATCGTACGAATGAATTAGATTGGATCGTACGAATGAATTAGAATGGATCATACGAATGAATTAGAATGGATTCATTCGTGCGAATGAATTAGAATGGATCGTACGAATGAGTAAGAATGGATCGTACGAATGAATTAGAATGGATTGAATTAGAATGAATCGTACGAATGAATTAGAATGGATCGTACGAATGAATTAGAATGGATAGTACGAATGAAATAGAATGGATCGTATGAATGAATTAGAATGGATCGTGTGAATGAATTAGAGTGGATACCTTCGTGCAAATGAATTAGAATGGATCGTATGAATGAGTAAGAATGGATCGTACAAATGAAATAGAATGGATCGTATGAATGAATTAGAATGGATCGTGCGAATGAATTAGAATGGATCGTACGAATGAATAAGAATAGATTGTGCGAATGAGTAAGAATGGATCGTACGAATGAATTAGAATGGATTGAATTAGAATGAATCGTACGAATGAATTAGAATGGATCGTACGAATGAATTAGAATGGATCGTACGAATGAAATAGAATGGATCGTATGAATGAATTAGAATGGATCGTGCGAGTGAATTAGAATGGATCGTACGAATGAATTAGAATGGATCGTACGAATGAATTAGAATGGATCGTGCGAATGAATTAGAATGGATCGTACGAATGAATTAGAATAGATTGAACGAATGAATTAGAATAGATTGTGCGAATGAATTAGAATGGATCGTACGAATGAATTAGAATAGATCGTACGAATGAATTAGAATGGATCGTATGAATGAATTAGAATGGATCGTGCGAATGAATTAGAATGGATCGTACAAATGAATTAGAATAGATTGTGCGAATGAATAAGAATAGATCATACGAAGAAATTAGAATGGATCGTACGAATGAATTAGAATGGATCGTATGAATGAATTAGAATGGATACATTCGTGCGAATCCATTCAATTTCATTCGTACGATCCATTCTAATTCATTCGCACGATCCATTCTTACTCATTCGTACGATCCATTCTAATTCATTCGTACGATCCATTCTTATTCATTCGTACGATCCATTCTAATTCAATCCATGCAAATGAATACGAATGGATTAGAATGGATCGTACGAATGAATTAGATTGGATCGTACGAATGAAATAGAATGGATCGTATGAATGAATTAGAATGGATCGTGCGAATGAATTAGAATGGATCGTACGAATGAAATAGAATGGATTCGCACGAATGTATCCATTCTAATTCAATGGATCGTGCGAATGAATTAGAATGGATCGTACGAATGAATTAGAATGGATCGTACGAATGAATTAGAATGAATTGAATTAGAATGAATCGTACGAATGAATTAGAATGAATCATACCATACGAATGAATAAGAATGGATCGTACGAATGAATTAGAATAGATCGTACGTATGAATTAGAATGGATACATTCGTGCGAATGAATTAGAATGGATCGTACGAATGAAATAGAATGGATCGTGCGAATGAATTAGAATGGATCGTACGAATGAATTAGAATGGATCGTACGAATGACTTAGAATGGATCGTTCGAATGAATTAGAATAGATTGTGCGAATGAATTAGAATGGATCGGACGAATGAATTAGACTGGATCTGGATCGTACGAATGATTAATTCTATGAATGGATCGTATGAATGAATTAGAATGGATCTGGATCGTTTATCCATTCTAATTCCTTCGTACGATCCATTCTAATTCATTCGTACGATCCATTCTAATTCATTCGCACGATCCATTCTAATTCATTCGCACGAATGTATCCATTCTAATTCATACGTACGATCTATTCTAATTCATTCTTACGATCCATTCTAATTCATTCGCACAATCCATTCTAATTCATTTGCACGATCCATTCTAATTCATTCATACAATCCATTCTAATTCTTTTGCACAAAGGTATCCATTCTAATTCATTCGTACTATCCATTCTAATTATCCGTACGATCTATTCTATTTCATTCGTACGATCCATTCTTATCGTACGAATGAATTAGAATGGATCGTACGAATGAATTAGAATGGATAGTACGAATGAATTAGAATGGATACATTCATGCGAATGGATCATACGATCCATTCTAATTCATTCGCACGATCCATTCTAATTCATTCGCACGATCCATTCTAATTCATTCATACGATCCATTCTAATTCATTCATACGATCCATTCTAATTCATTCGTACGGATAAATGAATTTGGATCGTGCTAATGAATTAGAATGGATCGTACGAATGAATTAGAATGGATTGTGCGAATGAATTAGAATGGATCGTACGAATGAATTAGAATGGATCGTACGAATGAATTAGAATAGATCGTACGAATGAATTAGAATGGATCGTACGAAGGAATAAGAATGGATCGTACGAAGGAATTAGAATGGATAGTACGAATGAAGTAGAATGGATACCTTCGTGCAAATGAATTAGAATGGATCGTACGAATGAGTAAGAATGGATCGTACGAATGAATTAGAATGGATCGTACGAATGAATTAGAATGGATCTTCCGAATGAATTAGAATGGAACGTATAGATTGTGCGAATGAATTAGAATGGATCGTACGAATGAATTAGAATGGATCGTGCGAATGAATTAGAATGGATCGCACGAATGTATCTATTCTAATTCATTCATACGATCCATTCTATTTCATTCGTACGATCCATTCTTACTCATTCGTACGATCCATTCTAATTCATTCGCACGAATGAATCTATTCTAATTCATTCGTATGATCCATTCTAATTCATTCGCATGAATGTATCCATTCTAATTCATTCATACGATCCATTCTAATTCATTAATACGATCCAATCTAATTCATTCGTACGATCCATTCTAATCCATTCGTATTCATTCGCATGGATTGAATTGGAATGGATCGTACGAATGAATTAGAATGGATCGTGCGAATGAATTAGAATGGATCGCACGAATGTATCTATTCTAATTCATTCATACGATCCATTCTATTTCATTCGTACGATCCATTCTTACTCATTCGTACGATCCATTCTAATTCATTCGCACGAATGAATCCATTCTAATTCATTCGTATGATCCATTCTAATTCATTCGCATGAATGTATCCATTCTAATTCATTCATACGATCCATTCTAATTCATTAATACGATCCAATCTAATTCATTCGTACGATCCATTCTATCTCATTCGTACAATCCATTCAATTTCATTCGTACGATCCATTCTAATTCATTCGCACGATCCATTCTACTCATTCGTACGATCCATTCTTATTCATTCGTATGATCCATTCTAATTCATTTGTACAATCCATTCTATTTCATTCGTACGATCCATTCTTACTCATTCGTACGATCCATTCGTATCCATTCTAATTCATTCATACGAATGAATTAGAATAGATCGTACGAATGAATTAGAATGGATACGAATGGATCGTACGAATGAGTCAGAATGGATCGTACGAATGAAATAGAATGGATTGTACAAATGAATTAGAATGGATCATACGAATGAATTAGAATGGATCGTACGAATGAGTAGAATGGATCGTGCGAATGAATTAGAATGGATCGTACGAATGAAATTGAATGGATTGTACGAATGAGATAGAATGGATCGTACGAATGAATTTGAATGGATACATTCATGCGAATGAATTAGAATGGATCATACGAATGAATTAGAATGGATACCTTCGTGCAAATGAATTAGAATGGATCGTACGAATGAGTAGGAATGGATCGTACGAATGAAATAGAATGGATCGTATGAATGAATTAGAATGGATCGTGCGAATGAATTAGAATGGATCGTACGAATGAATTAGAATAGATTGTGCGAATGAATTAGAATGGATCGTACGAATGAATTAGAATGGATCGTACGAATGAATTAGAATGGATCGTATGAATGAATTAGAATGGATCGTGCGAATGAATTAGAATGGATCGTACGAATGAAATAGAATGGATTTGCACATTGTATCCATTCTAATTCATTCGTACGATCCATTCTAATTCATTCGTACAATCCATTCTAATTCATTCGCACGATCCATTCTTACTCATTCGTACGATCCATTCTAATTCATTCGCACGATCCATTCTAATTCATTAATACGATCCATTCTAATTCATTCGCACGATCCATTCTAATTCATTCGTACGACCCATTCTAATTCATTCGCACAATCTATTCTATTTCATTCATACGATCCATTCTAATTGTTTTGCACGAATGTATCCATTCTAATTCATTCGTACGATCCATTCTAATTCATTCGTATGATCCATTCTAATTCTTTCGCATGATCCATTCTAATTCATTCATACAATCTATTCTAATTCATTCGTACGATCCATTCTAATTCATTCGTACGATCCATTCTAATTCATTCGTATGATCCATTTTTACTCATTCGTACGATCCAATCTAATTCATTCATACGATCCATTCTACGATCCATTCTACGATCCATTCTAATTCATTCGTACGTTCCATTCTAATTCATTCGTACGATTCATTCTAATTCAATCCATTCTAATTCATTCGTACGATCCATTCTTACTCATTCATACGATCCATTCTAATTCATTAATACGATCCATTCTAATTCATTCGCACGATCCATTCTAATTCATTCACAAAACCCATTCTATTTCATTCGTACGATCCATTCTAATTCATTCGCACGAAGGTATCCATTCTAATTCATACAATCCATTCTAATTCATTCATACGATCCAATCTAATTCATTCATACGATCCATTCTAATTCATTCACACGAATGTATCCATTCTAATTCATTCGTACGATCCTTTCTAATCCATTTGTACGAATGTATCCACTCTAATTCATTCATACGATCCATTCTAATTCATTCGCATGAATGTATCCATTCCAATTCATTCGTACGATCCATTCTAATTCATTCGCACGATCCATTCTAATTCATTCGCACGATCCATTCTAATTCATTCGCACGATCCATTCTAATTCATTCATACGATCCATTCTATTTCATTCGTACGATCCATTCGAATTCATTCATATGATCCATTCTAATTCATTCGCACGAATGTATCCATTCTAATTCATTCGTACGATTCATTCTAATTCAATCCATTCTAATTCATTCCATTCTAATTCATTCGCACGATCCATTCGCATTCACTCAAACAATCCATTCATTCTAATTCATTCGTATGAATGAGTAAGAATGGATCGTTCGAATGAATTAGAATAGATTGTGCGAATGAATTAGAATGGATCATACGAATGAATTAGAATGGATCGTACGAATGAATTAGAAAAGATCGTACGAATGAATTAGAATGGATCGTACGAAGGAATTAGAATGGATAGTACGAATGAAGTAGAATGGATACCTTCGTGCAAATGAATTAGAATGGATCGTACGAATGAGTAAGAATGGATCGTACGAATGAATTAGAATGGATCGTACGAATGAATTAGAATGGATCTTACGAATGAATTAGAATGGAACGTATAGATTGTGCGAATGAATTAGAATGGATCGTACGAATGAATTAGAATGGATCGTACGAATGAATTAGAATGGATCGTGCGAATGAATTAGAATGGATCGCACGAATGTATCCATTCTAATTCATTCATACGATCCATTCTAATTCATTCATACGATCCATTCTTACTCATTCGTACGATCCATTCTAATTCATTCGCACGAATGAATCCATTCTAATTCATTCGTATGATCCATTCTAATTCATTCGCATGAATGTATCCATTCTAATTCATTCGTACGATCCATTCTAATTCATTAATACAATCCAATCTAATTCATTCGTACGATCCATTCTAATCCATTCATATTCATTCGCATGGATTGAATTAGAATGGATCGTACGAATGAATTAGAATGGATCGTACGAATGAATTAGAATGGATCGTACGAATGAGTAAGAATGGATCGTGCGAATGAATTAGAATGGATACATTCGTGCGAATCCATTCTATTTCATTCGTACGATCCATTCTAATTCATTCGCACGATCCATTCTAATTCATTCATACGATCCATTCTATTTCATTCGTATGATCCATTCTAATTCATTCGTAAGGTATGATTCATTCTAATTCATTCGTACGATTCATTCTAATTCAATGCATTCTAATTCATTCGTACGATCCATTCTAATTCATTCGTACGATCCATTCTAATTCCTTCGTACGATCCATTCTAATTAATTCGTACGATCCATTCTAATTCATTCGCACGATCCATTGAATTAGAATGGATACATTCGTGTGAATCCATTCTATTTCATTCGTACGATCCATTCTAATTCATTCGCACGATCCATTCTAATTCATTCATACGATCCATTCTATTTCATTCGTACAATCCATTCTAATTCATTCGTACGATCCATTGTAATTCATTCGTACGATCCATTCAAATTCATTCGTACGATCCATTCTAATTCCTTCGTACGATCCATTCTAATTCATTCGAACGATCCATTCTAAGTCATTCGTACGATCCATTTTAATTCATTCGTACAATCCATTCTAATTCATTAATACGATCCAATCTAATTCATTCATACTATCCATTCTAATTCATTCGTACGATCCATTCTAATTCATTCGCACGATCCATTCTAATTCATTCGAACGATCCATTCTATTTCATTCGTACGATCCATTCTAATTCATTCGTACGATCCATTCTAATTCCTTCGTATGATCCTTTCTAATTCATTCGTACGGTATGATTCATTCTAATTCATTCGTACGATTCATTCTAATTCAATCCATTCTAATTCATTCGTACGATCCATTCTAATTCATTCGTACGATCCATTCTAATTCATTCGTACGATTCATTCTAATTAAATCCATTCTAATTCATTCGTACGATCCATTCTTACTCATTCGTACGATCCATTCTAATTCATTCGCACGAATGAATCCATTCTAATTCATTCGTATGATCCATTCTAATTCATTCGCATGAATGTATCCATTCTAATTCATTCGTACGATCCATTCTATCTCATTCGTACAATCCATTCTATTTCATTCGTACGATCCATTCTAATTCATTCGCACGATCCATTCTAATTCATTCGCATGATCCATTCTAATTCATTCGTACGATCGATTCTAATTCATTCATACGATCCATTCTAATTCATTCGCACGAATGTATCCATTCTAATTCATTCGTATGATCCATTCTAATTCATTCGCACAATCCATTCTAATTCATTAATACGATCCAATCTAATTCATTCATACGATCTATTCTAATTCATTCGCACGAATATATCCTTTCTAATTCATTCGTACGATCCATTCTAATTCATTCGCACGATCCATTCTAATTCTTGCATACGATCCAATCTAATTCATTCATACGATCCATTCTAATTCATTCGCACGAATGTATCCATTCTAATTCATTCGTACAATCCATTCTAATTCATTTGCACGATCCATTCTAATTCATTCATACAATCCATTCTAATTCTTTTGCACGAATGTATCCATTCTAATTCATTCGCACGAATGTATCCTTTCTAATTCATTCTTACGATCCATTCTAATTCATTCGTACAATCTATTCTAATTCATTCGAACGATCCATTCTAAGTCATTCGTACGATCCATTCTAATTCATTCGTACGATCCATTCTAATTCATTCATACGATCCATTCTAATTTATTCATACGATCCATTCTTACTCATTCGTACGATCCATTCTAATTCATTCGCACGAATGAATCCATTCTAATTCATTCGTATGATCCATTCTAATTCATTCGCATGAATGTATCCATTCTAATTTATTCGTACGATCCATTCTAATTCATTAATACAATCCAATCTAATTCATTCGTACGATCCATTCTAATCCATTCATATTCATTCGCATGGATTGAATTAGAATGGATCGTACGAATGAATTAGAATGGATCGTACGAATGAATTAGAATGGATCGTACGAATGAGTAAGAATGGATCGTGCGAATGAATTAGAATGGATACATTCGTGCGAATCCATTCTATTTCATTCGTACGATCCATTCTAATTCATTCGCACGATC
Organism: Chamaelirium japonicum; assembly: GCA_947650365.1. NCBI lineage: Eukaryota > Viridiplantae > Streptophyta > Magnoliopsida > Liliales > Melanthiaceae > Chamaelirium > Chamaelirium japonicum. Next base: position 38,512,073 of record OX393560.1, on the reverse strand, counting down.
CATTCTAATTCATTCATACGATCCATTCTATTTCATTCGTATGATCCATTCTAATTCATTCGTAAGGTATGATTCATTCTAATTCATTCGTACGATTCATTCAAATTCAATCCATTCTAATTCATTCGTACGATACATTCTAATTCATTCGTACGATCCATTCTAATTCCTTCGTACGATCCATTCTAATTAATTCGTACGATCCATTCTAATTCATTCGCACGATCCATTGAATTAGAATGGATACATTCGTGTGAATCCATTCTATTTCATTCGTACGATCCATTCTAATTCATTCGCACGATCCATTCTAATTCATTCATACGATCCATTCTATTTCATTCGTACAATCCATTCTAATTCATTCGTACGATCCATTCTAATTCATTCGTACGATCCATTCAAATTCATTCGTACGATCAATTCTAATTCCTTCGTACGATCCATTCTAATTCATTCGAACGATCCATTCTAAGTCATTCGTACGATCCATTTTAATTCATTCGTACAATCCATTCTAATTCATTAATACGATCCAATCTAATTCATTCATACGATCCATTCTAATTCATTCGTACGATCCATTCTAATTCATTCGCACGATCCATTCTAATTCATTCGAACGATCCATTCTATTTCATTCGTACGATCCATTCTAATTCATTCGTACGATCCATTCTAATTCCTTCGTATGATCCTTTCTAATTCATTCGTACGGTATGATTCATTCTAATTCATTCGTACGATTCATTCTAATTCAATCCATTCTAATTCATTCGTACGATCCATTCTAATTCATTCGTACGATCCATTCTAATTCATTCGTACGATTCATTCTAATTAAATCCATTCTAATTCATTCGTACGATCCATTCTTACTCATTCGTACGATCCATTCTAATTCATTCGCACGAATGAATCCATTCTAATTCATTCGTATGATCCATTCTAATTCATTCGCATGAATGTATCCATTCTAATTCATTCGTACGATCCATTCTATCTCATTCATACAATCCATTCTATTTCATTCGTACGATCCATTCTAATTCATTCGCACGATCCATTCTAATTCATTCGCATGATCCATTCTAATTCATTCGTACGATCGATTCTAATTCATTCATGCGATCCATTCTAATTCATTCGCACGAATGTATCCATTCTAATTCATTCGTACGATCCATTCTAATTCATTCGCACAATCCATTCTAATTCATTAATACGATCCAATCTAATTCATTCATACGATCTATTCTAATTCATTCGCACGAATATATCCTTTCTAATTCATTCGTACGATCCATTCTAATTCATTCGCACGATCCATTCTAATTCATGCATACGATCCAATCTAATTCATTCATACGATCCATTCTAATTCATTCGCACGAATGTATCCATTCTAATTCATTCGTACAATCCATTCTAATTCATTTGCACGATCCATTCTAATTCATTCATACAATCCATTCTAATTCTTTTGCACGAATGTATCCATTCTAATTCATTCGCACGAATGTATCCTTTCTAATTCATTCTTACGATCCATTCTAATTCATTTGTACAATCTACTCTAATTCATTCGAACGATCCATTCTAAGTCATTCGTACGATCCATTCTAATTCATTCGTACGATCCATTCTAATTCATTCATACGATCCATTCTAATTCATTCATACGATACATTCTTACTCATTCGTACGATCCATTCTAATTCATTCGCACGAATGAATCCATTCTAATTCATTCGTATGATCCATTCTAATTCATTCGCATGAATGTATCCATTCTAATTTATTCGTACGATCCATTCTAATTCATTAATACAATCCAATCTAATTCATTCGTACGATCCATTCTAATCCATTCATATTCATTCGCATGGATTGAATTAGAATGGATCGTACGAATGAATTAGAATGGATCGTACGAATGAATTAGAATGGATCGTACGAATGAGTAAGAATGGATCGTGCGAATGAATTAGAATGGATACATTCGTGCGAATCCATTCTATTTCATTCGTACGATCCATTCTAATTCATTCGCACGATCCATTCTAATTCATTCATACGATCCATTCTATTTCATTCGTATGATCCATTATAATTCATTCGTAAGGTATGATTCATTCTAATTCATTCGTACGATTCATTCTAATTCAATCCATTCTAATTCATTCGTACGATCCATTCTAATTCATTCGTACGATCCATTCTAATTCCTTCGTACGATCCATTCTAATTAATTCGTACGATCCATTCTAATTCATTCGCACGATCCATTGAATTAGAATAGATACATTCGTGTGAATCCATTCTATTTCATTCGTACGATCCATTCTAATTCATTCGCACGATCCATTCTAATTCATTCATACGATCCATTCTATTTCATTCGTACAATCCATTCTAATTCATTCGTACGATCCATTCTAATTCATTCGTACGATCCATTCAAATTCATTCGTACGATCTATTCTAATTCCTTCGTACGATCCATTCTAATTCATTCGAACGATCCATTCTAAGTCATTCGTACGATCCATTTTAATTCATTCGTACAATCCATTCTAATTCATTAATACGATCTAATCTAATTCATTCATACGATCCATTCTAATTCATTCGTACGATCCATTCTAATTCATTCGCACGATCCATTCTAATTCATTCGAACGATCCATTCTATTTCATTCGTACGATCCATTCTAATTCATTCGTACGATCCATTCTAATTCCTTCGTATGATCCTTTCTAATTCATTCGTACGGTATGTTTCATTCTAATTCATTCGTACGATTCATTCTAATTCAATCCATTCTAATTCATTCGTACGATCCATTCTAATTCATTCGTACGATCCATTCTAATTCATTGGTACGATTCATTCTAATTAAATCCATTCTAATTCATTCGTACGATCCATTCTTACTCATTCGTACGATCCATTCTAATTCATTCGCACGAATGAATCCATTCTAATTCATTCGTATGATCCATTCTAATTCATTCGCATGAATGTATCCATTCTAATTCATTCGTACGATCCATTCTATCTCATTCGTACAATCCATTCTATTTCATTCGTACGATCCATTCTAATTCATTCGCACGATCCATTCTAATTCATTCGCATGATCCATTCTAATTCATTCGTACGATCGATTCTAATTCATTCATACGATCCATTCTAATTCATTCGCACGAATGTATCCATTCTAATTCATTCGTACGATCCATTCTAATTCATTCGCACAATCCATTCTAATTCATTAATACGATCCAATCTAATTCATTCATACGATCTATTCTAATTCATTCGCACGAATATATCCTTTCTAATTCATTCGTACGATCCATTCTAATTCATTCGCACGATCCATTCTAATTCATGCATACGATCCAATCTAATTCATTCATACGATCCATTCTAATTCATTCGCACGAATGTATCCATTCTAATTCATTCGTACAATCCATTCTAATTCATTTGCACGATCCATTCTAATTCATTCATACAATCCATTCTAATTCTTTTGCACGAATGTATCCATTCTAATTCATTCGCACGAATGTATCCTTTCTAATTCATTCTTACGATCCATTCTAATTCATTCGTACAATCTATTCTAATTCATTCGAACGATCCATTCTAAGTCATTCGTACGATCCATTCTAATTCATTCGTACGATCCATTCTAATTCATTCGCACGATCCATTCTATTTCATTCGTACGATCCATTCTAAGTCATTCGCACGAATGTATCCATTCCGATTCATTCGTACGATCCATTCTAATTCATTCGCACAATCTATTCTAATTCATTCGTACGATCAATTCTAATTCATTCCCACGTATCCATTCTAATTCATTCATACGATCCATTCTATTTCATTCGTACAATCCATTCTTACTCATTCGTACGATCCATTCTAATTCAATCGTACGATCCATTCTAATTCATTCGTACGATCCATTCTAATTCGTTCGCTCAATCTATACGTTCCATTCTAATTCATTCATAAGATCCATTCTAATTCATTCGCCCGATCCATTCTAATTCATTAATACGATCCAATCTAATTCATTTGTACGATCCATTCTAATCCATTCGTAATTATTCGCATGGATTGAATTAGAATGGATCGTACGAATGAATTAGAATGGATCGTACGAATGAATTAGAATGGATCGTACGAATGAGTAAGAATGGATCGTGCGAATGAATTAGAATGGATCGTACGAATGAAATAGAATGGATTCGCACGAATGTATCCATTCTAATTCATTCATACGATCCATTCTAATTCATTCGTACGATCCATTCTAATTTCTTCGTATGATCTATTCTTATTCATTCGCACAATCTATTCTAATTCATTCGTACGATCCATTCTAATTCATTCGCACGATCCATTCTAATTCATTCATACGATCCATTCTAATTCATTCGTACGATCCATTCTAATTCATTCGTACGATCTATTCTAATTCATTCGCACAATCTATTCTAATTCATTCGTACGATCCATTCTAATTCATTCGCACGATCCATTCTAATTCATTCGCACAAGCTATTCTAATTCATTCGTACGATCCATTCTAATTCATTCGCACGATCCATTCTAATTCATTCATACGATCCATTCTATTTCATTCGTACGATCCATTCTAATTCATTCGTCCGATCCATTCTAATTCATTCGTACGATTCATTCTAATTCAATCCATTTTAATTCATTCGTACGATCCATTCTTACTCATTCGTACGATCCATTCTAATTCATTCGTACGATCCATTCTAATTCATTCGCACGATTCATTCTAATTCATTCGTATGATCCATTCTAATTCATTCGTACGATCCATTCTAATTCATTCGTACGATCCGTTCTAATTCATTCATACGATCCATTCTATTTCATTTGCACGATCCATTCTAATTCATTCATACAATCCATTCTAATTCTTTTGCACGTATGAATGGATCGTACGAATGAATTATAATGGATCATACGAATGAATTAGATTGGATCGTATTAATGAATTAGAATGGATCGTGCGAATGAATTAGAATGGATCTTACGAATGAATTAGAATGGAACGTATAGATTGTGCGAATGAATTAGAATGGATCGTACGAATGAATTAGAATGGATCATACGAATGAGTAAGAATGGATCGTACGAATGAAATAGAATGGATCGTATGAATGAATTAGAATGGATACGTGCGAATGAATTAGAATTGATCGTACGAATGAATTAGAATAGATTGTGCGAATGAATTAGAATGGATCGTACGAATGAATTGGAATGGATACATTCGTGCGAATGAATTAGAATGGATCATACGAATGAAATAGAATGGATCGTGCGAATGAATTAGAATGGATCGTACGAATGAATTAGAATGGATCGTACGAATGACTTAGAATGGATCGTTCGAATGAATTAGAATAGATTGTGCGAATGAATTAGAATGGATCGTACGAATGAATTAGAAAGGATACATTCGTGCGAATGAATTAGAATGGATCGTATGAGTGTGAATGAATTAGAATGGATTGTGCGAATGAATTAGAATGGATCGTACGAATGAATTAGAATGGATACATTCGTGCAAAAGAATTAGAATGGATTGTATGAATGAATTAGAATGGATCGTGCGAATAAATTAGAATGGATCGTATGAATGAATTAGAATAGATCATGCGAATGAATTAGAATGGATCATACGAATGAATTAGAATGGATTGTGCGAATGAATTAGAGTGGATCGTACGAATGAATTAGAATGGATCGTACGAAGGAATTAGAATGGATCATGCGAATGAATTAGAATAGATCATACGAATGAATTAGAATGGATCGTACGAATGAATTAGAATGGATACATTCGTGCAAAAGAATTAGAATGGATTGTATGAATGAATTAGAATGGATCGTTTGAGTGAATGTGAATGGATCGTGCGAATGAATTAGAATGGAATGAATTAGAATGGATTGAATTAGAATGAATCGTACGAATGAATTAGAATGGATCGTACGAATGAATTAGAATGGATCGTACGAATGAAATAGAATGGATCGTATGAATGAAATAGAATGGATCGTATGAATGAATTAGAATGGATACATTCGTGCGAATCCATTCTATTTCATTCGTACGATCCATTCTAATTCATTCGCACGATCCATTCTAATTCATTCATACGATCCAATTACAATGGATCGTATGAATGAATTAGAATGGATCGTGCGAATGAATTAGAATGGATCGCATGAATCCATTCTATTTCATTCATACGATTCATATTAATGAATTAGAATGGATCGTGCAAATGAATTAGAATGGATCGTACGAATGAGTAAGAATGGATCGTGCGAATGAATTAGAATGGATCGTACGAATGAAATAGAATGGATTCGCACGAATGTATCCATTCTAATTCATTCATACGATCCATTCTAATTCATTCGTACGATCCATTCTAATTTCTTCGTATGATCTATTCTTATTCATTCGCACAATCTATTCTAATTCATTTGTACGATCCATTCTAATTCATTCGCATGATCCATTCTAATTCATTCATACGATCCATTCTAACTCATTCGCACGATCCATTCTAATTCATTCGCACGATCCTACGAATGAATTAGAATGGATCGTATGAATGAATTAGAATGGATCGTGCGAATGAATTAGAATGGATCATACGAATTAATTAGAATGGATCGTACGAAGGAATTAGAATGGATCGTACGAATGAATTAGAATGGATCGTACGAATGAATTAGAATGGATACGAATGGATCGTATGAATGAATTAGAATAGATCGTACGAATGAAATAGAATGGATCGTACGAAAGAATTAGAATGGATCATATGAATGAATTAGAATGGATCGTATGAATGAATTAGAATGGATCGTGCGAATAAATTAGAATGGATCGTATGAATGAATTAGAATGGATCGTACGAATGAATTAGAATGGATCGTGCGAATGAATTAGAATGGATCGTGCGAATGAATTAGAATAGATCGTACGAATGAATTAGAATGGATCGTACGAAGGAATTAGAACGGATCGTACGAATGAATTAGAATGGATCGTACGAATGAATTAGAATGGATCATACGAAGGAATTAGAATGGATCGTACGAATGAATTAGAATGGATCGTACGAATGAATTAGAGTGGATCGTACGAAGGAATTAGAATGGATAGTACGAATGAATTAGAATGGATACCTTCGTGCAAATGAATTAGAATGGATCGTACGAATGAGTAAGAATGGATCGTACGAATGAAATAGAATGGATCGTATGAATGAATTAGAATGGATCATGCGAATGAATTAGAATGGATCGTACGAATGAATTAGAATAGATTGTGCGAATGAATTAGAATGGATCGTACGAATGAATTAGAATGGATCGTACGAATGAATTAGAATGGATCGTATGCATGAATTAGAATGGATCGTGCGAATGAATTAGAATGGATCGTACGAATGAATTAGAATGGATCGTACGAATGAATTAGAATGGATCGTATGAATGAATTAGATTGGATCGTATTAATGAATTAGAATGGATCGTACGAATGAATTAGCATGGATTGAATTAGAATGAATCATACGATGAATTAGAATGAATCATACCGTACGAATGAATTAGAATGGATCATACGAAGGAATTAGAATGGATCGTACGAATGAATTAGAATGGATCGTACGAATGAAATAGAATGGATCGTATGAATGAATTAGAATGGATCGTGCGAATGAATTAGAATGGATCGTTCGAATGAATTAGAATAGATTGTGCGAATGAATTAGAACGGATCGTACGAATGAATTAGAATGGATCGTGCGAATAAATTAGAATGGATCGTATGAATGAATTAGAATGGATCATATGAATGAATTAGAATAGATTGTGCGAATGAATTAGAATGGATCGTACGAATGATTTAGAATGGATCATACAAATGAATTAGAATAGATTATGCGAATGAATTAGAATGGATCGTACGAATGAATTAGAATGGATCGTGCGAATGAATTAGAATGGATCGTACGAATGAATTAGAATCGATTGTGCGAATGAATTAGAATGGATCGTACGAATGAATTAGAATGGATCGTATGGATGAATTAGAATGGATCGTGCGAATGAATTAGAATGGATCGTACGAATGAATTAGAATGGATCGTACGAAGGAATTAGAATGGATCGTATGAATGAATTAGAATGGATCGTGCGAATGAATTAGAATGGATCGTACGAATGAAATAGAATGGATTCGCACGAATGTATCCATTCTAATTCATTCATACGATCCATTCTAATTCATTCATACGATCCATTCTATTTCATTCGTACGATCCATTCTTACTCATTCGTACGATCCATTCTAATTCATTTGCATGATCCATTCTAATTCATTCATACGATCCATTCTAATTCCTTCGTACGATCCATTCTAATTCATTCGTACGATCCATTCTAATTCATTCGCACGATCCATTCTAATTCATGCATACGATCCATTCTAATTCATTACTACGATCCATTCTAATTCATTCGTACGATCCATTCTAATTCCTTCGTATGATCCATTCTAATTTATTCGCACGATCCATTCTAATTCATTCGTACGATCCATTCTAATTCATTCGTACGATCCATTCTAATTCATTCGAACGAATGTATCCATTCTAATTCATTCGTACAATCCATTCTTACTCATTCGTAATGAATTAGAATGGATACATTCGTGCAAAAGAATTAGAATGGATTGTATGAATGAATTAGAATGGATCGTGCAAATGAATTAGAATGGATTGTGCGAATGAATTAGAATGGATCGTACGAATGAATTAGAATAGATCGTACGTATGAATTAGAATGGATACATTCGTGCGAATGAATTAGAATGGATCGTGCGAATGAATTAGAATGGATCGTACGAATGAATTAGAATGGATCGTACGAAGGAATTAGAATGGATACACGATCCAGATCCATTCTAATTCATTCGCACGATCCATTCTAATTCATTCGTACGATCCATTCTAATTCATTCGTACGATCCATTCTAACTCATTCGCACGATCCATTCTAATTCATTCGCACGATCCATTCTAATTCATTCGCACGATCCATTCTAATTCATTCATACGATCCATTCTATTTCATTCGTACGATCCATTTTTACTCATTCGTACGATCCATTCTAATTCATTTGCACGAAGGTATCCATTCTAATTCATTCATACTATCCATTCTAATTCCTTCGTACGATCCATTCTAATTCATTCGAACGATCCATTCTAAGTCAATCGTACGATCCATTCTAATTCATTCGTACGATCCATTCTAATTCATTCGCACGATCCATTCTTACTCATGCGAATGAATTAGAATGGATCGTACGAATGAATTAGAATGGATTGAATTAGAATGAATCGTACGAATGAATTAGAATGGATCGTATGAATGAATTAGAATGGATCGTACGAATGAATTAGAATGGATCGTGCTAATGAATTATAATGGATCGTGCGAATGAATTAAAATGGATCGTATGAATGAAATAGAATGGATCGTATGAATTAGAATGGATCGTACGAATGAAATAGAATGGATCGTACGAATGAATTAGAATAGATTGTGCAAATGGATTAGAATGGATCATACGAATGAATTAGAATGGATCGTACGAATGAATTAGAATGGATTGAATTAGAATGAATCGTACGAATGAATTAGAATGGATCGTATGAATGAATTAGAATGGATCGTACGAATGAATTAGAATGGATCGTAGTAATGAATTAGAATGGATCATACGAAGGAATTAGAATGGATCGTACGAATGAATTAGAATGGATCGTACGAAGGAATTAGAATGGATCGTACGAAGGAATTAGAATGGATAGTACGAATGAATTAGAATGGATACCTTCGTGCAAATGAATTAGAATGGATCGTACGATAGAGTAAGAATGGATCGTACGAATGAAATAGAATGGATCGTATGAACGAATTAGAATGGATCGTGCGAATGAATTAGAATGGATCGTACGAATGAATTAGAATAGATTGTGCGAATGAATTAGAATGGATCGTGCGAATGAATTAGAATGGATCATACGAATGAATTAGAATGGATCGTACGAATGAATTAGAATGGATCGTATGCATGAATTAGAATGGATCGTGCGAATGAATTAGAATGGATCGTACGAATGAATTAGAATGGATCGTACGAATGAATTAGAATGGATCGTATGAATGAATTAGATTGGATCGTATTAATGAATTAGAATGGATCGTACGATGAATTAGCATGGATTGAATTAGAAAGAATCATACGAATGAATTAGAATGAATCATACCGTACGAATGAATTAGAATGGATCATACGAAGGAATTAGAATGGATCGTACGAATGAATTAGAATGGATCGTATGAATGAAATAGAATGGATCGTATGAATGAATTAGAATGGATCGTGCGAATGAATTAGAATGGATCGTTCGAATGAATTAGAATAGATTGTGCGAATGAATTAGAATGGATCGTACGAATGAATTAGAATGGATCGTGCGAATAAATTAGAATGGATCGTATGAATGAATTAGAATGGATCGTATGAATGAATTAGAATAGATTGTGCGAATGAATTAGGATGGATCGTACGAATGATTTAGAATGGATCATACAAATGAATTAGAATAGATTATGCGAATGAATTAGAATGGATCATACGAATGAATTAGAATGGATCGTGCGAATGAATTAGAATGGATCGTACGAATGAATTAGAATCGATTGTGCGAATGAATTAGAATGGATCGTACGAATGAATTAGAATGGATCGTACGAATGAATTAGAATGGATCGTATGGATGAATTAGAATGGATCGTGCGAATGAATTAGAATGGATCGTACGAATGAATTAGAATGGATCGTACGAAGGAATTAGAATGGACCGTATGAATGAATTAGAATGGATCGTGCGAATGAATTAGAATGGATCGTACGAATTAAAATAGAATGGATTCGCACGAATGTATCCATTCTAATTCATTCATACGATCCATTCTAATTCATTCATACGATCCATTCTATTTCATTCGTACGATCCATTCTTACTCATTCGTATGATCCATTCTAATTCATTTGCATGATGCATTCTAATTCATTCATACGATCCATTCTAATTCTTTCGTACGATCCATTCTAATTCATTCGTACGATCCATTCTAATTCATTCGCACGATCCATTCTAATTCATGCATACGATCCATTCTAATTCATTACTACGATCCATTCTAATTCATTCGTACGATCCATTCTAATTCCTTCGTATGATCCATTCTAATTTATTCGCACGATCCATTCTAATTCATTCGTACGATCCATTCTAATTCATTCGTACGATCCATTCTAATTCATTCGAACGAATGTATCCATTCTAATTCATTCGTACAATCCATTCTTACTCATTCGTAATGAATTAGAATGGATACATTCGTGCAAAAGAATTAGAATGGATTGTATGAATGAATTAGAATGGATCATGCAAATGAATTAGAATGGATTGTGCGAATGAATTAGAATGGATCGTACGAATGAATTAGAATAGATCGTAAGTATGAATTAGAATGGATACATTCGTGCGAATGAATTAGAATGGATCGTGCGAATGAATTAGAATGGATCGTACGAATGAATTAGAATGGATCGTACGAAGGAATTAGAATGGATACACGATCCAGATCCATTCTAATTCATTCGCACGATCCATTCTAATTCATTCGTACGATCCATTCTAATTCATTCGTACGATCCATTCTAACTCATTCGCACGATCCATTCTAATTCATTCGCACGATCCATTCTAATTCATTCGCACGATCCATTCTAATTCATTCATACAATCCATTCTATTTCATTCGTACGATCCATTTTTACTCATTCGTACGATCCATTCTAATTCATTTGCACGAAGGTATCCATTCTAATTCATTCGTACTATCCATTCTAATTCCTTCGTACGATCCATTCTAATTCATTCGAACGATCCATTCTAAGTCATTCGTACGATCCATTCTAATTCATTCGTACGATCCATTCTAATTCATTCGCACGATCCATTCTTACTCATGCGAATGAATTAGAATGGATCGTACGAATGAATTAGAATGGATTGAATTAGAATGAATCGTACGAATGAATTAGAATGGATCGTATGAATGAATTAGAATGGATCGTACGAATGAATTAGAATGGATCGTGCTAATTAATTAGAATGGATCGTGCGAATGAATTAAAATGGATCGTATGAATGAAATAGAATGGATCGTATGAATTAGAATGGATCGTACGAATGAAATAGAATGGATCGTACGAATGAATTAGAATAGATTGTGCGAATGGATTAGAATGGATCATACGAATGAATTAGAATGGATCGTACGAATGAATTAGAATGTATTGAATTAGAATGACTCGTACGAATGAATTAGAATGGATCGTATGAATGAATTAGAATGGATCGTACGAATGAATTAGAATGGATCGTAGTAATGAATTAGAATGGATCATACGAAGGAATTAGAATGGATCGTACGAAGGAATTAGAATGGATCGTACGAAGGAATTAGAATGGATAGTACGAATGAATTAGAATGGATACCTTCGTGCAAATGAATTAGAATGGATCGTACGATTGAGTAAGAATGGATCGTACGAATGAAATAGAATGGATCGTATGATTGAATTAGAATGGATCGTGCGAATGAATTAGAATGGATCGTACGAATGAATTAGAATAGATTGTGCGAATGAATTAGAATGGATCATGCGAATGAATTAGAATGGATCGTACGAATGAATTCATTTGCATGAAGGTATCCATTCTAATTCATTCGTACTATCCATTCTAATTCATTCATACGATCCATTCTATTTCATTCGTACGATCCATTCTAATTCATTCGCACGATCCATTCTAATTCATTCGCACGATCCATTTTAATTCATTCATACGATCCATTCTATTTCATTCGTACGATCCATTCTTACTCATTCGTACGATCCATTCTAATTCATTTGCACGAAGGTATCCATTCTAATTCCTTCGTACGATCCATTCTAATTCCTTCGTACGATCCATTCTAATTCATCCGTACGATCCATTCTAATTCATTCGTACGATCCATTCTAATTCCTTCGTATGATCCATTCTAATTCATTCGTACGGTATGATTCATTCTAATTCATTCGTACGATTCATTCTAATTTAATCCATGCTAATTCATTCGTACGATCCATTCTAATTCATTCATACGATCCATCCTAATTCATTCGCACGAATGTATCCATTCTAATTCATTCGTACAATCCATTCTATTTCATTCGTACGATCCATTCTTACTCATTCCTACGATCCATTCGTATCCATTCTAATTCATTCGTATGATCTATTCTAATTCATTCGTACGATCCATTCTAATTCATTAATACGATCCAATCTAATTCATTCGTACGATCCATTCTAATTCATTCGCACGAATGTATCCATTCTAATTCATTCGTACAATCCATTCTATTTCATTCGTACGATCCATTCTTACTCATTCGTACGATCCATTCGTATCGATTCTAATTCATTCGTAGGATCTATTCTAATTCATTCGTACGATCCATTCTAATTCATTAATATGATCCAATCTAATTCATTCGTACGATCCATTCTAATTCATTCGCACGATCCATTCTAATTCATTCGCACGATCCATTCTAATTCATTCATACGATCCATTCTTACTCATTCGTACGATCGATTCTAATTCATTTGCACGAAGGTATCCATTCTAATTCATTCGTACTATCCATTCTAATTCCTTCGTACGATCCATTCTAATTCCTTCGTACGATCCATTCTAATTCCTTCGTATGATCCATTCTAATTCATTCGTACGATCCATTCTAATTCCTTCGTATGATCCATTCTAATTCATTCGTACGGTATGATTCATTCTAATTCATTCGTACGATTCATTCTAATTCAATCCATTCTAATTCATTCGTACGATCCATTCTAATTCATTCGTACGATCCAGTCTAATTCATTCGTACGATTCATTCTAATTCAATCCATTCTAATTCATTCGTACGATCCATTCTTACTCATTCGTACGATCCATTTTAATTCATTCGTACGATCCATTCTAATTCATTCGTACGATCCATTCTAATTCATTCGCACAATCTATTCTAATTCATTCGTACGATCCATTCTAATTCATTCGCACGATCCATTCTAATTCATTCATACGATCCATTCTATTTCATTCGTGCGATCCATTCTAATTCTTTTGCACGAATGTGTCGAACGAATGAATTAGAATGGATCGTACGAATGAATTAGAATGGATTGAACGAATGAATTAGAATGGATCGTACGAATGAGTAAGAATGGATCGTACGAATGAATTAGAATGGATACATTCGTGCGAATGAATTAGAATGGATCATATGAATGAATTAGAATGGATCGTTTGAGTGAATGCGAATGGATCATGCGAATGACTTAGAATGGATTGTACGAATGAATTAGAATGGATCGTACGAATGAATTAGAATGGATCGTACGAAGGAATTAGAATGGATAGTACGAATGAATTAGAATGGATCGTACAAATGAATTAGAATGGATCGTGCGAATGAGTAAGAATGGATCGTACGAATGAATTAGAATGAATCGTACGAATGAATTAGAATGGATCGTACGAATGAAATAGAATGGATCGTGTGAATGAATTAGAATGGGTCGTACGAATGAATTAGAATGGATACACGATCCAGATCCATTCTAATTCTTTCGTACGATCCATTCTATTTCATTCATACGATCCATTCTAATTCATTCATACGATCGTACGAAGGAAATAGAATGGATCGTGCGAATGAATTAGAATATGGATCGTACGAAGGAATTAGAATGGATCGTACGAATGAATTCGAATGTATCCTTTCTAATTCATTCATACGATCCATTCTAATTCATTCGTACGATCCATTCTAATTCATTCGTACGACCCATTCTAACTCATTCGCACGATCCATTCTAATTCATTCGCACGATCCTACGAATGAATTAGAATAGATTGTGAGAATGAATTAGAATGGATCTGGATCGTGTATCCATTCTAATTGATTCGTACGACCCATTCTAATTCATTCGTACGATCCATTCTAATTCATTCATACGATCCATTCTATTTCATTTGTACGATCCATTCTTACTCATTCGTACGATCAAATTTAATTCATTAGCATGATCCATTCTAATTCATTCGTACGATCTATTCTATTTCATTCGTACAATCCATTCTTACTCAATCGTACGATCCATTCTAATTCATACGATCCATTCTAATTCATTCGCACGAATGTATCTATTCCAATTCATTCGTACGATCCATTCTAATTCGTTCGCACAATCTATTCTAATTCATTCGTACGATCAATTCTAATTCATTAGCATGATCCATTCTAATTCATTCGTACGATCTATTCTATTTCATTCGTACAATCCATTCTTACTCAATCGTACGATCCATTCTAATTCATACGATCCATTCTAATTCATTCGCACGAATGTATCCATTCCAATTCATTCGTACGATCCATTCTAATTCATTCGCACAATCTATTCTAATTCATTCGTACGATCAATTCTAATTCATTAGCATGATCCATTCTAATTCATTCGTACGATCTATTCTATTTCATTCGTAAAATCCATTCTTACTCAATCATATAATCCATTCTAATCCATTCGCACAATCTATTCTAATTCATTCGTACGATCCATTCTATTTCATTCGTACGATCCATTCTAATTCATACGATCCATTCTATTTCATTCATACGATCCATTTTACTTCATTCGCACGATCCATTCTAATTCATTCGTACAATCCATTCTAATTCATTCGTACTATCCATTCTAATTCCTTCGTACGATCCTTTCTAATTCCTTCGTACGATCCATTCTAATTCATTCGTACGATCCATTCTAATTCATTCGTACGATCCATTCTAATCCATTCGTACGATTCATTCTAATTCAATCCATTCTAATTCATTCGTACGATCCATTCTTACTCATTCGTACGATCCATTCTAATTCATTCGCACGAATGAATCCATTCTAATTCATTCGTATGATCCATTCTAATTCATTCACATGAATGTATCCATTCTAATTCATTCGTACGATCCCTTCTATCTCATTCGTACGATCCATTCTATTTCATTCGTACGATCCATTCTAATTCATTCGCATGATCCATTCTAATTCATTCGCATGATCCATTCTAATTCATTCGTACGATCGATTCTAATTCATTCATACGATCCATTCTAATTTATTCGCACGATTAGAATGGATCGTATGAATGAATTAGATTGGATCGTATAAATGAATTAGGATGGATCGTCCGAATGAATTTGAATGGATCGTGCTAATGAATTAGAATGGATCGTGCGATACATTCGTGCGAATGAATTAGAATGGATCATACGAATGAATTAGAATGGATTCATTCGTGCAAATGAATTAGAATGGATCGTACGAATGAGTACGAATGACTTAGAATGGATCGTATGAACGAATTAGAATGGATCGTACGAAGGAATTAGAATGGATAGTACGAATGAATTAGAATGGATACCTTCGTGCAAATGAATTAGAATGGATCGTACGAATGAGTAAGAATGGATCGTACGAATGAAATAGAATGGATCGTATGAATGAATTAGAATGGATCGTGCGAATGAATTAGAATGGATCGTACGAATGAATTAGAATGGATCGTACGAATGAATTAGAATGGATCTTGCGAATGAATTAGAATGGATCCTACGAATGAATTAGAATAGATTGTGCGAATGAATTAGAATGGATCTGGATCGTGTATCCATTCTAATTCATTCGTACGACCCATTCTAATTCATTTGCACGATCCATTCTAATTCATTCGTACGATCCATTCTAATTCATTCGTCCGTATGGATCGAACGATTCATTCTAATTCAATCCATTCTAATTCATTCATACAATCCATTCTATTTCATTCGTACGATCCATTCTAATCCATTCGCACAATCTAGTCTAATTCATTCGTACGATCCATTCTAATTCATTCGTATGATCCATTCTAATTCATTCGCACAATCTATTCTAATTCATTCGTACGATCCATTCTAATTCATTCACACGATCCATTCTAATTCATTAATACGATCCATTGTAATTCATTCGTACGAATGAGTAAGAATGGATCGTACGAATGAAATAGAATGGATTGTACGAATGAATTAGAATGGATACATTCGTGCGAATGAGTTAGGATGGATCGTATGAATGAATTAGAATGGATCGTACGAATGAATTAGCATGGATTGAATTGGAATGAATCGTACGAATGAATTAGAATGAATCATACCGTACGAATGAATTAGAATGGATCATATGAAGGAATTAGAATGGATCGTACGAATGAATTAGAATGGATCATACGAATGAATTAGAATGGATCGTACGAATGAATTAGAATGGATCGTATGAATGAATTAGATTGGATCGTGCGAATGAATTAGAATATAGATCGTACGAATGAATTAGAATGGATCGTATGAATGAATTCGAATGTGTCCTTTCTAACTCATTCGTACGATCCATTCTAATTCATTCGTATGATCCATTCTAATTCATTCGCACGATCCATTCTAATTCATTAATACGATCCATTCTAATTCATTCGCACGATCCATTCTAATTCATTCACACTCATACGATCCATTCTAATTTATTCGCACGATCCATTCTAATTCATTCGCACGATCCATTCTAATTCATTCATACGATCCATTCTAATTCATTCGTACGATCCATTCTAATTCATTCGTACGATCCATTCTAATTCATTCGCACAATCTATTCTAATTCATTTGTACGATCCATTCTAATTCATTCGCACGATCCATTCTAATTCATTCGTACGATCCATTATATTTCATTCGTACGATCCAGTCTTACTCATTCGCACGATCCATTCTAATTCATTTGCACGAAGGTATCCATTCTAATTCATTCGTACTATCCATTCTAATTCCTTCGTACGATCCATTCTAATTCCTTCGTACGATCCATTCTAATTCATTCGTACGATCCATTCTAATTCATTCGCACGATCCATTCTAATTCATTCATATGATCCATTCTATTTCATTCGTACGATCCATTCTTACTCATTCGTACGATCCATTCTAATTCATTTGCACGAAGGTATCCATTCTAATTCATACAATCCATTCTAATTCATTCATACGATCCAATCTAATTCATTCATACGATCCATTCTAATTCATTCGCACGAATGTATCCATTCTAATTCATTCGTACGATCCATTCTAATCCATTTGTACGAATGTATCCACTCTAATTCATTCATACGATCCATTCTAATTCATTCGTACGAATGTATCCATTCTAATTCATTCGCACGATCCATTCTAATTCATTCGTACGATCGATTCTAATTTATTCATACGATCCATTCTAATTCATTTACACGAATGTATCCATTTTATTCATTCGTACGATCCATTCTAATTCATTCGCACAATCTATTCTAATTCATTCATACGATCCATTCTAATTTATTCGCACGATCCATTCTAATTCATTCATACGATCCATTCTAATTCATTCATATGATCCATTCTAATTCATTCGCACGATCCATTCTTACTCATTCGTACGATCCATTCTAATTCATTCGCACGATCCATTCTAATTCATTAATGCGATCCATTCTAATTCATTTGCACGAACCATTCTAATTCATTCACACTCATACGATCCATTCTAATTCATTCGCACGAATGTATCCTTTCTAATTCATTCGTACGATTCATTCTAATTCAATCCATTCTAATTCATTAGAATGGATCGTATGAATGAAATAGAATGGATCGTACGAATGAATTAGAATGGATCGTACGAATGAATTAGAATGGATCGTGCGAATGAATTAGAATGGATCGTACGAATGAAATAGAATGGATTCGCACGAATGTATCCATTCTAATTCATTCGTACGATCCATTCTAATTCATTCGTACAATCCATTCTAATTCATTCGCACGATCCATTCGGATTCACTCAAACGATCCATTCTAATTCATTCATATGATCCATTCTAATTCATTCGTACGATCCATTCTAATTCATTCGCACAATCTATTCTAATTCATTCGTACGATCCATTCTAATTCATTAATACGATCCATTCTAATTCATTCGT
Source organism: Chamaelirium japonicum (assembly GCA_947650365.1). NCBI lineage: Eukaryota > Viridiplantae > Streptophyta > Magnoliopsida > Liliales > Melanthiaceae > Chamaelirium > Chamaelirium japonicum. The sequence goes on along the minus strand of OX393560.1, from coordinate 38,492,659 downwards.
ACAATCCATTCTAATTCATTCGCACGCCCATTCTAATTCATTCGTACGATCCATTCTAATTCATTCGCACGATCCAATCTAATTCATTCGTACGATCCATTCTAATTCATTGATACATGTACGAATGAATTAGAATGGATACATTCGTGCGAATGAATTAGAATGGATCGTATGAATGAATTAGATTGGATCGTATGCATGAATTAGAATGGATCGTGCGAATGAATGAGAATGGATCGTACGAATGAATTAGAATGGATCGAACGAATGAATTAGAATGGATACATTCGTGCAAAAGAATTAGAATGGATTGTATGAATGAATTAGAATGGATCGTACGAATGAATTAGAATGGATCGTACGAATGAATTAGAATGGTTCGAATTAGAATGGATCGTGCGAATGAATTAGAATATGGATCGTACGAATGAATTAGAATGGATCGTGCGAATGAATTAGAATGGATCGTACGAATGAATTAGAATAGATGGTGCGAATGAATGAGAATGGATCGTACGAATGAATTAGAATGGATCGTACGAATGAATTAGATTGGATCGTACGAATGAATTGGAATGGATACATTCGTGCAAATGAATTAGAATGGATCGTATGAATGAATTAGATTGGATCGTATTAATGAATTAGAATGGATCGTGCGAATGAATTAGAATGGATCGTACGAATGAATTAGAATGGATAGATTCGTGCGAATGAATTTGAATGGATCATACGAAGGAATTAGAATGGATCGTACGAATGAATTAGAATGGATCGTACGAAGGAATTAGAATGGATAGTACGAATTAATTAGAATGGATACCTTCGTGCAAATGAATTAGAATGGATCGTACGATTGAGTAAGAATGGATCGTACGAATGAAATAGAATGGATCGTATGAATGAATTAGAATGGATCGTGCGAATGACTTAGAATGGATCTTACGAATGAATTAGAATAGATTGTGCGAATGAGTAAGAATGGATCGTACGAATTAAATAGAATGGATTGTACGAATGAATTAGAATGGATACATTCGTGCGAATGAATTAGGATGGATCGTATGAATGAATTAGAATGGATCGTACGAATGAATTAGAATGGATCGTATGAATGAATTAGAATGGATCGTGCGAATGAATTAGAATGGATCGTACGAATGAAATAGAATGGATTCGCACGAATGTATCCGAATGGATCGTACGAAGGAATTAGAATGGATCGTACGAAGGAATTAGAATGGATAGTACGAATAAATTAGAATGGATACCTTCGTGCAAATGAATTCATTCGTACGATCCATTCTAATTCATTCGCACGATCCATTCTAATTCATTCGCACAATCTATTCTAATTCATTCGTACAATCCATTCTAATTCATTCGCATGATCCATTCTAATTCATTCATACGATCCATTCTATTTCATTCGTACGATCCATTCTTACTCAATCGTACGATCCATTCTAATTCATTTGCACGAAGGTATCCATTCTAATTCATTCGTACTATCCATTCTAATTCCTTCGTACGATCCATTCTAATTCATTCGTACGATCCATTCTAATTCATTCATACGATCCATTCTAATTCCTTCGTATGATCCATTCAAATTCATTCGCACGAATCTATCCATTCTAATTCAATCGTACGATCCATTCTAATTCATTCGCACGATCCATTCTAATTCATTAATACGATCCAATCTAATTCATTCATACGATCCATTCTAATTCATTCGCACGAATGTATCTATTCCAATTCATTCGTACGATCCATTCTAATTCATTCGTACGATCCATTCTAATTCATTCGTACGATCCATTCTCATTCATTCGCACAATCTATTCTAATTCATTCGTACGATCCATTCTAATTCATTCGCACGATCCATTCTAATTCATTCGTACGATCCATATTCTAATTCATTCGCACGATCCATTCTAATTCGAACCATTCTAATTCATTCGTACGATCCATTCTAATTCATTCGTACGATCAATTCTAATTCATTCATACAATCCATTCTAATTCTTTTGCCCGAATGTATCCATTCTAATTCATTCGTTCGATCCATTCTAATTTATTCGTACGATCCATTCTCATTCATTCGCACGATCCATTCTAATTCATGCATACGATCCAATCTAATTCATTCATACGATCCATTCTAATTCATTCGCACGAATGTATCCATTCTAATTCATTCGTACATGTATGAATGAATTAGAATGGATCGTACGAATGAATTAGATTGGATCGTGCGAATGAATTAGAATGGATCGTACGAATGAATTAGAATGGACGTGCGAATGAATTAGAATGGATTGTACGAATGAATTAGAATGGATCGTATTAATGAATTAGAATGGATCGTACGAATGAATTAGAATAGATTGTGCGAATGAATTAGAATGGATCGTACGAATGAATTAGAATGGATCATATGAATGAATTAGAATGGATCGTTTGAGTGAATGCGAATGGCTCGTGCGAATGAATTAGAATGGATTGTACGAATGAATTATAATGGATCGTACGAATGAATTAGAATGGATACATTCGTGCGAATCCATTCTATTTCATTCGTACGATCCATTCTAATTCATTCGCACGATCCATTCTAATTCATTCATATGATCCATTCTAATTCATTCGTACGATCCATTCTAATTCATTCGTACGATCCATTCTAATTCATTCGCACAATCTATTCTAATTCATTCGTACGATCCATTCTAATTCATTAATACGATCCATTGTAATTCATTCGTACGAATGAGTAAGAATGGATCTTACGAATGAAATAGAATGGATTGTACGAATGAATTAGAATGGATACATTCGTGCGAATGAATTAGGATGGATCGTATGAATGAATTAGAATGGATCGTACGAATGAATTAGCATGGATTGAATTGGAATGAATCGTACGAATGAATTAGAATGAATCATACCGTACGAATGAATTAGAATGGATCATATGAAGGAATTAGAATGGATCGTACGAATGAATTAGAATGGATCATACGAATGAATTAGAATGGATCGTACGAATGAATTAGAATGGATCGTATGAATGAATTAGATTGGATCGTGCGAATGAATTAGAATATAGATCGTACGAATGAATTAGAATGGATCGTATGAATGAATTCGAATGTGTCCTTTCTAACTCATTCGTACGATCCATTCTAATTCATTCGTATGATCCATTCTAATTCATTCGCACGATCCATTCTAATTCATTAATACGATCCATTCTAATTCATTCGCACGATCCATTCTAATTCATTCACACTCATACGATCCATTCTAATTTATTCGCATGATCCATTCTAATTCATTCGCACGATCCATTCTAATTCATTCATACAATCCATTCTAATTCATTCGTACGATCCATTCTAATTCATTCGTACGATCCATTCTAATTCATTCGCACAATCTATTCTAATTCATTCGTACGATCCATTCTAATTCATTCGCACGATCCATTCTAATTCATTCGTACGATCCATTATATTTCATTCGTACGATCCAGTCTTACTCATTCGCACGATCCATTCTAATTCATTTGCACGAAGGTATCCATTCTAATTCATTCGTACTATCCATTCTAATTCCTTCGTACGCCATTCTAATTCATTCGTACGATCCATTCTAATTCATTCGTACAATCCATTCTAATTCATTCGTACGATCCATTCTAATTCTTTTGCACGAATGAATTAGAATGGATCCTACGAATGAATTAGAATAGCGTGCGAATGAATTAGAATGGATCGTACGAATGAATTAGAATGGATTGTATGAATGAATTAGAATGGAACGTACGAATGAATTAGAATGGCGTACGATCCATTCTAATTCATTCGTACGATCCATTCTAATTCATTCATATGATCCATTCTAATTCATTCATACGATCCATTCTATTTCATTCGTATGATCCATTCTAATTCATTCGTACGGTATTATTCATTCTAATTCATTCGTACGATTCATTCTAATTCAATCCATTCTAATTCATTCGTACGATCGTACGAATGAAATAGAATGGATCGTACGAATGAATTAGAATGGATCGTATGAATGAACTAGAATGGATCGTGCGAATGAATTAGAATGGATTGTACGAATGAAATAGAATGGATTCGCACGAATGTATCCATTCTAATTCATTCGTACGATCCATTCTATCTCATTCGTACAATCCATTCTATTTCATTCGTACGATCCATTCTAATTCATTCATAAAATCAATTCTAATTTATTCGCACGATCCATTCTAATTCATTCATACGATCCATTCTAATTCATTCATATGATCCATTCTAATTCATTCGCACAATCCATTCTAATTCATTCGTACGATCCATTCTAATTCATGTATACGATCCATTCTAATTCATTCGTACGATCCATTCTAATTCTTTTGCACGAATGAATTAGAATGGATCCTACGAATGAATTAGAATAGCGTGCGAATGAATTAGAATGGATCGTACGAATGAATTAGAATGGATTGTACGAATGAATTAGAATAGATTGTGCGAATGAATTAGAATAGATTGTGCGCATGAATTAGAATGGATCGTACGAATGAATTAGAATGGATCGTGCGAATGAATGCGAATGGATCGTGCGAATGAATTAGAATGGATCGTATGAATGAATTAGAATGGATCGTAGTAATGAATTAGAATGGATCGTGCGAATGAATTAGAATGGATCGTGCGAATGAATTAGAATGGATCGTACGATTGAATTAGAATGGGTCGTACGAATGAATTAGAATGGATACACGATCCAGATCCATTCTAATTCATTCGCACAATCTATTCTAATTCATTCGTAGGATCGTACGAATGAATTAGAATAGATCGTACGAATGAATTAGAATGGATACGAATGGATCGTACGAATGAGTAAGAATGGATCGTACGAATGAAATAGAATAGATTGTACGAATGAATTAGAATGGATCATACGAATGAATTAGAATGGATTCATTCGTGCGAATGAATTAGAATGGATCATACGAATGAGTAGAATGGATCGTGCAAATGAATTAGAATGGATCGTATGAATGAAATAGAATGGATTGTACGAATGAGATAGAATGGATCGTACGAATGAAATAGAATGGATACATTCATGCGAATTAATTAGAATGGATCATACAAATGAATTAGAATGGATTCATTCGTGCGAATGAATTAGAATGGATCGTACGAATGAGTAAGAATGGATCGTACGAATGAATTAGAATGGATTGAATTAGAATGGATCGTACGAATAAATTAGAATGGATCGTACGAATGAGTAAGAATGGATCGTGCGAATGAATTAGAATGGATCGTACGAATGAAATAGAATGGATTCGCACGAATGTATCCATTCTAATTCATTCATACGATCCATTCTAATTCATTTGTACGATCCATTCATACTCATTCGTACGATCCACTCTAATTCATTCGCACGATCCTACGAATGAATTAGAATAGATTGTGCGAATGAATTAGAATGGATCTGGATCGTGTATCCATTCTAATTCATTCGTACGACCCATTCTAATTCATTCGTACTTCATTCGCACGATCCATTCTTACTCATTCGTACGATCCATTCTAATTCATTCGTACGATCCATTCTAATTCATTTGTACGATCCATTCGTACGATCAATTCTATTTCATTCGTATGATCCATTCTAATTCATTCGCACGATCTATTCTAATTCATTCGTACTATCCATTCTAATTCCTTCGTACGATCCATTCTAATTCCTTCGTACGATCCATTCTAATTCCTCCGTACGATTCATTCTAATGCAATCCATTCTAATTCATGCGTACGATCCATTCCAATTCATTCGTACGATCCATTCTAATTCATTCTAATTCAATCGCACAATCCATTCTAATTCATTCGTACGAAGGTATCCATTCTAATTCATTCGCACAATCTATTCTAATTGAATAGATTCTAATTCATTCGTACGGTATGATTCCATTCTAATTCATTCGCATGATCCATTCTCATTCATTCATACGATCCATTCTATTTCATTCGTACGATCCATTCTTACTCGTTCGTACGATCGTACTAATGAATCGGAATGGATTAGAATGGATCCATTCCAATTAGAATGGATCGTACGAAGGAATTAGAATGGATCGTGCGAATAAATTAGAATAGATTGTGCGAATGGATTAGAATGCATCATACGATTGAGTAAGAATGGATTGTACGAATGAAATAGAATAGATCGTACGAATGAATTAGAATGGATCGTGCGAATAAATTAGAATGGATCGTATGAATGAATTAGAATGGATCGTGCGAATGAATTAGAATATAGATCGTACGAATGAATTAGAATGGATCGTATGAATAAACTAGAATGGATCGTGCGAATGAATTAGAATGGATCGTACGAATGAAATAGAATTGATCGTACAAATGGATCGTACGAATGAATTAGAATGGATCGTACGAATGAATTAGAATGGATCGTATGAATGAATTAGAATAGATCATACGAATGAATTAGAATGGATCGTGCTAATGAATTAGAATGGATACATTCGTGCGAATGAATTAGAATGGATCATATGAATGAATTAGAATGGATCGTTTGAGTGAATGCGAATGGATCGTGCGAATGAATTAGATTGGATCGTATAAATGAATTAGAATGGATCGTACGAATGAATTAGAATGGATCGTGCTAATGAATTAGAATGGATCGTACGAATGAATTAGAGTGGATACATTCGTACAAATCAATTAGAATGGATACATTCGTACGAATGAATTAGAATGGATCGTACGAATGAATTAGAATGGATACATTCGCACGAATTAGAATGGATCGTACGAATGAATTAGAATGGATCGTACGAATGAATTAGAATGGATCTTATGAATGAATTAGATTGGATCGTATAAATGAATTAGAATGGATCGTACGAATGAATTAGAATGGATCGTGCTAATGAATTAGAATGGATCGTACGAATGAATTAGAGTGGATACATTCGTACAAATGAATTAGAATAGATACATTCGTGCGAATGAATTAGAATGGATCGTGCGAATGAATTAGAATGGATCGTACGAATGAATTAGAATAGATTGTGCTAATGAATTAGAATGGATCGTATGAATGAAGTAGAATGGATCGTACGAATGAATTAGAATGGATTGTACGAATGAATTAGAATGGATCGTACGAATGAATTAGAATGGATCGTATGAATGAATTAGAATGGATCGTGCGAATGAATTAGAATGGATCGTACGAATGAAATAGAATGGATTCGCACGAATGTATCCATTCTAATTCATTCGTACGATCCATTCTAATTCATTCGTACAATCCATTCTAATTCATTCGCACGATCCATTCTTACTCATTCGTACGATCCATTCTAATTCATTCGTACGATCCATTCTAATTCATTCGTACGATCCATTCTAATTCATTCGTACGATCCATTCTAATTCATTCATACGATCCATTCGTATCCATTCTAATTCATTCGTATGATCCATTCTAATTCATTCGTACGATCCATTCTAATTCCTTCGTACGATCCATTCTAATTCATTTGTACGATCCATTCGTATTCATTCGCATGGATTGAATTAGAATGGATCGTACGAATGAATTAGAATGGATCGTACGAATGAATTAGAATGGATCGTACGAATGAGTAAGAATGGATCGTGCGAATGAATTAGAATGGATCGTACGAATGAAATAGAATTGATCGTATGAATGAATTAGATTGGATTGTATTAATGAATTAGAATGGATCGTGCGAATGAATTAGAATGGATCGTACGAATGAATTAGAATGGATCGTACGAATGAATTAGAATGGATCGTTTGAATGAATTAGAATGGATCGTACGAAGGAATTAGAATGGATCGTACGAATGAATTAGAATGGATCGTACGAATGAATTAGAATGAATTAGAATGGATTGTACGAATGAATTAGAATGGATCGTACGAATGAAATAGAACGGATCGTATGAATGAATTAGAATGGATCGTGCGAATGAATTAGAATGGATCGTACGAATGAAATAGAATGGATTCGCATGAATGTATCCATTCTAATTCAATGGATCATGCGAATGAATTAGAAAGGATCGTACGAATGAATTAGAATGGATCGTACAAAGGAATTAGAATGGATCGTACGAATGAATTAGAATGGATCGTACGAATGAATTAGAATGGATTGAATTAGAATAAATCGTACGAATGAATTAGAATGAATTATACCATACGAATTAATTAGAATGGATCATACGAATGAAATAGAATGGATTGTACGAATGAGATAGAAAGGATCGTACGAATGAAATAGAATGGATTCGCACGAATGGATCGTATGAATGAATTAGAATGGATACATTCGTGCAAAAGAATTAGAATGGATTGTATGAATGAATTAAAATGGATCGTTTGAGTGAATGCGAATGGATCGTGCGAATGAATTAGAATGGAATGAATTAGAATGGATTGAGTTAGAATGAATCGTACGAATGAATTAGAATGGATCGTACAAATGAATTAGAATGGATCGTACGAATGAATTAGAATAGATTGTGCGAATGAATTAGAATGGATCGTACGAATGAATTAGAATGGATCGTACGAATGAATTAGAATGGATCGTATGAATGAATTAGAATGGATCGTGCGAATGAATTAGAATGGATCGTACGAATGGATCGTACGAATGAATTAGAATGGATCGTACGAATGAATTAGAATGGATCGTACGAATGAAATAGAATTGATAGTACGAATGGATCGTACGAATGAATTAGAATGGATCGTACGAATGAAATAGAATGAATCGTGCGAATGAATTAGAATGGATCGTGCGAATGAATTAGAATGGATCATACGATTGAGTAAGAATGGATTGTACGAATGAAATAGAATAGATCGTACGAATGAATTAGAATGGATCGTACGAATGAATTAGAATGGATCGTATGAATGAATTAGAATGGATCGTTTGAGTGAATGCGAATGGATCGTGCGAATGAATTAGAATGGATTGAATTAGAATGGATTCGCACGATTGTATCCATTCTAATTCATTCGTACGATCCATTCTAATTCATTCGTACGATCCATTCGTACGATCAATTGTATTTCATTCGTACGATCCATTCTAATTCATTCGTACGATCCATTCTAATTCATTCGCACGATCCATTCTAGTTCATTCATACGATCCATTCTAATTCATTCGTACGATCTATATTCTAATTCATTCGCACGATCCATTCTAATTCATTCATACGATCCATTCTAATTTATTCGCACAATCCATTCTAATTCATTCGTATGATCTATTCTATTTCATTCGTACAATCCATTCTTACTCAATCGTATGATCCATTCTAATCCATTCACACAATCTATTCTAATTCATTCATACGATCCATTCTAATTTATTCGCACAATCCATTCTAATTCCTTCGTATGATCCATTCTAATTCGGATCGTGCGAATGAATTAGAATGGATCGTATGAATGAATTAGAATGGATACATTCGTGCAAATGAATTAGAATGGATCGTATGAATGAATTAGAATAGATTGTGCGAATGAATTAGAATGGATCGTACGAATGAATTAGAATGGATCGTACGAATGAATTAGAATGGATCGTACGAATGAATTAGAATGGATCGTGCGAATGAATTAGAATGGATCGTACGAATGAAATAGAATGGATTCGCACGAATGTATCCGAATGGATCGTACGAAGGAATTAGAATGGATCGTACAAAGGAATTAGAATGGATAGTACGAATGAATTAGAATGGATACCTTCGTGCAAATGAATTAGAATGGATCGTACGAATGAGTAAGAATGGATCGTACAAATGAAATAGAATGGATCGTATGAATGAATTAGAATGGATCGTGCGAATGAATTAGAATGGATCGTACGAATGAATAAGAATAGATTGTGCGAATGAGTAAGAATGGATCGTACGAATGAATTAGAATGGATTGAATTAGAATGAATCGTACGAAAGAATTAGAATGGATCGTACGAATGAATTAGAATGGATCGTACGAATGAAATAGAATGGATCGTATGAATGAGTTAGAATGGATCGTGCGAATGAATTAGAATGGATCGTACGAATGAATTAGAATGGATCGTACGAATGAATTAGAATGGGTAGTGCGAATGAATTAGAATGGATCGTACGAATGAATTAGAATAGATTGTGCGAATGAATTAGAATGGATCGTACGAATGAATTAGAATGGATCGTACGAATGAAAGAATGGATCGTGCGAATGAATTAGAATGAATTAGAATGGATCGTACGAATGAATTAGATTGGATCGTACGAATGAATTAGAATGGATCATACGAATGAATTAGAATGGATTCATTCGTGCGAATGAATTAGAATGGATCGTACGAATGAGTAAGAATGGATCGTACGAATGAATTAGAATGGATTGAATTAGAATGAATCGTACGAATGAATTAGAATGGATCGTACGAATGAATTAGAATGGATAGTACGAATGAAATAGAATGGATCGTATGAATGAATTAGAATGGATCGTGTGAATGAATTAGAGTGGATACCTTCGTGCAAATGAATTAGAATGGATCGTATGAATGAGTAAGAATGGATCGTACAAATGAAATAGAATGGATCGTATGAATGAATTAGAATGGATCGTGCGAATGAATTAGAATGGATCGTACGAATGAATAAGAATAGATTGTGCGAATGAGTAAGAATGGATCGTACGAATGAATTAGAATGGATTGAATTAGAATGAATCGTACGAATGAATTAGAATGGATCGTACGAATGAATTAGAATGGATCGTACGAATGAAATAGAATGGATCGTATGAATGAATTAGAATGGATCGTGCGAGTGAATTAGAATGGATCGTACGAATGAATTAGAATGGATCGTACGAATGAATTAGAATGGATCGTGCGAATGAATTAGAATGGATCGTACGAATGAATTAGAATAGATTGAACGAATGAATTAGAATAGATTGTGCGAATGAATTAGAATGGATCGTACGAATGAATTAGAATAGATCGTACGAATGAATTAGAATGGATCGTATGAATGAATTAGAATGGATCGTGCGAATGAATTAGAATGGATCGTACAAATGAATTAGAATAGATTGTGCGAATGAATAAGAATAGATCATACGAAGAAATTAGAATGGATCGTACGAATGAATTAGAATGGATCGTATGAATGAATTAGAATGGATACATTCGTGCGAATCCATTCAATTTCATTCGTACGATCCATTCTAATTCATTCGCACGATCCATTCTTACTCATTCGTACGATCCATTCTAATTCATTCGTACGATCCATTCTTATTCATTCGTACGATCCATTCTAATTCAATCCATGCAAATGAATACGAATGGATTAGAATGGATCGTACGAATGAATTAGATTGGATCGTACGAATGAAATAGAATGGATCGTATGAATGAATTAGAATGGATCGTGCGAATGAATTAGAATGGATCGTACGAATGAAATAGAATGGATTCGCACGAATGTATCCATTCTAATTCAATGGATCGTGCGAATGAATTAGAATGGATCGTACGAATGAATTAGAATGGATCGTACGAATGAATTAGAATGAATTGAATTAGAATGAATCGTACGAATGAATTAGAATGAATCATACCATACGAATGAATAAGAATGGATCGTACGAATGAATTAGAATAGATCGTACGTATGAATTAGAATGGATACATTCGTGCGAATGAATTAGAATGGATCGTACGAATGAAATAGAATGGATCGTGCGAATGAATTAGAATGGATCGTACGAATGAATTAGAATGGATCGTACGAATGACTTAGAATGGATCGTTCGAATGAATTAGAATAGATTGTGCGAATGAATTAGAATGGATCGGACGAATGAATTAGACTGGATCTGGATCGTACGAATGATTAATTCTATGAATGGATCGTATGAATGAATTAGAATGGATCTGGATCGTTTATCCATTCTAATTCCTTCGTACGATCCATTCTAATTCATTCGTACGATCCATTCTAATTCATTCGCACGATCCATTCTAATTCATTCGCACGAATGTATCCATTCTAATTCATACGTAAGATCTATTCTAATTCATTCTTACGATCCATTCTAATTCATTCGCACAATCCATTCTAATTCATTTGCACGATCCATTCTAATTCATTCATACAATCCATTCTAATTCTTTTGCACAAAGGTATCCATTCTAATTCATTCGTACTATCCATTCTAATTATCCGTACGATCTATTCTATTTCATTCGTACGATCCATTCTTATCGTACGAATGAATTAGAATGGATCGTACGAATGAATTAGAATGGATAGTACGAATGAATTAGAATGGATACATTCATGCGAATGGATCATACGATCCATTCTAATTCATTCGCACGATCCATTCTAATTCATTCGCACGATCCATTCTAATTCATTCATACGATCCATTCTAATTCATTCATACGATCCATTCTAATTCATTCGTACGGATAAATGAATTTGGATCGTGCTAATGAATTAGAATGGATCGTACGAATGAATTAGAATGGATTGTGCGAATGAATTAGAATGGATCGTACGAATGAATTAGAATGGATCGTACGAATGAATTAGAATAGATCGTACGAATGAATTAGAATGGATCGTACGAAGGAATAAGAATGGATCGTACGAAGGAATTAGAATGGATAGTACGAATGAAGTAGAATGGATACCTTCGTGCAAATGAATTAGAATGGATCGTACGAATGAGTAAGAATGGATCGTACGAATGAATTAGAATGGATCGTACGAATGAATTAGAATGGATCTTCCGAATGAATTAGAATGGAACGTATAGATTGTGCGAATGAATTAGAATGGATCGTACGAATGAATTAGAATGGATCGTGCGAATGAATTAGAATGGATCGCACGAATGTATCTATTCTAATTCATTCATACGATCCATTCTATTTCATTCGTACGATCCATTCTTACTCATTCGTACGATCCATTCTAATTCATTCGCACGAATGAATCTATTCTAATTCATTCGTATGATCCATTCTAATTCATTCGCATGAATGTATCCATTCTAATTCATTCATACGATCCATTCTAATTCATTAATACGATCCAATCTAATTCATTCGTACGATCCATTCTAATCCATTCGTATTCATTCGCATGGATTGAATTGGAATGGATCGTACGAATGAATTAGAATGGATCGTGCGAATGAATTAGAATGGATCGCACGAATGTATCTATTCTAATTCATTCATACGATCCATTCTATTTCATTCGTACGATCCATTCTTACTCATTCGTACGATCCATTCTAATTCATTCGCACGAATGAATCCATTCTAATTCATTCGTATGATCCATTCTAATTCATTCGCATGAATGTATCCATTCTAATTCATTCATACGATCCATTCTAATTCATTAATACGATCCAATCTAATTCATTCGTACGATCCATTCTATCTCATTCGTACAATCCATTCAATTTCATTCGTACGATCCATTCTAATTCATTCGCACGATCCATTCTACTCATTCGTACGATCCATTCTTATTCATTCGTATGATCCATTCTAATTCATTTGTACAATCCATTCTATTTCATTCGTACGATCCATTCTTACTCATTCGTACGATCCATTCGTATCCATTCTAATTCATTCATACGAATGAATTAGAATAGATCGTACGAATGAATTAGAATGGATACGAATGGATCGTACGAATGAGTCAGAATGGATCGTACGAATGAAATAGAATGGATTGTACAAATGAATTAGAATGGATCATACGAATGAATTAGAATGGATCGTACGAATGAGTAGAATGGATCGTGCGAATGAATTAGAATGGATCGTACGAATGAAATTGAATGGATTGTACGAATGAGATAGAATGGATCGTACGAATGAATTTGAATGGATACATTCATGCGAATGAATTAGAATGGATCATACGAATGAATTAGAATGGATACCTTCGTGCAAATGAATTAGAATGGATCGTACGAATGAGTAGGAATGGATCGTACGAATGAAATAGAATGGATCGTATGAATGAATTAGAATGGATCGTGCGAATGAATTAGAATGGATCGTACGAATGAATTAGAATAGATTGTGCGAATGAATTAGAATGGATCGTACGAATGAATTAGAATGGATCGTACGAATGAATTAGAATGGATCGTATGAATGAATTAGAATGGATCGTGCGAATGAATTAGAATGGATCGTACGAATGAAATAGAATGGATTTGCACATTGTATCCATTCTAATTCATTCGTACGATCCATTCTAATTCATTCGTACAATCCATTCTAATTCATTCGCACGATCCATTCTTACTCATTCGTACGATCCATTCTAATTCATTCGCACGATCCATTCTAATTCATTAATACGATCCATTCTAATTCATTCGCACGATCCATTCTAATTCATTCGTACGACCCATTCTAATTCATTCGCACAATCTATTCTATTTCATTCATACGATCCATTCTAATTGTTTTGCACGAATGTATCCATTCTAATTCATTCGTACGATCCATTCTAATTCATTCGTATGATCCATTCTAATTCTTTCGCATGATCCATTCTAATTCATTCATACAATCTATTCTAATTCATTCGTACGATCCATTCTAATTCATTCGTACGATCCATTCTAATTCATTCGTATGATCCATTTTTACTCATTCGTACGATCCAATCTAATTCATTCATACGATCCATTCTACGATCCATTCTACGATCCATTCTAATTCATTCGTACGTTCCATTCTAATTCATTCGTACGATTCATTCTAATTCAATCCATTCTAATTCATTCGTACGATCCATTCTTACTCATTCATACGATCCATTCTAATTCATTAATACGATCCATTCTAATTCATTCGCACGATCCATTCTAATTCATTCACAAAACCCATTCTATTTCATTCGTACGATCCATTCTAATTCATTCGCACGAAGGTATCCATTCTAATTCATACAATCCATTCTAATTCATTCATACGATCCAATCTAATTCATTCATACGATCCATTCTAATTCATTCACACGAATGTATCCATTCTAATTCATTCGTACGATCCTTTCTAATCCATTTGTACGAATGTATCCACTCTAATTCATTCATACGATCCATTCTAATTCATTCGCATGAATGTATCCATTCCAATTCATTCGTACGATCCATTCTAATTCATTCGCACGATCCATTCTAATTCATTCGCACGATCCATTCTAATTCATTCGCACGATCCATTCTAATTCATTCATACGATCCATTCTATTTCATTCGTACGATCCATTCGAATTCATTCATATGATCCATTCTAATTCATTCGCACGAATGTATCCATTCTAATTCATTCGTACGATTCATTCTAATTCAATCCATTCTAATTCATTCCATTCTAATTCATTCGCACGATCCATTCGCATTCACTCAAACAATCCATTCATTCTAATTCATTCGTATGAATGAGTAAGAATGGATCGTTCGAATGAATTAGAATAGATTGTGCGAATGAATTAGAATGGATCATACGAATGAATTAGAATGGATCGTACGAATGAATTAGAAAAGATCGTACGAATGAATTAGAATGGATCGTACGAAGGAATTAGAATGGATAGTACGAATGAAGTAGAATGGATACCTTCGTGCAAATGAATTAGAATGGATCGTACGAATGAGTAAGAATGGATCGTACGAATGAATTAGAATGGATCGTACGAATGAATTAGAATGGATCTTACGAATGAATTAGAATGGAACGTATAGATTGTGCGAATGAATTAGAATGGATCGTACGAATGAATTAGAATGGATCGTACGAATGAATTAGAATGGATCGTGCGAATGAATTAGAATGGATCGCACGAATGTATCCATTCTAATTCATTCATACGATCCATTCTAATTCATTCATACGATCCATTCTTACTCATTCGTACGATCCATTCTAATTCATTCGCACGAATGAATCCATTCTAATTCATTCGTATGATCCATTCTAATTCATTCGCATGAATGTATCCATTCTAATTCATTCGTACGATCCATTCTAATTCATTAATACAATCCAATCTAATTCATTCGTACGATCCATTCTAATCCATTCATATTCATTCGCATGGATTGAATTAGAATGGATCGTACGAATGAATTAGAATGGATCGTACGAATGAATTAGAATGGATCGTACGAATGAGTAAGAATGGATCGTGCGAATGAATTAGAATGGATACATTCGTGCGAATCCATTCTATTTCATTCGTACGATCCATTCTAATTCATTCGCACGATCCATTCTAATTCATTCATACGATCCATTCTATTTCATTCGTATGATCCATTCTAATTCATTCGTAAGGTATGATTCATTCTAATTCATTCGTACGATTCATTCTAATTCAATGCATTCTAATTCATTCGTACGATCCATTCTAATTCATTCGTACGATCCATTCTAATTCCTTCGTACGATCCATTCTAATTAATTCGTACGATCCATTCTAATTCATTCGCACGATCCATTGAATTAGAATGGATACATTCGTGTGAATCCATTCTATTTCATTCGTACGATCCATTCTAATTCATTCGCACGATCCATTCTAATTCATTCATACGATCCATTCTATTTCATTCGTACAATCCATTCTAATTCATTCGTACGATCCATTGTAATTCATTCGTACGATCCATTCAAATTCATTCGTACGATCCATTCTAATTCCTTCGTACGATCCATTCTAATTCATTCGAACGATCCATTCTAAGTCATTCGTACGATCCATTTTAATTCATTCGTACAATCCATTCTAATTCATTAATACGATCCAATCTAATTCATTCATACTATCCATTCTAATTCATTCGTACGATCCATTCTAATTCATTCGCACGATCCATTCTAATTCATTCGAACGATCCATTCTATTTCATTCGTACGATCCATTCTAATTCATTCGTACGATCCATTCTAATTCCTTCGTATGATCCTTTCTAATTCATTCGTACGGTATGATTCATTCTAATTCATTCGTACGATTCATTCTAATTCAATCCATTCTAATTCATTCGTACGATCCATTCTAATTCATTCGTACGATCCATTCTAATTCATTCGTACGATTCATTCTAATTAAATCCATTCTAATTCATTCGTACGATCCATTCTTACTCATTCGTACGATCCATTCTAATTCATTCGCACGAATGAATCCATTCTAATTCATTCGTATGATCCATTCTAATTCATTCGCATGAATGTATCCATTCTAATTCATTCGTACGATCCATTCTATCTCATTCGTACAATCCATTCTATTTCATTCGTACGATCCATTCTAATTCATTCGCACGATCCATTCTAATTCATTCGCATGATCCATTCTAATTCATTCGTACGATCGATTCTAATTCATTCATACGATCCATTCTAATTCATTCGCACGAATGTATCCATTCTAATTCATTCGTATGATCCATTCTAATTCATTCGCACAATCCATTCTAATTCATTAATACGATCCAATCTAATTCATTCATACGATCTATTCTAATTCATTCGCACGAATATATCCTTTCTAATTCATTCGTACGATCCATTCTAATTCATTCGCACGATCCATTCTAATTCTTGCATACGATCCAATCTAATTCATTCATACGATCCATTCTAATTCATTCGCACGAATGTATCCATTCTAATTCATTCGTACAATCCATTCTAATTCATTTGCACGATCCATTCTAATTCATTCATACAATCCATTCTAATTCTTTTGCACGAATGTATCCATTCTAATTCATTCGCACGAATGTATCCTTTCTAATTCATTCTTACGATCCATTCTAATTCATTCGTACAATCTATTCTAATTCATTCGAACGATCCATTCTAAGTCATTCGTACGATCCATTCTAATTCATTCGTACGATCCATTCTAATTCATTCATACGATCCATTCTAATTTATTCATACGATCCATTCTTACTCATTCGTACGATCCATTCTAATTCATTCGCACGAATGAATCCATTCTAATTCATTCGTATGATCCATTCTAATTCATTCGCATGAATGTATCCATTCTAATTTATTCGTACGATCCATTCTAATTCATTAATACAATCCAATCTAATTCATTCGTACGATCCATTCTAATCCATTCATATTCATTCGCATGGATTGAATTAGAATGGATCGTACGAATGAATTAGAATGGATCGTACGAATGAATTAGAATGGATCGTACGAATGAGTAAGAATGGATCGTGCGAATGAATTAGAATGGATACATTCGTGCGAATCCATTCTATTTCATTCGTACGATCCATTCTAATTCATTCGCACGATCCATTCTAATTCATTCATACGATCCATTCTATTTCATTCGTATGATCCATTCTAATTCATTCGTAAGGTATGATTCATTCTAATTCATTCGTACGATTCATTCAAATTCAATCCATTCTAATTCATTCGTACGATACATTCTAATTCATTCGTACGATCCATTCTAATTCCTTCGTACGATCCATTCTAATTAATTCGTACGATCCATTCTAATTCATTCGCACGATCCATTGAATTAGAATGGATACATTCGTGTGAATCCATTCTATTTCATTCGTACGATCCATTCTAATTCATTCGCACGATCCATTCTAATTCATTCATACGATCCATTCTATTTCATTCGTACAATCCATTCTAATTCATTCGTACGATCCATTCTAATTCATTCGTACGATCCATTCAAATTCATTCGTACGATCAATTCTAATTCCTTCGTACGATCCATTCTAATTCATTCGAACGATCCATTCTAAGTCATTCGTACGATCCATTTTAATTCATTCGTACAATCCATTCTAATTCATTAATACGATCCAATCTAATTCATTCATACGATCCATTCTAATTCATTCGTACGATCCATTCTAATTCATTCGCACGATCCATTCTAATTCATTCGAACGATCCATTCTATTTCATTCGTACGATCCATTCTAATTCATTCGTACGATCCATTCTAATTCCTTCGTATGATCCTTTCTAATTCATTCGTACGGTATGATTCATTCTAATTCATTCGTACGATTCATTCTAATTCAATCCATTCTAATTCATTCGTACGATCCATTCTAATTCATTCGTACGATCCATTCTAATTCATTCGTACGATTCATTCTAATTAAATCCATTCTAATTCATTCGTACGATCCATTCTTACTCATTCGTACGATCCATTCTAATTCATTCGCACGAATGAATCCATTCTAATTCATTCGTATGATCCATTCTAATTCATTCGCATGAATGTATCCATTCTAATTCATTCGTACGATCCATTCTATCTCATTCATACAATCCATTCTATTTCATTCGTACGATCCATTCTAATTCATTCGCACGATCCATTCTAATTCATTCGCATGATCCATTCTAATTCATTCGTACGATCGATTCTAATTCATTCATGCGATCCATTCTAATTCATTCGCACGAATGTATCCATTCTAATTCATTCGTACGATCCATTCTAATTCATTCGCACAATCCATTCTAATTCATTAATACGATCCAATCTAATTCATTCATACGATCTATTCTAATTCATTCGCACGAATATATCCTTTCTAATTCATTCGTACGATCCATTCTAATTCATTCGCACGATCCATTCTAATTCATGCATACGATCCAATCTAATTCATTCATACGATCCATTCTAATTCATTCGCACGAATGTATCCATTCTAATTCATTCGTACAATCCATTCTAATTCATTTGCACGATCCATTCTAATTCATTCATACAATCCATTCTAATTCTTTTGCACGAATGTATCCATTCTAATTCATTCGCACGAATGTATCCTTTCTAATTCATTCTTACGATCCATTCTAATTCATTTGTACAATCTACTCTAATTCATTCGAACGATCCATTCTAAGTCATTCGTACGATCCATTCTAATTCATTCGTACGATCCATTCTAATTCATTCATACGATCCATTCTAATTCATTCATACGATACATTCTTACTCATTCGTACGATCCATTCTAATTCATTCGCACGAATGAATCCATTCTAATTCATTCGTATGATCCATTCTAATTCATTCGCATGAATGTATCCATTCTAATTTATTCGTACGATCCATTCTAATTCATTAATACAATCCAATCTAATTCATTCGTACGATCCATTCTAATCCATTCATATTCATTCGCATGGATTGAATTAGAATGGATCGTACGAATGAATTAGAATGGATCGTACGAATGAATTAGAATGGATCGTACGAATGAGTAAGAATGGATCGTGCGAATGAATTAGAATGGATACATTCGTGCGAATCCATTCTATTTCATTCGTACGATCCATTCTAATTCATTCGCACGATCCATTCTAATTCATTCATACGATCCATTCTATTTCATTCGTATGATCCATTATAATTCATTCGTAAGGTATGATTCATTCTAATTCATTCGTACGATTCATTCTAATTCAATCCATTCTAATTCATTCGTACGATCCATTCTAATTCATTCGTACGATCCATTCTAATTCCTTCGTACGATCCATTCTAATTAATTCGTACGATCCATTCTAATTCATTCGCACGATCCATTGAATTAGAATAGATACATTCGTGTGAATCCATTCTATTTCATTCGTACGATCCATTCTAATTCATTCGCACGATCCATTCTAATTCATTCATACGATCCATTCTATTTCATTCGTACAATCCATTCTAATTCATTCGTACGATCCATTCTAATTCATTCGTACGATCCATTCAAATTCATTCGTACGATCTATTCTAATTCCTTCGTACGATCCATTCTAATTCATTCGAACGATCCATTCTAAGTCATTCGTACGATCCATTTTAATTCATTCGTACAATCCATTCTAATTCATTAATACGATCTAATCTAATTCATTCATACGATCCATTCTAATTCATTCGTACGATCCATTCTAATTCATTCGCACGATCCATTCTAATTCATTCGAACGATCCATTCTATTTCATTCGTACGATCCATTCTAATTCATTCGTACGATCCATTCTAATTCCTTCGTATGATCCTTTCTAATTCATTCGTACGGTATGTTTCATTCTAATTCATTCGTACGATTCATTCTAATTCAATCCATTCTAATTCATTCGTACGATCCATTCTAATTCATTCGTACGATCCATTCTAATTCATTGGTACGATTCATTCTAATTAAATCCATTCTAATTCATTCGTACGATCCATTCTTACTCATTCGTACGATCCATTCTAATTCATTCGCACGAATGAATCCATTCTAATTCATTCGTATGATCCATTCTAATTCATTCGCATGAATGTATCCATTCTAATTCATTCGTACGATCCATTCTATCTCATTCGTACAATCCATTCTATTTCATTCGTACGATCCATTCTAATTCATTCGCACGATCCATTCTAATTCATTCGCATGATCCATTCTAATTCATTCGTACGATCGATTCTAATTCATTCATACGATCCATTCTAATTCATTCGCACGAATGTATCCATTCTAATTCATTCGTACGATCCATTCTAATTCATTCGCACAATCCATTCTAATTCATTAATACGATCCAATCTAATTCATTCATACGATCTATTCTAATTCATTCGCACGAATATATCCTTTCTAATTCATTCGTACGATCCATTCTAATTCATTCGCACGATCCATTCTAATTCATGCATACGATCCAATCTAATTCATTCATACGATCCATTCTAATTCATTCGCACGAATGTATCCATTCTAATTCATTCGTACAATCCATTCTAATTCATTTGCACGATCCATTCTAATTCATTCATACAATCCATTCTAATTCTTTTGCACGAATGTATCCATTCTAATTCATTCGCACGAATGTATCCTTTCTAATTCATTCTTACGATCCATTCTAATTCATTCGTACAATCTATTCTAATTCATTCGAACGATCCATTCTAAGTCATTCGTACGATCCATTCTAATTCATTCGTACGATCCATTCTAATTCATTCGCACGATCCATTCTATTTCATTCGTACGATCCATTCTAAGTCATTCGCACGAATGTATCCATTCCGATTCATTCGTACGATCCATTCTAATTCATTCGCACAATCTATTCTAATTCATTCGTACGATCAATTCTAATTCATTCCCACGTATCCATTCTAATTCATTCATACGATCCATTCTATTTCATTCGTACAATCCATTCTTACTCATTCGTACGATCCATTCTAATTCAATCGTACGATCCATTCTAATTCATTCGTACGATCCATTCTAATTCGTTCGCTCAATCTATACGTTCCATTCTAATTCATTCATAAGATCCATTCTAATTCATTCGCCCGATCCATTCTAATTCATTAATACGATCCAATCTAATTCATTTGTACGATCCATTCTAATCCATTCGTAATTATTCGCATGGATTGAATTAGAATGGATCGTACGAATGAATTAGAATGGATCGTACGAATGAATTAGAATGGATCGTACGAATGAGTAAGAATGGATCGTGCGAATGAATTAGAATGGATCGTACGAATGAAATAGAATGGATTCGCACGAATGTATCCATTCTAATTCATTCATACGATCCATTCTAATTCATTCGTACGATCCATTCTAATTTCTTCGTATGATCTATTCTTATTCATTCGCACAATCTATTCTAATTCATTCGTACGATCCATTCTAATTCATTCGCACGATCCATTCTAATTCATTCATACGATCCATTCTAATTCATTCGTACGATCCATTCTAATTCATTCGTACGATCCATTCTAATTCATTCGCACAATCTATTCTAATTCATTCGTACGATCCATTCTAATTCATTCGCACGATCCATTCTAATTCATTCGCACAAGCTATTCTAATTCATTCGTACGATCCATTCTAATTCATTCGCACGATCCATTCTAATTCATTCATACGATCCATTCTATTTCATTCGTACGATCCATTCTAATTCATTCGTCCGATCCATTCTAATTCATTCGTACGATTCATTCTAATTCAATCCATTTTAATTCATTCGTACGATCCATTCTTACTCATTCGTACGATCCATTCTAATTCATTCGTACGATCCATTCTAATTCATTCGCACGATTCATTCTAATTCATTCGTATGATCCATTCTAATTCATTCGTACGATCCATTCTAATTCATTCGTACGATCCGTTCTAATTCATTCATACGATCCATTCTATTTCATTTGCACGATCCATTCTAATTCATTCATACAATCCATTCTAATTCTTTTGCACGTATGAATGGATCGTACGAATGAATTATAATGGATCATACGAATGAATTAGATTGGATCGTATTAATGAATTAGAATGGATCGTGCGAATGAATTAGAATGGATCTTACGAATGAATTAGAATGGAACGTATAGATTGTGCGAATGAATTAGAATGGATCGTACGAATGAATTAGAATGGATCATACGAATGAGTAAGAATGGATCGTACGAATGAAATAGAATGGATCGTATGAATGAATTAGAATGGATACGTGCGAATGAATTAGAATTGATCGTACGAATGAATTAGAATAGATTGTGCGAATGAATTAGAATGGATCGTACGAATGAATTGGAATGGATACATTCGTGCGAATGAATTAGAATGGATCATACGAATGAAATAGAATGGATCGTGCGAATGAATTAGAATGGATCGTACGAATGAATTAGAATGGATCGTACGAATGACTTAGAATGGATCGTTCGAATGAATTAGAATAGATTGTGCGAATGAATTAGAATGGATCGTACGAATGAATTAGAAAGGATACATTCGTGCGAATGAATTAGAATGGATCGTATGAGTGTGAATGAATTAGAATGGATTGTGCGAATGAATTAGAATGGATCGTACGAATGAATTAGAATGGATACATTCGTGCAAAAGAATTAGAATGGATTGTATGAATGAATTAGAATGGATCGTGCGAATAAATTAGAATGGATCGTATGAATGAATTAGAATAGATCATGCGAATGAATTAGAATGGATCATACGAATGAATTAGAATGGATTGTGCGAATGAATTAGAGTGGATCGTACGAATGAATTAGAATGGATCGTACGAAGGAATTAGAATGGATCATGCGAATGAATTAGAATAGATCATACGAATGAATTAGAATGGATCGTACGAATGAATTAGAATGGATACATTCGTGCAAAAGAATTAGAATGGATTGTATGAATGAATTAGAATGGATCGTTTGAGTGAATGTGAATGGATCGTGCGAATGAATTAGAATGGAATGAATTAGAATGGATTGAATTAGAATGAATCGTACGAATGAATTAGAATGGATCGTACGAATGAATTAGAATGGATCGTACGAATGAAATAGAATGGATCGTATGAATGAAATAGAATGGATCGTATGAATGAATTAGAATGGATACATTCGTGCGAATCCATTCTATTTCATTCGTACGATCCATTCTAATTCATTCGCACGATCCATTCTAATTCATTCATACGATCCAATTACAATGGATCGTATGAATGAATTAGAATGGATCGTGCGAATGAATTAGAATGGATCGCATGAATCCATTCTATTTCATTCATACGATTCATATTAATGAATTAGAATGGATCGTGCAAATGAATTAGAATGGATCGTACGAATGAGTAAGAATGGATCGTGCGAATGAATTAGAATGGATCGTACGAATGAAATAGAATGGATTCGCACGAATGTATCCATTCTAATTCATTCATACGATCCATTCTAATTCATTCGTACGATCCATTCTAATTTCTTCGTATGATCTATTCTTATTCATTCGCACAATCTATTCTAATTCATTTGTACGATCCATTCTAATTCATTCGCATGATCCATTCTAATTCATTCATACGATCCATTCTAACTCATTCGCACGATCCATTCTAATTCATTCGCACGATCCTACGAATGAATTAGAATGGATCGTATGAATGAATTAGAATGGATCGTGCGAATGAATTAGAATGGATCATACGAATTAATTAGAATGGATCGTACGAAGGAATTAGAATGGATCGTACGAATGAATTAGAATGGATCGTACGAATGAATTAGAATGGATACGAATGGATCGTATGAATGAATTAGAATAGATCGTACGAATGAAATAGAATGGATCGTACGAAAGAATTAGAATGGATCATATGAATGAATTAGAATGGATCGTATGAATGAATTAGAATGGATCGTGCGAATAAATTAGAATGGATCGTATGAATGAATTAGAATGGATCGTACGAATGAATTAGAATGGATCGTGCGAATGAATTAGAATGGATCGTGCGAATGAATTAGAATAGATCGTACGAATGAATTAGAATGGATCGTACGAAGGAATTAGAACGGATCGTACGAATGAATTAGAATGGATCGTACGAATGAATTAGAATGGATCATACGAAGGAATTAGAATGGATCGTACGAATGAATTAGAATGGATCGTACGAATGAATTAGAGTGGATCGTACGAAGGAATTAGAATGGATAGTACGAATGAATTAGAATGGATACCTTCGTGCAAATGAATTAGAATGGATCGTACGAATGAGTAAGAATGGATCGTACGAATGAAATAGAATGGATCGTATGAATGAATTAGAATGGATCATGCGAATGAATTAGAATGGATCGTACGAATGAATTAGAATAGATTGTGCGAATGAATTAGAATGGATCGTACGAATGAATTAGAATGGATCGTACGAATGAATTAGAATGGATCGTATGCATGAATTAGAATGGATCGTGCGAATGAATTAGAATGGATCGTACGAATGAATTAGAATGGATCGTACGAATGAATTAGAATGGATCGTATGAATGAATTAGATTGGATCGTATTAATGAATTAGAATGGATCGTACGAATGAATTAGCATGGATTGAATTAGAATGAATCATACGATGAATTAGAATGAATCATACCGTACGAATGAATTAGAATGGATCATACGAAGGAATTAGAATGGATCGTACGAATGAATTAGAATGGATCGTACGAATGAAATAGAATGGATCGTATGAATGAATTAGAATGGATCGTGCGAATGAATTAGAATGGATCGTTCGAATGAATTAGAATAGATTGTGCGAATGAATTAGAACGGATCGTACGAATGAATTAGAATGGATCGTGCGAATAAATTAGAATGGATCGTATGAATGAATTAGAATGGATCATATGAATGAATTAGAATAGATTGTGCGAATGAATTAGAATGGATCGTACGAATGATTTAGAATGGATCATACAAATGAATTAGAATAGATTATGCGAATGAATTAGAATGGATCGTACGAATGAATTAGAATGGATCGTGCGAATGAATTAGAATGGATCGTACGAATGAATTAGAATCGATTGTGCGAATGAATTAGAATGGATCGTACGAATGAATTAGAATGGATCGTATGGATGAATTAGAATGGATCGTGCGAATGAATTAGAATGGATCGTACGAATGAATTAGAATGGATCGTACGAAGGAATTAGAATGGATCGTATGAATGAATTAGAATGGATCGTGCGAATGAATTAGAATGGATCGTACGAATGAAATAGAATGGATTCGCACGAATGTATCCATTCTAATTCATTCATACGATCCATTCTAATTCATTCATACGATCCATTCTATTTCATTCGTACGATCCATTCTTACTCATTCGTACGATCCATTCTAATTCATTTGCATGATCCATTCTAATTCATTCATACGATCCATTCTAATTCCTTCGTACGATCCATTCTAATTCATTCGTACGATCCATTCTAATTCATTCGCACGATCCATTCTAATTCATGCATACGATCCATTCTAATTCATTACTACGATCCATTCTAATTCATTCGTACGATCCATTCTAATTCCTTCGTATGATCCATTCTAATTTATTCGCACGATCCATTCTAATTCATTCGTACGATCCATTCTAATTCATTCGTACGATCCATTCTAATTCATTCGAACGAATGTATCCATTCTAATTCATTCGTACAATCCATTCTTACTCATTCGTAATGAATTAGAATGGATACATTCGTGCAAAAGAATTAGAATGGATTGTATGAATGAATTAGAATGGATCGTGCAAATGAATTAGAATGGATTGTGCGAATGAATTAGAATGGATCGTACGAATGAATTAGAATAGATCGTACGTATGAATTAGAATGGATACATTCGTGCGAATGAATTAGAATGGATCGTGCGAATGAATTAGAATGGATCGTACGAATGAATTAGAATGGATCGTACGAAGGAATTAGAATGGATACACGATCCAGATCCATTCTAATTCATTCGCACGATCCATTCTAATTCATTCGTACGATCCATTCTAATTCATTCGTACGATCCATTCTAACTCATTCGCACGATCCATTCTAATTCATTCGCACGATCCATTCTAATTCATTCGCACGATCCATTCTAATTCATTCATACGATCCATTCTATTTCATTCGTACGATCCATTTTTACTCATTCGTACGATCCATTCTAATTCATTTGCACGAAGGTATCCATTCTAATTCATTCATACTATCCATTCTAATTCCTTCGTACGATCCATTCTAATTCATTCGAACGATCCATTCTAAGTCAATCGTACGATCCATTCTAATTCATTCGTACGATCCATTCTAATTCATTCGCACGATCCATTCTTACTCATGCGAATGAATTAGAATGGATCGTACGAATGAATTAGAATGGATTGAATTAGAATGAATCGTACGAATGAATTAGAATGGATCGTATGAATGAATTAGAATGGATCGTACGAATGAATTAGAATGGATCGTGCTAATGAATTATAATGGATCGTGCGAATGAATTAAAATGGATCGTATGAATGAAATAGAATGGATCGTATGAATTAGAATGGATCGTACGAATGAAATAGAATGGATCGTACGAATGAATTAGAATAGATTGTGCAAATGGATTAGAATGGATCATACGAATGAATTAGAATGGATCGTACGAATGAATTAGAATGGATTGAATTAGAATGAATCGTACGAATGAATTAGAATGGATCGTATGAATGAATTAGAATGGATCGTACGAATGAATTAGAATGGATCGTAGTAATGAATTAGAATGGATCATACGAAGGAATTAGAATGGATCGTACGAATGAATTAGAATGGATCGTACGAAGGAATTAGAATGGATCGTACGAAGGAATTAGAATGGATAGTACGAATGAATTAGAATGGATACCTTCGTGCAAATGAATTAGAATGGATCGTACGATAGAGTAAGAATGGATCGTACGAATGAAATAGAATGGATCGTATGAACGAATTAGAATGGATCGTGCGAATGAATTAGAATGGATCGTACGAATGAATTAGAATAGATTGTGCGAATGAATTAGAATGGATCGTGCGAATGAATTAGAATGGATCATACGAATGAATTAGAATGGATCGTACGAATGAATTAGAATGGATCGTATGCATGAATTAGAATGGATCGTGCGAATGAATTAGAATGGATCGTACGAATGAATTAGAATGGATCGTACGAATGAATTAGAATGGATCGTATGAATGAATTAGATTGGATCGTATTAATGAATTAGAATGGATCGTACGATGAATTAGCATGGATTGAATTAGAAAGAATCATACGAATGAATTAGAATGAATCATACCGTACGAATGAATTAGAATGGATCATACGAAGGAATTAGAATGGATCGTACGAATGAATTAGAATGGATCGTATGAATGAAATAGAATGGATCGTATGAATGAATTAGAATGGATCGTGCGAATGAATTAGAATGGATCGTTCGAATGAATTAGAATAGATTGTGCGAATGAATTAGAATGGATCGTACGAATGAATTAGAATGGATCGTGCGAATAAATTAGAATGGATCGTATGAATGAATTAGAATGGATCGTATGAATGAATTAGAATAGATTGTGCGAATGAATTAGGATGGATCGTACGAATGATTTAGAATGGATCATACAAATGAATTAGAATAGATTATGCGAATGAATTAGAATGGATCATACGAATGAATTAGAATGGATCGTGCGAATGAATTAGAATGGATCGTACGAATGAATTAGAATCGATTGTGCGAATGAATTAGAATGGATCGTACGAATGAATTAGAATGGATCGTACGAATGAATTAGAATGGATCGTATGGATGAATTAGAATGGATCGTGCGAATGAATTAGAATGGATCGTACGAATGAATTAGAATGGATCGTACGAAGGAATTAGAATGGACCGTATGAATGAATTAGAATGGATCGTGCGAATGAATTAGAATGGATCGTACGAATTAAAATAGAATGGATTCGCACGAATGTATCCATTCTAATTCATTCATACGATCCATTCTAATTCATTCATACGATCCATTCTATTTCATTCGTACGATCCATTCTTACTCATTCGTATGATCCATTCTAATTCATTTGCATGATGCATTCTAATTCATTCATACGATCCATTCTAATTCTTTCGTACGATCCATTCTAATTCATTCGTACGATCCATTCTAATTCATTCGCACGATCCATTCTAATTCATGCATACGATCCATTCTAATTCATTACTACGATCCATTCTAATTCATTCGTACGATCCATTCTAATTCCTTCGTATGATCCATTCTAATTTATTCGCACGATCCATTCTAATTCATTCGTACGATCCATTCTAATTCATTCGTACGATCCATTCTAATTCATTCGAACGAATGTATCCATTCTAATTCATTCGTACAATCCATTCTTACTCATTCGTAATGAATTAGAATGGATACATTCGTGCAAAAGAATTAGAATGGATTGTATGAATGAATTAGAATGGATCATGCAAATGAATTAGAATGGATTGTGCGAATGAATTAGAATGGATCGTACGAATGAATTAGAATAGATCGTAAGTATGAATTAGAATGGATACATTCGTGCGAATGAATTAGAATGGATCGTGCGAATGAATTAGAATGGATCGTACGAATGAATTAGAATGGATCGTACGAAGGAATTAGAATGGATACACGATCCAGATCCATTCTAATTCATTCGCACGATCCATTCTAATTCATTCGTACGATCCATTCTAATTCATTCGTACGATCCATTCTAACTCATTCGCACGATCCATTCTAATTCATTCGCACGATCCATTCTAATTCATTCGCACGATCCATTCTAATTCATTCATACAATCCATTCTATTTCATTCGTACGATCCATTTTTACTCATTCGTACGATCCATTCTAATTCATTTGCACGAAGGTATCCATTCTAATTCATTCGTACTATCCATTCTAATTCCTTCGTACGATCCATTCTAATTCATTCGAACGATCCATTCTAAGTCATTCGTACGATCCATTCTAATTCATTCGTACGATCCATTCTAATTCATTCGCACGATCCATTCTTACTCATGCGAATGAATTAGAATGGATCGTACGAATGAATTAGAATGGATTGAATTAGAATGAATCGTACGAATGAATTAGAATGGATCGTATGAATGAATTAGAATGGATCGTACGAATGAATTAGAATGGATCGTGCTAATTAATTAGAATGGATCGTGCGAATGAATTAAAATGGATCGTATGAATGAAATAGAATGGATCGTATGAATTAGAATGGATCGTACGAATGAAATAGAATGGATCGTACGAATGAATTAGAATAGATTGTGCGAATGGATTAGAATGGATCATACGAATGAATTAGAATGGATCGTACGAATGAATTAGAATGTATTGAATTAGAATGACTCGTACGAATGAATTAGAATGGATCGTATGAATGAATTAGAATGGATCGTACGAATGAATTAGAATGGATCGTAGTAATGAATTAGAATGGATCATACGAAGGAATTAGAATGGATCGTACGAAGGAATTAGAATGGATCGTACGAAGGAATTAGAATGGATAGTACGAATGAATTAGAATGGATACCTTCGTGCAAATGAATTAGAATGGATCGTACGATTGAGTAAGAATGGATCGTACGAATGAAATAGAATGGATCGTATGATTGAATTAGAATGGATCGTGCGAATGAATTAGAATGGATCGTACGAATGAATTAGAATAGATTGTGCGAATGAATTAGAATGGATCATGCGAATGAATTAGAATGGATCGTACGAATGAATTCATTTGCATGAAGGTATCCATTCTAATTCATTCGTACTATCCATTCTAATTCATTCATACGATCCATTCTATTTCATTCGTACGATCCATTCTAATTCATTCGCACGATCCATTCTAATTCATTCGCACGATCCATTTTAATTCATTCATACGATCCATTCTATTTCATTCGTACGATCCATTCTTACTCATTCGTACGATCCATTCTAATTCATTTGCACGAAGGTATCCATTCTAATTCCTTCGTACGATCCATTCTAATTCCTTCGTACGATCCATTCTAATTCATCCGTACGATCCATTCTAATTCATTCGTACGATCCATTCTAATTCCTTCGTATGATCCATTCTAATTCATTCGTACGGTATGATTCATTCTAATTCATTCGTACGATTCATTCTAATTTAATCCATGCTAATTCATTCGTACGATCCATTCTAATTCATTCATACGATCCATCCTAATTCATTCGCACGAATGTATCCATTCTAATTCATTCGTACAATCCATTCTATTTCATTCGTACGATCCATTCTTACTCATTCCTACGATCCATTCGTATCCATTCTAATTCATTCGTATGATCTATTCTAATTCATTCGTACGATCCATTCTAATTCATTAATACGATCCAATCTAATTCATTCGTACGATCCATTCTAATTCATTCGCACGAATGTATCCATTCTAATTCATTCGTACAATCCATTCTATTTCATTCGTACGATCCATTCTTACTCATTCGTACGATCCATTCGTATCGATTCTAATTCATTCGTAGGATCTATTCTAATTCATTCGTACGATCCATTCTAATTCATTAATATGATCCAATCTAATTCATTCGTACGATCCATTCTAATTCATTCGCACGATCCATTCTAATTCATTCGCACGATCCATTCTAATTCATTCATACGATCCATTCTTACTCATTCGTACGATCGATTCTAATTCATTTGCACGAAGGTATCCATTCTAATTCATTCGTACTATCCATTCTAATTCCTTCGTACGATCCATTCTAATTCCTTCGTACGATCCATTCTAATTCCTTCGTATGATCCATTCTAATTCATTCGTACGATCCATTCTAATTCCTTCGTATGATCCATTCTAATTCATTCGTACGGTATGATTCATTCTAATTCATTCGTACGATTCATTCTAATTCAATCCATTCTAATTCATTCGTACGATCCATTCTAATTCATTCGTACGATCCAGTCTAATTCATTCGTACGATTCATTCTAATTCAATCCATTCTAATTCATTCGTACGATCCATTCTTACTCATTCGTACGATCCATTTTAATTCATTCGTACGATCCATTCTAATTCATTCGTACGATCCATTCTAATTCATTCGCACAATCTATTCTAATTCATTCGTACGATCCATTCTAATTCATTCGCACGATCCATTCTAATTCATTCATACGATCCATTCTATTTCATTCGTGCGATCCATTCTAATTCTTTTGCACGAATGTGTCGAACGAATGAATTAGAATGGATCGTACGAATGAATTAGAATGGATTGAACGAATGAATTAGAATGGATCGTACGAATGAGTAAGAATGGATCGTACGAATGAATTAGAATGGATACATTCGTGCGAATGAATTAGAATGGATCATATGAATGAATTAGAATGGATCGTTTGAGTGAATGCGAATGGATCATGCGAATGACTTAGAATGGATTGTACGAATGAATTAGAATGGATCGTACGAATGAATTAGAATGGATCGTACGAAGGAATTAGAATGGATAGTACGAATGAATTAGAATGGATCGTACAAATGAATTAGAATGGATCGTGCGAATGAGTAAGAATGGATCGTACGAATGAATTAGAATGAATCGTACGAATGAATTAGAATGGATCGTACGAATGAAATAGAATGGATCGTGTGAATGAATTAGAATGGGTCGTACGAATGAATTAGAATGGATACACGATCCAGATCCATTCTAATTCTTTCGTACGATCCATTCTATTTCATTCATACGATCCATTCTAATTCATTCATACGATCGTACGAAGGAAATAGAATGGATCGTGCGAATGAATTAGAATATGGATCGTACGAAGGAATTAGAATGGATCGTACGAATGAATTCGAATGTATCCTTTCTAATTCATTCATACGATCCATTCTAATTCATTCGTACGATCCATTCTAATTCATTCGTACGACCCATTCTAACTCATTCGCACGATCCATTCTAATTCATTCGCACGATCCTACGAATGAATTAGAATAGATTGTGAGAATGAATTAGAATGGATCTGGATCGTGTATCCATTCTAATTGATTCGTACGACCCATTCTAATTCATTCGTACGATCCATTCTAATTCATTCATACGATCCATTCTATTTCATTTGTACGATCCATTCTTACTCATTCGTACGATCAAATTTAATTCATTAGCATGATCCATTCTAATTCATTCGTACGATCTATTCTATTTCATTCGTACAATCCATTCTTACTCAATCGTACGATCCATTCTAATTCATACGATCCATTCTAATTCATTCGCACGAATGTATCTATTCCAATTCATTCGTACGATCCATTCTAATTCGTTCGCACAATCTATTCTAATTCATTCGTACGATCAATTCTAATTCATTAGCATGATCCATTCTAATTCATTCGTACGATCTATTCTATTTCATTCGTACAATCCATTCTTACTCAATCGTACGATCCATTCTAATTCATACGATCCATTCTAATTCATTCGCACGAATGTATCCATTCCAATTCATTCGTACGATCCATTCTAATTCATTCGCACAATCTATTCTAATTCATTCGTACGATCAATTCTAATTCATTAGCATGATCCATTCTAATTCATTCGTACGATCTATTCTATTTCATTCGTAAAATCCATTCTTACTCAATCATATAATCCATTCTAATCCATTCGCACAATCTATTCTAATTCATTCGTACGATCCATTCTATTTCATTCGTACGATCCATTCTAATTCATACGATCCATTCTATTTCATTCATACGATCCATTTTACTTCATTCGCACGATCCATTCTAATTCATTCGTACAATCCATTCTAATTCATTCGTACTATCCATTCTAATTCCTTCGTACGATCCTTTCTAATTCCTTCGTACGATCCATTCTAATTCATTCGTACGATCCATTCTAATTCATTCGTACGATCCATTCTAATCCATTCGTACGATTCATTCTAATTCAATCCATTCTAATTCATTCGTACGATCCATTCTTACTCATTCGTACGATCCATTCTAATTCATTCGCACGAATGAATCCATTCTAATTCATTCGTATGATCCATTCTAATTCATTCACATGAATGTATCCATTCTAATTCATTCGTACGATCCCTTCTATCTCATTCGTACGATCCATTCTATTTCATTCGTACGATCCATTCTAATTCATTCGCATGATCCATTCTAATTCATTCGCATGATCCATTCTAATTCATTCGTACGATCGATTCTAATTCATTCATACGATCCATTCTAATTTATTCGCACGATTAGAATGGATCGTATGAATGAATTAGATTGGATCGTATAAATGAATTAGGATGGATCGTCCGAATGAATTTGAATGGATCGTGCTAATGAATTAGAATGGATCGTGCGATACATTCGTGCGAATGAATTAGAATGGATCATACGAATGAATTAGAATGGATTCATTCGTGCAAATGAATTAGAATGGATCGTACGAATGAGTACGAATGACTTAGAATGGATCGTATGAACGAATTAGAATGGATCGTACGAAGGAATTAGAATGGATAGTACGAATGAATTAGAATGGATACCTTCGTGCAAATGAATTAGAATGGATCGTACGAATGAGTAAGAATGGATCGTACGAATGAAATAGAATGGATCGTATGAATGAATTAGAATGGATCGTGCGAATGAATTAGAATGGATCGTACGAATGAATTAGAATGGATCGTACGAATGAATTAGAATGGATCTTGCGAATGAATTAGAATGGATCCTACGAATGAATTAGAATAGATTGTGCGAATGAATTAGAATGGATCTGGATCGTGTATCCATTCTAATTCATTCGTACGACCCATTCTAATTCATTTGCACGATCCATTCTAATTCATTCGTACGATCCATTCTAATTCATTCGTCCGTATGGATCGAACGATTCATTCTAATTCAATCCATTCTAATTCATTCATACAATCCATTCTATTTCATTCGTACGATCCATTCTAATCCATTCGCACAATCTAGTCTAATTCATTCGTACGATCCATTCTAATTCATTCGTATGATCCATTCTAATTCATTCGCACAATCTATTCTAATTCATTCGTACGATCCATTCTAATTCATTCACACGATCCATTCTAATTCATTAATACGATCCATTGTAATTCATTCGTACGAATGAGTAAGAATGGATCGTACGAATGAAATAGAATGGATTGTACGAATGAATTAGAATGGATACATTCGTGCGAATGAGTTAGGATGGATCGTATGAATGAATTAGAATGGATCGTACGAATGAATTAGCATGGATTGAATTGGAATGAATCGTACGAATGAATTAGAATGAATCATACCGTACGAATGAATTAGAATGGATCATATGAAGGAATTAGAATGGATCGTACGAATGAATTAGAATGGATCATACGAATGAATTAGAATGGATCGTACGAATGAATTAGAATGGATCGTATGAATGAATTAGATTGGATCGTGCGAATGAATTAGAATATAGATCGTACGAATGAATTAGAATGGATCGTATGAATGAATTCGAATGTGTCCTTTCTAACTCATTCGTACGATCCATTCTAATTCATTCGTATGATCCATTCTAATTCATTCGCACGATCCATTCTAATTCATTAATACGATCCATTCTAATTCATTCGCACGATCCATTCTAATTCATTCACACTCATACGATCCATTCTAATTTATTCGCACGATCCATTCTAATTCATTCGCACGATCCATTCTAATTCATTCATACGATCCATTCTAATTCATTCGTACGATCCATTCTAATTCATTCGTACGATCCATTCTAATTCATTCGCACAATCTATTCTAATTCATTTGTACGATCCATTCTAATTCATTCGCACGATCCATTCTAATTCATTCGTACGATCCATTATATTTCATTCGTACGATCCAGTCTTACTCATTCGCACGATCCATTCTAATTCATTTGCACGAAGGTATCCATTCTAATTCATTCGTACTATCCATTCTAATTCCTTCGTACGATCCATTCTAATTCCTTCGTACGATCCATTCTAATTCATTCGTACGATCCATTCTAATTCATTCGCACGATCCATTCTAATTCATTCATATGATCCATTCTATTTCATTCGTACGATCCATTCTTACTCATTCGTACGATCCATTCTAATTCATTTGCACGAAGGTATCCATTCTAATTCATACAATCCATTCTAATTCATTCATACGATCCAATCTAATTCATTCATACGATCCATTCTAATTCATTCGCACGAATGTATCCATTCTAATTCATTCGTACGATCCATTCTAATCCATTTGTACGAATGTATCCACTCTAATTCATTCATACGATCCATTCTAATTCATTCGTACGAATGTATCCATTCTAATTCATTCGCACGATCCATTCTAATTCATTCGTACGATCGATTCTAATTTATTCATACGATCCATTCTAATTCATTTACACGAATGTATCCATTTTATTCATTCGTACGATCCATTCTAATTCATTCGCACAATCTATTCTAATTCATTCATACGATCCATTCTAATTTATTCGCACGATCCATTCTAATTCATTCATACGATCCATTCTAATTCATTCATATGATCCATTCTAATTCATTCGCACGATCCATTCTTACTCATTCGTACGATCCATTCTAATTCATTCGCACGATCCATTCTAATTCATTAATGCGATCCATTCTAATTCATTTGCACGAACCATTCTAATTCATTCACACTCATACGATCCATTCTAATTCATTCGCACGAATGTATCCTTTCTAATTCATTCGTACGATTCATTCTAATTCAATCCATTCTAATTCATTAGAATGGATCGTATGAATGAAATAGAATGGATCGTACGAATGAATTAGAATGGATCGTACGAATGAATTAGAATGGATCGTGCGAATGAATTAGAATGGATCGTACGAATGAAATAGAATGGATTCGCACGAATGTATCCATTCTAATTCATTCGTACGATCCATTCTAATTCATTCGTACAATCCATTCTAATTCATTCGCACGATCCATTCGGATTCACTCAAACGATCCATTCTAATTCATTCATATGATCCATTCTAATTCATTCGTACGATCCATTCTAATTCATTCGCACAATCTATTCTAATTCATTCGTACGATCCATTCTAATTCATTAATACGATCCATTCTAATTCATTCGTACAATCCATTCTAATTCATTCGCACGCCCATTCTAATTCATTCGTACGATCCATTCTAATTCATTCGCACGATCCAATCTAATTCATTCGTACGATCCATTCTAATTCATTGATACATGTACGAATGAATTAGAATGGATACATTCGTGCGAATGAATTAGAATGGATCGTATGAATGAATTAGATTGGATCGTATGCATGAATTAGAATGGATCGTGCGAATGAATGAGAATGGATCGTACGAATGAATTAGAATGGATCGAACGAATGAATTAGAATGGATACATTCGTGCAAAAGAATTAGAATGGATTGTATGAATGAATTAGAATGGATCGTACGAATGAATTAGAATGGATCGTACGAATGAATTAGAATGGTTCGAATTAGAATGGATCGTGCGAATGAATTAGAATATGGATCGTACGAATGAATTAGAATGGATCGTGCGAATGAATTAGAATGGATCGTACGAATGAATTAGAATAGATGGTGCGAATGAATGAGAATGGATCGTACGAATGAATTAGAATGGATCGTACGAATGAATTAGATTGGATCGTACGAATGAATTGGAATGGATACATTCGTGCAAATGAATTAGAATGGATCGTATGAATGAATTAGATTGGATCGTATTAATGAATTAGAATGGATCGTGCGAATGAATTAGAATGGATCGTACGAATGAATTAGAATGGATAGATTCGTGCGAATGAATTTGAATGGATCATACGAAGGAATTAGAATGGATCGTACGAATGAATTAGAATGGATCGTACGAAGGAATTAGAATGGATAGTACGAATTAATTAGAATGGATACCTTCGTGCAAATGAATTAGAATGGATCGTACGATTGAGTAAGAATGGATCGTACGAATGAAATAGAATGGATCGTATGAATGAATTAGAATGGATCGTGCGAATGACTTAGAATGGATCTTACGAATGAATTAGAATAGATTGTGCGAATGAGTAAGAATGGATCGTACGAATTAAATAGAATGGATTGTACGAATGAATTGGAATGGATACATTCGTGCGAATGAATTAGGATGGATCGTATGAATGAATTAGAATGGATCGTACGAATGAATTAGAATGGATCGTATGAATGAATTAGAATGGATCGTGCGAATGAATTAGAATGGATCGTACGAATGAAATAGAATGGATTCGCACGAATGTATCCGAATGGATCGTACGAAGGAATTAGAATGGATCGTACGAAGGAATTAGAATGGATAGTACGAATAAATTAGAATGGATACCTTCGTGCAAATGAATTCATTCGTACGATCCATTCTAATTCATTCGCACGATCCATTCTAATTCATTCGCACAATCTATTCTAATTCATTCGTACAATCCATTCTAATTCATTCGCATGATCCATTCTAATTCATTCATACGATCCATTCTATTTCATTCGTACGATCCATTCTTACTCAATCGTACGATCCATTCTAATTCATTTGCACGAAGGTATCCATTCTAATTCATTCGTACTATCCATTCTAATTCCTTCGTACGATCCATTCTAATTCATTCGTACGATCCATTCTAATTCATTCATACGATCCATTCTAATTCCTTCGTATGATCCATTCAAATTCATTCGCACGAATCTATCCATTCTAATTCAATCGTACGATCCATTCTAATTCATTCGCACGATCCATTCTAATTCATTAATACGATCCAATCTAATTCATTCATACGATCCATTCTAATTCATTCGCACGAATGTATCTATTCCAATTCATTCGTACGATCCATTCTAATTCATTCGTACGATCCATTCTAATTCATTCGTACGATCCATTCTCATTCATTCGCACAATCTATTCTAATTCATTCGTACGATCCATTCTAATTCATTCGCACGATCCATTCTAATTCATTCGTACGATCCATATTCTAATTCATTCGCACGATCCATTCTAATTCGAACCATTCTAATTCATTCGTACGATCCATTCTAATTCATTCGTACGATCAATTCTAATTCATTCATACAATCCATTCTAATTCTTTTGCCCGAATGTATCCATTCTAATTCATTCGTTCGATCCATTCTAATTTATTCGTACGATCCATTCTCATTCATTCGCACGATCCATTCTAATTCATGCATACGATCCAATCTAATTCATTCATACGATCCATTCTAATTCATTCGCACGAATGTATCCATTCTAATTCATTCGTACATGTATGAATGAATTAGAATGGATCGTACGAATGAATTAGATTGGATCGTGCGAATGAATTAGAATGGATCGTACGAATGAATTAGAATGGACGTGCGAATGAATTAGAATGGATTGTACGAATGAATTAGAATGGATCGTATTAATGAATTAGAATGGATCGTACGAATGAATTAGAATAGATTGTGCGAATGAATTAGAATGGATCGTACGAATGAATTAGAATGGATCATATGAATGAATTAGAATGGATCGTTTGAGTGAATGCGAATGGCTCGTGCGAATGAATTAGAATGGATTGTACGAATGAATTATAATGGATCGTACGAATGAATTAGAATGGATACATTCGTGCGAATCCATTCTATTTCATTCGTACGATCCATTCTAATTCATTCGCACGATCCATTCTAATTCATTCATATGATCCATTCTAATTCATTCGTACGATCCATTCTAATTCATTCGTACGATCCATTCTAATTCATTCGCACAATCTATTCTAATTCATTCGTACGATCCATTCTAATTCATTAATACGATCCATTGTAATTCATTCGTACGAATGAGTAAGAATGGATCTTACGAATGAAATAGAATGGATTGTACGAATGAATTAGAATGGATACATTCGTGCGAATGAATTAGGATGGATCGTATGAATGAATTAGAATGGATCGTACGAATGAATTAGCATGGATTGAATTGGAATGAATCGTACGAATGAATTAGAATGAATCATACCGTACGAATGAATTAGAATGGATCATATGAAGGAATTAGAATGGATCGTACGAATGAATTAGAATGGATCATACGAATGAATTAGAATGGATCGTACGAATGAATTAGAATGGATCGTATGAATGAATTAGATTGGATCGTGCGAATGAATTAGAATATAGATCGTACGAATGAATTAGAATGGATCGTATGAATGAATTCGAATGTGTCCTTTCTAACTCATTCGTACGATCCATTCTAATTCATTCGTATGATCCATTCTAATTCATTCGCACGATCCATTCTAATTCATTAATACGATCCATTCTAATTCATTCGCACGATCCATTCTAATTCATTCACACTCATACGATCCATTCTAATTTATTCGCATGATCCATTCTAATTCATTCGCACGATCCATTCTAATTCATTCATACAATCCATTCTAATTCATTCGTACGATCCATTCTAATTCATTCGTACGATCCATTCTAATTCATTCGCACAATCTATTCTAATTCATTCGTACGATCCATTCTAATTCATTCGCACGATCCATTCTAATTCATTCGTACGATCCATTATATTTCATTCGTACGATCCAGTCTTACTCATTCGCACGATCCATTCTAATTCATTTGCACGAAGGTATCCATTCTAATTCATTCGTACTATCCATTCTAATTCCTTCGTACGATCCATTCTAATTCCTTCGTACGATCCATTCTAATTCATTCGTACGATCCATTCTAATTCATTCGCACGATCCATTCTAATTCATTCATACGATCCATTCTATTTCATTCGTACGATCCATTCTTACTCATTCGTACGATCCATTCTAATTCATTTGCACGAAGGTATCCATTCTAATTCATACAATCCATTCTAATTCATTCATACGATCCAATCTAATTCATTCATACGATCCATTCTAATTCATTCGCACGAATGTATCCATTCTAATTCATTCGTACGATCCATTCTAATCCATTTGTACGAATGTATCCACTCTAATTCATTCATACGATCCATTCTAATTCATTCGTACGAATGTATCCATTCTAATTCATTCGCACGATCCATTCTAATTCATTCGTACGATCGATTCTAATTCATTCATACGATCCATTCTAATTCATTTACACGAATGTATCCATTTTATTCATTCGTACGATCCATTCTAATTCATTCGCACAATCTATTCTAATTCATTCATACAATCCATTCTAATTTATTCGCACGATCCATTCTAATTCATTCATACGATCCATTCTAATTCATTCATATGATCCATTCTAATTCATTCGCACGATCCATTCTTACTCATTCGTACGATCCATTCTAATTCATTCGCACGATCCATTCTAATTCATTAATACGATCCATTCTAATTCATTTGCACGAACCATTCTAATTCATTCACACTCATATGATCCATTCTAATTCATTCGCACGAATGTATCCTTTCTAATTCATTCGTACGATTCATTCTAATTCAATCCATTCTAATTCATTAGAATGGATCGTATGAATGAAATAGAATGGATCGTACGAACGAATTAGAATGGATCGTACGAATGAATTAGAATGGATTGTGCGAATGAATTAGAATGGATCGTACGAATGAAATAGAATGGATTCGCACGAATGTATCCATTCTAATTCATTCGTACGATCCATTCTAATTCATTCGTACAATCCATTCTAATTCATTCGCACGATCCATTCGGATTCACTCAAACGATCCATTCTAATTCATTCATATGATCCATTCTAATTCATTCGTACGATCCATTCTAATTCATTCGCACAATCTATTCTAATTCATTCGTACGATCCATTCTAATTCATTAATACGATCCATTCTAATTCATTCGTACAATCCATTCTAATTCATTCGCACGCCCATTCTAATTCATTCGTACGATCCATTCTAATTCATTCGCACGATCCAATCTAATTCATTCGTACGATCCATTCTAATTCATTGATACATGTACGAATGAATTAGAATGGATACATTCGTGCGAATGAATTAGAATGGATCGTATGAATGAATTAGATTGGATCGTATGCATGAATTAGAATGGATCGTGCGAATGAATGAGAATGGATCGTACGAATGAATTAGAATGGATCGAACGAATGAATTAGAATGGATACATTCGTGCAAAAGAATTAGAATGGATTGTATGAATGAATTAGAATGGATCGTACGAATGAATTAGAATGGATCGTACGAATGAATTAGAATGGTTCGAATTAGAATGGATCGTGCGAATGAATTAGAATATGGATCGTACGAATGAATTAGAATGGATCGTGCGAATGAATT
This sequence comes from Chamaelirium japonicum, assembly GCA_947650365.1. Lineage (NCBI taxonomy): Eukaryota > Viridiplantae > Streptophyta > Magnoliopsida > Liliales > Melanthiaceae > Chamaelirium > Chamaelirium japonicum. The sequence continues at coordinate 38,449,447 of OX393560.1, read as the reverse complement.
AGAATGGATCGTACGAATGAATTAGAATAGATGGTGCGAATGAATGAGAATGGATCGTACGAATGAATTAGAATGGATCATATGAATGAATTAGAATGGATCGTACGAATGAATTGGAATGGATACAATCGTGCGAATGAATTAGAATGGATCGTATGAATGAATTAGATTGGGTCGTATTAATGAATTAGAATGGATCGTGCGAATGAATTAGAATGGATCGTACGAATGAATTAGAATGGATAGATTCGTGCGAATGAATTTGAATGGATCATACGAAGGAATTAGAATGGATCGTACGAATGAATTAGAATGGATCGTACGAAGGAATTAGAATGGATAGTACGAATTAATTAGAATGGATACCTTCGTGCAAATGAATTAGAATGGATCGTACGATTGAGTAAGAATGGATCGTACGAATGAAATAGAATGGATCGTATGAATGAATTAGAATGGATCGTGCGAATGACTTAGAATGGATCTTACGAATGAATTAGAATAGATTGTGCGAATGAGTAAGAATGGATCGTACGAATGAAATAGAATGGATTGTACGAATGAATTAGAATGGATACATTCGTGCGAATGAATTAGGATGGATCGTATGAATGAATTAGAATGGATCGTACGAATGAATTAGAATGGATCGTATGAATGAATTAGAATGGATCGTGCGAATGAATTAGAATGGATCGTACGAATGAAATAGAATGGATTCGCACGAATGTATCCGAATGGATCGTACGAAGGAATTAGAATGGATCGTACGAAGGAATTAGAATGGATAGTACGAATAAATTAGAATGGATACCTTCGTGCAAATGAATTCATTCGTACGATCCATTCTAATTCATTCGCACGATCCATTCTAATTCATTCGCACAATCTATTCTAATTCATTCGTACAATCCATTCTAATTCATTCGCACGATCCATTCTAATTCATTCATACGATCCATTCTATTTCATTCGTACGATCCATTCTTACTCAATCGTACGATCCATTCTAATTCATTTGCACGAAGGTATCCATTCTAATTCATTCGTACTATCCATTCTAATTCCTTCGTACGATCCATTCTAATTCATTCGTACGATCCATTCTAATTCATTCGTACGATCCATTCTAATTCCTTCGTATGATCCATTCAAATTCATTCGCACGAATCTATCCATTCTAATTCAATCGTACGATCCATTCTAATTCATTCGCACGATCCATTCTAATTCATTAATACGATCCAATCTAATTCATTCATACGATCCATTCTAATTCATTCGCACGAATGTATCTATTCCAATTCATTCGTACGATCCATTCTAATTCATTCGTACGATCCATTCTAATTCATTCGTACGATCCATTCTCATTCATTCGCACAATCTATTCTAATTCATTCGTACGATCCATTCTAATTCATTCGCACGATCCATTCTAATTCATTCGTACGATCCATATTCTAATTCATTCGCACGATCCATTCTAATTCGAACCATTCTATTTCATTCGTACGATCCATTCTAATTCATTCGTACGATCAATTCTAATTCATTCATACAATCCATTCTAATTCTTTTGCCCGAATGTATCCATTCTAATTCATTCGTTCGATCCATTCTAATTCATTCGTACGATCCATTCTCATTCATTCGCACGATTCATTCTAATTCATGCATACGATCCAATCTAATTCATTCATATGATCCATTCTAATTCATTCGCACGAATGTATCCATTCTAATTCATTCGTACATGTATGAATGAATTAGAATGGATCGTACGAATGAATTAGATTGGATCGTGCGAATGAATTAGAATGGATCGTACGAATGAATTAGAATGGACGTGCGAATGAATTAGAATGGATTGTACGAATGAATTAGAATGGATCGTATTAATGAATTAGAATGGATCGTACGAATGAATTAGAATAGATTGTGCGAATGAATTAGAATGGATCGTACGAATGAATTAGAATGGATCATATGAATGAATTAGAATGGATCGTTTGAGTGAATGCGAATGGCTCGTGGGAATGAATTAGAATGGATTGTACGAATGAATTAGAATGGATCGTACGAATGAATTAGAATGGATACATTCGTGCGAATCCATTCTATTTCATTCGTACGATCCATTCTAATTCATTCGCACGATCCATTCTAATTCATTCATATGATCCATTCTAATTCATTCGTACGATCCATTCTAATTCATTCGTACGATCCATTCTAATTCATTCGCACAATCTACTCTAATTCATTCGTACGATCCATTCTAATTTATTCGCACGATCCATTCTAATTCCTTCGTATGATCCATTCTAATTCATTCGTACGGTATGATTCATTGTAATTCATTCGTACGATTCATTCTAATTCAATCTATTCTAATTCATTCGTACGATCCATTCTAATTCATTCGTACGATCCATTCTAATTCATTCGTATGATTCATTATAATTCAATCCATTCTAATTCATTCGTACGATCCATTCTTACTCATTCGTACGATCCATTCTTACTCATTCGTACGATCCATTCTAATTCATTCGCACGAATGAATTCATTCTAATTCATTCGTACGATCCATTCTAATTCATTCGTATGAATGAAATAGAATGGATCGTACGAAGGAATTAGAAAGGATCGTACAAACGAATTAGAATGGATCGTATGAATGAAATAGAATAGATCGTACGAATGAATTAGAATGGATCGTATGAATGAATTAGATTTGATCGTATGAATGAATTAGAATGGATCGTATGCATGAATTAGAATAGATTGTGCGAATGAATTAGAATGGATCATACGAATGAATTACAATGGATACATTCATGCGAATGAATTAGAATGCATCGTATGAATGAATTAGAATCGATCGTACGAATGAATTAGAATGGATCATGCGAATGAATTAGAATGGATTGTGCGAATGAATTAGAATGAATCGTTTGAATGAATTAGAATGGATCGTATGAATGAATTAGAATGGATCGTGCGAATGAATTAGAATGGATCGTACGAATGAAATAGAATAGATTGTGTGAATGAATTAGAATGGATCGTGCGAATGAATTAGAATGGATCGTATTAATGAATTAGAATGGATCGTGCAAATGAATTAGAATGGATCGTACGAATGAGTAAGAATGGATCGTACGAATGAATTAGAATGGATACATTCGTGCGAATGAATTAAAATGGATCGTATGAATGAATTAGATTGGATCGTATGAATGAATTAGAATGGATCGTACGAATGAATTAGAATGGATCGTACGAATGAATTAGAATGGATACATTCGTGCGAATGAATTAGAATGGATCGTATGAATGAATTAAAATCGATCGTACGAATGAATTAGAATGGATCATGCGAATGAATTAGAATGGATCGTGCGAATAAATTAGAATGGATCGTACGAATGAAATAGAATGGATTGTACGAATGAGATAGAATGGATCGTACGAATGAATTAGAATGGATACATTCATGCTAATGAATTAGAATGGATCATACGAATGAATTAGAATGGTTTCATTCGTGCGAATGAATTAGAATGGATCGTACGAATGAGTAAGAATGGATCGTACGAATAAATTAGAATGGATTGAATTAGAATGAATCGTACGAATGAATTAGAATGGATTGAATTAGAATGAATCGTACGAATGAATTAGAATGAATCATACCGTACGAATGAATTAGAATGGATCATATGAATGAATTAGAATGGATCGTATGAATGAATTAGAATGGATCGTACGAATGAATTAGAATGTATCCATTCTAATTCATTCGTACGATCCATTCTAATTCATTCGTATGATCTATTCTAATTCATTCGCATGATCCATTCTAATTCCTTCGTACGATCCATTTTAATTCATTCGCACGATCCATTCTAATTCGTGCGAATGAATTAAAATGGATCGTATGAAGGAATTAGAATGGATCATGCGAATGAATTAGAATAGATCATACGAATGAATTAGAATGGATCGTACGAATGAATTAGAAAGGATACATTCGAATTCATTCGTACGATCCATTCTAATTCCTTCGTACGATCCATATTCTAATTCATTCGCACGATCCATTCTAATTCATTCGCACGAATGAATCCATTCTAATTCATTCGTACGATCGATTCTAATTCATTCATACGATCCATTCTAATTCATTCGCACAAATGTATCCATTCTAATTCATTCGTACGATCCATTCTAATTCATTTGTACGAATGTATCCACTCTAATTCATTCGTACGATCCATTCTAATTCATTTGTACGAATGTATCCTTTCTAATTCATTCGTACGATCCATTCTAATTCATTCGTACGATCCATTCTAACTCATTCGCACGATCCATTCTAATTCATTCGCACGATCCTATGAATGAATTAGAATAGATTGTGCGAATGAATTAGAATGGATCTGGATCGTGTATCCATTCTAATTCATTCGTACGACCCATTCTAATTCATTCGTACGATCCATTCTAATTCATTCGCACGATCCATTCTAATATTTCATTCGTACGATCCATTCTAATTCATTCGCATGATCCATTCTAATTCATTCATACGATATATTCTAATTCATTCGTACGATCCATTCTAATTCATTCGTACGATCCATTCTAATTCATTCGCACAATCTATTCTAATTCATTCGTACGATCCATTCTAATTCATTCGCACGATCCATTCTAATTCATTCATACGATCCATTCTATTTCATTCGTACGAACCATTCTTACTCATTCGTACGATCCATTCTAATTCATTCGTACGATCCATTCTTACTCATTCGTACGATCCATTCGTATCCATTCTAATTCAGTCGTACGATCTATTCTAATTTATTCGTACGATCCATTCTAATTTCTTCGTACGATCCATTCTAATTCATTCGTACGATCCATTCTAATTCATTCGCACGATCCATTCTAATTTATTCGTACGATCCATTCTATTTCATTCATACGATCCATTCTAATTCATTCATACGATCTATTCTAATTCTTTCGCATGAATGTATCCATTCTAATTCATTCGTACGATCCATTCTAATTCATTCGCACGATCCATTCTAATTCATTCATACAATCCATTCTAATTCTTTTGCACGAATGTATCCATTCTAATTCATTCGTTCGATCCATTCAAATTCATTCGTACGATCCATTCTAATTCATTCGCACGATGCATTCTAATTCATGCATACGATCCAATCTAATTCATTCATACGATCCATTCTAATTCATTCGTACGATCCATTCTAATTCATTTGTACGAATGTATCCACTCTAATTCATTCATACGATCCATTCTAATTCATTCGCTCGAATGTATCCATTCCAATTCATTCGTACGATCCATTCTAATTCATTCGCACAATCTATTCTAATTCATTCGTACGATCAATTCTAATTCATTAGCATGATCCATTCTAATTCATTCGTATTAGAATGGATCGTACGAATGAATTAGAATTGGTCGTACGAATGAATTAGAATGGATCGTACGAATGAGTAAGAATGGATCGTACGAATGAGTAAGAATGGATCGTACGAATGAATTAGAATGGATACATTCGTGCGAATGAATTAGAATGGATCATATGAATGAATTAGAATGGATCGTTTGAGTGAATGCGAATGGATCGTGCGAATGAATTAGAATGGATCGTATGAATGAATTAGATTGGATCGTATGAATGAATTAGAATGGATTGTATGAATTAGAATGGATACCTTCGTGCAAATGAAATAGAATGGATCGTACGAATGACTTAGAGTAGATTGTGTGAATGGATTAGAATGGATCATACGATTGAGTAAGAATGGATTGTACGAATGAAATAGAATAGATCGAATGAATGAATTAGAGTGGATCGTGCGAATAAATTAGAATGGATCGTACGAATGAATTAGAATGGATCGTACGAATGAATTAGAATGGATCGTATGAATGAATTAGAATGGATTGTACGAATGAATTAGAATGGATCGTACGAATGAATTAGAATGGATACATTCGCACGAATTAGAATGGATACATTCGTGCAAATCCATTCTATTTCATTCGTACGATCCATTGGATAGTACGAATGAATTAGAATGGTTACCTTCGTGCAAATGAATTAGAATGGATCGTACGAATGAGTAAGAATGGATACACGATCCAGATCCATTCTAATTCATTTGTACGATCCATTCTAATTCATTCGCACGATCTATTCTAATTCATTAATATGATCCAATCTAATTCATTATAATTCATTCGCATGATCCATTAGAATGGATACATTCGTGCGAATGAATTAGGATGGATCGTATGAATGAATTAGAATGGATCGTACGAATGAATTAGCATGGATTGAATTGGAATGAATCGTACGAATGAATTAGAATGTATACCTTCGTACAAATGAATTAGAATGGATCGTATGAATGAATTAGAATGGATCCATTCATTATAATTCAATCCATTCTAATTCATTCGTACGATCCATTCTTACTCATTCGTACGATCCATTCTAATTCATTCGCACGAATGAATTCATTCTAATTCATTCGTACGATCCATTCTAATTCATTCGTATGAATGAAATAGAATGGATCGTACGAAGGAATTAGAAAGGATCGTACAAACGAATTAGAATGGATCGTATGAATGAAATAGAATAGATCGTACGAATGAATTAGAATGGATCGTATGAATGAATTAGATTTGATCGTATGAATGAATTAGAATGGATCGTATGCATGAATTAGAATAGATTGTGCGAATGAATTAGAATGGATCATACGAATGAATTACAATGGATACATTCATGCGAATGAATTAGAATGCATCGTATGAATGAATTAGAATCGATCGTACGAATGAATTAGAATGGATCATGCGAATGAATTAGAATGGATTGTGCGAATGAATTAGAATGAATCGTTTGAATGAATTAGAATGGATCGTATGAATGAATTAGAATGGATCGTGCGAATGAATTAGAATGGATCGTACGAATGAAATAGAATGGATTGTGAATGAATTAGAATGGATCGTGCGAATGAATTAGAATGGATCGTATTAATGAATTAGAATGGATCGTGCGAATGAATTAGAATGGATCGTACGAATGAGTAAGAATGGATCGTACGAATGAATTAGAATGGATACATTCGTGCGAATGAATTAGAATGGATCGTATAAATGAATTAGATTGGATCGTACGAATGAATTAGAATGGATCGTACGAATGAATTAGAATGGATCGTACGAATGAATTAGAATGGATACATTCGTGCGAATGAATTAGAATGGATCGTATGAATGAATTAAAATCGATCGTACGAATGAATTAGAATGGATCATGCGAATGAATTAGAATGGATCGTGCGAATAAATTAGAATGGATCGTACGAATGAAATAGAATGGATTGTACGAATGAGATAGAATGGATCGTACGAATGAATTAGAATGGATACATTCATGCTAATGAATTAGAATGGATCATACGAATGAATTAGAATGGTTTCATTCGTGCGAATGAATTAGAATGGATCGTACGAATGAGTAAGAATGGATCGTACGAATAAATTAGAATGGATTGAATTAGAATGAATCGTACGAATGAATTAGAATGGATTGAATTAGAATGAATCGTACGAATGAATTAGAATGAATCATACCGTACGAATGAATTAGAATGGATCATATGAATGAATTAGAATGGATCGTATGAATGAATTAGAATGGATCGTACGAATGAATTAGAATGTATCCATTCTAATTCATTCGTACGATCCATTCTAATTCATTCGTATGATCTATTCTAATTCATTCGCATGATCCATTCTAATTCCTTCGTACGATCCATTTTAATTCATTCGCACGATCCATTCTAATTCGTGCGAATGAATTAAAATGGATCGTATGAAGGAATTAGAATGGATCATGCGAATGAATTAGAATAGATCATACGAATGAATTAGAATGGATCGTACGAATGAATTAGAAAGGATACATTCGAATTCATTCGTACGATCCATTCTAATTCCTTCGTACGATCCATATTCTAATTCATTCGCACGATCCATTCTAATTCATTCGCACGAATGAATCCATTCTAATTCATTCGTACGATCGATTCTAATTCATTCATACGATCCATTCTAATTCATTCGCACAAATGTATCCATTCTAATTCATTCGTACGATCCATTCTAATTCATTTGTACGAATGTATCCACTCTAATTCATTCGTACGATCCATTCTAATTCATTTGTACGAATGTATCCTTTCTAATTCATTCGTACGATCCATTCTAATTCATTCGTACGATCCATTCTAACTCATTCGCACGATCCATTCTAATTCATTCGCACGATCCTACGAATGAATTAGAATAGATTGTGCGAATGAATTAGAATGGATCTGGATCGTGTATCCATTCTAATTCATTCGTACGACCCATTCTAATTCATTCGTACGATCCATTCTAATTCATTCGCACGATCCATTCTAATATTTCATTCGTACGATCCATTCTAACTCATTCGCACGATCCATTCTAATTCATTCATACGATCTATTCTAATTCATTCGTACGATCCATTCTAATTCATTCGTACGATCCATTCTAATTCATTCGCACAATCTATTCTAATTCATTCGTACGATCCATTCTAATTCATTCGCACGATCCATTCTAATTCATTCATACGATCCATTCTATTTCATTCGTACGAACCATTCTTACTCATTCGTACGATCCATTCTAATTCATTCGTACGATCCATTCTTACTCATTCGTACGATCCATTCGTATCCATTCTAATTCATTCGTACGATCTATTCTAATTTATTCGTACGATCCATTCTAATTTCTTCGTACGATCCATTCTAATTCATTCGTACGATCCATTCTAATTCATTCGCACGATCCATTCTAATTTATTCGTACGATCCATTCTATTTCATTCATACGATCCATTCTAATTCATTCATACGATCTATTCTAATTCTTTCGCATGAATGTATCCATTCTAATTCATTCGTACGATCCATTCTAATTCATTCGCACGATCCATTCTAATTCATTCATACAATCCATTCTAATTCTTTTGCACGAATGTATCCATTCTAATTCATTCGTTCGATCCATTCAAATTCATTCGTACGATCCATTCTAATTCATTCGCACGATGCATTCTAATTCATGCATACGATCCAATCTAATTCATTCATACGATCCATTCTAATTCATTCGTACGATCCATTCTAATTCATTTGTACGAATGTATCCACTCTAATTCATTCATACGATCCATTCTAATTCATTCGCTCGAATGTATCCATTCCAATTCATTCGTACGATCCATTCTAATTCATTCGCACAATCTATTCTAATTCATTCGTACGATCAATTCTAATTCATTAGCATGATCCATTCTAATTCATTCGTATTAGAATGGATCGTACGAATGAATTAGAATTGGTCGTACGAATGAATTAGAATGGATCGTACGAATGAGTAAGAATGGATCGTACGAATGAGTAAGAATGGATCGTACGAATGAATTAGAATGGATACATTCGTGCGAATGAATTAGAATGGATCATATGAATGAATTAGAATGGATCGTTTGAGTGAATGCGAATGGATCGTGCGAATGAATTAGAATGGATCGTATGAATGAATTAGATTGGATCGTATGAATGAATTAGAATGGATTGTATGAATTAGAATGGATACCTTCGTGCAAATGAAATAGAATGGATCGTACGAATGACTTAGAGTAGATTGTGTGAATGGATTAGAATGGATCATACGATTGAGTAAGAATGGATTGTACGAATGAAATAGAATAGATCGAATGAATGAATTAGAGTGGATCGTGCGAATAAATTAGAATGGATCGTACGAATGAATTAGAATGGATCGTACGAATGAATTAGAATGGATCGTATGAATGAATTAGAATGGATTGTACGAATGAATTAGAATGGATCGTACGAATGAATTAGAATGGATACATTCGCACGAATTAGAATGGATACATTCGTGCAAATCCATTCTATTTCATTCGTACGATCCATTGGATAGTACGAATGAATTAGAATGGTTACCTTCGTGCAAATGAATTAGAATGGATCGTACGAATAAGTAAGAATGGATACACGATCCAGATCCATTCTAATTCATTTGTACGATCCATTCTAATTCATTCGCACGATCTATTCTAATTCATTAATATGATCCAATCCAGATTCATTCTAATTCATTCTAATTCATTCGCATGATCCATTAGAATGGATACATTCGTGCGAATGAATTAGGATGGATCGTATGAATGAATTAGAATGGATCGTACGAATGAATTAGCATGGATTGAATTGGAATGAATCGTACGAATGAATTAGAATGAATCATACCGTACGAATGAATTAGAATGGATCATATGAAGGAATTAGAATGGATCGTACGAATGAATTAGAATGGATCATACGAATGAATTAGAATGGATCGTACGAATGAATTAGAATGGATCGTATGAATGAATTAGATTGGATCGTGCGAATGAATTAGAATATAGATCGTACGAATGAATTAGAATGGATCGTATGAATGAATTCGAATGTGTCCTTTCTAACTCATTCGTACGATCCATTCTAATTCATTCGTATGATCCATTCTAATTCATTCGCACGATCCATTCTAATTCATTAATACGATCCATTCTAATTCATTCGCACGATCCATTCTAATTCATTCACACTCATACGATCCATTCTAATTTATTCGCACGATCCATTCTAATTCATTCGCACGATCCATTCTAATTCATTCATACGATCCATTCTAATTCATTCGTACGATCCATTCTAATTCATTCGTACGATCCATTCTAATTCATTCGCACAATCTATTCTAATTCATTCGTACGATCCATTCTAATTCATTCGCACGATCCATTCTAATTCATTCGTACGATCCATTATATTTCATTCGTACGATCCAGTCTTACTCATTCGCACGATCCATTCTAATTCATTTGCACGAAGGTATCCATTCTAATTCATTCGTACTATCCATTCTAATTCCTTCGTACGATCCATTCTAATTCCTTCGTACGATCCATTCTAATTCATTCGTACGATCCATTCTAATTCATTCGCACGATCCATTCTAATTCATTCATACGATCCATTCTATTTCATTCGTACGATCCATTCTTACTCATTCGTACGATCCATTCTAATTCATTTGCACGAAGGTATCCATTCTAATTCATACAATCCATTCTAATTCATTCATACGATCCAATCTAATTCATTCATACGATCCATTCTAATTCATTCGCACGAATGTATCCATTCTAATTCATTCGTACGATCCATTCTAATCCATTTGTACGAATGTATCCACTCTAATTCATTCATACGATCCATTCTAATTCATTCGTACGAATGTATCCATTCTAATTCATTCGCACGATCCATTCTAATTCATTCGTACGATCGATTCTAATTTATTCATACGATCCATTCTAATTCATTTACACGAATGTATCCATTTTATTCATTCGTACGATCCATTCTAATTCATTCGCACAATCTATTCTAATTCATTCATACGATCCATTCTAATTTATTCGCACGATCCATTCTAATTCATTCATACGATCTATTCTAATTCATTCATATGATCCATTCTAATTCATTCGCACGATCCATTCTTACTCATTCGTACGATCCATTCTAATTCATTCGCACGATCCATTCTAATTCATTAATGCGATCCATTCTAATTCATTTGCACGAACCATTCTAATTCATTCACACTCATACGATCCATTCTAATTCATTCGCACGAATGTATCCTTTCTAATTCATTCGTACGATTCATTCTAATTCAATCCATTCTAATTCATTAGAATGGATCGTATGAATGAAATAGAATGGATCGTACGAATGAATTAGAATGGATCGTACGAATGAATTAGAATGGATCGTGCGAATGAATTAGAATGGATCGTACGAATGAAATAGAATGGATTCGCACGAATGTATCCATTCTAATTCATTCGTACGATCCATTCTAATTCATTCGTACAATCCATTCTAATTCATTCGCACGATCCATTCGGATTCACTCAAACGATCCATTCTAATTCATTCATATGATCCATTCTAATTCATTCGTACGATCCATTCTAATTCATTCGCACAATCTATTCTAATTCATTCGTACGATCCATTCTAATTCATTAATACGATCCATTCTAATTCATTCGTACAATCCATTCTAATTCATTCGCACGCCCATTCTAATTCATTCGTACGATCCATTCTAATTCATTCGCACGATCCAATCTAATTCATTCGTACGATCCATTCTAATTCATTGATACATGTACGAATGAATTAGAATGGATACATTCGTGCGAATGAATTAGAATGGATCGTATGAATGAATTAGATTGGATCGTATGCATGAATTAGAATGGATCGTGCGAATGAATGAGAATGGATCGTACGAATGAATTAGAATGGATCGAACGAATGAATTAGAATGGATACATTCGTGCAAAAGAATTAGAATGGATTGTATGAATGAATTAGAATGGATCGTACGAATGAATTAGAATGGATCGTACGAATGAATTAGAATGGTTCGAATTAGAATGGATCGTGCGAATGAATTAGAATATGGATCGTACGAATGAATTAGAATGGATCGTGCGAATGAATTAGAATGGATCGTACGAATGAATTAGAATAGATGGTGCGAATGAATGAGAATGGATCGTACGAATGAATTAGAATGGATCGTACGAATGAATTAGATTGGATCGTACGAATGAATTGGAATGGATACATTCGTGCAAATGAATTAGAATGGATCGTATGAATGAATTAGATTGGATCGTATTAATGAATTAGAATGGATCGTGCGAATGAATTAGAATGGATCGTACGAATGAATTAGAATGGATAGATTCGTGCGAATGAATTTTAATGGATCATACGAAGGAATTAGAATGGATCGTACGAATGAATTAGAATGGATCGTACGAAGGAATTAGAATGGATAGTACGAATTAATTAGAATGGATACCTTCGTGCAAATGAATTAGAATGGATCGTACGATTGAGTAAGAATGGATCATACGAATGAAATAGAATGGATCGTATGAATGAATTAGAATGGATCGTGCGAATGACTTAGAATGGATCTTACGAATGAATTAGAATAGATTGTGCGAATGAGTAAGAATGGATCGTACGAATGAAATAGAATGGATTGTACGAATGAATTAGAATGGATACATTCGTGCGAATGAATTAGGATGGATCGTATGAATGAATTAGAATGGATCGTACGAATGAATTAGAATGGATCGTATGAATGAATTAGAATGGATCGTGCGAATGAATTAGAATGGATCGTACGAATTAAATAGAATGGATTCGCACGAATGTATCCGAATGGATCGTACGAAGGAATTAGAATGGATCGTACGAAGGAATTAGAATGGATAGTACGAATAAATTAGAATGGATACCTTCGTGCAAATGAATTCATTCGTACGATCCATTCTAATTCATTCGCACGATCCATTCTAATTCATTCGCACAATCTATTCTAATTCATTCGTACAATCCATTCTAATTCATTCGCATGATCCATTCTAATTCATTCATACGATCCATTCTATTTCATTCGTACGATCCATTCTTACTCAATCGTACGATCCATTCTAATTCATTTGCACGAAGGTATCCATTCTAATTCATTCGTACTATCCATTCTAATTCCTTCGTACGATCCATTCTAATTCATTCGTACGATCCATTCTAATTCATTCGTACGATCCATTCTAATTCCTTCGTATGATCCATTCAAATTCATTCGCACGAATCTATCCATTCTAATTCAATCGTACGATCCATTCTAATTCATTCGCACGATCCATTCTAATTCATTAATACGATCCAATCTAATTCATTCATACGATCCATTCTAATTCATTCGCACGAATGTATCTATTCCAATTCATTCGTACGATCCATTCTAATTCATTCGTACGATCCATTCTAATTCATTCGTACGATCCATTCTCATTCATTCGCACAATCTATTCTAATTCATTCGTACGATCCATTCTAATTCATTCGCACGATCCATTCTAATTCATTCGTACGATCCATATTCTAATTCATTCGCACGATCCATTCTAATTCGAACCATTCTAATTCATTCGTACGATCCATTCTAATTCATTCGTACGATCAATTCTAATTCATTCATACAATCCATTCTAATTCTTTTGCCCGAATGTATCCATTCTAATTCATTCGTTCGATCCATTCTAATTTATTCGTACGATCCATTCTCATTCATTTGCACGATCCATTCTAATTCATGCATACGATCCAATCTAATTCATTCATACGATCCATTCTAATTCATTCGCACGAATGTATCCATTCTAATTCATTCGTACATGTATGAATGAATTAGAATGGATCGTACGAATGAATTAGATTGGATCGTGCGAATGAATTAGAATGGATCGTACGAATGAATTAGAATGGACGTGCGAATGAATTAGAATGGATTGTACGAATGAATTAGAATGGATCGTATTAATGAATTAGAATGGATCGTACGAATGAATTAGAATAGATTGTGCGAATGAATTAGAATGGATCGTACGAATGAATTAGAATGGATCATATGAATGAATTAGAATGGATCGTTTGAGTGAATGCGAATGGCTCGTGCGAATGAATTAGAATGGATTGTACGAATGAATTATAATGGATCGTACGAATGAATTAGAATGGATACATTCGTGCGAATCCATTCTATTTCATTCGTACGATCCATTCTAATTCATTCGCACGATCCATTCTAATTCATTCATATGATCCATTCTAATTCATTCGTACGATCCATTCTAATTCATTCGTACGATCCATTCTAATTCATTCGCACAATCTATTCTAATTCATTCGTACGATCCATTCTAATTCATTAATACGATCCATTGTAATTCATTCGTACGAATGAGTAAGAATGGATCTTACGAATGAAATAGAATGGATTGTACGAATGAATTAGAATGGATACATTCGTGCGAATGAATTAGGATGGATCGTATGAATGAATTAGAATGGATCGTACGAATGAATTAGCATGGATTGAATTGGAATGAATCGTACGAATGAATTAGAATGAATCATACCGTACGAATGAATTAGAATGGATCATATGAAGGAATTAGAATGGATCGTACGAATGAATTAGAATAGATCATACGAATGAATTAGAATGGATCGTACGAATGAATTAGAATGGATCGTATGAATGAATTAGATTGGATCGTGCGAATGAATTAGAATATAGATCGTACGAATGAATTAGAATGGATCGTATGAATGAATTCGAATGTGTCCTTTCTAACTCATTCGTACGATCCATTCTAATTCATTCGTATGATCCATTCTAATTCATTCGCACGATCCATTCTAATTCATTAATACGATCCATTCTAATTCATTCGCACGATCCATTCTAATTCATTCACACTCATACGATCCATTCTAATTTATTCGCATGATCCATTCTAATTCATTCGCACGATCCATTCTAATTCATTCATACAATCCATTCTAATTCATTCGTACGATCCATTCTAATTCATTCGTACGATCCATTCTAATTCATTCGCACAATCTATTCTAATTCATTCGTACGATCCATTCTAATTCATTCGCACGATCCATTCTAATTCATTCGTACGATCCATTATATTTCATTCGTACGATCCAGTCTTACTCATTCGCACGATCCATTCTAATTCATTTGCACGAAGGTATCCATTCTAATTCATTCGTACTATCCATTCTAATTCCTTCGTACGATCCATTCTAATTCCTTCGTACGATCCATTCTAATTCATTCGTACGATCCATTCTAATTCATTCGCACGATCCATTCTAATTCATTCATACGATCCATTCTATTTCATTCGTACGATCCATTCTTACTCATTCGTACGATCCATTCTAATTCATTTGCACGAAGGTATCCATTCTAATTCATACAATCCATTCTAATTCATTCATACGATCCAATCTAATTCATTCATACGATCCATTCTAATTCATTCGCACGAATGTATCCATTCTAATTCATTCGTACGATCCATTCTAATCCATTTGTACGAATGTATCCACTCTAATTCATTCATACGATCCATTCTAATTCATTCGTACGAATGTATCCATTCTAATTCATTCGCACGATCCATTCTAATTCATTCGTACGATCGATTCTAATTCATTCATACGATCCATTCTAATTCATTTACACGAATGTATCCATTTTATTCATTCGTACGATCCATTCTAATTCATTCGCACAATCTATTCTAATTCATTCATACAATCCATTCTAATTTATTCGCACGATCCATTCTAATTCATTCATACGATCCATTCTAATTCATTCATATGATCCATTCTAATTCATTCGCACGATCCATTCTTACTCATTCGTACGATCCATTCTAATTCATTCGCACGATCCATTCTAATTCATTAATACGATCCATTCTAATTCATTTGCACGAACCATTCTAATTCATTCACACTCATACGATCCATTCTAATTCATTCGCACGAATGTATCCTTTCTAATTCATTCGTACGATTCATTCTAATTCAATCCATTCTAATTCATTAGAATGGATCGTATGAATGAAATAGAATGGATCGTACGAACGAATTAGAATGGATCGTACGAATGAATTAGAATGGATTGTGCGAATGAATTAGAATGGATCGTACGAATGAAATAGAATGGATTCGCACGAATGTATCCATTCTAATTCATTCGTACGATCCATTCTAATTCATTCGTACAATCCATTCTAATTCATTCGCACGATCCATTCGGATTCACTCAAACGATCCATTCTAATTCATTCATATGATCCATTCTAATTCATTCGTACGATCCATTCTAATTCATTCGCACAATCTATTCTAATTCATTCGTACGATCCATTCTAATTCATTAATACGATCCATTCTAATTCATTCGTACAATCCATTCTAATTCATTCGCACGCCCATTCTAATTCATTCGTACGATCCATTCTAATTCATTCGCACGATCCAATCTAATTCATTCGTACGATCCATTCTAATTCATTGATACATGTACGAATGAATTAGAATGGATACATTCGTGCGAATGAATTAGAATGGATCGTATGAATGAATTAGATTGGATCGTATGCATGAATTAGAATGGATCGTGCGAATGAATGAGAATGGATCGTACGAATGAATTAGAATGGATCGAACGAATGAATTAGAATGGATACATTCGTGCAAAAGAATTAGAATGGATTGTATGAATGAATTAGAATGGATCGTACGAATGAATTAGAATGGATCGTACGAATGAATTAGAATGGTTCGAATTAGAATGGATCGTGCGAATGAATTAGAATATGGATCGTACGAATGAATTAGAATGGATCGTGCGAATGAATTAGAATGGATCGTACGAATGAATTAGAATAGATGGTGCGAATGAATGAGAATGGATCGTACGAATGAATTAGAATGGATCATATGAATGAATTAGAATGGATCGTACGAATGAATTGGAATGGATACATTCGTGCGAATGAATTAGAATGGATCATATGAATGAATTAGATTGGGTCGTATTAATGAATTAGAATGGATCGTGCGAATGAATTAGAATGGATCGTACGAATGAATTAGAATGGATAGATTCGTGCGAATGAATTTGAATGGATCATACGAAGGAATTAGAATGGATCGTACGAATGAATTAGAATGGATCGTACGAAGGAATTAGAATGGATAGTACGAATTAATTAGAATGGATACCTTCGTGCAAATGAATTAGAATGGATCGTACGATTGAGTAAGAATGGATCGTACGAATGAAATAGAATGGATCGTATGAATGAATTAGAATGGATCGTGCGAATGACTTAGAATGGATCTTACGAATGAATTAGAATAGATTGTGCGAATGAGTAAGAATGGATCGTACGAATGAAATAGAATGGATTGTACGAATGAATTAGAATGGATACATTCGTGCGAATGAATTAGGATGGATCGTATGAATGAATTAGAATGGATCGTACGAATGAATTAGAATGGATCGTATGAATGAATTAGAATGGATCGTGCGAATGAATTAGAATGGATCGTACGAATGAAATAGAATGGATTCGCACGAATGTATCCGAATGGATCGTACGAAGGAATTAGAATGGATCGTACGAAGGAATTAGAATGGATAGTACGAATAAATTAGAATGGATACCTTCGTGCAAATGAATTCATTCGTACGATCCATTCTAATTCATTCGCACGATCCATTCTAATTCATTCGCACAATCTATTCTAATTCATTCGTACAATCCATTCTAATTCATTCGCACGATCCATTCTAATTCATTCATACGATCCATTCTATTTCATTCGTACGATCCATTCTTACTCAATCGTACGATCCATTCTAATTCATTTGCACGAAGGTATCCATTCTAATTCATTCGTACTATCTATTCTAATTCCTTCGTACGATCCATTCTAATTCATTCGTACGATCCATTCTAATTCATTCGTACGATCCATTCTAATTCCTTCGTATGATCCATTCAAATTCATTCGCACGAATCTATCCATTCTAATTCAATCGTACGATCCATTCTAATTCATTCGCACGATCCATTCTAATTCATTAATACGATCCAATCTAATTCATTCATACGATCCATTCTAATTCATTCGCACGAATGTATCTATTCCAATTCATTCGTACGATCCATTCTAATTCATTCGTACGATCCATTCTAATTCATTCGTACGATCCATTCTCATTCATTCGCACAATCTATTCTAATTCATTCGTACGATCCATTCTAATTCATTCGCACGATCCATTCTAATTCATTCGTACGATCCATATTCTAATTCATTCGCACGATCCATTCTAATTCGAACCATTCTATTTCATTCGTACGATCCATTCTAATTCATTCGTACGATCAATTCTAATTCATTCATACAATCCATTCTAATTCTTTTGCCCGAATGTATCCATTCTAATTCATTCGTTCGATCCATTCTAATTCATTCGTACGATCCATTCTCATTCATTCGCACGATTCATTCTAATTCATGCATACGATCCAATCTAATTCATTCATACGATCCATTCTAATTCATTCGCACGAATGTATCCATTCTAATTCATTCGTACATGTATGAATGAATTAGAATGGATCGTACGAATGAATTAGATTGGATCGTGCGAATGAATTAGAATGGATCGTACGAATGAATTAGAATGGACGTGCGAATGAATTAGAATGGATTGTACGAATGAATTAGAATGGATCGTATTAATGAATTAGAATGGATCGTACGAATGAATTAGAATAGATTGTGCGAATGAATTAGAATGGATCGTACGAATGAATTAGAATGGATCATATGAATGAATTAGAATGGATCGTTTGAGTGAATGCGAATGGCTCGTGCGAATGAATTAGAATGGATTGTACGAATGAATTAGAATGGATCGTACGAATGAATTAGAATGGATACATTCGTGCGAATCCATTCTATTTCATTCGTACGATCCATTCTAATTCATTCGCACGATCCATTCTAATTCATTCATATGATCCATTCTAATTCATTCGTACGATCCATTCTAATTCATTCGTACGATCCATTCTAATTCATTCGCACAATCTATTCTAATTCATTCGTACGATCCATTCTAATTTATTCGCACGATCCATTCTAATTCCTTCGTATGATCCATTCTAATTCATTCGTATGGTATGATTCATTGTAATTCATTCGTACGATTCATTCTAATTCAATCTATTCTAATTCATTCGTACGATCCATTCTAATTCATTCGTACGATCCATTCTAATTCATTCGTATGATTCATTATAATTCAATCCATTCTAATTCATTCGTACGATCCATTCTTACTCATTCGTACGATCCATTCTAATTCATTCGCACGAATGAATTCATTCTAATTCATTCGTACGATCCATTCTAATTCATTCGTATGAATGAAATAGAATGGATCGTACGAAGGAATTAGAAAGGATCGTACAAACGAATTAGAATGGATCGTATGAATGAAATAGAATAGATCGTACGAATGAATTAGAATGGATCGTATGAATGAATTAGATTTGATCGTATGAATGAATTAGAATGGATCGTATGCATGAATTAGAATAGATTGTACGAATGAATTACAATGGATACATTCATGCGAATGAATTAGAATGCATCGTATGAATGAATTAGAATCGATCGTACGAACGAATTAGAATGGATCATGCGAATGAATTAGAATGGATTGTGCGAATGAATTAGAATGAATCGTTTGAATGAATTAGAATGGATCGTATGAATGAATTAGAATGGATCGTGCGAATGAATTAGAATGGATCGTACGAATGAAATAGAATGGATTGTGTGAATGAATTAGAATGGATCGTGCGAATGAATTAGAATGGATCGTATTAATGAATTAGAATGGATCGTGCGAATGAATTAGAATGGATCGTACGAATGAGTAAGAATGGATCGTACGAATGAATTAGAATGGATTGAATTAGAATGAATCGTACGAATGAATTAGAATGGATCGTGCGAATGAATTAGAATGGATCGTACGAATGAATTAGAATGGATCGTACGAAAGAATTAGAAAGGATACATTCGAATTCATTCGTACGATCCATTCTAATTCATTCGTACGATCTATATTCTAATTCATTCGCACGATCCATTCTAATTCATTCATACGATCCATTCTAATTTATTCGCACAATCCATTCTAATTCATTCGTACGATCCATTCTAATTCATTCGCACAATCTATTCTAATTCACTCAAACGATCCATTCTAATTCATTCGCACGATCCATTCTAATTCATTCATATGATCCATTCTAATTCATTCATACGATCCATTCTAATTCATTCGTACAATCTATTCTAATTCATTAGAATGGATTGTATGAATGAACTAGAATGGATCGTGCGAATGAATTAGAATGGATACATTCGTGCGAATGAATTAGAACGGATCGTATGAATGAATTAGATTGGATCGTATGAATGAATTAGAATGGATCGTACGAATGAATTAGAATGGATCGTACGAATGAATTAGAATGGATACATTCGTGCGAATGAATTAGAATGGATCGTATGAATGAATTAAAATCGATCGTACGAATGAATTAGAATGGATCATGCGAATGAATTAGAATGGATCGTGCGAATAAATTAGAATGGATCGTACGAATGAAATAGAATGGATTGTACGAATGAGATAGAATGGATCGTACGAATGAATTAGAATGGATACATTCATGCTAATGAATTAGAATGGATCATACGAATGAATTAGAATGGTTTCATTCGTGCGAATGAATTAGAATGGATCGTACGAATGAGTAAGAATGGATCGTACGAATAAATTAGAATGGATTGAATTAGAATGAATCGTACGAATGAATTAGAATGGATTGAATTAGAATGAATCGTACGAATGAATTAGAATGAATCATACCGTACGAATGAATTAGAATGGATCATATGAATGAATTAGAATGGATCGTATGAATGAATTAGAATGGATCGTACGAATGAATTAGAATGTATCCATTCTAATTCATTCGTACGATCCATTCTAATTCATTCGTATGATCTATTCTAATTCATTCGCATGATCCATTCTAATTCCTTCGTACGATCCATTTTAATTCATTCGCACGATCCATTCTAATTCGTGCGAATGAATTAAAATGGATCGTATGAAGGAATTAGAATGGATCATGCGAATGAATTAGAATAGATCATACGAATGAATTAGAATGGATCGTACGAATGAATTAGAAAGGATACATTCGAATTCATTCGTACGATCCATTCTAATTCCTTCGTACGATCCATATTCTAATTCATTCGCACGATCCATTCTAATTCATTCGCACGAATGAATCCATTCTAATTCATTCGTACGATCGATTCTAATTCATTCATACGATCCATTCTAATTCATTCGCACAAATGTATCCATTCTAATTCATTCGTACGATCCATTCTAATTCATTTGTACGAATGTATCCACTCTAATTCATTCGTACGATCCATTCTAATTCATTTGTACGAATGTATCCTTTCTAATTCATTCGTACGATCCATTCTAATTCATTCGTACGATCAATTCTAACTCATTCGCACGATCCATTCTAATTCATTCGCACGATCCTACGAATGAATTAGAATAGATTGTGCGAATGAATTAGAATGGATCTGGATCGTGTATCCATTCTAATTCATTCGTACGACCCATTCTAATTCATTCGTACGATCCATTCTAATTCATTCGCACGATCCATTCTAATATTTCATTCGTACGATCCATTCTAATTCATTCGCACGATCCATTCTAATTCATTCATACGATCTATTCTAATTCATTCGTACGATCCATTCTAATTCATTCGTACGATCCATTCTAATTCATTCGCACAATCTATTCTAATTCATTCGTACGATCCATTCTAATTCATTCGCACGATCCATTCTAATTCATTCATACGATCCATTCTATTTCATTCGTACGAACCATTCTTACTCATTCGTACGATCCATTCTAATTCATTCGTACGATCCATTCTTACTCATTCGTACGATCCATTCGTATCCATTCTAATTCATTCGTACGATCTATTCTAATTTATTCGTACGATCCATTCTAATTTCTTCGTACGATCCATTCTAATTCATTCGTACGATCCATTCTAATTCATTCGCACGATCCATTCTAATTTATTCGTACGATCCATTCTATTTCATTCATACGATCCATTCTAATTCATTCATACGATCTATTCTAATTCTTTCGCATGAATGTATCCATTCTAATTCATTCGTACGATCCATTCTAATTCATTCGCACGATCCATTCTAATTCATTCATACAATCCATTCTAATTCTTTTGCACGAATGTATCCATTCTAATTCATTCGTTCGATCCATTCAAATTCATTCGTACGATCCATTCTAATTCATTCGCACGATGCATTCTAATTCATGCATACGATCCAATCTAATTCATTCATACGATCCATTCTAATTCATTCGTACGATCCATTCTAATTCATTTGTACGAATGTATCCACTCTAATTCATTCATACGATCCATTCTAATTCATTCGCTCGAATGTATCCATTCCAATTCATTCGTACGATCCATTCTAATTCATTCGCACAATCTATTCTAATTCATTCGTACGATCAATTCTAATTCATTAGCATGATCCATTCTAATTCATTCGTATTAGAATGGATCGTACGAATGAATTAGAATTGGTCGTACGAATGAATTAGAATGGATCGTACGAATGAGTAAGAATGGATCGTACGAATGAGTAAGAATGGATCGTACGAATGAATTAGAATGGATACATTCGTGCGAATGAATTAGAATGGATCATATGAATGAATTAGAATGGATCGTTTGAGTGAATGCGAATGGATCGTGCGAATGAATTAGAATGGATCGTATGAATGAATTAGATTGGATCGTATGAATGAATTAGAATGGATTGTATGAATTAGAATGGATACCTTCGTGCAAATGAAATAGAATGGATCGTACGAATGACTTAGAGTAGATTGTGTGAATGGATTAGAATGGATCATACGATTGAGTAAGAATGGATTGTACGAATGAAATAGAATAGATCGAATGAATGAATTAGAGTGGATCGTGCGAATAAATTAGAATGGATCGTACGAATGAATTAGAATGGATCGTACGAATGAATTAGAATGGATCGTATGAATGAATTAGAATGGATTGTACGAATGAATTAGAATGGATCGTACGAATGAATTAGAATGGATACATTCGCACGAATTAGAATGGATACATTCGTGCAAATCCATTCTATTTCATTCGTACGATCCATTGGATAGTACGAATGAATTAGAATGGTTACCTTCGTGCAAATGAATTAGAATGGATCGTACGAATGAGTAAGAATGGATCGTACGAATGAAATAGAATGGATCGTATGAATGAATTAGAATGGATCGTGCGAATGAATTAGAATGGATCGTACGAATGAATTAGAATAGATTGTGCGAATGAATTAGAATGGATCGTACGAATGAATTAGAATGGATCGTACGAATGAATTAGAATGGATCGTATGAATGAATTAGAATGGATCGTGCGAATGAATTAGAATGGATCGTACGAATGAAATAGAATGGATCGTACGAATGAATTAGAATGGATCGTACGAATGAATTAGAATGGATTGAATTAGAATGGATCGTACGATAAGAATGGATCGTACGAATGAAATAGAATAGATCGTACGGATAAATGAATTTGGATCGTACGAATGAATTAGAAAGGATATATTCGTGCGAATGAATTGGAATAGATCGTATGAATGAATTAGATTGGATCATATTAATGAATTAGAATAGATCGTGCGAATGAATTAGAATGGATCGTACAAATGAATTAGAATGGATCTGGATCGTGTATCCATTCTAATTCATTCGTACGACCCATTCTAATTCATTCGTACGATCCATTCTAATTCATTCGCATTCTAATTCATTCGCACGATCCATTCTAATTCTTTCATACAATCCATTCTAATTCTTTTGCACGAATGTATCCTTTCTAATTCATTCGTACGATCCAAATTCATTTATCCGTACGATCTATTCTATTTCATTCGTACGATCCATTCTTATCGTACGATCCATTCTAATTCAATCCATTCTAATTCATTCGTACGATCCATTCTAATTCATTCGTACGATCCATTCTATTTCATTCGTACGATCCATTCTAATTCTTTTGCACGAATGTATCCATTCTAATTCATTCTAATTCAATCCATTCTTACTCATTCGTACGATCCATTCTAATTCATTCGTACGATCCAATCTAATTCATTCGTACGATCCATTCTAATTCATTCGCACAATCTATTCTAATTCATTCGTACGATCCATTCTAATTCATTCGCACGATCCATTCGCATTCACTCAAACGATCCATTCTAATTCATTCATATGATCCATTCTAATACATTCGCACGAATGTATCCATTCTAATTCATTCGTACGATCCATTCTAATTCATTTGTACAATCCATTCTAATTCATTCGCACGATCTATTCTAATTCATTCATACGATCCATTCTTACTCATTCGTACGATCCATTCTTACTCATTCGTACGATCCATTCTTACTCATTCGTACGATCCATTCTAATTCATTCGTACGACCCATTCTAATTCATTCGTACGATCCATTCTAATTCATTCGTACGATCCATTCTAATACATTCGTACGATCCATTCTAATTCAATCCATTCTAATTCATTCGTACGATCCATTCTAATACATTCGTACGATCCATTCTAATGCGAATGAATTAGAATGGATCGTACGAATGAATTAGAATGGATCGTATTAATGAATTAGAATGGATCGTGCGAATGAATTAGAATGGATCGTACGAATGAATTAGAATGGATACATTCGTGCGAATGAATTTGAATGGATCATACGAATGAATTAGAATGGATCGTGCGAATGAATTAGAATGGATCGTACGAATGAATTAGAATAGATTGTGCCAATGAATTAGAATGGATCGTACGAATGAATTAGAATGGATCGTACGAATGAATTAGACTAGATTGTGCGAATGGATTAGAATGGATCATACGATTGAGTAAGAATGGATTGTACGAATGAAATAGAATAGATCGTACGAATGAATTAGAATGGATCGTACGAATAAATTAGAATGGATCGTATGAATGAATTAGAATGGATTGAATTAGAATGAATCGTACGAATGAATTAGAATGAATCATGCCGTACGAATGAATTAGAATGGATCATACGAAGGAATTAGAATGGATCGTACGAATGAATTAGAATGGATCGTACGAAGGAATTAGAATGGATCGTACGAAGGAATTAGAATGGATCGTACGAAGGAATTAGAATGGATAGTACGAATGAATTAGAATGGATACCTTCGTGCAAATGAATTAGAATGGATCGTACGAATGAGTAAGAATGGATCGTGCGAATGAATTAGAATGGATCATATGAATGAATTAGAATGGATCGTATGAATGAATTAGAATGGATCGTGCGAATAAATTAGAATGGATCGTATGAATGAATTAGAATAGATTGTGTGAATGAATTAGAATGGATCGTACGAATGAATTAGAATGGATCGTACGAATGAATTAGAATGGATTGAATTAGAATGAATCGTACGAATGAATTAGAATGGATCATACGAATGAATTAGAATGGATCGTGCGAATGAATTAGAATGGGTCGTACGAATGAATTAGAATGGATACACGATCCAGATCTATTCTAATTCATTCGCACAATCTATTCTAATTCATTCGTAGGATCCATTCTAATTCATTACTATGATCCATTCTAATTCATTCATACGATCCATTCTAATTCATTCGTAAGATCCATTCTAATTCATTCGCACGATCCATTCTAATTCATTCATACGATCCATTCTAATTCATTCGTATGAATCCATTCTAATTCATTCATACGATCCATTCTAATTCTACGATCCATTCTTACTCATTCGTATTATCCATTTTAATTCATTCACACGAATGTATCAACTCTAATTCATTCGTATGATCCATTCTAATTCATTCGCATGAATGTATCCATTCTAATCCATTCGTACGATCCATTCTAATTCATTCGTACGATCCATTCTAATTCATTCGTACGATCCATTCTAATTCATTCGTACAATTTATTCTAATTCATTCGTATGATCCATTCTAATTCAATCCATTCTAATTCATTCATACGATCTATTCTATTTCATTCGTACAATCCATTCTTACTCAACCGTATGATCCATTCTAATTCATTCGCACGAATAGTACGAATGAATTAGAATGGATACCTTCGTGCAAATGAATTAGAATGGATCGTACGAATGAGTAAGAATGGATCGTACGAATGAATGGATCATATGAATGAATTAGAATGGATCGTTTGAGTGAATGTGAATGGATCGTGCGAATGAATTAGAATGGATTGTACGAATGAATTAGAATGGATCGTAAGAATGAATTAGAATGGATCGTATGAATGAATTAGAATGGATCGTACGATTGAATTAGAATGGATCGTACGAATGAATTAGAATGGATTGAATTAGAATGAATCGTATGAATGAATTAGAGTTGATACATTCGTGTGAATGAATTAAAATGGAAAATACGAATGAGTAAGAATGGATCGTAGAATTAGAATGGATCGTATGAATGAATTAGAATGGATCGTACGAATGAATTAGAATGGATACATTCGTGCGAATGAATTAGAATGGATCGTATGAATGAATTAGAATGGATCGTACGAAGGAATTAGAATGGATAGTACGAATGAATAAGAATGGATTGTACGAATGAAATAGAATAGATCGTACGAATGAATTAGAATGGATCATGCTAATGAATTAGAATTGATCGTACGAATGAATTAGAATAGATTGTGCGAATGAATTAGAATGGATCGTACGAATGAATTGGAATGGATACATTCGTGCGAATGAATTAGAATGGATCGTATGAATGAATTAGAGTGGATACATTCGTACAAATGGATTAGAATGGATCGTACGAATGAATTAGAATGGATACATTCGTGCGAATGAATTAGAATGGATCGTATGAATGAATTAGATTGGATCGTATGAATGAATTAGAATGGATTGTATGAATTAGAATGGATACCTTCGTGCGAATGAATTAGAATAGATCATACGAATGAATTAGAATGGATCGTACGAATGAATTAGAATGGATACATTCGTGCAAAAGAATTAGAATTGATTGTATGAATGAATTAGAATGGATCGTTTGAGTGAATGCGAATGGATCGTACGAAGGAATTAGAATAGATCGTACGAATGAATTAGAATGGATCGTTTGAGTGAATGCGAATGGATCGTGCGAATGAATTAGAATGGAATGAATTAGAATGGATTGAATTAGAATGAATCGTACGAATGAATTAGAATGGATCGTACGAATGAATTAGAATGGATCGTACGAATGAATTAGAATGGATCGTACGAATGAATTAGACTAGATTGTGCGAATGGATTAAAATGGATCATACAATTGAGTAAGAATGGATTGTACGAATGAAATAGAATAGATCGTACGAATGAATTAGAATGGATCGTATGAATGAATTAGAATCGATCGTACGAATGAGTAAGAATGGATCGTACGAATGTATCCATTCTAATTCATTCATACGATCCATTCTAATCCATTACTACGATCCATTCTAATTCATTCATACGATCCATTCTAATT
Organism: Chamaelirium japonicum; assembly: GCA_947650365.1. Taxonomy (NCBI): domain Eukaryota; kingdom Viridiplantae; phylum Streptophyta; class Magnoliopsida; order Liliales; family Melanthiaceae; genus Chamaelirium; species Chamaelirium japonicum. The sequence continues at coordinate 38,420,867 of OX393560.1, read as the reverse complement.
CATTCGTACGATCCATTCTAATTCATTTGTACGATCCATTCTAATTCATTCGCACAATCTATTCTAATTCATTCTAATTCATTCGTACGATCCATTCTAATTCTTTCGTATGATCCATTCTAATTCATTCGTACGGTATGATTCATTCTAATTCATTCGTACGATTCATTCTAATTCAATCCATTCTAAATCATTCGCATGATCCATTCTAATTCATTCATTCGATCCATTCTAATTCCTTCGTACGATCCATTCTAATTCATTCGCACGATCCATTCTAATTCATTTGTTCAATCTATTCTAATTCATTCGTACGATCCATTCTAATTCATTCGCACGATCCATTCTAATTCATGCATACGATCCATTCTAATTCATTTGTACGATCCATTCTAATTCATTCATACGATCCATTCTAATTCATTCATACGATCTATTCTATTTCATTCGTACAATCCATTCTTACTCAATCGTATGATCCATTCTAATCCATTCGCACAATCTATTCTAATTCATTCGTACGATCCATTCTATTTCATTCGTACGATCCATTCTAATTCGTACGATCCATTCTATTTCATTCATACGATCCATTTTAATTCATTCGCATGATCCATTCTAATTCATTCATACGATCCATTCATACTCATTCGTACGATCCATTCTAATTCATTCGCACGATCCATTCTAATTTATCCGTACGATCCATTCTATTTCATTCGTACGATCCATTCTAATTCATTCGCACAATCTATTCTAATTCATTCGTACGATCCATTCTAATTCATTCGCACGATCCATTCTAATTCATTCATATGATCCATTCTAATTCATTCGTACGATCCATTCTAATTTCTTCGTATGATCTATTCTAATTCCTTCGTACGATCCATTCTAATTCATTCATACAATCTATTCTAATTCTTTCGCTCGAATGAATTAGAAAAGATTGTGTGAATGAATTAGAATGGATCGTACGAATGAATTAGAATAGATTGTGCGAATGAATTAGAATGGATCGTACGAATGAATTGGAATGGATACATTCGTGCGAATGAATTAGAACGGATCGTATGAATGAAATAGAATGGATCGTGCGAATGAATTAGAATGGATCGTACGAATGAATTAGAATGGATCATACGAATGAATTAGAATGGATCGTGCAAATGAATTAGAATGGATCATATGAATGAATTAGAATGGATCATACGAAGGAATTAGAATGGATCATGCGAATAAATTAGAATGGATCGTATGAATGAATTAGAATGGATCGTATGAATGAATTAGAATGGATCATAGTAATGAATTAGAATGGATCCTACGAATGAATTAGAATAGATTGTGCGAATGAATTAGAATGGATCGTACGAATGAATTAGAAAGGATACATTCGTGCGAATGAATTAGAATGGATCGTATGAGTGTGAATGAATTAGAATGGATCGTGCGAATGAATTAGAATGTATCGTATTAATGAATTAGAATGGATCGTGCGAATGAATTAGAATGGATCGTACGAATGAGTAAGAATGGATCGTGCGAATGAATTAGAATGGATCATATGAATGAATTAGAATGAATCGTATGAATGAATTAGAATGGATCGTGCGAATAAATTAGAATGGATCGTACGAATGAATTAGAATGGATCGTACGAATGAATTAGAATGGATAGTACGAATGAATTAGAATGAATTAGAATGGATACATTCATGCTAATGAATTAGAATGGATCATACGAATGAATTAGAATGGATTCATTCGTGCGAATGAATTAGAATGGATCGTGCGAATGAATTAGAATGGATTGTACGAATGAATTAGAATGGATCGTACGAATGAATTAGAATGGATACATTCGTGCGAATCCATTCTATTTCATTCGTACGATCCATTCTAATTCATTCGCACGATCCATTCTAATTCATTCGTACGATCCATTCTAATTCATTCGTACGATCCATTCTAATTCATTCGCACAATCTATTCTAATTCATTCGTACGATCCATTCTAATTCATTCGCATCGCACGATCCATTCTAATTCATTCATATGATCCTTTCTATTTCATTCGTACGATCCATTCTTACTCATTCGTATGATCCATTCTAATTCATTTGCACGAAGGTATCCATTCTAATTCATTCGTACTATCCATTCTAATTCTTTCGTACGATCCATTCTAATTCCTTCGTACGATCCATTCTAATTCATTCGTACGATCCATTCTAATTCCTTCGTATGATCCATTCTAATTCATTCGTACGGTATGATTCATTCTAATTCATTCGTACGATTCATTCTAATTCAATCCATTCTAATTCATTCATACGATCCATTCTATTTCATTCGTACAATCCATTCTAATACATTCTAATTTATTTGCACGATCCATTCTAATTCATTCATACGATCCATTCTAATTCATTCATATGATCCATTCTAATTCATTCGCACGATCCAATCTAATTCATTCGTACGATCCATTCTAATTCATTCGTACAATCCATTCTAATTCATTCGCACGATCCATTCTAATTCATTCATACGATCCATTCTATTTCATTCGTACGATCCATTCTTACTCATTCGTACGATCCATTCGAATTCATTGTGCGAATGAATTAGAATGGATCGTATGAATGAATTAGAATGGATACATTCGTGCGAATGAATTAGAATGGATCGTATGAATGAATTAGAGTGGATACATTCGTACAAATGAATTAGAATGGTTCGTACGAATGAATTAGAATGGATACATTCGTGCGAATGAATTAGAATGGATCGTACGAATGAAATAGAATGGATCGTACGAATGAATTAGAATGGATCGTGCGAATAAATTAGAATGGATCATACGAAGGAATTAGAATGGATCGTACGAATGAATTAGAATGGATCGTAGTAATGTATTAGAATGGATCGTATGCATGAATTAGAATGGATCGTGCGAATGAATTAGAATGGATCGTACGAATGAATTAGAATGGATCGTATGAATCAATTAGAATGGATCGTGCGAATGAATTAGAATGGATCGTACGAATGAAATAGACTGGATTCGCACGAATGAATTAGAATGGATCGTACGAATGAATTAGAATGGATACATTCGTGCGAATGAATTTGAATGGAACGTACGAATGAATTAGAATGGATCGTAGAATGGATCGTATGAATGAATTAGAATGGATCGTACGAATGAGTAAGAATGGATCGTACGATTGAATTAGAATGGATTGAATTAGAATGAATCGTACGAATGAATTAGAATGGATCGTACGAATGAATTAGAATGGATCGTACAAATGAATTAGAATAGATTGTGTGAATGAATTAGAATGGATCGTGCGAATGAATTAGAATGGATCGTACGAATGAATTAGAATAGATTGTGCGAATGAATTAGAATGGATCGTACGAATGAATTAGAATGGATCGTACGAATGAATTAGAATGGATCATATGAATGAATTAGAATGGATCGTGCGAATGAATTAGAATGGATCGTACGTATGAATTAGAATAGATTGTGCGAATGAATTAGAATGGATCGTACGAATGAATTAGAATGGATCGTACGAATGAATTAGAATGGATCGTACGAATGAATTAGAATAGATTGTGCGAATGAATTAGAATGGATCGTACGAATGAATTAGAATGGATCGTACGAATGAATTATAATAGATTGTGCGAATGAATTAGAATGGATCGTACGAATGAATTAGAATGAATCGTACGAATGAATTAGAATGGATCGTATGAATGAATTAGAATGGATCGTGCAAATGAATTAGAATGGATCGTATGAATGAAATAAAATGGATTTGCACGAATGTATCCGAATGGATCGTACGAAGGAATTAGAATGGATCGTACAAAGGAATTAGAATGGATAGTACGAATGAATTAGAATGGATACCTTCGTGCAAATGAATTAGAATGGATCGTACGAATGAGTAAGAATGGATCGTACGAATGAAATAGAATGGATCGTATGAATGAATTAGAATGGATCGTGCGAATGAATTAGAATGGATCGTACGAATGAATTAGAATAGATTGTGCGAATGAATTAGAATGGATCGTATGAATGAATTAGAATGGATCGTACGAATGAATTAGAATGGATCGTACGAAGGAATTAGAATTGATCGTACGAATGAATTAGAATAGATTGTGCGAATGAATTAGAATGGATCGTACGAATGAATTGGAATGGATACATTCGTGCGAATGAATTAGAATGGATCGTATGAATGAATTAGAGTGGATACATTCGTACAAATGAATTAGAATGGATCGTACGAATGAATTAGAATGGATCGTACGAATGAATTAGAATGGATCGTACGAATGAGTAAGAATGGATCGTACGAATGAAATAGAATGGATCGTATGAATGAATTAGAATGGATACTTGCGAATGAATTAGAATTGTGAATTAGAATGGATCATACGAAGGAATTAGAATAGATCGTGCTAATGAATTAGAATGGATTGTGCGAATGAATTAGAATGGATCGTACGAATGACTTAGAATGGATCGTTCGAATGAATTAGAATATATTGTGCGAATGAATTAGAATGGATCGTACGAATGAATTAGTAAGGATACATTCGTGCGAATGAATAAGAATGGATCGTATGAGTGTGAATGAATTAGAATGGATCGTGCGAATGAATTAGAATGGATCGTATTAATGAATTAGAATGGATCGTACGAATGAATTAGAATGGATCGTACGAATGAGTAAGAATGGATCGTGCGAATGAATTAGAATGGATTGTACGAATGAATTAGAATGGATCGTACGAATGAATTAGAATGGATACATTCATGCGAATCCATTCTATTTCATTCGTACGATCCATTCTAATTCATTCATACGATCCATTCTAATTCATTCGTACGATCCATTCTAATTCATTCGTACAATCCATTCTAATTCATTCGTGCGATCCATTCTAATTCATTCATACGATCCATTCTAATTCATTAGCACAATCTATTCTAATTCATTCGTACGATCCATTATAATTCATTCGCACGATCTATTCTAATTCATTCGCACGAATGTATCCATTCTAATTCATTTGTACGAATGTATCCACTCTAATTCATTCGTACGATCCATTCTAATTCATTAGCACGATCCATTCTAATTCATTCGTACGATCCATTCTAATTAATTTATACGATCCACTCTAATTCATTCATACGATCCATTCTAATTCATTCGTACGATCCATTCTAATTCATTCGTACGATCCATTCTAATTCGTGCGAATGTATCCATTCTAATTCATTTGTACGATCCATTCTAATTCATTCGTACGAATGTATCCATTCTAATTCATTTATACGAATGTATCCACTCTAATTCATTCGTACGATCCATTCTAATTCATTAGCACGATCCATTCTAATTTATTCGTACGATCCATTCTAATTCATTTATACGATCCAATCTAATTCATTCATACGATCCATTCTAATTCATTCGTACGATCCATTCTAATTCATTCGTACGATTCATTCTAATTTGTGTGAATGTATCCATTCTAATTCATTCGTACGATCCATTCTAATTCATTCGTACAATCCATTCTAATTCATTCGCACGATCCATTCGCATTCACTCAAATGATCCATTCTAATTCATTCATATGATCCATTCTAATTCATTCGCACGAATGTATCCATTCTATTTCATTCGTACGATCCATTCTAATTCATTCGCACGATCCATTCTAATTCATTCATACGATCCATTCTAATTCATTCGTACGATCCATTCTAATTCATTCGCACAATCTATTCTAATTCATTCGTACGATCCATTCTATCTCATTCGTACGATCCATTCTAATTCATTCGTACAATCGTATCTATTCTAATTCATTCGTATGATCCATTCTAATTCATTCGTACGATCCATTCTTACTCATTCGTACGATCCATTCTAATTCATTCGTACGATCCATTCTATCTCATTCGTTCGATCCATTCTATTCTTACTCATTCATACGATCCATTCTAATTCATTCGCACAAATGTATCCATTCTAAATGAATTAGAATGGATCGTGCGAATGAGTAAGAATGGATCGTACGAATGAATTAGAATGGATCGTATGAATGAATTAGAATGGATTGTATTAATGAATTAGAATGGATCGTACGAATGAATTAGAATAGATCGTACGAATGAATTAGAATGCATACGAATGGATCGTACGAATGAGTAAGAATGGATCGTACAAATGAAATAGAATGGATTGTACGAATGAATTAGAATGGATACATTCGTGCGAATGAATTAGGATGGATCGTATGAATGAATTAGAATGGATCATACGAATGAATTAGAATGGATACATTCGTGCGAATGAATTAGAATGGATCGTATGAATGAATTAGAATCGATCGCACAAATGAATTAGAATGGATCATGCGAATGAATTAGAATGGATCGTGCGAATGAATTAGAATGGATCGTACGAATGAATTAGAATAGATTGTGCGAATGAATTAGAATGGATCGTACGAATGAATTAGAATGTATCCTTTCTAATTCATTCGTACGATCCTTTCTAATTCATTCGCACGATCCATTCTAATTCATTCATACGATCCATTCTAATTCATTCGCACGATCCATTCTAATTCATTCATACGATCCATTCTAATTCATTCGCACGAATGTATCAATGGATCGTACGAATGAATTAGAATGGATTGAATTAGAATGAATCGTACGAATGAATTAGAATGGATCGTGCGAATGAATTAGAATGGATTGTACGAATGAATTAGAATGGATCGTACGAATGAATTAGAATGGATCGTGCGAATGAATTAGAATGGATCGTACGAATGAATTAGAAAGGATACATTCTAATTCATTCGTACAATCCATTCTAATTCATTCGCACAATCTATTCTAATTCATTCATACGATCCATTCTAATTCATTCGCACGATCCATTCTAATTCATTCGTACAATCCATTCTTACTCATTCATACGATCCATTCTAATTCATTCGCACGATCCATTCTAATTCATTCATACGATCCATTCTAATTCCTTCGTACGATCCATTCTAATTCATTCGTAGGATCCATTCTAATTCATTCGCACGAATGTATCCATTCTAATTCATTCGTACATGTATGAATGAATTAGAATGGATCGTACGAATGAATTAGAGTTGATACATTCGTGCGAATGAATTAGAATGGATCGTACGAATGAATTAGATTGGATCGTATGAATGAATTATAATGGATCATGCGAATGAATTAGAATAGATCATACGAATGAATTAGAATGGATCGTACGAATGAATTAGAATGGATACATTCGTGCGAATCCATTCTATTTCATTCGTACGATCCATTCTAATTCATTCGCACGATCCATTCTAATTCATTCATACGATCCATTCTAATTCATTCACATGATCTATTCTAATTCATTCATACGATCCATTCTAATTCATTCGCACGAATGTATCAATGGATCGTACGAATGAATTAGAATGGATTGAATTAGAATGAATCGTACGAATGAATTAGAATGGATCGTACGAATGAATTAGAATGGATTGTACGAATGAATTAGAATGGATCGTACGAATGAATTAGAATGGATCGTACGAATAAATTAGAATAGATCGTACGAATGAATTAGAATGGATTGAATTAGAAAGAATCGTACGAATGAATTAGAATGGATCGTACGAATGAATTAGAATAGATCGTACGAATGAATTAGAATGGATTGAATTAGAATGAATCGTACAAATGAATTAGAATGAGGATCGTACGAATGAATTAGAATGGATCGTGCGAATAAATTAGAATGGATCGTATGAATGAATAAGAATGGATCGTGCGAATGAATTAGAATATAGATCATACGAATGAATTAGAATGGATCGTACGAATGAATTCGAATGTATCCTTTCTAATTCATTCGTACGATCCATTCTAATTCATTCGTACGATCCATTCTAATTCATTCGCACGATCCATTCTAATTCATTCGCACGATCCATTCTAATTCATTCATACGATCCATTCTAATTTCATTCGTACAATCCATTCTAATTCATTCGCACGATCCATTCGCATTCACTCAAACGATCCATTCTAATTCATTCGTACGATCCATTCTATTTCATTTGAACGAAGGTATCCATTCTAATTCATTCGTACTATCCATTCTAATTCCTTCGTACGATCCATTCTAATTCATTCGTACGATCCATTCTAATTCATTTGCACGATCCATTCTAATTCATTCGTACGATCCATTCTATTTCATTCATACGATCCATTCTAATTCATTCATATGATCCATTCTAATTCATTCGCACGATCCATTCTAATTCATTCGCATGATCCATTCTAATTCATTCGTACGATCGATTCTAATTCATTCATACGATCTATTCTAATTCATTCACACGAATGTATCCATTCTAATTCATTCGTACGATCCATTCTAATTCATTCATACGATCCATCCTAATTCATTCGCACGAATGTATCCATTCTAATTCATTCATACAATCCATTCTATTTCATTCGTACGATCCATTCTTACTCATTCGTACGATCCATTCGTATCTATTCTAATTCATTCGTACGATCTATTCTAATTCATTCGTACGATCCATTCTAATTCATTAATACGATCCAATCTAATTCATTCATACGATCCATTCTAATTCATTCGTACGATCCATTCTAATTCATTCGCACGATCCATTCTAATTCATTCGCACGATCCATTCTAATTCATTCATACGATCCATTCTAATACATTCGTACGATTCATTCTAATTCAATCCATTCTAATTCATTCGTACGATCCATTCTAATTCATTCGTACGATCCATTCTAATTCATTCGTACGATCCATTCTAATTCATTCGTACGATCCATTCTAATTCATTTGTACAATACATTCTAATTCATTCGCACGATCCATTCGCATTCACTCAAACGATCCATTCTAATTCATTCATATGATCCATTCTAATTCATTCGCACGAATGTATCCATTGTAATTCATTCGTACGATCCATTCTAATTCATTTGTACGAATGTATCCACTCTAATTCATTCATACAATCCATTCTAATTCATTCGCACGAATGTATCCATTCTAATTCATTCATACGATCCATTATAATTCATTCGCACGATCCATTCTAATTCATTCGCACGATCCATTCTTACTCATTCGTACGATCCATTCTTACTCATTCGCACGATCCATTCTTACTCATTCGCACGATCCATTCTTACGCATTCGTACGATCCATTCTTATCATTCGCACGATCCATTCTTACTCATTTTCACGATCCATTCTTACTCATTCGTGCGAATGAATTAGAATGGATTATATGAATGAATTAGAATGGATCGTTTGAGTGAATGCGAATGGATCGTGCGAATGAATGAGAATGGATTGTACGAATGAATTAGAATGGATCGTACGAATGAATTAGAATGGATACATTCGTGCGAATCCATTCTATTTCATTCGTACGATCCATTCTAATTCATTCGCACGATCCATTCTAATTCATTCGTACGATCCATTCTAATTCATTCGTACGATCCATTCTAATTCATTCGCACAATCTATTCTAATTCATTCGCACAATCTATTCTAATTCATTCGTATGATCCATTCTAATTCATTCGCACGATCCATTCTAATTCATTCATACGATCCTTTCTAATTCATTCGCACGATCCATTCTAATTAATTCGCATGATCCATTCTAATTCATTCGTACGATCGATTCTAATTCATTCATACGATCCATTCTAATTCATTCGCATGAATGTATCCATTCTAATTCATTCGTACGATCTATTCTAATTCATTCATACGATCCATCCTAATTCATTCGCACGAATGTATCCATTCTAATTCATTCGTACAATCCATTCTATTTCATTCGTACGATCCATTCTTACTCATTCGTACGATCCATTCGTATCCATTCTAATTCATTCGTATGATCTATTCTAATTCATTCGTACGATCCATTCTAATTCATTAATATGATCCAATCTAATTCATTCATACGATCCATTCTAATTCATTCGTACGATCCATTCTAATTCATTCGTGCGAACCATTCTATTTCATTTGCACGAAGGTATCCATTCTAATTCATTCGTACTATCCATTCTAATTCCTTCGTACGATCCATTCTAATTCATTCGCACGATCCATTCTAATTCATTCGTACGATCCATTCTATTTCATTCATACGATCCATTCTAATTCATTCGTACGATCTATTCTAATTCCTTCGTATCCATTCTAATTCACTCATACGAGCCATTCTAATTCATTTATACGAATCATTTTAATTCATTCGCACAATCTATTCTAATTCATTCGTACGATCAATTCTAATTCATTCGCACGATCCATTCTAATTCATTCGTACGATCCATTCTAATTCATTCGTACGAATGTATCCATTCTAATTCAATCCATTCTAATTCATTCGTACGATCCATTCTAATTGATTCGTACGATCCATTCTAATTCATTCGTACGATCCATTCTAATTCATTCGCACGATCCATTCTAATTCATTCATACGATCCATTCTAATTCATTCGTACGATCCATTCTATTTCATTCGCACGATGAATTAGAATGGATTCATTCGTGCGAATGAATTAGAATGGATCGTACGAATGAATTAGAATGGATCGTACGAATGAATTAGAATGGGTCGTATGAATGAATTAGAATGGATCGTATTAATGAATTTGAATGGATCGTACGAATGAATTAGAATGGAACGTACGAATGAATTAGAATGGATCGTAGAATGGATCGTATGAATGAATTAGATTGGATCGTACGAATGAGTAAGAATGGATCATACGAATGAATTAGAATGGATCGTACGAATGAATTAGAATGGATACATTTCGTACGATCCATTCTAATTCATTCGTACGATCTATTCTAATTCATTCATGCAATCCAGTCTAATTCATTCGTACGAAGGAATTAGAAAGGATCGTATGAATGAATTAGAATGGATCGTACGAATGAAATAGAATGGATCCATTCTTACTCATTCGTACGATTCATTCTAATTCAATCCATTCTAATTCATTCGCATGATCCATTACAATTCATTCGGAAGATCGATTCTAATTCATTCATACGATCCATTCTAATTTATTCGCACGATCCATTCTAATTCATTCGTACGATCTATTCTATTTCATTCGTACAATCCATTCTTACTCAATCGTATGATCCATTCTAATCCTTTCGCACAATCTATACGTGCGAATGAATTAGAATGGATCGTATGAGTGTGAATGAATTAGAATGGATCGTGCGAATGAGTAAGAATGGATTGTACGAATGAGATAGAATGGATCGTACGAATGAATTAGAATGGATACATTCATGCGAATGAATTAGAATGGATCATACGAATGAAGTAGAATGGATTCATTCGTGCGAATGAATTAGAAGGGATCGTATGAATGAATTAGAATGGATTGAATTAGAATGAATCGTATGAATGAATTAGAATGAATTGTATGAATGAATTAGAATGAAAGAATTAGAATGGATCTTACGAATGAATTAGAATGGATCATATGAATGAATTAGAATGGATCGTTCGAATGAATTAGAATAGATTGTGCGAATAAATTAGAATGGATCGTAGGAATGAGTAAGAATGGATCGTAGAATTAGAATGGATCGTATGAATGAATTAGAATGGATCGTGCGAATGAATTAGAATGGATACATTCGTGCGAATGAATTAGAATGGATCGTATGAATGAAATAGAGTGGATACATTCGTACAAATGAATTAGAATGGATCGTACAAATGAATTAGAATGGATCATACGAATGAATTAGAATGGATCGTTTGAGTGAATGCGAATGGATCGTGCGAATGAATTAGAATGGATTGTACGAATGAATTAGAATGGATCGTACGAATGAAATAGAATGGACCGTACGAATGAATTAGAATGGATCGTATGAATGAATTAGAATGGATCGTGCAAAAGAATTAGAATAGATCGTACGAATGAAATAGAATGGATTCGCACGAATGTATCCATTCTAATTCATTCGTACGATCCATTCTAATTCATTCGTACAATCTATTCTAACTCATTCGTACGATCCATTCTAATTCATTCGCACGATCCATTCTAATTCATTAATACGATCCATTCTAATTCATTCGCACGATCCATTCTAATTCATTCACACTCATACGATCCATTCTAATTCATTCGCACGAATGTATCCTTTCTAATTCATTCGTACGATCCATTCTAATTCATTCGCACAATCTATTCTAATTCATTCGAACGATCCATTCTAATTCATTCGTACGATTCATTCTAATTCATTCGTACGATCCATTCTAATTCATTCGCACGATCCATTCTAATTCATTCGCACGATCCATTCTAATTCATTAGCACGATCCATTCTAATTCATTCGTACGATCCATTCTAATTCATTTATACGATCCAATCTAATTCATTCATACGATCCATTCTAATTCTTTCGCACAAATGTATCCATTCTAATTCATTCGTACGAATGAATTAGAATGGATCGTACGAATGAATTAGAACGGATACATTCGTGCGAATGAATTAGAATGGATCGTATGAGTGTGAATGAATTAGAATGGATTGTGCGAATGAATTAGAATGGATCGTACGAATGACTTAGAATGGATCGTTCGAATGAATTAGAATAGATTGTGCGAATGAATTAGAATGGATCGTACGAATGAATTAGAACGGATACATTCGTGCGAATGAATTAGAATGGATCGTATGAGTGTGAATGAATTAGAATGGATTGTGCGAATGAATTAGAATGGATCGTACGAATGAATTAGAATGGATCGTACGAATGAATTAGAATGGATACATTCGTGCAAAAGAAGTAGAATGGATTGTATGAATGAATTAGAATGGATCGTGCGAATGAATTAGAATGGATCGTGCAAATGAATTAGAATGGATACATTCATGCGAATGAATTAGAATGGATCATACGAATGAATTAGAATGGATTCATTCGTGCGAATGAATTAGAATGGATCGTACGAATGAATTAGAATGGATCGTACGAATGAATTAGAATGGATCGTATTAATGAATTTGAATAGATCGTACGAATGAATTTGAATGGAACGTACGAATGAATTAGAATGGATCGTATGAATGAATTAGATTGGATCGTACGAATGAGTAAGAATGGATCATACGAATGAATTAGAATGGATCATACGAATGAATTAGAATGGATCGTACGAATGAATTAGAATGGATACATTTCGTACGATCCATTCTAATTCATTCGTACGATCTATTCTAATTCATTCATGCAATCCAGTCTAATTCATTCGTACGAAGGAATTAGAAAGGATCGTATGAATGAATTAGAATGGATCGTACGAATCAAATAGAATGGATCCATTCTTACTCATTCGTACGATTCATTCTAATTCAATCCATTCTAATTCATTCGCATGATCCATTCTAATTCATTCGTACGATCGATTCTAATTCATTCATACGATCCATTCTAATTTATTCGCACGATCCATTCTAATTCATTCGTACGATCTATTCTATTTCATTCGTACAATCCATTCTTACTCAATCGTATGATCCATTCTAATCCATTCGCACAATCTATACGTGCGAATGAATTAGAATGGATCGTATGAGTGTGAATGAATTAGAATGGATCGTGCAAATGAATTAGAATGGATCGTACGAATGAAATAGAATGGATTCGCACGAATGTATCCATTCTAATTCATTCGTACGATCCATTCTAATTCATTCGTACAATCTATTCTAACTCATTCGTACGATCCATTCTAATTCATTCGCACGATCCATTCTAATTCATTAATACGATCCATTCTAATTCATTCGCACGATCCATTCTAATTCATTCACACTCATACGATCCATTCTAATTCATTCGCATGAATGTATCCTTTCTAATTCATTCGTACGATCCATTCTAATTCATTCGCACAATCTATTCTAATTCATTCGAACGATCCATTCTAATTCATTCGTACGATCCATTCTAATTCATTCGTACGATCCATTCTAATTCATTCGCACGATCCATTCTAATTCATTCGCACGATCCATTCTAATTCATTAGCACGATCCATTCTAATTCATTCGTACGATCCATTCTAATTCATTTATATGATCCAATCTAATTCATTCATACGATCCATTCTAATTCTTTCGCACAAATGTATCCATTCTAATTCATTCGTACGAATGAATTAGAATGGATCGTACGAATGAATTAGAACGGATACATTCGTGCGAATGAATTAGAATGGATCGTATGAGTGTGAATGAATTAGAATGGATTGTGCGAATGAATTAGAATGGATCGTACGAATGAATTAGAATGGATCGTACGAATGAATTAGAATGGATACATTCGTGCAAAAGAAGTAGAATGGATTGTATGAATGAATTAGAATGGATCGTGCGAATGAATTAGAATGGATCGTGCAAATGAATTAGAATGGATACATTCATGCGAATGAATTAGAATGGATCATACGAATGAATTAGAATGGATTCATTCGTGCGAATGAATTAGAATGGATCGTACGAATGAATTAGAATGGATCGTACGAATGAATTAGAATGGATCGTATTAATGAATTTGAATAGATCGTACGAATGAATTTGAATGGAACGTACGAATGAATTAGAATGGATCGTATGAATGAATTAGATTGGATCGTACGAATGAGTAAGAATGGATCATACGAATGAATTAGAATGGATCATACGAATGAATTAGAATGGATCGTACGAATGAATTAGAATGGATACATTTCGTACGATCCATTCTAATTCATTCGTACGATCTATTCTAATTCATTCATGCAATCCAGTCTAATTCATTCGTACGAAGGAATTAGAAAGGATCGTATGAATGAATTAGAATGGATCGTATGAATCAAATAGAATGGATCCATTCTTACTCATTCGTACAATTCATTCTAATTCAATCCATTCTAATTCATTCGCATGATCCATTCTAATTCATTCGTACGATCGATTCTAATTCATTCATACGATCCATTCTAATTTATTCGCACGATCCATTCTAATTCATTCGTACGATCTATTCTATTTCATTCGTACAATCCATTCTTACTCAATCGTATGATCCATTCTAATCCATTCGCACAATCTATACGTGCGAATGAATTAGAATGGATCGTATGAGTGTGAATGAATTAGAATGGATCGTGCAAATGAATTAGAATGGATCGTACGAATGAAATAGAATGGATTCGCACGAATGTATCCATTCTAATTCATTCGTACGATCCATTCTAATTCATTCGTACAATCTATTCTAACTCATTCGTACGATCCATTCTAATTCATTCGCACGATCCATTCTATTTCATTAATACGATCCATTCTAATTCATTCGCACGATCCATTCTAATTCATTCACACTCATACGATCCATTCTAATTCATTCGCATGAATGTATCCTTTCTAATTCATTCGTACGATCCATTCTAATTCATTCGCACAATCTATTCTAATTCATTCGAACGATCCATTCTAATTCATTCGTACGATCCATTCTAATTCATTCGTACGATCCATTCTAATTCATTCGCACGATCCATTCTAATTCATTCGCACGATCCATTCTAATTCATTAGCACGATCCATTCTAATTCATTCGTACGATCCATTCTAATTCATTTATATGATCCAATCTAATTCATTCATACGATCCATTCTAATTCTTTCGCACAAATGTATCCATTCTAATTCATTCGTACGAATGAATTAGAATGGATCGTACGAATGAATTAGAACGGATACATTCGTGCGAATGAATTAGAATGGATCGTATGAGTGTGAATGAATTAGAATGGATTGTGCGAATGAATTAGAATGGATCGTACGAATGACTTAGATTGGATCGTTCGAATGAATTAGAATAGATTGTGCGAATGAATTACAATGGATCGTACGAATGAATTAGAACGGATACATTCGTGCGAATGAATTAGAATGGATCGTATGAGTGTGAATGAATTAGAATGGATTGTGCGAATGAATTAGAATGGATCGTACGAATGAATTAGAATGGATCGTACGAATGAATTAGAATGGATACATTCGTGCAAAAGAAGTAGACTGGATTGTATGAATGAATTAGAATGGATCGTGCGAATGAATTAGAATGGATCGTGCAAATGAATTAGAATGGATACATTCATGCGAATGAATTAGAATGGATCATACGAATGAATTAGAATGGATTCATTCGTGCGAATGAATTAGAATGGATCGTACGAATGAATTAGAATGGATCGTACGAATAAATTAGAATGGATCGTATTAATGAATTTGAATAGATCGTACGAATGAATTTGAATGGAACGTACGAATGAATTAGAATGGATCGTATGAATGAATTAGATTGGATCGTACGAATGAGTAAGAATGGATCATACGAATGAATTAGAATGGATCATACGAATGAATTAGAATGGATCGTACGAATGAATTAGAATGGATACATTTCGTACGATCCATTCTAATTCATTCGTACGATCTATTCTAATTCATTCATGCAATCCAGTCTAATTCATTCGTACGAAGGAATTAGAAAGGATCGTATGAATGAATTAGAATGGATCGTACGAATCAAATAGAATGGATCCATTCTTACTCATTCGTACGATTCATTCTAATTCAATCCATTCTAATTCATTCGCATGATCCATTCTAATTCATTCGTACGATCGATTCTAATTCATTCATACGATCCATTCTAATTTATTCGCACGATCCATTCTAATTCATTCGTACGATCTATTCAATTTCATTCATACAATCCATTCTTACTCAATCGTATGATCCATTCTAATCCATTCGCACAATCTATACGTGCGAATGAATTAGAATGGATCGTATGAGTGTGAATGAATTAGAATGGATCGTGCGAATGAGTAAGAATGGATTGTATGAATGAAATAGAATAGATCGTACGAATGAATTAGAATGGATCGTACGAATGAATTAGAATGGATCGTTCGAATGAATTAGAATAGATTGTGCGAATGAATTAGAATGGATCGTACGAATGAATTAGAATGGATCGTACGAATGAATTAGAATGGATCGTACGAATGAATTAGAATGGATCGTATGAATGAATTAGAATGGATCGTGCGAATGAATTATAATGGATCATACGAATGAAATAGAATGGATTCGCACGAATGTATCCATTCTAATTCATTCGTACGATCCATTTTAATTCATTCGTACAATCCATTCTAATTCATTCGCACGATCCATTCACATTCACTCAAACGATCCATTCTAATTCATTCATACAATCCATTCTAATTCTTTTGCACGAATGTATCCATTCTAATTCATTCGTACGATCCATTCTAATTCATTCGTATGATCTATTCTAATTCATTCGCATGATCCATTCTAACTCCTTCGTACGATCCATTTTAATTCATTCGCACGATCCATTCTAATTCATTCATACGATCCATTCTAATTCATTCGTACGATCCATTCTAATTTCTTCGTATGATCAATTCTAATTCCTTCGTACGATCCATTCTAATTCATTCATACTGTTTGGGGGATTTTTCCTGGTCCTTGCAAGCCACCTGTAAGATCAAGAAAAAAGAAACGTGAGAACGGCTGGCTCCCTTAGGAGCGCAGACCCTCCGACGCTCAAGTCAGTCACGGTAGCACAACGGAGAGCTGTTGTATACCAAAGTGGTAGGGAAAGGGAGTTCGAACCTGTACTTTGGAGCCTGGGGGTGTGCATTTATAGACATGGGCGACCTATCGAGCTACGACGCGTGGAGGCTCTTTCCGGCACCTTCTAGGCCCCCACGTTCTAGCTTCTGACAGTTCTTGGAACTTGGACCCCTGACATTCTTTGTCGTCTAGCTCTTCTGACGCAGTAGTGGGGGACAGCAGCTGCTATTCTGTTGCCGCCATAGGGATCTTCCAGAATGTTCAAGTCTAGGAGGTCTCAAACCGACTCTGACTGGCTTCCATGGACTGCAATCGTCCACGTAGCTTCAGTGGGTTCTCGACACCTGGCAATCTCAGGGAAAAAGCAAAGGCCAGCTCGCCCAATACTGCTCCGTCCTTTCGCCCATATTTATCAAGAGTTGGACCTCGTGGGAGCAACCTCTTCGATAAACAGGGGTCTAGGCGAGCTTCTGGGCGAGCTTCTGAGCGAGCTTGGGTGAACTCCTGGGCGAGCTTGGGCGAGCTCCTGAGCGAGCTAGGCGAGCTCCTGAGTGAGCATGGCGTGCTCCTAAATGAGCTTGGGCGAGCTCCTATGCCAGCTAGGCGGGCTCATGAGTGAACATGGCGAACTCCTGGACGAGCTAAGCGAGCTCCTGAGCGAGCATGGCGAGCTCCTGGACGAGCTAGGCGAGCTCCTGAGCGAGCGTTTCGAGCTCCTGGACGAGCTAAGCGAGCTCCTGAGCGAGCATGACGAGCTCCTGGACGAGCTTGGGCGATCTCCTTCGCGCTCTTTGTCTAAGCCATTTATCGAATATGGGCGAGTATGGCGAGCTCCTGGATGAGCTTGGGCGAGCTCCTTCGCGCTCTTTGTCTAAGCCATTTATCGAATATGGGCGAGTATGGCGAGCTCCTGGATGAGCTTGGGCGAGCTCCTGTGGGGGACTGGAGGTGTGAGCTGTACTCAGATACAAGGTGTCCATCCCGCTCCATGTGAAGGCGAGCTCCTGACGAGGGTTCCAACTCCTGGACGGGCTATCCAAGATATGTGGTTTTTGATTACCCCCAACATTACCCCCTCCTGAGGGAGTGATCGAGGAAACTCGATGCTTGCTCAGGAGTCTTAGTGAGTTCCTATCCCTCGTAATGTGCCTGATATCAATGTCTGCTGCAACAGTTTCCTGACGGGGCGGAGATAGTAGCTACGGGCGAGCTTCACCGAGAGCTTTGACTCGGCGTCTCATGGGTGAGACCTCGAGGACGATGCTGCTATGTCCAAGGAACGCAGCTATCCGCTACTGCAAGCGTCGGGCGGGCCAGGAGCACCTTCCGCGGGCGGCCTCCTTCCGGTGCGAACTAGCCACGAGCGTCAGCCACGAGCGATCTCCTTCCGATGCGAGCTTGTCACATGCGGCCAGGGTCTGCGTCGGGCGAGCTGCGGGCACCTGCCGCGAGCAAACTGCGCCGAGAGCTTTGACCGCCAGTTCTTCTCAAAAGCTGGGCGGGCCACGAGCGTCAGCCACGAACGATCTCCTTCCGATGCGAGCTTGTCACATGCCGCCAGGGTCTGCGTCGGGCGAGCTGCGGGCACCTACCGCGAGCGATCTTGTGACTTGGGTATCGCACCAAATCTCCAACGGTCGCTTTGTCTTAAATGTGACGCGAGACTCAATGTTGATACAGCGAATCTCATCATGAGATCCCGATCGGCGCGAGACACGTGTCTCCTCCTCATTTGTTCTTCTTCTGTCAGAAATGACAGTGTCGGCGCCTGCGCAGCTTTTTCCACGCGTGGCCCACGTGGCGCTTGACGATTGGAAGGGAACGAGCTGTCGCTTCACCTGTCGTCACGTCGCCTCGCTGAGCGCGCTCGGGCATTAACTGCGGCCCGATTCACCTTTCTTTCACTTGCCTATAAATAGGGGAAGGGGGACGATTTTTTACCGCTGCGTGAAAACAGCTCTCCCTTCTCCCCTAACCTTCTCCACTCGCAGCTCGCTTGCGCCCTCTTGCTCTCATGGCTTCCTCTGCTGCTGCTTCTTCTTCAGCCACTGCCGCTGCTGCTGCGATCTCCCGGGAGGAGCCTCTCAATGTCGCCCCCATCTCGGTGCGTGCTCCGGGCACCGAGAAAGAGGCTCCTCCCAAGGTGCCCGCCGTCCTCTGGTTCAACGACATCGGGGGCGTGCCGGTCCCCGAGAGTCTACGGACAGCGGCGGGCATCCCCCAAGAGCTCGACATCCTTCCTTTCCCGAGATCGGGGAGACCGCTCTCCGGAACTGCGGTCTCCGTGGGGCAAATATGGTCAGGGCTCCGACTGCCCCTGAACCATCTAGCCAGCGAGCTCCTGGAGCTGGCGGGCTTATGCCCCGCTCAGCTCCCAGGCAACTCGTGGGGGATTCTCTATGGGCTTTCTCAAATCGAGGAAGCCCTTAACGTGAGGATCCCCCTGGCCTATCTCCTGAAGAAGTGGTCCCTCAAGCCGGGGACAATCTTCAGCGAGGTCGACTGCGGCCACTACTACCTCGCAGGCCGCCCTGGCGAGGTGCTGCCCTTCTCCGCGGTCGAGAACAAAGACCGATATTGGAAGGAGTATCCATTCGTGATCGAGGGCAACTGGCGAGGTCCCTGCGCCGGAGTCCGCTCCTTTCCCGGCAGACCGCCTCTGCCGGTCTTCAAGGAGATCGCGGAGTATCGCTCTAAGGGGAAGAAGTGTATCTCGGCAGCCCGAGAGAAATCTCTCGATGAGGCGATCCTGGAGTTCCTCGGCGGGCGGACTCCGGACAAGGTCCTGGCCCCGGACTTCTCCTTCCTCTGGAAGGATCTCCGGACGGGCACCATCATGACCCGCCAGAAGATCATGCGCAAGAAGGTGGCGGTCTCTCGCCGCACCGGGGCGACCTCCCAGGCTGCTGCCGCGCCCGCCGGTGTCGGCACTTCTTCGGCGAGGAAGGGGAAGAAGAAACGAGCTTCTCCGATCAGGCTCGCCGATGAAGACACCATCGACATGCTCCGCGAGGAGGATATTCCCTCGCCGCCGCCTCCATCCCGCGAGGTTGCCCCAGGTCAGGCGAACTCCTCCTTCGTTTCCAATCCCCTCATGCACTCCTCAGTTTCGGAACCTCCACGACGTCAAGTTGTGATGGTCGACCCCGAGGACCCGCGCGTCGAGCTCCTTCTTGGCATGGCGGAGGTGGAAACCCCAATGGCCGAGATACTGATGCGCGAGTTCCCGGGCGACCTTTCTAAACCTCTTTATGTCGCGGTAATGACCCCAGAGATGGAGGGCGCCCATATAAAGAAGAAGAAGAAGAAGGCTCCAGCAGCCCGCCCAATGGCGGAGGACGACGCCGTTCGCAAGGCTCGTGAAGCCTATGCGCGAGCCATTGAGGACAGGAAGAAAGCCGCCCTCGAGGAAGCGGGCTTGCCATCGGGCGAGGATTCCAGCGAGGAGTCCGGCTCGGAAGAAGAGGAGCCGCGGTCTCTCGAGGACGAGCCCGCTTCTACGACAGCGAGGCCTCCCCTGCCCTTCGAGGGACCGGCGCCAATGAGCCCGCTACCTTCTGCACCTGCTCCGGCCAAGACCTCGGCACCGGCCGCTCCTGCCCCTAGCATGCCCGCGCAGGAACCTGCTCCCGAGCCCTCACCTGTGCCTGTGCTTGCGCCCGAGCTCGGACCCGTGTCCGAGCCTGCGCCCGCGCAGGAACCTGCTCCTGCGTCCAGGCTCGCGCCTGCGCCCGCC
Source organism: Chamaelirium japonicum (assembly GCA_947650365.1). Classification (NCBI taxonomy): domain Eukaryota; kingdom Viridiplantae; phylum Streptophyta; class Magnoliopsida; order Liliales; family Melanthiaceae; genus Chamaelirium; species Chamaelirium japonicum. The sequence goes on along the minus strand of OX393560.1, from coordinate 38,399,239 downwards.
CCCGAGCCCGCGCTTGCGCCTGAGCCCGCGCCTGCGCACGAGCCCGCGCCTGCTCCCGTGCCCGCGCGTGCGCCCGAGCCCGCGCCCGCGTCTGAGCCCGCGCCTGCGCCCAAGCCCACGCCTGCTCCCGAGCCCGTGCTCGCTCCCGAGCCCGCGCCTGCTCCCGAGCCCGTGCCTGCGTCTGCGCCTGCGCCCGAGCCCGCGCCTGCTCCCGAGCCCGCGCCTGCTTCCGAGCCCGCGCCTGCGCCCGAGCCCACGCCTGCTCCCGAGCCCGCGCTCGCTCTCGAGACTGCGCTTGCGCCTGAGTCTGCGCCTGCGCCCGAGCCCGCGCCTGCTCCCGAGCCCGCGCCTGCTTCCGAGCCCGCACTCGCGCCTGAGTCCGCGCCCGCCACTCTTGAGGTTCCCCCTCTCCCTGAGCTGGGCAGGTTGGCCTATTGGTCTCCGGATCTAGGGGCCATCCTGGACGACTTTCCGAGCTCCAGCTCGGAAGCCTCGGACCCGGACCTGCCGGGGCGAAGGGGAGCCGCCGCGCCTTCCCCTACCCACGAAGGAATTGCCGGCGCTCAAGAGGCCGAGCCTGCTGCTGCCTTCATCAGTGCGCCCCCTCCAGCTGCTCCCACCGAGGCGAGCCAAGCGGGCTCCTCCACTGGCGGTCCTGAGCGCGCCCCTTTCTTCATACGGGAGATCCTGGGGCGCAATATCTTTGCCCAAGCTCCCTACGTCGATATCATTAACCGACTGCTCAAGGTAAGGCCACCTCCATACTCCTTTATCTCCAAACCCCCGCTTCAACTTCTAACTTAATCTGTTCGCTTTCTCCGTAGGTAGAGCGGGTCGGCCGGGCTCTTGTTGACGAGGTCGCAGAAGTCGCGGGGAATACCGTTGCTCTCTACGATGACACTCTCCATGACTCGGAGAGGAGAGTAGACGAGTACATTCTTCGAATCCGCCAAATGGACCAGTCAGGCGAGCTGCGGGCTGAAGTGGACCGACTGCGCCAGCAGGTCGCTTCCTCTAACGCGGAGGTCAACGAACTGCGCCAGCGGGCTGCCACCTTCACCACCACGCTAGCCTTGGTTGAGGATGCCCGCGGCCGCGCCCTATCCGATGCGGAGGCCGCCCAGAAGGAAGTCTCCGAGCTTGAACGTCAGTTGGCGGCCTCCAGGGATGAGATCGCGTCTCTGAAGGAAACGCATCTCCAAGACCTCCACTCCCAGCAACGCCGCCTCCAGGCGCAACTCAACGAGCTTCTGCAGAAAGGCGCGATCGACGCCATCGAGAAGTACAAGGCCGAAAGGTCGAAAAAGAGGAAGCGCGGCGGCGACGATGAGGGCGCTGGTGCGGGCCCAGCTTAAGCTGTATCTCTGTAATTTTTTGACTTAAATGAATGAAATGAGACTTTTTTGAGTCCGCTTGTTTCCATTTCTTTCTCTGTCTTGCCTTCGAGCTCGTTCTAGAAATTCGCAGCGATCTCGAGAGTGATACCCCGGGCGAGGCAGCTAATTCGATTCAACCCTTTTTATTTTTTAAAGTATATGCAAACGAAAAACTTCGGCATGCTCGTAAAAATTCAAGTCTCTGAGCCCGGAAAACGTTTAAGCAAAACAAAAGGATTTCAAAAAAATTCCCTACACTCAGAGACTAAAAACCATGTTTATTTTTAAATGAAACTAAATAAGTGCTAGCTGCCCCCTGCCCGGTTAATTTCTCTCGATGGTCCTGTTCAGCGGGCTCGCCCTTTGAGGGGTACGCCAACGCCAGGATGCTCAAGGTTGCCCACTGGCTGCCTCTGAGGATCCCGGTCTTGCTTTAAGTCCGCACAACGGCGGACTGCCCCGGGAAGCTCAAGGTCGCCCACTGGCTGCCTCTGAGGATCCCGGTCTTGCTTTAAGTCCGCACAACGGCGGACTGCCCCGGAAAGCTCAAGGTCGCCCACTGGCTACCTCTGAGGATTCCGGTCTTGCTTTACGTCCGCACAACGGCGGACTGCCCCGGGAAGCTCAAGGTCGCCCACTGGCTGCCTCTGAGGATCCCGGTCTTGTTTTAAGTCCGCACAACGGCGGACTGCCCCGGGAAGCTCAAGGTCGCCCACTGGCTGCCTCTGAGGATCCCGGTCTTGCTTTAAGTCCGCACAACGGCGGACTGCCCCGGGAAGCTCAAGGTCGCCCACTGGCTGCCTCTGAGGATCCCGGTCTTGCTTTAAGTCCGCACAACGACGGACTGTTTTATAGATTAAGCGAGTTCTTGGTGCGGCGAGCTTCCGGGTGGAATTTGTGGAAAATCCCATCATTCATTCATAACCTCTTCAAAAAGAAAATTTTTACAAAAATTTCCTTAGGCATAGAACTTGCGAAGGTGCAAAGCATTCCAAGGCCGCTCTAACAGGTCGCCTTCAGCGGTCATCAACTGGTAAGCCCCCGAGCCACGCGCTTCGCGTATTATGTAGGGGCCCTCCCAGTTCGCCGCGAGCTTCCCTGCATTAGGTTCCTGCGTGTTTGCGAACACCTTTCTCATCACCATGTCCCCGGCTTTGAATGCCCGATGGCGGACTCTTTTGTTGTAGGCGCGCTTCATTTCTTGTCGGTACCCAGCGAGATGTAGATTGGCGCGCTCTCGTTTTTCTTCGAGCTGGTCGAGAGAGTCGGCGAGCAGAGCGTCGTTATCGACCTCACCTGCAGCAAGCTTCCTTTCTGTTGGCAGCTCGGCTTCGATGGGCAGCACGGCTTCACACCCGTAAGTTAGGCTGAAAGGCGATTCATCGGTTGAGCGACGTGGAGTGGTACGATAAGCCCACAGCACGCCGTCGAGCTCCTGCTCCCACAATCCTTTCTTTCCTTCCAACCTTTTCTTGAGGTTGTCTAAGATTACTCGATTCGTAGCTTCGGCCTGCCCGTTGCTTTGAGGGTACCTCGGGGACGAGAATCTTAAATCGACTCCATATTCAACACAAAAGCTTCTGATCAAGCGATTGTCGAACTGGCGACCATTGTCGGTGATGAGCACTCGGGGCAGCCCAAAGCGGCAGAAGATATTCTTCCAGAGGAAGTCCTTGACTTGTTTCTCACCAATCTTAGCTAGTGGGACCGCTTCCACCTATTTGGTGAAGTAGTCCGTAGCTACCAAGATGAATTTCTTCTGCCGGGTAGACACAGGGAAAGGTCCCACTATATCCATTCCCCATTGCTGGAAAGGCCAGGGGCTCGCCAATGGGTGAAGTTCTTCTGCGGGCATATGGCTCGTCGTGGCGTGCTTCTGGCATTGGATGCACCTCAGGGCGGTCTTCAAAGCGTCCTGCTCCAGAGTGGGCCACCAGTACCCTTGCCTTCGAACTTTCGCAGCTAGAGATCGCCCACCAGCGTGGTTTCCCAGCTCGCCAGAGTGGATGCAATTCAGAACTTCTTCGGTCTCCGGGCTTTCGATGCAACGAAGGTTTGGCCCGCCAAACGACCTCCGAAAAAGGCGATCCCAGCGAATGAGATAGCGACCAGCGCATTTCTCCAATCGCCGGGCTTCCTCTTTACCTTCGGGAAGCTCGCCCTTCTGAAGGAAACGAAGAATGAGAGCGATCCACCCGCCAGGAGATACGTCGGCAGAAACTTGGTTAACTGCGAGCTCCGCCAGCTGGAGCCGAGACTGATTCTGGACTTCAATGAGAATATGGCGAGCTTCCGATGTTCCCAGCAAGGAGGCGGCGTTTGCCAAGGCATCAGCTCGCCTATTATCGGCTCGCGGAATTTGCTCGAAAGAGATCTTTTCGAACTCCGCGGCCTTGCTTTTCACCAGATCAACGTAGATCGCCATTCGTGCATCCCGGGAGGCGTACTCCCCATTGATTTGGCAAATAATTAGCTGGGAATCACTAAAGACTTTTAAGCGTTTGGCGCCTACCTCTTGAGCGAGCTCCAGACCGGCCAGTAACGCCTCGTACTCTGCTTCATTGTTAGTAGCGGCGAAATCCAGTCGGACTGATTTCTCGAGCAGCATCTCTTGGGCGATCAGAGCGACCCCAATCCCAGCCCCCAAAGCGTTGGAGGAACCATCTACGAACAATTCCCATCCCATCGCCTCTGGATGCTCATTGGGAGGACGCTCGCCTTGGTTGTCCAAGAACCTCGCCTTCCCAGGGTGCGCCTCAGTTGGCTCATCCTCCTGGTACTGGACTGGTTCTTCTATGGGGAAGTCCGCCAAGAAATCAGCGAGAGCCTGTCCTTTGACAGCCACTCGAGGGACATATTCTAATCCATAGGCGGCGAGCTCGGCAGACCATCGATACAACCTGCCGGCTACCGAAGGCCTGGAGAGAGCGCTCTTCAGGGGATGCTCCGTGATGACTTTGACGATATGCGCTGAGAAGTAGGGATGAAGCTTTCTCGCGGTAAGGACCAAGGCCAATGCGACCTTCTCGATTGGTCGATACCGGAGCTCGGCGGGAAGCATCGTATGGCTCACAAAATAGACAGGTCGCTCTACCTTTGCTTCTTCCACTACCAGGACCCCGCTTACGGCGTTCTCCGTGACTGCGAGATACACGCCAAGCTCGGCGCCATCTTTTGGTGCCGCTAGAATCGGCGGGCTCGCAAGATAGTCTTTGATCTTCTGAAAGGCGCGCTCGCAATTTTCATCCCAGCAAATGCTTGCTCCTTTTCGCAGCAGCTCGAAAAGAGGTCGGCAATTGTCTGAGGATTTGGATATAAACCGGTTGAGCGCGGCGATTCGTCCGCTCAATCTCTGGACTTCTTGCCGGGTTCTTGGTGCGGGCATTTCGACAAGTGCTCGGATTTGCCCAGGGTCGGCCTCGATCCCCCTGTGGGTGACCAGGTACCCGAGGAATTTCCCCGACGTCACTCCGAATGCGCACTTCACCGGGTTCAGCCTCATTCGGTACTTTCTCAGTATCTCGAAGGTTTCGCGGAGGTCGGCTACATGCCCTCCTCGCTCTCGACTTTTGACCAGAAGGTCGTCAACATAAACCTCGACATTTCTGCCGATCTGATTTTTAAACATTTGAGTGACTAACCTTTGGTAGGTCGCTCCAGCGTTCTTGAGTCCGAAGGGCATCACTTGATAGCAGTACAGCTTCTGATAGCCCGCTCCGGAGTAGAAAGCGGTCTTCTCTTGATCCTCGGGATGGAGGGGTATTTGGTTGTACCCTGAGTATCCATCCATGAATGACAGAGCTCGGAACCCGACAGCTGCGTCGACCAGTGCGCCGATTCTCGGAAGAGGAAATCCGTCCTTCGGGCATGCCTTGTTGAGGTCGGAGAAGTCAATGCACACCCTGACCGCTCCGCTCTTCTTAGGCACCGCCACGATATTGGAGATCCACTCGGGGAAGTGCGCCTCGCGGATGAAGCCGGCTCGCTCCAGCTTATCTATCTCCGCTGCCACTGCTACGGACTTTGCAGCAGGTATGTGCCGAGCTTTCTGTTTGACCGGCGGGAACTCCTTCATGGTGTGCAGACGATGACAGGCGACCTCCGGGTCAATCCCTGGCATGTCCGCGAAGCTCCAGGCAAATACGTCGCGGTATTCCCTGAGCAAGCTGGTTATGGCTTGGACCTCGCCCTCGGTTAACGAGGTCCCAAGACTAACAATTCTTGGCCCTTCTTTGCCGCCAATATCGATCTCTTGAAGTGCTTCGGCAACCGGAAAACTACCTCTCTTGGGGGTTGTTAGGCGGCCTTCCTCCAACTTAAGATCCACACCGCTCCCACCCGAAGATGGAGTAGGGGACTTAAACGAAGAGGCCCCCAACGGGCTCCCCAGGAGCTCGCTTGTACCGGGCGGTAATTGCTAGGAGGGTGCGGGCCTCTTGGCCTCGGCGACCTCCACGTCCATGAGGTGAGGAGCATCCTGCTCGCATCTGGTTGCGGCTACCTGATCTCCCCGAATGACCACGACCCCACCCGTGGTTGGGAATTTGAGGGCCTGATGGTTGGGTGAAGATACTGCCTTCATCTGCCTTAGCCAAGGCCGCCCAAGAATGGCGTTAAAGGCCGAACTCCCGTCGACTACCGCGAAGCGGACTTGGCGAGCTTCCGGGCCCGCTGTCACGGTGAGGGTTATCTCTCCCGCTACTTTAGCGACCTCACCGGTGAATCCGCTGAGGGAGCTCGTCGAGGGAGACAAGTCGGCAAGTCTCAAACCCATTCGTAGGTAGGCCGACAGAAAGAGGATGTCAACGGCGCTCCCTGAATCCACCAGAGCTCGCCTTACCTCGATGTTTGCCATCATCAGGCGTATGACGAGGGGGTCATTGTGGGGCGCGACAACCCCAGCCATGTCATCCTCCGAAAACCATAGGAAATCGCGGGCTTCTGCCCTCGGCGCTTGAAGTAAAGTAGGAGTTAGCGAGACAGAAAATACCTTCTGCGCCCGCTCCATCTCCCTTACTCGCCGGCGGGCTTCATTACTTGATCTGGGGCCGCTCAGCCGCCCGCTAATGGTGTGGCAGATCGCCGGTCCTCCCGGGGGAGGAGGAGGTAAGGCGGGCTCCGCGAGTCCTGGGCGATCTCCCTCCCGAGGTGCTCGCTCTGGAATCACTTCGAACCTCCTCGGGAGCGAGATGAACTGGCTCAAGTGTCCCAAGGTGACCAAATCCTCCAAGTGGTTTTTCAGAGCCCGGCATCTATTAGTGTGATGCCCCGGGCTTCGATGAAAAGCGCACCGCCGCGAGTTGTCGGTCGAGCCAGGTTCTCCGACCTGTAGGGGTGGCGGGTACTGGAAGAAAGGCTCATTCCGAATCTGATGGAAAATTTGCCCCGGCGAGTGGGTCAGCACGGTGAAGTCCCGCTCCCCGGGTCCCGGAGGCAGGCGCCAGTTTGCTGGCCTTCCAGCGACCACCGCGGGAGCTTCAGCGGACGGTATTGCAGGAGCTGCGGACGGTCCGGGCAATGGTACCGAAAGTGGCACCTCCCTCCTCTCCACGGCCTTAACGACAAGAGGTCGCAAAGCCGGAGGAGGTCGCTGCTCTACTGCCTTTCCCTTCCGATCTAGCACTGCATCCTCGAGCTTGATGTGCTGCTGGACCAGGGCGAATAGTTCGACCATTGTGCGAGGGTCCTTGATTACTAAGGCGTCATGAAGCTTGCCCCCCTCGGGGAGGGCGCTTCTGAAGGCGCTCACCGCCGTACGATCCTGGCCCGCCGCGTCTTCCAGAGCGAGGTAAGCGCTTCGGAATCGCGTTGCGAAGCATCGGAGCGTTTCGCGAGCTCCCATGGCCAGAGTAAACAGAGATTCGATCCTCTTCGGGGGCTGCCTGTTGCAGCGATACTGCTCCAGGAATAGCCTAGAGAGAGTTGGAAAGTTGGGGATCACGCCGGACGGCAGCTTGTGGAACCAATTCAATGCCGATCCGGTCAGACTGCTTGGAAACGCGCGACACAAGACATGGTCCTGGTCCCGGAAAAATAGAAGTTTCCTGTAGGCCAAGAGATGGTCGACGGGATCTTGCGATCCGTCAAACAATACAAACTTCGGGGGGGTCCAGTGGTGCGGAAAACCCCCTTGATGGACCTCGCTGGTGAAAGGCGAGCTTCCTCCGTGGGCGGCGAGGTCCTCCAGTAAATCCACTGGCGCACTAGGTCGCTGCCAGTGCCCGGGGAGAAATCCCAAAGGCGGCTGCGCAGGTCCTAGGCGCTCGTGCGCACTCCCTCTAGGAAGGGTCGGATCCACCCCACGGCGACCCTCGGGAGCCACCAATCGGCGGCCTCCTGGCTGCTCGCGCGCGGATCCCTTCAGCGAGGCGGTTGGTCTGTGGGAGGCCGTCACCTCTCGAGGTTCGGAAGGTAGAGTCACCGCGGGCTCTTTCCCTCATCGCCGATGGCGCGGGTCGCGATCCCTCTCTTGAGACCTCGCCTCCGATCCGTCAGAGTCGACGCTCCGGCTACGTCGGCGAGGGATGGTCGCGCGCGAGGTCGCCTGGTTGCTGGACCGCTGGGTTACCAGCTTCTGTAACCTTGTGAGCGGGGTCTCCTTCGCTCCACGCACGGCCGTCCTCTCAACCGGGGGTTCCGGTCGGGAAGTTCGCCGTGCTGGGACGGTCGTGGGCAGACGCGACGAGACGGGAGGTCGCGCGGGGGACGCAGGCCTCGAAGGTCCTGACCGCCGGCTAGCCGCCGGAGCCTGACGCAAGCACGTCAACTCCTCCATCATCGCCCGCTGGGTGGCCAACATCTCCAACAGGAGCTGGTCACTGAGCGGGACAAAGGGCTGGGGAGTCTCAGCGGGGGGTTCGCTGTGCACAGACCCCATACGGGCCCTCGCCCGCCTACGCCCCCTTGTCGCCGGAGCCATCTTTGGGGTTTCTAAGGCCGTCGACGCACAGCCGTATGGTCGTGAGCGTTCTCACAGGAACCAGTCGAGATCCCACAGACGGCGCCAAATGTTTGGGGGATTTTTCCTGGTCCTTGCAAGCCACCTGTAAGATCAAGAAAAAAGAAACGTGAGAACGGCTGGCTCCCTTAGGAGCGCAGACCCTCCGACGCTCAAGTCAGTCACGGTAGCACAACGGAGAGCTGTTGTATACCAAAGTGGTAGGGAAAGGGATTTCGAACCTGTACTTTGGAGCCTGGGGGTGTGCATTTATAGACATGGGCGACCTATCGAGCTACGACGCGTGGAGGCTCTTTCCGGCACCTTCTAGGCCCCCACGTTCTAGCTTCTGACAGTTCTTGGAACTTGGACCCCTGACATTCTTTGTCGTCTAGCTCTTCTGACGCAGTAGTGGGGGACAGCAGCTGCTATTCTGTTGCCGCCATAGGGATCTTCCAGAATGTTCAAGTCTAGGAGGTCTCAAACCGACTCTGACTGGCTTCCATTGACTGCAATCGTCCACGTAGCTTCAGTGGGTTCTCGACACCTGGCAATCTCAGGGAAAAAGCAAAGGCCAGCTCGCCCAATACTGCTCCGTCCTTTCGCCCATATTTATCAAGAGTTGGACCTCGTGGGAGCAACCTCTTCGATAAACAGGGGTCTAGGCGAGCTTCTGGGCGAGCTTCTGAGCGAGCTTGGGCGAACTCCTGGGCGAGCTTGGGCGAGCTCCTGAGCGAGCTAGGCGAGCTCCTGAGTGAGCATGGCGTGCTCCTAAATGAGCTTGGGCGAGCTCCTATGCCAGCTAGGCGGGCTCATGAGTGAACATGGCGAACTCCTGGACGAGCTAGGCGAGCTCCTGAGCGAGCATGGCGAGCTCCTGGACGAGCTAGGCGAGCTCCTGAGCGAGCGTTTCGAGCTCCTGGACGAGCTAAGCGAGCTCCTGAGCGAGCATGACGAGCTCCTGGACGAGCTTGGGCGATCTCCTTCGCGCTCTTTGTCTAAGCCATTTATCGAATATGGGCGAGTATGGCGAGCTCCTGGATGAGCTTGGGCGAGCTCCTTCGCGCTCTTTGTCTAAGCCATTTATCGAATATGGGCGAGTATGGCGAGCTCCTGGATGAGCTTGGGCGAGCTCCTGTGGGGGACTGGAGGTGTGAGCTGTACTCAGATACAAGGTGTCCATCCCGCTCCATGTGAAGGCGAGCTCCTGACGAGGGTTCCAACTCCTGGACGGGCTATCCAAGATATGTGGTTTTTGATTACCCCCAACACATACGATCTATTCTAATTCTTTCGCACGAATGTATCCATTCTAATTCATTCGTACGATCCATTCTAATTCCTTCGTACGATCCATATTCTAATTCATTCGTACGATCCATTCTAATTTATTCGTACAATCCATTCTAATTCATTAGAATGGATCGTATGAATGAAATAGAATGGATCGTACTAATGAATTAGAATGGATCGTATGAATGAATTAGAATGGATCGTATGAATGAAATAGAATGGATCGTATGAATGAATTAGAATGGATCGTATGAATGAATTAGAATGGATCGTGCGAATGAATTAGAATGGATCGTACGAATGAATTGGAATGGATCGTACGAATGAATTAGAATGAATCGTACTAATGAATTAGAATGGATTGAATTAGAATGGATACATTCGTACGAATGAATTAGAATGGATCGTACGAATGAATTAGAATGGATCGTGCGAATGTATTAGAATTGATCGTACGAATGAATTAGAATAGATTGTGCGAATGAATTAAAATGATTCGTATAAATGAATTAGAATGGATCGTATGAGTTAATTAGAATGGATACGAAGAAATTAGAATGGATCGTACGAATGAATTAGAATGGATCATATGAATGAAATAGAATGGATCGTACGAATGAATTAGAATGGATCGTGCGAATGAATTAGAATGGATCGTACGAATGAATTAGAATGGATCGTACGAAGGAATTAGAATGGATAGTACGAATGAATTAGAATGGATACATTCGTGCAAATGAAATAGAATGGTTCGCACGAATGAATTAGAATGGATCGTACGAATGAATTAGAATGGATCGTATGAATGAATTAGATTGGATCGTATTAATGAATTAGAATGGATCGTACGAATGAATTAGAATAGATCGTACGAATGAATTAGAATGGATACGAATGGATCGTACGAATGAGTAAGAATGGATCGTACGAATGAAATAGAATGGATTGTACGAATGAATTAGAATGGATACATTCGTGCGAATGAATTAGGATGGATCGTATGAATGAATTAGAATGGATCGTACGAATGAATTAGAATGGATACATTCGTGCGAATGAATTAGAATGGATCGTATGAATGAATTAGAATCGATCGTACGAATGAATTAGAATGGATCATGCGAATGAATTAGAATGGATCGTGCGAATGAATTAGAATGGATCGTATGAATGAATTAGAATGGATCGTGCGAAGGAATTAGAATGGATCGTACGAATGAATTAGAATAGATTGTGCGAATGAATTAGAATGGATCGTACGAATGAATTAGAATGGATCGTACGAATGAATTAGAATGGATCGTACGAATGAATTAGAATGGATCATGCGAATGAATTAGAATGGATCGTACGAATGAAATAGAATGGATTCGCACGAATGTATCCATTCTAATTCATTCGTACGATCCATTCTAATTCATTCGTACAATCCATTCTAATTCATTCGCACGATCCATTCGCATTCACTCAAACGATCCATTCTAATTCATTCATATGATCCATTCTAATTCATTCGCACGAATGTATCCATTCTAATTCATTCATATGATCCATTGTAATTCATTCGCACGAATGTATCCATTCTAATTCATTCGTACGATCCATTCTAATTCATTTGTACGAATGTATCCACTCTAATTCATTCATACGATCCATTCTAATTCATTCGCACGAATGTATCCATTCCAATTCATTCGTACGATCAATTCTAATTCATTCGCACGATCTATTCGAGAACGGATCGTATTAATGAATTAGAATGGATCGTGCGAATGAATTAGAATGGATCGTATGAATGAATTAGATTGGATCGTATTAATGAATTAGAATGGATCATACGAATGAATTAGAATAGATCGTACGAATGAATTAGAATGGATACGAATGGATCGTACGAATGAGTAAGAATGGATCGTACGAATGAAATAGAATGGATTGTACAAATGAATTAGAATGGATACATTCATGCGAATGAATTAGGATGGATCGCATGAATGAATTAGAATGGATCGTACGAATAAATTAGAATGGATACATTCGTGCGAATGAATTAGAATGGATCGTATGAATGAATTAGAATCGATCGTACGAATGAATTAGAATGGATCATGCGAATGAATTAGAATGGATCGTGCGAATGAATTAGAATGGATCGTATGAATGAATTAGAATGGATCGTGCGAATGAATTAGAATAGATTGTGCGAATGAATTAGAATGGATCGTACGAATGAATTAGAATGGATCGTACGAATGAATTAGAATGGATCGTATGAATGAATTAGAATGGATCGTGCGAATGAATTAGAATGGATCGTACGAATGAAATAGAATGGATTCGCACGAATGTATCCATTCTAATTCATTCATACGATCCATTCTAATTCATTCGTACAATCCATTCTAATTCATTCGCACGATCCATTCGCATTCACTCAAACGATCCATTCTAATTCATTCATATGATCCATTCTAATTCATTCGCATGAATGTATCCATTCTAATTCATTCGTACGATCCATTCTAATTCATTTGTACGAATGTATCCACTCTAATTCATTCATACGATCCATTCTAATTCATTCGCACGAATGTATCCATTCCAATTCATTCGTGCGATCAATTCTAATTCATTCGCACGATCTATTCGAGAATGGATCGTATTAATGAATTAGAATGGATCGTGCGAATGAATTAGAATGGATCGTACGAATGAGTAAGAATGGATCGTGCGAATGAATTAGAATGGATCGTACGAATGAATTAGAATGGATACATTCGTGCGAATGAATTAGAATGGATCGTATGAATAAATTAGAGTGGATACATTCGTACAAATGAATTAGAATGGATTGTACGAATGAATTAGAATGGATACATTCGTGCGAATGAATTAGAATGGATCATATGAATATATTAGAATGGATCGTTTGAGTGAATGCGAATGGATCGTGCGAATGAATTAGAATGGATTGTACGAATGAATTAGAATGGATCGTACGAATGAATTAGAATGGATCGTATGAATGAATTAGAATGGATCGTACGAATGAATTAGAATGGATCGTACAAATGAATTAGAATGGATTGAATTAGAATGAATCGTACGAATGTATTAGAATGGATCGTATGAATGAATTAGAATGGATCGTGCGAATGAATTTGAATGGATCGTGCGAATGAATTAGAATGAATCGTACGAATGAATTAGAATGGATCGTATGAATGAATTAGATTGGATCGTATTAATGAATTAGAATGGATCGTACGATTGAATTAGAATAGATCGTACGAATGAATTAGAATGGATACGAATGGATCGTACGAATGAGTAAGAATGGATCGTACGAATGAAATAGAATGGATTGTACGAATGAATTAGAATGGATACATTCTTGCGAATGAATTAGGATGGATCGTATGAATGAATTAGAATGGATCGTACGAATGAATTAGAATGGATACATTCGTGCGAATGAATTAGAGTGGATCGTATGAATGAATTCGAATCGATCGTAAGAATGAATTAGAATGGATCATGCGAATGAATTAGAATGGATCGTGCGAATGAATTAGAATGGATTGTATGAATGAATTAGAATGGATCGTATGAATGAAATAGAATGGATCGTACGAATGAATTAGAATGGATCGTGCGAATAAATTAGAATGGATCGTACGAAGGAATTAGAATGGATAGTACGAATGAATTAGAATGGATACCTTCGTGCAAATGAAATAGAATGGATCGTACAAATGAATTAGAATGGATCGTTTGAGTGAATGCAAATGGATCGTGCGAATGAATTAGAATGGATTGTACGATTGAAATAGAATGGATCGTATGAATGAATTAGAATGGATTGAATTAGAATGAATCGTACGAATGAATTAGAATGAATCATACCGTACGAATGAATTAGAATGGATCATACGAAGGAATTAGAATAGATCGTACGAATGAATTAGAATGGATCGTACGAATGAATTAGAATGGATCATACGAAGGAATTAGAATGGATCGTACGATGGAATTAGAATGGATAGTACGAATGAATTAGAATGGATACCTTCGTGCAAATGAATTAGAATGGATCGTACGAATGAGTAAGAATGGATCGTACGAATGAAATAGAATGGATCGTATGAATGAATTAGAATGGATCGTGCGAATGAATTAGAATGGATCGTACGAATGAATTAGAATGGATCGTACGAATGAATTAGAATGGATCGTACGAATGAATTAGAATGGATCGTGCGAATGAATTAGAATAGATCGTACGAATGAAATAGAATGGATTCGCACGAATGTATCCATTATAATTCATTCGTACGATCCATTCTAATTCATTCGTACAATCCATTGTAATTCATTCGCACGATCCTTTCTAATTCATTCGCACGAATGAATCCATTCTAATTCATTCGTATGATCCATTCTAATTCATTAGCATGAATGTATCCATTCTAATTCTAATTCATTCGTACGAATGAATTAGAATAGATTGTGCGAATGAATTAGAATGGATCGTACGAAGGAATTAGAATGGATAGTACGAATGAAGTAGAATAGACTGTGCGAATGGATTAGAATGGATCATACGATTGAGTAAGAAAGGATTGTACGACTGAATTAGAATGAATTAGAATGGATTCATTCGTGCGAATGAATTAGAATGGATCATACGGTTGAGTAAGAATGGATTGTACAAATGAGATAGAATGGATCATACGAATGAATTAGAATGGATCATATGAATGAATTAGAATGGATCGTATGAATGAATTAGAATGGATCGTGCGAATAAATTAGAATGGATCATATGAATGAATTAGAATGGATCGTATGAATAAATTAGAATGGATCGTACGAATGAATTAGAATGGATCGTACGAAGGAATTAGAATGGATTGTGAATTAGAATGGATCGTACGAATGAATTAGAATGGATACATTCGTGCGAATGAATTAGAATGGATCATATGAATGAATTAGAATGGATCGTTTGAGTGAGTGCGAATGGATCGTACGAATGAAATAGAATAGATCGTACGGATAAATGAATTTGGATCGTGCTAATGAATTAGAATGGATCGTACGAATGAATTAGAATGGATCGTACTAATGAATTAGAATAGATTGTGCGAATGAATTAGAATGGATCGTACAAATGAATTAGAAAGGATATATTCGTGCGAATGAATTAGAATAGATCGTACGAATGAGATAGAATGGATCGTACAAATGAATTAGAATGGATACATTCATGCGAATGAATTAGAATGGATCATACGAATGAATTAGAATGGATCGTACGAATGAAATAGAATGGATTGTACGAATGAGATAGAATGGATCGTACGAATGAATTAGAATGGATACATTCATGCGAATGAATTAGAATGGATCGTACGAAGGAATTAGAATGCATCGTGCGAATGAATTAGAATGGATCATATGAATGAATTAGAATGGATCGTACGAATGAAATAGAATGGATTGTACGAATGAGATAGAATGGATCGTGCGAATAAATTAGAATGGATCATATTAATGAATTAGAATGAATCGTATTAATGAATTAGAATGGATCGTGCGAATGAATTAGAATGGATCGTACGAAGGAATTAGAATGGATAGTACGAATGAATTAGAATGGATACCTTCGTGCAAATGAATTAGAATGGATCATACGAATGAAATAGAATGGATCGTGCGAATGAATTAGAATGGATCGTACGAATGAATTAGAATGGATCGTACGAATGACTTAGAATGGATCGTTCGAATGAATTAGAATAGATTGTGCGAATGAATTAGAATGGATCGTACGAATGAATTAGAAAGGATACATTCGTGCGAATGAATTAGAATGGATCGTATGAGTGTGAATGAATTAGAATGGATTGTGCGAATGAATTAGAATGGATCGTACGAATGAATTAGAATGGATCGTACGAATGAATTAGAATGGATACATTCGTGCAAAAGAATTAGAATGGATTGTACGAATGAATTAGAATGGATCGTGCGAATGAATTAGAATGGATCGTGCGAATGAATTAGAATGGATCGTACGAATGAATTAGAATGGATCGTACGAATGAATTAGAAAGGATACATTCAAATTCATTCGTACGATCCATTCTAATTCCTTCGTACGATCCATATTCTAATTCATTCGCACGATCCATTCTAATTCATTCATACGATCCATTCTAATTTATTCGCACGATCCATTCTAATTCATTCGTACGATCCATTCTAATTCATTTGCACAATCTATTTTAATTCATTCGAACGATCCATTCTAATTCATTCATACGATCCATTCTACTTCATTCGTACGATCTATTCTATTTCATTCGTACAATCCTTTCTTACTCAATCGTATGATCCATTCTAATCCATTCGCACAATCAATGCTAATTCATTCGTACGATCCTTTGTAATTCATTCGTACGATCCATTCTAATTCCTTCGTATGATCCATTCTAATTCATTCGTACGGTATGATCCATTCTAATTCATTCGCACAATCTATTCTAATTCATTCGTACGATCTATTCTAATCCATTCTACGATCCATTCTAATTCATTCGTACGTTCCATTCTAATTCATTAGCACGATCAATGCTAATTCATTCATACGATCCATTCTATTCCATTCGTACGATCCATTCTAATTCATTTGCACGATCCATTCTAATTCATTCGCACGAATGTATCCATTCTAATTCATTCGTACGATCCATTCTAATTCACGATCCATTCTAATTCCTTCGTACGATCCATTCGAATTCATTCGTACGATCCATTCTAATTCATTCATACGATCCATTCTAATTCATTCGCACAATCTATTCTAATTCATTCGTACGATCCATTCTAATTCATTCGCACGATCCATTCTAATTCATTCGAACGATCCATTCTATTTCATTCGTACGATCCATGTTAATTCATTCGTACGATCCATTCTAATTCATTCGTACATTCGTACGAAAGAATTAGAATGGAGAATGGATCGTGCGAATGAATTAGAATGGATCGTATGAATGAATTAGATTGGATCGTATGAATGAATTAGAATGGATCGTGCGAATGAATTAGAATGGATCGTATGAATGAATTAGAATGGATCGTACGAATGAATTAGAATGGATACATTCGTGCAAAAGAATTAGAATGGATCGTATGAATGAAATAGAATAGATCGTAAGAATGAATTAGAATGGATCATGCTAATGAATTAGAATTGATCGTACGAATGAATTAGAATAGATTGTGCGAATGAATTAGAATGGATCGTACGAATGAATTGGAATGGATACATTCGTGCGAATGAATTAGAATGTATCGTATGAATGAATTAGAGTGGATACATTCGTACAAATGAATTAGGATGGATCGTATGAATGAATTAGAGTGGATACATTCGTACGAATGAATTAGAATAGATAGTGCGAATGAATTAGAATGGTTCGTACGAATGAATTAGAATGGATCGTACGAATGAATTAGAATGGATCGTATGAATGAATTAGAATTGATCGTGCGAATGAATTAGAATGGATCGTACGAAAGAAATAGAATGGATTCGCACGAATGTATCCATTCTAATTCATTCGTACGATCCATTCTAATTCATTCGCACGATCCATTCTAATTCATTCGTATGATCCATTCTAATTCATTCATACCAATGAATTAGAATGGATACATTCGTGCGAATGAATTAGAATGGATCGTGCGAATGAATTAGAATGGATCGTACTAATGAATTAGAATGGATACATTCGTGCGAATCCATTCTATTTCATTCGTACGATCCATTCTAATTCATTCGCACGATCCATTCTAATTCATTCGTACGATCCATTCTAATTCATTCGTACGATCCATTCTAATTCATTCGCACAATCTATTCTAATTCATTCGTACGATCCATTCTAATTCATTCGCACGATCCATTCTAATTCATTCGAACGATCAATTCTAATTCATTCGCACGATCGTATGAATGAATTAGAATGGATACATTCGTACGAAGGAATTAGAATGGATCGTACGAATGAATTAGAATGGATCGTGCGAATGAATTAGAATGGATTCATTCGTGCGAATGAATTAGAATGGATCGTACGAATGAGTAAGAATGGATCGTACGAATGAATTAGAATGGATTGAATTAGAATGAATCGTACGAATGAATTAGAATGGATCGTACGAATGAATTAGAATGGATTGAATTAGAATGAATCATACGAATGAATTAGAATGAATCATACCGTACGAATGAATTAGAATGGATCGTACGAATGAAATAGAATGGATTCGCACGAATGTATCCATTCTAATTCATTCGTACTATCCATTCTAATTCCTTCGTACGATCCATTCTAATTCATTCGCACGAATGTATCCATGAATGAATTAGAATGGATCATACGAATGAATTAGAATGGATACATTCGTGCGAATGAATTAGAATGGATCGTGCGAATGAATTAGAATGGATCGTACGAATGAATTAGAATGGATACATTCGTGCGAATCCATTCTATTTCATTCGTACGATCCATTCTAATTCATTCGCACGATCCATTCTAATTCATTCATACGATCCATTCTAATTCATTCGCACGATCCATTCTAATTCATTCGCACGATCCATTCTAATTCATTAATACGATCCATTCTAATTCATTCGCACGATCCATTCTAATTCATTCACACTCATACAATCCATTCTAATTCATTCGTACGATCTGTTGGGGGATATTTTCGGAGGTCCTTGCGAGCCACCTGCAAGACAAAGAAAAGAGAACGTGAGAACGGCTGGCTCTCTTAGGAGCGCAGACCCTCCGACGCTCAAGTCAGTTTCGGTAGCACAACGGCGAGCTGTTGTATACCAAAGTGGTCAGGAAATGGGATTCGAACCTGTACTATGGAGCCTGGGGGTGAGCATTTATAGCAATAGGCGGCCTACCGTGGCCCGACACGTGGAGATTCTTCCAGAGCCTTCTAGACCCCCACGATCTGGCTCGCGTGGGTCTGACAGTCCTTGGTACTCGCGCCCTGACATTCTGTCGTCAAGCCTGCCAGGCGGTTTGAGTGGGGGAGAGCATCTTTCTTGTCGCGGCCAGGTGGCTATTCTGGAATGTTCACGTCTGGGCGATCTCAGGGAGGAAGCAAAAGGCAAGCTCGCCCGGCACTGCTCCGTCCTTCCGTCCATATCTATCAAGAGTTGGACCTTGTGGGAGCAACCTCTTCGATAAACAGGGGTCGGGGCGAGCTTGGGCGAGCTCTGGAGCGAGCTAAGCGAGCTCCTGAGCGAGCTAAGCAAGCTCCTGAACGAGATTGGCGAGCTCCCGAGAGAGCCTAGGCGAGCTCCTAAACGAGCTTGGGTGAGCTCTTTCGCGTTCTTTGTCTAAGCCATTTTTCGAATTTGGGCGAGCTCCTGCGGAGTCTGGGAGGGGCGAGCTGCACTCAGATACAAGGTGTCCATCCAGCTCCATTCGGGGGCGAGCTCCTTTCGGGCTGAGAGGGCGAGCTCCTGAGCGAACTTAGGCGAGCTCCTGGTAGAGCCTAGGCGAGCTCCTGACCGAGTTTGGCGAGTTCTTTGCCTTGGGCTCCTTCAGCCCAATGTGGATCTCGCTCCCTGCCAAGATGATCTGGTGAACACGGGGGAGAGGACGAACTCCTGTGCGAGTTTTAGCTACCCCCAACATTACCCCCTCCTGAGGGAGTGATCGAGGAAACTCGATGCTTGCTCAGGAGTCTTAGCGAGCTCCTATTCCTTGTAATGTGCCTGATATCAATGTCTACTGCAACAGTTTCCTGGCGGGCTGGGGATAGTAGCCACGGGCGGTCTGCGTCGAGAGCTTTGACTGCCAGTATTTCAAAAACGCTGGGCGAGCCGGGAGCGTCAGCCACGAGCGATATCCTTCCGGTGCGAGCTTGCCACATGGGTCAGGGTCTGCGTCGGGCGAGCTGCGGGCTCCAGCCGCGAGCGGTCTGCGTCGAGAGTTTTGACTCCCAGTATTTCACAAACGCTGGGCGAGCCGGGTGCGTCAGCCACGAGAGATCTCTTTCCGGTGCGAGCTTGCCACACGGGTCAGGGTCTGCGTCGGGCGAGCTGCGGGCTCCAGCCGCGAGCGGTCTTGTGACTTGGGTATCGCACCAAATCTCCAACGGTCGTTTCACCTTAAATGCGGCGCGAGGCTCAATGCTGATACAGCGAATCTCATCATGAGATCCCGATCGGCGCGAGACAGGTGTCTCCTCGTCATTCGCTCTTTTTTGTATCAGTAAAGGACAGTGTCGGCGCTGGCGCAGCCTTTTCCACGTGTGTCCCATGTGGCGCTTGACGATTGGAAAGAAGCGAGCTATCGCTTCGTCCATCGTCACGTCGCCTCGCCGAGCGCGCTCGAGCATTAATTGCGGATCGATTCACCTGTCTCTCACTCGCCTATAAATAGGGGATGGGGGGCGATTTTTACCGTCGCGTGAAAACAGCTCTCCCTTCTCTCCAACTAGCTCTTTCTTTCTTGCTTTCAGCTCGCCTTTGCTTTTCTGCTCTGATGGCCTCCGCTTCTGACGTTGCTCCTGCTGTTGCCACCGCTGCTTCCGCCGCCCAAGCCTCTGAGCCCGCCGCTGAGAGGGCGGTGGTTTCGCTGCAGAACCCGATCGGGGTGCCCGTCGGGGAGAGTATCCGGGCGGCGATCGATCTCCCTCAGGAGATCCTCGTCACCGAGATGCCACTCTCGGGGAGACCGCCCCAGGGCACAGTAGCTTCCGTCGGGCTGCTGTGGTCTGGGCTGCGGTTCCCCCTGAGTCATCTCGCCGGGGAGCTCCTGGAGTTGACGGGGCTTTGCCCCGCCCAACTCTCAGGAAACTCTTGGGGGATACTCTACGGGCTGTCTCAGCTAGAGACCGCTCTGAAGGCGAGGATCCCTCTGAGCTACTTGCTCAAGAAGTGGCTTCTCAAGCCTGGGCCGGTCTTCAGCACCGTGGGCTGCGGCTATTTCTACCTCGTCGGGCGGCCTGGCGAGGTGCTTCCCTTCTCCACCGTCGAGAGCAAGGACCGCCACTGGAAGGACTATCCTTTCGTGGCGGTCGGCGAGTGGCGCGGGCGGCACAGCGGAGTCCCGGCTCACCCCGGGGTTCCCCCTACGGCGGTCTTCCGGGAGATCTCTTTCTTCAAGGCGGGGAAGAAGAAGTGCATCGCTCCCGACCGGGAGCGGTCTCTGGACGAGGCCTTCCTTCACTACCTCGGGGGGCGGACCCCGGAGAAGATCACCGCCCCCGACTTCGCCTTCCAGCTGAGGGACGGGAGGACCGGCGCTATTCTGCTGAAGCAGAAAGTCGTCCGGAAGAAGAAGGAGGAGGAGGTCGGCGCTATTCCGCCGATACAGAACGCCCCTCCTCCCTCCAAAGGGGCCAGCAAGGGGGCAGGAAGCTCCGGAGGCAACCCCCGCAAGAAGGTGGTCCGGAGGCGGGCTTCGCCCATCCGTCTCAACGACCCCGACACAATGGAGATGCTCCGCCAGGGCGAAGCCTCCGCTCCTCCCCAACCTCCTCGCCCGGACGCCGGCCCAGGTCAGCCCCCTGCCCCAACTCCCATTGTCCGCCGCAAGATCCAAATGGTCGAGCCCGACGACCCGAACATCGACCTCCCACTAACCATGGCGGAAGTCGAATCCGGGATGGCTCAAATTTTAATGGGCTACTTCCCGGGCGATCTGACCGTCCCGCTTCGTGTAGCAGTGCTGACGCCGGAGATGGAGGCCCGCGGGAAGAAGAAGGCCAAGCGCGCAGGGCCCGCGCCTTCTAACGTCCAGGCGGAGCAGCGGCGGAAAGCGCTAGAGGAGGCGGGCTTGGACTCGGAGCCCAGCTGGACGGACTCCGCGGAGGAGGCATCAGGCTCCGAGGAGGAAGAGCCCGCTCCTCAACCTTCCCGGGTGGAGCCTTCTGCTTCCGCCCAAGTGGAGAAGCCCCCGACTCCATCAGCTCCCGCACCAGGGGTGGGACCGAGCGGGCAGGAGCTTCCACCTCCCGCCGACGGGGCAGGGGTCCAGCAGGGCGAATCCGACGCCGTCGCTGCGACCTCCTTGCCGGCGTCGGCTCCACCTCCCGCGGCCTCTACACCGGCGGCCGCTCCAGCCCCCGCCCCTCCGGCCTCGCCTCCTACAGAGGGCGAGGAGGGAGCGGGCTCCCAGCAGGGCTTAGGGGACCTGGTCTACAGGTCCCCTAGCTTTGTAGACATTGGCTCCGACTCTGAGTCCTTCAGCTCGGAGTCGGAGGCCAAGGGGGCCACGGCAGACCCTCCGAGCCCGCCAGGAGCCGGAGCTTGCCCGGGGGAGGTGATAGCCCCCACTCCTCCCGGCGTGCCCCCTCCTTTCGGAGCTCCCGGGGGTCCCAGCGCGGGCTCCTCTGCGGAGGAGGGGAGGGCGCCCTACTACGTGCGGCAGCTGCTGGGCCGCAACGTTTTCGCGCGTGCTCCCTTCGCTTCCATAAGCGAACGCCTTGCCGAGGTACTCACCGTACCTGTCTCCGTACAGATTTTAGTCTCAATTCTTGCTAACTTTTTCACCTTCCTTATGCAGGCGGAGAAGCAGAGCCAGGCGCTGGCCACGGAGGTCGCTGGGGCCGGGAAGGCACTGGCCGCCTTGTTCGATGATTCCCTTCGGGGGTCCGAGCGCAAGGTGGACGAGCACATCCACGAGCTTCAGCGAGCCAAGGGCTCCGAGGAGCTGAGGGCGGAGTCGGAGGCACAACACCGCAGGGTCAAAGCCCTGGTGTCAGGCCTCGCCATGGCCGAGGTAGCCAAAGGCCTGTCCGCTACCGCCCTCCTCAAGGCTAAGGCGGAGCGAGACGAGGTTGTGTCCGCCCGGGAGGTCGCACAGCGGGAGGCGGCTCAACTTCAAGGCGAGGTCGCTGCTCTGAAGACGGAGATCGCTGCCTTGAAGGAGACACACGCTAATGGCCTTCGGGCTCAGCAAGGTCGCCTCCAAGCCCAACTGGACGATCTCCTCAAGAAAGGCGCCCTGGCCGCTGTGGAGAAATACAAGACCGAAAGGTCGAAGAAGCGGCGCCGAGGGGACGACAGTGGGGCGGAGACAAGCAAACCTTGAGCTCACAGCCTTGTAACTGCTTTTGTAATTCTCGTCAATCAATAAAATTTTCACCTTTTTGAGCTCGCCTATGTGTTTCTTTCTTTCTCTGTCTCGCTCATGAGTCCGCTTTAGGAGTTCGCAGCGATCTCGAGAGTGATAACCCGGGCGAGGCAGCTAATTCGATTCAACCTTTTTATTTTAAAGTATATGCAAACGAAAACCTTGGTATGCTCGTAAAAACTCAAGTCTCTGAGCCCGGAAAATGTTTAAGCGAAACAAAAGACTTTAAAAACTTCCCTACACTCAGAGACTTAAACCATTTTTATTTTTAAAGGAAACTAATAAGTGCTAGCTGCCCCCTGCCCGGTTAATTTCTCTCGATGACCCTGTTCGGCGGGCTCGCCCTTCGAGGGGTATGCCAACGCCAGGATGCTTCCGTTCATGGCAGGTGAACGCGAAGGATCCTGGTTAGGTTTAGAGTCCACTTGGTAGCGGACTTCCCCGGGAAGCTCAAGGTCGCCCACTGGCTGCCTCTAAGGATCCCGGTCTTGCTTTAAGTCCGCGCAACGGCGGACTGCCCCGGGAAGCTCAAGGTCGCCCACTGGCTGCCCCTGAGGATCCCGGTCTTGCTTTAAGTCCGCACAACGGCGGACTGCCCCGGGATGCTCAAGGTCGCCCACTGGCTGCCTCCGAGGATCCCGGTCTTGCTTTAAGTCCGCACAACGGCGGACTGCCCCGGGATGCTCAAGGTCGCCCACTGGCTGCCTCTGAGGATCCCGGTCTTGCTTTAAGTCCGCACAACGGCGGACTGCCCCGGGATGCTCAAGGTCGCTCACTGGCTGCCTCTGAGGATCCCGGTCTTGCTTTAAGTCCGCGTAACGGCGGACTGCTTTGTAGAACAAGCGAGCTCTTGCTGTGCCGAGCTTCCGATTTAAATTCTTGAAACCTCAATCGTTCATTCATAACCTCTTCAGAAGATAATTTACAAAAATCCCCTTATGCGTAAAACTTGCGGAGGTGCAAAACATTCCAAGGTCGCTCTAACAGGTCGCCTTCAGCGGTCATCAACTGGTAAGCCCCCGAGCCTCGCGCTTCACGTATTATGTAGGGGCCTTCCCAGTTCGCCGCGAGCTTCCCTGCATTAGGCTCTTGAGTATTTGCGAACGCCTTTCTCATCACCATGTCCCCGGCTTTGAATGCCCGATGGCGGACTCTTTTGTCGTAAGCGCGCTTCATTTCTTGTCTGTACCCGGCGAGGTGTAGATTAGCGCGCTCTCGTCTTTCTTCGAGCTGATCAAGGGAGCCGGCGAGTGTGGGTGCAAATTTTGGCATAAATCTACCACGGGACCCACCAGCCCTGCCTGGTGGGCCCACGAGGACTACAGCGGGACCCACCGGCCCTGCCTGGTGGGCCCACGAGGGCTACAGCGGGACCCACCGGCCCTACCTGGTGGGCCCACGAGGACTACAGCGGGACCCACCGGCCCTGCCTGGTGGACCCACGAGGACTACAACGGGACCCACCATCCCTGCCTGGTGGACCCCCGAAGACAACCGCAGGGCCCACAACTTTACCTGGAGAATCCCCAGATACTACAGCGGAAACCGCCATTCGCCACCCGGAGTGCCTATAAATAGCAGAGCCTTCGAATGTAAAAGGGATCCAGATCCACAAATCTGATTTCCACTCTGAGATCTGACTTTCAGAACCAGAGCTCTGGGATTTCACACTTCCGATCTACCATCTCCCTTTGATCTTCTTTCAGAAAGATCAGTGTTTACAGTGATACTCGGCCTGTCGAGATCACTTCAACATAAGTGTTAGTGAATTCGGGTTGCACCCTATAGCACGGAGACGTAGGCTTCGGCTGAACTCCGAGATCACTTCTCGTGTCAAACTCTCTCTGATTGCATCTCTCTGTTTACAAATCAAAAGCTTCAACTTCGATCAACAGATCGACCAACGATCTTCGACGTCAACACGAACATTCAATTGACTGGTGCTGCGAGAGTCTTCGGGTCGGCACGAAGATTTTCCCCCACAGTTTGGCGCCGTCTGTGGGATCCGAGCGAGAAGCCGTGTCCTCTCTACTTCGACTACCAGATCAATAGCCAAACTTCCTCGCCCCCTCGGTTGATCAGACAACTGATCGGACATCGGCAATCTCGTTGTACCTTTCGCACTCTGAATGGCGAGAACCAAACATCAGGGTCAACCAGAAGGAAGTAACACTCAACATCAACCTCGTCCTGAGACTCGTTCAATGAGTCAAAGGCTCAACTTCGGGCAGCCCCTTGCTGTCCCCGAGATGGGGGTTCACTCAGGAAGCGGAAGATCAGTCGATCGACCGATCGCCCCTCATCCTCATCAATCAATTGGACAGACTGTCCCTGCTCCTGCTGAAGATCCTCCATCGACTTACCAGATCTCTGCAATCGATTTCCAACTACTCCAATTGGCGAAGCAAAACGCCACCCTCACTGCTGAGAGGGATGCTCTGAAGAAGGCAGCTTCCGAAGCTGGAATTGCTATTCCGATCCCCTCCGCAAGTGAGAGGGTTGATCCTCCTCGACATTCAATTTACTCCGAACAACGGAGGTCAATGGGCACTGATGCTCTCGAGAGGATTCGACGCGACCCAACTCCCTCTGCTGCTCCTTGGAAGCAGAGTGTCTGGGATCGTCTTGAAGACGAGTCCTCCCAATCTTCATCTGGTCGTAACTGCGACAAAAGAGCACCATCGAAGCTCAACCTGCCAAGGAAGCACCAAATGAAAGGCGCTCCTTCAAAGAGTAGAGTCTCCCCTTCCATTCCACTCCAACGTGGACTTGGATCGGACCTTCGACATCGACTTTGACCGGCAAACACTTCGATGCCAGAACAAGACCTTGCGATCTTACCTCTTGACCCACCTCTAGGTCGAGGATACGGTCGTAGGGATGGCTACTCTTCTGCCGGGCCACTTCATCGAAGCCTCTTCGAATCAGCATTTCCAAGAGGATGGAGAACTCCTACCCTCCCCAAATTCAACTGCGTCCGAGGAGATCCAAGCCTCCATATACTTGCCTTCAAGCAAGCTCTAACGCCACACGAAGAGGAAAACAACGTGCTCTGCCGCACCTTCGCGGGAAGTCTCGACGAGCCTTCACTCGACTGGTATCACAATCTCCGAGCTGGGTCCATTACCCAGTTCGGTGTTTTGGCTAACCTCTTTGTGCAGCATTACCAGCTCAACCTGAAACCCGAGAAGAAGCTCGACTCTCTATATCGACTAAGGATGGGTGCAGATGAGACTCTCCGCAGCTTCACGAGGAGGTTTCGCAACGAGCATGCTGCTCTCTCTGGAAGGCATCTGGATGATGAAGCCATCATGTTGGCTTTCCAGAACGCTCTCCGCTTCGATCTACACATCTACAACGACTTCATCCGCAATCCCCCTCCTTCTCTGGGAGCTATGTTCGATCGAATTCAGAGGGAGATTGAGGTGGAAGACGATCAAGTCGCTCGAAAAGGGCGAGAAACTAAGAGAAGGCCTGCTGAAAAAGAAGCACCTAAATATGCTGCAAAGGCTCACAACACTGAAGCAGCAGCCCCTCCGGCCAACAAAAGATCAAAGAATGATGGGCGTCGGTCTCCAACGAAGACCACTTTCACCGAGTGGAACATGCCAGTCGAGCAGATACTCGACCGTATTCAACACGACGAGTATCTTCGGAGGCCCAATCCTCTTCAACCAAATTCCAAATTCACAGCAGACAAAACAGTCTACTGTGAATTCCATCGAAGTCACGGCCATTCCACCGATCGGTGTTTTCGGCTGAAATTCCATCTTGAAGACTTACTACGAGAAGGCCACCTTCAAGAATTCGTCAACAACGGGCACGATCAACGTCGAACCTCTGCCAAGGGGAAAGAAGTATGTTGGATACATCAAATCTCTTCCAACCGACAACCAATTTCTGTGAATGCCAATGTCTTTGGCATTCATGGAACCTTGCACAATCAAGCTTTGACCGGAAAGGAAGTCGATCGGCAGGTTCGACGCATCTTCCATGTTCGATCTACTGCAAACAAAGAAGATACCTGGATCGAGAAGCCCATCGAAGGTCTGGCTTGGCCATCCATAGTCTTCAACGACACCGATCTTCAAGGAGTTCACACTCCCCATCGAGACCCCCTGGTCTTGAAACTCATCATCGACGGAAGCACCGTCAATCGAATCCTCATAGACACTGGAAGCTCCATTGACATTATGTTCTCCGACTGTTTCAAACGTCTGGGACATAAGTATCAAAGCCTCGACGTCGTCCCGACTGTGATCACCGGCTTCAACGGTGAACAAAGCATCACAGTGGGCGAATCCAGATTTACCATCGACCTCAGCCGAGAGACTCGAGTCTCGGTGAGGTTTGCAATCGTCGAAGGAATGTCTAGCTATAACGCCATTCTTGGGCGACCATTCCTCCATCAGATCAATGCCATCTCCTCCTCTTACCATCAACTACTCAAATTTGCAACTGGAGAAGGCATCGTCTGCATTCGAGGCGATCAGCAAGCTGGAAGGTCTTGTGAAGCTGCTGCGGCAAAGACAGATCGAAAGATTAACATTGCTCCTCCAAAGCGGCCACGAGATGAAGCTGGTCCCTCTTCTAAATAGCAATCAAAGGAGATTCCGCTGACCAAACCTCCGCCAATCGAATGGGAAGCATCACCTTCAATTGAAGAAATCATCCCGATCAACATAAGCAGCGGAGATCTCCCTCGACAAACATTTATTGGTACCGGTCTTAGCGACGTAGAAGCGCAAGACATGGTATCCTTCCTCCAGTCCAATATCGACGTCTTCGCATGGTGCTTCGAAGACATGCCTGGGATCAATCCAGATGACGCTTGTCACCGACTTGCGATCAAAGAAGAGGTGAAGCCCGTCAAGCAAAAGCCTCGCACCATTCGACCAGAGCTGCAAGTTGCTGTTCAAGAAGAAATTACCAAGCTACTCGCAGCCGGATTCATCCGAGAAGTAGAGTATCCAACTTGGATCTCTAACATAGTGGCTGTTCCAAAGAAGAATGGGAAAGTCAGAGTCTGCATCGACTTTACCAATCTCAACAAGGCTTGCCCCAAAGATCCTTTTCCCATGCCAAGGATAGATAGACTCGTCGACGCCACTGCTGGCCACGAGTTGTTGTCTTTCATGGATGGGTATTCTGGATACAATCAAATTCCACTCCACGCTGATGATCAAGAGAAGATATGTTTTGTGACTAGCCGAGGCCTTTATTGCTACAATGTCATGCCATTCGGCCTCAAAAATGCTGGTTCCACCTATCAAAGGCTAGTCACCAAAATGTTCGAAGATCAGATCGGTCGCAACGTCGAAGTCTATGTCGATGATCTCCTCACCAAGAGTTCCGTTCGGAGCAAACATCTATCTGATCTGGCTGAAACCTTCCAAGTCCTTCGAAAGTATCGAATGAAGCTCAATCCAGCCAAGTGCGCCTTCGGAGTTCAATCTGGCAAATTCCTGGGTCATCTTGTGACCAGGAGAGGTATTGAAGCCAATCCTGATCAAATTCGAGCCATCATCGATATGCCTTCACCTACAAATCGAAAAGAAGTTCAACGTCTCACTGGAAGGTTAGCAGCACTCAATCGATTCATTTCAAAATCTTCAGACAAGTGCAAGCCACTCTTCGACAAACTACGAAAGGCGGATACATCTGGCTGGAGTCCAATCTGTGAAGAGGCATTTCAAAGCATCAAGAAATATCTGGTGCAAGCTCCTATCCTGACTGCTCCACTTCCAAAAGAAGACTTGTGGCTCTACCTTGCCGTGACCGATCAAGCAATCAGCGCGGTCTTAGTCAGTAGAAGAGAAGGCATCGAACATCCAGTCTACTACATCAGCCACACTCTTCTTCCGGCTGAGACTCGCTACTCAAAAACTGAGAAGGTCATATTGGCCTTGCTCACTGCATCGCGTCGTCTTCAACCGTACTTCGTCTCCCACCAGATTACTGTCATTTCAGAACACTCACTCAAAGATATCATTGACAAAGCTGGTCGAGCTGGTCGAATGACCAAATGGGTGATCGAAATGAGTGCTCTGGGGATTCAATTCGAATCTCGCACTTCTATCAAAGGTCAAGCAATTGCTGATTTTCTAGCTGACTTTCCAGTTGAAGACCCCATCACTTGGGAAGAAGATGTCGATATGCGCTTGGAAGATGAGGATAAGCCTCCGATCAATCCTACAACGAAAATTGATCTAAGTCTTGAAGTTATTGCTGCAACTCCTCCTTGGAAGCTTTATACTGATGGAGCATCAAGTTCGATCGGTTCGGGAACTGGGATAGTCTTAATATCCCCCGAACTTGATCATCTCTAGAAGGCCACTCTCCTTGGGTTTAATGCCACCAACAACGAAGCTGAATATGAAGCACTCATTTCCGGACTCGAAATGGCAGAATCTCTGGGGGTAGATCGAATCATCATATACAGCGACTCCCAATTGATCATAAAGCAAATCAATGGAGAGTACACAGCTCGAGAAGAAAGAATGCAACTCTACTTGGCCTTAGTACGACGTCTTCAACAACGTTTTACTAGCGCTAAATTCATTCAAATCCCCAGAGCAGAGAACCGAGAAGCAGATGCCTTAGCTAATGCTGCCTCAGTTCTTGGAGACTCACTCGGAGGAAGGCAAATACAAATTGATTATCAAGAAGTGCCCAAGACCATCCCCGATCAACAGATTCTTACCACTACAGAAGGATCTGGGGGTGGAGATCAGCTTGAAGATTGGAGACGACAAATTCTTGACTTCTTCAAATATGGCAAAATGCCAGAAGATCCAAATCAAGCCCGAAGGCTCCAAAGGAAGCTCCCTTGCTACACTTTACAAGGTGAAGATTTATATTTCAAATCTCACAGCGGGATGTTACTCAAGTGCCTTGGTCCTGAACAAGCACAGGCAATCCTGATTGATATCCACTCCGGAGCTTGTGGAAATCATTCGGGAGGAAGATCCCTTGAAGCCAAGACGAAGCTACAAGGGTACTACTGGCCAACAATGGCAAGGGATGCTCAACAAGTCGTTCAAAGGTGCGAACCTTGTCAACGGCACGCTCGAGCTATTCATCTCCCTGCAGATGAACTCCATCAATTATCAAGTCCCTGGCCCTTCCATCAATGGGGTTTAGACTTCTTGGGTCCTTTCCCTCCAACTCCAAGCAAGAAGAAGTACCTACTGCTGGCCACAGATTACTTCACCAAATGGGTTGAAGCTGTGCCCCTCTTCCGAGAGACTGATGACGAAGTGATCAAATTCATTCGGCACAACATCTTCTCAAGATTTGGTACACCTCAAGTTCTCGTTGCAGACAATGGAGCTCAGTTTGACTCCGACAAGTTTCGAGAGTTCTGTCTGAACCATGGTATCAAGCTATTCTATTCAACTCCAAGATATCCTCAATGCAATGGCCAAGCAGAAGCCTCCAACAGAGCTATTCTTGGTATACTCAAGAAGAAACTCAATGATAAGAAAGGATTGTGGGAGCAAGTCCTACCTGAAGTTCTTTGGGGGTATCGCACAACTCCGAGAAGATCAACTGGGTTCTCGCCTTTTCGCCTAACATATGGATCAGAGGCAGTACTCCCAACAGAAAACATATCAAGTACTTTGAAGACTAAAGCTGTTGAAGAAGGAGTCAATGAAGAACTTCGGATCAATGATCTAGACTTCTCTGAAGAACTACGAGATCTAGCATCACTTCGTGTGGCCAAATATCAACAGAAGATCAAAAGAGCCTATGACAAGAAAGTCCACAAGAGACAATTCCCAGTGGGTAGTTTAGTTCTCAGAGCAGTTTTCTACAATACCAAAGAACACAGCAGTGGAAAGCTTGCTCCCAACTGGGAAGGTCCATATATCATTGAGTCAGTTGGAGGCAAAGGTTCTTACAGACTGATTACACCAGAAGGAGATAGATTGCCTCGAGCTTGGAATTCTAGACACCTCAAGTTGTTCTATCCATAATGTAAATTCTGTGATGAATAAAGCTCTCTTTCAAATGTTCAAGTGTACAAGTGTTCTGATTTTCAATCCAAGTTCTGAAGCAATTACAAGTTATCCATATTCAAATTACCAGGTCTTTTAACAAGTTTGGGTGTTAGGGTTGCGACCCAACCCCTTACTAGCAAATGTTAAAAACTGACCATTTTCAAGTTACCAGGTCTTAACATGTTTGGGTGTTAGAGTTGCGACTCGACCCCTTACTAGCGAATGTTAAACTGACCTTCGAAATTCAATATCCAATTTCAATCAATTCGATATCGTCTAACAGGTTTGGGAGTTTGAGTTGCGACTCGACCCCTTACATTCAAATGTTATTCGAATTCAAATTCAATTTTCAAAGTTACAAAGTTTGGGTGATTGTGTAGCGACTCAACCCCTTACATTCAAGTATACGCGTATTCAATTTACATTCAAATGTATGAATACTCAATCATGTCAAATAGCATTCCAGAACTCAACATTCAAAGACATTCAACTCAAAAGAAGTGCAAGTTTCAAATACAAAAAAGATGTCTTCTATTATCATCAAAATATGTCAGATACAAGGAGCTGTTACATTTCAAAAATTTACAAGTACAACAACAAAGAAGAAGAAAAGTCTCAGGGCTTGGCCACACTCTTCGCATGCGACTTCTCCCCTTCAGATCCAGGACGAGCTTTACTCGCCACTGATGCCTTGGAGGATCGGACGCTAGCTACATGAGTCCTGAGCGCTTCTGCCGCCTTCTCTGCTGTCTCCTTGTAAACCTTGCACTCAGACAACGCGTGCTCCAGTGCCTTCTTCGAAGTCTCTTCTCTGGCAGCGAAGGCAGCGTGCTGGGTAGCAAGTTGTTGCTTCAGCTCTTGGATCTCGATGGTACGGCCACAGGACACATCCTCAACCTTTGAGAGTCGAGTCTTCAAAGATTCGAGTTCGTGACTCTGTGCCTCACATCGATCCTTCAGCCCTTTGATCTCCAGCTTCCCCTCCCGAAGTTCCTTAATCTTGGTTTTGAGAGAAGCTTTCTTCGAAGTCAGGAGATCTCTTAGCTCATCTCTCTCCGCGGTCAACTGATTTATTTCATCTACAGCTTCTTTTGCTCCCGCCCTCATGGAGAGTTTGGTTGCAACATTCATAAGTGCTGAATTCTGCAAAAGAACAAAAGAGTTGAATTATTCTGAAGAAAGATACGATTCAAATGATCGATCAAGCAGATGCACCTACCACCAGGTTAATTCTATCAAAAGCTTCATCCAAAGTGGCACTCGGAAGGTTGATGAGTTTTCTGATCGCAGCAGTGGGGCGGTTGATATCAACGTCACCCAAGTTTTTTATTGTCGGAGTCAATCCAGCAGGCGCACCTGCAATCAAAAGGGAATCAAAGTGTTAGATTATTTTCGAACTTCAGAAACAAGACATTCAAAACAAGTTAAGTTCAATTACCTGATGTTTCGACCCTCGGCTCTTTGCCCTTCCGACGATCAGAGCCACTCCGAGGAGCCGATTTCTCCTGAATCGTGGTTGGCACTGGTTGAGGTTGAGGAGCCCCATCGCCCACTCTACTTCCCCTCTCCAAATTAACAGGAGGGGAAGCATTCCCGGGAGGTGAGGCTCTCTTTTCTTGCGACCCGCCTGGCTGAATGAGCCCGGCCACCATTGCTTCCACCTCGTTCAGCAGAGAGCGAGATGGGGGTGGGGGTTGCTCAACCTCCACACCCCCACTCGTCGTTGCTCCTTCGAGACGGAGTACTTCTGGTGCAATTTGATCGAGGGGGGTGGGGTTGCTTCCAACCCCACCACTTTTCGACACCTTTATTTTGAAACGCAATGGCCTTTTCAACTCTTCAAATTTGTAGGTGGGAACCACCTTTTTGCCGTCGCCCTCTGTGTCGAGAATTTCCTCCATCTGACGGGCTTTAACCTCGTCAATGGGAATAGGGATCGAATCCTCCCCCGTTGCACCACCAGTGGGGGTGGGAGGAATTTCTTCCTCACCACCCCCATTCTCATCATCCCCACTGGAGGGGGTAGAAGACGGATCGTCCTCGTCGTCCCCGTCCTCATCTTCGCCACTGCCACTGTTGTCGTGGCTGGCATTCTCAGTTTCTTCTTCTTCATTCTTCTTTTCTTCTTCTTCATCTTCTTTCTTCTTGTCTTGGTCTTCATCTTCCTTAGGCTTGACGAGAGTTTTTCGCTTCTTCTTCACTGGGCCTCTTTGGAGCACCAGTTTCTCGTCCATGGTAGGTAACCGGCGCCTCGCAGTGTAGATTTTCTTCTCGGCCCGAACCTTCCGGATGACCTTGCCTGACTGAGGGTCCTCCTCGTAGTCAGAGTATAGGACCTCGTTGTCCTCGTACCTGTCCTTTGACCTGTGGAGGAGATTGGCCTTGCCATATCTCACAGGACAGTTAGAAAACTGTTTCCACGACCTGGTTCCACAGGTTAGTTCGAGGAACAAGTTATCTATGGCTCCCGCCCTCTCAGAATTCCAGGCGAAGATGCCTCCAGCGCTGTACATTTTCACCGCCTCGTGCACGCTGTCTCGGGGGGTGTCGGGCACTGACATGGACGTCCAGGCGCCAGATACAGAAATTGGCCAGTCAGTATACAACTTGTCCGAAGGGACCGTATCGGTGAGCGGCCGCAGGGGAGATACTCCAGTCAAATTATAGAAAGGGCTGTCCTTCCTGTAATTCCATCGATAATGAAAAAAGAAGTATCCGAGCTCAATCCTGGCAGGTTCACCTTCCGGGATGCTGGAGTAACAGGCCCTCAAGTCCTCTTGAAAATCTGATTCCACCCGGCAGAACGCATAGATGATTCGCCAGGCATTCCCTGTGACTTGCCCCGGGCAAAGGCCAGATGTATTCAGTAGTCTTGCAGCGAAGGGTGGCAGAGGCAGACGTAGGCTGCAGTTCATTTGGCCGATGGTCACGATGGTTCCCATGACCTTCTCGTTGCTGGCAAAATTGGTGAAGACGGTCTTCTTGTCGATGCCGAAAGCCGTCTGGATGCTAGGGAGTGAAGGCTGCGCTCCCTTCCCTTCAGTGAAGTAAGAGAGAAGTGCTTGCCACTTCTTCCTCTTTGTATCTGTGAACTCACCACCCACATTGTACATGTACTCCGTCTCGTCTGTCAGGGGCATAAGAGGACCCAGAACAAACTTCACTTTGGGGATGAATTCCGGCCTTGATGGCGCTGAGGCAAAACCTACCCCTTGGTGCCTCTTGCCCAGTTGGCCAAGTTCAGCTAGAGCAGCCTTGCCTTTGCCGCGGCCCCTCGGAGGAGATTGAACCTCGACAATTTCCTTCCCCTTTCTCTTCGAGGGAGCTGTACCAGACTTCTTCGAGCTGCCAGATGAAGCCATTTGACCGATCGAACGAGAACAAGAACAAGAGCAGAAATCAAGAGAGCAAGGGTCTGGACTTCGAAAAATTTTGGAAGCGTGAGGCAAAATGACAGCCGGTGAAAGCTTTTGTACCCAGGGTAAAACAGGTGCGCAAATCGAGAAGACACGTGTCTTCACCATATCAAATCGCGTGTTTTTGTAGGTACACGTGGCATCCATCCGTAGCAAGCGCAAAACCAGGCGAACAGTCGCGACCAGGCGAAACGTCGGACCTACCGGTCCGCATGAACCAACGGTCTAATCAAGCCACCGGTCTAGGTAAACCGGACCGCCGGTTCAAAGCAACCATCAAGCCAACCAAGGATTCAAAACAAGAAGAATCAAGCTCCATCAATGTTCAAAACTCTGCCAAAATATCGAAGAACAAAGCAGCAAACTTTCTCTGAAGGGCAGGTTCGAAATTTTACCTTGACCGGATATTTTTCACCGATCGGACAAACATGTCCGATAGGCAAAAGTTATCTGATCGGTCAAATTTCTACTGGATCTGGCAAAAAACCAAGGTTTTTTGCCGATCACTCGAACCTTGACCGGATATTTTTCACCGATCGGACAAACATGTCCGATCGGCGAAAGTTATCTGATCGGTCAAATTTCTACTGGATCTGGCAAAAAACCAAGGTTTTTTGCCGATCACTCGAACCTTGACCGGATATTTTTCACCGATCGGACAAACATGTCCGATCGGCGAAAGTTATATGATCGGTCAAATTTCTACTGGATCTGGCAAAAAACCAAGGTTTTTTGCCGATCACTCGAACCTTGACCGGATATTTTTCACCGATCGGACAAACATGTCCGATCGGCGAAAGTTATCTGATCGGTCAAATTTCTACTGGATCTGGCAAAAAACCAAGGTTTTTTGCCGATCACTCGAACCTTGACCGGATATTTTTCACCGATCGGACAAACATGTCCGATCGGCGAAAGTTATCTGATCGGTCAAATTTCTACTGGATCTGGCAAAAAACCAAGGTTTTTTGCCGATCACTCGAACCTTGACCGGATATTTTTCACCGATCGGACAAACATGTCCGATCGGCGAAAGTTATCTGATCGGTCAAATTTCTACTGGATCTGGCAAAAAACCAAGGGTTTTTGCCGATCACTCGAACCTTGACCGGATATTTTTCACCGATCGGACAAACATGTCCGATCGGCGAAAGTTATCTGATCGGTCAAATTTCTACTAGATCTGGCAAAAAACCAAGGTTTTTTGCCGATCACTCGAACCTTGACCGGATATTTTTCACCGATCGGACAAACATGTCTGATCGGCGAAAGTTATCTGATCGGTCAAATTTCTACTGGATCTGGCAAAAAACCAAGGTTTTTTGCCGATCACTCGAACCTTGACCGGATATTTTTCACCGATCGGACAAACATGTCCGATCGGCGAAAGTTATTTGATCGGTCAAATTTACTACTGGATCGGTCAAAAAACCCTGTTTTTTGACCGATCACTCGATTCTTGACCGGTTGAATTTTGCCCGATCGGTCAAAATTTGACCGATCAATCAAAAGTGACCGATCGGTCAAAATTTAACCGATCGGCCAAATTTCAGCTGATCGGTCAAAAATACTACTGAATCGGTCAAAAAACCCTGTTTTTTGACCGATCACCCGATTCTTGACCGGTTGAATTTTGACCGATCGGTCAAAATTTGACCGATCGGTCAAAATTTGACCGATCGGTCAAATTTGACCGATCGGTCCAAATTGACCGATCAGTCACTTTTTTCTCTAACATGCGGCAAGTTTCTTCGTGTCCGTTTTTCTAAACAGGAAGTTGCTATTTTTTGCACCAAGTCCAAGCCAGCTAGAATGCACTCTAGCTAACTTGGAGGGGGTAACTGTGGGTGCAAATTTTGGCATAAATCTACCACGGGACCCACCAGCCCTGCCTGGTGGGCCCACGAGGACTACAGCGGGACCCACCGGCCCTGCCTGGTGGGCCCACGAGGGCTACAGCGGGACCCACCGGCCCTACCTGGTGGGCCCACGAGGACTACAGCGGGACCCACCGGCCCTGCCTGGTGGACCCACGAGGACTACAACGGGACCCACCAGCCCTGCCTGGTGGACCCCCGAAGACAACCGCAGGGCCCACAACTTTACCTGGAGAATCCCCAGATACTACAGCGGAAACCGCCATTCGCCACCCGGAGTGCCTATAAATAGCAGAGCCTTCGAATGTAAAAGGGATCCAGATCCACAAATCTGATTTCCACTCTGAGATCTGACTTTCAGAACCAGAGCTCTGGGATTTCACACTTCCGATCTACCATCTCCCTTTGATCTTCTTTCAGAAAGATCAGTGTTTACAGTGATACTCGGCCTGTCGAGATCACTTCAACATAAGTGTTAGTGAATTCGGGTTGCACCCTATAGCACGGAGACGTAGGCTTCGGCTGAACTCCGAGATCACTTCTCGTGTCAAACTCTCTCTGATTGCATCTCTCTGTTTACAAATCAAAAGCTTCAACTTCGATCAACAGATCGACCAACGATCTTCGACGTCAACACGAACATTCAATTGACTGGTGCTGCGAGAGTCTTCGGGTCAGCACGAAGATTTTCCCCCACAGCGAGCAGTTCGTTGTTGTCGATCTCCTCTGACGCAAGCCTCCTTTCAGTGGGCAGCTCGGCCTCGATGGGTAGCACCGCTTCACACCCGTAAGTTAGGCTGAAAGGTGATTCGTTGGTCGAGCGACGTGGAGTGGTGCGATAAGCCCATAGCACGCCGTCAAGCTCCTGCTCCCACAGTCCTTTCTTTCCTTCCAACCTTTTCTTGAGGTTGTCTAGGATTACACGGTTCGTAGCTTCAGCCTGCCCGTTGCTTTGAGGGTACCTTAGGGACGAGAACCTCAGGTCGATCCCATATTCAACACAAAAGCTTTTGATCAAGCGATTGTCGAACTGGCGACCATTGTCGGTGATTAGCACTTGGGGCAGCCCGAAACGGCAGAAGATATTCTTCCATAGGAAGTCCTTCACTTGCCTTTCGCCTATCTTAGCTAGCGGGACCGCTTCCACCCATTTGGTGAAATAGTCCGTAGCTACTAAGATGAACTTCTTTTGCCGGGCTGACACAGGGAAAGGTCCCACAATGTCTAACCCCCATTGCTGGAAAGGCCAGGGGCTCGCCAGAGGATGCAGTTCTTCTGCGGGTATATGATTCGTGGTGGCGTGCTTTTGGCATTGGACGCACCTCTGGGCGACCTTCAATGCGTCTTGCTCCAGAGTGGGCCACCAGTACCCTTGCCTCTGTACTTTCGTAGCTAGAGACCGCCCACCAGCGTGGTTTCCCGTCTCGCCAGAATGAATGCAATTCAAAACTTCTTCGGTCTCCGGGCTCTCGATACAACGAAGATTTGGCCCGCCGAAAGATCTTCGAAAAAGGCGATCCCAGCGAATGAGATAGCGACCAGCGCATTTCTCCACTCGACGGGCTTCCTCTTTACCCTCTGGAAGCTCGCCCTTCTGAAGAAATCGAAGAATGGGAGCGGTCCACCCGCCGGGAGATACGTCGGCAGAAACTTGGTTAACAGCGGGCTCCGTTAGCTGGAGCCGAGACTGAGTTTGTACCTCAATGAGAATCTGGCGAGCTTCGGACGTTCCCAGCAGGGAGGCGGCGTTTGCCAAAGCATCAGCTCGCCTATTATCGGCCAGTGGAATTTGCTCGAAGGTGATCTTCTCAAATTCCGCGACCTTGCCTTTCACCAGATCCACGTAGCCCGCCATTCTTGCATCCCGAGAGGTGTACTCCCCATTGATTTGGCAAATAACTAGCTGGGAATCACTAAAGACATTCAAGCATTTGGCGCCTACCTCGTGAGCGAGCTCCAGGCCAGCCAGCAGCGCCTCATATTCTGCTTCATTGTTGGTAGCCACGAAATCCAGCCAGACTGATTTCTCAAGTAGTGCCTCTTGAGCGATCAGTGCGACCCCGATCCCAGCCCCCAAAGCATTGGAGGATCCATCGACGAATAATTCCCAGCCCGCCTCCTCTGAATGCTTAGCAGGAGGAAGCTCGCCTTGATCGCTCAAGAACCTCGCCTTCCCAGGGTGTGCCTCAGTTGGCTCATCCTCCTGGTACAGGACTGGTTCCTCTATGGGGAAGTCCGCCAAGAAATCGGCGAGAGCCTGCCCTTTGACAGCAACTCGAGGGACATACTCCAAGCCATAGGCGGCGAGCTCGGCGGACCATCGATAGAGCCTGCCGGCTACCGAGGGTCTGGAGAGCGCGCTCTTAAGGGGGTGCTCGGTGATGACCTTGACGGTGTGCGCCGAGAAGTAGGGGTGAAGCTTTCTCGCGGTAAGGACCAAGGCCAATGCGACCTTCTCGATTGGTCGATACCGGAGCTCGACGGGAAGTATTGTGTGGCTTACAAAGTAAACAGGCCGCTCCACCTTTGCTTCTTCTACCACAAGGACCCCGCTTACCGCGTTTTCTGTGACCGTGAGATACACGCTGAGCTCGGCGCCATCTTTTGGTGCCGCTAGGATTGGCGGGCTCGCCAGATAGTCCTTGATCTTCTGAAAGGCGTGGTCGCACTTCTCATCCCAACAAATGCTCGCTCCTTTTCGCAGCAGCTCGAAAAGAGGTCGGCAATTGTCTGAGGATTTAGATATAAACCGATTGAGCGAGGCGATTCGCCCGCTCAATCTCTGGACTTCCTGCTGGGTTCTTGGTGCGGTCATTTCGACAAGCGCTCAGATTTGCCCAGGGTCGGCCTCGATCCCCCTGTGGGTGACCAGGTACCCGAGGAATTTCCCCGAAGTCACCCCAAATGCGCACTTCGCCGGGTTCAGCCTCATTCAGTACTTTCTCAGTATTTCGAAGGTTTCGCGGAGGTCGGCGACATGCCCTCCTCGCTCTCGACTCTTTACCAGAAGGTCATCAACATAAACCTCAACATTTCTGCCGATCTGATTTTTAAACATCTGAGTGACTAACCTTTGGTAGGTCGCTCCAGCGTTCTTAAGTCCGAAAGGCATCACTCGGTAGCAGTATAGCTTCTGGTAGCTCCCTCCAGAGTAGAAGGCGGTCTTCTCCTGATCTTCGGGATGGAGGGGTATCTGGTTATACCCTGAGTATCCATCCATGAAAGATAGAGCCCGGAATCCGACAGCTGCGTCGACCAGTGCGCCTATCCGCGGAA
The DNA here is from genome assembly GCA_947650365.1 of Chamaelirium japonicum. Classification (NCBI taxonomy): domain Eukaryota; kingdom Viridiplantae; phylum Streptophyta; class Magnoliopsida; order Liliales; family Melanthiaceae; genus Chamaelirium; species Chamaelirium japonicum. The sequence continues at coordinate 38,359,877 of OX393560.1, read as the reverse complement.
GAGGAAAACCGTCCTTCGGGCATGCCTTATTGAGGTCGGAGAAGTCAATGCATACTCTGACCGCTCCGCTCTTCTTGGGCACCGCCACGATATTGGAGATCCACTCGGGGAAGTGCGCCTCGCATATGAAACCAGCTCGCTCTAGCTTGTCTATCTCCGCCGCCACCGCGGTGGACTTTGCAGCAGGTATGTGCCGAGCTTTCTGCTTGACCGGCGGGAACTCCTTCATGGTGTGCAGACGATGACAGGCGACCTCCGGGTCAATCCCTGGCATGTCCGCGAAGCTCCAGGCGAATACGTCGCGGTATTCCCTGAGCAAGTTGGTTATGGCTAGGACCTCGCCCTTGGTTAACGAGGTCCCGAGACTAACAATTCTTGGCCCTTCTTCGCCGCTAATGTCGACCTCTTAAAGTGGTTCGGCAACTGGAAAACTTCTTTTCTTGGGGGTTGTCAGGCGACCTTCCTCCAACTTAAGATCCACACCGCTCCCACCCGAGGATGGAGTAGGGGACTTAGGCGAGGAGGCCCCCAGCGGTCTCCTCATGAGCTCGCTCTAATCGGGCGGTAATTGCTAGGAGGGTGCGGGCCTTTTGGCCTCGGCGACCTCCATGTCCATGAGGTGAGGAACATCCTGTTCGCATCTGGTTGCGGTTACCTGATCTCCCCGAATAACTACGACCCCGCTCGCGGTTGGGAATTTGAGGGCCTGATGGTTGGGTGAAGATACCGCCTTCATCTGCCTTAGCCAAGGCCGCCCAAGGATGGCGTTAAACGCGGAACTTTCGTCCACTACCGCGAAGCGGACTTGGCGAGCCTCCGGGCCCGCGGTCACCGTAAGGGTTATCTCTCCTGCCACTTTGGCTACCTCGCCGGTGAATCCCCTGAGGGAGCTCATCGAGGGAGACAGGTCGGCAAGCCTCAATCCCATTCGCAGGTAGGCCGACAGAAAAAGGATGTCAACGACGCTCCCCGAATCAACCAGAGCTCGCCTCACCTCGATGTTAGCCATCATCAGGCGTATGACGAGGGGGTCATTGTGGGGCGCGACGACCCCAGTCATGTCGTCTTCCGAAAACCATAGAAAATCGCGAGCTTCCACCCTCGGTGCTCGAAGTAAAGTAGGAGTTAGCGAGACGGAAAATATCTTCTGTGCCCGCTCCATCTCCCTTACTCGCCGGCGGGCTTCGTTACTTGATCTCGGGCCGCTCAGCCGCCCGCTAATGGTGTGACAGATCGCCGGTCCTCCCGGGGGAGGCGGAGGTAGGGCGGGCTCCGTGAGTCCTGGGCGATCTCCCTCCCGAGGGGCTCATTTTGGAATCACCTCGAACCTCCTCGGGGGCGAGATGAATTGGTTTAAGTGCCCCAAGGCGACCAAATCCTCCAGGTGGTTCTTCAGAGCCCGGCATCTGTTAGTGTGATGCCCAGGGCTTCGATGAAAAGCGCACCGCCGCGAGTTGTCGGTAGAGCCAGGCTCTCCGACCTGTAGGGGTGGCGGGTACTGGAAGAAAGGCTCATTCCGAATCTGGTGGAAGATTTGTCCCGGCGAGTGGGTCAGCACGGTGAAGTCCCGCTCCCCAGGTCCCGGAGGCAGGCGCCAGTTCGCCGGCCTTCCAGCGACCGCCGCGGGGGCTTCAGCGGGCTATACTGCAGGAGCTGCGGACGGTCCGGGCAAAGGTACCGTAAGTGGCACCTCCCTCCTCTCCACGGCTTTAACGACAAGAGGTCGCAGAGCCGGAGAAGGTCGCTGCTCCACTGCCTTTCCCTTCCGATCTAGCACCGCATCTTCGAGCTTGATGTGTTGCTGGACCAGGGCAAATAGTTCAACCATTGTCGGGGGTCCTTGATCACTAAGGCGTCATGAAGCTTGCCCCCCTCGGGGAGGGCGCTTCTGAAAGCACTCACTACGGTACGATCCTGGCCCGCCGTGTCTTCCAGAGCGAGGTAGGCGCTTTGGAATCGCGTTGCGAAGCACCGGAGCGTTTCGCGAGCTCCCATGGCTAAAGTAAACAGAGACTCGATCCTCTTCGGGGGCTGCCTATTGCAGCGATACTGCTCCAGTAATAGCCTAGAGAGAGTTGGAAAGTCGGGAATCACGCCGGACGGCAACTTATGGAACCAATTCAACGCCGATCCGGTCAGACTGCTCGGGAACGCTCGGCACAGGACGTGGTCCTGGTCCCGGAAAAATAGAAGCTTTCTGTAGGCCAATAGATGGTCAACGGGATCTTGCGACCCGTCGAACAAAACAAACTTCGGGGGGGTCCAATGGTGCGGAAAACCCCCTTGGTGGATCTCGCTGGTGAAGGGCGAGCTTCCTCCGTGGGCGGCGAGATCCTCCAGTAAATCCACGGGCGCACTAGATCGCTGCCAGTGCCCGGGGAGAAATCCCAAAGGCGGCTGCGCAGGTCCTAGGCGGCCGTGTGCACTCCCTCTAGGGAGGTCCAGATCCACCCCGCGGCGGCCCTCAGGGGCCACCGATCGGCGGCCTCCTGGCTGCTCGCCCGCGGATCCCTTCAGCGTGGCGGTTGGTCTATGGGAGGCCGTCGCCTCTCGAGGTTCGGAAGGTATAGCCACCGCGGGCTCTTTCCCTCGTCGCCGATGGCGCGGGTCGCGATCCCTCTCTTGAGACCTTGCCTCCGACCCGTCAGAGTCGACGCTCCGGCTACGGCGGCGAGGGATGGTCGCGCGCGAGTTCGCCTGGTTGCTAGACCGCTGGGTTACAAGCTTCTGTAACCTTGTGAGTGGGGTCTCCTTCGCTCCACGCACGGCCGTCCTCTCAACCGGGGGTTCCGGGCGGGAAGTTCGCCGCGCTGGTACGGCCGTGGGTAGATGCGACGAGACGGGACGTCGCGCGGGGGATGCGGGCCTCGATGGTCCCGATCGCCGGCTCACCGCCGGGGCCTGACGCAAGCGCGTCAACTCCTCCATTATTGCCCGCTGGGTGGCCAACATCTCCAACAGGAGCTGGTCACTGAGCGGGACAAGGAGCTGGGGAGTCTCAGCGGGGGGTTCGCTGTGTACAGACCCCATACGGGCCCTCGTCCGCCTGCGTCCCCTTGTCACCGGAGCCATCTTTGGGTTTACGAGAGCCGACGGCGTTCAACCGTGCGGTCGTGGGCGTTCTCGCAGGAACCAGTCGAAGATCCCACAGACGGCGCCAAATATTGGGGGATATTTTCGCTGGTCCTTGCGAGCCACCTACAAGACAAAGAAAAGAGAACGTGAGAACGGCTGGCTCCCTTAGGAGCGCAGACCCTCCGACGCTCAAGTCAGTTCCGGTAGCACAACGGCGAGCTATTGTATACCAAAGTGGTCGGGAAATGGGATTCGAACCTGTATTATGGAGCCTGGGGGTGAGCATTTATAGCAATAGGCGGCCTACCGTGGCCCGACACGTGGAGATTCTTCCAGAGCCTTCTAGAACCCCACGATCTAGCTCGCGTGGGTCTGACAGTCCTTGGTACTCGCGCCCTGACATTCTGTCGTCAAGCCTGCCAGGCGGTTTGAGTGGGGGAGAGCATCTTTCTTGTCGCGGCCAGGTGGCTATTCTGGAATGTTCACGTCTGGGCGATCTCAGGGAGGAAGCAAAAGGCAAGCTCGCCTGGCACTGCTCCGTCCTTCCGTCCATATCTATCAAGAGTTGGACCTCGTGGGAGCAACCTCTTCGATAAACAGGGGTCGGGGCGAGCTTGGGCGAGCTCTGGAGCGAGCTAAGCGATCTCCTGAACGAGATTGGCGAGCTCCCGAGAGAGCCTAGGCGAGCTCCTGAATGAGCTTGGGCGAGCTCTTTCGCGTTCTTTGTCAAAGCCATTTTCCGAATTTGGGCGAGCTCCTGCGGAGTCTGGGAGGGGCGAGCTGCACTCAGATACAAGGTGTCCATCCAGCTCCATTCAGGGGCGAGCTCCTTTCGGGCTGAGAGGGCAAGCTCCTGAGCGAACTTAGGCGAGCTCCTGGTAGAGCCTAGGCGAGCTCCTGATCGAGTTTGGCGAGTTCTTTGCCTTGGGCTCCTTCAGCCCAATGTCGATCTCGCTCCCTGCCAAGATGATCTGGTGAACACGGGGGAGAGGACGAACTCCTGTGCGAGTTTTAGCTACCCCCAACACGATCCATTCTAATTCATTCGCACAATCTATTCTAATTCATTCGTACGATCCATTCTAATTCATTCACACGATCCATTCTAATTCATTCATACGATCCATTCTATTTCATTCGTACGATCCATTCTTACTTATTCGTACGATCCATTCTAATTCATTTGCACGAAGGTATCCATTCTAATTCATTCGTACTATCCATTCTAATTCCTTCGTACGATCCATTCTAATTCATTCGTACGATCCATTCTAATTCATTCGTACGATCCATTCTAATTCATTCGCACGATCCATTCTAATTCATTCATACGATCCATTCTATTTCATTCGTATGATCCATTCTAATTCATTCGTACGGTATGATTCATTCTAATTCATTCGTACGATTCATTCTAATTCAATCCATTCTAATTCATTCGTACGATCGTACGAATGAAATAGAATGGATCGTACGAATGAATTAGAATGGATCATATGAATGAATTAGAATGGATCGTGCGAATGAATTAGAATGGATCGTACGAATGAAATAGAATGGATTCGCACGAATGTATCCATTCTAATTCATTCGTACGATCCATTCTATCTCATTCGTACAATCCATTCTATTTCATTCGTACGATCCATTCTATTTCATTCGTACGATCCATTCTAATTCATTCATACGATCCATTCTAATTTATTCGCACGAACCATTCTAATTCATTCATACGATCCATTCTAATTCATTCATATGATCCATTCTAATTCATTCGCACGATCCATTCTAATTCATTCGTACGATCCATTCTAATTCATTCGCACGATCCATTCTAATTCATTCGCACGATCCATTCTAATTCATTCATACGATCCATTCTAATTCATTCGTACGAATGAATTAGAATAGATCGTACGAATGAATTAGAATGGATACGAATGGATCGTACGAATGAGTAAGAATGGATCGTACGAATGAAATAGAATGGATTGTACGAATGAATTAGAATGGATCATACGAATGAATTAGAATGGATTCATTCGTGCGAATGAATTAGAATGGATCGTACGAATAAGTAGAATGGATCGTGCGAATGAATTAGAATGGATCGTACGAATGAAATAGAATGGATTGTACGAATGAGATAGAATGGATTGTACGAATGAATTAGAATGGATACATTCATGCGAATGAATTAGAATGGATCATACGAATGAATTAGAATGGATTCATTCGTGCGAATGAATTAGAATGGATCGTACGAATGAGTAAGAATGGATCGTACGAATGAATTTGAATGGATTGAATTAGAATGAATCGTACGAATGAATTAGAATGGATCGTACGAATGAATTAGAATGGATCGTACGAATGAATTAGAATGGATTGAATTAGAATGAATCGTACGAATGAATTAGAATGAATCATACCGTACGAATGAATTAGAATGGATCATACGAAGGAATTAGAATGGATCGTACGAATGAATTAGAATGGATCGTACGAAGGAATTAGAATGGATCGTACGAAGGAATTAGAATGGATAGTACGAATGAATTAGAATGGATACCTTCGTGCAAATGAATTAGAATGGATCGTACGAATGAGTAAGAATGGATCGTACGAATGAAATAGAATGAATCGTACGAATGAATTAGAATAGATTGTGCGAATGGATTAGAATGGATCATACGATTGAGTAAGAAAGGATTGTACGAATGAATTAGAATGGATTGTACGAATAAATTAGAATGGATCGTACGAATGAATTAGAATAGATTGTACGAATGAATTAGAATGGATCGTACGAATGAGTAAGAATGGATCGTACGAATGAATTAGAATGGATTGAATTAGAATGGATTGTACGAATGAATTAGAATGGATTGTACGAATGAAATAGAATGGATCGTATGAATGAATTAGAATGGATCGTGTGAATGAATTAGAATGGATCGTACGAATGAAATAGAATGGATTCGCACGAATGAATTAGAATGGATCGTTCGAATGAATTAGAATAGATTGTGCGAATGAATTAGAATGGATCGTACGAATGAATTAGAAAGGATATATTCGTGTGAATGAATTAGAATAGATCGTATGAATGAATTAGATTGGATCGTATTAATGAATTAGAATGGATTGTGCGAATGAATTAGAATGGATCGTATGAATGAATTAGAATGGATACATTCGTGCGAATGAATTAGAATGGATCGTATGAATGAAGTAGAATCGATCGTACGAATGAAATAGAATGGATTGTACGAATGAGATAGAATGGATCTTGTACGAATGAGATAGAATGGATCGTACGAATGAATTAGATTGGATCGTGCGAATGAATTAGAATGGATCGTACGAATGAATTAGAATGGATCGAACGAATGAATTAGAATAGATACATTCGTACGAATGAATTAGAATGGATCGTACGAATGAATTAGAATGGATCGTACGAATGAATTAGAATGGATCGTACGAATGACTTAGAATGGATCGTTCGAATGAATTAGAATAGATTGTGCGAATGAATTAGAATGGATCGTACGAATGAATTAGAATGGATACATTCGTGCGAATGAATTAGAATGGATCATACGAATGAATTAGAATGGATTGTGCGAATGAATAAGAATGGATCGTACGAATGAATTAGAATGGATCGTACGAATGAATTAGAATGGATCGTACGAATGAATTAGAATGGATCGTATGAATGAATTAGAATGGATTGAATCAGAATGAATCGTACGAATGAATTAGCATTGATCGTGCTAATGAATTAGAATGGAACGTACGAATGAATTAGAATGGATCCTAGAATGGATCGTATGAATGAATTAGAATGGATCGTATGAATGAATTAGAATGGATTGTGCGAATGAATTAGAATGGATCGTACGAATGAATTAGAATAGATTGTGCGAATGAATTAGAATGGATCGTACGAATGAATTAGAATGGATCGTATGCATGAATTAGAATGGATCGTGCGAATGAATTATAATGGATCATACGAAGGAATTAGAATGGATCGTATGAATGAATTAGAATGGATCGTGCGAATGAATTAGAATGGATCGTACGAATGAAATAGAATGGATTCGCACGAATGTATCCATTCTAATTCATTCGTACGATCCATTCTAATTCATTCGTACAATCCATTCTAATTCATTCGTACAATCCATTCTAATTCATTCGCACGATCCATTCTAATTCATACGATCCATTCTAATTCATTCGTACGATCCATTCTAATTCAATCCATTCTAATTCATTCGTACGATCCATTCTTACTCGCACAACCTATTCTAATTCATTCGTACGATCCATTCTAATTCATTCATACGATCCATTCGTATCCATTCTAATTCATTCGTACGATCTATTCTAATTCATTCGTACGATCCATTCTAATTCATTAATACGATCCATTCTAATTTATTCATACGATCCATTCTAATTCATTCGTACGATCCATTCTTACTCATTCGCACGATCCATTCTAATTCATTCGTACGATCCAATCTAGAATGGATTGTATGAATGAATTAGAATGTATCGTGCGAATGAATTAGAATGGATCGAACGAATGAATTAGAATGGATACATTCGTGCGAAAGAATTAGAATAGATCGTATGAATGAATTAGAATGGATCGTGCGAATGAATTAGAATGGATCGTACGAATGAAATAGAATGGATTGTACGAATGAGATAGAATGGATCGTACGAATGAATTAGAATGGATACATTCATGCGAATGAATTAGAATGGATCGTATGAATGAATTAGACAAGATACATTCGTACAAATGAATTAGGATGGATCGTATGAATGAATTAGAGTGGATACATTCGTACGAATGAATTAGAATAGATTGTGCGAATGAATTAGAATGGATCGTACGAATGAATTAGAATCGATCGTGCGAATTAATTAGAATGGATCGTATTAATGAATTAGAATGGATCGTGCGAATGAATTAGAATGGATCGTACGAATGAGTAAGAATGGATCGTGCGAATGAATTAGAATGGATTGTACGAATGAATTAGAATGGATCGTACGAATGAATTAGAATGGATACATTCGTGCGAATCCATTCTATTTCATTCGTACGATCCATTCTAATTCATTCGCACGATCCATTCTAATTCATTCATACGATCCATTCTAATTCATTTGTACGATCCATTCTAATTCATTCGTACGATCCATTCTAATTCATTCACACAATCTATTCTAATTCATTCGTACGATCCTTTCTAATTCATTCGCACGATCCATTCTAATTCATTCATACGATCCATTCTATTTCATTCGTACGATCCATTCCTACTCATTCGTACGATCCATTCCAATTCATTTGCACGAAGGTATCCATTCTAATTCATTAGTATGATCCATTCTAATTCATTCGCATGAATGTATCCATTCTAATTCATTCGTACGATCCATTCTATCTCATTCGTACAATCCATTCTATTTCTTTCGTACGATCCATTCTAATTCATTCGCACGATCCATTCTACTCATTCGTACGATCCATTCTAATTCATTCGCACGAATGAATCCATTCTAATTCATTCGTATGATCCATTCTAATTCATTCGTACAATCCATTCTATTTCATTCGTACGATCCATTCTTACTCATTCGTACGATCCATTCGTATCCATTCTAATTCATTCGTACGATCCATTCTAATTCATTCGCACAATCTATTCTAATTCATTCGTACGATCCATTCTATTTCATTCGTACGATCCATTCTAATTCATTCGCACGATCTATTCTAATTCATTCGTACGATCCATTGTACTCATTCGTATGATCCATTCTAATTCATTCGCACGAATGAATCCATTCTAATTCATTCGTATGATCCATTCTAATTCATTCGTACAATCCATTCTATTTCATTCGTACGATCCATTCTTACTCATTCGTATGATCCATTCGTATCCATTCTAATTCATTCGTACGATCCATTCTAATTCATTCGCACAATCTATTCTAATTCATTCGTACGATCCATTCTAATTCATTCGCACGGTATAATTAGAATGGATCGTACGAATGAATTAGAATGGATACATTCATGCTAATGAATTAGAATGGATCATACGAATGAATTAGAATAGATTCATTCATGCGAATGAATTAGAATGGATCGTACGAATGAGTAAGAATGGAATTAGAATGGATAGTACGAATGAATTAGAATGGATACCTTCGTGCAAATGAATTAGAATGGATCGTATGAATGTATCCATTCTAATTCATTCGTACGATCCATTCTAATTCATTCTAATTCACCATTCTATTTCATTCGTACGATCCATTCTAATTCATTGGATCGTACGAATGAATTAGAATGGATCGTATGAATGAATTAGAATGGATCGTGCGAATGAATTAGAATGGATCGTACGAATGAAATAGAATGGATCGTACGAATGAATTAGAATAGATTATGCGAATGGATTAGAATGGATCATACGATTGAGTAAGAAAGGATTGTACGAATGAATTAGAATGGATTATACGAATAAATTAGAATGGATCGTACGAATGAATTAGAATAGATTGTATGAAGGAATTAGAATAGATTGTGCGAATGAATTAGAATGGATCGTACGAATGAATTGGAATGGATACATTCGTGCGAATGAATTAGAATGGATCGTATGAATGAATTAGAGTGGATACATTCGTACAAATGAATTAGGATGGATCGTATGAATGAATTAGAGTGGATACATTCGTACGAATGAACTAGAATAGATTGTGCGAATGAATTAGAATGGATCGTACGAATGAATAAGAATGGATACATTCATGCGAATGAATTAGAATGGATCGTGCGAATGAATTAGAATGGATCGTGCGAATGAATTAGAATGGATCGTACGAATGAATTAGAATGGATCGTATGAATGAATTAGATTGGATCGTATTAATGAATTAGAATGGATCATGCGAATGAATTAGAATGGATCGTACGAATGAATTAGAATGGATCGTACGAATGACTTAGAATGGATCGTTCGAATGAATTAGAATAGATTATGCGAATGAATTAGAATGGATCGTATGAATGAATTAGAAAGGATACATTCGTGCGAATGAATTAGAATGGATCGTATGAGTGTGAATGAATTAGAATGGATCGTGCGAATGAATTAGAATGGATCGTACGAATGAAATAGAATGGATTCACACGAATGTATCCATTCTAATTCAATGGATCGTGCGAATGAATTAGAATGGATCGTACGAATGAATTAGAATGGATCGTACGAAGGAATTAGAATGGATCGTACGAATGAATTAGAATGGATCGTACGAATGAATTAGAATAGATTGTGCGAATGAATTAGAATGGATCGTACGAATGAATTAGAATGGATCGTATGAGTGTGAATGAATTAGAATGGATCGTGCGAATGAATTAGAATGGATCGTATTAATGAATTAGAATAGATCGTGCGAATGAATTAGAATGGATCGTGCGAATGAATTAGAATGGATCGTATGAATGAATTAGAATGGATCGTGCGAATGAATTAGAATGGATCGTACGAATGAAATAGAATGGATTCGCACGAATGTATCCATTCTAATTCATTCGTACGATCCATTCTAATTCATTCGCACGATCCATTCTAATTCATTCGCACGAATGTATCCATTCTAATTCATTCGTATGATCCATTCTAATTCATTCAAACGAATGAATTAGAATGGATACATTCGTGCGAATGAATTAGAATGGATCGTACGAAGGAATTAGAATGGATAGTACAAATGAATTGGAATGTATACATTCGTGCGAATCTATTCTATTTCATTCGTACGATCCATTATAATTCATCCGTACGGTATGATTAGATCCATTCTAATTCATTCGCACAATCCATTCTAATTCATTCGCACGAATGAATTAGAATGGATCGTACGAATGAATTAGAATGGATGGAATTAGAATGAATCGTATGAGTGAATTAGAATGAATCATACCGTACGAATGAATTAGAATGGATCATACGAAGGAATTAGAATGGATCGTACGAATGAATTAGAATGGATCGTACGAATGAATTAGAATGGATCGTACGAAAGAATTAGAATGGATCGTACGAAGGAATTAGAATGGATAGTACGAATGAATTAGAATGGATACCTTCGTGCAAATGAATTAGAATGGATCGTACGAATGAGTAAGAATGGATCGTACGAATGAAATAGAATGGATCGTATGAATGAATTAGAATGGATCGTGCGAATGAATTAGAATGGATCGTACGAATGAATTAGAATAGATTGTGCGAATGAATTAGAATGGATCGTACGAAAGAATTATAATGGATCGTACGAATGAATTAGAATGGATCGTATGCATGAATTAGAATGGATCATGCGAATGAATTAGAATGGATCGTATGAATGAATTAGAATGGATCGTACGAATGAATTAGAATGGATCGTATGAATGAATTAGATTGGATCGTATTAATGAATTAGAATGGATCATACGAATGAATTAGCATGGATTGAATTAGAATGGATCGTACGAATGAGTAAGAATGGATCGTACGAATGAATTAGAATGGATCGTACGAATGAATTGGAATGGATCGTATGCATGAATTAGAATGGATCGTACGAATGAATTAGAATCGATCGTGCGAATGAATTAGAATGGATCATATGAATGAATTAGAATGGATCGTATGAATGAATTAGAATGGATCATGCGAATAAATTAGAATGGATCGTATGAATGAATTAGAATGGATCGTACGAATGAAATAGAATGGATTGTACGAATGAGATAGAATGGATCGTACGAATGAATTATAATGGATACATTCGTGCGAATCGATTCTATTTCATTCGTACGATCCATTCTAATTCATTCGCACGATCCATTCTAATTCATTCATACGATCCATTCTAATTCATTCGTACGATCCATTCTATTTCATTCGTACGATCGTACGAATGAATTAGAATGGATTGAATTAGAATGAATCGTACGAATGAATTAGAATGAATCATACCGTACGAATGAATTAGAATGGATCATACGAATGAAATAGAATGGATCATATGAATGAATTAGAATGGATCGTGCGAATGAATTAGATTGGATCGTATGAATGAATTAGAATGGATCATACGAATGAATTAGCATGGATTGAATTAGAATGATTCGTACGAATGAATTTGAATGAATCATACTGTACGAATGAATTAGAATGGATCATACGAAGGAATTAGAATGGATCGTACGAATGAATTAGAATGGATCATACGAATGAATTAGAATGGATTGTACGAATGAAATAGAATAGATCGTACGAATGAATTAGAATGGATCGTAGAATTAGAATGGATCGTATGAATGAATTAGAATGGATTCATACGAATGAAGTAGAATGGATCGTATGAATGAATTAGAATGGATCGTACGAATGAATTAGAATGGATCGTATGAATGAATTAGAATGGATCGTAGTAATGAATTAGAATGGATCCTACGAATGAATTAGAATAGATTGTGCGAATGAATTAGAATGGATCTGGATCGTGTATCCATTCTAATTCATTCGTACGACCCATTCTAATTCATTCGCACGATCCATTCTAATTCATTCGTACGATCCATTCTAATTCATACGTACAATTCATTCTAATTCAATCCATTCTAATTCATTCATACGATCCATTCTAATTCATTCATACGATCCATTCTAATTCATTCGCACGATCCATTCTAATTCATTCATACGATCCATTCTATTTCATTCGTACGATCCATTCTTACTCATTCGTACGATCCATTCTAATTCATTTGCACGAAGGTATCCATTCTAATTCATTCGTACTATCCATTCTAATTCCTTCGTACGATCCATTCTAATTCCTTCGTACGATCCATTCTAATTCATTCGCACGATCCATTCTAATTCATTCATACGATCCATTCTAATTCATTCATACGATCCATTCTAATTCATTACTACGATCCATTCTAATTCATTCGTACGATCTATTCTAATTCATTCAAACGATCCATTCTAATTTATTCGCACGATCCCTTCTAATTCATTCATACGATCCATTCTAATTCATTCATATGATCCGTTCTAATTCCTTCGTACGATCCATTCTATTTCATTCGTACGATCCATTCTAATTCATTCATACGATCCATTCGTATCCATTCTAATTCATTCGTACGATCCATTCTAATTCATTCGTACGAACCATTCTAATTCCTTCGTACGATCCATTCTAATTCATTCGTACGATCCATTCTAATTCATTCGCACGATCCATTCTAATTCATTCATACGATCCATTCTAATTCATTCGTACGATCTATTCTATTTCATTCGTGCAATCCATTCTTACTCAATCGTATGATCCATTCTAATCCATTCGCACAATCTATTCTAATTCATTCGTACGATCCACTCTATTTCATTCGTACGATCCATTCTATTTCATTCGTACGATCCATTCTAATTCATTCGTACAATCCATTCTAATTCATTCGTATGATCCATTCTAATTCATTCATACGATCCATTCTATTTCATTTGTACGATCCATTCTTACTCATTCGTACGATCCATCCAAATTCATTTGCACGAAGGTATCCATTCTAATTCATTCGTACGATCCATTCTAATTCATTCATACGATCCAATCTAATTCATTCATACGATCCATTCTAATTCATTCGCACGAATGTATCCATTCTAATTCATTCGCACGATGCATTCTAATTCATTCATACAATCCATTCTAATTCTTTTGCACGAATGTATCCATTAGAATGAATTAGAATGGATCGTACGAATGAATTAGAATGGATCGTACGAATGAATTAGAATGGATTGAATTAGAATGAATCGTACGAATGAATTAGAGTTGATACATTCGTGTGAATGAATTAAAATGGATAATACGAATTAATTAGAATGGATTGTATGAATGAATTAGAATGGATCGTGCGAATGAATTAGAATGGATACATTCGTGCGAATGAATTAGAATGGATCGTATGAATGAATTAGATTGGATCGTATGCATGAATTAGAATGGATCATGCGAATGAATTAGAATGGATCGTACGAATGAATTAGAATGGATCGAACGAATGAATTAGAATGGATCGTACGAATGAGTAAGAATGGATCATATGAATGAATTAGAATGGATCGTACGAATGAATTAGAATGGATACATTCGTGCGAATGTATTAGAATGGATCATATGAATGAATTAGAATGGATCGTTTGAGTGAATACGAATGGATCGTGCGAATGAATTAGAATGGATTGTACGAATGAATTAGAATGGATCGTACGAAGGAATTAGAATGGATACATTCGTGCGAATCCATTCTATTTCATTCGTACGATCCATTCTAATTCATTCGCACGATCCATTCTAATTCATTCGTACGATCCATTCTAATTCATTCGTACGATCCATTCTAATTCATTCGTACGATCCATTCTAATTCATTCGCACAATCTATTCTAATTCATTCGTACGATCCATTCTAATTCATTCGCACGATCCATTCTAATTCATTCATACGATCCATTCTAATTCATTCGCACGAATGTATCCATTCCAATTCATTCGTACGATCCATTCTAATTCATTCGCACAATCTATTCTAATTCATTCGTACGATCAATTCTAATTCATTCGCATGTATCCATTCTAATTCATTCATACGATCCATTCTATTTCATTCGTACGATCCATTCTTACTCATTCGTACGATCCATTCTAATTCATTAGTACGATCCATTCTAATTCATTCGTACGATCCATTCTAATTCATTCGCACGATCCATTCTAATTCATTCATACGATCCATTCTAATTCATTCGCACGATCCATTCTAATTCATTCGCACGATCCATTCTAATTCATTCATACAATCCATTCTAATTCGTTTGCACGAATGTATCCATTCTAATTCATTCGTACGATCCATTCTAATTCATTCGTACGAAGGAATTAGAATGGATCGTATGAATGAATTAGAATGGATCGTATGAATGAATTAAAATGGATCGTACGAATGAATTAGAATGGATCGTACGAATGAATTAGAATGGATCGTACGAATGAGTAAGAATGGATCGTACGAATGAAATAGAATGGATCGTATGAATGAATTAGAATGGATACGTGCGAATGAATTAGAATTGATCGTACAAATGAATTAGAATAGATTGTGCGAATGAATTAGAATGGATCGTACGAATGAATTGGAATGGATACATTCGTGCGAATGAATTAGAATGGATCGTATGAATGAATTAGAATGGATCGTGCGAATGAATTAGAATGGATCGTACGAATGAATTAGAATAGGTTGTGCGAATGAATTAGAATGTATCGTACGAATGAATTAGAATGGATCGTACGAATGAATTAGAATGGATCGTATGAATGAATTAGAATGGATCGTGCGAATGAATTAGAATGGATCGTACGAATGAAATAGAATGGATTAGAATGAAATAGAATGGATCGTATGAATGAATTAGAATGGATCATACGAATGAAATAGAATGGATTCGCACGAATGTATCCATTCTAATTCAATGGATCGTGCGAATGAATTAGAATGGATCATACGAATGAATTAGAATGGCTCGTACGAAGGAATTAGAATGGATCGTATGAATGAATTAGAATGGATCGTACGAATGAATTAGAATGGATCGTACTAATGAATTAGAATAGATTGTGCGAATGAATTAGAATGGATCGTACGAATGAATTAGAATGGATCGTACGAATGAATTAGAATGAATTATAATGGATCGTACGAATGAATTAGAATGGATCGTACGAATGAAATAGAATGGATCGTATGAATGAATTAGAATGGATCGTGCGAATGAATTAGAATGGATCGTACGAATGAAATAGAATGGATTCGCACGAATGTATCCATTCTAATTCAATGGATTGTGCGAATGAATTAGAATGGATCGTACGAAGGAATTAGAATGGATCGTACGAATGAATTAGAATGGATCGTATGAATGAATTAGCATGGATCGTACGAAGGAATTAGAATGGATCGTACGAATAAATTAGAGTTGATACATTCGTGTGAATGAATTAAAATAGATAATACGAATGAATTAGAATGGATTTTATGAATGAATTAGAATGGATTGTGCGAATGAATTAGAGTTGATACATTCGTGTGAATGAATTAAAATGGATAATACGAATAAATTAGAATGGATTGTATGCATGAATTAGAATGGATCGTACGAATAAAATAGAATGGATCGTACGAAGGAATTAGAATGGATCGTACGAATGGATTAGAATGGATCGTGCGAATGAATTAGAATGGGTCGTACGAATGAATTAGAATGGATACACGATCCAGATCCATTCTAATTCATTCGCACAATCTATTCTAATTCATTCGTAGGATCCATTCTAATTCATTACTACGATCCATTCTAATTCATTCGCACGATCCATTCTAATTCATTCGTACGATCCATTCTAATTCATTCGCACGATCCATTCTAATTCATTCATACGATCCATTCTAATTCATTCACACGAATGTATCCATTCTAAATGAATTAGAATGGATCGTACGAATGAGTAAGAATGGATCGTGCGAATGCATTAGAATGGATCATATGAATGAATTAGAATGGATCGTATGAATGAATTAGAATGGATCGTGCGAATAAATTAGAATGGATCGTATGAATGAATTAGAATCGATCATACGAATGAATTACAATGGATCATGCGAATGAATTAGAATGGATCGTGCGAATGAATTAGAATGGATCGTACGAATGAAATAGAATGGATTGTACGAATGAGATAGAATGGATCGTACGAATGACTTAGAATGGATAATTCATGTGAAAGAATTAGAATGGATCATACGAATGAATTAGAATGGATTCATTCGTGCGAATGAATTAGAATGGATCGTACGAATGAGTAAGAATGGATCGTACGAATGAATTAGAATGGATTGAATTAGAATGGATCGTACGAATGAATTAGAATGGATCGTACGAATGAATTAGAATGGATCGTACGAATGAATTAGAATGGATCGTACGAAAGAATTAGAATGGATCGTGCGAAAGAATTAGAATGGATCGTACGAATGAATTAGAATGGATTGTACGAATGAATTAGAATGGATCGTATGAATGAATTAGATTGGATCGTATTAATGAATTAGAATGGATCGTACGAATGAATTAGAAAGGATCATACGAAGGAATTAGAATGGATCGTACGAATGAATTAGAATGGATCGTATGAATGAATTAGAATGGATCGTACGAAGGAATTAGAATGGATCGAACGAATGAATTAGAATGGATAGTGCGAATGAGTAAGAATGGATCGTACGAATGAATTAGAATGGATCGTACGAATGAATTAGAATGGATCGTACGAATGAATTCGAATGTATCCATTCTAATTCATTCATACGATCCATTCTAATTCATTCGAATGAATTAGAATGGATTCGCACGAATGTATCCATTCTAATTCATTCATACGATCCATTCTAATTCATTCGTACGATCCATTCTTACTCATTCGTACGATCCATTCTAATTCATTCGCACGAATGAATCCATTCTAATTCATTCGTATGATCCATTCTAATTCATTCGCATGAATGTATCCATTCTAATTCATTCGTACGATCCATTCTAATTCATTTGCACGAATGTATCCATTCTAATTCATTCATACGATCCATTCTAATTCATTCATATAATCTATTCTAATTCATACGTACGATCCATTCTACGATCCAGTCTAATTCATTCGTACGTTCCATTCTAATTCATTCATACGATCCATTCTAATTCATTCGCACGATCCATTCTAATTCATTCGCGTGATCCATTCTAATTCATTCATACGATCCATTCTAATTCATTCGTATGAATCCATTCTTACTCATTCGTACGATCCATTCTAATTCATTCGCACGATCCATTGAATTCGAATGGATACATTCGTGCGAATCCATTCTATTTCATTCGTACGATCCATTCTAATTCATTCGCACGATCCATTCTAATTCATTCATAGGATCCATTCTAATTCATTCGTACGATCCATTCTAATTCATTCGTACGATCCATTCTAATTCATTCGCACAATCTATTCTAATTCATTCGTACGATCCATTCTAATTCATTTGTACGATCCATTCTAATTCATTCGTACGATTCATTCTAATTCAATCCATTCTAATTCATTCCATTCTAATTCATTCGCACGATCCATTCGCATTCACTCAAACGATCCATTCTAATTCATTCATACAATCCATTCTAATTCTTTTGCACGAATGTATCCATTCTAATTCATTCATACGATCCATTCGTACGAATGAATGAGAATGGATACGTGCGAATGAATTAGAATTGTGAATTAGAATGGATCATACGAAGGAATTAGAATGGATCGTGCTAATGAATTGGAATGGATTATGCGAATGAATTAGAATGGATCGTACGAATGACTTAGATTGGATCGTTCGAATGAATTAGAATAGATTGTGCGAATGAATTAGAATGGATCGTACGAATGAATTAGAAAGGATACATTCGTGCGAATGAATTAGAATGGATCGTATGAGTGTGAATGAATTAGAATGGATCGTGCGAATGAATTAGAATGGATCGTATTAATGAATTAGAATGGATCGTGCGAATGAATTAGAATGGATCGTACGAATGAGTAAGAATGGATCGTGCGAATGAATTAGAATGGATTGTACGAATGAATTAGAATGGATCGTACGAATGAATTAGAATGGATACATTCGTGCGAATCCATTCTATTTCATTCGTACGATCCATTCTAATTCATTCGCACGATCCATTCTAATTCATTCGTACGATCCATTCTAATTCATTCGTACAATCCATTCTAATTCATTCGTACGATCCATTCTAATTCATTCATACGATCCATTCTAATTCATTAGCACATTCTATTCTAGTTCATTCGTACGATCCATTCTAATTCATTCACACGATCCATTCTAATTCATTCGCACGAATGTATCCATTCTAATTCATTTGTATGAATGTATCCACTCTAATTCATTCGTACGATCCATTCTAATTCATTAGCACGATCCATTCTAATTCATTCGTACGATCCATTCTAATTCATTTATACGATCCAATCTAATTCATTCATACGATCCTTTCTAATTCATTCGTACGATCCATTCTAATTCATTTGTACAATCCATTCTAATTCGTGCGAATGTATCCATTCTAATTCATTCGTACGATCCATTAGAATGAATCCATTCTAATTCATTCGTATGATCCATTCTAATTCATTCGTACGATCCATTCTAATTCATTCGTACGATCCATTCTAATTCATTCTAATTCATTCGCACGATCCATTCTTTCATTCGTACGATCCATTCTAATTCATTCGTACGATCCATTCTAATTCATTCGCACAATCTATTCTAATTCATTCGTACGATCCATTCTAATTCATTCGCACGACCCATTCTAATTCATTCGTACGATCCATTCTAATTCATTCGTACGATCCATTCTAATTCATTCGTACGATCCATTCTAATTCATTCGCACGATCCATTCTAAATCATTCATACGATCCATTCTATTTCATTCGTACGATCCATTCTAATTCATTCGTACGATCCATTCTAATTCATTCGTACGATTCATTCTAATTCAATCCATTCTAATTCATTCGTACGATCCATTCTTACTCATTCGCACAATCTATTCTTATTCATTCGTACGATCCATTCTAATTCATTCGCACGATCCATTCTAATTCATTCATACGATCCATTCTATTTCATTTGTACGATCCATTCTTACTCATTCGTACGATCCATTCTAATTCATTTGCACGAAGGTATCTATTCTAATTCATTCGTACTATCCATTCTAATTCCTTCGTACGATCCATTCTAATTCCTTCGTACGATCCATTCGGATACATTCGTGCGAATCCATTCTATTTCATTCGTACGATCCATTCTAATTCATTCGCACGATCCATTCTAATTCATTCATACGATCCATTCTTATTCATTCGTACGATCCATTCTAATTCATTCGTACAATCCATTCTAATTCATTCGTACGTATGAATTAGAATGGATACATTCGTGCGAATGAATTAGAATGGATCGTACGAATGAAATAGAATGGATCGTGCGAATGAATTAGAATGGATCGTACGAATGAATTAGAATGGATCGTATGAATGACTTAGAATGGATCGTTCAAATGAATTAGAATAGATTGTGCGAATGAATTAGAATGGATTGGACGAATGAATTAGACTGGATCTGGATCGTACGAATGATTCATTCTATGAATGGATCGTACGAATGAATTAGAATGGATCTGGATCATTTATCCATTCTAATTCCTTCGTACGATCCATTCTAATTCATTCGTATGATCCATTCTAATTCATTCGCACGATCCATTCTAATTCATTCACACAAATGTATCCATTCTAATTCATACGTATGATCTATTCTAATTCATTCGTACGATCCATTCTAATTCATTCGCACAATCCATTCTAATTCATTTGCACGATCCATTCTAATTCATTCATACAATCCATTCTAATTCTTTTGCACGAAGGTATCCATTCTAATTCATTCGTACTATCCATTCTAATTATCCGTACGATCTATTCTATTTCATTCGTACGATCCATTCTTATCGTACGAATGAATTAGAATGGATCGTACGAATGAATTAGAATGGATAGTACGAATGAATTAGAATGGATACATTCATGCGAATGGATCATACGATCCATTCTAATTCATTCGCACGATCCATTCTAATTCATTCATACGATCCATTCTAATTCATTCGTACGGATAAATGAATTTGGATCGTGCTAATGAATTAGAATGGATCGTACGAATGAATTTGAATGGATTGTGTGAATGAATTAGAATGGATCGTACGAATGAATTAGAATAGATCGTACCAATGAATTAGAATAGATCGTACGAATGAATTAGAATGGATCGTACGAAGGAATTAGAATGGATCGTACGAAGTTATTAGAATGGATAGTACGAATGAAGTAGAATGGATACCTTCGTGCAAATGAATTAGAATGGATCGTACGAATGAGTAAGAATGGATCGTACGAATGAATTAGAATGGATCGTACGAATGAATTAGAATGGATCTTACGAATGAATTAGAATGGAACGTATATATTGTGCGAATGAATTAGAATGGATCGTACGAATGAATTAGAATGGATCGTACGAATGAATTAGAATGGATCGTGAGAATGAATTAGAATGGATCGCACGAATGTATCCATTCTAATTCATTTGTACGAATGTATCCACTCTAATTCATTCGTACGATCCATTCTAATTCATTAGCATGATCCATTCTAATTCATTCGTACGATCCATTCTAATTAATTTATATGATCCAATCTAATTCATTCATACGATCCATTCTAATTCATTCGTACGATCCATTCTAATTCATTCGTACGATCCATTCTAATTCGTGCGAATGTATCCATTCTATATCATTCGTACGATCCATTCTAATTCATTCGTACGAATGTATCCATTCTAATTCATTTGTACGAATGTATCGACTCTAATTCATTCGTACGATCCATTCTAATTCATTAGCACGATCCATTCTAATTCATTCGCATGATCCATTCGCATTCACTCAAACGATCCATTCTAATTCATTCATATGATCCATTCTAATTCATTCGCACGAATGTATCCATTCTAATTCATTAGCACGATCCATTCTAATTCATTAGCACGATCCAAATTCATTTACGAATGAAATAGAATAGATCGTACGAATGAATTAGAATGGATCGTGCGAATAAATTAGAATGGATCGTATGAATGAATTAGAATGGATCGTGCGAATGAATTAGAATATAGATCGTACGAATGAATTAGAATGGATCGTATGAATGAACTAGAATGGATCATGCGAATGAATTAGAATGGATCGTACGAATAAAATAGAATTGATCGTACGAATGGATCGTACGAATGAATTAGAATGGATCGTACGAATGAAATAGAATGGATCGTATGAATGAATTAGAATAGATCGTACGAATGAATTAGAATGGATCGTACGAATGAAATAGAATGGATTCGCACGAATGTATCCATTCTAATTCATTAGTACGATCCATTCTAATTCATTCGCACAATCTATTCTAATTCATTTGAACGATCCATTCTAAGTCATTCGTACGATCCACTCTAATTCATTCGTACGATCCATTCTAATTCATTCGCACGATCCATTCTATTTCATTCGTACGGTTCATTCTAATTCAATCCATTCTAATTCATTCGTACGATCCATTCTAATTCATTCGTACGATCCATTCTAATTCATTCGCACGATCCATTGAATTAGAATGGATACATTCGTGCGAATGAATTAGAATGGATCGTGCGAATGAATTAGAATGGATCGTACGAATGAATTAGAATGGATACATTCGTGCGAATCCATTCTAATTCATTCATACGATCCATTCTAATTCATTCGCACGATCCATTCTAATTCATTCATACGATCCATTCTATTTCAATCGTATGATCCATTCTAATTCATTCGTACGGTATGATTCATTCTAATTCATTCGTACGATTCATTCTAATTCAATCCATTCCAATTCATTCGTACGATCCATTCTAATTCATTCGTACGATCCATTCTAATTCCTTCGTACGATCCATTCTAATTCGTTTATACGAATCCATTCTATTTCATTCGTACGATCCATTCTAATTCATTCACACGATCCATTCTAATTCATTCATACGATCCATTCTAATTCATTCGTACGATCTATTCTATTTCATTCATACGATCCATTCTATTTCATTCGTACGATCCATTCTAATTAGAATAGATTGTGCGAATGAATTAGAATGGATCGTACGAATGAAATAGAATTGATCGTATGAATGAATTAGAATGGATCGTACGAATGAATTAGAATGGATCGTACGAATGAATTAGAATGGATTGAATTAGAATGAATCGTACGAATGAATTAGAATGAATCATACCGTACGAATGAATTAGAATGGATCATACGAATGAAATAGAATGGATCGTATGAATGAATTAGAATGGATCGTGCGAATGAATTAGAATGGATCGTATGAATGAATTAGAATGGATCGTGCGAATGAATTAGAATGGATCGTACGAATGAAATAGAATGGATTCGTACGAATGAATTAGAATGGATCGTACGAAGGAATTAGAATGGATCGTACGAATGAATTAGAATGGATCGTACGAATGAATTAGAATGGATTGAATTAGAATGAATCGTACGAATGAATTAGAATGAATCATACTGTACGAATGAATTAGAATGGATCATACGAATGAAATAGAATGGATCGTATGAATGAATTAGAATGGATCGTGCGAATGAATTAGAATGGATCGTACGAATGAATTAGAATGGATTCGCACGAATGTATCCATTCTAATTCATTCGTACGATCCATTCTAATTCATTCGCACGATCCATTCTAATTCATTCGCACGAATGTATCCATTCTAATTCATTCGTTTGAGTGAATGCGAATGGATCGTGCGAATGAATTAGAATGGAATGAATTAGAATGGATTGAATTAGAATGGATCGTACGAATAAATTAGAATGGATCGTATGAATGAATTAGAATGGATCGTACGAATGAGTAAGAATGGATTGTACGAATGAATTAGAATGGATCGTACGAATGAATTAGAATGGATCGTACGAAGGAATTAGAATGGATCGTACGAATGAATTAGAATGGATCGTGCGAATAAATTAGAATGGATCGTATGAATGAATTAGAATGGATCGTGCGAATGAATTAGAATATGGATCGTACGAAGGAATTAGAATGAATCGTACGAATGAATTAGAATGGATCGTGCGAATGAATTAGAATGGATCGTACGAATGAAATAGAATGGATTCGCACGAATGGATCGTATGAATGAATTAGAATGGATACATTCGTGCAAAAGAATTAGAATGGATTGTATGAATGAATTAGAATGGATCGTTTGAGTGAATGCGAATGGATCGTGCGAATGAATTAGAATGGAATGAATTAGAATGGATTGAATTAGAATGAATCGTACGAATGAATTAGAATGGATCGTACAAATGAATTAGAATGGATTGTACGAACGAATTAGAATAGATTGTGCGAATGAATTAGAATGGATCGTACGAATGAATTAGAATGGATCGTACGAATGAATTAGAATGGATCGTATGAATGAATTAGAATGGATCGTGCAAATGAATTAGAATGGATCGTACGAATGAAATAGAATGGATTCGCACGAATGAATTAGAATGGATCGTACGAATGAATTAGAATGGATACATTCAAGCAAATGAATTAGAATGGAACGTACGAATGAATTAGAATGGATCGTAGAATGAATTAGAATGGATCAATTCGAATTCATTCGCACGATCCATTCTAATTCATTCGTACGATCCAATCTAATTCATTCGTACTATCCATTCTAATTCCTTCGTACGATCCATTCTAATTCCTTCGTACGATCCATTCTAATTCATTCGTACGATCCATTCTAATTCATTCGTACGAATAATTAGAATGGATCGTACGAATGAATTAGAATGGATCGTATGAATGAATTAGAATGGATACATTCGTGCGAATCCATTCTATTTCATTCGTACGATCCATTCTAATTCATTCGCACGATCCATTCTTACTCATTCGTACGATCCATTCTAATTCATTTGCACGAAGGTATCCATTCTAATTCATTCGTACGATCCATTCTATTTCATTCGTACGATCCATTCTAATTCATTCGTACAATCCATTCTAATTCATTCGTACGATCCATTCTAATTCATTCGCACAATCTATTCTAATTCATTCGAACAATCCATTCTAAGTCATTCGTACGATCCATTCTAATTCATTCGTACGATCCATTCTAATTCATTTGCACGATCCATTCTATTTCATTCGTACGATCCATTCTAATTTATTCGCACGATCCATTCTAATTCATTCATACGATCCATTCGAATTCATTCGCACGATCCATTCTAATAAATTCGTACGATCCATTCTAATTCATTCGTACGATCCATTCTAATTCATTCGCACAATCTATACGTTCCATTCTAATTCATTCGTAAGATCCATTCTAATTCATTCGCACAATCTATTCTAATTGAATAGATTCTAATTAGAATGGATCCTACGAATGAATTAGAATGGATCGTACGAAGGAATTAGAATGGATCATACGAATGAAATAGAATGGATCGTATGAATGAATTAGAATGGATCGTGCGAATAAATTAGAATGGATCGTTCTAATTCATTCGCACGATCCATTCTAATTCATTCGCACAAATGTATCCATTCTAATTCATTCGTATGAATGAATTAGAATGGATCATACGAATGAATTAGAATGGATACATTCGTGCGAATGACTTAGAATGGATCGTGCGAATGAATTAGAATGGATCGTACGAATGAATTAGAATGGATACATTCGTGCGAATCCATTCTATTTCATTCGTACGATCCATTCTAATTCATTCGCACGATCCATTCTAATTCATTCATATGATCCATTCTAATTCATTCGTACGATCCATTCTAATTCATTCGTACGATCCATTCAAATTCATTTGCACAATCTATTCTAATTCATTCGTACGAATGTATCCACTCTAATTCATTCATACGATCCATCCTAATTCATTTGTACGAATGTATCCACTCTAATTCATTCATACGATCCATTCTAATTCATTTGCACGAATGTATCCATTCTAATTCATTCGTACGATCCATTCTATCTCATTCGTACAATCCATTCTATTTCATTCGTACGATCCATTCTAATTCATTCGCACGATCCATTCTAATTCATTCATACGATCTATTCTAATTCTTTCGCACGAATGTATCCATTCTAATTCATTCGTACGATCCATTCTAATTCATTCATACGATCTATTCTAATTCATTCGTACGATATATTCTATTTCATTCGTACAATCCATTCTTACTCAATCGTATGATCCATTCTAATTCATTCGCATGATCCATTCTAATTCATTCGTACGATCGATTCTAATTCATTCATACGAATGTATCCATTCTAATTTATTCGTACGATCCATTCTATCTCATTCGTACAATCCATTCTATTTCATTCGTACGATCCATTCTAATTCATTCGCACGATCCATTCTACTCATTCGTGCGATCCATTCTAATTCATTCGCACTAATGAATCCATTCTAATTCATTTGTATGATCCATTCTAATTCATTCGTACAATCCACTCTATTTCATTCGTACGATCCATTCTTACTCATTCGTACGATCCATTCGTATCCATTCTAATTCATTCGTACGATCTATTCTAATTCATTCGTACGATCCTACGAATGAACTAGAATAGATTGTGCGAATGAATTAGAATGGATCTGGATCGTGTATCCATTCTAATTCATTCGTTCGACCCATTCTAATTCATTCGTACGATCCATTCTAATTCATTCGCACAATCGATTCTAATTCATTCGTACGATCCATTCTATCTCATTCGTACAATCCATTCTATTTCATTCGTACGATCCATTCTAATTCATTCGTACGATCCATTCTAATTCATTCGCACGATCCATTCTAATTCATTCGTACGATCCATTCGTACGATCAATTCTATTTCATTCGTACGATCCATTCTAATTCATTCGCACGATCCATTCTAGTTCATTCATACGATCCATTCTAATTCATTCGTACGATCTATATTCTAATTCATTCGCACGATCCATTCTATCTCATTCGTACAATCCATTCTAATTCATTCGTACGATCCATTCTATTTCATTCGCACGATCCATTCTAATTCATTCGCACGATCTATTCTAATTCATTCGTACGATCCATTCTAATTCATTCATACGATCCATTCCAATTCATTCGTACGATCCATTCTAATTCATGCGCACAATCTATTCTAATTCATTTGCACAATCTATTCTAATTCATTCGTACGATCCATTCTAATTCATTCGTACGATCCATTCTAATTAGAATGGATACATTCGTACGATCGAATTATAATGGATCGTACGAATGAATTAGAATGGATCGTGTGAATGAATTAGAATGGATCGTACGAATGAAATAGAATGGATTCGTACGAATGAATTAGAATGGATCGTACGAAGGAATTAGAATGGGTCGTACGAATGAATTAGAATGGATTGTACGAATTAATTAGAATGGATTGAATTAGAATGAATCGTACGAATGAATTAGAATGAATCATACCGTACGAATGAATTAGAATGGATCATACGAATGAAATAGAATGGATCGTATGAATGAATTAGAATGGATCGTGCGAATGAATTAGAATGGATCGTACGAATGAATTAGAATGGATTCGCACGAATGTATCCATTCTAATTCATTCGTACGATCCATTCTAATTCATTCGCACGATCCATTCTAATTCATTCGCACGAATGTATCCATTCTAATTCATTCGTTTGAGTGAATGCGAATGGATCGTGCGAATGAATTAGAATGGAATGAATTAGAATGGATTGAATTAGAATGGATCGTACGAATAAATTAGAATGGATCGTATGAATGAATTAGAATGGATCGTACGAATGAGTAAGAATGGATCGTGCGAATGAATTAGAATGGATTGTACGAATGAATTAGAATGGATCGCACGAATGAATTAGAATGGATCGTACGAAGGAATTAGAATGGATCGTACGAATGAATTAGATTGGATCGTATTAATGAATTAGAATGGATCGTACGAATGAATTAGAATAGATCGTACGAATGAATTAGAATGGATACGAATGGATCGTACGAATGAGTAAGAATGGATCGTACGAATGAAATAGAATGGATTGTACGAATGAATTAGAATGGATACATTCTTGCGAATGAATTAGGATGGATCGTATGAATGAATTAGAATGGATCGTACGAATGAATTAGAATGGATACATTCGTGCGAATGAATTAGAGTGGATCGTATGAATGAATTAGAATCGATCGTAAGAATGAATTAGAATGGATCATGCGAATGAATTAGAATGGATCGTGCGAATGAATTAGAATGGATTGTATGAATAAATTAGAATGGATCGTATGAATGAAATAGAATGGATCGTACGAATGAATTAGAATGGATCGTGCGAATAAATTAGAATGGATCGTACGAAGGAATTAGAATGGATAGTACGAATGAATTAGAATGGATACCTTCGTGCAAATGAAATAGAATGGATCGTACGAATGAATTAGAATGGATCGTTTGAGTGAATGCAAATGGATCGTGCGAATGAATTAGAATGGATTGTACGATTGAAATAGAATGGATCGTATGAATGAATTCGAATGGATTGAATTAGAATGAATCGTACGAATGAATTAGAATGAATCATACCGTACGAATGAATTAGAATGGATCATACGAAGGAATTAGAATGGATCGTACGAATGAATTAGAATGGATCGTACGAATGAATTAGAATGGATCGTACGAAGGAATTAGAATGGATCGTACGAAGGAATTAGAATGGATAGTACGAATGAATTAGAATGGATACCTTCGTGCAAATGAATTAGAATGGATCATACGAATGAGTAAGAATGGATCGTACGAATGAAATAGAATGGATCGTATGAATGAATTAGAATGGATCGTGCGAATGAATTAGAATGGATCGTACGAATGAATTAGAATGGATCGTACGAATGAATTAGAATGGATCGTACGAATGAATTAGAATGGATCGTACGAATGAATTAGAATGGATCGTGCGAATGAATTAGAATGGATCGTACGAATGAAATAGAATGGATTCGCACGAATGTATCCATTATAATTCATTCGTACCATCCATTCTAATTCATTCGTACAATCCATTCTAATTCATTCGCACGATCCATTCTAATTCATTCGCACGAATGAATCCATTCTAATTCATTCGTATGATCCATTCTAATTCATTAGCATGAATGTATCCATTCTAATTCTAATTCATTCGTACGAATGAATTAGAATAGATTGTGCGAATGAATTAGAATGGATCGTACGAAGGAATTAGAATGGATAGTACGAATGAAGTAGAATAGATTGTGCGAATGGATTAGAATGGATCATACGATTGAGTAAGAAAGGATTGTACGACTGAATTAGAATGAATTAGAATGGAATCATTCGTGCGAATGAATTAGAATGGATCATACGGTTGAGTAAGAATGGATTGTACAAATGAGATAGAATGGATCGTACGAATGAATTAGAATGGATCATATGAATGAATTAGAATGGATCGTATGAATGAATTAGAATGGATCGTGCGAATAAATTAGAATGGATTATATGAATGAATTAGAATGGATCGTATGAATGAATTAGAATGGATCGTACGAATGAATTAGAATGGATCGTGAATTAGAATGGATCGTACGAATGAATTAGAATGGATACATTCGTGCGAATGAATTAGAATGGATCATATGAATGAATTAGAATGGATCGTTTGAGTGAATGCGAATGGATCGTACGAATGAAATAGAATAGATCGTACGGATAAATGAATTTGGATCGTGCTAATGAATTAGAATGGATCGTACGAATGAATTAGAATGGATCGTACTAATGAATTAGAATAGATTGTGCGAATGAATTAGAATGGATCGTACGAATGAATTTGAAAGGATATATTCGTGCGAATGAATTAGAATAGATCGTACGAATGAGATAGAATGGATCGTACAAATGAATTAGAATGGATACATTCATGCGAATGAATTAGAATGGATCATACGAATGAATTAGAATGGATCGTACGAATGAAATAGAATGGATTGTACGAATGAGATAGAATGGATCGTACGAATGAATTAGAATGGATACATTCATGCGAATGAATTAGAATGGATCGTACGAAGGAATTAGAATGCATCGTGCAAATGAATTAGAATGGATCATATGAATGAATTAGAATGGATCGTACGAATGAAATAGAATGGATTGTACGAATGAGATAGAATGGATCGTGCGAATGAATTAGAATGGATCATATTAATGAATTAGAATGAATCGTATTAATGAATTAGAATGGATCGTACGAATGAATTAGAATGGATCGTACGAAGGAATTAGAATGGATAGTACGAATGAATTAGAATGGATACCTTCGTGCAAATGAATTAGAATGGATCATACGAATGAAATAGAATGGATCGTGCGAATGAATTAGAATGGATCGTACGAATGAATTAGAATGGATCGTACGAATGACTTAGAATGGATCGTTCGAATGAATTAGAATAGATTGTGCGAATGAATTAGAATGGATCGTACGAATGAATTAGAAAGGATACATTCGTGCGAATGAATTAGAATGGATCGTATGAGTGTGAATGAATTAGAATGGATTGTGCGAATGAATTAGAATGGATCGTACGAATGAATTAGAATGGATCGTACGAATGAATTAGAATGGATACATTCGTGCAAAAGAATTAGAATGGATTGTATGAATGAATTAGAATGGATCGTGCGAATGAATTAGAATGAATCGTACGAATGAATTAGAATGGATCGTACGAATGAATTAGAAAGGATACATTCGAATTCATTCGTACGATCCATTCTAATTCCTTCGTACGATCTATATTCTAATTCATTCGCACGATCCATTCTAATTCATTCATACGATCCATTCTAATTTATTCGCACGATCCATTCTAATTCATTCGTACGATCCATTCTAATTCATTCGCACAATCTATTTTAATTCATTCGAACGATCCATTCTAATTCATTCATACGATCCATTCTACTTCATTCGTACGATCTATTCTATTTCATTCGTACAATCC
Organism: Chamaelirium japonicum; assembly: GCA_947650365.1. Lineage (NCBI taxonomy): Eukaryota > Viridiplantae > Streptophyta > Magnoliopsida > Liliales > Melanthiaceae > Chamaelirium > Chamaelirium japonicum. Next base: position 38,328,697 of record OX393560.1, on the reverse strand, counting down.
TTTCTTACTCAATCGTATGATCCATTCTAATCCATTCGCATAATCAATGCTAATTCATTCGTACGATCCTTTGTAATTCATTCGTACGATCCATTCTAATTCCTTCGTATGATCCATTCTAATTCATTCGTACGGTATGATCCATTCTAATTCATTCGCACAATCTATTCTAATTCATTCGTACGATCTATTCTAATCCATTCTACGATCCATTCTAATTCATTCGTACGTTCCATTCTAATTCATTAGCACGATCAATGCTAATTCATTCGTACGATCCATTCTATTCCATTCGTACGATCCATTCTAATTCATTTGCACGATCCATTCTAATTCATTCGCACGAATGTATCCATTCTAATTCATTCGTACGATCCATTCTAATTCACGATCCATTCTAATTCCTTCGTACGATCCATTCGAATTCATTCGTACGATCCATTCTAATTCATTCATACGATCCATTCTAATTCATTCGCACAATCTATTCTAATTCATTCGTACGATCCATTCTAATTCATTCGCACGATCCATTCTAATTCATTCGAACGATCCATTCTATTTCATTCGTACGATCCATGCTAATTCATTCGTACGATCCATTCTAATTCATTCGTACATTCGTACGAAGGAATTAGAATGGAGAATGGATCGTGCGAATGAATTAGAATGGATCGTATGAATGAATTAGATTGGATCGTATGAATGAATTAGAATGGATCGTGCGAATGAATTAGAATGGATCGTATGAATGAATTGGAATGGATCGTACGAATGAATTAGAATGGATACATTCGTGCAAAAGAATTAGAATGGATCGTATGAATGAAATAGAATAGATCGTAAGAATGAATTAGAATGGATCATGCTAATGAATTAGAATTGATCGTACGAATGAATTAGAATAAATTGTGCGAATGAATTAGAATGGATCGTACGAATGAATTGGAATGGATACATTCGTGCGAATGAATTAGAATGTATCGTATGAATGAATTAGAGTGGATACATTCGTACAAATGAATTAGGATGGATCGTATGAATGAATTAGAAGGGATACATTCGTACGAATGAATTAGAATAGATTGTGCGAATGAATTAGAATGGATCGTACGAATGAATTAGAATGGATCGTACGAATGAATTAGAATGGATCGTATGAATGAATTAGAATGGATCGTGCGAATGAATTAGAATGGATCGTACGAAAGAAATAGAATGGATTCGCACGAATGTATCCATTCTAATTCATTCGTACGATCCATTCTAATTCATTCGCACGATCCATTCTAATTCATTCGTATGATCCATTCTAATTCATTCATACCAATGAATTAGAATGGATACATTCGTGCGAATGAATTAGAATGGATCGTGCGAATGAATTAGAATGGATCGTACTAATGAATTAGAATGGATACATTCGTGCGAATCCATTCTATTTCATTCGTACGATCCATTCTAATTCATTCGCACGATCCATTCTAATTCATTCGTACGATCCATTCTAATTCATTCGTACGATCCATTCTAATTCATTCGCACAATCTATTCTAATTCATTCGTACGATCCATTCTAATTCATTCGCACGATCCATTCTAATTCATTCGAACGATCAATTCTAATTCATTCGCACGATCGCATGAATGAATTAGAATGGATACATTCGTACGAAGGAATTAGAATGGATCGTACGAATGAATTAGAATGGATCGTGCGAATGAATTAGAATGGATTCATTGGTGCGAATGAATTAGAATGGATCGTGTGAATGAGTAAGAATGGATCGTACGAATGAATTAGAATGGATTGAATTAGAATGAATCGTACGAATGAATTAGAATGGATCGTACGAATGAATTAGAATGGATCGTACGAATAAATTAGAATGGATTGAATTAGAATGAATCATACGAATGAATTAGAATGAATCATACCATACGAATGAATTAGAATGGATCGTACGAATGAAATAGAATGGATTCGCACGAATGTATCCATTCTAATTCATTCGTACTATCCATTCTAATTCCTTCGTACGATCCATTCTAATTCATTCGCACGAATGTATCCATGAATGAATTAGAATGGATCATACGAATGAATTAGAATGGATACATTCGTGCGAATGAATTAGAATGGATCGTGCGAATGAATTAGAATGGATCGTACGAATGAATTAGAATGGATACATTCGTGCGAATCCATTCTATTTCATTCGTACGATCCATTCTAATTCATTCGCACGATCCATTCTAATTCATTCATACGATCCATTCTAATTCATTCGCACGATCCATTCTAATTCATTCGCACGATCCATTCTAATTCATTAATACGATCCATTCTAATTCATTCGCACGATCCATTCTAATTCATTCACACTCATACAATCCATTCTAATTCATTCGTACGATCTGTTGGGGGATATTTTCGCTGGTCCTTGCGAGCCACCTGCAAGACAAAGAAAAGAGAACGTGAGAACGGCTGGCTCTCTTAGGAGCGCAGACCCTCCGACGCTCAAGTCAGTTTCGGTAGCACAACGGCGAGCTGTTGTATACCAAAGTGGTCGGGAAATGGGATTCGAACCTGTACTATGGAGCCTGGGGGTGAGCATTTATAGCAATAGGCGGCCTACCGTGGCCCGACACGTGGAGATTCTTCCAGAGCCTTCTAGACCCCCACGATCTGGCTCGCGTGGGTCTGACAGTCCTTGGTACTCGCGCCCTGACATTCTGTCGTCAAGCCTGCCAGGCGGTTTGAGTGGGGGAGAGCATCTTTCTTGTCGCGGCCAGGTGGCTATTCTGGAATGTTCACGTCTGGGCGATCTCAGGGAGGAAGCAAAAGGCAAGCTCGCCCGGCACTGCTCCGTCCTTCCGTCCATATCTATCAAGAGTTGGACCTTTTGGGATTAACCTCTTCGATAAACAGGGGTCGGGGCGAGCTTGGGCGAGCTCTGGAGCGAGCTAAGCGAGCTCCTGAACGAGATTGGCGAGCTCCCGAGAGAGCCTAGGCGAGCTCCTAAACGAGCTTGGGTGAGCTCTTTCGCGTTCTTTGTCTAAGCCATTTTTCGAATTTGGGCGAGCTCCTGCGGAGTCTGGGAGGGGCGAGCTGCACTCAGATACAAGGTGTCCATCCAGCTCCATTCGGGGGTGAGCTCCTTTCGGGCTGAGAGGGCAAGCTCCTGAGCGAACTTAGGCGAGCTCCTGGTAGAGCCTAGGCGAGCTCCTGACCGAGTTTGGCGAGTTCTTTGCCTTGGGCTCCTTCAGCCCAATGTGGATCTCGCTCCCTGCCAAGATGATCTGGTGAACACGGGGGAGAGGACGAACTCCTGTGCAAGTTTTAGCTACCCCCAACATTACCCCCTCCCGAGGGAGTGATCGAGGAAACTCGATGCTTGCTCAGGAGTCTTAGCGAGCTCCTATCCCTTGTAATGTGCCTGATATCAATGTCTGCTGCAACAGTTTCCTGGCGGGCTGGGGATAGTAGCCACGGGCGGTCTGCGTCGAGAGCTTTGACTGCCAGTATTTCAAAAACGCTGGGCGAGCCGGGAGCGTCAGCCACGAGCGATATCCTTCCGGCGCGAGCTTGCCACACGGGTCAGGGTCTGCGTCGGGCGAGCTGCGGGCTCCAGCCGCGAGCGGTCTGCGTCGAGAGTTTTGACTCCCAGTATTTCACAAACGCTGGGCGAGCCGGGTGCGTCAGCCACGAGAGATCTCTTTCCGGTGCGAGCTTGCCACACGGGTCAGGGTCTGCGTCGGGCGAGTTGCGGGCTCCAGCCGCGAGCGGTCTTGTGACTTGGGTATCGCACCAAATCTCCAACGGTCGTTTCACCTTAAATGCGGCGCGAGGCTCAATGCTGATACAGCGAATCTCATCATGAGATCCCGATCGGCGCGAGACACGTGTCTCCTCCTCATTCGCTCTTTTTTGTGTCAGTAAAGGACAGTGTCGGCGCCGGCGTAGCCTTTTCCACGCGTGTCCCACGTGGCGCTTGACGATTGGAAAGAAGCGAGCTATCGCTTCGTCCATCGTCACGTCGCCTCGCCGAGCGCGCTCGAGCATTAATTGCGGATCGATTCACCTGTCTCTCACTCGCCTATAAATAGGGGATGGGGGGCGATTTTTACCGTCGCGTGAAAACAGCTCTCCCTTCTCTCCAACTCGCTCTTTCTTTCCTGCTTTCAGCTCGCCTTTGCTTTTCTGCTCTGATGGCCTCCGCTTCTGACGTTGCTGCTGCTGTTGCCACCGCTGCTGCCGCCGCCCAAGCCTCTGAGCCCGCCGCTGAGAGGGCGGTGGTTTGGCTGCAGAACCCGATCGGGGTGCCCGTCGGGGAGAGTATCCGGGCGGCGATCGATCTCCCTCAGGAGACCCTCGTTACCGAGATGCCACTCTCGGGGAGACCGCCCCAGGGCACAGTAGCTTCCGTCGGGCTGCTGTGGTCTGGGCTGCGGTTCCCCCTGAGTCATCTCGCCGGGGAGCTCCTGGAGTTGACGGGGCTTTGCCCCGCCCAACTCTCAGGAAACTCTTGGGGGATACTCTACGGGCTGTCTCAGCTGGAGACCGCCCTGAAGGCGAGGATCCCTCTGAGCTACTTGCTCAAGAAGTGGCTTCTCAAGCCTGGGCCGGTCTTCAGCACCGTGGGCTGCGGCTATTTCTACCTCACCGGGCGGCCTGGCGAGGTGCTTCCCTTCTCCACCGTCGAGAGCAAGGACCGCCACTGGAAGGACTATCCTTTCGTGGCGGTCGGCGAGTGGCGCGGGCGGCACAGCGGAGTCCCGGCTCACCCCGGGGTTCCCCCTACGGCGGTCTTCCGGGAGATCTCTTTCTTCAAGGCGGGGAAGAAGAAGTGCATCGCTCCCGACCGGGAGCGGTCTCTGGACGAGGCCTTCCTTCACTACCTCGGGGGGCGGACCCCGGAGAAGATCACCGCCCCCGACTTCGCCTTCCAGCTGAGGGACGGGAGGACCGGCGCTATTCTGCTGAAGCAGAAAGTCGTCCGGAAGAAGAAGGAGGAGGAGGTCGGCGCTATTCCGCCGATACAGAACGCCCCTCCTCCCTCCAAAGGGGCCAGCAAGGGGGCAGGAAGCTCCGGAGGCAACCCCCGCAAGAAGGTGGTCCGGAGGCGGGCTTCGCCTATCCGTCTCAACGACCCCGACACCATGGAGATGCTCCGCCAGGGCGAAGCCTCCGCTCCTCCCCAACCTCCTCGCCCGGACGCCGGCCCAGGTCAGCCCCCTGCCCCAACTCCCATTGTCCGCCGCAAGATCCAAATGGTCAAGCCCGATGACCCGAACATCAACCTCCCGCTAACCATGGCGGAAGTCGAATCCGGGATGGCTCAAATTTTAATGGGCTACTTCCCGGGCGATCTGACCGTCCCGCTTCGTGTAGCAGTGCTGACGCCGGAGATGGAGGCCCGCGGGAAGAAGAAGGCCAAGCGCGCAGGGCCTGCGCCTTCTAACGTCCAGGCGGAGCAGCGGCGGAAAGCGCTGGAGGAGGCGGGCTTGGACTCGGAGCCCAGCTGGACGGACTCCGCGGAGGAGGCATCAGGCTCCGAGGAGGAAGAGCCCGCTCCTCAACCTTCCCGGGCGGAGCCTTCTGCTTCCGCCCAAGTGGAGAAGCCCCCGACTCCATCAGCTCCCGCACCAGGGGTGGGACCGAGCGGGCAGGAGCTTCCACCTCCCGCCGACGGGGCAGGGGTCCAGCAGGGCGAATCCGACGCCGTCGCTGCGACCTCCTTGCCGGCGTCGGCTCCACCTCCCGCGGCCTCTACACCGGCGGCCGCTCCAGCCCCCGCCCCTCCGGCCTCGCCTCCTGCAGAGGGCGAGGAGGGAGCGGGCTCCCAGCAGGGCTTAGGGGACCTGGTCTACAGGTCCCCTAGCTTTGTAGACATTGGCTCCGACTCCGAGTCCTTCAGCTCGGAGTCGGAGGCCAAGGGGGCCACGGCAGACCCTCCGAGCCCACCAGGAGCCGGAGCTTGCCCGGGGGAGGTGATAGCCCCCACTCCTCCCGGCGTGCCCCCTCCTTTCGGAGCTCCCGGGGGTCCCAGCGCGGGCTCCTCTGCGGAGGAGGGGAGGGCGCCCTACTACGTGCGGCAGCTGCTGGGCCGCAACGTTTTCGCGCGTGCTCCCTTCGCTTCCATAAGCGAACGCCTTACCGAGGTACTCACCGCACCTGTCTCCGTACAGATTTTAGTCTCAATTCTTGCTAACTTTTTCACCTTCCTTATGCAGGCAGAGAAGCAGAGCCAGGCGCTGGCCGCGGAGGTCGCTGGGGACGGGAAGGCACTGGCCGCCTTGTTCGATGATTCCCTTCGGGGGTTCGAGCGCAAGGTGGACGAGCACATCCACGAGCTTCAGCGAGCCAAGGGCTTCGAGGAGCTGAGGGCGGAGTCGGAGGCACAACACCGTAGGGTCAAAGCCCTGGTGTCAGGCCTCGCTATGGCCGAGGTAGCCAAAGGCCTGTCCGCTACCGCCCTCCTCAAGGCTAAGGCGGAGCGAGACGAGGCTGTGTCCGCCCGGGAGGTCGCGCAGCGGGAGGCGGCTCAACTTCAAGGCGAGGTCGCTGCTCTGAAGACGGAGATCGCTGCCTTGAAGGAGACACACGCCAATGGCCTTCGGGCTCAGCAAGGTCGCCTCCAAGCCCAACTGGACGATCTCCTTAAGAAAGGCGCCCTGGCCGCTGTGGAGAAATACAAGACCGAAAGGTCGAAGAAGCGGCGCCGAGGGGACGACAGTGGGGCGGAGACAAGCAAACCTTGAGCTCACAGCCTTGTAACTGCTTTTGTAATTCTCGTCAATCAATAAAATTTTCACCTTTTTGAGCTCGCCTATGTGTTTCTTTCTTTCTCTGTCTCGCTCATGAGTCCGCTTTAGGAGTTCGCAGCGATCTCGAGAGTGATAACCCGGGCGAGGCAGCTAATTCGATTCAACCTTTTTATTTTAAAGTATATGCAAACGAAAACCTCGGTATGCTCGTAAAAACTCAAGTCTCTGAGCCCGGAAAATGTTTAAGCGAAACAAAAGACTTCAAAAACTTCCCTACACTCAGAGACTTAAACCATTTTTATTTTTAAAGGAAACTAATAAGTGCTAGCTGCCCCCTGCCCGGTTAATTTCTCTCGATGACCCTGTTCGACGGGCTCGCCCTTCGAGGGGTACGCCAACGCCAGGATGCTTCCGTTCATGGCAGGTGAACGCGAAGGATCCTGGTTAGGTTTAGAGTCCACTTGGTAGCGGACTTCCCCGGGAAGCTCAAGGTCGCCCACTGGCTGCCTCTAAGGATCCCGGTCTTGCTATAAGTCCGCGCAACGGCGGACTGCCCCGGGAAGCTCAAGGTCGCCCACTGGCTGCCCCTGAGGATCCCAGTCTTGCTTTAAGTCCGCACAACGGCGGACTGCCCCGGGATGCTCAAGGTCGCCCACTGGCTGCCTCCGAGGATCCCGGTCTTGCTTTAAGTCCGCACAACGGTGGACTGCCCCGGGATGCTCAAGGTCGCCCACTGGCTGCCTCTGAGGATCCCGGTCTTGCTTTAAGTCCGCACAACGGCGGACTGCCCCGGGATGCTCAAGGTCGCCCACTGGCTGCCTCTGAGGATCCCGGTCTTGCTTTAAGTCCGCGCAACGGCGGACTGCTTTGTAGAACAAGCGAGCTCTTGCTATGCCGAGCTTCCGATTTAAATTCTTGAAACCTCAATCGTTCATTCATAACCTCTTCAGAAGATAATTTACAAAAATCCCCTTATGCGTAAAACTTGCGGAGGTGCAAAACATTCCAAGGTCCCTCTAACAGGTCGCCTTCAGCGGTCATCAACTGGTAAGCCCCCGAGCCTCGCGCTTCACGTATTATGTAGGGGCCTTCCCAGTTCGCCGCGAGCTTCCCTGCATTAGGCTCTTGAGTATTTGCGAACGCCTTTCTCATCACCATGTCCCCGGCTTTGAATGCCCGATGGCGGACTCTTTTGTCGTAAGCGCGCTTCATTTCTTGTCTGTACCCGGCGAGGTGTAGATTGGCGCGCTCTCGTCTTTCTTCGAGCTGATCAAGGGAGCCGGCGAGCAGTTCGTTGTTGTCGATCTCCTCTGACGCAAGCCTCCTTTCAGTGGGCAGCTCGGCCTCGATGGGTAGCACCGCTTCACACCCGTAAGTTAGGCTGAAAGGTGATTCGTTGGTCGAGCGACGTGGAGTGGTGCGATAAGCCCATAGCACGCTGTCGAGCTCCTGCTCCCACAGTCCTTTCTTTCCTTCCAACCTTTTCTTGAGGTTGTCTAGGATTACACGGTTCGTAGCTTCAGCCTGCCCGTTGCTTTGAGGGTACCTTAGGGACGAGAACCTTAGGTCGACCCCATATTCAACACAAAAGCTTTTGATCAAGCGATTGTCGAACTGGCGACCATTGTCGGTGATTAGCACTTGGGGCAGCCCGAAACGGCAGAAGATATTCTTCCATAGGAAGTCCTTCACTTGCCTTTCGCCTATCTTAGCTAGCGGGACCGCTTCCACCCATTTGGTGAAATAGTCCGTAGCTACTAAGATGAACTTCTTTTGCCGGGCTGACACAGGGAAAGGTCCCACAATGTCTAACCCCCATTGCTGGAAAGGCCAGGGGCTCGCCAGAGGATGCAGTTCTTCTGCGGGCATATGATTCGTGGTGGCGTGCTTTTGGCATTGGACGCACCTCTGGGCGACCTTCAATGCGTCTTGCTCCAGAGTGGGCCACCAGTACCCTTGCCTCTGTACTTTCGTAGCTAGAGACCGCCCACCAGCGTGGTTTCCCGTCTCGCCAGAATGAATGCAATTCAAAACTTCTTCGATCTCCGGGCTCTCGATACAATAAAGATTTGGCCCGCCGAAAGATCTTCGAAAAAGGCGATCCCAGCGAATGAGATAGCGACCAGCGCATTTCTCCACTCGACGGGCTTCCTCTTTACCCTCTGGAAGCTCGCCCTTCTGAAGAAATCGGAGAATGGGAGCGGTCCACCCGCCAGGAGATACGTCGGCAGAAACTTGGTTAACAGTGGGCTCCGTTAGCTGGAGCCGAGACTGAGTTTGTACCTCAATGAGAATCTGGCGAGCTTCGGACGTTCCCAGCAGGGAGGCGGCGTTTGCCAAAGCATCAGCTCGCCTATTATCGGCCAGTGGAATTTGCTCGAAGGTGATCTTCTCAAATTCCGCGGCCTTGCCTTTCACCAGATCCACGTAGCCCGCCATTCTCGCATCCCGAGAGGTGTACTCCCCATTGATTTGGCAAATAACTAGCTGGGAATCACTAAAGACATTCAAGCGTTTGGCGCCTACCTCGTGAGCGAGCTCCAGGCCAGCCAGCAGCGCCTCATATTCTGCTTCATTGTTGGTAGCCGCGAAATCCAGCCAGACTGATTTCTCAAGTAGTGCCTCTTGAGCGATCAGTGCGACCCCGATCCCAGCCCCCAAAGCATTGGAGGATCCATCGACGAATAATTCCCAGCCCGCCTCCTCTGAACGCTTAGCAGGAGGAAGCTCGCCTTGATCGCTCAAGAACCTCGCCTTCCCAGGGTGTGCCTCAGTTGGCTCATCCTCCTGGTACAGGACTGGTTCCTCTATGGGGAAGTCCGCCAAGAAATCGGCGAGAGCCTGCCCTTTGACAGCAACTCGAGGGACATACTCCAAGCCATAGGCGGCGAGCTCGGCGGACCATCGATAGAGCCTGTCGGCTACCGAGGGTCTGGAGAGCGCGCTCTTAAGGGGGTGCTCGGTGATGACCTTGACGGTGTGCGCCGAGAAGTAGGGGTGAAGCTTTCTCGCGGTAAGGACCAAGGCCAATGCGACCTTCTCGATTGGTCGATACCGGAGCTCGACGGGAAGCATTGTGTGGCTTACAAAGTAAACAGGCCGCTCCACCTTTGCTTCTTCTACCACAAGGACCCCGCTTACCGTGTTTTCTGTGACCGCGAGATACACGCCGAGCTCGGCGCCATCTTTTGGTGCCGCTAGGATTGGCGGGCTCGCCAGATAGTCCTTGATCTTCTGAAAGGCGTGGTCGCACTTCTCATCCCAAAAAATGCTCGCTCCTTTTCGCAGCAGCTCGAAAAGAGGTCGGCAATTGTCTGAGGATTTAGATATAAACCGATTGAGCGAGGCGATTCGCCCGCTCAATCTCTGGACTTCCTGCTGGGTTCTTGGTGCGGTCATTTCGACAAGCGCTCAGATTTGCCCAGGGTCGGCCTCGATCCCCCTGTGGGTGACCAGGTACCCGAGGAATTTCCCCGAAGTCACCCCAAATGCGCACTTCGCTGGGTTCAGCCTCATTCGGTACTTTCTCAGTATTTCGAAGGTTTCGCGGAGGTCGGCGACATGCCCTCCTCGCTCTCGACTCTTTACCAGAAGGTCATCAACATAAACCTCAACATTTCTGCCGATCTGATTTTTAAACATCTGAGTGACTAACCTTTGGTAGGTCGCTCCAGCGTTCTTAAGTCCGAAAGGCATCACTCGGTAGCAGTATAGCTTCTGGTAGCCCGCTCCAGAGTAGAAGGCGGTCTTCTCCTGATCTTCGGGATGGAGGGGTATCTGGTTATACCCTGAGTATCCATCCATGAAAGATAGAGCCCGGAATCCGACAGCTGCGTCGACCAGTGCGCCTATCCGCGGAAGAGGAAAACCGTCCTTCGGGCATGCCTTATTGAGGTCGGAGAAGTCAATGCATACTCTGACCGCTCCGCTCTTCTTGGGCACCGCCACGATATTGAAGATCCACTCAGGGAAGTGCGCCTCGCATATGAAACCAGCTCGCTCTAGCTTGTCTATCTCCGCCGCCACCGCGGTGGACTTTGCAGCAGGTATGTGCCGAGCTTTCTGCTTGACCGGCGGGAACTCCTTCATGGTGTGCAGACGATGACAGGCGACCTCCGGGTCAATCCCTGGCATGTCCGCGAAGCTCCAGGCGAATACGTCGCGGTATTCCCTGAGCAAGTTGGTTATGGCTAGGACCTCGCCCTTGGTTAACGAGGTCCCGAGACTAACAATTCTTGGCCCTTCTTCGCCGCTAATGTCGACCTCTTGAAGTGGTTCGGCAACTGGAAAACTTCTTTTCTTGGGGGTTGTCAGGCGACCTTCCTCCAACTTAAGATCCACACCGCTCCCACCCGAGGATGGAGTAGGGGACTTAGGCGAGGAGGCCCCCAGCGGGCTCCTCATGAGCTCGCTCTTATCGGGCGGTAATTGCTAGGAGGGTGCGGGCCTTTTGGCCTCGGCGACCTCCATGTCCATGAGGTGAGGAACATCCTGTTCGCATCTGGTTGTGGTTACCTGATCTCCCCGAATAACTACGACCCCGCTCGCGGTTGGGAATTTGAGGGCCTGATGGTTGGGTGAAGATACCGCCTTCATCTGCCTTAGCCAAGGCCGCCCAAGGATGGCGTTAAATGCGGAACTTTCATCCACTACCGCGAAGCGGACTTGGCGAGCCTCCGGGCCCGCGGTCACCGTAAGGGTTATCTCTCCTGCCACTTTGGCTACCTCGCCGGTGAATCCCCTGAGGGAGCTCATCGAGGGAAACAGGTCGGCAAGCCTCAATCCCATTCACAGGTAGGCCGACAGAAAAAGGATATCAACGGCGCTCCCCGAATCAACCAGAGCTCGCCTCACCTCGATGTTAGCCATCATCAGGCGTATGACGAGGGGGTCATTGTGGGGCGCGACGACCCCAGTCATGTCGTCTTCCGAAAACCATAGAAAATCGCGAGCTTCCACCCTCGGTGCTCGAAGTAAAGTAGGAGTTAGCGAGACGGAAAATACCTTATGTGCCCGCTCCATCTCCCTTACTCGCCGGCGGGCTTCGTTACTTGATCTCGGGCCGCTCAGCCGCCCGCTAATGGTGTGACATATCACCGGTCCTCCCGGGGGAGGCGGAGGTAGGGCGGGCTCCGCGAGTCCTGGGCGATCTCCCTCCCGAGGGGCTCGTTCTGGAATCACCTCGAACCTCCTCGGGGGCGAGATGAATTGGTTCAAGTGCCCCAAGGCGACCAAATCCTCCAGGTGGTTCTTCAGAGCCCGACATCTGTTAGTGTGATGCCCAGGGCTTCGATGAAAAGCGCACCACCGCGAGTTGTCGGTAGAGCTAGGCTCTCCGACCTTTAGGGGTGGCGGGTACTGGAAGAAAGGCTCATTCCGAATCTGGTGGAAGATTTGTCCCGGCGAGTGGGTCAGCACGGTGAAGTCCCGCTCCCCAGGTCCCGGAGGCAGGCGCCAGTTCGCCGGCCTTCCAGCGACCGCCGCGGGGGCTTCAGCGGGCTATACTGCAGGAGCTGCGGACGGTCCGGGCAAAGGTACCGTAAGTGGCACCTCCCTCCTCTCCACGGCTTTAACGACAAGAGGTCGCAGAGCCGGAGAAGGTCGCTGCTCCACTGCCTTTCCCTTCCGATCTAGCACCGCATCTTCGAGCTTGATGTGTTGCTGGACCAGGGCAAATAGTTCAACCATTGTGCGGGGGTCCTTGATCACTAAGGCGTCATGAAGCTTACCCCCCTCGGGGAGGGCGCTTCTGAAAGCACTCACTACGGTACGATCCTGGCCCGCCGTGTCTTCCAGAGCGAGGTAGGCGCTTCGGAATCGCGTTGCGAAGCACCGGAGCGTTTCGCGAGCTCCCATGGCTAAAGTAAACAGAGACTCGATCCTCTTCGGGGGCTGCCTATTGCAGCGATACTGCTCCAGTAATAGCCTAGAGAGAGTTGGAAAGTCGGGAATCACGCCGGACGGCAACTTGTGGAACCAATTCAACGCCGATCCGGTCAGACTGCTCGGGAACGCTCGGCACAGGACGTGGTCCTGGTCCCGGAAAAATAGAAGCTTTCTGTAGGCCAATAGATGGTCAACGGGATCTTGCGACCCGTCGAACAAAACAAACTTCGGGGGGGTCCAATGGTGCGGAAAACCCCCTTGGTGGATCTCGCTGGTGAAGGGCGAGCTTCCTCCGTGGGCGGCGAGATCCTCCAGTAAATCCACGGGCGCACTAGATCGCTGCCAGTGCCCGGGGAGAAATCCCAAAGGCGGCTGCGCAGGTCCTAGGCGGCCGTGTGCACTCCCTCTAGGGAGGTCCAGATCCACCCCGCGGCGGCCCTCAGGGGCCACCGATCGGCGGCCTCCTGGCTGCTCGCCCGCGGATCCCTTCAGCGTGGCGGTTGGTCTATGGGAGGCCGTCGCCTCTTGAGGTTCGGAAGGTATAGCCACCGTGGGCTCTTTCCCTCGTCGCCGATGGCGCGGGTCGTGATCCCTCTCTTGAGACCTTGCCTCCGACCCGTCAGAGTCGACGCTCCGGCTACGGCGGTGAGGGATGGTCGCGCGCGAGTTCGCCTGGTTGCTAGACCGCTGGGTTACAAGCTTCTGTAACCTTGTGAGTGGGGTCTCCTTCGCTCCACGCACGGCCGTCCTCTCAACCGGGGGTTCCGGGCGGGAAATTCGCCGTGCTGGTACAGCCGTGGGTAGATGCGACGAGACGAGAGGTCGCGCGGGGGATGCGGGCCTCGATGGTCCCGATCGCCGGCTCGCCGCCGGGGCCTGACGCAAGCGCGTCAACTCCTCCATCATTGCCCGCTGGGTGGCCAACATCTCCAACAGGAGCTGGTCACTGAGCGGGACAAGGAGCTGGGGAGTCTCAGCGGGGGGTTCGCTGTGTACAGACCCCATACGGGCCCTCGTCCGCCTGCGTCCCCTTATCGCCGGAGCCATCTTTGGGTTTACGAGAGCCGACGGCGTTCAACCGTGCGGTCGTGGGCGTTCTCGCAGGAACCAGTCGAAGATCCCACAGACGGCGCCAAATGTTGTGGGATATTTTCGATGGTCCTTGCGAGCCACCTGCAAGACAAAGAAAAGAGAACGTGAGAACGGCTGGCTCCCTTAGGAGCGCAGACCCTCCGACGCTCAAGTCAGTTCCGGTAGCACAACGGCGAGCTGTTGTATACCAAAGTGGTCGGGAAATGGGATTCGAACCTGTATTATGGAGCCTGGGGGTGAGCATTTATAGCAATAGGCGGCCTACCGTGGCCCGACACATGGAGATTCTTCCAGAGCCTTCTAGACCCCCACGATCTGGCTCGCGTGGGTCTGACAGTCCTTGATACTCGCGCCCTGACATTCTGTCGTCAAGCCTGCCAGGCGGTTTGAGTGGGGGAGAGCATCTTTCTTGTCGCGGCCAGGTGGCTATTCTGGAATGTTCACGTCTGGGCGATCTCAGGGAGGAAGCAAAAGGCAAGCTCGCCCGGCACTGCTCCGTCCTTCCGTGCATATCTATCAAGAGTTGGACCTTGTGGGAGCAACCTCTTCGATAAACAGGGGTCGGGGCGAGCTTGGGCGAGCTCTGGAGCGAGCTAAGCGAGCTCCTGAACGAGATTGGCGAGCTCCCGAGAGAGCCTAGGCGAGCTCCTGAATGAGCTTGGGCGAGCTCTTTCGCGTTCTTTGTCAAAGCCATTTTCCGAATTTGGGCGAGCTCCTGCGGAGTCTGGGAGGGGCGAGCTGCACTCAGATACAAGGTGTCCATCCAGCTCCATTCAGGGGCGAGCTCCTTTCGGGCTGAGAGGGCGAGCTCCTGAGCAAACTTAGGCGAGCTCCTGGTAGAGCCTAGGCGAGCTCCTGACCGAGTTTGGCGAGTTCTTTGCCTTGGGCTCCTTCAGCCCAATGTGGATCTCGCTCCCTGCCAAGATGATCTGGTGAACACGGGGGAGAGGACGAACTCCTGTGCGAGTTTTAGCTACCCCCAACACGATCCATTCTAATTCATTCGCACAACCTATTCTAATTCATTCGTACGATCCATTCTAATTCATTCACACGATCCATTCTAATTCATTCATACGATCCATTCTATTTCATTCGTACGATCCATTCTTACTTATTCGTACGATCCATTCTAATTCATTTGCACGAAGGTATCCATTCTAATTCATTCGTACTATCCATTCTAATTCCTTTGTATGATCCATTCTAATTCATTCGTACGATCCATTCTAATTCATTCGTACGATCCATTCTAATTCATTCGCACGATCCATTCTAATTCATTCATACGATCCATTCTATTTCATTCGTATGATCCATTCTAATTCATTCGTACGGTATGATTCATTCTAATTCATTCGTACGATTCATTCTAATTCAATCCATTCTAATTCATTCGTACGATCGTACGAATGAAATAGAATGGATCGTACGAATGAATTAGAATGGATCATATGAATGAATTAGAATGGATCGTGCGAATGAATTAGAATGGATCGTACGAATGAAATAGAATGGATTCGCACGAATGTATCCATTCTAATTCATTCGTACGATCCATTCTATCTCATTCGTACAATCCATTCTATTTCATTCGTACGATCCATTCTATTTCATTCGTACGATCCATTCTAATTCATTCATACGATCCATTCTAATTTATTCGCACGATCCATTCTAATTCATTCATACGATCCATTCTAATTCATTTATATGATCCATTCTAATTCATTCGCACGATCCATTCTAATTCATTCGTACGATCCATTCTAATTCATTCGCACGATCCATTCTAATTCATTCGCACGATCCATTCTAATTCATTCATACGATCCATTCTAATTCATTCGTACGAATGAATTAGAATAGATCGTACGAATGAATTAGAATGGATACGAATGGATCGTACGAATGAGTAAGAATGGATCGTACGAATGAAATAGAATGGATTGTACGAATGAATTAGAATGGATCATACGAATGAATTAGAATGGATTCATTCGTGCGAATGAATTAGAATGGATCGTACGAATGAGTAGAATGGATCGTGCGAATGAATTAGAATGGATCGTATGAATGAAATAGAATGGATTGTACGAATGAGATAGAATGGATTGTACGAATGAATTAGAATGGATACATTCATGCGAATGAATTAGAATGGATCATACGAATGAATTAGAATGGATTCATTCGTGCGAATGAATTAGAATCGATCGTACGAATGAGTAAGAATGGATCGTACGAATGAATTAGAATGGATTGAATTAGAATGAATCGTACGAATGAATTAGAATGGATCGTACGAATGAATTAGAATGGATCGTACGAATGAATTAGAATGGATTGAATTAGAATGAATCGTACGAATGAATTAGAATAAATCATACCGTACGAATGAATTAGAATGGATCATACGAAGGAATTAGAATGGATCGTACGAATGAATTAGAATGGATCGTACGAATGAATTAGAATGGATCGTACGAAGGAATTAGAATGGATCGTACGAAGGAATTAGAATGGATAGTACGAATGAATTAGAATGGATACCTTCGTGCAAATGAATTAGAATGGATCGTACGAATGAGTAAGAATGGATCGTACGAATGAAATAGAATGGATCGTACGAATGAATTAGAATAGATTGTGCGAATGGATTAGAATGGATCATACGATTGAGTAAGAAAGGATTGTACGAATGAAATAGAATGGATTGTACGAATAAATTAGAATGGATCGTACGAATGAATTAGAATAGATTGTACGAATGAATTAGAATGGATCGTACGAATGAGTAAGAATGGATCGTACGAATGAATTAGAATGGATTGAATTAGAATGGATTGAATTAGAATGGATTGTACGAATGAATTAGAATGGATCGTACGAATGAAATAGAATGGATCGTATGAATGAATTAGAATGGATCGTGTGAATGAATTAGAATGGATCGTAAGAATGAAATAGAATGGATTCGCACGAATGAATTAGAATGGATCGTTCGAATGAATTAGAATAGATTGTGCGAATGAATTAGAATGGATCGTACGAATGAATTAGAAAGGATATATTTGTGTGAATGAATTAGAATAGATCGTATGAATGAATTAGATTGGATCGTATTAATGAATTAGAATGGATTGTGCGAATGAATTAGAATGGATCGTATGAATGAATTAGAATGGATACATTCGTGCGAATGAATTAGAATGGATCGTATGAATGAAGTAGAATCGATCGTACGAATGAAATAGAATGGATTGTACGAATGAGATAGAATGGATCTTGTACGAATGAGATAGAATGGATCGTACGAATGAATTAGATTGGATCGTGCGAATGAATTAGAATGGATCGTACTAATGAATTAGAATGGATCGAACGAATGAATTAGAATGGATACATTCGTACGAATGAATTAGAATGGATCGTACGAATGAATTAGAATAGATCGTACGAATGAATTAGAATGGATCGTACGAATGACTTAGAATGGATCGTTCGAATGAATTAGAATAGATTGTGCAAATGAATTAGAATGGATCGTACGAATGAATTAGAATGGATACATTCGTGCGAATGAATTAGAATGGATCATACGAATGAATTAGAATGGATTGTGCGAATGAATAAGAATGGATCGTACGAATGAATTAGAATGGATCGTACGAATGAATTAGAATGGATCGTACGAATGAATTAGAATGGATCGTATGAATGAATTAGAATGGATTGAATCAGAATGAATCGTACGAATGAATTAGCATTGATCGTGCTAATGAATTAGAATGGAACGTACGAATGAATTAGAATGGATCCTAGAATGGATCGTATGAATAAATTAGAATGGATCGTATGAATGAATTAGAATGGATTGTGCGAATGAATTAGAATGGATCGTACGAATGAATTAGAATAGATTGTGCGAATGAATTAGAATGGATCGTACGAATGAATTAGAATGGATCGTATGCATGAATTAGAATGGATCGTGCGAATGAATTATAATGGATCATACGAAGGAATTAGAATGGATCATATGAATGAATTAGAATGGATCGTGCGAATGAATTAGAATGGATCGTACGAATGAAATAGAATGGATTCGCACGAATGTATCCATTCTAATTCATTCGTACGATCCATTCTAATTCATTCGTACAATCTATTCTAATTCATTCGTACAATCCATTCTAATTCATTCGCACGATCCATTCTAATTCATACGATCCATTCTAATTCATTCGTACGATCCATTCTAATTCATTCGTACGATCCATTCTAATTCATTCGTACGATCCATTCTTACTCGCACAATCTATTCTAATTCATTCGTACGATCCATTCTAATTCATTCATACGATCCATTCGTATCCATTCTAATTCATTCGTACGATCTATTCTAATACATTCGTACGATCCATTCTAATTCATTAATACGATCCATTCTAATTTATTCATACGATCCATTCTAATTCATTCGTACGATCCATTCTTACTCATTCGCACGATCCATTCTAATTCATTCGTACGATCCAATCTAGAATGGATTGTATGAATGAATTAGAATGTATCGTGCGAATGAATTAGAATGGATCGTACGAATGAATTAGAATGGATACATTCGTGCGAAAGAATTAGAATAGATCGTATGAATGAATTAGAATGGATCGTGCGAATGAATTAGAATGGATCGTACGAATGAAATAGAATGGATTGTACGAATGAGATAGAATGGATCGTACGAATGAATTAGAATGGATACATTCATGCGAATGAATTAGAATGGATCGTATGAATGAATTAGACAGGATACATTCGTACAAATGAATTAGGATGGATCGTATGAATGAATTAGAGTGGATACATTCGTACGAATGAATTAGAATAGATTGTGCGAATGAATTAGAATGGATCGTACGAATGAATTAGAATGGATCGTGCGAATTAATTAGAATGGATCGTATTAATGAATTAGAATGGATCGTGCGAATGAATTAGAATGGATCGTACGAATGAGTAAGAATGGATCGTGCGAATGAATTAGAATGGATTGTACGAATGAATTAGAATGGATCGTACGAATGAATTAGAATGGATACATTCGTGCGAATCCATTCTATTTCATTCGTACGATCCATTCTAATTCATTCGCACGATCCATTCTAATTCATTCATACGATCCATTCTAATTCATTCGTACGATCCATTCTAATTCATTCGTACGATCCATTCTAATTCATTCGCACAATCTATTCTAATTCATTCGTACGATCCATTCTAATTCATTCGCACGATCCATTCTAATTCATTCATATGATCCATTCTATTTCATTCGTACGATCCATTCCTACTCATTCGTACGATCCATTCTAATTCATTTGCACAAAGGTATCCATTCTAATTCATTCGTATGATCCATTCTAATTCATTCGCATGAATGTATCCATTCTAATTCATTCGTACGATCCATTCTATCTCATTCGTACAATCCATTCTATTTCATTCGTACGATCCATTCTAATTCATTCGCACGATCCATTCTACTCATTCGTACGATCCATTCTAATTCATTCGCACGAATGAATCCATTCTAATTCATTCGTATGATCCATTCTAATTCATTCGTACAATCCATTCTATTTCATTCGTACGATCCATTCTTACTCATTCGTACGATCCATTCGTATCCATTCTAATTCATTCTTACGATCCATTCTAATTCATTCGCACAATCTATTCTAATTCATTCGTACGATCCATTCTATTTCATTCGTACGATCCATTCTAATTCATTCGCACGATCCATTCTAATTCATTCGTACGATCCATTGTACTCATTCGTATGATCCATTCTAATTCATTCGCACAAATGAATCCATTCTAATTCATTCGTATGATCCATTCTAATTCATTCGTACAATCCATTCTATTTCATTCGTACGATCCATTCTTACTCATTCGTATGATCCATTCGTATCCATTCTAATTCATTCGTACGATCCATTCTAATTCATTCGCACAATCTATTCTAATTCATTCGTACGATCCATTCTAATTCATTCGCACGGTATAATTAGAATGGATCGTACGAATGAATTAGAATGGATACATTCATGCTAATGAATTAGAATGGATCATACGAATGAATTAGAATAGATTCATTCATGCGAATGAATTAGAATGGATCGTACGAATGAGTAAGAATGGAATTAGAATGGATAGTACGAATGAATTAGAATGGATACCTTCGTGCAAATGAATTAGAATGGATCGTATGAATGTATCCATTCTAATTCATTCGTATGATCCATTCTAATTCATTCTAATTCACCATTTTATTTCATTCGTACGATCCATTCTAATTCATTGGATCGTACGAATGAATTAGAATGGATCGTATGAATGAATTAGAATGGATCGTGCGAATGAATTAGAATGGATCATACGAATGAAATAGAATGGATCGTACGAATGAATTAGAATAGATTATGCGAATGGATTAGAATGGATCATACGATTGAGTAAGAAAGGATTGTACGAATGAATTAGAATGGATTATACGAATAAATTAGAATGGATCGTACGAATGAATTAGAATAGATTGTACGAATGAATTAGAATAGATTGTGCGAATGAATTAGAATGGATCGTACGAATGAATTGGAATGGATACATTCGTGCGAATGAATTAGAATGGATCGTATGAATGAATTAGAGTGGATACATTCGTACAAATGAATTAGGATGGATCGTATGAATGAATTAGAGTGGATACATTCGTACGAATGAACTAGAATAGATTATGCGAATGAATTAGAATGGATCGTACGAATGAATTAGAATGGATACATTCATGCAAATGAATTAGAATGGATCGTATGAATGAATTAGAATGGATCGTGCGAATGAATTAGAATGGATCGTGCGAATGAATTAGAATGGATCGTACGAATGAATTAGAATGGATCGTATGAATGAATTAGATTGGATCGTATTAATGAATTAGAATGGATCATGCGAATGAATTAGAATGGATCGTACGAATGAATTAGAATGGATCGTACGAATGACTTAGAATGGATCGTTCGAATGAATTAGAATAGATTATGCGAATGAATTAGAATGGATCGTACGAATGAATTAGAAAGGATACATTCGTGCGAATGAATTAGAATGGATCGTATAAGTGTGAATGAATTAGAATGGATCGTGCGAATGAATTAGAATGGATCGTACGAATGAAATAGAATGGATTCACACGAATGTATCCATTCTAATTCAATGGATCGTGCGAATGAATTAGAATGGATCGTACGAATGAATTAGAATGGATCGTACGAAGGAATTAGAATGGATCGTACGAATGAATTAGAATGGATCGTACGAATGAATTAGAATAGATTGTGCGAATGAATTAGAATGGATCGTACGAATGAATTAGAATGGATCGTATGAGTGTGAATGAATTAGAATGGATCGTGCGAATGAATTAGAATGGATCGTATTAATGAATTAGAATAGATCGTGCGAATGAATTAGAATGGATCGTGCGAATGAATTAGAATGGATCGTATGAATGAATTAGAATGGATCGTGCGAATGAATTAGAATGGATCGTACGAATGAAATAGAATGGATTCGCACGAATGTATCCATTCTAATTCATTCGTACGATCCATTCTAATTCATTCGCACGATCCATTCTAATTCATTCGCAGGAATGTATCCATTCTAATTCATTCGTATGATCCATTCTAATTCATTCATACGAATGAATTAGAATGGATACATTCGTGCGAATGAATTAGAATGGATCGTACGAAGGAATTAGAATGGATAGTACAAATGAATTAGAATGTATACATTCGTGCGAATCTATTCTATTTCATTCGTACGATCCATTATAATTCATCCGTACGGTATGATTAGATCCATTCTAATTCATTCGCACAATCCATTCTAATTCATTCGCACGAATGAATTAGAATGGATCGTACGAATGAATTAGAATGGATGGAATTAGAATGAATCGTATGAGTGAATTAGAATGAATCATACCGTACGAATGAATTAGAATGGATCATACGAAGGAATTAGAATGGATCGTACGAATGAATTAGAATGGATCGTACGAATGAATTAGAATGGATCGTACGAAAGAATTAGAATGGATCGTACGAAGGAATTAGAATGGATAGTACGAATGAATTAGAATGGATACCTTCGTGCAAATGAATTAGAATGGATCGTACGAATGAGTAAGAATGGATCGTACGAATGAAATAGAATGGATCGTATGAATGAATTAGAATGGATCGTGCGAATGAATTAGAATGGATCGTACGAATGAATTAAAATAGATTGTGCGAATGAATTAGAATGGATCGTACGAAAGAATTATAATGGATCGTACGAATGAATTAGAATGGATCGTATGCATGAATTAGAATGGATCATGCGAATGAATTAGAATGGATCGTATGAATGAATTAGAATAGATCGTACGAATGAATTAGAATGGATCGTATGAATGAATTAGATTGGATCGTATTAATGAATTAGAATGGATCGTACGAATGAATTAGCATGGATTGAATTAGAATGGATCGTACGAATGAGTAAGAATGGATCGTACGAATGAATTAGAATGGATCGTACGAATGAATTGGAATGGATCGTATGCATGAATTAGAATGGATCGTACGAATGAATTAGAATCGATCGTGCGAATGAATTAGTATGGATCATATGAATGAATTAGAATGGATCGTATGAATGAATTAGAATGGATCGTGCGAATAAATTAGAATGGATCGTATGAATGAATTAGAATGGATCGTACGAATGAAATAGAATGGATTGTACGAATGAGATAGAATGGATCGTACGAATGAATTAGAATGGATACATTCGTGCGAATCCATTCTATTTCATTCGTACGATCCATTCTAATTCATTCGCACGATCCATTCTAATTCATTCATACGATCCATTCTAATTCATTCGTACGATCCATTCTATTTCATTCGTACGATCTTACGAATGAATTAGAATGGATTGAATTAGAATGAATCGTACGAATGAATTAGAATGAATCATACCGTACGAATGAATTAGAATGGATCATACGAATGAAATAGAATGGATCGTATGAATGAATTAGAATGGATCGTGCGAATGAATTAGAATGGATCGTATGAATGAATTAGAATGGATCGTACGAATGAATTAGCATGGATTGAATTAGAATGAATCGTACGAATGAATTAGAATGAATCATACCGTACGAATGAATTAGAATGGATCATACGAAGGAATTAGAATGGATCGTACGAATGAATTAGAATGGATCATACGAATGAATTAGAATGGATTGTACGAATGAAATAGAATAGATCGTACGAATGAATTAGAATGGATCGTAGAATTAGAATGGATCGTATGAATGAATTAGAATGGATTCATACGAATGAAGTAGAATGGATCGTATGAATGAATTAGAATGGATCGTGCGAATGAATTAGAATGGATCGTACGAATGAATTAGAATGGATCGTATGAATGAATTAGAATGGATCGTAGTAATGAATTAGAATGGATCCTACGAATGAATTAGAATAGATTGTGCGAATAAATTAGAATGGATCTGGATCGTGTATCCATTCTAATTCATTCGTACGACCCATTCTAATTCATTCGCACGATCCATTCTAATTCATTCATACGATCCATTCTATTTCATTCGTACGATCCATTCTTACTCATTCGTACGATCCATTCTAATTCATTTGCACGAAGGTATCCATTCTAATTCATTCGTACTATCCATTCTAATTCCTTCGTACGATCCATTCTAATTCCTTCGTACGATCCATTCTAATTCATTCGCACGATCCATTCTAATTCATTCATACGATCCATTCTAATTCATTCATACGATCCATTCTAATTCATTACTACGATCCATTCTAATTCATTCGTACGATCTATTCTAATTCATTCATACGATCCATTCTAATTTATTCGCACGATCCCTTCTAATTCATTCATACGATCCATTCTAATTCATTCATATGATCCATTCTAATTCCTTCGTACGATCCATTCTATTTCATTCGTACGATCCATTCTAATTCATTCATACGATCCATTCGTATCCATTCTAATTCATTCGTACGATCCATTCTAATTCATTCATACGATCCAATCTAATTCCTTCGTACGATCCATTCTAATTCATTCGTACGATCCATTCTAATTCATTCGCACGATCCATTCTAATTCATTCATACGATCCATTCTAATTCATTCGTACGATCTATTCTATTTCATTCGTACAATCCATTCTTACTCAATCGTATGATCCATTCTAATCCATTCGCACAATCTATTCTAATTCATTCGTACGATCCACTCTATTTCATTCGTACGATCCATTCTATTTCATTTGTACGATCCATTCTAATTCATTCGTACAATCCATTCTAATTCATTCGTATGATCCATTCTAATTCATTCATACGATCCATTCTATTTCATTTGTACGATCCATTCTTACTCATTCGTACGATCCATCCTAATTCATTTGCACGAAGGTATCCATTCTAATTCATTCGTACGATCCATTCTAATTCATTCATACGATCCAATCTAATTCATTTATACGATCCATTCTAATTCATTCGCACGAATGTATCCATTCTAATTCATTCGCACGATCCATTCTAATTCATTCATACAACCCATTCTAATTCTTTTGCACGAATGTATCCATTAGAATGAATTAGAATGGATCGTACGAATGAATTAGAATGGATCGTACGAATGAATTAGAATGGATTGAATTAGAATGAATCGTACGAATGAATTAGAGTTGATACATTCGTGTGAATGAATTAAAATGGATAATACGAATTAATTAGAATGGATTGTATGAATGAATTAGAATGGATCGTGCGAATGAATTAGAATGGATACATTCGTGCGAATGAATTAGAATGGATCGTATGAATGAATTAGATTGGATCGTATGCATGAATTAGAATGGATCATGCGAATGAATTAGAATGGATCGTACGAATGAATTAGAATGGATCGAACGAATGAATTAGAATGGATCGTACGAATGAGTAAGAATGGATCGTACGAATGAATTAGAATGGATCGTACGAATGAATTAGAATGGATACATTCGTGCGAATGTATTAGAATGGATCATATGAATGAATTAGAATGGATCGTTTGAGTGAATGCGAATGGATCGTGCGAATGAATTAGAATGGATTGTACGAATGAATTAGAATGGATCGTACGAAGGAATTAGAATGGATACATTCGTGCGAATCCATTCTATTTCATTCGTACGATCCATTCTAATTCATTCGCACGATCCATTCTAATTCATTCATATGATCCATTCTAATTCATTCGTACGATCCATTCTAATTCATTCGTATGATCCATTCTAATTCATTCGCACAATCTATTCTAATTCATTCGTACGATCCATTCTAATTCATTCGCACGATCCATTCTAATTCATTCATACGATCCATTCTAATTCATTCGCACGAATGTATCCATTCCAATTCATTCGTACGATCCATTCTAATTCATTCGCACAATATATTCTAATTCATTCGTACGATCAATTCTAATTCATTCGCATGTATCCATTCTAATTCATTCATACGATCCATTCTATTTCATTCGTACGATCCATTCTTACTCATTCGTACGATCCATTCTAATTCATTAGTACGATCCATTCTAATTCATTCGTACGATCCATTCTAATTCATTCGCACGATCCATTCTAATTCATTCATACGATCCATTCTAATTCATTCGCACGATCCATTCTAATTCATTCGCACGATCCATTCTAATTCATTCATACAATCCATTCTAATTCGTTTGCATGAATGTATCCATTCTAATTCATTCGTACGATCCATTCTAATTCATTCGTACGAAGGAATTAGAATGGATCGTATGAATGAATTAGAATGGATCGTATGAATGAATTAAAATGGATCGTACGAATGAATTAGAATGGATCGTACGAATGAATTAGAATGGATCGTACGAATGAGTAAGAATGGATCGTACGAATGAAATAGAATGGATCGTATGAATGAATTAGAATGGATACGTGCGAATGAATTAGAATTGATCGTACGAATGAATTAGAATAGATTGTGCAAATGAATTAGAATGGATCGTACGAATGAATTGGAATGGATACATTCGTGCGAACGAATTAGAATGGATCGTATGAATGAATTAGAATGGATCGTGCGAATGAATTAGAATGGATCGTACGAATGAATTAGAATAGGTTGTGCGAATGAATTAGAATGTATCGTACGAATGAATTAGAATGGATCGTACGAATGAATTAGAATGGATCGTATGAATGAATTAGAATGGATCGTGCGAATGAATTAGAATGGATCGTACGAATGAAATAGAATGGATTAGAATGAAATAGAATGGATCGTATGAATGAATTAGAATGGATCATACGAATGAAATAGAATGGATTCGCACGAATGTATCCATTCTAATTCAATGGATCGTGCGAATGAATTAGAATGGATCGTACGAATGAATTAGAATGGCTCGTACGAAGGAATTAGAATGGATCGTACGAATGAATTAGAATGGATCGTACGAATGAATTAGAATGGATCGTACTAATGAATTAGAATAGATTGTGCGAATGAATTAGAATGGATCGTACGAATGAATTAGAATGGATCGTACGAATGAATTAGAATGAATTATAATGGATCGTACGAATGAATTAGAATGGATCGTACGAATGAAATAGAATGGATCGTATGAATGAATTAGAATGGATCGTGCGAATGAATTAGAATGGATCGTACGAATGAAATAGAATGGATTCGCACGAATGTATCCATTCTAATTCAATGGATTGTGCGAATGAATTAGAATGGATCGTACGAAGGAATTAGAATGGATCGTACGAATGAATTAGAATGGATCATACGAATGAATTAGCATGGATCGTACGAAGGAATTAGAATGGATCGTACGAATAAATTAGAGTTGATACATTCGTGTGAATGAATTAAAATGGATAATACGAATGAATTAGAATGGATTTTATGAATGAATTAGAATGGATTGTGCGAATGAATTAGAGTTGATACATTCGTGTGAATGAATTAAAATGGATAAAACGAATAAATTAGAATGTATTGTATGCATGAATTAGAATGGATCGTACGAATGAAATAGAATGGATCGTACGAAGGAATTAGAATGGATCGTACGAATGAATTAGAATGGATCGTGCGAATGAATTAGAATGGGTCGTACGAATGAATTAGAATGGATACACGATCCAGATCCATTCTAATTCATTCGCACAATCTATTCTAATTCATTCGTAGGATCCATTCTAATTCATTACTACGATCCATTCTAATTCATTCGCACGATCCATTCTAATTCATTCGCACGATCCATTCTAATTCATTCATACGATCCATTCTAATTCATTCGCACGAATGTATCCATTCTAAATGAATTAGAATGGATCGTACGAATGAGTAAGAATGGATCGTGCGAATGCATTAGAATGGATCATATGAATGAATTAGAATGGATCGTATGAATGAATTAGAATGGATCGTGCGAATAAATTAGAATGGATCGTATGAATGAATTAGAATCGATCGTACGAATGAAATAGAATAGATCGTACGAATGAATTAGAATGGATCGTAGAATTAGAATGGATCGTATGAATGAATTAGAATGGATTCATACGAATGAAGTAGAATGGATCGTATGAATGAATTAGAATGGATCGTGCGAATGAATTAGAATGGATCGTACGAATGAATTAGAATGGATCGTATGAATGAATTAGAATGGATCGTAGTAATGAATTAGAATGGATCCTACGAATGAATTAGAATAGATTGTGCGAATGAATTAGAATGGATCTGGATCGTGTATCCATTCTAATTCATTCGTACGACCCATTCTAATTCATTCGCACGATCCATTCTAATTCATTCGTACGATCCATTCTAATTCATTCGTACAATTCATTCTAATTCAATCCATTCTAATTCATTCATACGATCCATTCTAATTCATTCATACGATCCATTCTAATTCATTCGCACGATCCATTCTAATTCATTCATACGATCCATTCTATTTCATTCGTACGATCCATTCTTACTCATTCGTACGATCCATTCTAATTCATTTGCACGAAGGTATCCATTCTAATTCATTCGTACTATCCATTCTAATTCCTTCGTACGATCCATTCTAATTCCTTCGTACGATCCATTCTAATTCATTCGCACGATCCATTCTAATTCATTCATACGATCCATTCTAATTCATTCATACGATCCATTCTAATTCATTACTACGATCCATTCTAATTCATTCGTACGATCTATTCTAATTCATTCATACGATCCATTCTAATTTATTCGCACGATCCCTTCTAATTCATTCATACGATCCATTCTAATTCATTCATATGATCCATTCTAATTCCTTCGTACGATCCATTCTATTTCATTCGTACGATCCATTCTAATTCATTCATACGATCCATTCGTATCCATTCTAATTCATTCGTACGATCCATTCTAATTCATTCGTACGATCCATTCTAATTCCTTCGTACGATCCATTCTAATTCATTCGTACGATCCATTCTAATTCATTCGCACGATCCATTCTAATTCATTCATACGATCCATTCTAATTCATTCGTACGATCTATTCTATTTCATTCGTACAATCCATTCTTACTCAATCGTATGATCCATTCTAATTCATTCGCACAATCTATTCTAATTCATTCGTACGATCCACTCTATTTCATTCGTACGATCCATTCTATTTCATTCGTACGATCCATTCTAATTCATTCGTACAATCCATTCTAATTCATTCGTATGATCCATTCTAATTCATTCATACGATCCATTCTATTTCATTTGTACGATCCATTCTTACTCATTCGTACGATCCATCCTAATTCATTTGCACGAAGGTATCCATTCTAATTCATTCGTACGATCCATTCTAATTCATTCATACGATCCAATCTAATTCATTCATACGATCCATTCTAATTCATTCGCACGAATGTATCCATTCTAATTCATTCGCACGATCCATTCTAATTCATTCATACAATCCATTCTAATTCTTTTGCACGAATGTATCCATTAGAATGAATTAGAATGGATCGTACGAATGAATTAGAATGGATCGTACGAATGAATTAGAATGGATTGAATTAGAATGAATCGTACGAATGAATTAGAGTTGATACATTCGTGTGAATGAATTAAAATGGATAATACGAATTAATTAGAATGGATTGTATGAATGAATTAGAATGGATCGTGCGAATGAATTAGAATGGATACATTCGTGCGAATGAATTAGAATGGATCGTATGAATGAATTAGATTGGATCGTATGCATGAATTAGAATGGATCATGCGAATGAATTAGAATGGATCGTACGAATGAATTAGAATGGATCGAACGAATGAATTAGAATGGATCGTACGAATGAGTAAGAATGGATCGTACGAATGAATTAGAATGGATCGTACGAATGAATTAGAATGGATACATTCGTGCGAATGTATTAGAATGAATCATATGAATGAATTAGAATGGATCGTTTGAGTGAATGCGAATGGATCGTGCGAATGAATTAGAATGGATTGTACGAATGAATTAGAATGGATCGTACGAAGGAATTAGAATGGATACATTCGTGCGAATCCATTCTATTTCATTCGTACGATCCATTCTAATTCATTCGCACGATCCATTCTAATTCATTCATACGATCCATTCTAATTCATTCGTACGATCCATTCTAATTCATTCGTACGATCCATTCTAATTCATTCGCACAATCTATTCTAATTCATTCGTACGATCCATTCTAATTCATTCGCACGATCCATTCTAATTCATTCATACGATCTATTCTAATTCATTCGCACGAATGTATCCATTCCAATTCATTCGTACGATCCATTCTAATTCATTCGCACAATCTATTCTAATTCATTTGTACGATCAATTCTAATTCATTCGCATGTATCCATTCTAATTCATTCATACGATCCATTCTATTTCATTCGTACGATCCATTCTTACTCATTCGTACGATCCATTCTAATTCATTAGTACGATCCATTCTAATTCATTCGTACGATCCATTCTAATTCATTCGCACGATCTATTCTAATTCATTCATACGATCCATTCTAATTCATTCGCACGATCCATTCTAATTCATTCGCACGATCCATTCTAATTCATTCATACAATCTATTCTAATTCGTTTGCACGAATGTATCCATTCTAATTCATTCGTACGATCCATTCTAATTCATTCGTACGAAGGAATTAGAATGGATCGTATGAATGAATTAGAATGGATCGTATGAATGAATTAAAATGGATCGTACGAATGAATTAGAATGGATCGTACGAATGAATTAGAATGGATCCTACGAATGAGTAAGAATGGATCGTACGAATGAAATAGAATGGATCGTATGAATGAATTAGAATGGATACGTGCGAATGAATTAGAATTGATCGTACGAATGAATTAGAATAGATTGTGCGAATGAATTAGAATGGATCGTATGAATGAATTGGAATAGATACATTCGTGCGAATGAATTAGAATGGATCGTATGAATGAATTAGAATGGATCGTGCAAATGAATTAGAATGGATCGTACGAATGAATTAGAATAGGTTGTGCGAATGAATTAGAATGTATCGTACGAATGAATTAGAATGGATCGTACGAATGAATTAGAATGGATCGTATGAATGAATTAGAATGGATCGTGCGAATGAATTAGAATAGATCGTACGAATGAAATAGAATGGATTAGAATGAAATAGAATGGATCGTATGAATGAATTAGAATGGATCATACGAATGAAATAGAATGGATTCGCACGAATGTATCCATTCTAATTCAATGGATCGTGCGAATGAATTAGAATGGATCGTACTAATGAATTAGAATAGATTGTGCGAATGAATTAGAATGGATCGTACGAATGAATTAGAATGGATCGTACGAATGAATTAGAATGAATTATAATGGATCGTACGAATGAATTAGAATGGATCGTACGAATGAAATAGAATGGATCGTATGAATGAATTAGAATGGATCGTGCGAATGAATTAGAATGGATTGTACGAATGAAATAGAATGGATTCGCACGAATGTATCCATTCTAATTCA
The DNA here is from genome assembly GCA_947650365.1 of Chamaelirium japonicum. Taxonomy (NCBI): domain Eukaryota; kingdom Viridiplantae; phylum Streptophyta; class Magnoliopsida; order Liliales; family Melanthiaceae; genus Chamaelirium; species Chamaelirium japonicum. The sequence goes on along the minus strand of OX393560.1, from coordinate 38,297,630 downwards.
ATGGATTGTGCGAATGAATTAGAATGGATCGTACGAAGGAATTAGAATGGATCGTACGAATGAATTAGAATGGATCGTACGAATGAATTAGCATGGATCGTACGAAGGAATTAGAATGGATCGTACGAATAAATTAGAGTTGATACATTCGTGTGAATGAATTAAAATGGATAATACGAATGAATTAGAATGGATTTTATGAATGAATTAGAATGGATTGTGCGAATGAATTAGAGTTGATACATTCGTGTGAATGAATTAAAATGGATAATACGAATAAATTAGAATGGATTGTATGCATGAATTAGAATGGATCGTACGAATGAAATAGAATGGATCGTACGAAGGAATTAGAATGGATCGTATGAATGAATTAGAATGGATCGTGCGAATGAATTAGAATGGGTCGTACGAATGAATTAGAATGGATACACGATCCAGATCCATTCTAATTCATTCGCACAATCTATTCTAATTCATTCGTAGGATCCATTCTAATTCATTACTACGATCCATTCTAATTCATTCGCACGATCCATTCTAATTCATTCGTACGATCCATTCTAATTCATTCGCACGATCCATTCTAATTCATTCATACGATCCATTCTAATTCATTCGCACGAATGTATCCATTCTAAATGAATTAGAATGGATCGTACGAATGAGTAAGAATGGATCGTGCGAATGCATTAGAATGGATCATATGAATGAATTAGAATGGATCGTATGAATGAATTAGAATGGATCATGCGAATAAATTAGAATGGATCGTATGAATGAATTAGAATCGATCGTACGAATGAATTTCAATGGATCATGCGAATGAATTAGAATGGATCGTGCGAATGAATTAGAATGGATCGTACGAATGAAATAGAATGGATTATACGAATGAGATAGAATGGATCGTACGAATGACTTAGAATGGATAATTCATGTGAAAGAATTAGAATGGATCATACGAATGAATTAGAATGGATTCATTCGTGCGAATGAATTAGAATGGATCGTACGAATGAGTAAGAATGGATCGTACGAATGAATTAGATTGGATTGAATTAGAATGGATCGTACGAATGAATTAGAATGGATCGTACGAATGAATTAGAATGGATCGTACGAATGAATTAGAATGGATCGTACGAAAGAATTAGAATGGATCGTGCGAAAGAATTAGAATGGATCGTACGAATGAATTAGAATGGATCGTACGAATGAATTAGAATGGATCGTATGAATGAATTAGATTGGATCGTATTAATGAATTAGAATGGATCGTACGAATGAATTAGAAAGGATCATACGAAGGAATTAGAATGGATCGTACGAATGAATTAGAATGGATCGTATGAATGAATTAGAATGGATCGTACGAAGGAATTAGAATGGATCGAACGAATGAATTAGAATGGATAGTGCGAATGAGTAAGAATGGATCGTACGAATGAATTAGAATGGATCGTACGAATGAATTAGAATGGATCGTACGAATGAATTCGAATGTATCCATTCTAATTCATTCATACGATCCATTCTAATTCATTCGAATGAATTAGAATGGATTCGCACGAATGTATCCATTCTAATTCATTCATACGATCCATTCTAATTCATTCGTACGATCCATTCTTACTCATTCGTACGATCCATTCTAATTCATTCGCACGAATGAATCCATTCTAATTCATTCGTATGATCCATTCTAATTCATTCGCATGAATGTATCCATTCTAATTCATTCGTACGATCCATTCTAATTCATTTGCACGAATGTATCCATTCTAATTCATTCATACGATCCATTCTAATTCATTCATACAATCTATTCTAATTCATTCGTACGATCCATTCTACGATCCAGTCTAATTCATTCGTACGTTCCATTCTAATTCATTCATACGATCCATTCTAATTCATTCGCACGATCCATTCTAATTCATTCGCGTGATCCATTCTAATTCATTCATACGATCCATTCTAATTCATTCGTATGAATCCATTCTTACTCATTCGTACGATCCATTCTAATTCATTCGCACGATCCATTGAATTCGAATGGATACATTCGTGCGAATCCATTCTATTTCATTCGTACGATCCATTCTAATTCATTCGCACGATCCATTCTAATTCATTCATAGGATCCATTCTAATTCATTCGTACGATCCATTCTAATTCATTCGTACGATCCATTCTAATTCATTCGCACAATCTATTCTAATTCATTCGTACGATCCATTCTAATTCATTTGTACGATCCATTCTAATTCATTCGTACGATTCATTCTAATTCAATCCATTCTAATTCATTCCATTCTAATTCATTCGCACGATCCATTCGCATTCACTCAAACGATCCATTCTAATTCATTCATACAATCCATTCTAATTCTTTTGCACGAATGTATCCATTCTAATTCATTCATACGATCCATTCGTACGAATGAATGAGAATGGATACGTGCGAATTAATTAGAATTGTGAATTAGAATGGATCATACAAAGGAATTAGAATGGATCGTGCTAATGAATTAGAATGGATTGTGCGAATGAATTAGAATGGATCGTACGAATGACTTAGATTGGATCGTTCGAATGAATTAGAATAGATTGTGCGAATGAATTAGAATGGATCGTACGAATGAATTAGAAAGGATACATTCGTGCGAATGAATTAGAATGGATCGTATGAGTGTGAATGAATTAGAATGGATCTTGCGAATGAATTAGAATGGATCGTATTAATGAATTAGAATGGATCGTGCGAATGAATTAGAATGGATCGTACGAATGAGTAAGAATGGATCGTGCGAATGAATTAGAATGGATTGTACGAATGAATTAGAATGGATCGTACGAATGAATTAGAATGGATACATTCGTGCGAATCCATTCTATTTCATTCGTACGATCCATTCTAATTCATTCGCACGATCCATTCTAATTCATTCATACGATCCATTCTAATTCATTCGTACAATCCATTCTAATTCATTCGTACGATCCATTCTAATTCATTCATACGATCCATTCTAATTCATTAGCACATTCTATTCTAATTCATTCGTACGATCCATTCTAATTCATTCGCACGATCCATTCTAATTCATTCGCACGAATGTATCCATTCTAATTCATTTGTATGAATGTATCCACTCTAATTCATTCGTACGATCCATTCTAATTCATTAGCACGATCCATTCTAATTCATTCGTACGATCCATTCTAATTCATTTATACGATCCAATCTAATTCATTCATACGATCCATTCTAATTCATTCGTACGATCCATTCTAATTCATTCGTACGATCCATTCTAATTCGTGCGAATGTATCCATTCTAATTCATTCGTACGATCCATTAGAATGAATCCATTCTAATTCATTCGTATGATCCATTCTAATTCATTCGTACGATCCATTCTAATTCATTCGTACGATCCATTCTAATTCATTCTAATTCATTCGCACGATCCATTCTTTCATTCGTACGATCCATTCTAATTCATTCGTACGATCCATTCTAATTCATTCGCACAATCTATTCTAATTCATTCGTACGATCCATTCTAATTCATTCGCACGACCCATTCTAATTCATTCGTACGATCCATTCTAATTCATTCGTACGATCCATTCTAATTCATTCGTACGATCCATTCTAATTCATTCGCACGATCCATTCTAAATCATTCATACGATCCATTCTATTTCATTCGTACGATCCATTCTAATTCATTCGTACAATCCATTCTAATTCATTCGTACGATTCATTCTAATTCAATCCATTCTAATTCATTCGTACGATCCATTCTTACTCATTCGCACAATCTATTCTTATTCATTCGTACGATCCATTCTAATTCATTCGCACGATCCATTCTAATTCATTCATACGATCCATTCTATTTCATTTGTACGATCCATTCTTACTCATTCGTACGATCCATTCTAATTCATTTGCACGAAGGTATCTATTCTAATTCATTCGTACTATCCATTCTAATTCCTTCGTACGATCCATTCTAATTCCTTCGTACGATCCATTCGGATACATTCGTGCGAATCCATTCTATTTCATTCGTACGATCCATTCTAATTCATTCGCACGATCCATTCTAATTCATTCATACGATCTATTCTTATTCATTCGTACGATCCATTCTAATTCATTCGTACGATCCATTCTAATTCATTCGTACGTATGAATTAGAATGGATACATTCGTGCGAATGAATTAGAATGGATCGTACGAATGAAATAGAATGGATCGTGCGAATGAATTAGAATGGATCGTACGAATGAATTAGAATGGATCGTATGAATGACTTAGAATGGATCGTTCAAATGAATTAGAATAGATTGTGCGAATGAATTAGAATGGATCGGACGAATGAATTAGACTGGATCTGGATCGTACGAATGATTCATTCTATGAATGGATCGTATGAATGAATTAGAATGGATCTGGATCATTTATCCATTCTAATTACTTCGTACGATCCATTCTAATTCATTCGTATGATCCATTCTAATTCATTCGCACGATCCATTCTAATTCATTCGCACAAATGTATCCATTCTAATTCATACGTACGATCTATTCTAATTCATTCGTACGATCCATTCTAATTCATTCGCACAATCCATTCTAATTCATTTGGACGATCCATTCTAATTCATTCATACAATCCATTCTAATTCTTTTGCACGAAGGTATCCATTCTAATTCATTCGTACTATCCATTCTAATTATCCGTACGATCTATTCTATTTCATTCGTACGATCCATTCTTATCGTACGAATGAATTAGAATGGATCGTACGAATGAATTAGAATGGATAGTACGAATGAATTAGAATGGATACATTCATGCGAATGGATCATACGATCCATTCTAATTCATTCGCACGATCCATTCTAATTCATTCATACGATCCATTCTAATTCATTCGTACGGATAAATGAATTTGGATCGTGCTAATGAATTAGAATGGATCGTACGAATGAATTTGAATGGATTGTGTGAATGAATTAGAATGGATCGTACGAATGAATTAGAATAGATCGTACCAATGAATTAGAATAGATCGTACGAATGAATTAGAATGGATCGTACGAAGGAATTAGAATGGATCGTACGAAGTTATTAGAATGGATAGTACGAATGAAGTAGAATGGATACCTTCGTGCAAATGAATTAGAATGGATCGTACGAATGAGTAAGAATGGATCGTAGGAATGAATTAGAATGGATCGTACGAATGAATTAGAATGGATCTTACGAATGAATTAGAATGGAACGTATATATTGTGCGAATGAATTAGAATGGATCGTACGAATGAATTAGAATGGATCGTACGAATGAATTAGAATGGATCGTGAGAATGAATTAGAATGGATCGCACGAATGTATCCATTCTAATTCATTTGTACGAATGTATCCACTCTAATTCATTCGTACGATCCATTCTAATTCATTAGCATGATCCATTCTAATTCATTCGTACGATCCATTCTAATTCATTTATACGATCCAATTTAATTCATTCATACGATCCATTCTAATTCATTCGTACGATCCATTCTAATTCATTCGTACGATCCATTCTAATTCGTGCGAATGTATCCATTCTATATCATTCGTACGATCCATTCTAATTCATTCGTACGAATGTATCCATTCTAATTCATTTGTACGAATGTATCGACTCTAATTCATTCGTACGATCCATTCTAATTCATTAGCACGATCCATTCTAATTCATTCGTACGATCCATTCTAATTCATTTACACGATCCAATCTAATTCATTCGCATGATCCATTCGCATTCACTCAAACGATCCATTCTAATTCATTCATATGATCCATTCTAATTCATTCGCACGAATGTATCCATTCTAATTCATTAGCACGATCCATTCTAATTCATTAGCACGATCCAAATTCATTTACGAATGAAATAGAATAGATCGTACGAATGAATTAGAATTGATCGTGCGAATAAATTAGAATGGATTGTATGAATGAATTAGAATGGATCGTGCGAATGAATTAGAATATAGATCGTACGAATGAATTAGAATGGATCGTATGAATGAACTAGAATGGATCATGCGAATGAATTAGAATGGATCGTACGAATAAAATAGAATTGATCGTACGAATGGATCATACGAATGAATTAGAATGGATCGTACGAATGAATTAGAATGGATCGTATGAATGAATTAGAAAAGATCGTACGAATGAATTAGAATGGATCGTACGAATGAAATAGAATGGATTCGCACGAATGTATCCATTCTAATTCATTAGTACGATCCATTCTAATTCATTCGCACAATCTATTCTAATTCATTCGAACGATCCATTCTAAGTCATTCGTACGATCCATTCTAATTCATTCGTACGATCCATTCTAATTCATTCGCACGATCCATTCTATTTCATTCGTACGGTTCATTCTAATTCAATCCATTCTAATTCATTCGTACGATCCATTCTAATTCATTCGTACGATCCATTCTAATTCATTCGCACGATCCATTGAATTAGAATGGATACATTCGTGCGAATGAATTAGAATGGATCGTGCGAATGAATTAGAATGGATCGTACGAATGAATTAGAATGGATACATTCGTGCGAATCCATTCTAATTCATTCATACGATCCATTCTAATTCATTCGCACGATCCATTCTAATTCATTCATACGATCCATTCTATTTCATTCGTATGATCCATTCTAATTCATTCGTACGGTATGATTCATTCTAATTCATTCGTACGATTCATTCTAATTCAATCCATTCTAATTCATTCGTACGATCCATTCTTATTCATTCGTACAATCCATTCTAATTCCTTCGTACGATCCATTCTAATTCATTCGTACGAATCCATTCTATTTCATTCGTACGATCCATTCTAATTCATTCGCATGATCCATTCTAATTCATTCATACGATCCATTCTAATTCATTCGTACGATCTATTCTATTTCATTCATACGATCCATTCTATTTCATTCGTACGATCCATTCTAATTAGAATAGATTGTGCGAATAAATTAGAATGGATCGTACGAATGAAATAGAATTGATCGTATGAATGAATTAGAATGGATCGTACGAATGAATTAGAATGGATCGTACGAAGGAATTAGAATGGATTGAATTAGAATGAATCGTACGAATGAATTAGAATGAATCATACCGTACGAATGAATTAGAATGGATCATACGAATGAAATAGAATGGATCGTATGAATGAATTAGAATGGATCGTGCGAATGAATTAGAATGGATCGTATGAATGAATTAGAATGGATCGTGCGAATGAATTAGAATGGATCATACGAATGAAATAGAATGGATTCGTACGAATGAATTAGAATGGATCGTACGAAGGAATTAGAATGGATCGTACGAATGAATTAGAATGGATCGTACGAATGAATTAGAATGGATTGAATTAGAATGAATCGTACGAATGAATTAGAATGAATCATACTGTACGAATGAATTAGAATGGATCATACGAATGAAATAGAATGGATCGTATGAATGAATTAGAATGGATCGTGCGAATGAATTAGAATGGATCGTACGAATGAATTAGAATGGATTCGCACGAATGTATCCATTCTAATTCATTCGTACGATCCATTCTAATTCATTCGCACGATCCATTCTAATTCATTCGCACGAATGTATCCATTCTAATTCATTCGTTTGAGTGAATGCGAATGGATCGTGCGAATGAATTAGAATGGAATGAATTAGAATGGATTGAATTAGAATGGATCGTACGAATAAATTAGAATGGATCGTATGAATGAATTAGAATGGATCGTACGAATGAGTAAGAATGGATTGTACGAATGAATTAGAATGGATCGTACGAATGAATTAGAATGGATCGTACGAAGGAATTAGAATGGATCGTACGAATGAATTAGAATGGATCGTGCGAATAAATTAGAATGGATCGTATGAATGAATTAGAATGGATCGTGCGAATGAATTAGAATATGGATCGTACGAAGGAATTAGAATGAATCGTACGAATGAATTAGAATGGATCGTGCGAATGAATTAGAATGGATCGTACGAATGAAATAGAATGGATTCGCACGAATGGATCGTATGAATGAATTAGAATGGATACATTCGTGCAAAAGAATTAGAATGGATTGTATGAATGAATTAGAATGGATCGTTTGAGTGAATGCGAATGGATCGTGCGAATGAATTAGAATGGAATGAATTAGAATGGATTGAATTAGAATGAATCGTACGAATGAATTAGAATGGATCGTACAAATGAATTAGAATGGATCGTACGAATGAATTAGAATAGATTGTGCGAATGAATTAGAATGGATCGTACGAATGAATTAGAATGGATCGTACGAATGAATTAGAATGGATCGTATGAATGAATTAGAATGGATCGTGCGAATGAATTAAAATGGATCGTACGAATGAAATAGAATGGATTCGCACGAATGAATTAGAATGGATCGTACGAATGAATTAGAATGGATACATTCGTGCGAATGAATTAGAATGGAACGTACGAATGAATTAGAATGGATCGTAGAATGAATTAGAATGGATCAATTCGAATTCATTCGCACGATCCATTCTAATTCATTCGTACGATCCAATCTAATTCATTCGTACTATCCATTCTAATTCCTTCGTACGATCCATTCTAATTCCTTCGTACGATCCATTCTAATTCATTCGTACGATCCATTCTAATTCATTCGTACGAATCATTAGAATGGATCGTACGAATGAATTAGAATGGATCGTATGAATGAATTAGAATGCATACATTCGTGCGAATCCATTCTATTTCATTCGTACGATCCATTCTAATTCATTCGCACGATCCATTCTTACTCATTCGTACGATCCATTCTAATTCATTTGCACGAAGGTATCCATTCTAATTCATTCGTACTATCCATTCTAATTCATTCGTACGATCCATTCTATTTCATTCGTACGATCCATTCTATTTCATTCGTACGATCCATTCTAATTCATTCGTACAATCCATTCTAATTCATTCGTACGATCCATTCTAATTCATTCGCACAATCTATTCTAATTCATTCGAACGATCCATTCTAAGTCATTCGTACGATCCATTCTAATTCATTCGTACGATCCATTCTAATTCATTCGCACGATCCCTTCTATTTCATTCGTACGATCCATTCTAATTTATTCGCACGATCCATTCTAATTCATTCATACGATCCATTCGAACTCATTCGCACGATCCATTCTAATAAATTCGTACGATCCATTCTAATTCATTCGTACGATCCATTCTAATTCATTCGCACAATCTATACGTTCCATTCTAATTCATTCGTAAGATCCATTCTAATTCATTCGCACAATCTATTCTAATTGAATAGATTCTAATTAGAATGGATCATACGAATGAATTAGAATGGATCGTACGAAGGAATTAGAATGGATCATACGAATGAAATAGAATGGATCGTATGAATGAATTAGAATGAATCGTGCGAATGAATTAGAATGGATCGTTCTAATTCATTCGCACGATCCATTCTAATTCATTCGCACGAATGTATCCATTCTAATTCATTCGTATGAATGAATTAGAATGGATCATACGAATGAATTAGAATGGATATATTCGTGTGAATGACTTAGAATGGATCGTGCGAATGAATTAGAATGGATCGTACGAATGAAGTAGAATGGATACATTCGTGCGAATCCATTCTATTTCATTCGTACGATCCATTCTAATTCATTCGCACGATCCATTCTAATTCATTCATATGATCCATTCTAATTCATTCGTACGATCCATTCTAATTCATTCGTACTATCCATTCTAATTCATTTGCACAATCTATTCTAATTCATTCGTACGAATGTATCCACTCTAATTCATTCATACGATCCATCCTAATTCATTTGTACGAATGTATCCACTCTAATTCATTCATACGATCCATTCTAATTCATTCGCACGAATGTATCCATTCTAATTCATTCGTACGATCCATTCTATCTCATTCGTACAATCCATTCTATTTCATTCGTACGATCCATTCTAATTCATTCGCTAGATCCATTCTAATTCATTCATACGATCTATTCTAATTCTTTCGCACCAATGTATCCATTCTAATTCATTCGTACGATCCATTCTAATTCATTCATACGATCTATTCTAATTCATTCGTACGATCTATTCTATTTCATTCGTACAATCCATTCTTAGTCAATCGTATGATCCATTCTAATTCATTCGCATGATCCATTCTAATTCATTCGTACGATCGATTCTAATTCATTCATACGAATGTATCCATTCTAATTTATTCGTACGATCCATTCTATCTCATTCGTACAATCCATTCTATTTCATTCGTACGATCCATTCTAATTCATTCGCATGATCCATTCTACTCATTCGTACGATCCATTCTAATTCATTCGCACTAATGAATCCATTCTAATTCATTTGTATGATCCATTCTAATTCATTCGTACAATCCATTCTATTTCATTCGTACGATCCATTCTTACTCATTCGTACGATCCATTCGTATCCATTCTAATTCATTCGTACGATCTATTCTAATTCATTCGTACGATCCTACGAATGAACTAGAATAGATTGTGCGAATGAATTAGAATGGATCTGGATCGTGTATCCATTCTAATTCATTCGTTCGACCCATTCTAATTCATTCGTACGATCCATTCTAATTCATTCGCACAATCGATTCTAATTCATTCGTACGATCCATTCTATCTCATTCGTACAATCCATTCTATTTCATTCGTACGATCCATTCTAATTCATTCGTACGATCCATTCTAATTCATTCGCACGATCCATTCTAATTCATTCGTACTATCCATTCGTACGATCAATTCTATTTCATTCGTACGATCCATTCTAATTCATTCGCACGATCCATTCTAGTTCATTCATACGATCCATTCTAATTCATTCGTACGATCTATATTCTAATTCATTCGCACGATCCATTCTATCTCATTCGTACAATCCATTCTAATTCATTCGTACGATCCATTCTAATTCATTCGCACGATCCATTCTAATTCATTCGCACGATCTATTCTAATTCATTCGTACGATCCATTCTAATTCATTCATACGATCCATTCTAATTCATTCGTACGATCCATTCTAATTCATGCGCACAATCTATTCTAATTCATTTGCACAATCTATTCTAATTCATTCGTACGATCCATTCTAATTCATTCGTACGATCCATTCTAATTAGAATGGATACATTCGTACGATCGAATTATAATGGATCGTACGAATGAATTAGAATGGATCGTGTGAATGAATTAGAATGGATCGTACGAATGAAATAGAATGGATTCGTACGAATGAATTAGAATGGATCGTACGAAGGAATTAGAATGGATCGTACGAATGAATTAGAATGGATCGTACGAATTAATTTGAATGGATTGAATTAGAATGAATCGTACGAATGAATTAGAATGAATCATACCGTACGAATGAATTAGAATGGATCATACGAATGAAATAGAATGGATCGTATGAATGAATTAGAATGGATCGTGCGAATGAATTAGAATGGATCGTACGAATGAATTAGAATGGATTCGCACGAATGTATCCATTCTAATTCATTCGTACGATCCATTCTAATTCATTCGCACGATCCATTCTAATTCATTCGCACGAATGTATCCATTCTAATTCATTCGTTTGAGTGAATGCGAATGGATCGTGCGAATGAATTAGAATGGATTGAATTAGAATGGATCGTACGAATAAATTAGAATGGATCGTATGAATGAATTAGAATGGATCGTACGAATGAGTAAGAATGGATCGTGCGAATGAATTAGAATGGATTGTACGAATGAATTAGAATGGATCGCACGAATGAATTAGAATGGATCGTACGAAGGAATTAGAATGGATCGTACGAATGAATTAGAATGGATCGTGCGAATAAATTAGAATGGATCGTATGAATGAATTAGAATGGATCGTGCGAATGAATTAGAATATGGATCGTACGAAGGAATTAGAATGAATCGTACGAATGAATTAGAATGGATCGTGTGAATGAATTAGAATGGATCGTATGAATGAAATAGAATGGATTCGCACGAATGGATCGTATGAATGAATTAGAATGGATACATTCGTGCAAAAGAATTAGAATGGATTGTTTGAATGAATTAGAATGGATCGTTTGAGTGAATGCGAATGGATCGTGCGAATGAATTAGAATGGAATGAATTAGAATGGATTGAATTAGAATGAATCGTACGAATGAATTAGAATGGATCGTACAAATGAATTAGAATGGATCGTACGAATGAATTAGAATAGATTGTGCGAATGAATTAGAATGGATCGTACGAATGAATTAGAATGGATCGTACGAATGAATTAGAATAGATCGTATGAATGAATTAGAATGGATCGTACGAATGAATTAGAATGGATCGTACGATTGAATTAGAAAGGATACATTCGTACAAATGAATTAGAATGGATCGTACGAATGAATTAGAGTGGATACGTTCGTGCAAAAGAATTAGAATGGATTGTATGAATGAATTAGAATGGATCATACGAATGAATTAGAATGGATCATATGAATGAAATAGAATGGATTAGAATGAATTAGAATGGATCGTATGAATGAATTAGATTGGATCATACGAATGAAATAGAATGGATTCGCACGAATGTATCTATTCTAATTCAATGGATCGTGCGAATGAATTAGAATGGATCGTACGAATGAATTAGAATGGCTCGTACGAAGGAATTAGAATCGATCGTACGAATGAATTAGAATGGATCGTACGAATGAATTAGAATGGATCGTACTAATGAATTAGAATAGATTGTGCGAATGTATTAGAATGGATCGTACGAATGAATTAGAATGGATCGTACGAATGAATTAGAATGAATTAGAATGGATCGTACGAATGAATTAGAATGGATCGTACGAATGAAATAGAATGGATCGTATGAATGAATTAGAATGGATCGTGCGAATAAATTAGAATGGATCGTACGAATGAAATAGAATAGATTTGCACGAATGTATCCATTCTAATTCAATGGATCGTGCGAATGAATTAGAATGGATCGTACGAATGAATTAGAATGGATCGTACGAAGGAATTAGAATGGATCGTACAAATGAATTAGAATGGATCGTACGAATGAATTAGCATGGATCGTACGAAGGAATTAGAATGGATCGTACGAATGAATTAGAGTTGATACATTCGTGTGAATGAATTAAAATGGATAATATGAATGAATTAGAATGGATTGTATGAATGAATTAGAATGGATCGTGCGAATGAATTAGAGTTGATACATTCGTGTGAATGAATTAAAATGGATAGTACGAATGAATTAGAATGGATTGTATGAATGAATTAGAATGGATCGTACGAATGAAATAGAATGGATCGTACGAATGTATTGGAATGGATCGTACGAATGAATTAGAATGGATCTTGCGAATGAATTAGAATGGGTCGTACGAATGAAATAGAATGGATACACGATCCAGATCCATTCTAATTCATTCGCACAATCTATTCTAATTCATTCGTAGGATCCATTCTAATTCATTACTACGATCCATTCTAATTCATTCACACGATCCATTCTAATTCATTCGTACGATCCATTCTAATTCATTCGCACGATCCATTCTAATTCATTCATACGATCCATTCTAATTCATTCGCACGAATGTATCCATTCTAAATGAATTAGAATGGATCGTACGAATGAGTAAGAATGGATCGTGCGAATGAATTAGAATGGATCATATGAATGAATTAGAATGGATCGTATGAATGAATTAGAATGGATCGTGCGAATAAATTAGAATGGATCGTATGAATGAATTAGAATCGATCGTACGAATGAATTAGAATGGATCATGCGAATGAATTAGAATGGATCGTGCGAATGAATTAGAATCGATCGTACGAATGAAAAAGAATGGATTGTATGAATGAGATAGAATGGATCGTACGAATGACTTAGAATGGATAATTCATGCGAATGAATTAGAATGGATCATACGAATGAATTAGAATGGATTCATTCGTGCGAATGAATAAGAATGGATCGTACGAATGAGTAACAATGGATCGTACGAATGAATTAGAATGGATTGAATTAGAATGAATCGTACGAATGAATTAGAATGGATCGTACGAATGAATTAGAATAGATCGTACGAATGAATTAGAATGGATTGAATTAGAATGAATCGTACGAATGAATTTGAATGAATCATACCGTACGAATGAATTAGAATGGATCATACGAAGGAATTAGAATGGATCGTGCGAATAAATTAGAATGGATCGTATGAATGAATTAGAATAGATCGTACGAATGAATTAGAATGGATCGTACGAATGAATTAGAATGGATACATTCGTGTGAATGAATTAGAATGGATCGTATGATTGAATTAGATTGGATCGTATGGATGAATTAGAATGGATAGTGCGAATGAATTAGAATGGATCGTACGAATGAATTAGAATGGATCGAACGAATGAATTAGAATGGATACATTCGTGCAAAAGAATTAGAATGGATTGTATGAATGAATTAGAATGGATCGTGCGAATGAATTAGAATGGATCGTACGAATGAATTAGAATGGATACATTCGTGCGAATGAATTAGAATGGATCGTATGAATGAATTAGATTGGACCGTATGCATGAATTAGAATGGATCGTGCGAATGAATTAGAATGGATCGTACGAATGAATTAGAATGGATCGAACGAATGAATTAGAATGGATCGTACGAATGAGTAAGAATGGATCGTACGAATGAATTAGAATGGATTGTACGAATGAATTAGAATGGATCGTACGAATGAATTCGAATGTATCCATTCTAATTCATTCATACGATCCATTCTATCTCATTCGTACAATCCATTCTAATTCATTCGTACCATCCATTCTAATTCATTCGCACGATCCATTCTATCTCATTCATACAATCCATTCTAATTCAATCCATTCTAATTCATTTGTACGATCCATTCTAATTTATTCGTACGATCCATTCTAATTCATTCGTACGATTCATTCTAATTCCTTCGTACGATCCATATTCTAATTCATTCGCACGATCCATTCTAAGTCATTCATACGATCCATTCTAATTTATTCGCACGATCCATTCTAATTCATTCGTACGATCCATTCTAATTCCTTCGTACGATCCATTCTAATTCATTCGTACGATCCATTCTAATTCATTCGTACGATCCATTCTAATTCCTTCGTACGATCCATTCCAATTCATTCGTACGATCCATTCTAATTCACTCGCACGATCCATTGAATTAGAATGGATACATTCGTGCGAATCCATTCTATTTCATTCGTACGATCCATTCTAATTCATTCGCACGATCCATTCTAATTCATTCATATGATCCATTCTATTTCATTCGTACGATCCATTCTAATTCATTCGTATGATCCATTCTAATTCATTCGTACGATCCATTCTAATTCATTCGTACGATCCATTCTAATTCATTCGCACAATCTATTCTAATTCATTAGTACGATCCATTCTAATTCATTCGTACGATCCATTCTAATTCATTCGTACGATCCATTCTAATTTATTCGTACGATCCTTTCTAATTGATTCGCACGATCCATTCTAATTCATTCATACGATCCATTATAATTCCTTCGTACGATCCATTCTAATTCATTCGTACGATCCATTCTAAGTCATTCGCACGATCCATTCTAATTCATGCATACGATCCATTCTAATTCATTCGTACGATCCATTCTAATTCATTCGCACGATCCATTCTATTTCATTTGTATGATCCATTCTAATTCATTCGCACAATCTATTCTAATTCATTCATACGATGCATTCTAATTCATTCGTACGAATGTATCAACTCTAATTCATTCGTACGATCGTTTCTAATTCATTCGCACGATCCATTCTAATTCATTCATACGATCCATTCTAATTCCTTCGTACGATCCATTTTAATTCATTCGCACGATCCATTCTAATTCATTCATACGATCTATTCTAATTCATTCGTACGATCCATTCTAATTCCTTCGTACGATCCATTCTAATTCATTCGTACGATCCATTCTTACTCATTCGTACGATCTATTCTAATTCATTCATACAATCCATTCTAATTCTTTTGCACGAATGTATCCATTAGAATGAATTAGAATGGATCGTACGAATGAATTAGAATGGATCGTGCGAATGAATTAAAATGGATCATATGAATGAATTAGAATGGATCGTATGAATTTATTAGAATGGATCGTGCGAATAAATTAGAATGGATCGTATGAATGAATTAGAATAGATTGTGGAATGAATTAGAATGGATCATACGAATGAAATAGAATGGATCGTGCGAATGAATTAGAATGGATCGTACAAATGAATTAGAATGGATCGTATGCATGAATTAGAATGGATCGTGCGAATGAATAAGAATGGATCGTACGAATGAATTAGAATGGATCGTACGAAGGAATTAGAATGGATCGTATGAATGAATTAGAATGGATCGTGCGAATGAATTAGAACGGATCGTATGAATGAATTAGAATGGATCGTACGAATGAATTAGAATGGATCGTACGAATGAATTAGAATGGATCGTACTAATGAATTAGAATAGATTGTGCGAATGAATTAGAATGGATCGTACGAATGAATTAGAATGGATCGTACGAATGAATTAGATTGGATCGTATTAATAAATTAGAATGGATCGTACGAATGAATTAGAAAGGATCATACGAAGGAATTAGAATGGATCGTACGAATGAATTAGAATGGATCGTACGAATGAATTAGAATGGATCGTACGAATGAATTAGAATGGATCGTACGAATGAATTAGAATAGATTGTGCGAATGAATTAGAATGGATCGTGCGAATGAATTAGAATGGATCGTACGAATGAATTAGAATGGATCATGCTAATGAATGAATTAGAATGGATCATGCGAATGAATTAGAATGGATCGTACGAATGAGTAAGAATGGATCGTGCGAATGAATTAGAATGGATCGTACGAATGAAATAGAATGGATTGTACGAATGAGATAGAATGGATCGTACGAATGAATTAGAATGGATACATTCATGCGAATGAATTAGAATGGATCATACGAATGAATTAGAATGGATTCATTCGTGCGAATGAATTAGAATGGATCGTACGAATGAGTAAGAATGGATCGTACGAATGAATTAGAATGGATTGAATTAGAATGAATCGTACGAATGAATTAGAATGGATCGTACGAATGAATTAGAATGGATCGTATGAATGAATTAGAATGGATTGAATTAGAATGAATCGTACGAATGAATTAGAATGAATCATACCGTACGAATGAATTATAATGGATCATACGAAGGAATTAGAATGGATCGTACGAATGAATTAGAATGGATCGTACGAATGAATTAGAATGGATCGTACGAAGGAATTAGAATGGATCGTACGAAGGAATTAGAATGGATAGTACGAATGAATTAGAATGGATACCTTCGTGCAAATGAATTAGAATGGATCGTACGAATGAGTAAGAATGGATCGTACGAATGAAATAGAATGGATCGTATGAATGAATTAGAATGGATCGTATGAATGAATTAGAATGGATACATTCGTGGGAATCCATTCTATTTCATTCGTACGATCCATTCTAATTCATTCGCACGATCCATTCTAATTCATTCATACGATCCATTCTAATTCCTTCGTACGATCCATTCTAATTCATTCGTACAATCCAATCTAACTCATTCATACGATCCATTCTAATTCATTCGTACGATCCATTCTAATTCATTCGTACGATCCATTCTAATTCGTGCGAATGTATCCATTCTAATTCATTCGTACGATCCATTCTAATTCATTCGTACGAATGTATCCATTCTAATTCATTTGTACGAATGTATCCACTCTAATTCATTCGTACGATCCACTCTAATTCATTAGCACGATCCATTCTAATTCATTCGTACGATCCATTCTAATTCATTTATACAATCCAATCTAATTCATTCGCACGATCCATTCGCATTCACTCAAACGATCCATTCTAATTCATTCATATGATCCATTCTAATTCATTCGCACGATCCATTCTAATTCATTCGCACGATCCATTCTAATTCATTCATACGATCCATTCTATTTCATTCGTACGATCCATTCTAATTCATTCGTACGATCCATTCTAATTCATTCGTACGATCCATTCTAATTCATTCGCACAATCTATTCTAATTCATTCGTACGATCCATTCTAATTCATTCGCACGATCCATTCTAATTCATTCATACGATCCATTCTATTTCATTCGTACGATCCATTCTTACTCATTCGTACGATCCATTCTAATTCATTTGCACGAAGGTATCCATTCTAATTCATTCGTACTATCCAATCTAATTCATTCGTACGATCCATTCTAATCCATTCGTATCCATTCTAATTCATTTGTACGATCCATTCTAATTCATTCGCACGATTCATTCTAATTCAATCCATTCTAATTCATTCGTACGATCCATTCTTACTCATTCGTACGATCCATTCTAATTCATTCGCACAATCCATTCTAATTCAATCCATTCTAATTCATTCGTACGATCCATTCTTACTCATTCGTACGATCCATTCTAATTCATTCGCACAATCCATTCTAATTCATTTGCACGAAGGTATCCATTCTAATTCATTCGTACTATCCATTCTAATTCCTTCGTACGATCCATTATGAATGAATTAGAATGGATCGTGCGAATGAATTAGAATGGATCGTGCGAATGAATTAGAATGGATCGTACGAATGAAATAGAATGGATTGTACGAATGAGATAGAATGGATCGTACGAATGAATTAGAATCGATTGTGCGAATGAATTAGAATGGATTGTACGAAGGAATTAGAATGGATCGTACGAATGAATTAGAATGGATCGTACGAAGGAATTAGAATAGATCGTACGAATGAATTAGAATGGATCGTATGAATGAATTAGATTGGATCGTATTAATGAATTAGAATGGATCGTACGAATGAACTAGAATAGATCGTACGAATGAATTAGAATGGATACGAATGGATCGTACGAATAAGTAAGAATGGATCTATTCTAATTCATTCATACGATCCATTCTAATTCATTCGTACGATCCATTCTAATTCTTTCGCACGCTATTCTAATTCATTCGTACGATCCATTCTAATTCATTAATACGATCCAATCTAATTCATTCATACGATCCATTCTAATTCATTCTAATTCATTCGCACAAATTAGAATGGATTAGGATGGATCGTACGAATGAGTAAGAATGGATCCTACGAATGAAATAGAATGGATCGTATGAATGAATTAGAATGGATCGTACGAATGAATTAGAATAGATTGTGCGAATGAATTAGAATGGATCGTGCGAATGAATTAGAATGGATCGTACGAATGAATTAGAATGGATCATGCTAATGAATGAATTAGAATGGATCGTGCGAATGAATTAGAATGGATCGTACGAATGAGTAAGAATGGATCGTGCGAATGAATTAGAATGGATCGTACGAATGAAATAGAATGGATTGTACGAATAAGATAGAATGGATCGTACGAATGAATTAGAATGGATACATTCATGCAAATGAATTAGAATGGATCATACGAATAAATTAGAATGGATTCATTCGTGCGAATGAATTAGAATGGATCGTACGAATGAGTAAGAATGGATCTTACGAAAGAATTAGAATGGATTGAATTAGAATGAATCGTACGAATGAATTAGAATGGATCGTACGAATGAATTAGAATGGATCGTACGAATGAATTAGAATGGATTGAATTAGAATGAATCGTACGAATGAATTAGAATGAATCATACCGTACTAATCAATTATAATGGATCATACGAAGGAATTAGAATGGATCGTACGAATGAATTAGAATGGATCGTACGAATGAATTAGAATGGATCGTAGGAATGAATTAGAATGGATTAAATTAGAATGAATCGTACAAATGAATTAGAATGAATCATACCGTACGAATGAATTAGAATGGATCATACGAAGGAATTAGAATGGATCGTGCGAATAAATTAGAATGGATCATATGAATGAATTAGAATAGATCGTACGAATGAATTAGAATGGATCGTACGAATGAATTAGAATAGATACATTCATACGAATGAATTAGAATAGATTGTGCGAATGATCCATTCTAATTCATTCGCACGATCCATTCTAATTCATTCGTAAGATCAATTCTAATTCATTCGTACGATCCATTCTAATTCATTCGCACGAATGTATCCATTCTAATTCATTCGTACGATCCATTCTAATTCATTCGTACGATCTATTCTAATTCATTCATACGATTCATTCTAATTTATTCGCACGATCCATTCTAATTCCTTCGTATGATCTATTCTAATTCATTCGTACGGTATGATTCATTTTAATTCATTCGTACGATTCATTCTAATTCAATCCATTCTAATTCATTCATACGATCCATTCTAATTCATTCGTACGATCCATTCTATTTCATTCGTACGATCCATTCTTACTCATTCGTACGATCCATTCTAATTCATTCGTACGATCCATTCTATATCATTCGTACGATCCATTCTAATTTATTCGCACGATCCATTCTAATTCGTTCATACGATCCATTCTAATTCATTCGTATGAATCCATTCTAATTCATTCGTACGATCCATTCTAATTCATTCATACGATCCATCCTAATTCATTCGCACGAATGTATCCATTCTAATTCATTCGTACAATCCATTCTATTTCATTCGTACGATCCATTCTTACTCATTCGTACGATCCATTCGTATTCATTCTAATTCATTCGTACGATCTATTCCAATTCATTCGTACGATCCATTCTAATTCATTAATACGGATTCATACGATCCATTCTAATTCATTCGTACAATCCATTCTAATTCATTTGTACGATCCATTCTAATTCATTCATACGATCCATTCTATTTCATTCGTACGATCCATTCTTACTCATTCGTACGATCCATCCTAATTCATTTGCACGAAGGTATCCATTCTAATTCATTCGCACGATCCATTCTAATTTATTCATGCGATCCATTCTAATTCATTCGTACGATCCATTCTATTTCATTCGTACGATCCATTCTAATTCATTCGCACAATCTATTCTAATTCATTCATACGATCCATTCTAATTCATTCGTACGATCCATTCTAATTCATTCGTACGATCCATTCTAATTCATTCGCACGAATGAATCCATTCTAATTCATTCGTACGATACATTCTAATTCATATGATCCATTCTAATTCATTCGTGTGGGTGCAAATTTTGGCAAGAAGTCTGCAAACAGCGGGACCCACCGGCCCTGCCTGGTTGGCCCCCGAGTACCACAGCGGGACCCACCGGCCCTGCCTGGTGGGCCCCCGAAGACAACAGCGGGACCCACCGGCCCTGCCTGGTGGGCCCCCGAAGACAACAGCGGGACCCACCGGCCCTGTCTGGTGGGCCCCCGAAGACAACAGCGGGACCCACCGGCCCTGCCTGGTGGGCCCCCGAGTACCACAGCGGGACCCACCGGCCCTGCCTGGTGGGCCCCCGAAGACAACAGCGGGACCCACCGGCCCTGCCTGGTGGATCCCCGAGTACCACAGCGGGACCCACCGGCCCTGCCTGGTGGGCCCCCGAAGACAACAGCTGGACTCACCGGCCCTGCCTGGTGGGCCCCCGAAGACAACAACGGGACCCACCGGCCCTGCCTGGTGGACCCCCGAGTACCACAGCGGGACCCACCGGCCTTGCCTGGTGGGTCCCCTAAAACGACAGCGGAGCCCACCAGCCTTACCTGGAGGATCCCCAGATACGACAGCAGAAACCGCCATTTGCCCCGGAATTCCTCCCCGGGAAGTCTATAAATAACAGAGCCTTCGAATGTAAGAGGATCCCAAAATCCATTTTCTACTTCTGAGATCTGATTTTCAGAATCCAGAGCTCTGGAATCTCTCAGCTTCTCATCTATCATCTCTCTTTGATCTTCTTCTCTCCTTCGAAGAGATCAGAGTGTTTCTAGTGATACTCGGCCTGTCGAGATCACTTCGATACAAGTGTTAGTGAATTCGGGTTGCTCTTTATAGCACGGAGACGTAGGCTTCGGCTGAACTCCGAGATCACATCTCTCGTGTCAACATTCTCTCTGTTTGCATATCAAAAGGCTTCAACTTCAATCAACAGATCGACCAACGATCTTCGACGTCTACTTGCTTATTAAGAACTGCAACTTCAATCAACAGATCGACCAACGATCTTCGACGTCAACTTCAACTTCAATTGACTGGTGAGGCGAGGTCTTCGGGTCGGCACGAAGATTTTCCCCCACAATTCGCACGATCCATTCTAATTCATTCATAATGGATCGTACGAAGGAATTAGAATGGATCGTACGAATGAATTAGAATGGATCGTACGAATGAATTAGAATGAATTAGAATGGATCGTACGAATGAATTAGAATGGATCGTACGAATGAAATAGAATGGATCGTATGAATGAATTAGAATGGATCGTGCGAATGAATTAGACTGGATCGTACGAATGAAATAGAATGGATTCGCACGAATGTATCCATTCTAATTCAATGGATCGTGCGAATGAATTAGAATGGATCGTACGAATGAATTAGAATGGATCTTATGAATGAATTAGAATGGATCGTGCGAATGAATTAGAATGGATCGTACGAATGAAATAGAATGGATCGTACGAATGAATTAGAATAGATTGTGCGAATGGATTAGAATGGATCATACGATTGAGTAAGAATGGATTGTACGAATGAAATAGAATAGATCGTACGAATGAATTAGAATGGATCGTATGAATGAATTAGAATGGATCGTGCGAATGAATTAGAATGGATCGTACGAATGAATTAGAATGGATCGTACGAAGGAATTAGAATGGATCGTACGAATGAATTAGAATGGATCGTACGAATGAATTAGAATGGATACGAATGGATCGTATGAATGAATTAGAATGGATCGTATGAATGAATTAGAATGAATCGTACGAATGAGTAAGAATGGATCGTACGAATGAATTCTAATTCGTACGATCCATTCTAATCCATTCTATTTCATTCATACGATCCATTCTTACGAATGAATTAGAATGGATCGTATGAATAAAATAGATTGGATCGTTCTAATCCATTCGCACGAATGTATCCATTCTAATTCAATGGATCGTGCGAATGAATTAGAATGGAACGAACGAATGAATTAGAATGGATCGTACGAAGGAATTAGAATGGATCGTACGAATGAATTAGAATGGATCGTATGAATGAATTAGAATGGATTGAATTAGAATGAATCGTACGAATGAATTAGAATGGATCGTACAAATGAATTAGAATGGATCGTACGAATGAAATAGAATGGATCGTATGACTGAATTAGAATGGATCGTGCGAATGAATTAAATTGGATCGTACGAATGAATTAGAATGGATCGTATGAATGAATTAGAATGGATCGTATGAATGAATTAGAATGGATCGTGCGAATGAATTAGAATGGATCGTACGAATGAAATAGAATGGATCGTACGAATGAATTAGAATAGATTGTGCGAATGGATTAGAATGGATCATACGATTGAGTAAGAATGGATTGTACGAATGAAATAGAATAGATCGTACGAATGAATTAGAATGGATCGTATGAATGAATTAGAATTGATCGTGCGAATGAATTAGAATGGATCGTACGAATGAATTAGAATGGATCGTACGAAGGAATTAGAATGGATCGTACGAATGAATTAGAATGGATCGTACGAATGAATTAGAATGGATACGAATGGATCGTATGAATGAATTAGAATGGATCGTATGAATGAATTAGAATGGATCGTGCGAATGAAGTAGAATGGAATGTACGAATGAAATAGAATGGATTCGCACGAATGTTTCCATTCTAAGTCAATGGATCGTGCGAATGAATTAGAATGGATCGTACGAATGAATTAGAATGGATTGAATTAGAATGAACCGTACGAATGAAATAGAATGGATCGTGCGAATGAATTAGAATGGATCATACGAATGAATTAGAATGGATCGTACGAATGCCTTAGAATGGATCGTTCGAATTAATTAGAATAGATTGTGCGAATGAATTAGAATGGATCGTACGAATGAATTAGAATGGATACATTCGTGCGAATCCATTCTATTTCATTCGTACGATCCATTCTAATTCATTCGTACGATCTATTCTAATTCATTCATACGATCCATTCTAATTCATTCGTACGATCCATTCTAATTCATTCGTACGATCCATTCGTACGATCAATTCTATTTCATTCGTACGATCCAATCTAATTCATTCGCACGATCCATTCTAGTTCATTAATACGATCCATTCTAATTCATTCGTACGATCTATATTCTAATTCATTCGCACGATCCATTCTAATTCATTCATACGATCCATTCTAATTTATTCGCACGATCCATTCTTATTCATTCGTACGATCTATTCTATTTCATTCGTAAATGAATTTGGATCGTGCTAATGAATTAGAATGAATCGTGCTAATGAATTAGAATGGATACATTCGTGCGAATGAATTAGAATGGATCATATGAATAAATTAGAATGGATCGTTTGAGTGAATGCGAATGGATCGTGCGAATGAATTAGATTGGATCGTATAAATGAATTAGAATGGATCGTACGAATGAATTAGAATGGATCGTGCTAATGAATTAGAATGGATCGTACGAATGAATTAGAGTGGATACATTCGTACAAATGAATTAGAATGGATACATTCGTACGAATGAATTAGAATGGATCATACGAATGAATTAGAATTGATACATTCGCACGAATTAGAATGGATCGTACGAATGAATTAGAGTGGATCGTACGAATGAATTAGAATTGATCGTATGAATGAATTAGATTGGATCGTATAAATGAATTAGAATGGATCGTACGAATGAATTAGAATGGATCGTGCTAATGAATTAGAATGGATCGTACGAATGAATTAGAGTGGATACATTCGTACAAATGAATTAGAATGGATACATTCGTGCGAATGAATTAGAATGGATCGTGCGAATGAATTAGAATGGATCATACGAATGAATTAGAATAGATTGTGCTAATGAATTAGAATGGATCGTGTGAATGAATTAGAATGGATCGTACGAATGAATTAGAATGGATACGTGCGAATGAATTAGAATTGTGAATTAGAATGGATCATACGAAGGAATTAGAATGGATCGTGCTAATGAATTAGAATAGATTGTGCGAATGAATTAGAATGGATCGTACGAATGACTTAGAATGGATCATTCGAATGAATTTGAATAGATTGTGCGAATGAATTAGAATGGATCGTACGAATGAATTAGAAAGGATACATTCGTGCGAATGAATTAGAATGGATAGTATGAGTGTGAATGAATTAGAATGGATCGTGCGAATGAATTAGAATGGATCGTATTAATGAATTAGAATGGATCGTACGAATGAATTAGAATGGATCGTACGAATGAGTAAGAATGGATCGTGCGAATGAATTAGAATGGATTGTACGAATGAATTAGAATGGATCGTACGAATGAATTAGAATGGATACATTCGTGCGAATCCATTCTATTTCATTCGTACGATCCATTCTAATTCATTCGCACGATCCATTCTAATTCATTCATACGATCCATTCTAATTCATTCGTACGATCCATTCTAATTCATTCGTACAATCCATTCTAATTCATTCGTACGATCCATTCTAATTCATTCATACGATCCATTCTAATTCATTAGCACAATCTATTCTAATTCATTCATACGATCCATTCTAATTCATTCGCACGATCCATTCTAATTCATTCGCACGAATGTATCCATTCTAATTCATTTGTACGAATGTATCCACTCTAATTCATTTGTACGATCCATTCTAATTCATTAGCACGATCCATTCTAATTCATTCGTACGATCTATTCTAATTCATTAATACGATCCAATCTAATTCATTCATACGATCCATTCTAATTCATTCGTACGATCCATTCTAATTCATTCGTACAATCCATTCTAATTCATTCGTATGATCCATTCTAATTCATTCGCACGATCAATTCGATCTCATTCGTACAATCCATTCTAATTCAATCCATTCTAATTCATTCGTACGATCCATTCTAATTCATTCGTACGATCCATTCTAATTCATTCGTACGATTCATTCTAATTCCTTCGTACGATCCATATTCTAATTCATTCGCACGATCCATTCTAATTCATTCATACGATCCATTCTAATTTATTCGCACAATCTATTCTAATTCATTAGTACGATCCATTCTAATTCATTCGTACGATCCATTCTAATTCATTCGTACGATCCATTCTAATTCATTCGTACGATCCATTCTAATTCATTCGCACGATCCATTCTAATTCCTTCGTACGATCCATTCTAATTCCTTCGTACGATCCATTCTAATTCATTCGTACGATCCATTCTAATTCATTCGCACGATCCATTCTAATTCATGCATATTATCCATTCTAATTCATTCGTACGATCCATTCTAATTCATTCGCACGATCCATTCTATTTCATTCGTATGATCCATTCTAATTCATTCGCACAATCTATTCTAATTCATGCATACGATCCATTCTAATTCATTCATACGATCCATTCTAATTCATTCGTACGATCCATTCTAATTCATTAATACGATCCAATCTAATTCATTCATACGATCCATTCCATTTCATTCGTACGATCCATTCTAATTCATTCGCATGATCCATTCTAATTCATTCATACAATCCATTCTAATTCATTTGTACGATCCATTCTAATTCATTCACACGAATGTATCAACTCTATTTCATTTGTACGATCCATTCTAATTCATTCGTACGAATTAGAATGGATCGTACGAATGAATTAGAATAGATTGTGCGAATGAATTAGAATGGATCGTATGAATGAATTAGAATGGATCGTATGAACGAATTATAATAGATTGTGCGAATGAATTAGAATAGATCGTACGAAGGAATTAGAATGGATAGTACGAATGAGATAGAATGGATCGTACGAATGAATTAGAATGGATCAAATGAATGAATTAGAATGGATCGTACGAATGAATTAGAATGAATTAGAATGGATCGTACGAATGAATTAGAATGGATCGTACGAATGAAATAGAATGGATCGTATGAATGAATTAGAATGGATCGTGCGAATGAATTAGAATGGATCGTACGAATGAAATAGAATGGATCGTATGAATGAATTAGAATGGATCGTGCGAATGAATTAGAATGGATCGTACGAATGAAATAGAATGGATTCGCACGAATGTATCCATTCTAATTCAATGGATCGTACGAATAAATTAGAATGGATCGTACGAATGAATTAGAATGGATCGTACGAATGAGTAAGAATGGATCGTGTGAATGAATTAGAATGGATCATATGAATGAATCCATTCTAATTCCTTCGTACGATCCATTCTAATTCCTTCGTACGATCCATTCTAATTCATTCGTATGATCCATTCTAATTCATTCGTACGATCCATTCTAATTCATTCGCACAATCTATTCTAATTCATTCGTACGATCCATTCTAATTCATTCGCACGATCCATTCTAATTCATTCGCACAATCTATTCTAATTCATTCGTACGATCCATTATAATTCATTCGCACGATCCATTCTAATTCATTCATACGATCCATTCTATTTCATTCGTACGATCCATTCTAATTCATTCGTACGATCCATTCTAATTCATTCGTACGATTCATTCTACTTCAATCCATTCTAATTCATTCGTACGATCCATTCTTACTCATTCGTACGATCCATTCTAATTCATTCGCACGATCCATTGAATTAGAATGGATACATTCGTGCGAATCCATTCTATTTGATTCGTACGATCCATTCTAATTCATTCGCACGATCCATTCTAATTCATTCATACGATCCATTCTATTTCATTCGTACGATCCATTCTAATTCATTCGTACGATTCATTCTAATCCATTCTAATTCATTCGTACGATCCATTCTAATTCATTCATACGATCCATTCTAATTCGTTTGAGTGAATGCGAATGAATTAGAATGGATCGTTTGAGTGAATGCGAATGGATCGTGCGAATGAATTAGATTGGATCGTATAAATGAATTAGAATGGATCGTACGAATGAATTAGAATGGATCGTGCTAATGAATTAGAATGGATCGTATGAATGAATTAGAGTGGATACATTCGTACAAATGAATTAGAATGGATACATTCGTACAAATGAATTAGAATGGATCGTACGAATGAATTAGAATGGATACATTCGCACGAATTAGAATGGATCGTACGAATGAATTAGAATGGATCGTACGAATGAATTAGAATTGATCGTATGAATGAATTAGATTGGATCGTATAAATGAATTAGAATGGATCGTACGAATGAATTAGAATGGATCGTGCTAATGAATTAGAATGGATCGTACGAATGAATTAGAGTGGATACATTCGTACAAATGAATTAGAATGGATACATTCGTGCGAATGAATTAGAATGGATCGTGCGAATGAATTAGAATGGATCGTACGAATGAATTAGAATAGATTGTGCTAATGAATTAGAATGGATCGTATGAATGAATTAGAATGGATCGTACGAATGAATTATAATGGATTGTACGAATGAATTAGAATGGATCGTACGAATGAATTAGAATGGATCGTATGAATGAATTAGAATGGATCGTGCGAATGAATTAGAATGGATCGTACGAATGAAATAGAATGGATTCGCACGAATGTATCCATTCTAATTCATTCGTACGATCCATTCTAATTCTTCGTACAATCCATTCTAATTCATTCGCACGATCCATTCTTACTCATTCGTACGATCCATTCTAATTCATTCGCACGATCCATTCTAATTCATTAATACGATCCATTCTAATTCATTCGCACGATCCATTCTAATTCATTCACACTCATACGATCCATTCTAATTCATTTGCACGAATGTATCCTTTCTAATTCATTCGTATGATCCATTCTAATTCATTCGCACAATCTATTCTAATTCATTCGAACGATCCATTCTAAGTCATTCGTACGATCCATTCTAATTCATTCGCACAATCCATTCTAATTCATTAGCACGATCCATTCTAATTCCTTCGTATGATCCATTCTAATTCACAATTCTAATTCATTCGCACGTATCCATTCTAATTCATTCGTACAATCCATTCTAATTCATTCATACGATCCATTCTAATTCATTAGCACAATCTATTCTAATTCATTCGTACGTCCCATTCTAATTCATTCGCACGATCCATTCTAATTCATTCGCACGAATGTATCCATTCTAATTCATTTATACGAATGTATCCACTCTAATTCAATCGTACGATCCATTCTAATTCATTAGCACGATCCATTCTAATTCATTCGTACGATCCATTCTAATTCATTTATACGATCCAATCTAATTCATTCATACAATCCATTCTAATTCATTCGTACGATCCATTCTAATTCATTCGTACGATTCGTGCGAATGTATCCATTCTAATTCATTCGTACGATCCATTCTAATTCATTCATACGAATGTATCCATTCTAATTTATTTGTACGAATGTATCCACTCTAATTCATTCGTACGATCCATTCTAATTCATTAGCACGATCCATTCTAATTCATTCGTACGATCCATTCTAATTCATTTATACGATCCAATCTAATTCATTCGCACGATCCATTCGCATTCACTCAAACGATCCATTCTAATTCATTCATATGATCCATTCTAATTCATTCGCACGAATGTATCCATTCTAATTCATTAGCACGATCCATTCTAATTCATTAGCACGATCCAAATTCATTTACGAATGAAATAGAATAGATCGTATGAATGAATTAGAATGGATCGTGCGAATAAATTAGAATGGATCGTATGAATGAATTAGAATGGATCGTGCGAATGAATTAGAATATAGATCGTACGAATGAATTAGAATGGATCGTATGAATGAATTAAAATGGATCGTGCGAATGAATTAGAATGGATCGTACGAATGAAATAGAATTGATCGTACGAATGGATCGTACGAATGAATTAGAATGGATCGTACGAATGAATTAGAATGGATCGTATGAATGAATTAGAATAGATCGTACGAATGAATTAGAATGGATCGTACGAATGAAATAGAATGGATTCGCACGAATGTATCCATTCTAATTCATTCGTACGATCCATTCTAATTCATTCGCACAATCTATTCTAATTCATTCGAACGATCCATTCTAAGTCATTCGTACGATCCATTCTAATTCATTCGTACGATCCATTCTAATTCATTCGCACGATCCATTCTATTTCATTCGTACGGTTCATTCTAATTCATTCGTACGATCTATTCTAATTCATTCGTACGATCCAATCTAATTCATTCATACGATCCATTCTAATTCATTCGTACGATCCATTCTAATTCATTCGTACGATCCATTCTAATTCGTGCGAATGTATCCATTCTAATTCATTCGTACGATCCATTCTAATTCATTCATACGATCCATTCTATTTCATTCGTACGATCCATTCTTACTCATTCATACGATCCATTCTAATTCATTTGCACGAAGGTATCCATTCTAATTCATTCGTACTATCCATTCTAATTCCTTCGTATGATCCATTCTAATTCCTTCGTATGATCCATTCTAATTCATTCGTACGATCCATTCTAATTCATTCGTACGATCCATTATAATTCCTTCGTATGATCCATTATAATTCATTCGTACGGTATGATTCATTCTAATTCATTCGTACGATTCATTCTAATTCAATCCATTATAATTCATTCGTACGATCCATTATAATTCATTCGTACGATCCATTCTAATTCATTCGTACGATTCATTCTAATTCAATCCATTCTAATTCATTCGTACGATCCATTCTTACTCATTTGTACGATCCATTCTAATTCATTCGCACGAATGAATCCATTCTAATTCATTCATATAATCCATTCTAATTCATTCGCATGAATGTATCCATTCTAATTCATTCGTACGATCCATTCTATCTCATTCGTACAATCCATTCTATTTCATTCGTACGATCCATTCTAATTCATTCGCACGATCCATTCTTACTCATTCGTACGATCCATTCTAATTCATTCGCACGATCCATTCTAATTCATTCTTTAGCATGATCCATTCTAATTCATTCGTACGATCCATTCTAATTCATTCGCACGATCCATTCTAATTCATTCGTACGATCCATTCTAATTCATTCGTACGATCCATTCTAATTCATTCATACGATCCATTCTAATTCATTCATAGGATCCATTCTAATTCATTCGTACGATCCATTCTAATTTATTCGTACGATCCATTCTAATTCCTTCGTATGATCCTTTCTAATTTATTCGTACGATCCATTCTAATTCATTAATACGATCCAATCTAATTCATTCGTACGATCCATTCTAATTCATTCGTACTATCCATTCTAATTCATTCGCACAATCTATTCTAATTCATTAGTACGATCCATTCTAATTCATTCGTACGATCCATTCTAATTCATTTGCACAATCTATTCTAATTCATTCGTATGATCCATTCTAATTCATTCGCACGATCCATTCTAATTCATTCGTACGATCCATTCTAATTCATTCGTACGATCCATTCTAATTCATTCGTACGATCCATTCTAATTCATTCGCACGATCCATTCTAATTCATTCTTACGATCCATTCTAATTCCTTCGTACGATCCATTCTAATTCATTCGTACGATCCATTCTAATTCATTCGCACGATCCATTCTAATTCATGCATACGATCCATTCTAATTCATTCGTACGATCCATTCTAATTCATTCGCACGATCCATTCTATTTCATTCGCTCGATCCATTCTATTTCATTCGTATGATCCATTCTAATTCATTCGCACAATCTATTCTAATTCATTCATACGATCCATTCAAATTTATTCGCACGATCCATTCTAATTCATTCATACGATCCATTCTAATTCATTCATATGATCCATTCTAATTCATTCGCACGATCCATTCTAATTCATTCGTACGATCCATTCAAATTCATTCTAATGGATACATTCGTGCAAAAGAATTAGAATGGATTGTATGAATAAATTAGAATGGATCGTACGAATGAGTAAGAATGGATCGTACGAATGGATTAGAATGGATCGTACGAAGGAATTAGAATGGATCGTACGAATGAATTAGAATGGATCGTATGAATGAATTAGAATGGATCGTGCGAATGAATTAAAATGGATCGTACGAAGGAATTAGAATGGATCGTACGAATGAATTAGAATGGATCGTGCGAATGAATTAGAATCGATCGTACGAATGAATTAGAGTTGATACATTCGTACGAATGAATTAGAATGGATCGTATGAATGAATTAGAATAGATTGTGCGAATGATTTAGAATGGATCATACGAATGAAATAGAATGGATCGTGCGAATGAATTAGAATGGATCGTACGAATGAATTAGAATGGATCGTATGCATGAATTAGAATGGATCATGCGAATGAATTAGAATGGATCGTACGAATGAATTAGAATGGATCGTACGAAGGAATTAGAATGGATTGTATGAATGAATTAGAATGGATCAAGCGAATGAATTAGAATGGATCGTACGAATGAATTAGAATGGATCGTACGAATGAATTAGAATGGATCGTACGAATGAATTAGAATGGATCGTACTAATGAATTAGAATAGATTGTGCGAATGAATTAGAATGGATCGTACGAATGAATTAGAATGGATCGTACGAATGAATTAGAATGAATTAGAATGGATCGTACGAATGAATTAGAATGGATCGTACGAATGAAATAGAATGGATCGTATGAATGAATTAGAATGGACCGTGCGAATGAATTAGAATGGATCGTACGAATGAAATAGAATGGATTCGCACGAGTGCGAGTGAATTAGAATGGATCGTACGAATGAATTAGAATGGATCGTACGAATGAATTAGAATGGATCGTACGAAGGAATTAGAATGGATCGTACGAATAAATTAGAATGGATCGTGCGAATAAATTGGAATGGATCATATGAATGAATTAGAATGGATCGTGCGAATGAATTAGAATATGGATCGTACGAAGGAATTAGAATGAATCGTACGTACGAATTAGAATGGATCATACGAATGAGTAAGAATGGATCGTGCGAATGAATTAGAATGGATCGTACGAATGAAATAGAATGGATTCGCACGAATGTATCCATTCTAATTCATTCATACGATCCATTCTAATACATTCGTACGATCCATTCTAATTTCTTCGTATGATCTATTCTTATTCATTCGCACAATCTATTCTAATTCATTCGTACGATCCATTCTAATTCATTCGCATGATCCATTCTAATTCATTCATACGATCCATTCTAATTCATTCGTACGATCCATTCTAATTCATTCGCACGATCCATTCTAATTCATTCGCACGATCCATTCTAATTCATTCGCACAATCTATTCTAATTCATTCGTACAATCCATTCTAATTCATTCGCACGATCCATTCTAATTCATTCATACGATCCATTCTATTTCATTCGTACGATCCATTCTAATTCATTCGTACGATCCATTCTAATTCATTCGTACGATTCATTCTAATTCAATCCATTCTAATTCATTCGTACGATCCATTCTTACTCATTCGTACGATCCATTCTAATTCATTCGCACGAATGAATCCATTCTAATTCATTCGTATGATCCATTCTAATTCATTCGCATGAATGTATCCATTCTAATTCATTCGTACGATCCATTCTAATTCATTAATACGATCCAATCTAATTCATTCGTACGATCCATTCTAATCCATTCGTATTCATTCGCATGGATTGAATTAGAATGGATCGTACGAATGAATTAGAATGGATCGTACGAATGAATTAGAATGAATCGTACGAATGAGTAAGAATGGATCGTGCGAATGAATTAGAATGGATCGAACGAATGAAATAGAATGGATTCGCACGAATGTATCCATTCCAATTCATTCATACGATCCATTCTAATTCATTCGTACGATCCATTCTTACTCATTCGTACGATCCATTCTAATTCATTCGCAGGAATGAATCCATTCTAATTCATTCGTATGATCCATTCTAATTCATTCGCATGAATGTATCCATTCTAATTCATTCGTACGATCCATTCTAATTCATTTGCACGAATGTATCCATTCTAATTCATTCATACGATCCATTCTAATTCATTCATACAATCTATTCTAATTCATTCGTACGATCCATTCTACGATCCATTCTAATTCATTCGTACGTTCCATTCTAATTCATTCATACGATCCATTCTAATTCATTCGCACGATCCATTCTAATTCATTCGCATGATCCATTCTAATTCATTCGTATGAATCCATTCTTACTCATTCGTACGATCCATTCTAATTCATTCGCACGATCCATTGAATTAGAATGGATACATTCGTGCGAATCCATTCTATTTCATTCGTACGATCCATTCTAATTCATTCGCACGATCCATTCTAATTCATTCATACGATCCATTCTAATTCATTCGTACGATCCATTCTAATTCATTCGTACGATCCATTCTAATTCATTTGCACAATCTATTCTAATTCATTCGTACGATCCATTCTAATTCATTTGTACGATCCATTCTAATTCATTCGTACGATTCATTCTAATTCAATCCATTCTAATTCATTCCATTCTAATTCATTCGCACGATCCATTCGCATTCACTCAAACGATCCATTCTAATTCATTCATACAATCCATTCTAATTCTTTTGCACGAATGTATCCATTCTAATTCATTCATACGATCCATTCGTGCGAATGAATTAGAATAGATTCGTGCGAATGAATTAGAATTGTGAATTAGAATGGATCATACGAAGGAATTAGAATTGATCGTGCTAATGAATTAGAATGGATTGTGCGAATGAATTAGAATGGATCGTACGAATGACTTAGAATGGATCGTTCGAATGAATTAGAATAGATTGTGCGAATGAATTAGAATGGATCGTACGAATGAATTAGAAAGGATACATTCGTGCGAATGCATTAGAATGGATCGTATGAGTGTGAATGAATTAGAATGGATCGTGCGAATGAATTAGAATGGATTGTATTAATGAATTAGAATGGATCGTGCGAATGAATTAGAATGGATCGTACGAATGAGTAAGAATGGATCGTGCGAATGAAATAGAATGGATTGTACGAATGAATTAGAATGGATCGTACGAATGAATTAGAATGGATACATTCGTGCGAATCCATTCTATTTCATTCGTACGATCCATTCTAATTCATTCGCACGATCCATTCTAATTCATTCATACGATCCATTCTAATTCATTCGTACGATCCATTCTAATTCATTCGTACAATCCATTCTAATTCATTCGTACGATCCATTCTAATTCATTCATACGATCCATTCTAATTCATTAGCACAATCTATTTTAATTCATTCGTACGATCCATTCTAATTCATTCGCATGATCCATTCTAATTCATTCGCACGAATGTATCCATTCTAATTCATTTGTACGAATGTAACCACTCTAATTCATTCGTACGATCCATTCTAATTCATTAGCACGATCCATTCTAATTCATTCGTACGATCCATTCTAATTCATTTATACGATCCAATCTAATTCATTCGTACGATCCATTCTAATTCATTTGTACGATCCATTCTAATTCGTGCGAATGTATCCATTCTAATTCATTCGTACGATCCATACGAATGAATCCATTCTAATTCATTCGTATGATCCATTCTAATTCATTCGTACGATCCATTCTAATTCATTCGTACGATCCATTCTAATTCATTCTAATTCATTCGCACGATCCATTCTTTCATTCGTACGATCCATTCTAATTCATTCGCACGACCCATTCTAATTCATTCGTACGATCCATTCTAATTCATTCGTACGATCCATTCTAATTCATTCGCACGATCCATTCTAATTCATTCGCACGATCCATTCTAATTCATTCGTACGATCCATTCTATTTCATTCGTACGATCCATTCTAATTCATTCGTACGATCCATTCTAATTCATTCGCACGATCCATTCTAATTCATTCATACGATCCATTCTATTTCATTTGTACGATCCATTCTTACTCATTCGTACGATCCATTCTAATTCATTTGCACGATGGTATCCATTCTAATTCATTCGTACTATCCATTCTAATTCCTTCGTACGATCCATTCTAATTCCTTCGTACGATCCATTCGGATACATTCGTGCGAATCCATTCTATTTCATTCGTACGATCCATTCTAATTCATTCGCACGATCCATTCTTATTCATTCATACGATCCATTCTAATTCATTCGTACGATTTATTCTAATTCATTTGTACGATCCATTCTAATTCATTCGTACGTATGAATTAGAATAGATACATTCGTGCGAATGAATTAGAATGGATCGTACGAATGAATTAGAATGGATCGTACGAATGAATTAGAATGGATCGTACGAATGACTTAGAGTGGATCGTTCGAATGAATTAGAATAGATTGTGCGAATGAATTAGAATGAATCGGACGAATGAATTAGACTGGATCTGGATCGCACGAATGATTCATTCTATGAATGGATCGTACGAATGAATTAGAATGGATCTGGATCGTTTATCCATTCTAATTCCTTCGTACGATCCATTCTAATTCATTCGTACGATCCATTCTAATTCATTCGCACGATCCATTCTAATTCATTCGCACGAATGTATCCATTCTAATTCGTACGTACGATCTATTCTAATTCATTCGTACGATCCATTCTAATTCATTCGCACAATCCATTCTAATTCATTTGCACGATCCATTCTAATTAATTCATACAATCCATTCTAATTCTTTTGCACGAAGGTATCCATTCTAATTCATTCGTACTATCCATTCTAATTATCCGTACGATCTATTCTATTTTATTCGTACGATCCATTCTTATCGTACGAATGAATTAGAATCGATCGTACGAATGAATTAGAATGGATAGTACGAATGAATTAGAATGGATACATTCATGCGAATGGATCATACGATCCATTCTAATTCATTTGCACGATCCATTCTAATTCATTCGCACGATCCATTCTAATTCATTCATACGATCCACTCTAATTCATTCATACGATCCATTCTAATTCATTCGTACAGATAAATGAATTTGGATCGTGCTAATGAATTAGAATGGATCGTACGAATGAATTAGAATGGATTGTGCGAATGAATTAGAATGGATCGTACGAATGAATTAGAATGGATCGTACGAATGAATTAGAATAGATCGTACGAATGAATTAGAATGGATCGTATGAAGGAATTAGAATGGATCGTACGAAGGAATTAGAATGGATAGTATGAATGAAGTAGAATTGATACCTTCGTGCAAATGAATTAGAATGGATCGTACGAATGAGTAAGAATGGATCGTACAAATGAATTAGAATGGATCGTACGAATGAATTAGAATGGATCTTACGAATAAATTAGAATGGAACGTATAGATTGTGCGAATGAATTAAAATGGATCGTACGAATGAATTAGAATGGATCGTGCGAATGAATTAGAATGGATCGCACGAATGTATCCATTCTAATTCATTTGTATGAATGTATCCACTCAAATTCATTCGTACGATCCATTCTAATTCATTAGCACGATCCATTCTAATTCATTCGTACGATCCATTCTAATTCATTTATACGATCCAATCTAATTCATTCATACGATCCATTCTAATTCATTCGTACGATCCATTCTAATTCATTCGTACGATTCATTCTAATTCCTTCGTACGATCCATATTCTAATTCATTCGCACGATCCATTCCAATTCATTCATACGATCCATTCTAATTTATTCGCACAATCTATTCTAATTCATTAGTACGATCCATTCTAATTCATTCGTACGATCCATTCTAATTCATTCGTACGATCCATTCCAATTCATTCGTACGATCCATTCTAATTTATTCGCACGATCCATTCTAATTCATTCATACGATCCATTCTAATTCTTTCGTACGATCCAATCTAATTTATTCGTACAATCCATTCTAATTCATTCGCACGATCCATTCTAATTCATGCATATGATCCATTCTAATTCATTCGTACGATCCATTCTAATTCATTCGCACGATCCATTCTATTTCATTCGTATGATCCATTCTAATTCATTCGCACAATCTATTCTAATTCATGCATACGATCCATTCTAATTCATTCGTACGATCCATTCTAATTCATTCGTACGATCCATTCTAATTCATTAATACGATCCAATCTAATTCATTCATACGATCCATTCTATTTCATTCGTACGATCCATTCTAATTCATTCGCACGATCCATTCTAATTCATTCATACAATCCATTCTAATTCATTTGTACGATCCATTCTAATTCATTCACACGAATGTATCAACTCTATTTCATTCGTACGATCCATTCTAATTCATTCGTACGATCCATTCTAATTCATTCGTACGATCCATTCTAATTCATTCGTACGATGCATTCTAATTCATTCGCACGATCCATTCTAATTCATTCGCACAATCTATTCTAATTCATTCGTACGATCCATTCTATTTCATTCGTATGATCCATTCTAATTCATTCGCACAATCTATTCTAATTCATTCATACGATCCATTCGAATTCATTCGCGCGAATGAGTAAGAATGGATCGTACAAATGAGTAAGAATGGATCGTACGAATGAAATAGAATGGATCGTGCGAATGAATTAGAATGGATCGTACGAATGAATTAGAATAGATTGTGCGAATGAATTAGAATGGATCGTATGAATGAATTAGAATGGATCGTATGAATGAATTATAATAGATTGTGCGAATGAATTAGAATGGATCGTACGAAGGAATTAGAATGGATAGTACGAATGAGATAGAATGGATCGTACGAATGAATTAGAATGGATCATATGAATGAATTAGAATGGATCGTATGAATGAAATAGAATGGATCATATGAATGAATTAGAATAGATCGTACGAATGAATTAGAATGGATCGTACGAATGAATTAGAAAGGATACATTCGTACAAATGAATTCGAATGGATCGTACAAATGAATTAGAGTGGATACATTCGTACAAATGAATTAGAATGGATCGTACGAATGAATTAGAATGGATACATTCGTGCGAATGAATTAGAATGGATCATATGAATGAATTAGAATGGATCGTGCGAATGAATTCATGCGTACGAAGGAATTAGAATGGATCGTACGAAGGAATTAGAATGGATAGTACGAATGAATTAGAATGGATACCTTCGTGCAAATGAATTAGAATGGATCGTACGAATGAGTAAGAATGGATCGTACGAATGAAATAGAATGGATGGATACCTTCGTGCAAATGAATTAGAATGGATCGTACGAATGAGTAAGAATGGATCGTACGAATGAAATAGAATGGATCGTACGAATGAATTAGAATGGATACATTCGTGCGAATGAATTAGAATGGATCGTATGAATGAATTAGAATGGATTGCGCGAATGAATTAGAATGAATCGTACGAAGGAATTAGAATGGATCGTACGAATGAATTAGAATGGATCGTGCGAATAAATTAGAATGGATCGTATGAATGAATTAGAATGGATCGTGCGAATGAATTAGAATATGGATCGTATGAAGGAATTAGAATGAATCGTACGAATGAATTAGAATGGATCGTACGAATGAATTAGAATGGATCATACGAATGAATTAGAATGGATTGAATTAGAATGGATTGTACGAATGAGATAGAATGGATCGTGCGAATGAAGTAGAATGGATCGTACGAATAAATTAGAATGGATTGTACGAATGAGATAGAATGGATCGTATGAATGAATTAGAATGGATACATTCGAATTCATTCGTACGATCCATTCTAATTCATTCGTACGATCCACTCTAATTCATTCGTACGATCCATTCTTACTCATTCACACTATCCATTCTAATTCATTCGTTCGATCCATTCTAATTCCTTCGTACGATCCATTCTAATTCATTCGTACGATCCATTCTAATTCATTCGTACGATCCATTCTAATTCCTTCGTATGATCCTTTCTAATTCATTCGTACGATCCATTCTAATTCATTAATACGATCCAATCTAATTCATTTATACGATCCATTCTAATTCATTCATACGATCCATTCTAATTTTATTCGTACGATCCCTTCTAATTCATTTGCACGATCCATTCTAATTCCTTCGTACGATCTATTCTAATTCATTCGTACGATCCATTCTAATTCATTCGTACTATTGGTGCGAATGAATTAGAATAGATTGTGCGAATGAATTAGAATGAATTAGAATGGGTCGTATGAATGAATTAGAATGGATCGTATGAATGAATTAGAATGGATTGTATGAATGAATTAGAATGGATCGTTTGAGTGAATGCGAATGGATCGTACGATCAATTCTTACGAATGAATTAGAATGGATCGTACGAATGAAATAGATCGGATCGTTCTAATTCATTCGTATGTATGTATCCATTCTAATTCATTCGTTCGCACGATCATGCGAATGTATCCATTCTAATTCATTCGTATGATCCATTCTAATTCATTCATATGATCCATTCTAATTCATTAGCACAATCTATTCTAATTCATTCGTACGATCCATTCTAATTCATTCGCACGATCCATTCTAATTCATTCGCACGAATATATCCATTCTAATTCATTTGTACGAATGTATCCACTATAATTCATTCATACGATCCATTCTAATTCATTCGCACGATCCATTCTAATTCATTCATAATGGATCGTACGAAGGAATTAGAATGGATCGTACGAATGAATTAGAATGGATCGTACGAATGAAATAGAATGGATCGTATGAATGAATTAGAATGGATCATGCGAGTGAATTTGAATGGATCGTACGAATGAAATAGAATGGATTCGCACGAATGTATCCATTCTAATTCAATGGATCGTGCGAATGAATTAGAATGGATCGTACGAATGAATTAGAATGGATCGTACGAATGAGTAAGAATGGATCGTGTGAATGAATTAGAATGGATCATATGAATGAATCCATTCTAATTCCGTCGTACGATCCATTCTAATTCCTTCGTACGATCCATTCTAATTCATTCGTATGATCAATTCTAATTCATTCGTACGATCCATTCTAATTCATTCGCACAATCTATTCTAATTCATTCGTACGATCCATTCTAATTCATTCGCACGATCCATTCTAATTCATTCGCACAATCTATTCTAATTCATTCGTACGATCCATTATAATTCATTCGCACGATCCATTCTAATTCATTCATACGATCCATTCTATTTCATTCGTACGAACCATTCTAATTCATTCGTACGATCCATTCTAATTCATTCGTACGATTCATTCTAATTCAATCCATTCTAATTCATTCATACGATCCATTCTATTTCATTCGTACGATCCATTTTAATTCATTCGCACGATCCATTGAATTAGAATGGATACATTCGTGCGAATCCATTCTAATTCATTCGTACGATCCATTCTAATTCATTCGTACGATCCATTCTAATTCATTCATACGATCCATTCTAATTCGTTTGAGTGAATGCGAATGAATTAGAATGGATCGTTTGAGTGAATGCGAATGGATCGTGCGAATGAATTAGATTGGATCGTATAAATGAATTAGAATGGATCATACGAATGAATTAGAATGGATCGTGCTAATGAATTAGAATGGATCGTACGAATGAATTAGAGTGGATACATTCGTACAAATGAATTAGAATGGATACATTCGTACAAATGAATTAGAATGGATCGTACAAATGAATTAGAATGGATACATTCGCACGAATTAGAATGGATCGTACGAATGAATTAGAATGGATCGTACGAATGAATTAGAATGGATCGTATGAATGAATTAGATTGGATCGTATAAATGAATTAGAATGGATCGTACGAATGAATTAGAATGGATCGTGCTAATGAATTAGAATGGATCGTACGAATGAATTAGAGTGGATACATTCGTACAAATGAATTAGAATGGATACATTCATGCGAAAGAATTAGAATGGATCGTGCGAATGAATTAGAATGGATCGTACGAATGAATTAGAATAGATTGTGCTAATGAATTAGAATGGATCGTATGAATGAATTAGAATGAAGCGTAGGAATGAATTAGAATGGATTGTACGAATGAATTAGAATGGATCGTGCGAATGAATTAGAATGGATCGTACGAATGAAATAGAATGGATTCGCACGAATGTATCCATTCTAATTCATTCGTACGATCCATCCTAATTCTTCATACAATCCATTCTAATTCATTCGCACGATCCATTCTTACTCATTCGTACGATCCATTCTAATTCATTTGCACGATCCATTCTAATTCATTAATACGATCCATTCTAATTCATTCGCACGATCCATTCTAATTCATTCACACTCATACGATCCATTCTAATTCATTCGCACGAATGTATCCTTTCTAATTCATTCGTACGATCCATTCTAATTCATTCGCACAATCTATTCTAATTCATTCGAATGATCCATTCTAAGTCATTCGTACGATCCATTCTAATTCATTCGCACAATCCATTCTAATTTATTAGCACGATCCATTCTAATTCCTTCGTATGATCCATTCTAATTCACAATTCTAATTCATTCGCACGTATCCATTCTAATTCATTCGTACGATCCATTCTAATTCATTCATACGATCCATTCTAATTCATTAGCACAATCTATTCTAATTCATTCGTACGATCCATTCTAATTCATTCGCACGATCCATTCTAATTCATTCGCACGAATGTATCCATTCTAATTCATTTATACGAATGTATCCACTCTAATTCAATCGTATGATCCATTCTAATTCATTAGCACGATCCATTCTAATTCATTCGTACGATCCATTGTAATTCATTTATACGATCCAATCTAATTTATTCATACGATCCATTCTAATTCATTCGTACGATCCATTCTAATTCATTCGTACGATTCGTGCGAATGTATCCATTCTAATTCATTCGTACGATCCATTCTAATTCATTCGTACGAATGTATCCATTCTAATTCATTTGTACGAATGTATCCACTCTAATTCATTCGTACGATCCATTCTAATTCATTAGCACGATCCATTCTAATTCATTCGTACGATCCATTCTAATTCATTTATACGATCCAATCTAATTCATTCGCACGATCCATTCGCATTCACTCAAACGATCCATTCTAATTCATTCATATGATCCATTCTAATTCATTCGCACGAATGTATCCATTCTAATTCATTAGCACGATCCATTCTAATTCATTAGCACGATCCAAATTCATTTAC
The DNA here is from genome assembly GCA_947650365.1 of Chamaelirium japonicum. Taxonomy (NCBI): domain Eukaryota; kingdom Viridiplantae; phylum Streptophyta; class Magnoliopsida; order Liliales; family Melanthiaceae; genus Chamaelirium; species Chamaelirium japonicum. The sequence goes on along the minus strand of OX393560.1, from coordinate 38,253,746 downwards.
GAATGAAATAGAATAGATCGTACGAATGAATTAGAATGGATCGTGCGAATAAATTAGAATGGATCGTATGAATGAATTAGAATGGATCGTGCGAATGAATTAGAATATAGATCGTACGAATGAATTAGAATGGATCGTATGAATGAACTAGAATGGATCGTGCGAATGAATTAGAATGGATCGTACGAATGAAATAGAATTGATCGTACGAATGGATCGTACGAATGAATTAGAATGGATCGTACGAATGAATTAGAATGGATCGTATGAATGAATTAGAATAGATCGTACGAATGAATTAGAATGGATTGTACGAATGAAATAGAATGGATTCGCACGAATGTATCCATTCTAATTCATTCGTACGATCCATTCTAATTCATTCGCACAATCTATTCTAATTCATTCGAACGATCCATTCTAAGTCTTTCGTACGATCCATTCTAATTCATTCGTACGATCCATTCTAATTCATTCACACGATCCATTCTATTTCATTCGTACGGTTCATTCTAATTCATTCGTACGATCTATTCTAATTCATTCGTACGATCCAATCTAATTCATTCATACGATCCATTCTAATTCATTCGTACGATCCATTCTAATTCATTCGTACGATCCATTCTAATTCGTGCGAATGTATCCATTCTAATTCATTCGTACGATCCATTCTAATTCATTCATACGATCCATTCTATTTCATTCGTACGATCCATTCTTACTCATTCGTACGATCCATTCTAATTCATTTGCACGAAGGTATCCATTCTAATTCATACGTACTATCCATTCTAATTCCTTCGTATGATCCATTCTAATTCCTTTGTATGATCTATTCTAATTCATTCGTACGATCCATTCTAATTCATTCGTACGATCCATTATAATTCCTTCGTATGATCCATTATAATTCATTCGTACGGTATGATTCATTCTAATTCATTCGTACGATTCATTCTAATTCAATCCATTATAATTCATTCGTACGATCCATTCTAATTCATTCGTACGATCCATTCTAATTCATTCGTACGATTCATTCTAATTCCATCCATTCTAATTCATTCGTACGATCCATTCTTACTCATTCGTACGATCCATTCTAATTCATTCGCACGAATGAATCCATTCTAATTCATTCGTATGATCCATTCTAATTCATTCGCTTGAATGTATCCATTCTAATTCATTCGTACGATCCATTCTATCTCATTCGTACAATCCATTCTATTTCATTCGTATGATCCATTCTAATTCATTCGCACGATCTATTCTTACTCATTCGTACGATCCATTCTAATTCATTCGCACGATCAATTCTAATTCATTCTTTAGCATGATCCATTCTAATTCATTCGTACGATCCATTCTAATTCATTCGCACGATCCATTCTTATTCATTCGCACAATCTATTCTAATTCATTCGTACGATCTATTCTAATTCATTCGTACGATCCATTCTAATTCATTCATACGATCCATTCTAATTCATTCATATGATCCATTCTAATTCATTCGTACGATCCATTCTAATTCATTCCTACGATCCATTCTAATTCCTTCGTATGATCCTTTCTAATTCATTCGTACGATCCATTCTAATTCATTAATACGATCCAATCTAATTTATTCGTACGATCCATTCTAATTCATTCGTACGATCCATTCTAATTCATTCGCAAAATCTGTTCTAATTCATTAGTACGATCCATTCTAATTCATTCGTACGATCCATTCTAATTCATTCGTACGATCCATTCTAATTCATTCGCACGATCCATTCTAATTCATTCATACGATCCATTCTAATTCCTTCGTATGATCCATTCTAATTCATTCATAAGATCCATTCTAATTCATTCGCACGATCCATTCTAATTCATGCATACGATCCATTCTAATTCATTCGTACGATCCATTCTAATTCATTCGCACGATCCATTCTATTTCATTCGTATGATCCATTCTAATTCATTCGCACAATCTATTCTAATTCATTCATACGATCCATTCTAATTTATTCGCACGATCCATTCTAATTCATTCATACGATCCATTCTAATTCATTCATATGATCCATTCTAATTCATTCGCACGATCCATTCTAATTCATTCGTACGATCCATTCTAATTCATTCTAATGGATACATTCGTGCAAAAGAATTAGAATGGATTGTATGAATGAATTAGAATGGATCGTACGAATGAGTAAGAATGGATCGTACGAATGAATTAGAATGGATCGTACGAAGGAATTAGAATGGATCGTACGAATGAATTAGAATGGATCGTATGAATGAATTAGAATGGATCGTGCGAATGAATTAAAATGGATCGTACGAAGGAATTAGAATGGATCGTACGAATGAATTAGAATGGATCGTGCGAATGAATTAGAATCGATCGTACGAATGAATTAGAGTTGATACATTCGTACGAATGAATTAGAATGGATCGTATGAATGAATTAGAATAGATTTTGCGAATGAATTAGAATGGATCATATGAATGAAATAGAATGGATCGTGCGAATGAATTAGAATGGATCGTACGAATGAATTACAATGGATCGTATGCATAAATTAGTATGGATCGTGCGAATGAATTAGAATGGATCGTACGAATGAATTAGAATGGATCGTACGAAGGAATTAGAATGGGTCGTATGAATGAATTAGAATGGATCGAGCGAATGAATTAGAATAGATCGTACGAATGAATTAGAATGGATCGTACGAATGAATTAGAATGGATCGTACTAATGAATTAGAATAGATTGTGCGAATGAATTAGAATGGATCGTACGAATGAATTAGAATGGATCGTACGAATGAATTAGAATGAATTAGAATGGATCGTACGAATGAATTAGAATGGATCGTACGAATGAAATAGAATGGATCGTATGAATGAATTAGAATGGATCGTGCGAATGAATTAGAATGGATCGTACGAATGAAATAGAATGGATTCGCACGAATGTATCCATTCTAATTCAATGGATCGTGCGAGTGAATTAGAATGGATCGTACGAATGAATTAGAATGGATCGTACGAAGGAATTAGAATGGATCGTACGAATGAATTAGAATGGATCGTACGAATGAATTAGAATGGATCGTACGAAGGAATTAGAATGGATCGTACGAATGAATTAGAATGGATCGTGCGAATAAATTGGAATGGATCGTATGAATGAATTAAAATGGATCGTGCGAATGAATTAGAATATGGATCGTACGAAGGAATTAGAATGAATCGTACGTACGAATTAGAATGGATCGTACGAATGAGTAAGAATGGATCGTGCGAATGAATTAGAATGGATCGTACGAATGAAATAGAATGGATTCGCACGAATGTATCCATTCTAATTCATTCATACGATCCATTCTAATACATTCGTACGATCCATTCTAATTTCTTCGTATGATCTATTCTTATTCATTCGCACAATCTATTCTAATTCATTCGTACGATCCATTCTAATTCATTCGCATGATCCATTATAATTCATTCATACGATCCATTCTAATTCATTCGTACGATCCATTCTAATTCATTCGTACGATCCATTCTAATTCATTTGCACAATCTATTCTAATTCATTCGTACGATCCATTCTAATTCATTCGCACGATCCATTCTAATTCATTCGCACAATCTATTCTAATTCATTCGTACAATCCATTCTAATTCTTTCGCACGATCCATTCTAATTCATTCATACGATCCATTTTATTTCATTCGTACGATCCATTCTAATTCATTCGTACGATCCATTCTAATTCATTCGTACGATTCATTCTAATTCAATCCATTCTAATTCATTCGTACGATCCATTCTAACTCATTCGTACGATCCATTCTAATTCATTCGCACGAATGAATCCATTCTAATTCATTCGTATGATCCATTCTAATTCATTCGCATGAACGTATCCATTCTAATTCATTCGTACGATCCATTCTAATTCATTAATACGATCCAATCTAATTCATTCGTAAGATCGATTCTAATCCATTCGTATTCATTCGTATGGATTGAATTACAATGGATCGTATGAATGAATTAGAATGGATCGTACGAATGAATTAGAATGGATCGTACGAATGAGTAAGAATGGATCGTGCGAATGAATTAGAATGGATCGTACGAATGAAATAGAATGGATTCGCACGAATGTATCCATTCTAATTCATTCATACGATCCATTCTAATTCATTCGTACGATCCATTCTTACTCATTCGTACGATCCATTCTAATTCATTCGCAGGAATGAATCCATTCTAATTCATTCGTATAATCCATTTTAATTCATTCGCATGAATGTATCCATTCTAATTCATTCGTACGATCCATTCTAATTCATTTGCACGAATGTATCCATTCTAATTCATTCATACGATCCATTCTAATTCATTCATACAATCTATTCTAATTCATTTGTACGATCTATTCTACGATCCATTCTAATTCATTCGTACGTTCCATTCTAATTCATTCATACGATCCATTCTAATTCATTCGCACGATCCATTCTAATTCATTCGCATGATCCATTCTAATTCATTCGTATGAATCCATTCTTACTCATTCGTACGATCCATTCTAATTCATTCGCACGATCCATTGAATTAGAATGGATACATTCGTGCGAATCCATTCTATTTCATTCGTACGATCCATTCTAATTCATTCGCACGATCCATTCTAATTCATTCGTACGATCCATTCTAATTCATTCGTACGATCCATTCTAATTCATTTGCACAATCTATTCTAATTCATTCGTACGATCCATTCTAATTCATTTGTACGATCCATTCTAATTCATTCGTACGATTCATTCTAATTCATTCCATTCTAATTCATTCGCACGATCCATTCGCATTCACTCAAACGATCCATTCTAATTCATTCATACAATCCATTCTAATTCTTTTGCACGAATGTATCCATTCTAATTCATTCATACGATCCATTCGTGCGAATGAATTAGAATGGATACGTGCGAATGAATTAGAATTGTGAATTAGAATGGATCATACGAAGGAATTAGAGTGGATCGTGCTAATGAATTAGAATGGATTGTGCGAATGAATTAGAATGGATCGTACGAATGACTTAGAATGGATCGTTCGAATGAATTAGAATAGATTGTGCGAATGAATTAGAATGGATCGTACGAATGAATTAGAAAGGATACATTCGTGCGAATGAATTAGAATGGATCGTATAAGTGTGAATGAATTAGAATGGATCGTGCGAATGAATTGGAATGGATCGTATTAATGAATTAGAATGGATCGTGCGAATGAATTAGAATGGATCGTACGAATGAGTAAGAATGGATCGTGCGAATGAATTAGAATGGATTATACGATTGAATTAGAATGGATCGTACGAATGAATTAGAATGGATACATTCGTGCGAATCCATTCTATTTCATTCGTACGATCCACTCTAATTCATTCGCACGATCCATTCTAATTCATTCGTACGATCCATTCTAATTCATTCGTACGATCCATTCTAATTCATTCGTACGATCCATTCTAATTCATTCGTACGATCCATTCTAATTCATTCATACGATCCATTCTAATTCATTAGCACAATCTATTCTAATTCATTCGTACGATCCATTCTAATTCATTCGCATGATCCATTCTAATTCATTCGCACGAATGTATCCATTCAAATTCATTTGTACGAATGTATCCACTCTAATTCATTCGTACGATCCATTCTAATACATTAGCACGATCCATTCTAATTCATTCGTACGATCCATTCTAATTCATTTATACGATCCAATCTAATTCATTAGTACGATCCATTCTAATTCATTCGTACGATCCATTCTAATTCATTCGTACGATCCATTCTAATTCGTGCGAATGTATCCATTCTAATTCATTCGTACGATCCATACGAATGAATCCAATCTAATTTATTCGTATAATCCATTCTAATTCATTCGTACGATCCATTCTAATTCATTCGTACGATCCATTCTAATTCATTCTAATTCATTCGCACGATCCATTATTTCATTCGTACGATCCATTCTAATTCATTCGTACGATCCATTCTAATTCATTCGCACAATCTATTCTAATTCATTCGTACGATCCATTCTAATTCATTCGCACGACCCATTCTAATTCATTCGTACGATCCATTCTAATTCATTCGTACGATCCATTCTAATTCATTCGTACGATCCATTCTAATTCATTCGTACGATTCATTCTAATTCAATCCATTCTAATTCATTCGTACGATCCATTCTTACTCATTCGCACAATCTATTCTTATTCATTCGTACGATCCATTCTAATTCATTCGCACGATCCATTCTAATTCATTCATACGATCCATTCTATTTTATTTGTACGATCCATTCTTACTCATTCGTACGATCCATTCTAATTCATTTGCACGAAGGTATCCATTCTAATTCATTCGTACTATCCATTCTAATTCCTTCGTACGATCCATTCTAATTCCTTCGTACGATCCATTTGGATACATTCGTGCGAATCCATTCTATTTCATTCGTACGATCCATTCTAATTCATTCGCACGATCCATTCTAATTCATTCGTACGATCCATTCTAATTCATTCGTACGATCCATTCTAATTCATTCGTACGTATGAATTAGAATGGATACATTCGTGCGAATGAATTAGAATGGATCGTACGAATGAAATAGAATGGATCGTGCGAATGAATTAGAATGGATCGTACGAATGAATTAGAATGGATCGTACGAATGACTTAGAATGGATCGTTCGAATGAATTAGAATAGATTGTGCGAATGAATTAGAATGGATCGGACGAATGAATTAGACTGGATCTGGATCGCACGAATGATTCATTCTATGAATGGATCGTACGAATGAATTAGAATGGATCTGGATCGTTTATCCATTCTAATTCCTTCGTACGATCCATTCTAATTCATTCGTACGATCCATTCTAATTCATTCGCACGAATGTAGCCATTCTAATTCGTACGTACGATCTATTCTAATTCATTCGTACGATCCATTCTAATTCATTCGCACAATCCATTCTAATTCATTTGCACGATCCATTCTAATTCATTCATACAATCCATTCTAATTCTTTTGCACGAAGGTATCCATTCTAATTCATTCGTACTATCCATTCTAATTAAAAGTACGATCTATTCTATTTCATTCGTACGATCCATTCTTATCGTACGAATGAATTAGAATCGATCGTACGAATGAATTAGAATGGATAGTACGAATGAATTAGAATGGATACATTCATGCGAATGGATCATACGATCCATTCTAATTCATTCGCACGATCCATTCTAATTCATTCACACGATCCATTCTAATTCATTCATACGATCCATTCTAATTCATTCGTACGGATAAATGAATTTGGATCGTGCTAATGAATTAGAATGGATCGTACGAATGAATTAGAATGGATTGTGCGAATGAATTAGAATGGATCATACGAATGAATTAGAATGGATCGTACGAATGTATTAGAATAGATCGTACGAATGAATTAGAATGGATCGTACGAAGGAATTAGAATGGATCGTACGAAGGAATTAGAATGGATAGTACGAATGAAGTAGAATTGATACCTTCGTGCAAATGAATTAGAATGGATCGTACGAATGAGTAAGAATGGATCGTACAAATGAATTAGAATGGATCGTACGAATGAATTAGAATGGATCTTACGAATAAATTAGAATGGAACGTATGGATCGTACGAATGAATTAGAATGGATCGTACGAATGAATTAGAATGGATCGTGCGAATGAATTAGAATGGATCCCACGAATGTATCCATTCTAATTCATTTGTACGAATGTATCCACTCTAATTCATTCGTACGATCCATTCTAATTCATTAGCACGATCCATTCTAATTCATTCGTACGATCCATTCTAATTCATTTATACGATCCAATCTAATTCATTCATACGATCCATTCTAATTCATTCGTACAATCCATTCTAATTCATTCGTACGATCCATTCTAATTCGTGCGAATGTATCCATTCTAATTCATTCGTACGATCCATTCTAATTCATTCGTACGAATGTATCCATTCTAATTCATTTGTACGAATGTATCCACTCTAATTCATTCGTACGATCCATTCTAATTCATTAGCACGATCCATTCTAATTCATTCGTACGATCCATTCTAATTCATTTATACGATCCAATCTAATTCATTCGCACGATCCATTCGCATTCACTCAAACGATCCATTCTAATTCATTCATATGATCCATTCTAATTCATTCGCACGAATGTATCCATTCTAATTCATTAGCACGATCCATTCTAATTCATTAGCACGATCCAAATTCATTTACGAATGAAATAGAATAAATCGTACGAATGAATTAGAATGGATCGTGCGAATAAATTAGAATGGATCGTATGAATGAATTAGAATGGATCGTGCGAATGAATTAGAATATAGATCGTACGAATGAATTAGAATGGATCGTATGAATGAACTAGAATGGATCGTGCGAATGAATTAGAATGGATCATACGAATGAAATAGAATTGATCGTACGAATGGATCGTACGAATGAATTAGAATGGATCGTACGAATGAATTAGAATGGATCGTATGAATGAATTAGAATAGATCATACGAATGAATTAGAATGGATCGTACGAATGAAATAGAATGGATTCGTACGAATGTATCCATTCTAATTCATTCGTACGATCCATTCTAATTCATTCGCACAATCTATTCTAATTCATTCGAACGATTCATTCTAAGTCATTCATACGATCCATTCTAATTCATTCGTACGATCCATTCTAATTCATTCGCACGATCCATTCTATTTCATTCGTACGGTTCATTCTAATTCAATCCATTCTAATTCATTCGTACGATCCATTCTAATTCATTCGTACGATCCATTAATTCTAATTCATTCGCACGATCCATTGAATTAGAATGGATACATTCGTGCGAATCCATTCTATTTCATTCGTACGATCCATTCTAATTCATTCGCACAATCCATTCTAATTCATTCATACGATCCATTCTAATTCATTCGTACGATCTATTCTATTTTATTCGTACAATCCATTCTTACTCAATCGTATGATCCATTCTAATCCATTCGCACAATCTATTCTAATTCATTCGTACGATCCATTCTATTTCATTCGTACGATCCATTCTAATTCATTCGTACGATCTATTCTAATTCATTCATACAATCCATTCTAATTCATTCGCATGATCCATTCTAATTCATTCGCATGATCCATTCTAATTCATTCGTACGATCGATTCTAATTCATTCATACGATCCATTCTAATTCATTCGCACGAATGTATCCACTCTAATTCAATGGATCGTGCGAATGAATTAGAATTCATTCTAATGGATCGTATGAATGAATTATAATGGATCGTACTAATGAATTAGAATAGATTGTGCGAATAAATTAGAATGGATCGTATGAATGAATTAGAATGGATCGTGCGAATGAATTAGAATATGGATCGTACGGAGGAATTAGAATGAATCGTACGAATGAATTAGAATGGATCGTACGAATGAATTAGAATGGATTGAATTAGAATGGATTGTACGAATGAGATAGAATGGATCGTGTGAATGAATTAGAATGGATCGTACGAATGAATTAGAATAGATTGTGCGAATGAATTAGAATGGATCTGGATCGTGTATCCATTCTAATTCATTCGTACGACCCATTCTAATTCATTCGTACGATCCATTCTAATTCTTTCGCACGATCCATTCTAATTCATTCGCACGATCCATTCTAATTCATTCGTACGAATTGATCGTACGAATGGATCGTACGAATGAATTAGAATGGATCGTTCGAATGAATTAGAATGGATCGTATGAATGAATTAGAATGGATCGTAGTAATGAATTAGAATGGATCGTGCGAATGAATTAGAATGGATCGTACGAATGAAATAGAAATGATCGTACGAATGGATCGTATGAATGAATTAGAATGGATCGTTCGAATCAATTAGAATGGATCGTATGAATGAATTAGAATGGATCGTAGTAATGAATTAGAATGGATCGTGCGAATGAATTAGAATGGATCGTGCGAATGAATTAGAATGGGTCGTACGAATGAATTAGAATGGATACACGATCCAGATCCATTCTAATTCATTCGCACAATCTATTCTAATTCATTCGTAGGATCGTACGAATGAATTAGAATAGATCGTATGAATGAATTAGAATGGATACGAATGGATCGTACGAATGAGTAAGAATGGATCGTACGAATGAAATAGAATGGATTGTACGAATGAATTAGAATCGATCATACGAATGAATTAGAATGGATTCATTCGTGCGAATGAATTAGAATGGATCGTACGAATGAGTAGAATGGATCGTGCGAATGAATTAGAATGGATTGTACGAATGAAATAGAATGGATTGTACGAATGAGATAGAATGGATCGTACGAATGAATTAGAATGGATACATTCATGCGAATGAATTAGAATGGATCATACGAATGAATTAGAATGGATTCATTCGTGCGAATGAATTAGAATGGATCATACGATTGAGTAAGAATGGATTGTACAACTGAAATAGAATAGATCGTACGAATGAATTAGAATGGATCGTACGAATGAATTAGAATGGATCGTATGAATGAATTAGAATGGATCGTTTGAGTGAATGCAAATGGATCGTGCGAATGAATTAGAATGGATTCGCACGAATGTATCCATTCTAATTCATTCGTACGATCCATTCTAATTCATTCGTACGATCCATTCGTACGATCAATTCTATTTCATTCGTACGATCCATTCTAATTCATTCGCACGATCCATTCTAGTTCATTCATACGATCCATTCTAATTCATTCGTACGATCTATATTCTAATTCATTCGCACGATCCATTCTAATTCATTCATACGATCCATTCTAATTTATACGCACGATCCATTCTAATTCATTTGTACGATCTATTCTATTTCATTCGTACAATCCATTCTTACTCAATCGTATGATCCATTCTAATCCATTCGCACAATCTATTATAATTCATTCATACGATCCATTCTAATTTATTCGCACGATCCATTCTAATTCCTTCGTATGATCCATTCTAATTCGGATCGTGCGAATGAATTAGAATGGATCGTATGAATGGATTAGAATGGATACATTCGTGCAAATGAATTAGAATGGATCGTACGAATGAGTAAGAATGGATCGTGCGAATGAATTAGAATGGATTGTACGAATGAAATAGAATAGATCATACGAATGAATTAGAATGGATCGTATGAATGAATTAGAATGGATCGTGCGAATGAATTAGAATGGATCGTATGAATGAATTAGAATGGATTCATACGAATGAATTAGAATGGATCGTATGAATGAATTAGAATGGATCGTGCGAATGAATTAGAATGGATCATACGAATGAATTAGAATGGATCGTAGTAATGAATTAGAATGGATCGTATGAATGAATTAGAATGGATACACGATCCAGATCCATTCTAATTCATTCGCACAATCTATTCTAATTCATTCGTAGGATCGTGCGAATGAATTAGAATGGATACATTCGTGTGAATGAATTAAAATGGATAATATGAATCAGTAAGAATGGATCGTAGAATTAGAATGGATCGTATGAATGAATTAGAATAGATTGTGCGAATGAATTAGAATGGATCTGGATCGTGTATCCATTCTAATTCATTCTTACGATCCATTCTAATTCATTCGCACGATCCATTCTATTTCATTCGCACGATCCATTCTAATTCATTCATACGATCCATTCTAATTCATTCATATGATCCACTCTAATTCATTCGTACGATCCATTCTAATTCATTCGTAGTATCCATTCTAATTCATTCGTACTATCCATTCTAATTCTATCGTACGATCCATTCTAATTCATTCATACAATCCATTCTAATTCTTTTGCACGAACGTATCCACTCTAATTCATTCGTACGATCCATTCTAATTCATTTGTACGAATGTATCCTTTCTAATTCATTCGTACGATCCATTCTAATTCATTCGTACGATCCATTCTAATTCTTTCGTACGATCCATTCTAATTCATTCGTACGATCCATTCTAATTCATTCGCACGATCCATTGAATTAGAATGGATACATTCGTGCGAATCCATTCTATTTCATTCGTACGATCCATTTTAATTCATTCGCACGATCCATTCTAATTCATTCATACGATCCATTCTATTTCATTCGTACGATCCAATCTAATTCATTCGTACGATCCATTCTAATCCATTCGTATTCATTCGCATGGATTGAATTAGAATGGATCGTACGAATGAATTAGAATGGATCGTACGAATGAATTAGAATGGATCGTACGAATGAGTAAGAATGGATCGTGCGAATTAATTAGAATGGATCGTACGAATGAAATAGAATGGATTCGCACGAATGTATCCATTCTAATTCAATGGATCGTGCGAATGAATTAGAATGGATCGTACGAATGAATTAGAATGGATCGTACGAATGAATTAGAATTGATCATACAAATGAATTAGATTGGATCGTACGAATGAAATAGAATGGATCGTATGAATGAATTAGAATGGATCGTGCAAATGAATTAGAATGGATCGTACGAATGAAATAGAATGGATTCGCACGAATGTATCCATTCTAATTCAATGGATCGTGCGAATGAATTAGAATGGATCGTACGAATGAATTTGAATGGATCATACGAATGAATTAGAATGGATCGTACGAATGAATTAGAAAGGATACATTCGTACAAATGAATTAGAATGGATCGTACGAATGAATTAGAGTGGATACGTTCGTGCAAAAGAATTAGAATGGATTGTATGAATGAATTAGAATGGATCGTACGAAGGAATTAGAATGGATAGTACGAATGAATTAGAATGGATACTACTAATGAATTAGAATGGATCGTATGAATGAATTAGAGTGGATCATATGAATGAATTAGAATGGATCGTATGAATGAATTAGAATGGATCGTGCGAATGAATTAGAATGGATCGTGCGAATGAATTAGAATGGATCGTACGAATGAATTAGAATGGGTCGTACGAATGAATTAGAATGGATACACGATCCAGATCCATTCTAATTCATTCGCACAATCTATTCTAATTCATTCGTATGATCCATTCAAATTCATTCATACGATCCATTCTAATTCTACGATCCATTCTTACTCATTCGTATTATCCATTTCAATTCATTCACATGAATGTATCCATTCTAATTCATTCGCACGATCCTATGAATGAATTAGAATAGATTGTGCGAATGAATTAGAATGGATCTGGATCGTGTATCCATTCTAATTCATTCATACGATCCATTCTAATTCATTACTACGATCCATTCTAATTCATTCATACGATCCATTCTAATTCATTCGTACGATCCATTCTAATTCATTACTACGATCCATTCTAATTCATTCATACGATCCATTCTAACTCATTACTACGATCCATTCTAATTCATTCGTACGTTCCATTCTAATTCATTCATACGTTCCATTCTAATTTATTCGCACGAATGAATTAGAATGGATCGTGCGAATAAATTAGAATGGAACGTATGAATGAATTAGAATGGAACGTACGAATGAATTATAATGGATACATTCGTGCAAAAGAAATAGAATGGATTGTATGAATGAATTAGAATGGATCGTGCGAATGAATTAGAATGGATCGTGCGAATGAATTAGAATGGATACATTCATGCGAATGAATTAGAATGGATCATACGAATGAATTAGAATGGATCGTACGAATGAAATAGAATGGATCGTATGAATGAATTAGAATGGATCGTGCGAATGAATTAGAATGGATTGTGTGAATGAATTAGAATAGATTGTGCGCATGAATTAGAATGGATCGTACGAAGGAATTAGAATGGATCGTACGAATGAGTTAGAATGGATCGTGCGAATGAATTAGAATGGGTCGTACAAATGAATTAGAATGGATGCACGATCCAGATCCATTCTAATTCATTCGCACAATCTATTCTAATTCATTCGTAGGATCCATTCTAATTCATTACTACGATCCATTCTAATTCATTCGCACGATCCATTCTAATTCATTCGTACGATCCATTCTAATTCATTCGCACGATCCATTCTAATTCATTCATACGATCCATTCTAATTCATTCATACGAATGTATCCATTCTAATTCATAAGTACGATCCATTCTAATCCATTATATTTCGATCGTACGTATGAATTAGAATGGATACCTTCGTGCAAATGAATTAGGATGGATCGTACGAATGAGTAAGAATGGATCGTACGAATGAAATAGAATGGATCGCACGAATGAATTAGAATAGATTGTGCGAATGGATTCGAATCGATCATACGATTGAGTAAGACTGGATTGTACGAATGAAATAGAATAGATCGTACGAATGAATTAGAATTGATCGTATGAATGAATTAGAATGGATCGTGCGAATGAATTAGAATGGATCGTACGAATGAATTAAAATGGATCGTACGAAGGAATTAGAATGGATCGTACGAATGAATTAGAATGGATCGTACGAATGAATTAGAATGGATACGAATGGATCGTATGAATGAATTAGAATGGATCGTACGAATGAAATAGAATGGATCGTACGAAGGAATTAGAATGGATCATATGAATGAATTAGAATGGATCGTATGAATGAATTAGAATGGATCGTGAGAATAAATTAGAATGGATCGTATGAATGAATTAGAATGGATCGTAGGAATGAATTAGAATGGATCGTGCGAATGAATTAGAATGGATCGTACGAATGAAATAGAATGTATTCGCACGAATGTATCCATTCTAATTCAATGGATCGTGCGAATGAATTAGAATGGATCGTACGAATGAATTAGAATAGATCATACGAATGAATTAGAACGGATACGAATGGATCGTACGAATGAGTAAGAATGGATCGTACGAATGAAATAAAATGGATCGTACGAATGAATTAGAATGGATACATTCGTGCGAATGAATTAGAATGGATCATATGAATGAATTAGAATGGATCGTTTGAGTGAATGCGAATGGATCGTACGAATGAATTAGAATGGGTCGTACGAATGAATTAGAATGGATCGTACGAATGAGTAAGAATGGATCGTACGAATGAGTAAGAATGGATCGTACGAATGAATTAGAATGGATCGTACGAATGAATTAGAATGGATACATTCGTGCGAATGAATTAGAATGGATCATATGAATGAATTATAATGGATCGTTTGAGTGAATGCGAAAGGATCGTGCGAATGAATTAGATTGGATCGTATAAATGAATTAGAATGATCGTACGAATGAATTAGAATGGATCGTGCTAATGAATTAGAATGGATCATACGAATGAATTAGAGTGGATACATTCGTACAAATGAATTAGAATGGATACATTCGTACGAATGAATTAGAATGGATACATTCGCACGAATTAGAATGGATCGTACGAATGAATTAGAATGGATCGTACGAATGAGTTAGAATGGATCGTATGAATGAATTAGATTAGATCGTATAAATGAATTAGAATGGATCGTACGAATGAATTAGAATGGATCGTGCTAATGAATTAGAATGGATCGTACGAATGAATTAGAGTGGATACATTCGTACAAATGAATTAGAATGGATACATTCGTGCGAATGAATTAGAATGGATCGTGCGAATGAATTAGAATGGATCGTACGAATGAATTAGAATAGATTGTGCTAATGAATTAGAATGGATCGTATGAATGAATTAGAATGGATCGTACGAATGAATTAGAATGGATTGTACGAATGAATTAGAATGGATCGTACGAATGAATTAGAATGGATCGTATGAATGAATTAGAATGGATCGTGCGAATGAATTAGAATGGATCGTACGAATGAAATAGAATGGATTCGCACGAATGTATCCATTCTAATTCATTCGTATGATCCATTCTAATTCATTCGTACAATCCATTCTAATTCATTCGCACGATCCATTCTTACTCATTCGTACGATCCATTCTAATTCATTCGCACGATCCATTCTAATTCATTAGTACGATCCATTCTAATTTATTCACACGATCCATTCTAATTCATTCACACTTATACGATCCATTCTAATTCATTCGCACGAATGTATCCTTTCTAATTCATTCGTACGATCCATTCTAATTCATTCGCACAATCTATTCTAATTCATTCGAACGATCCATTCTAAGTCATTCGTACGATCCATTCTAATTCATTCGCATAATCCATTCTAATTCATTAGCACGATCCATTCTAATTCCTTCGTATGATCCATTCTAATTCACAATTCTAATTCATTCGCACGTATCCATTCTAATTCATTCATACGATCCATTCTATTTCATTCGTACGATCCATTCATACTCATTCGTACGATCCATTCTAATTCATTCGTACGATCCATTCTACTTCATTCGTACGATCCATTCTAATTCATTTATACGAATGGATCCACTCTAATTCAATCATACGATCCATTCCAATTCATTTGCACGAATGTATCCATTCCAATTCATTCGTACGATCCATTCTAATTCATTCGCACAATCTATTCTAATTCATTCGTACGATCAATTCTAATTCCTTCGTACGATCCATTCTAATTCATTCGTACGATCCATTCTAATTCATTCGTACGATCCATTCTAATTCATTCGCACAATCTATTCTAATTCATTCGTACGATCCATTCTAATTCATTCGCACGATCCATTCTAATTCATTCATACGATCCATTCTAATTCATTCGTATGATCCATTCTAATTCATTCGTACGATCCATTCTAATTCCTTCGTACGATCCATTCTAATTCATTCATACGATCCATCCTAATTCATTCGCACGAATGTATCCATTCTAATTCATTCGTACAATCCATTCTATTTCATTCGTACGATCCATTCTTACTCATTCGTACGAATGAATTAGAATGGATCGTATGAATGAATTAGAATGGATCGTGCGAATGAATTAGAATGGATCGTACGAATGAATTAGAATAGATTGTGCGAATGAATTAGAATGGATCGTACGAATGAATTAGAATGGATCGTACGAATGAATTAGACTAGATTGTGCGAATGGATTAGAATGGATCATACGATTGAGTAAGAATGGATTGTGCGAATGAAATAGAATAGATCGTACGAATGAATTAGAATGGATCGTATGAATGAATTAGAATGGATTGAATTAGAATGAATCGTACGAATGAATTAGAATGGATCGTACGAATGAATTAGAATGGATTGAATTAGAATGAATCGTACGAATGAATTAGAATGAATCATACCGTACGAATGAATTAGAATGGATCATACGAAGGAATTAGAATGGATCGTGCGAATAAATTAGAATGGATCGTATGAATGAATTAGAATAGATCGTACGAATGAATTAGAATGTATCGTACGAATGAGTAAGAATGGATCGTGCGAATGAATAAGAATGGATCGTACGAATGAATTAGAATGGATCGAACGAATGAATTAGAATGGATACATTCGTGCAAAAGAATTAGAATGGATTGTATGAATGAACTAGAATGGATCGTGCGAATGAATTAGAATGGATCGTACGAATGAATTAGAATGGATACATTCGTGCGAAAGAATTAGAATAGATCGTATGAATGAATTAGAATGGATCGTACGAATGAATTAGAATGGATCGTACGAATGAATTAGAATGGATCGTACGAATGAATTAGAATGGATCGTGCGAATGAATTAGAATGGATCGTACGAATGAATTAGAATGGATCGTACCAATGAAATAGAATGGATCGTATGAATGAATTAGAATGGATCGTGCGAATGAATTAGAATGGATCGTACGAATGAAATAGAATGGATTCGCACGAATGTATCCATTATAATTCAATGGATCGTGCGAATGAATTAGAATGGATCGTGCGAATGAATTAGAATGGATCGTACGAATGAGTAAGAATGGATCGTACGAATGAAATAGAATGTCGCACGAATGTATCCATTCTAATTCATTCATACGATCCATTCTAATTCATTCATACGATCCATTCTATTTCATTCGTACGATCCATTCTTACTCATTCGTATGATCCATTCTAATTCATTTGCACGAAGGTATCCATTCTAATTCATTCGTACTATCCATTCTAATTCCTTCGTACGGTCCATTCTAATTCATTGATACGATCCATTCTAATTCATTCGCATGAATGTATCCATTCTAAGGATACATTCTAATTTATTCGTACGAATGAATTAGAATGGATCGTATGAATGAATTAGAATGGATCGTACGAATGAATTAGAATGGATCGTACGAATGAATTAGAATGGATTGAATTAGAATGAATCGTACGAATGAATTAGAGTTGATACATTCGTGTGAATGAATTAAAATGGATTATACGAATGAGTAAGAATGGATCGTAGAATTAGAATGGATCGTACGAATGAATTAGAATGGATCGTACGAATGAATTAGAATGGATTGAATTAGAATGAATCAGAATGGATCGTATGAATGAATTAGAATAGATTGTGCGAATGAATTAGAATGGATCGTACGAATGAATTAGAATGGATCGTACGAATGAATTAGAATGGATCGTATGAATGAATTAGAATAGATTGTGCGAATGAATTAGAATGGATCGTACGAATGAATTAGAATGGATCGTACGAATGAAATAGAATGGATCGTATGAATGAATTAGAATGGATCGTGCGAATGAATTAGAATGGATCATATGAATGAATTAGAATGGATCATACGAATGAATTAGAATGGATACATTCGTGCGAATGAATTAGAATGGATCATGCGAATGAATTAGAATGGATCGTACGAATGAATTAGAATGGATACATTCGTGCGAATCCATTCTATTTCATTCGTACGATCCATTCTAATTCATTCGCACGATCCATTCTAATTCATTCATACGATCCATTCTAATTCATTCGTACGATCCATTCTAATTCATTCGTACGATCCATTCTAATTCATTCGCACAATCTATTCTAATTCATTCGTACGAATGTATCCACTCTAATTCATTCATACGATCCATCCTAATTCATTTGTACGAATGTATCCACTCTAATTCATTCATACGATCCATTCTAATTCATTCGCACGAATGTATCCATTCCAATTCATTCGTACGATCCATTCTAATTCATTCGCACAATCTATTCTAATTCTTTCGTACGATCAATTCTAATTCATTAGCATGATCCATTCTAATTCATTCGTACGATCTATTCTAATTCATTCGTACGATCCATTCTAATTCATTCGCACGATCCATTCTAATTCATTCATACGATCCATTCTATTTCATTTGTACGATCCATTCTAATTCATTCGCGCAATCCATTCTAATTCATTCATACGATCCATTCTAATTCATTCGTACGATCCATTCTAATTCATTCGTACGATCCATTCTAATTCATTCGCACAATCTATTCTAATTCATTCGTACGAATGTATCCACTCTAATTCATTCATACAATCCATCCTAATTCATTTGTACGAATGTATCCACTCTAATTCATTCATACGATCCATTCTAATTCATTCGCACGAATGTATCCATTCCAATTCATTCGTACGATCCATTCTAATTCATTCGCACAATCTATTCTAATTTATTCGTACGATCAATTCTAATTCATTAGCATGATCCATTCTAATTCATTCGTACGATCTATTCTAATTCATTCGTACGATCCATTCTAATTCATTCGCACGATCCATTCTAATTCATTCATACGATCCATTCTATTTCATTCGTATGATCCATTTTAATTCATTCGTACGGTATGATTCATTCTAATTCATTCGTACGATTCATTCTAATTCAATCCATTCTAATTCATTCGTACGATCCATTCTAATTCATTCGTACGATCCATTCTAATTCCTTCGTACGATCCATTTTAATTCATTCGTACGATCCATTCTAATTCATTAGCATGATCCATTCTAATTCATTCGTACGATCGATTCTAATTCATTCGGACGATCCATTAGAATGGATATGACGAATGAATTAGAATGGATCGTATGAATGAATTAGAATGGATCGTACGAATGTGTAAGAATGGATCGTACGAATGAATTAGAATGGATTGAATTAGTATGAATCGTACGAATGAATTAGAATGGATCGTACGAATGAACTAGAATGGATCGTATGAATGAATTAGAATGGATCGTATGAATGAATTAGAATGGATCGTACGAATGAATTAGAATGGATCGTGCGAGTGAATTAGAATGGATCGTACGAAGGAATTAGAATGGATCGTACGAAGGAATTAGAATGGATAGTACGAATGAATTAGAATGGATAGTACGAATGAATTAGAATGGATCGTGCGAATGAAGTAAAATGGATCGTATGAATGAAATAGAATGGATCGTATGAATTAGAATGGATCGTACGAATGAAATAGATTGGATCGTACGAATGAATTAGAATAGATTGTGCGAATGGATTAGAATGGATCATACGATTGAGTAAGAATGGATTGTACGAATGAAATAGAATAGATCGTACGAATGAATTAGAATGGATCATGCTAATGAATTAGAGTTGATCGTACGAATGAATTAGATTAGATTGTGCGAATGAATTAGAATGGATCGTACGAATGAATTGGAATGGATACATTCGTGCGAATGAATTAGAATGGATCGTATGAATTAGAATGGATCGTACGATTGAGTAAGAATGGATTGTACGAATGAAATAGAATAGATCGTACGAATGAATTAGAATGGATCATGCTAATGAATTAGAATTGATCGTACGAATGAGTAAGAATGGATCGTACGAATGAAATAGAATGGATCGTATGAATGAATTAGAATGGATCGAATGAATGAATTAGAATGGATACATTCGTGCAAAAGAATTAGAATGGATTGTATGAATGAATTAGAATGGATCATATGAATGAATTAGAATGGATCGTGCGAATGAATTAGAATGGATCGTGCGAATGAATTAGAATGGATCGTACGAATGAATTAGAATGGATCGTATGAATGAATTAGAATGGATCGTATGAATGAATTAGAATGGATTGTGCGAATGAATTAGAATGGATCGTACGAATGAATTAGAATGGATCGTAGTAATGAATTAGAATGAATCCTACGAATGAATTAGAATAGCTTGTGCGAATGAATTAGAATGGATCTGGATCGTGTATCCATTCTAATTCATTCGTACGACCCATTCTAATTCATTCGTACGATCCATTCTAATTCATTCGCACGATCCATTCTAATTCATTCATACGATCCATTGTAATTCATTCATACAATCCATTCTAATTCGTTTGCACGAATGTATCCATTCTAATTCATTCGTTCGATCCATTCTAATTCATTCATACGATCCATTCTAATTCATTCTAATCCATTCTAATCCATTCGTACTATTCTAATTCATTTGTACGAATGAATTAGAATGGATCGTATGAATGAATTAGAATGGATCGTACGAATGAATTAGAATGGATCGTACGAATGAATTAGAATGGATTGAATTAGAATGAATCGTACGAATGAATTAGAATGGATCGTACGAATTAGAATGGATCGTACGAATGAAATAGAATGGATCGTACGAATGAATTAGAATAGATTGTACGAATGGATTAGAATGGATCATACGATTGAGTAAGAATGGATTGTACGAATGAAATAGAATAGATCGTACGAATGAATTAGAATGGATCATGCTAATGAATTAGAATTGATCGTACGAATGAATTAGAATAGATTGTGCGAATGAATTAGAATGGATCGTACGAATGAATTGGAATGGATACATTCGTGCGAATGAATTAGAATGGATCGTATGAATTAGAATGGATCGTACGATTGAGTAAGAATGGATTGTACGAATGAAATAGAATAGATCGTACGAATGAATTAGAATGGATCATGCTAATGAATTAGAATTGATCGTACGAATGAGTAAGAATGGATCGTACGAATGAAATAGAATGGATCGTATGAATGAATTAGAATGGATCGTACGAATGAATTAGAATGGGTCTTACGAATGGATCGTATGAATGAATTAGAATGGATCGTGCGAATGAATTAGAATGGATCGTACGAATGAAATAGAATGTATCGTACGAATGAATTAGAATGGATCGTACAAATGAATTAGAATGGATTGAATTAGAATGGATCGTACGAAAAGAATGGATCGTACGAATGAAATAGAATAGATCGTACGGATAAATGAATTTGGATCGTACGAATGAATTAGAAAGGATATATTCGTGCGAATGAATTAGAATAGATCGTATGAATGAATTAGATTGGATCGTATTAATGAATTAGAATGGATCGTGCGAATGAATTAGAATGGATCGTACGAATGAATTAGAATGGATCTGGATCGTGTATCCATTCTAATTCATTCGTACGACCCATTCTAATTCATTCGTACGATCCATTCTAATTCATTCGCATTCTAATTCATTCGCACGATCCATTCTAATTCATTCATACAATCCATTATAATTCTTTTGCACGAATGTATCCTTTCTAATTCATTCGTACGATCCAAATTCATTTATCCGTACGATCTATTCTATTTCATTCGTACGATCCATTCTTATCGTACATTCCATTCTAATTCAATCCATTCTAATTCATTCGTACGATCCATTCTAATTCATTCGTACGATCCATTCTATTTCATTCGTACGATCCATTCTAATTCTATTGCACGAATGAATCCATTCTAATTCATTCTAATTCAATCCATTCTTACTCATTCGTACGATCCATTCTAATTCATTCGTACGATCCAATCTAATTCATTCGTACGATCCATTCTAATTCATTCGCACAATCTATTTTAATTCATTCGTACGATCCATTCTAATTCATTCGCACGATCCATTCGCATTCACTCAAACGATCCATTCTAATTCATTCATATGATCCATTCTAATTCATTCGCACGAATATATCCATTCTAATTCATTCGTACGATCCATCCTAATTCATTCGTACAATCCATTCTAATTCATTCGCACGATCCATTCTAATTCATTCATACGATCCATTCTATTTCATTCGTACGATCCATTCTTACTCATTCGTACGATCCATTCTTACTCATTCGTACGATCCATTCTAATTCATTCGTACGACCCATTCTAATTCATTCGTATGATCCATTCTAATTCATTCGCACGATCCATTCTAATTCATTCGCACGATCCATTCTAATTCATTCATACGATCCATTCTAATTCATTCGTATGATCTATTCTAATTCATTCGTACTATCCATTCTAATTCATTCATACGATCCATTCTAATTCCTTCGTACGATCCATTCTAATTCATTCGTACGACCCATTCTAATTCATTCGTACGATCCATTCTAATTCATTCGCACGATCCATTCTAATTCATTCGCACGATCCATTCTAATTCATTCATACGATCCATTCTAATTCATTCGTATGATCCATTCTAATTCATTCGTACTATCCATTCTAATTCATTCATACGATCCATTCTAATTCCTTCGTACGATCCATTCTAATTCCTTCGTACGATCCATTCTTACTCATTCGTACGATCCACTCTAATTCATTTGCACGAAGGTATCCATTCTAATTCATTCGTACTATCCATTCTAATTCCTTCGTACGATCCATTCTAATTCCTTCGTACGATCCATTCTATTTCATTCATACGATCGTATGAACGAATTAGAAAGGATCGTATGAATGAAATAGAATGGATCGTACGAATGAATTAGAATGGATCGTGCGAATGAATTAGAATGGATCGTACGAATGAATTAGAATGGATCGTACGAAGGAATTAGAATGGATCGTACGAAGGAATTAGAATGTATAGTACGAATGAATTAGAATGGATACCTTCGTGCAAATGAATTAGAATGGATCGTACGAATGAGTAAGAATGGATCGTACGAATGAAATAGAATGGATCGTATGCATGAATTAGAATGGATCGTGCGAATGAATTAGAATGGATCGTACGAATGAATTAGAATGGATCGTACGAAGGAATTAGAATGGATCGTATGAATGAATTAGAATGGATCGTGCGAATGAATTAGAATGGATCGTACGAATGAAATAGAATGGATTCGCACGAATGTATCCATTCTAATTCATTCATATGATCCATTCTAATTCATTCATACGATCCATTCTATTTCATTCGTACGATCCATTCTTACTCATTCGTACGATCCATTCTAATTCATTTGCACGAAGGTATCCATTCTAATTCATTCGTACTTTCCATTCTAATTCCTTCGTACGATCCATTCTAATTAATTCATACGATCCATTCTAATCCATTCGCACGAATGTATCCATTCTAATTCATTCGTACGATCCATTCTAATTCATTCATACGATCCATTCTAATTCTACGATCCATTCTTACTCATTCGTATTATCCATTTTAATTCATTCACACGAATGTATCAACTCTAATTCGTTCGTACGATTCATTCTAATTCAATCCATTCTAATTAATTCGTACGATCCATTCTAATTCATTCGTACGATCCATTCTAATTCATTCATACGATCCATTCTAATTCATTCGTACGATCCATTCTAATTCATTCATACAATCCATTCTAATTCATTCGCACGATCCATTCGCATTCACTCAAACGACCCATTCTAATTCATTCATATGATCCATTCATTCGTACGATCCATTCTTACTCAGTCGTACGATCCATTCTAATTCATTTGCACGAAGGTATCCATTCTAATTTATTCGTACTATTCGTGCGAATGAATTAGAATGGATCATACGGTTGAGTAAGAATGGATTGTACGAATGAAATAGAATAGATCGTACGAATGAATTAGAATGGATCATGCTAATGAATTAGAATTGATCGTACGATGAATTAGAATAGATTGTGCGAATGAATTAAAATGGATACATTCGTGCGAATGGATTAGAATGGATCGTATGAATGAATTAGAATGGATCGTATGAATTAGAATGGATCGTATGAATGAATTAGAATGGATCGAATGAATGAAATAGAATGGATCGTACGAATGAATTAGAATGGATCGTGCGAATGAATTAGAATGGATCGTGCGAATGAGTAAGAATGGATCGTACGAAATGAAATAGAATGGATCGTATGAATGAATTAGATTGGATCGTATTAATGAATTAGAATGGATCGTACGAATGAATTAGAATAGATCGTACGAATGAATTAGAATGGATACGAATGGATCGTATGAATGAATTAGAATGGATCGTATGAATGTATTAGAATGGATCGTACGAATGAATTAGAATGGATTGAATTAGAATGAATTGTACGAATGAATTAGAATGAATCATACCGTACGAATGAATTAGAATGGATCCTATGAATGAATTAGAATGGATCGTATGAATGAATTAGAATGGATCGTACGAATGAATTAGAATGTATCCATTCTAATTCATTTGTACGATCCATTCTAAGCCATTCGTATGATCTATTCTAATTCATTCGCATGATCCATTCTAATTCCTTCGTACGATCCATTTTAATTCATTCGCACGATCCATTCTAATTCATTCATACGATCCATTCTAATTCATTCATACGATCCATTCTAATTTGTTCGTATGATCTATTCTAATTCCTTCGCACGATCCATTCTAATTCATTCGCACGATCCATTATAATTCATTCATACGATCCATTCTAATTCATTCGTACGATCAATTCTAATTCATTCGTACGATCCATTCTAATTCATTCGCACAATCTATTCTAATTCATTCGTACGATCCATTCTAATTCATTCGCACGATCCATTCTAATTCATTCGCATAATCTATTCTAATTCATTCGTACGATCCATTCTAATTCATTCGCACGATCCATTCTAATTCATTCATACGATCCATTCTATTTCATTCGTACGATCCATTCTAATTCATTCGTACAATCCATTCTAATTCATTCGTACGATCCATTCTAATTCATTCGCACAATCTATTCTAATTCATTCGTACGATCCATTCTAATTCATTCGCACGATCCATTCTAATTCATTCATACAATCCGTTCTATTTCATTCGTACGATCCATTCTTACTCATTCGTACGATCCATTCTAATTCATTTGCACGAAGGTATCCATTCTAATTCATTCGTACTATCCATTCTAATTCCTTCGTACGATGGTATCCATTCTAATTCATTCGTACTATCCATTCTAATTCCTTCGTACGATCCATTATAATTCCTTCGTACGAATGAAGTAAAATGGATCGTATGAATGAAATAGAATGGATACCTTCGTGCAATAAAATGGATTAGAATGAAATAGAATGAAATAAAATGGATCGTATGAATGAAATAAAATGGATCCATTCTAATTCATTCCTACTATTCGTGCGATCCATTCATTCGTACGAAAGAATTAGAATGGATTGTATGAATGAACTAGAATGGATCGTGCGAATGAATTAGAATGCGAATGAATTAGAATGGATCGTACGAATGAATTAGAATAGATTGTGCGAATGAATTAGAATGGATCTGGATCGTGTATCCATTCTAATTCATTCGTACGGCCCATTCTAATTCATTCGTACGATCCATTCTAATTCATTCGCATTCTAATTCATTCGCACGATCCATTCTAATTCATTCATACAATCAAATGAATTAGAATGGATCGTACAAATGAATTAGAATGGATCGTACGAATGAATTAGAATAGATTGTGCGAATGAATTAGAATGGATCGTACGAATGAATTAGAATGGATCGTATGAATGAATTAGAATGGATCGTGCGAATGAATTAGAATGGATCGTACGAAGGAATTAGAATAGATCTTACGAAGAAATTAGAATGGATCGTACGAATGAATTAGAATGGATCGTATGAATGAATTAGAATGGATCGTGCGAATGAATTAAAATGGATCATACGAAGGAATTAGAATGGATCATGCGAATGAATTAGAATAGATCATACGAATGAATTAGAATGGATCGTACGAATGAATTAGAATGGATACATTCGTGCAAAAGAATTAGAATGGATTGTATGAATGAATTAGAATGGATCGTTTGAGTGAATGCGAATGGATCGTACGAATGAATTAGAATGGATCGTACGAATGAATTAGAATGGATTGTACGAATAAAATAGAATGGATTGTATGAATGAATTAGAATGGATCGTTTGAGTGAATGCGAAAGGATCGTGCGAATGAATTAGAATGGATTGTACGAATGAAATAGAATGGATCGTATGAATGAATTAGAATGGATTGAATTAGAATGAATCGTACGAATGAATTAGAATGAATCATACCGTACGAATGAATTAGAATGGATCGTACGAATGAATTAGAATGGATCGTGCGAATGAATTAGAATGGATCGTATGAATGAATTAGAATGGATCGTGCGAATGAATTAGAATGGATCGTACGAATGAATTAGAATAGATTGTGCGAATGAATAAGAATAGATCATACGAAGAAATTAGAATGGATCGTACGAATGAATTAGAATGGATCGTATGAATGAATTAGAATGGATACATTCGTGGGAATCCATTCTATTTCATTCGTACGATCCATTCTAATTCATTCGCACGATCCATTCTTACTCATTCGTACGATCCATTCTAATTCATTCGTACGATCCATTCTAATTCATTCGTACGGTATGATTCATTCTAATTCATTCGTACGATTCATTCTAATTCAATCCATTCTAATTCATTCATACGATCCATTCTATTTCATTCGTACAATCCATTCTAATTCATTCGCACGATCCATTCGCATTCACTCAAACGATCCATTCTAATTCATTCATACGATCCATTCTATTTCATTCGTACAATCCATTCTAATTCATTCGTACGATCCATTCTAATTCATTCGTACGATCCATTCGCATTCACTCAAACGATCCATTCTAATTCATTCATACAATCCATTCTAATTCTTTTGCACGAATGTATCCATTCTAATTCATTCGTACGATCCATTCTAATTCATTCGTATGATCTATTCTAATTCATTCGCATGATCCATTCTAATTCCTTCGTATGATCCATTTTAATTCATTCGCACGATCCATTCTAATTTATTCATACGATCCATTCTTATTCATTCGTACGATCCATTCTAATTTCTTCGTATGATCTATTCTAATTCCTTCGTACGATCCATTCTAATTCATTCGCACGATCCATTCTAATTCATTCATACGATCCATTCTAATTCATTCGTACGATCCATTCTAATTCATTCGTACGATCCATTCTAATTCATTCGCACAATCTATTCTAATTCATTCGTACGATTCATTCTAATTCATTTGTACGATCCATTCTAATTCATTTGATTGTATGAATGAATTAGAATGGATCGTGCGAATGAATTAGAATGCGAATGAATTAGAATGGATTGTACGAATGAATTAGAATGGGTCGTACGAATGAATTAGAATGGATACACGATCCAGATCCATTCTAATTCATTCGCACAATCTATTCTAATTCATTCGTACGATCCATTCTAATTCATTCGCATTCTAATTCATTCGCACGATCCATTCTAATTCATTCATACAATCCATTCTAATTCTTTCGTACGAATGAATGGGTCGCACGAATAGTACGAATGAATTAGAATGGATCCATTTTATTTCATTCATACGATCCATTTTATTTCATTCTATTTCATTCTAATCCATTTTATTGCACAAAGGTATCCATTCTATTTCATTCATACGATCCATTTTACTTCATTCGTACGAAGGAATTATAATGGATCGTACGAAGGAATTAGAATGGATAGTACGAATGAATTAGAATGGATACCTTGGTGCAAATGAATTAGAATGGATCGTACGAATGAGTAAGAATGGATCGTACGAATCAAATAGAATGGATTGTATGAATGAATTAGAATGGATCGTGCGAATGAATTAGAATGGATCGTATGAATGAATTAGAATAGATTGTGCGAATGAATTAGAATGGATCGTACGAATGAATTAGAATGGATCGTGCGAATGAATTAGAATGGATCGTACGAATGAAATAGAATGGATAGTATGAATGAATTAGAATGGATCGTGCGAATGATTTAGAATGGATCGTACGAATGAATTAGAATAGATTGTGCGAATGAATTAGAATGGATCGTGCGAATGAATTAGAATGGATCGTACGAATGAATTAGAATAGATTGTGCGAATGAATTAGAATGGATCGTATGAATGAATTGGAATGGATACATTCGTGCGAATGAATTAGAATGGATCGTGCGAATGAATTAGAATGGATCGTACGAATGAATTAGAATGGGTCGTACGAATGATGGATCGTACGAATGAGTAAGAATGGATCGCACAAATGAGTAAGAATGGATCGTACGAATGAAATAGAATGGATCGTATGAATGAATTATAATGGATCGTGCGAATGAATTAGAATGGATTGTACGAATGAATTAGAATGGATCGTAAGAATGAATTAGAATGGATACATTCGTGCGAATGAATGCGAATGGATCGTGCGAATAAATTAGAATGGATTGTACGAATGAATTAGAATGGATCGTACGAATGAATTAGAATAGATACATTCGCACGAATTAGAATGAATAAGAATGGATCGTACGAATGAGTAAGAATGGATCGTACGAATGAAATAGAATGGATCGTATGAATGAATTAGAATGGATCGTACGAATGAATTAGAATGGATTGTACGAATGAATTAGAATGGATCGTACGAATGAAATAGAATGGATCGTACGAATGAAATAGAATGGATCGTACGAATGAATTAGAATGGATAGTACGAATGAATTAGAATGGATACCTTCGTGCAAATGAATTAGAATGGATCATACGAATGAGTAAGAATGGATCGTGCGAATGAATTAGAATGGATCGTACGAATGAAATAGAATGGATTCGCACGAATGTATCCATTCTAATTCATTCATACGATCCATTCTAATTCATTCGTACGATCCATTCTAATGATTCGTACGAATGAATTAGAATGGATCGTCCGAATGAATTAGAATGGATCGTACGAAGGAATTAGAATGGATCGTACGAAGGAATTAGAATGGATAGTACGAATGAATTAGATTGGATCGTACGAATGAATTAGAATGGATCATGCGAATGAATTAGAATGGATCGTACGAATGAATTAGAATGGGTACGAAGGAATTAGAATGGATCGTACGAATGAATTAGAAAGGATACATTCGAATTCATTCGTACGATCCATTCTAATTCCTTCGTACGATCCATATTCTAATTCATTCGCATGATCCATTCTAATTCATTCATACGATCCATTCTAATTTATTCGCACGATCCATTCTAATTCATTCGTACGATCCATTCTAATTCATTCGCACAATCTATTCTAATTCATTCGAACGATCCATTCTAATTCATTCGCACGATCCATTCTAATTCATTCATACGATCCATTCTATTTCATTCGTACGAAGGAATTAGAAAGGATCGTACGAATGAATTAGAATGGATCGTGAGAATGAATTAGAATATAGATCATACGAATGAATTAGAATGGATCGTACGAATGAATTCGAATGTATCCTTTCTAATTCATTCATACGATCCATTCTAATTCATTCGTACGATCCTTTCTAATTCCTTCGTACGAATGAAATAGAATGGATCGTATGAATGAATTAGAATGGATCGTGCGAATGAATTAGAATGGATCGTTCGAATGAATTAGAATAGATTGTGCGAATGAATTAGAATGGATCGTACGAATGAATTAGAATGGATCATGCGAATAAATTAGAATGGATCGTATGAATGAATTAGAATGGATCGTGCGAATGAATTAGAATATGGATCGTACGAAGGAATTAGAATGGATCGTACGAATGAATTCGAATGTATCCTTTCTAATTCATTCGTACGATCTATTCTAATTCCTTCGTACGATCCATTCTAATTCATTCGTACGATCCATTCTAATTCATTCGCACGATCCATTCTAATTCATTTGTACGAATGTATCCACTCTTATTCATTCATACGATCCATTCTAATTCATTCGCACGAATGTATCCATTCCAATTCATTCGTACGATCCCTTCTAATTCATTCGCACAATCTATTCTAATTCATTCGTACGATCAATTCTAATTCATTAGCATGATCCATTCTAATTCATTCGTACGATCTATTCTATTTCATTCGTACAATCCATTCTAATTCATTCGTACTATCCATTCTAATTCCTTCGTACGATCTATTCTAATTCATTCGTACGATCCATTCTAATTCATTCGCACGAATGTATCCATTCTAATTCATTCGTATGATCCATTCTAATTCATTCATACGATCCATTCTAATTCTACAATCCATTCTTACTCATTCGTATTATCCATTTTAATTCATTCACACGAATGTATCAACTCTAATTCATTCGTACGATTCATTCTAATTCAATCCATTCTAATTCATTCGTACGATCCATTCTAATTCATTCATACGATCCATTCTAATTCATTCGTACGATCCATTCTAATTCATTCGTACGAATGAATTAGAATAGTACGAATGAATTAGAATGGATTAGAATGAATTAGAATGGATCGTATGAATGAATTAGAATGGATCGAACGAATGAATTAGAATGGATACATTCGTGCAAAAGAATTAGAATGGATTGTATGAATGAATTAGAATGGATCGTATGAATGAATTAGAATGGATCGTGCGAATGAATTAGAATGGATCGTACGAATGAATTAGAATGGGTCGTACGAATGAATTAGAATGGATACACGATCCAGATCCATTCTAATTCATTCGCACAATCTATTCTAATTCATTCGTAGGATCCATTCTAATTCATTACAACGATCCATTCTAATTCATTCATACGATCCATTCTAATTCATTCGTACGATCCATTCTAATTCATTCGCACAATCCATTCTAATTCATTCATACCATCCATTCTAATTCATTCATACGATCCATTCTAATTCATTCGTACGATCCATTCTAATTCATTCGCACGATCCATTCTAATTCATTCGCACTATCCATTCTAATTCATTCATACGATCCATTCTAATTCATTCATACAATCCATTCTAATTCTTTTGCACGAATGTATCCATTCTAATTCATTCGTTCGATCCATTCTAATTCATTCATACGATCCATTCTAATTCATTCTAATCCATTCTAATTCATTCGTACTATTCTAATTCATTCGTACGAATGAATTAGAATGTATCCTTAGAATGGATACATTCATGCGAATGAATTAGAATGGATCGTATAAATGAATTAGAATGGATCGTACGAAGGAATTAGAATGGATAGTACGAATGAATTAGAATGGATACCTTCGTGCAAATGAATTAGAATGGATCGTACGAATGAGTAAGAATGGATCGTACGAATGAAATAGAATGGATCGTATGAATGAATTAGAATGGATCGTGTTCGGGGGATTTTTCGCTGGTCCGTGCGGGCTGCCTGCAAGACAAAGAAAAGAGAACGTGAGAACGGCTGGCTCCCTTAGGAGCGCAGACCCTCCGACGCTCAAGTCAGTCACAGTGGCACAACGGCGAGCTGTAATGGACCAAAGAGGAAGGAAAAGGGATTTCGAACCTGTACTATGGAGCCTGGGGGTGAGCATTTATAGCAATCGGCGGCCTACCGTGGCCCGACACGTGGAGATTCTTCCGGCGCCTTCTAGACCCCCCACGTTCTGGCTCGCGTGGGTCTGATAGTCCTTGGTACTCGCGCCCTGACATTCTGTCGTCAAGCCTGCCAGGCGGTTTGAGTGGGGGAGGGAATCTTTCTTGTCGTGGCCAGGTGGCCATTCTGGAATGTTCAAGTCTGGGAGGTCTCGAACTGATTCGAGCTAGCTTCCGTGGACCACGTTTATCCACGTAGCTTCCGTGGGGTTTTGACACCTGGCATCCTCTCATACATTGTGGGCGACCTCCGACGGGGAGCTAAGGTGAGCTCGCCCTCCATTGCTCCGCCTTCTCTTCCACATCTATCAAGAGTCGGACCTCGCGGGAGCAACCTCTTCGATAAACTGGGGAATTCTGGCGAGCTTGGGCGAGCTCCTGAGCGAGCTAGGGGCGAGCTCCTGCGCGAGCTAGGGGCGTTCGCGATGCCGGTGTCTTCGTTATGCATGACGGTCTAACTCCCGCTATCACTGCCAGCGAGTTCTCGTGCGGGCTTGGCGAACTCCGGGGCGAGCTCCTGAGCGAGCTTAGGCGAGCTCCTGGGTGAGCTTGGCGAGCTACGGGGCGAGCTCCTGAGCGAGCTTAGGCGAGCTCCTGGGTGAGCTTGGCGAGCTCCGGGGAGAGCTCCTGAGCAAGCTTAGGCGAGCTCCTGGGTGAGCTTGACGAGCTCCTGGGCGATCTCAGGCGAGCTACATCGAGCTCAGGCGAGCTCTTAAGAGTGCTCTTGGCCTGGGCCCTTTCAGCCTAATGTGGATCTCGCTCCCTGTCAAGGTGATTTGGTGAGCATGGGGGAGCGAACTCCTGCGGGGTCTAGGAGGGGCGAGCTGCACTCAGATACAAGGTGTCCATCCAGCTCCCTGTGGGGCGAGCTCCTGAGGGGCTGGGAGAGGCGAGCTGCACTCAGATACAAGGTGTCCATCCAGCTCCCTGTGGGGGGGCGAGCTCCTGATGGGCTGGGAGGGCGAGCTTCTTGGATGGGCTCCCTCGAGAACTCTTATCTCAGATGCGTTTGCAATGCTACCCAAGATATGTGGTTTTTGACTACCCCCAACATTACCCCCTCCTGAGGGAGTGATCGAGGAAACTCGACGCTTGCTCAGGAGTCTTAGCGAGTTCCTATCCCTCGTAATGTGCCTGATATCAATGTCTGCTGCAACAGTTTCTTGACGGGGCGGAGATAGTAGCTCCGGGCGATCTGCGTCGAGAGCTTTGACTGCCAGTACTTCAACGAACGCTGGGCGGGCCGGGAGCATCAGCCACGAGCGATCTCCTTCCGGGGCGATCTCCTTCTGGTGGTCGCTTCATCTTGAATACGGCGCGAGGCTGCGAGCATCTGCTATGAGCTATCTCTCCTTAGTGAGACCTCGAGAACGATGCTGCTGCAACAATCGCTGGGCGGGCCGGGAGCATCAGCCACGAGCGATCTCCTTCCGGTGCAAGCATGTCACACGCGGTCAGGGTCTGCGTCGGGCGGGCTGCGGGCACCTGCCATGGGCGGCCTGCGCCGAGAGCTTTGACTCCCAGTATTTCACAAACGCTGGGCGGGCCGAGAGCGTCAGCCACGAGCGATCTCCTTCCGGTGCGAGCTTGTCACATGCGGTCAGGGTCTGCCTCAGGCGAGCTACGGGCACCAGCCGCGAGCGATCTACGTCGAGAGCTTTGACTGCCAGTATTTCACAAACGCTGGGTGGGCCACGAGCGTCAGCCACGAGCGATCTCCTTCCGGTGCGAGCTTGTCACACGCGGTCAGGGTCTGCTTCGGGCGAGCTTGGGGCGCCAGCCGCGGGCGATCTTGTGACTTGGGTATCGCACCGAATCTCCAACGGTCGCCTCGCCTTAAATGCGACGCGAGGCTCAACGCCGATACGGCGAATCTCATCATGAGATCCCGATCGGTGCGAGACACGTGTCTCCTCCTCATTCGTTCTGCTTCTGTCAGTAAATGACAGCGTCGGCGCCGGCGCAGCTTTTTCCACGCGTGGCCCACGTGGCGCTTGACGATTGGAAGAAAATGAGCTGTCGCTTCGTCTGTCGTCACGTCGCCTCGCTGAGCGCGCTCGGGCATTAACTGCGGATCGATTCACCTGTCTTTCACTCGCCTATAAATAGGGGATGGGGGCGATTTTTACCGTCGCGTAAAAACAGCTCTCCCTTCTCTCCAGCTCGCTCTCGCTTTTCTGCTCTGATGGCATCTGCTTCCGACGTTGCTGCTGCCGTTGCCGCCGCTGCTGCCGCCGCCCAAGCCTCTGAGCCCGCCGCTGAGAGGGCAGTGGTATGGCTGCAGAACCCGATCGGGGTGCCCGTCGGGGACAGTATCCGGGCGGCGATCGATCTCCCTCGGGAGATCGTCGTCACCGAGATGCCACTCTCGGGGAGGCCGCCCCAGGGCACAGTAGCTTCTGTCGGGCTGCTGTGGTCCGGGCTGCGGTTCCCCCTGAGTCATCTTGCCGGGGAGCTCCTGGAGTTGACGGGGCTTTGCCCCGCCCAACTCTCAGGAAACTCCTGGGGGATACTCTACGGGTTGTCCCAGCTGGAGACTGCTCTGAATGCGAGGATCCCACTGAGCTACTTGCTTAAAAAGTGGCTCCTCAAGCCCTCGCCGGTCTTCAGCACCGTGGGCTACGGCTACTTCTACCTTGCCGGGCGGCCTAGCGAGGTGCTCCCCTTCTCCACCGTCGAGAGCAAGGACCGCCACTGGAAGGACTATCCCTTCGTGGCGGTTGGCAACTGGCGCGGTCGGCACAGCGGAGTCCCGGCTCACCCTGGGGTTCCCCCGACGGTGGTCTTCCGGGAGATCTCTTTCTACAAGGCGGGGAAGAAGAAGTGCATCGCTCCCGACCGGGAGCGATCTCTGGATGAGGCGATCCTTCAGTACCTCGGTGGGCGGACTCCAGAGAAGATCACCGCTCCCGACTTCGCCTTCCAGCTAAAGGACGGGAAGACCGGCGCTATTCTGCTGAAGTAGAAAGTGGTCCGGAAGAAGAAGGAGGAGGAGGTCGGCGCTATTCCGCCGATGCAGAACGCCCCTCCTCCCTCAAAAGGGGCCAGCAAGGGGGCCGGGAGCTCGGGAGGCAACCCCCGTAAGAAGACGGTCCGGAGGCGGGCTTCGCCCATCCGCCTCAACGACCCCGACACCCTGGAGATGCTCCGCCAGGGTGAAGCCTCTGCTCCTCCGCAACCTCCTCGCCCGGACGCCGACCCAGGTCAGCTTCCTGCCCCAACTCCCATTGTCCGCCGCAAGATCCAGATGGTCGAGCTCGACGACCCAAACATCGACCTCCCGCTAACCATGGCAGAAGTCGAATCCGGGATGGCCCAGATATTAATGGGCTACTTCCCTGGCGATCTGACCGTCCCTCTTCGTGTAGCAGTGCTGACGCCGGAGATGGAGGCACGCGGGAAGAAGAAGGCCAAGCGTGCGGGGCCCGCGCCTTCTAACGTCCAGGCGGCGCAACGGCGGAAAGCGCTGGAGGAGGCGGGCTTGGACTCGGAGCCTAGTTGGACGGACTCTGCGGAGGAGGCAGCAGGCTCCGAGGAGGAAGAGCCCGCCCCTCAAGCTCTTCGGGCGGAGCCTGTCGCTCCCGCCCAAGTGGAGAAGCCCGCAGCTGCATCAGCTCCCGCACCAGAGGTGGGACCGAGCGAGCAGGAGCTTCCACCTCCTGCTGGCGGGGCAGGGGCCCAGCAGGGCGAATCCGACGCCGTCGCTGCGACCTCCTTGCCGGTGTTGGCTCCACCTCCCGCGGCCTCTACACCGGCGGCCGCTCCAGCTCCTGCCCCTCTGGCCTCGCCTCCTACAGAAGGCCCGGAAGGAGCGGGCTCCCAGCAAGGCTTAGGGGACCTGGTCTACAGGTCCCCTAGCTTTGTAGACATTTGCTCCGATTCTGAGTCCTTCAGCTCGGAGTCGGAGGCCAAGGGGGCCTCGGCGGACCCTCCGAGCCAGCCAGGAGCCGAAGCTCGCCTGGGGGAGGTGATAGCCCCCACTCCTCCTGGCGTGCCCCCTCCTTCCGGAGCTCCCGGGGGTCCCAGCGCGGGCTCCTCTGCGGAGGAGGGGAGGGTGCCCCACTACGTGCGGCAGCTGCTGGGCCGCAACGTTTTCGCGCGGGCTCCCTTCGCTTCCATAAGCGAACGCCTTGCCGAGGTACTCACCGCACCTGTCTCCTTATAAATCTTAGTCTCAATTCTTGCTAACCTTTTTACCTTCCTTATGCAGGCGGAGAAGCAGAGCCAGGCGCTGGCCGCGGAGGTTGCTGGGGCCGGGAAGGCGCTGGCCGCCTTATTCGATGATTCCCTTCGGGGGTCCGAGCGCAAGGTGGACGAGCACATCCACGAGCTCCAGCGAGCCAAAGGCTCCGAGGAGCTGAGGGCAGAGTCGGAGGCACTGCACCGCAGGGTAAAAACCCTGGCGTCAGGCCTCGCTATGGCCGAAGTAGCCAAAGGCCTGTCTGCTACCGCCCTCTTCAAGGCCAAGGCGGAGCGAGACGAAGCTGTGTCCGCCCGGGAGGTTGCACAGCGGGAGGCGGCTCAACTTCAAGGCGAGGTCGCTGCTCTGAAGACGGAGATCGCGGCCTTGAAGGAGACACACGCCAACGGCCTTCGGGCTCAGCAAGGTCGCCTCCAAACCCAACTGGACGATCTCCTCAAGAAAGGCGCCCTGGCCGCTGTGGAGAAGTACAAGACCGAAAGGTCGAAGAAGCGGCGTCGAGGGGACGACAGTGGGGCGGAGACAAGCAAGCCTTGAGCTTGCAGCCTTGTAACTAATTTTGTGATTTTCGTCTATCAATAAAATTTTCATCTTTTTGAGCTCGCCTTCGTGTCTCTCATCTTTCTCTGCGTTGCTTATGAGTCCGCTTTAGGAGTTCGCAGCGACCTCGAGAGTGATACCCCGGGCGAGGCAGCTAATTCGATTCAACCCTTTATTTTAAAACATATGCAAACGAAAAACTCGGCATGCTCGCAAAAACTCGATAGTCTCTGAGCCCGGAAAACGTTTAAACGAACCAAAAGACTTCAAAAACTTCCCTACACTCAGAGACTTGAACCATTTTTATTTTTAAAGGAAACGAATAAGTGCTAGCTGCCCCCTGCCCGGTTAATTTCTCTCGATGATCCTGTTTGGCGGGCTCGCCCTTTGAGGGGTTTGCCAACGCCAGGATGCTTCCGTTCATGGCGGGTGAACGCGAAGGATCCTGGTTAGGTTTAGAGTCCACTAGGCAGCGGACTTCCCCGGGAAGCTCAAGGTCGCCCACTGGCTGCCTCTGAGGATCCCGGTCTTGCTTTAAGTCCGCGCAACGGCGGACTACCCCGGGAAGCTCAAGGTCGCCCATTGGCTGCCTCTGAGGATCCCGGTCTTGCTTTAAGTCCGCACAACGGCGGACTACCCCGGGAAGCTCAAGGTCGCCCACTGGCTGCCTCTGAGGATCCCGGTCTTGCTTTAAGTCCGCACAACGGCGGACTACCCCAGGAAGCTCAAGGTCGCCCACTGGCTGCCTCTGAGGATCCCGGTCTTGCTTTAAGTCCACACAACGGCGGACTACCCCGGGAAGCTCAAGGTCGCCCACTGGCTGCCTCTGAGGATCCCGGTCTTGCTTTAAGTCCGCACAACGGCGGACTACCCCGGGAAGCTCAAGGTCGCCCACTGGCTGCCTCTGAGGATCCCGGTCTCTTCAGCGGGCTGTACAGCAGGAGCTGCGGATGGTCCGGGCAAAGGTACCGCCAGTGGCACCTCCCTCCTTTCCACAGCCTTAACGACAAGAGGTCGCAGAACCGGAGGAGGTGGCTGCTCGACTGCCTTTCCCTTCCGGTCTAAACCCGCATCTTCGAGCTTGATGTGCTGCTGGACATGAGTGAAGAGCTCGACCATCGTGCGAGGATCTTTGATCACCAGCGCGTCATGAAGCTTGCTCCCCTCGGGGAGGGCGTTTCGGAAAGCACTCACCACGGTACGATCTTGGCCCGCCGCGTCTTCCAGAGCGAGGTAGGCGCTTCGGAATCGCATTGCGAAGCACCGGAGCGTCTCG
The DNA here is from genome assembly GCA_947650365.1 of Chamaelirium japonicum. Classification (NCBI taxonomy): domain Eukaryota; kingdom Viridiplantae; phylum Streptophyta; class Magnoliopsida; order Liliales; family Melanthiaceae; genus Chamaelirium; species Chamaelirium japonicum. The sequence continues at coordinate 38,214,733 of OX393560.1, read as the reverse complement.
CGAGGTCCCATGGCTAAGGTAAACAGGGACTCGATTCTCTTCGGGGGCTGCCTACTGTAGCGAAACTGCTCCAGGAATAGCCTAGAGAGAGTTGGAAAGTCGGGGATCATGCCGGGCGGCAACTTGTGGAACCAGTTCAATGCCGAGCCGGTCAAACTGCTCGGGAATGCTCGGCACAGGACGTGGTCCTGGTCCCGGAAAAACAGAAGCTTTCGGTAGGCCAGGAGATGGTCAACGGGATCCTGCGACCCGTCGAACAATACAAACTTCGGGGGGGTCCAATGGTGCGGAAAGCCTCCTTGGTGTACCTCGTTTGTGAAGGGCGAGCTACCCCCGCGGGCGGCGAGGTCCTCCAGCAGGTCAACCGTCGCGTTGGGTCGCTGCCAGTGCCCGGGGAAAACTCCCAAAGGCTGCTGCGCAGGTCCCAGGCGGCCGTGCACGCTCCCTCGAGGGAGGTTCGGATCCACCCCGCGGCGACCTTCGTGGGCTACCGGTCGGCGGCCTCCTCGCTGTTCGCCCGCGGACTCCTTCGGCGTGGCGGTTGGTCTGTGGGAGGCCGTTGCCTCTCGAGCTTCGGAAGGAATAGCCACCGTGGGCTCTTTCCCTCGTCGCCGATGGTGCGGGTCGCGATCCCGCCCTAGAGACCTTGCCTCCGACTCGTCAGAATCGGCGCTCCGGCTGCGGCGGTGAGGGATGGTCACCCGCGAGGTCGCCTGGTTGCTCGACCGCTGGGTTACTAGCTTCTGCAACCTCGTAAGCGGGGTTTCCGGCACCCCACGCACGGCCGCTCTCTCGCCCGGGGGTTCCTGGCAGGAAACCTGCCGCGCCGGAACGATCGTGGGTGGATGCGATGTTGACGCCGGTGGTCGCACAGAAGATGCCGTCTTCGCCGGCCCGGACCGCCGGCTGGCCGCCGGAACCTGACGCAGTCGCGTCAGTTTCTCCGTTATGGCCCGCTGGGTGGCCAACATCTCCAATAGGAGCTGGTCACTGAGCGGGACCTAGGGCTGAGGGGTCTCAACAGGAGGCTCGCTGCGCGTAGATCTCGCACGGGTCGTCGGTCGCCTGCGCCCCCTTGTCGCCGGAGCCATCTTTGGGGTACGAGAGCCTCCGGCGTTCAACCGCGTGGCCGTGGGTGTTCTCGCAGGAACCAGTCGAAGATCCCACAGACGGCGCCAAATGTTCGGGGGATTTTTCGCTGGTCCGTGCGGGCTGCCTGCAAGACAAAGAAAAGAGAACGTGAGAACGGCTGGCTCCCTTAGGAGCGCAGACCCTCCGACGCTCAAGTCAGTCACAGTGGCACAACGGCGAGCTGTAATGGACCAAAGAGGAAGGAAAAGGGATTTCGAACCTGTACTATGGAGCCTGGGGGTGAGCATTTATAGCAATCGGCGGCCTACCGTGGCCCGACACGTGGAGATTCTTCCGGCGCCTTCTAGACCCCCCACGTTCTGGCTCACGTGGGTCTGACAGTCCTTGGTACTCGCGCCCTGACATTCTGTCGTCAAGCCTGCCAGGCGGTTTGAGTGGGGGAGGGAATCTTTCTTGTCGTGGCCAGGTGGCCATTCTGGAATGTTCAAGTCTGGGAGGTCTCGAACTGATTCGAGCGAGCTTCCGTGGACCACGTTTATCCACGTAGCTTCCGTGGGGTTTTGACACCTGGCATCCTCTCATACATTGTGGGCGACCTCCGACGGGGAGCTAAGGTGAGCTCGCCCTCCATTGCTCCGCCTTCTCTTCCACATCTATCAAGAGTCGGACCTCGCGGGAGCAACCTCTTCGATAAACTGGGGAATTCTGGCGAGCTTGGGCGAGCTCCTGAGCGAGCTAGGGGCGAGCTCCTGCGCGAGCTAGGGGCGTTCGCGATGCCGGTGTCTTCGTTATGCATGACGGTCTAACTCCCGCTATCACTGCCAGCGAGTTCTCGCGCGGGCTTGGCGAACTCCGGGGCGAGCTCCTGAGCGAGCTTAGGCGAGCTCCTGGGTGAGCTTGGCGAGCTACGGGGCGAGCTCCTGAGCGAGCTTAGGCGAGCTCCTGGGTGAGCTTGGCGAGCTCCGGGGAGAGCTCCTGAGCAAGCTTAGGCGAGCTCCTGGGTGAGCTTGACGAGCTCCTGGGCGATCTCAGGCGAGCTCCATCGAGCTCAGGCGAGCTCTTAAGAGTGCTCTTGGCCTGGGCCCTTTCAGCCTAATATGGATCTCGCTCCCTGTCAAGGTGATTTGGTGAGCACGGGGGAGCGAACTCCTGCGGGGTCTAGGAGGGGCGAGCTGCACTCAGATACAAGGTGTCCATCCAGCTCCCTGTGGGGCGAGCTCCTGAGGGGCTGGGAGAGGCGAGCTGCACTCAGATACAAGGTGTCCATCCAGCTCCCTGTGGGGGGGCGAGCTCCTGATGGGCTGGGAGGGCGAGCTTCTTGGACGGGCTCCCTCGAGAACTCTTATCTCAGATGCGTTTGCAATGCTACCCAAGATATGTGGTTTTTGACTACCCCCAACAGATCGTATGAATGAATTAGAATGGATACATTCGTGCGACATTCTATTTCATTCATACGATCCATTCTTACTCATTCGTACGATCCATTCTAATTCATTCGCACGATCCATTCTAATTCATTCATATGATCCATTCTAATTCATTCGCACGAATGTATCCATTCTAATTCATTCGTACGATCCATTCTAATTCATTTGTACGAATGTATCCACTCTAATTCATTCGTACAATCCATTCTAATTCATTTGTACGAAAGTATCCTTTCTAATTCATTCGTACCATCCATTCTAATTCATTCGTACGATCCATTCTAATTCATTCGTACAATCCATTCTAACTCATTCGCACGATCCATTCTAATTCATTCGCACGATCCTACGAATGAATTAGAATAGATTGTGCGAATGAATTAGAATGGATCTGGATCGTGTATCCATTCTAACTCATTCGTACGATCCAGATCTATTCTAATTCATTCGCACAATCTATTCTAATTCATTCGTAGGATCGTGCGAATGAATTAGAATGGATCGTGCGAATGAGTTAGAATGGATCGTACGAATGAATTAGAATGGATCGTACGAATGAATTAGAATGGATCGTACGAATGAATTAGAAAGGATACATTCAAATTCATTCGTACGATCCATTCGAATTCCTTCGTACGATCCATATTCTAATTCATTCGCACGATCCATTCTAATTCATTTGTACGATTCATTCTAATTCAATCCATTCTAATTCATTCGTACGATCCATTCTAATTCATTCGTACGATCCATTCTAATTCATTCTAATTCAATCGCACAATCCATTCTAATTCATTCGTACGAAGGTATCCATTCTAATTAATTCGTACTATCCATTCTAATTCCTTCGTATGATCCATTCTAATTCCTTCGTACGATCCATTCTAATTCATTCGTACGATCCATTCTAATTCATTCGCACGATCCATTCTAATTCATTCGTACGATCCATTCTATTTCATTCATACGATCCATTCTAATTCATTCATACGATCGTATGAATGAAATAGAATGGATCGTACGAAGGAATTAGAATGGATCGTACGAAGGAATTAGAATGGATCATATGAATGAATTAGAATGGATCGTTTGAGTGAATGCGAATGGATCGTGCGAATGAATTAGAATGGATCGTACGAATGAATTAGAATAGATTGTGCGAATGAATTAGAATGGATCGTACGAATGAATTAGATTGGATCGTACGAATGAATTAGAATGGATCATACGAATGAGTAAGAATGGATTGAATTAGAATGAATTAGAATGGATATATTCGTGCAAAAGAATTAGAATGGATCGTACGAATGAAATAGAATGGATTGTACGAATGAATTAGAATGGATCGTACGAATGAATTAGAATGGATTGAATTAGAATGTATCGTACGATAAGAATGGATCGTACGAATGAAATAGAATAGATCGTACGGATAAATGAATTTGGATCGTACGATTGAATTAGAAAGGATACATTCGTGCAAAAGAATTAGAATGGATTGTATGAATGAATTAGAATGGATCGTGCGAATGAATTAGAATGCGAATGAATTAGAATGGATCGTACGAATGAATTAGAATGGGTCGTACGAATGAATTAGAATGGATACACGATCCAGATCCATTCTAATTCATTCGTACGATCCATTCTAATTCATTCGCACGATCCATTCTAATTCATTAATACGATCCAATCTAATTCATTCATACGATCTATTCTAATTCATTCGCACGAATATATCCTTTCTAATTCATTCGTACGATCCAAATTCATTTATCCGTACGATCTATTCTATTTCATTCGTACGATCCATTCTTATCGTACGATCCATTCTAATTCAATCCATTCTAATTCATTCGTACGATCCATTCTAATTCATTCGTACGATCCATTCTATTTCATTCGTATGATCCATTCTAATTCATTCGCACGATCCATAGTAATTTATTCATACGATCCATTCATACGACCCATTCTAATTCATTCGTACGATCCATTCTAATTCATTCATACGATCCATTCTATTTCATTCGTACGATCCATTCCTACTCATTCGTACGATCAATTCTAATTCATTAGCATGATCCATTCTAATTCATTCGTACGATCTATTCTATTTCATTCGTACAATCCATTCTTACTCAATCGTACGATCCATTCTAATTCATACGATCCATTCTAATTCATTCGCACGAATGTATCCATTCCAATTCATTCGTACGATCCATTCTAATTCATTTGCACAATCTATTCTAATTCATTCGTACGATCAATTCTAATTCATTAGCATGATCCATTCTAATTCATTCGTACGATCTATTCTATTTCATTCGTACAATCCATTCTTACTCAATCGTATGATCCATTTTAATCCATTCACACAATCTATTCTAATTCATTCGTACGATCCATTCTATTTCATTCGTATCATCCATTCTAATTCATACGATCCATTCTATTTCATTCATACGATCCATTTTACTTCATTCGCACGATCAATTCTAATTCATTCGTACTATCCATTCTAATTCATTCGTACTATCCATTCTAATTCCTTCGTACGATCCATTCTAATTCATTCGCACGATCCATTCTAATTCATTCGTACGATCCATTCTAATTCATTCATACGATCCATTCTAATTCATTCATACGATCCATTCTAATTCATTCGTACGATCCATTCTAATTCATTCGTACGATTCATTCTAATTCAATCCATTCTAATTCATTCGTACGATCCATTCTTACTCATTCGTACGATCCATTCTAATTCATTCATACGATCCATTCTAATTCATTCGTACTATCCATTCTAATGGATCGTACGAATGAATTAGAATAGATCGTACGAATGAATTAGAATGGATCATGCTAATGAATTAGAATTGATCGTACGAATGAATTAGAATGGATCGTACGAAGGAATTAGAATGGATCGTACGAATGAATTAGAATGGATCGTACGAATGAATTAGAATGGATTGAATTAGAATGAATCGTACGAATGAATTAGAATGAATCATACCGTACGAATGAATTAGAATGGATCATACGAATGAAATAGAATGGATCGTATGAATGAATTAGAATGGATCGTGCGAATGAATTAGAATGGATCGTACGAATGAATAAGAATAGATCGTACGAATGAATTAGAATGAATCATGCTAATGAATTCGAAATTATCGTACGAATAAATTAGAATAGATTGTGCGAATGAATTAGAATGGATCATACGAATGAATTGGAATGGATACATTCGTGCGAATGAATTAGAATAGATCGTATGAATGAATTAGAGTGGATACATTCGTACAAATGAATTAGGATGGATCGTATGATTGAATTAGAGTGGATACATTCGTACGAATGAATTAGAATAGATTGTGCGAATGAATTAGAATGGATCGTACGAATGAATTAGAATGGATCGTATGAATGAATTAGAATGGATCGTGCGAATGAATTAGAATGGATCGTACGAATGAAATAGAATGGATCGTATGAATGAATTAGAATGGATCGTACGAATGAATTAGAATAGATCGTACGAATGAATTAGAATGGATCAAGCTAATGAATTAGAATTGATCGTACGAATGAATTAGAATAGATTGTGCGAATGAGTTAGAATGGATCGTACGAATGAATTGGAATGGATACATTCGTGCGAATGAATTAGAATGGATCGTATGAATGAATTAGAGTGGATACATTCGTACAAATGAATTAGGATGGATCGTATGAATGAATTAGAGTCTATACATTCGTACGAATGAATTGGAATAGATTGTGCGAATGAATTAGAATGGATCATACGAATGAATTAGAATGGATCGTACGAATGAATTAGAATGGATCGTATGAATGAATTAGAATAGATCGTGCGAATGAATTAGAATGGATCGTACAAATGAAATAGAATGGATTCGCACGAATGTATCCATTCTAATTCATTCGTACGATCCATTCTAATTCATTCGCACGATCCATTCTAATTCATACGCACGAATGTATCCATTCTAATTCGTTCGTATGATCCATTCTAATTCATTCATACGAATGAATTAGAATGGATACATTCGTGCGAATGAATTAGAATGGATCGTGCGAATGAATTAGAATGGATCGTACGAATGAATTAGAATGGATACATTCGTGCGAATCCATTCTATTTCATTCGTACGATCCATTCTAATTCATTTGCGCGATCCATTCTAATTCATTCATATGATCTATTCTATTTCATTCGTATGATCCATTATAATTCATTCATACGGTATGATTCATTCTAATTCATTCGTATGATTCATTCTAATTCAATCCATTCTAATTCATTCGTACGATCCATTCTAATTCATTCGTATGATCCATTCTAATTCCTTCGTACGATCCATTCTAATTCATTCGTACGATCCATTCTAATTCATTCGCACGATCCATTGAATTAGAATGGATACATTCGTGCGAATCCATTCTATTTCATTCGTACGATCCATTCTAATTCATTCGCACGATCCATTCTAATTCATTCGCACGATCCATTCTAATTCATTCGAATGAATTAGAATGGATCGTACGAATGAATTAGAATGGATCGTATGAATGAATTAGAATGGATCGTATGAATGAATTAGAATGGATCGTACGAATGAATTAGAAAGGATACATTCGTGCGAATGAATTAGAATGGATCGTATGAGTGTGAATGAATTAGAATGGATCGTGCGAATGAATTAGAATGGATCGTACGAATGAATTAGTATGGATCGTACGAATGAAATAGAATGGATCGTATGAATGAATTAGAATGGATCGTACGAATGAAATAGAATGGATTCGCACGAATGAATTAGAATGGATCGTTCGAATGAATTAGAATAGATTGTGCGAATGAATTAGAATGGATCGTACGAATGAATTAGAAAGGATATATTCGTGCGAATGAATTAGAATAGATCGTATGAATGAATTAGATTGGATCGTATTAATGAATTAGAATGGATTGTGCGAATGAATTAGAATGGATCGTACGAATGAATTAGAATGGATACATTCGTGTGAATGAATTAGAATGGATCGTATGAATTAATTAGAATCGATCGTACGAATGAATTAGAATGGATCATGCGAATGAATTAGAATGGATCGTGCGAATGAATTAGATTGGATCGTACGAATGAAATAGAATGGATTGTACGAATGAGATAGAATGGATCGTACGAATGAATTAGAATGGATACATTCATGCGAATGAATTAGAATGGATCATACGAATGAATTAGAATGGATTCATTCGTGCGAATGAATTAGAATGGATCGTACGAATGAGTAAGAATGGATCGTACGAATGAATTAGAATGTATTGAATTAGAATGAATCGTACGAATGAATTAGAATGGATCGTACGAATGAATTAGAATGGATCGTACGAATGAATTAGAATGGATCGTACGAATGAATTAGATTGGATCGTATTAATGAATTAGAATGGATCGTGCGAATGAATTAGAATTGATCGTACGAATGAATTAGAATGGATCGTACGAATGACTTAGAATGGATCGTTCGAATGAATTAGAGTAGATTGTGCGAATGAATTAGAATGGATAGTACGAATGAATTAGAATGGATACCTTCGTGCAAATGAATTAGAATGGATCGTACGAATGAGTAAGAATGGATCGTACGAATGAAATAGAATGGATCGTATGAATGAATTAGAATGGATCATACGAAGGAATTAGAATGGATAGTACGAATGAATTAGAATGGATACCTTCGTGCAAATGAATTAGAATGGATCGTATGAATGAGTAAGAATGGATCGTACGAATGAAATAGAATGGATCGTATGAATGAATTAGAATGGATCGTGCGAATGAATTAGAATGGATCGTACGAATGAATTAGAATAGATTGTGCGAATGAATTAGAATGGATCGTACGAATGAATTAGAATAGATCGTATGAATGAATTAGAATGGATCGTGCGAATGAATTAGAATGGATCGTACGAATGAAATAGAATGGATTCGCACGAATGTATCCATTCGAATTCATTTGTACGATCCATTCTATCTCATTCGTACAATCCATTCTATTTCATTCGTACGATCCATTCTAATTCATTCATACGATCCATTCTAATTTATTCGCACGATCCATTCTAATTCATTCATACGATCCATTCTAATTCATTCATATGATCCATTCTAATTCATTCGCACGATCCATTCTAATTCATTCGTACGATCCATTCTAATTCATTCGCACGATCCATTCTAATTCATTCGCACGATCCATTCTAATTCATTCATACGATCCATTCTAATTCATTCGTACGAATGAATTAGAATACATCGTACGAATGAATTAGAATGGATACGAATGGATCGTACGAATGAGTAAGAATGGATTGTACGAATGAATTAGAATAGATCATACGAATGAATTAGAATGGATTCATTCGTGCGAATGAAGTAGAATGGATCGTACGAATGAGTAAGAATGGATCGTACGAATGAAATAGAATGGATCGTACGTATCAATTAGAATGGATACATTCATGGGAATGAATTAGAATGGATCGTACGAAGGAATTAGAATGGATCGTACGAAGGAATTAGAATGGATTGTGCGAATGAATTAGAATGGATTCATTCGTGCGAATGAATTAGAATGGATCGTACGAATGAGTAAGAATGGATCGTACAAATGAATTAGAATGGATTGAATTAGAATGAATCATACGAATGAATTAGAATGGATCGTACGAATGAATTAGAATGGATCGTACGAATGAATTAGAATGGATTGAATTAGAATGAATCGTACGAATGAATTAGAATGAATCATACCGTACGAATGAATTAGAATGGATCATACGAAGGAATTCGAATGGATCGTACGAATGAATTAGAATGGATCGTACGAAGGAATTAGAATGGATCGTACGAAGGAATTAGAATGGATAGTACGAATGAATTAGAATGGATACCTTCGTGCAAATGAATTAGAATGGATCGTACGAATGAGTAAGAATGGATCGTACGAATGAAATAGAATGGATCGTGCGAATGAATTAGAATGGATCGTACGAATGAATTAGAATAGATTGTGCGAATAAATTAGAATGGATCGTACGAATGAATTAGAATGGATCATACGAATGAATTAGAATGGATCGTACGAATGAATTAGAATGGATCATACGAATGAAATAGAATGGATTCGCACGAATGAATTAGAATGGATCGTTCGAATGAATTAGAATAGATTGTGCGAATGAATTAGAATGGATCGTACGAATGAATTAGAAAGGATATATTCGTGCGAATGAATTAGAATAGATCGTATGAATGAATTAGATTGGATCGTATTAATGAATTAGAATGGATCGTGCGATCGAATTAGAATGGATCGTACGAATGAATTAGAATGGATAGATTCGTGCGAATGAATTAGAATGGATCGTACGAAGGAATTAGAATGTATACATTCGTGCGAATGAATTAGGATGGATCGTATGAATGAATTAGAATAGATTGTGCGAGTAAGAATGGATCGTACGAATGAATTAGAATGGATTGAATTAGAATGGATCGTATGAATTAGAATGGATCGTGCGAATGAATTAGAATGGATTGTACGAATGAATTAGAATGGATTGTACGAATGAATTAGAATGGATCGTACGAATGAATTAGAATGGATACATTCGTGCGAATACATTCTATTTCATTCGTACGATCCATTCTAATTCATTCGCACGATCCATTCTAATTCATTCATACGATCCTTTCTAATTCCTTCGTACGATCCATTCTAATTCATTCGCACGATCCATTCTAATTCATGCATACGATCCATTCTAATTCATTCGTACGATCCATTCTAATTCATTCGTACGATCCATTCTAATTCATTCGCACAATCTATTCTAATTCATTCGTACGATTCATTCTAATTCATTCGCACGATCCATTCTAATTCATTCATACGATCCATTCTAATTCATTCATACGATCCATTCTACGATCCATTCTAATTCATTCTTACGTTCCATTCTAATTCATTAGCACGATCAATCCTAATTCATTCGTAAGATTCATTCTAATTCAATCCATTCTAATTCATTCATACGATCCATTCTAATTCATTCGTACGATCCATTCTAATTCATTCGTACGATCCATTCTAATTCATTCGTACGATCCATTCTTATTCATTCGCACAATCCATTCTAATTCATTCGTATGATCCATTCTAATTCATTCGCACGAATGTATCCATTCTAATTCATTCGTACGATCCATTCTAATTCCTTCGTACGATCCATTCTAATTCCTTCGTACGAATGAATTTGAATGGATACCTTCGTGCGAATGAATTAGAATGGATCATATGAATGAAATAGAATGGATCGTACGAATGAATTAGAATGGATCGTGCGAATGAATTAGAATGGATCGTCCGAATAAAATAGAATGGATACATTCGTGCGAATGAATTAGAATGGATCATATGAATGAATTAGAATGGATCGTTTGAGTGAATGCGAATGGATCGTGCGAATAAATTAGAATGAATTAGAATGGATCGTACAAATGAATTAGAATGGACCGTGCGGATGAATTAGAATGGATCGTGCGAATGAATTAGAATGGATCGTATTAATGAATTAGAACGGATCGTGCGAATGAATTAGAATGGATCGTACGAATGAGTAAGAATGGATTGTGCGAATGAAACAGAATGGATCGTATGAATGAATTAGAATGGATCGTGCGAATGAATTAGAATGGATCGTACGAATGAATTAGAATGGATTGAATTAGAATGAATCGTACGAATGAATTAGAATGAATCATACCGTACGAATGAATTAGAATGGATCATACGAAGGAATTAGATTGGATCGTACGAATGAATTAGAATGGATCGTACGAATGAATTAGAATGGATCGTACGAAGGAATTAGAATGGATCGTACGAAGGAATTAGAATGGATAGTACGAATGAATTAGAATGGATACCTTCGTGCAAATGAATTAGAATGGATCGTAGGAATGAGTAAGAATGGATCGTACGAATGAAATAGAATGGATCGTATGAATGAATTAGAATGGAACGTACGAATGAATTAGAATGGATACATTCGTGCGAATGAATTAGAATGGATCATATGAATGAATTAGAATGGATTCATTCGTGCGAATGAATTAGAATGGATCGTACGAATGAGTAAGAATGGATCGTACGAATGAATTAGAATGGATTGAATTAGAATGAATCGTACGAATGAATTAGAATGGATCATACGAAGGAATTAGAATGGATCGTACGAATGAATTAGAATGGATCGTATTAATGAATTAGAATGGATCGAGCGAATGAATTAGATTGGATCGTGCGAATGAATTAGAATGGATCGTACGAATGAATTAGAATGGATCGAACGAATGAATTAGAATGGATACATTCGTGCAAAAGAATTAGAATGGATTGTATGAATGAATTAGAATGGATCGTGCGAATGAATTAGAATGGATCGTACGAATGAATTAGAATGGATACATTCGTGCGAAAGAATTAGAATAGATCGTATGAATGAATTAGAATGGATCCAATCTAATTCATTAGTACGATCGATTCTAATTCATTCATACGATCCATTCTAATTCATTCGCACGAATGTATCCATTCTAATTCATTCGTACGATCCATTCTAATTCATTCGCACGATCCATTCTAATTCATTCATACGATCCATTCTATTTCATTCGTACGATCCATTCTTACTCATTCGTACGATCAATCCTAATTCATTTGCACGAAGGTATCCATTCTAATTCATTCGTACGATCCATTCTAATTCATTCGCACGATCCATTCTAATTTATTCGTATGTGAGTGGATCGTGCTTTTTCGTGCTAATGAATTAGAATGGATCGTACGAATGAATTAGAATGGATACATTCGTGCGGAAGAATTAGAATGGATCGTATGAATGAATTAGATTGGATACATTCGTGCAAATGAATTAGAATGGATACATTAATGGGAATAAATTAGACTGGATCGTATAAAGGAATTAGAATGGATCATACGAATAAAATATAATAGGTCGTACAAAGGAATTAGGATGGATCGTACGAATGAATTAGAATGGATCGTACGAATGAATTAGAATGGATTGAATTAGAATGAACCGTACGATTGAATTAGAATGAATCAAACGAATGAATTAGAATGGATCGTACGAATGAATTAGAATGGATCATACGAATGAATTAGAATGGATTGAATTAGAATGAATCGTACGAATGAATTAGAATGAATTATACCGTACGAATGAATTAGAATGGATCATACGAAGGAATTAGAATGGATCGTACGAATGAATTAGAATGGATCGTACGAATTAATTAGAAGGGATCGTACAAAGGAATTAGAATGGATCGTACGAAGGAATTAGAATGGATAGTACGAATGAATTAGAATGGATACCTTCGTGCAAATGAATTAGAATGGATCATACGAATGAGTAAGAATGGATCGTACGAATGAAATAGAATGGATCGTATGAAAGAATTAGAATGGATCGTGCGAATGAATTAGAATGGATCGTACGAATGAATTAGAATAGATTGTGCGAATGAATTAGAATGGATCGTACGGATGAATTAGAATGGATCGTATGAATGAATTAGAATGGATCGTGCGAATGAATTAGAATGGATCGTACAAATGAAATAGAATGGATACATTCGTGCGAATGAATTAGAATGGATCATATGAATGAATTAGAATGGAACATTTGAGTGAATGCGAATGGATCGTGCGAATGAATTAGAATGAATTAGAATGGATCATACGAATGAATTAGAATGGATCGTGCGAATGAATTAGAATGTATCGTGCGAATGAATTAGAATGGATCGTATTAATGAATTAGAATGGATCGTGCGAATGAATTAGAATGGATCGTACGAATGAGTAAGAATGGATCGTGCGAATGAAATAGAATGGATCGTATGAATGAATTAGAATGGATCGTGCGAATGAATTAGAATGGATCGTACGAATGAATTAGAATGGATTGAATTAGAATGAATCGTACGAATGAATTAGAATGAATCATACCGTACGAATGAATTAGAATGGATCATACGAAGCAATTAGAATGGATCGTACGAATGAATTAGAATGGATCGTACGAATGAATTAGAATGGATCGTACGAAGGAATTAGAATGGATCGTACGAAGGAATTAGAATGGATACCTTCGTGCAAATGAATTTGAATGGATCGTACGAATGAGTAAGAATGGATCGTACGAATGAAATAGAATGGATCGTATGAATGAATTAGAATGGATCGTGCGAATGAATTAGAATGGATCGTACGAATGAATTAGAATAGATTGTGCGAATGAATTAGAATGGATCGTACGAATGAATTAGAATGGATCGTACGAATGAATTAGAATGGATCGTATGAATGAATTAGAATGGATCGTGCGAATGAATTAGAATGGATCGTACGAATGAAATAGAGTGGATTCACACGAATGTATCCGAATGGATCGTACGAAGGAATTAGAATGGATCGTACGAAGGAATTAGAATGGATAGTTCGAATGAATTAGAATGGATACCTTCGTGCAAATGAATAAGAATGGATCGTACGAATGAGTAAGAATGGATCGTACGAATGAAATAGAATGGATCGTATGAATGAATTAGAACGGATCGTGCGAATGAATTAGAATGGATCGTAAGAATGAATTAGAATAGATTGTGCGAATGAATTAGAATGGATCGTACGAATGAATTAGAATGGATCGTACGAATGAATTAGAATGGATCGTATGCATGAATTAGAATGGATCGTGCGAATGAATTAGAATGGATCGTACGAATGAATTAGAATGGATCGTACGAAGGAATTAGAATGGATCGTATGAATGAATTAGAATGGATCGTGCGAATGAATTAGAATGGATCGTACAAATGAAATAGAATGGATTCGCACGAACGTATCCATTCTAATTCATTCGTACGATCCATTCTAATGCATTCGTACAATCCATTCTAATTCATTCGCAGGATCCATTCGCATTTACTCAAACGATCCATTCTAATTCATTCATATGATCCATTCTAATTCATTCGCACGAATGTATCCATTCTAATTCATTCGCACGATCCATTCTAATTCATTTGTACGAATGTATCCACTCTAATTCATTCGTACGATCCATTCTAATTCATTTGTACGAATGTATCCACTCTAATTCATTCGTACGAATGAATTAGAATGGATCGTATGAGTGTGAATGAATTAGAATGGATCGTGCGAATGAATTAGAATGGATCGTATTAATGAATTAGAATGGATCGTATGAATGGATCGTACGAATGAAATAGAATGGATCGTATGAATGAATTAGAATGGATCGTGCGAATGAATTAGAATGGATCGTACGAATGAATTAGAATAAATTGTGCGAATGAATTAGAATGGATCGTATGAATGAATTAGAATGGATCGTACGAATGAATTAGAATGGATCGTACGAATGAATTAGAATGGATCGTACGAATGAATTAGAATGGATCGTACGAATGAATTAGAATGGATCGTACGAAGGAATTAGAATGGATCGTACGAAGGAATTAGAATGGATACCTTCGTGCAAACGAATTAGAATGGATCGTACGAATGAGTAAGAATGGATTGTACGAATGAGTAAGAATGGATCGTACGAATGAAATAGAATGGATCGTATGAATGAATTAGAATGGATCGTGCGAATGAATTAGAATGGATCGTACGAATGAATTAGAATAGATTGTGCGAATGAATTAGAATGGATCGTACGAATGAATTAGAATGGATCGTACGAATGAATTAGAATGGATCGTATGAATGAATTAGAATGGATCGTGCGAATGAATTTGAATGGATCGTACGAATGAAATAGAGTGGATTCACACGAATGTATCCGAATGGATCGTACGAAGGAATTAGAATGGATCGTACGAAGGAATTAGAATGGATAGTACGAATGAATTAGAATGGATACCTTCGTGCAAATGAATTAGAATGGATCGTACGAATGAGTAAGAATGGATCGTACAAATGAAATAGAATGGATCGTATGAATGAATTAGAATGGATCGTGCGAATGAATTAGAATGGATCGTACGAATGAATTAGAATAGATTGTGCGAATGAATTAGAATGGATCGTACGAATGAATTAGAATGGATCGTATGAATGAATTAGAATGGATCGTATGCATGAATTAGAATGGATCGTGCGAATGAATTAGAATGGATCGTACGAATGAATTAGAATGGATCGTACGAAGGAATTAGAATGGATCGTATGAATGAATTATAATGGATCGTGCGAATGAATTAGAATGGATCGTACGAATGAAATAGAATGGATTCGCACGAACGTATCCATTCTAATTCATTCGTACGATCCATTCTAATTCATTCGTACAATCCATTCTAATTCATTCGCACGATCCATTCGCATTTACTCAAACGATCCATTCTAATTCATTCATATGATCCATTCTAGTTCATTCGCACGAATGTATCCATTCTAATTCATTCGTACGATCCATTCTAATTCATTTGTACGAATGTATCCACTCTAATTCATTCATACGATCCATTCTAATTCATTTGTACGAATGTATCCACTCTAATTCATTCGTACGAATGAATTAGAATGGATCGTATGAGTGTGAATGAATTAGAATGGATCGTGCGAATGAATTAGAATGGATCGTATTAATGAATTAGAATGGATCGTATGAATGGATCGTACGAATGAAATAGAATGGATCGTATGAATGAATTAGAATGGATCGTGCGAATGAATTAGAATGGATCATACGAATGAATTAGAATAAATTGTGTTAATGAATTAGAATGGATCGTACGAATGAATTAGAATGGATCGTACGAATGAATTAGAATGGATCGTATGTATGAATTAGAATGGATCATACGAATGAATTAGAATGGATCGTACGAATGAATTAGAATGGATCGTACGAAGGAATTAGAATGGATCGTACGAATGAATTAGAATGGATACCTTCGTGCAAATGAATTAGAAGGGATCGTACGAATGAGTAAGAATGGATCGTACGAATGAAATAGAATGGATCGTATGAATGAATTAGAATGGATCGTGCGAATGAATTAGAATGGATCGTACGAATGAATTAGAATAGATTGTGCGAATGAATTAGAATGGATCGTACGAATGAATTAGAATGGATCCTACGAATGAATTAGAATGGATCGTATGCATGAATTAGAATGGATCGTGCGAATGAATTAGAATGGATCGTACGAATGAATTAGAATGGATCGTATGAATGAATTAGAATCGATCGTACGAATGAATTAGAATGGATCATGCGAATGAATTAGAATGGATCGTGCGAATGAATTAGAATGGATCGTACGAATGAATTAGAATGGATACATTCGTGCGAATGAATTAGAATGGATCATATGAATGAATTAGAATGCATCGTTTGAGTGAATGCGAATGGATCGTGCGAATGAATTAGAATAGATTGTACGAATGAATTAGAATGGATCGTACGAATGAATTAGAATGGATACATTCGTGCGAATCCATTCTATTTCATTCGTACGATCCATTCTAATTCATTCGCACGATCCATTCTAATTCATTCATACGATCCATTCTAATTCATTCGTACGATCCATTCTAATTCATTCGTATGATCCATTCTAATTCATTCGCACAATCTATTCTAATTCATTCGTACGATCCATTCTAATTCATTCGCACGATCCATTCTAATTCATTCATACGATCCATTCTATTTCATTCGTACGATCCATTCTTACTCATTCGTACGATCCATTCTAATTCATTTGCACGAAGGTATCCATTCTAATTCATTCGTACTATCCATTCTAATTCCTTCGTACGATCCATTCTAATTCCTTCGTACGAATGAGTAAGAATGGATAGTACGGATGAATTAGAATGGATCGTACGAATGAATTAGAATGGATCGTACGAATGAATTAGAATGGATCGTATGCATGAATTAGAATGGATCGTGCGAATGAATTAGAATGGATCGTACGAATCAATTAGAATGGATCGTACGAAGGAATTAGAATGGATCGTATGAATGAATTAGAATGGATCGTGCGAATGAATTAGAATGGATCGTACGAATGAAATAGAATGGATTCGCACGAACGTATCCATTCTAATTCATTCGTACGATCCATTCTTATTCATTCGTACAATCCATTCTAATTCATTCGCACGATCCATTCGCATTTACTCAAACGATCCATTCTAATTCATTCATATGATCCATTCTAATTCATTCGCACGAATGTATCCATTCTAATTCATTCGTACGATCTATTCTAATTCATTTGTACGAATGTATCCACTCTAATTCATTCATACAATCCATTCTAATTCATTTATACGAATGTATCCACTCTAATTCATTTGTACGAATGAATTAGAATGGATCGTATGAGTGTGAATGAATTAGAATGGATCGTGCGAATGAATTAGAATGGATTGTATTAATAAATTAGAATGGATCGTATGAATGGATCGTACGAATGAAATAGAATGGATCGTATGAATGAATTAGAATGGATCGTGCGAATGAATTAGAATGGATCGTACGAATGAATTAGAAAAAATTGTGCGAATGAATTAGTATGGATCGTACAAATGAATTAGAATGGATCGTACGAATGAATTAGAATGGATCGTATGTATGAATTAGAATGGATCGTGCGAATGAATTAGAATGGATCGTACGAATGAATTAGAATGGATCGTACGAAGGAATTAGAATGGATCGTACGAATGAATTAGAAAGGATACATTCGAATTCATTCGTACGATCCATTCTAATTCCTTCGTACGATCCATATTCTAATTCATTCGCACGATCCATTCTAATTCATTCGCACGATCCATTCTAATTCATTCATACTATCCATTCTAATTCATTCACACAATCCATTCTAATTCATTCTAATTTGTATGAATGAATTAGAATGGATCGTGCGAATGAATTAGAATGGATCGTACGAATGAATTAGATTAGATTGTGCGAATGAATTAGAATGGATCGTACGAATGAATTAGAATGGATCGTACGAATGAATTAGAATGGATCGTATGCATGAATTAGAATGGATCGTGCGAATGAATTAGAATGGATCGTACGAATGAATTAGAATGGATCGTACGAATGAATTAGAATGGATCGTACGAATGAATTAGAAAGGATACATTCGAATTCATTCGTATGATCCATTCTAATTCCTTCGTACGATCCATATACTAATTCATTCGCACGATCCATTCTAATTCATTCGCACGATCCATTCTAATTCATTCGTACGATCCATTCTTACTCATCGTATGCATGAATTAGAATGGATCGTGTGAATGAATTAGAATGGATCGTACGAATGAATTAGAATGGATCGAACGAATGAATTAGAATGGATACATTCGTGCAAAAGAATTAGAATGGATTGTATGAATGAATTAGAATGGATCGTGCGAATGAATTAGAATGGATCATAAGAATGAATTAGAATGGATACATTCGTGCGAGAGAATTAGAATAGATCGTATGAATGAATTAGAATGGATCGTATGAATGAAATAGAATGGATCGTACGAATGAATTAGAATGGATCGTACGAAGGAATTAGAATAGATCGTACGAATGAATTCGAATGTATCCTTTCTAATTCATTCGTACGATCCATTCTAATTCCTTCGTACGATCCATTCTAATTCATTCGTACGATCCATTCTAATTCATTCGCACGATCCATTCTAATTCATTCGTACGATCCATTCTATTTCATTCATACGATCCATTCTAATTCATTCATACGATCTATTCTAATTCTTTCGCACGAATGTATCCATTCTAATTCATTCGTACGATCCATTCTAATTAGAATAGATCGTATGAATGAATTAGAATGGATCGTGCGAATGAATTAGAATGGATCATACGAATGAATTAGAATGGATTCATTCGTGCGAATGAATTAGAATGGATCGTACGAATGAGTAAGAAAGGATCGTACGAATGAATTAGAATGGATTGAATTAGAATGAATCGTACGAATGAATTAGAATGGATCGTACGAATGAATTAGAATGGATCATACGAATGAATTAGAATGGATTGAATTAGAATGAATCGTACGAATGAATTAGAATGAATCATACCGTATGAATGAATTAGAATGGATCATACGAAGGAATTAGAATGGATCGTACGAATGAATTAGAATGGATCGTACGAATGAATTAGAATGGATCGTACGAATGAAATAGAACAGATCGTACGAATGAATTAGAATGGATCGTACGAATGAATTAGAATAGATACATTCGTGCGAATGAATTAGAATGGATAGTACGAATGAATTAGAATGGATACCTTCGTGCAATTGAATTAGAATGGATCATACGAATGAGTAAGAATGGATCGTACGAATGAAATAGAATGGATCGTATGTATAAATTAGAATGGATCGTGCGAATGAATTAGAATGGATCGTACGAATGAATTAGAATAGATTGTGCGAATGAATTAGAATGGATCGTACGAATGAATTAGAATAGATTGTGCGAATGAATTAGAATGGATCGTACGAATGAATTAGAATGGATCGTACGAATGAATTAGAATGGATCGTATGAATGAATTAGAATGGATCGTGCGAATGAATTAGAATGGATCGTGCGAATGAATTAGAATGGATCGTACGAATGAAATAGAATGGATTCGCACGAATGTATCCATTCTAATTCATTCGTACGATCCATTCTAATTCATTCGCACGATCCATTCTAATTCATTTGCACGAATGTACCCATTCTAATTCATTCGTACGATCCATTCAAATTCATTCGTACGTTCCATTCTAATTCAATCGTAAGATCCATTCTAATTCATTCATACGATCTATTCTAATTCATTCATACAATCCATTCTAATTCCTTCGTACGATCCATTCTAATTCATTCGTACGATCCATTCTAATTCATCCGTACTATCCATTCTTACTCATTCGTACGAAGGAATTAGAATGGATCGTACGAAGGAATTAGAATGGATAGTACGAATGAATTAGAATGGATACCTTCGTGCAAATGAATTAGAATGGATCGTACGAATGAGTAAGAATGGATCGTACGAATGAAATAGAATGGATCGTATGAATGAATTAGAATGGATCGTGCGAATGAATTAGAATGGATCGTACGAATGAATTAGAATAGATTGTGCGAATGAATTAGAATGGATCGTACGAATGAATTAGAATGGATCGTACGAATGAATTAGAATGGATCGTATGAATGAATTAGAATGGATCGTGCGAATGAATTAGAATGGATCGTACGAATGAAATAGAATGGATTCGCACGAATGTATCCATTCTAATTCATTCGTACGATCCATTCTAATTCATTCGTACAATCCATTCTAATTCATTCGCACGATCCATTCGCATTCACTCAAACGATCCATTCTAATTCATTCATATGATCCATTCTAATTCATTCGCACGAATGTATCCATTCTAATTCATTCGTACGATCCATTCTAATTCATTTGTACGAATGTATCCACTCTAATTCATTCATACGATCCATTCTAATTCATTCGCACGAATGTATCCATTCCAATTCATTCGTACGATCCATTCTAATTCATTCGCACAATCTATTCTAATTCATTCGTATGATCAATTCTAATTCATTAGCATGATCCATTCTAATTCATTCGTACGATCTATTCTATTTCATTCGTACAATCCATTCTTACTCAATCGTATGATCCATTCTAATCCATTCGCACAATCTATTCTAATTCATTCGTACGATCCATTCTATTTCATTCGTACGATCCATTCTAATTAGAATGGATAGTACGAATGAATTAGAATAGATACCTTCGTGCAAATGAATTAGAATGGATCGTACGAATGAGTAAGAATGGATCGTACGAATGAAATAGAATGGATCGTATGAATGAATTAGAATGGATCGTACAAACGAATTAGAATGGATCGTATGAATAAAATAGAATAGATCGTACGAATGAATTAGAATGGATCGTATGAATGAATTAGAATGGATCGTATGAATGCATTAGAGTGGATACATTCGTACAAATGAATTAGAATGGATCGTACGAATGAAATAGAATGGATCGAACGAATGAATTAGAGTGGATACATTCGTACAAATGAATTAGCATGGATCGTACGAATGAATTAGAATGGATACATTCGTGCAAATGAATTAGAATGGATCGTACGAGTGAAATAGAATGGATCGTACGAATGAATTAGAATGGATACATTCATGCGAATGAATTAGAATGGATCGTATGAATGAATTAGAATGGATCGTATGAGTGAATTAGAATGGATACGAAGGAATTAGAATGGATCGTACGAAGGAATTAGAATGGAAAATGGATCGTGCGAATGAATTAGAATGGACCGTGCGATAAGAATGGATCGTACGAATGAAATAGAATAGATCGTACGGATAAATGAATTTGGATCGTGCTAATGATTTTGAATGGATCGTACGAATGATTTAGAATGGATCGTACTAATGAATTAGAATAGATTGTGCGAATGAATTAGAATGGATCGTACGAATGAATTAGAAAGGATATATTCATGCGAATGAATTAGAATAGATCGTATGAATGAATTAGATTGGATCGTATTAATGAATTAGAATGGATCGTGCGAATGAATTAGAATGGATCGTACGAATGAATTAGAATGGATAGATTCGTGCGAATGAATTTGAATGGATCGTACAAAGGAATTAGAATGGATCGTACGAAGGAATTAGACTAGATCATACGAAGAAATTAGAATCAATCGTACGAATGAATTAGAATGGATCGTGCGATAAGAATGGATCGTACGAATGAAATAGAATAGATCGTACGGATAAATGAATTTGGATCGTGCTAATGAATTAGAATGGATCGTACGAATGAATTAGAATTAGAATGGATCGTACGAAGGAATTAGAATGGATCGTATGAATGAATTAGAGTGGATACATTCGTGCGAATGAATTCGAATAGATCGTGCGAATGAATTAGAATGAATTGTACGAATGAATTAGAATAGATCGTACGAATGAATTAGAATGGATCATGCTAATAAATTAGAATTGATCGTACGAATGAATTAGAATAGATTGTGCGAATGAATTAGAATGGATCGTACGAATGAATTAGAATGGATCGTATGAATGAATTAGAATGGATCGTACGAAGGAATTAGAATGGATCGTACGAAGGAATTAGAATGGATAGTACGAATGAATTAGAATGGATACCTTCGTGCAAATGAATTCGAATAGATCGTGCGAATGAATTAGAATGGATTGTACGAATGAATTAGAATAGATCGTACGAATGAATTAGAATGGATCATGCTAATGAATTAGAATTGATCGTACGAATGAATTAGAATAGATTGTGCGAATGAATTAGAATGGATCGTACGAATGAATTAGAATGGATCGTATGCATGAAATAGAATGGATCGTATGAATGAATTAGAATGGATCGTACGAAGGAATTAGTATGAATCGTACGAAGGAGTTATAATGGATAGTACGAATGAATTAGAATGGATACCTTCGTGCAAATGATTTAGAATGGATCGTACGAATGAGTAAGAATGGATCGTACGAATGAAATAGAATGGATCGTATGAATGAATTAGAATGGATTAGAATGGATCGTATTCATGAATTAGAATCGATCGTACGAATGAATTAGAATAGATTGTGCGAATGAATTAGAATGGATCGTACGAATGAATTGGAATGGATACATTCGTGCGAATTCATTAGAATGGATCGTATGAATGAGTAAGAATGGATCGTGCGAATGAATTAGAATGGATCGTACGAATGAATTAGAATGGATCGTATGAATGAATTAGAAATGATCGTGCGAATGAGTTAGAATGGATCGTGCGAATGAATTAGAATGGATCGTACGAATGAATTAGAATGGATCGTATGAATGAATTAGATTGGATCGTATTAATGAATTAGAATGGATCGTACGAATGAATTAGAATAGATCGTACGAATGAATTAGAATGGATACGAATGGATCGTACGAATGAATTAGAATGGATCGTTCGAATGAATTAGAATAGATTGTGCGAATGAATTTGAATGGATCGTACGAATGAATTAGAAAGGTTACATTCGTGCGAATGAATTAGAATGGATCGTATGAGTGTGAATGAATTAGAATGGATCGTGCGAATAAATTAGAATGGATCGTATTAATGAATTAGAATGGATCGTGCAAATGAATTAGAATGGATCGTACGAATGAGTAAGAATGGATCGTGCGAATGAATTAGAATGGATCATATGAATGAATTAGAATGGATCGTATGAATGAATTAGAATGGATCGTGCGAATAAATTAGAATGGATCGTATGAATGAATTAGAATAGATTGTGCGAATGAATTAGAATGGATCGTACGAATGAATTAGAATGGATCGTATGAATGAATTAGAATCGATCGTACGAATGAATTAGAATGGATCATGCGAATGAATTAGAATGGATCGTGCGAATGAATTAGAATGGATCGTACGAATGAAATAGAATGGATTGTACGAATGAGATAGAATGGATCGTGCGAATAAATTAGAATGGATCATACGAATGAATTAGAATGGATACATTCGTGCGAATAAATTAGAATGGATCGTGCGAATGAATTAGAATTGATCGTACGAATGAATTAGAATGGATACATTCGTGCGAATCCATTCTATTTCATTCGTACGATCCATTCTAATTCATTCGCACGATCCATTCTAATTCATTCATACGATCCATTCTAATTCATTCGTACGATCCATTCTAATTCATTCGTACGATCCATTCTAATTCATTCGCACAATCTATTCTAATTCATTCGTACGATCCATTCTAATTCATTCGCACGATCCATCCTAATTCATTTATACGATCCATTCTATTTCATTCGTACGATCCATTCTAATTCATTCGCATGAATGTATCCATTCTATTTCATTCGTACAATCCATTCTTACTCAATTGTATGATCCATTCTAATCCATTCGCACAATCTATTCTATATCATTCGTACGATCCATTCTATTTCATTCGTACGATCCATTCTAATTCATACGATCCATTCTATTTCATTCATACGATCCATTTTAATTCATTCGCACGATCCATTCTAATTCATTCATACGATCCATTCTAATTCATTCGTACGATCCATTCTAATTTCTTCGTATGATCTATTCTAATTCCTTCGTACGATCCATTCTAATTCCTTCGTACGATCCATTCAAATTCATTCGCACGAATCTATCCATTCTAATTCATTCGCACGATCCATTCTAATTCATTCATACGATCCATTCTAATTCATTCGTACGATCCATTCTATTTCATTCGTACGATCCATTCTAATTCATTCGCACAATCTATTCTAATTCATTCGTACGATCCATTCTAATTCATTCGCACGATCCATTCTAATTCATTCATACGATCCATTCTATTCCATTCTAATTCCTTCGTACGATCCATATTCTTATTCATTCGCATGATCCATTCGTACGAATGGATTGTACGAATGAAATAGAATAGATCGTACGAATGAATTAGAATGGATCATGCTAATGGATTAGAATTGATCGTACGAATGAATTAGAATAGATTGTGCGAATGAATTAGAATGGATCGTACGAATGAATTGGAATGGATACATTCGTGCGAATGAATTAGAATGGATCGTATGAATGAATTAGAGTGGATATATTCGTACAAATGAATTAGAATGGATCGTACGAATGAATTAGAATGGATACATTCGTGCGAATGAATTAGAATGGATCATATGAATGAATTAGAATGGATCGTTTGAGTGAATGCGAATGGATCGTGCGAATGAATTAGAATGGATTGTACGAATGAATTAGAATGGATCGTACGAATGAATTAGAATGGATCGTATGAATGAATTAGAATGGATCGTGCGAATGAATTAGAATGAATCGTACGAATGAAATAGAATGGATCGTATGAATGAATTAGAGTGGATACATTTGTACAAATGAATTAGAATGGATTGAATTAGAATGAATCATACGAATGAATTAGAATGGATCGTGCGAATGAATTAGAATGGATCGTACGAATGAATTAGAATGGATCGTACGAAGGAATTAGAATGGATCGTACGAATGAATTAGAAAGGATACATTCGAATTCATTCGTACGATCCATTCTAATTCCTTCGTACGATCCATATTCTAATTCATTCACACGATCCATTCTAATTCATTCGCACGATCCATTCTAATTCATTCATACGATCCATTCTAATTCATTCACACAATCCATTCTAATTCATTCTAATTTATTCGTATGTGAGTGGATCGTGTTTTTTCGTGCTAATGAATTAGAATGGATCGTACGAATGAATTAGAATGGATACATTCGTGCGAAAGAATTAGAATGGATCGTATGAATGAATTAGATTGGATCGTATAAATGAATTATAATGGATCGTACGAATGAATTAGAATGGATCGTGCTAATGAATTAGAATGGATCGTGCGAATGAATTAGAATGGATCGTGCGAATGTATTAGAATGGATCGTACGAATGAATTAGAATGGATCGTACGAATGAATTAGAATGGATCATTCGAATGAATTAGAATAGATTGTGCGAATGAATTAGAATGGATCGTACGAATGAATTAGAAAGGATACATTCGTGCGAATGAATTAGAATGGATCGTATGAGTGTGAATGAATTAGAATGGATCGTGCGAATGAATTAGAATGGATCGTATTAATGAATTAGAATGGATCGTGCGAATGAATTAGAATGGATCATACGAATGAGTAAGAATGGATCGTGCGAATGAATTAGAATGGATCATATGAATGAATTAGAATGGATCATATGAATGAATTAGAATGGATCTTGCGAATAAATTAGAATGGATCGTATGAATGAATTAGAATAGATTATGCGAATGAATTAGAATGGATCGTACGAATGAATTAGAATGGATACATTCGTGCGAATGAATTAGAATGGATCGTATGAATGGATTAGAATCGATCGTACGAATGAATTAGAATGGATCGTGCGAATGAATTAGAATGGATCGTGCGAATGAATTAGAATGGATAGTACGAATGAAATAGAATGGATTGTACGAATGAAATAGAATGGATCGTACGAATGAATTAGAATGGATACATTCATGCGAATGAATTAGAATGGATCATACGAATGAATTAGAAAGGATTCATTCGTGCGAATGAATTAGAATGGATCGTACGAATGAGTAAGAATGGATCGTACGAATGAATTAGAATGGATTGAATTAGAATGAATCGTACGAATGAATTAGAATGGATCGTACGAATGAATTAGAATGGATCGTACGAATGAATTAGAATGGATTGAATTAGAATGAATCGTACGAATGAATTAGAATGAATCATACCGTACGAATGAATTAGAATGGATCATACGAAGGAATTAGAATGGATCGTACGAATGAATTAGAATGGATCGTACGAAGGAATTAGAATGGATCGTACGAAGGAATTAGAATGGATAGTACGAATGAATTAGAATGGATACCTTCGTGCAAATGAATTAGAATGGATCGTACGAATGAGTAAGAATGGATCGTACGAATGAAATAGAATGGATCGTATGAATGAATTAGAATGGATCGTGCGAATGAATTAGAATGGATCGTACGAATGAATTAGAATAGATTGTGCGAATGAATTAGAATGGATCGTACGAATGAAATAGAATGGATCGTACGGATGAATTAGAATGGATCGTGCGAATGAATTAGAATGGATCGTACGAATGAGTAAGAATGGATCGTATGAATGAATTAGAATGGATCGTGCGAATGAATTAAAATGGATCGTATGAATGAAATAGAATGGATCGTATGAATTAGAATGGATCGTACGAATGAAATAGAATGGATCGTACGAATGAATTAGAATAGATTGTGCGAATGGATTAGAATGGATCATACGATTGAGTAAGAATGGATTGTACGAATGAAATAGAATAGATCGTACGAATGAATTAGAATGGATCGTATGAATGAATTAGAATGGATCGTGCGAATGAATTAGAATGGATCGTACGAATGAATTAGAATGGATCGTATGAATAAATTAGAATGGATCGTAGTAATGAATTAGAATGGATCCTACGAATGAATTAGAATAGATTGTACGAATGAATTAGAATGGATCTGGATCGTGTATCCATTCTAATTCATTCATACGACCCATTCTAATTCATTCGCACGATCCATTCTAATTCATTCGTACGATCTAATCTATTTCATTCGTACAATCCATTCTAATTCATTCATACGATCCAATCTAATTCATTCATACGATCCATTCTAATTCATTCGTACGATCTATTCTATTTCATTCATACGATCCATTCTAATTCGCTTGTACGATCCTTTCTAATTCCTTCGTACGATCCATTCTATTTCATTCGTATGACCCATTCTAATTCAAAAGTACGATCCATTCTAATTCATTCAAACGATACATTCTAATTCATTCGTACGATCCATTCTAATTCATTCGCACGATCCATTCTAATTCATTCATACGATCCAATCTAATTCATTCATACGATCCATTCTAATTCATTCGCACGAATGTATCCATTCTAATTCATTCGCACGATCCATTCTAATTCATTCATACAATCCATTCTAATTCTTTTGCACGAATATATCCATTCTAATTCATTCGTACGATCCATTCTAATTCATTCGTATGATCTATTCTAATTCATTCGCATGATCCATTATAATTCATTCATACGATCCAATCTAATTCATTCGTACGATCCATTCTAATTCATTCGCACGAATGTATCAACTCTAATTCATTCGTACGATCCATTCTAATTCATTCATACAGGTACGAATGAATTAGAATGGATCGTATGAATGAATTAGAATGAATTGTATGAATGAATTAGAATGGATCGTGCGAATGAATTAGAATGGATCGTACGAATGAATTAGAATGGATACATTCGTACTAAAGAATTAGAATAGATCGTATGAATGAATTAGAATGGATCGTATGAGTGAAATAGAATGGATCGTACGAATGAATTAGAATGGATCGTGCGAATAAATTAGAATGGATCGTACGAATGAATTAGAATGGATCGTACGAAGGAATAAAAATGGATCGTACGAATGAATTAGAAAAGATACATTCGAATTCATTCGTACGATCCATTCTAATTCCTTCGTACGATCCATATTCTAATTCATTCGCACGATCCATTCTAATTCATTCGCACGATCCATTCTTACTCATTCGTACGATCCATTCTAATTCATTTGCACGAAGGTATCCATTCTAATTCATTCGTACGATCCATTATAATTCATTCGCACGATCCATTCTAATTCATTCATACAATCCATTCTAATTCTTTTGCACGAATGTATCCATTCTAATTCATTCGTTCGATCCATTCTAATTCATTCATACGATCCATTCTAATTCATTCGTACGATCCATTCTAATTCATTCGTACGATCCATTCTAATTCATTCGCATAATCTATTCTAATTCATTCGTACGATCCATTCTAATTCATTCGTACGATCTATTCTATTTCATTCGTACAATCCATTCTTACTCAATCGTATGATCCATTCTAATCCATTCGCACAATCTATTCTAATTCATTCGTATGATCCATTCTATTTCATTCGTACGATCCATTCTAATTCATACGATCCATTCTATTTCATTCATACGATCCATTCTAATTCATTCGTATGATCCATTCTAATTCATTCGCACGATCCATTCTAATTCATTCGCACGATCCATTCTAATTCATGCATACGATCCAATCTAATTCATTCATACGATCCATTCTAATTCATTCGCACGAATGTATCAACTCTAATTCATTCGTACGATCCATTCTAATTCATTCATACATGTACGAATGAATTAGAATGGATACATTCGTGCGAATGAATTAGAATGGATCGTATGAATGAATTAGATTGGATCGTATGCATGAATTAGAATGGATCGTGCGAATGAATTAGAATGGATCGTACGAATGAATTAGAATGGATCGAACGAATGAATTAGAATGGATACATTCGTGCAAAAGAATTAGAATGGATTGTATGAATGAATTAGAATGGATCGTGCGAATGAATTAGAATGGATTGTATGAATGAATTAGAATGGATACATTCGTGCGAAAGAATTAGAATAGATCGTATGAATGAATTAGAATGGATCGTATGAATGAAATAGAATGGATCGTATGAATGAATTTGAATGGATCGTGCGAATGAATTAGAATGGATCGTATAAATGAATTAGAATGGATCGTACGAAGGAATTAGAATGGATCGTACGAATGAATTAGAAAGGATACATTCGAATTCATTCGTACGATCCATTCTAATTCCTTCGTACGATCCATATTCTAATTCATTCGCACGATCCATTCTAATTCATTCGCACGATCCATTCTAATTCATTCATACGATCCATTCTAATTCATTCACACAATCCATTCTAATTCATTCTAATTTATTCGTATGTGAGTGGATCGTGTTTTTTCGTGCTAATGAATTAGAATGGATCGTACGAATGAATTAGAATGGATACATTCGTGCGAAAGAATTAGAATGGATCGTATGAATGAATTAGATTGGATCGTATAAATGAATTAGAATGGATCGTACGAATGAATTAGAATGGATCGTGCTAATGAATTAGAATGGATCGTGCGAATGAATTAGAATGGATCGTGCGAATGAATTAGAATGGATCGTACGAATGAATTAGAATGGATCGTACGAATGAATTAGAATGGATCGTTCGAATGAATTAGAATAGATTGTGCGAATGAATTAGAATGGATCGTACGAATGAATTAGAAAGGATACATTCGTGTGAATGAATTAGAATGGATCGTATGAGTGTGAATGAATTAGAATGGATCGTGCGAATGAATTAGAATGGATCGTATTAATGAATTAGAATGGATCGTGCGAATGAATTAGAATGGATCGTACGAATGAGTAAGAATGGATCGTGCGAATGAATTAGAATGGATCATATGAATGAATTAGAATGGATCGTATGAATGAATTAGAATGGATCATGCGAATAAATTAGAATGGATCGTATGAATGAATTAGAATAGATTGTGCGAATGAATTAGAATGGATCGTACGAATGAATTAGAATGGATACATTCGTGCGAATGAATTAGAATGGATCGTATGAATGAATTAGAATCGATCGTACGAATGAATTAGAATGGATCATGCGAATGAATTAGAATGGATCGTGCGAATGAATTAGAATGGATCGTACGAATGAAATAGAATGAATTGTACGAATGAGATAAAATGGATCGTACGAATGAATTAGAATGGATACATTCATGCCAATGAATTACAATGGATCATACGAATGAATTAGAATTGATTCATTCGTGCGAATGAATTAGAATGGATCGTACGAATGAGTAAGAATGGATCGTACGAATGAATTAGAATGGATCATGCGAATGAATTACAATGGATACATTCGAGCGAATGAATTAGAATGGATCGTACGAATGAAACAGAATGGATCGTACGAATGAATTAGAATGGATTGAATTAGAATGAATCGTACGAATGAATTAGAATGAATCATACCGTACGAATGAATTAGAATGGATCATACGAAGGAATTAGAATGGATCGTACGAATGAATTAGAATGGATCGTACGAATGAATTAGAATGGATCGTACGAAGGAATTAGAATGGATCGTACGAAGGAATTAGAATGGATACCTTCGTGCAAATGAATTAGAATGGATACCTTCGTGCAAATGAATTAGAATGGATCGTACGAATGAGTAAGAATGGATCGTACGAATGAAATAGAATGGATCGTATGAATGAATTAGAATGGATCGTGCGAATAAATTAGAATGGATCGTACGAATAAATTAGAATAGATTGTGCGAATGAATTAGAATGGATCGTACGAATGAAATAGAATGGATCGTACGGATGAATTAGAATGGATCGTGCGAATGAATTAGAATGGATCGTACGAATGAGTAAGAATGGATCGTATGAATGAATTAGAATGGATCGTGCGAATGAATTAAAATGGATCGTATGAATGAAATAGAATGGATCGTATGAATTAGAATGGATCGTACGAATGAAATAGAATGGATCGTACGAATGAATTAGAATAGATTGTGCGAATGGATTAGAATGGATCATACGATTGAGTAAGAATGGATTGTACGAATGAAATAGAATAGATCGTACGAATGAATTAGAATGGATCGTATGAATGAATTAGAATGGATCGTGCGAATGAATTAGAATAGATCGTACGAATGAATTAGAATGGATCGTATGAATGAATTAGAATGGATCGTAGTAATGAATTAGAATGGATCCTACGAATGAATTAGAATAGATTGTGCGAATGAATTAGAATGGATCTGGATCGTGTATACATTCTAATTCATTCGTACGACCCATTCTAATTCATTCGCACGATCCATTCTAATTCATTCGTACGATCTAATCTATTTCATTCGTACAATCCATTCTAATTCATTCATACGATCCAATCTAATTCATTCATACGATCCATTCTAATTCATTCGTACGATCTATTCTATTTCATTCATACGATCCATTCTAATTCGTTTGTACGATCCTTTCTAATTCCTTCGTACGATCCATTCTATTTCATTCGTATGACCCATTCTAATTCATAGGTACGATCCATTCTAATTCATTCAAACGATCCATTCTAATTCATTCGTACGATTCATTCGTACGATCCATTCTAATTCATTCGCACGATCCATTCTAATTCATTCATACGATCCAATCTAATTCATTCATACGATCCATTCTAATTTATTCGCACGAATGTATCCATTCTAATTCATTCGCACGATCCATTCTAATTCATTCATACAATCCATTCTAATTCTTTTGCACGAATGTATCCATTCTAATTCATTCGTACGATCCATTCTAATTCATTCGTATGATCTATTCTAATTCATTCGCATGATCCATTATAATTCATTCATACGATCCAATCTAATTCATTCGTACGATCCATTCTAATTCATTCGCACGAATGTATCAACTCTAATTCATTCGTACGATCCATTCTAATTCATTCATACATGTACGAATGAATTAGAATGGATACATTCGTGCGAATGAATTAGAATGGATCGTATGAATGAATTAGATTGGATCGTATGCATGAATTAGAATGGATCGTGCGAATGAATTAGAATGGATCGTACGAATGAATTAGAATGGATCGAACGAATGAATTAGAATGGATACATTCGTGCAAAAGAATTAGAATGGATTGTATGAATGAATTATAGTGGATCGTGCGAATGAATTAGAATGGATCGTATGAATGAATTAGAATGGATACATTCGTGCGAAAGAATTAGAATAGATCGTATGAATGAATTAGAATGGATTGTATGAATGAAATAGAATGGATCGTACGAATGAATTAGAATGGATCGTGCGAATGAATTAGAATGGATCGTATGAATGAATTAGAATGGATCGTACGAATGAATTAGAAAGGATACATTCGCATTCATTCGTACGATCCATTCTAATTCCTTCGTACGATCCATATTCTAATTCATTCGCACGATCCATTCTAATTCATTCGCACGATCCATTCTAATTCATTCATACGATCCATTCTAATTCATTCACACAATCCATTCTAATTCATTCTAATTTATTCGTATGTGAGTGGATCGTGTTTTTTCGTGCTAATGAATTAGAATGGATCGTACGAATGAATTAGAATGGATACATTCGTGCGAAAGAATTAGAATGGATCGTATGAATGAATTAGATTGGATCGTACGAATGAATTAGAATGGATCGTACGAATGAATTAGAATGGATCGTGCTAATGAATTAGAATGGTTCGTGCGAATGAATTAGAATGGATCGTGCGAATGAATTAGAATGGATCGTATGAATGAATTAGAATGGATCGTACGAATGAATTAGAATGGATCGTATGAATGAATTAGAATGGATCGTGCGAATGAATTAGAATGGATCGTACGAATGAATTAGAATGGATCGTAGGAATGAATTAGAATGGATCGTGCGAATGAATTAGAATGGATCGTGCGAATGAATTAGAATGGATCGTACGAATGAATTAGAATGGATCGTATGAATGAATTAGATTGGATCGTATTAATGAATTAGAATGGATCGTACGAATAAATTAGAATAGATCGTACGAATGAATTAGAATGGATACGAATGGATCGTACGAATGAGTAAGAATGGATCATACGAATGAAATAGAATGGATTGTACGAATGAATTAGAATGGATACATTCGTGCGAATGAATTAGGATGGATCGTATGAATGAATTAGAATAGATTGTGCGAATGAATTAGAATGGATCGTACGAATGAATTAGAATGGATACATTCATGCGAATGAATTAGAATGGATCGTATGAATGAATTAGAATGGATCGTATGAGTGAATTAGAATGGATACGAAGGAATTAGAATGGATCGTATGAAGGAATTAGAATGGAGAATGGATCGTGTGAATGAATTAGAATGGATCGTGCGATAAGAATGGATCGTACGAATGAAATAGAATAGATCGTACGGATAAATGAATTTGGATCGTGCTAATGAATTAGAATGGATCCTACGAATGAATTAGAATGGATCGTACTAATGAATTAGAATAGATTGTGCGAATGAATTAGAATGGATCGTACGAATGAATTAGAAAGGATATATTCGTGCGAATGA
Organism: Chamaelirium japonicum; assembly: GCA_947650365.1. Classification (NCBI taxonomy): domain Eukaryota; kingdom Viridiplantae; phylum Streptophyta; class Magnoliopsida; order Liliales; family Melanthiaceae; genus Chamaelirium; species Chamaelirium japonicum. The sequence continues at coordinate 38,180,109 of OX393560.1, read as the reverse complement.
ATTAGAATAGATCGTATGAATGAATTAGATTGGATCGTATTAATGAATTAGAATGGATCGTGCGAATGAATTAGAATGGATCGTATGAATGAATTAGAATGGATAGATTCGTGCGAATAAATTTGAATGGATTGTACGAAGGAATTAGAATGGATCGTTCGAAGGAATTAGAATAGATCATACGAAGAAATTAGAATGGATCGTACGAATGAATTAGAATGGATCGTATGAATGAATTAGAATGGATCGTGCGAATGAATTAAAATGGATCGTATGAATGAAATAGAATGGATCGTATGAATTAGAATGGATCGTACGAATGAAATAGAATGGATCGTACGAATGAATTAGAATAGATTGTGCGAATGGATTAGAATGGATCATACGATTGAGTAAGAATGGATTGTACGAATGAAATAGAATAGATCGTACGAATGAATTAGAATGGATCATGCTAATGAATTAGAATTGATCGTACGAATGAATTAGAATAGATTGTGCGAATGAATTAGAATGGATCGTACGAATGAATTGGAATGGATACATTCGTGCGAATGAATTAGAATGGATCGTATGAATGAATTAGAGTGGATACATTCGTACAAATGAATTAGAATGGATCGTACGAATGAATTAGAATGGATACATTCGTGCGAATGAATTAGAATGGATCATATGAATGAATTAGAATGGATCGTTTGAGTGAATGCGAATGGATCGTGCGAATGAATTAGAATGGATTGTACGAATGAATTAGAATGGATCGTACGAATGAATTAGAATGTATACATTCGTGCGAATCCATTCTATTTCATTCGTACGATCCATTCTAATTCATTCGCACGATCCATTTTAATTCATTCATACGATCCATTCTAATTCATTCGTAAGATCCATTCTAATTCATTCGTATGATCCATTCTAATTCATTCGAACAATCTATTCTAATTCATTCGTACGATCCATTCTAATTCATTCGCACGATCCATTCTAATTCATTCATACGATCCATTCTATTTCATTCGTACGATCCATTCTTACTCATTCGTACGATCCATTCTAATTCATTTGCACGAAGGTATCCATTCTAATTCATTCGTACTATCCATTCTAATTCCTTCGTACGATCCATTCTAATTCCTTCGTACGATCCATTCTAATTCATTCGTATGATCCATTCTAATTCATTTGTACGATCCATTCTAATTCCTTCGTATGATCCATTCTAATTCATTCGTACGGTATGATTCATTCTAATTCATTCGGACGATTCATTCTAATTCAATCCATTCTAATTCATTCGTACGATCCATTCTGTTTCATTCGTACGATCCATTCTAATTCATTCGTACGATTCATTCTAATTCAATCCATTCTAATTCATTCGTACGATCCATTCTTACTCATTCGTACGATCCATTCTAATTCATTCGCACAAATGAATCCATTCTAATTCATTCGTATGATCCATTCTAATTCATTCGCATGAATGTATCCATTCTAATTAATTCGTACGATCCATTCTATCTCATTCGTACAATCCATTCTATTTCATTCGTAAGATCCATTCTAATTTATTCGCACGATTCATTCTAATTCATTCGCATGATCCATTCTAATTCATTCGTACGATCGATTCTAATTCATTCATACGATCCTTTCTAATTCATTCACACGAATGTATCCATTCTAATTCATTCGTACGAATGAATTAGAATGTGAATGAATTAGAATGGATCGTGCGAATGAATTAGAATGGATCATGTGAATGAATTAGAATGGATCGTATTAATGAATTAGAATGGATCGTATGAATGAAATAGAATAGATCGTACGAATGAATTAGAATGGATCAAATGAATGAATTAGAATGGATCGTACGAAGGAATTAGAATGGATGGTATGAATGAATTAGAATAGATCGTATGAATGAATTAGAATGGATCTTACGAATGAATTAGAATGGATCGTATGAATTAGAATGGATCGTACGAAGGAATTAGAATGGATCGTATGAATGAATTAGATTGGATCGTATTAATGAATTTTAATGGATCGTATGAATGAATTAGATTGGATCGTATGAATGAATTAGAATGGATCGTACGAATGAGTAAGAATGGATCGTACGAATGAATTAGATTGGATTGAATTAGAATGAATCGTACGAATGAATTAGAATGGATCATACGAAGGAATTAGAATGGATCGTACGAATGAATTAGAATGGATCGTACGAATGAATTAGAATGGATCGTATGAAGGAATTAGAATGGATAGTACGAATGAATTAGAATGGATACCTTCGTGCAAATGAATTAGAATGGATCGTACGAATGAGTAAGAATGGATCGTACGAATAAATAGAATGGATCGTATGAATGAATTAGAATGGATCGTGCAAATGAATTAGAATGGATCGTACGAATGAATTAGAATAGATTGTGCGAATGAATTAGAATGGATCGTACGAATGAATTAGAATGGATCGTACGAATGAATTAGAATGGATCATATGAATGAATTAGAATGGATCGTGCGAATGAATTAGAATGGATCGTATGAATGAAATATAATGGATTCGCACGAATGTATCCATTCTAATTCATTCGTACGATCCATTCTAATTCATTCGTACAATCCATTCTAATTCATTCGCACGATCCATTCTTACTCATTCGTACGATCCATTCTAATTCATTCGCACGATCCATTCTAATTCATTCGCACGATCCATTCTAATTCATTCACACTCATACGATCCATTCTAATTCATTCGCACGAATGTATCCTTTCTAATTCATTCGTACGATCCATTCTAATTCATTCGCACAATCTATTCTAATTCATTCGAACGATCCATTCTAATTCATTCGTACGATCCATTCTAATTCATTCGTACGATCCATTCTAATTCATTCGCACGATCCATTCTAATTCATTAGCACGATCCATTCTAATTCATTCGTACGATCCATTCTAATTCATTTATACGATCCAATCTAATTCATTCATACGATCCATTCTAATTCTTTCGCACGAATGTATCCATTCTAATTCATTCGTACGATCCATTCTAATTCATTAGCACGAAAAAACATGATCCACTCACATACGAATAAATTAGAATGAATTAGAATGGATTGTGTGAATGAATTAGAATAGATCGTACGATCCATTCTACTTCATTCATACAATCCATTCTAATTCATTCGTACGATCCATTCTAATTCATTCGTACGATCCATTCTAATTCATTCGCACAATCTATTCTAATTCATTCGAACGATCCATTCAAATTCATTCGTATGATCCATTCTAATTCCTTCGTACGATCCATTCTAATTCATTCGTACGATCCATTCTAATTCATTCGCACGATCCATTCTAATTCATTCGTACGATCCATTCTATTTCATTCATACGATCCATTCTAATTCATTCATACGATCTATTCTAATTCTTTCGCACGAATGTATCCATTCTAATTCATTCGTACGATCCATTCTAATTCATTCGCACGATCCATTCTAATTCATTCATTCAATCCATTCTAATTCTTTTGCACGAATGTATCCATTCTAATTCATTCGTTCGATCCTTTCTAATTCATTCGTACGATCCATTCTAATTCATTCGCACGATCCGTTCTAATTCATGCATACAATCCAATCTAATTCATTCATACGATCCATTCTAATTCATTCGCACGAATGTATCCATTCTAATTCATTCGTACATGTATGAATGAATTAGAATGGATCGTACGAATGAATTAGAGTTGATACAATCGTGCGAATGAATTAGAATGGATCGTACGAATGAATTAGATTGGATCGTATGAATGAATTATAATGGATCATGCGAATGAATTAGAATAGATCATACGAATAAATTAGAATGGATCGTACGAATGAATTAGAATGGATACATTCATGCAAAAGAATTAGAATGGATTGTATGAATGAATTAGAATGGATCGTATGAATGAATTAGAATGGATCGTGCGAATGAATTAGAATGGATCGTGCGAATGAATTAGAATGGATCGTATGAATGAATTAGATTGGATCGTATTAATGAATTAGAATGGATCGTACGAATGAATTAGAATGGATACGAATGGATCGTACGAATGAGTAAGAATGGATCGTACGAATGAAATAGAATGGATTGTACGAATGAATTAGAATGGATACATTCGTGCGAATGAATTAGGATGGATCGTATGAATGAATTAGAATAGATTGTGCGAATGAATTAGAATGGATCGTACGAATGAATTAGAATGGATACATTCATGCGAATGAATTAGAATGGATCGTATGAATGAATTAGAATGGATCGTATGAGTGAATTAGAATGGATACGAAGGAATTAGAATGGATCGTACGAAGGAATTAGAATGGAGAATGGATAGTGCGAATGAATTAGAATGGATCGTGCGATAAGAATGGATCGTACGAATGAAATAGAATAGATCGTACGGATAAATGAATTTGGATCGTGCTAATGAATTAGAATGGATCGTACGAATGAATTAGAATGAATCGTACTAATGAATTAGAATAGATTGTGCGAATGAATTAGAATGGCTCGTACGAATGAATTAGAAAGGATATATTCGTGCGAATGAATTAGAATAGTTCGTATGAATGAATTAGATTGGATCGTATTAATGAATTAGAATGGATCGTGCGAATGAATTAGAATGGATCGTACGAATGAATTAGAATGGATAGATTCGTGCGAATGAATTTGAATGGATCGTACGAAGGAATTATAATGGATCGTACGAAGGAATTAGAATAGATCATACGAAGAAATTAGAATGGATCGTACGAATGAATTAGAATAGATCGTATGAATGAATTAGAATGGATCGTGCGAATGAATTAAAATGGATCGTATGAATAAAATAGAATGGATCGTATGAATTAGAATGGATCGTACGAATGAAATAGAATGGATCGTACGAATGAATTAGAATAGATTGTGCGAATGGATTAGAATGGATCATACGATTGAGTAAGAATGGATTATACGAATGAAATAGAATAGATCGTACGAATGAATTAGAATGGATCATGCTAATGAATTAGAATTAATCGTACGAATAAATTAGAATAGATTGTGCGAATGAATTAGAATGGATCGTACGAATGAATTGGAATGGATACATTCGTGCGAATGAATTAGAATGGATCGTATGAATGAATTAGAGTGGATACATTCGTACAAATGAATTAGAATGGATCGTACGAATGAATTAGAATGGATACATTCGTGCGAATGAATTAGAATGGATCATATGAATGAATTAGAATGGATCGTTTGAGTGAATGCGAATGGATCGTGCGAATGAATTAGAATGGATTGTACGAATGAATTAGAATGGATCGTACGAATGAATTAGAATAGATTGTGCGAATGGATTACATGGATCATACGATTGAGTAAGAATGGATTGTACGAATGAAATAGAATAGATCGTATGAATGAATTAGAATGGATCATGCTAATGAATTAGAATTGATCGTACTAATGAATTACAATAGATTGTGCGAATGAATTAGAATGGATCGTATGAATGAATTGGAATGGATATATTCATGCGAATGAATTAGAATGGATCGTATGAATGAATTAGAGTGGATACATTCGTACAAATGAATTAGAATGGATCGTACGAATGAATTAGAATGGATACATTCGTGCGAATGAATTAGAATGGATCGTATGAATGAATTAGAATGGATTGTACGAATGAAATAGAATAGATCGTACGAATGAATTAGAATGGATCATGCTAATGAATTAGAATTGATCGTACGAATGAAATAGAATGGATCGTACGAAGGAATTAGAAAGGATCGTACAAACGAATTAGAATGGATCGTATGAATGAAATAGAATAGATCGTACGAATGAATTAGAATGGATCGTATGAATGAATTAGATTGGATCGTATGAATGAATTAGAATGAATTGTACGAATGAAATAGAATAGATCGTACGAATGAATTAGAATGGATCGTGCGAATGAATTAGAATGGGTCGTACGAATGAATTAGAATGGATACACGATCCAGATCCATTCTAATTCATTCGCACAATCTATTCTAATTCATATGTAGGATCCATTCTAATTCATTACTACGATCCATTCTAATTCATTCATACGATCCATTCTAATTTATTCGTACGATCCATTCTAATTCATTCGCACGATCCATTCTAATTCATTCATATGATCCATTCTAATTCATTCGTATGAATCCATTCTAATTCATTCATACGATCCATTCTAATTCTACGATCCATTCTTACTCATTCGTATTATCCATTTTAATTCATTCACACAAATGAATTAGAATAGATTGTGCGAATGAATTTGAATGGATCGTACGAATGAATTGGAATGGATACATTCGTGCGAATGCATTAGAATGGATCGTATGAATGAATTAGAGTGGATACATTCGTACAAATGAATTAGAATGGATCGTACGAATGAATTAGAATGGATACATTCGTGCGAATGAATTAGAATGGATCATATGAATGAATTAGAATGGATCGTTTGAGTGAATGCGAATGGATCGTGCGAATGAATTAGAATAGATTGTACGAATGAATTAGAATGGATCGTACGAATGAATTAGAATGGATACATTCGTGCGAATCCATTCTATTTCATTCGTACGATCCAGTCTAATTCATTCGCATGATCCATTCTAATTCATTCATACGATCCATTCTAATTCATTCGTACGATCCATTCTAATTCATTCGTACAATCCATTATAATTCATTCACACAATCTATTCTAATTCATTCGTACGATCCATTCTAATTCATTTGCACGATCCATTCTAATTCATTCATACGATCCATTCTATTTTATTCGTACGATCCATTCTTACTCATTCGTACGATCCATTCTAATTCATTTGCACGAAGGTATCCATTCTAATTCATTCGTACTATCCATTCTAATTCCTTCGTACGATCCATTCTAATTCCTTCGTACGATACATTCTAATTCATTCGTACGATCCATTCTAATTTCTTCGTATGATCCATTCTAATTCATTCGTACGGTATGATTCATTCTAATTCATTCGTACGATTCATTCTAATTCATTCGTACGATCCATTCTAATTCATTCGTACGATCCATTCTAATTCATTCGTACGATTCATTCTAATTCAATCCATTCTAATTCATTCGTACGATCCATTCTTACTCATTCGTACGATCCATTCTAATTCATTCACACGAATGAATCCATTCTAATTCATTCGTATGATCCATTCTAATTCATTCGCATGAATGTATCCATTCTAATTCATTCGTACGATCCATTCTATCTCATTCGTACAATCCATTCTATTTCATTCGTACGATCCATTCTAATTCATTCGCACGATCCATTCTAATTCATTCGCATGATCCATTCTAATTCATTCGTACGATCGATTCTAATTCATTCATACGATCCATTCTAATTCATTCGCACGAATATATCCATTCTAATCCAGTCGTACGATCCATTCTAATTCATTCGCACAATCTATTCTAATTCATTCATACGATCCATTCTAATTTATTCGCACGATCCATTCTAATTCATTCATACGATCCATTCTAATTCATTCATATGATCCATTCTAATTCATTCGCACGATCCATTCTTACTCATTCGTACGATCCATTCTAATTCATTCGCACGATCCATTTTAATTCATTAATACGATCCATTCTAATTCATTCGTACGATCCATTCTAATTCATTCGTACGATCCATTCTAATTCATTCGCACAATCTATTCTAATTCATTCGTACGATCCATTCTAATTCATTCGCACGATCCATTCTAATTCATTCATACGATCCATTCTATTTCATTCGTACGATCCATTCTTACTCATTCGTACGATCCATTCTAATTCATTTGCACGAAGGTATCCATTCTAATTCATTCGTACTATCCATTCTAATTCCTTCGTACGATCCATTCTAATTCCTTTGTACGATCAATTCTAATTCATTCGTACGATCCATTCAAATTCATTCGTACGATCCATTCTAATTCCTTCGTATGATCCATTCTAATTCATTCGTACGGTATGATTCATTCTAATTCATTCGTACGATTCATTCTAATTCAATCCATTCGAATTCATTCGTACGATCCATTCTAATTCATTCATACGATCCATTCTAATTCATTCGTTTGATTCATTCTAATTCAATCCATTCTAATTCATTCGTACGATCCATTCTTACTCATTCGTACGATCCATTCTACTTCATTCGCACGAATGAATCCATTCTAATTCATTCGTATGATCCATTCTAATTCATTCGTATGAATGTATCCATTCTAATTCATTCATACGATCCATTCTTTCTCATTCGTACAATCCATTCTATTTCATTCGTACGATCCATTCTAATTCATTCGCATGATCCATTCTAATTCATTCGCATGATCCATTCTAATTCATTCGTACGATCGATTCTAATTCATTCATACGATCCATTCTAATTCATTCGCACGAATGTATCTATTCTAATTCATTCGTACGATCAATTCTAATTCATTCGCACAATCTATTCTAATTCATTCATACGATCCATTCTAATTTATTCGCACGATCCATTCTAATTCATTCGTACGATCCATTCTAATTCATTAATACGATCCTTTATAATTCATTCGCACGATCCATTCTAATTCATTCACACTCATACGATCCATTCTAATTCATTCGTACGATCCATTCTAATTCATTCGCACGATCCATTCTAATTCATTAATACGATCGATTCTAATTCATTCGCACGATCCATTCTAATTCATTCACACTCATACGATCCATTCTAATTCATTCGCACGAATGTATCCTTTCTAATTCATTCGTACGATCCATTCTAATTCATTCGAACGATCCATTCTAATTCATTCGTACGATCCATTCTAATTCATTCGTACGATCCATTCTAATTCATTCGCACGATCCATTCTAATTCATTCGCACGATCCATTCTAATTCATTAGCACGATCTATTCTAATTCATTCGTACGATCCATTCTAATTCATTTATACAATCCAATCTAATTCATTCATACGATCCATTCTAATTCTTTCGCAAGAATGTATCCATTCTAATTCATTCGTACGATCCATTCTAATTCATTAGCACGAAAAAACACGATCCACTCACATACGAATAAATTAGAATGAATTAGAATGGATTGTGTGAATGAATATGAATGGATCGTATTAATGAATTAGAATGGATCGTGCGAATGAATTAGAATGGATCGTGCGAATGAATTAGAATATGGATCGTACGAAGGAATTAGAATGGATCGTACGAATGAATTCGAATGTATCCTTTCTAATTCATTCGTACGATCCATTCTAATTCCTTCATACGATCCATTCTAATTCATTCGTACGATCCATTCTAATTCATTCGCACGATCCATTCTAATTCATTCGTACGATCCATTCTATTTCATTCATACGATCCATTCTAATTCATTCATACGATCTATTCTAATTCTTTCGCACGAATGTATCTATTCTAATTCATTCGTACGATCCATTCTAATTCATTCGCACGATCCATTCTAATTCATTCATACAATCCATTCTAATTCTTTTGCACGAATGTATCCATTCTAATTCATTCCTTCGATCCATTCTAATTCATTCGTACGATCCATTCTAATTCATTCGCACGATCCATTCTAATTCATGCATACGATCCAATCTAATTCATTCATACGATCCATTCTAATTCATTCGGACGAATGTATCCATTCTAATTCATTCGTACATGTATGAATGAATTAGAATGGATCGTACGAATGAATTAGAGTTGATACATTCGTGCGAATGAATTAGAATGGATCGTACGAATGAATTAGATTGGATCGTATGAATGAATTATAATGGATCATGCGAATGAATTAGAATAGATCATACGAATGAATTAGAATGGATCGTACGAATGAATTAGAATGGATACATTCGTGCAAAAGAATTAGAATGGATTGTATGAATGAATTAGAATGGATCGTGCGAATGAATTAGAATGGATACATTCGTGCGAATGAATTAGAATGGATCGTATGAATGAATTAGATTGGATCGTATGAATGAATTAGAATGGATCGTGCGAATGAATTAGAATGGATCGTACGAATGAATTAGAATGGATCGTACGAATGAATTAGAATGGATCGTATGAATTAGAATGGATCGTACGAAGGAATTAGAATGGATCGTATGAATGAATTAGATTGGATCGTATTAATGAATTTGAATGGATCGTATGAATGAATTAGATTGCATCATATGAATGAATTAGAATGGATCTTGCGAATGAATTAGAATGGATCGTACGAATGAAATAGAATGAATTGTATGAATGAATTAGAATAGATCGTGCGAATGAATTAGAATGGATCGTACGAATGAATTAGAATGGATCATATGAATGAATTAGAATGGATCGTACGTATGAATTAGAATGGATCGTGCGAATGAATTAGAATGGATCGTATGAATGAATTAGAGTAGATACATTCGTACGAAGGAATTAGAATGGATCGTAAGAATGAATTAAAATGGATTATATGAATGAATTAGAATGGATCGTATGAATGAATTCAAATGGATACATTCGTGCGAATGAATTAGAATGGATCGTACGAATAAATTAGAATGGATCGTACGAATGAATTAGAATAGATTGTACGAATGAATTAGAATGGATCGTACATCTAATTCATTCGTACAATCCATTCTAATTCATTCATACAATCCATTCTACTTGTTTTGCACGAATGTATCCATTCTAATTCATTCGTACGATCCATTCTAATTCCTTCGTACGATCCATTCTAATTCCTTCGTACGATCCATTCTAATTCTTTCCCATGAATGTATCCATTCTAATTGATACGTACGATCCATTCTATTTCATTCGTATGATCCATTCTTACTCATTCGTACGATCCAATCTAATTCATTTATACGATCCATTCTACGATCCATTCTAATTCATTCGTACGTTCCATTCTAACTCATTAGCACGATCAATGCTAATTCATTCGTACGATCCATTCTAATTCATTCGTACAATCCATTCTATTTCATTCGTACGATCCATTCTTACTCATTCGTATGATCCATTCTAATTCATTCGCACGAATGTATCCATTCTAATTCATTCATACAATCCATTCTTACTCATTCGTAATGAATTAGAATGGATACATTCGTGCAAAAGAATTAGAATGGATTGTATGAATGAATTAGAATGGATCGTGCAAATGAATTAGAATGGATCGTGCGAATGAATTAGAATGGATCGTACGAATGAATTAGAATAGATTGTGCGAATGAATTAGAATGGATCGTACGAATGAATTAGAATGGATACATTCGTGCGAATGAATTAGAATTAGAATGAATTGGAATGGATCGTACGAATGAATTAGAGTGAATAGTACAAATGAATTAGAATGGATACATTCATGCCAATGAATTAGAATGGATCTTACGAATAAGTAAGAATGGATCGTACGAATGAAATAGAATGGATCATATGAATCGTCTGAATGAGTAAGAATGGATCGTACGAATGAATTAGAATGGATTGAATTAGAATGAATCGTACGAATGAATTAGAATGGATCGTACGAATGAATTAGAATGAATTAGAATGGATCGTGCGAATGAATTAGAATGGATCGTACGAATGAATTAGAATAGATCGTGCGAATGAATTAGAATGGATCGTATGAATGAATTAGAATGGATCGTACGAATGAATTAGAATGGATCGTACGAATGAATTAGAATGGATCGTGCGAATGAATTAGAATGGATCGTACGAATGAAATAGAATGGATTCGCACGAATGTATCCATTCTAATTCATTCGTACGATCCATTCTAATTCATTCGTACAATCCATTCTAATTTATTCGTACGATCCATTCTAATTCATTCGCACAATCTATTCTAATTCATTCGTACGATCCATTCTAATTCATTCATATGATCCATTCTAATTCATTCATACGATCCATTCTAATTCATTCATATGATCCATTCTAATTCATTCGCACGAATGTATCCATTCTAATTCATTCATATGATCCATTCTAATTCATTCACACGATCCATTCTAATTCATTCATACAATCCATTCTATTTCTTTTGCACGAATGTATCCATTCTAATTCATTCGTACGATCCATTCTATTTCATTCGTACGATCCATTCTAATTCATTCATACAATCCATTCTAATTCATTCGCACGATCTATTCGAATTCATTCGCACGAATGTATCCACTCTAATTCATTCATACGATCCATTCTAATTCCTTCGTACGATCCATTCTATTTCATTCGTATGATCCATTCTATTTCATTCATATAATCCATTCTAATTCATTCGCACGATCCATTCTAATTCATTCATACGATCCATTCTAATTCATTCGTATGATCCATTCTAATTCATTCGTTCGATCCATTCTAATTTATTCGCACGATCCATTCTAATTCATTCATACGATCCATTCTTACTCATTCGTACGAATGAATTAATTAGAATGGATCGTATGAATGAATTAGAATGGATACATTCGTGCGAATGAATTAGAATGGATCATACGAATGAGTAAGAATGGATCGTACGAATGAAATAGAATGGATTGTACGAATGAATTAGAATGGATCGTACGAATGAATTAGAATAGATTGTATGAATGAATTAGAATGGATACATTCGTGCGAATGAATTAGAATGGATCGTATGAGTGTGAATGAATTAGAATGGATCGTGCGAATGAATTAGAATGGATCGTATTAATGAATTAGAATGGATCGTATGAATGAAATAGAATAGATCGTACAAATGAATTAGAATGGATCGTATGAATGAATTAGAATGGATCGTACGAAGGAATTAGAATGGATTGTATGAATGAATTAGAATAGATCGTATGAATGAATTAGAATGGATCTTACGAATGAATTAGAATGGATTGAATTAGAATGAATCGTACGAATGAATTAGAATGAATCATACTGTACGAATGAATTAGAATGGATCATACGAAGGAATTAGAATGGATCGTACGAATGAATTAGAATGGATCGTACGAAGGAATTAGAATGGATCGTACGAAGGAATTAGAATGGATAGTATGAATGAATTAGAATGGATACCTTTGTGCAAATGAATAAGAATGGATCGTACGAATGAGTAAGAATGGATCGTACGAATGAAATAGAATGGATCGTATGAATGAATTAGAATGGATCATGCGAATGAATTAGAATGGATCGTACGAATGAATTAGAATGGATAGATTCGTGCGAATGAATTTGAATGGATCGTACGAAGGAATTAGAATGGATAATACGAAGGAATTAGAATAGATCATATGAAGAAATTAGAATGGATCGTACGAATGAATTAGAATGGATCGTATGAATGAATTAGAATGGATCGTGCGAATGAATTAAAATGGATCGTATGAATGAAATAGAATGGATCGTATGAATTAGAATGGATCGTACGAATGAAATAGAATGGATCGTACGAATGAATTAGAATAGATTGTGCGAATGGATTAGAATGGATCATACGATTGAGTAAGAATGGATTGTACGAATGAAATAGAATGGATCGTACGAATGAATTAGAATGGATCATGCTAATGAATTAGAATTGATCGTACGAATGAATTAGAATAGATTGTGCGAATGAATTAGAATGGATCGTACGAATGAATTGGAATGGATACATTCGTGCGAATGAATTAGAATGGTTCGTATGAATGAATTAGAGTGGATACATTCGTACAAATGAATTAGAATGGATCGTACGAATGAATTAGAATGGATACATTCGTGCGAATGAATTAGAATGGATCATATGAATGAATTAGAATGGATCGTTTGAATGAATGCGAATGGATCGTGCGAATGAATTAGAGTTGATTGTACGAATGAATTAGAATGGATCGTACGAATGAATTAGAATGGATACATTCGTGCGAATCCATTCTATTTCATTCGTACGATCCATTCTAATTCATTCGCACGATCAATTCTAATTCATTCGTACGATCCATTCTAATTCATTCGTACGATCCATTCTAATTCATTCGTACGATCCATTCTAATTCATTCGCACAATCTATTCTAATTCATTCGTACGATCCATTCTAATTCATTCGCACGATCCATTCTAATTCATTCATACTCATTCGTACGATCCATTCTAATTCATTCGCACGATCCATTCTAATTCATTCATACGATCCATTCTAATTCATTCGTACGATCCATTCTAATTCATTCGCACAATCTATTTTTATTCATTCGTACGATCCATTCTAATTCATTCGTACGATCCATTCTAATTCATTCGTACGATCCATTCTAATTTATTCGCACGATCCATTCTAATTCATTCGCACAATCTATTCTAATTCATTCGTACGATCCATTCTAATTCATTGGCACGATCCATTCTAATTAATTCATACTCATTCGTACGATCCATTCTAATTCATTTGCACGAAGGTATCCATTCTAATTCATTCATACTATCCATTCTAATTCCTTCGTACGATCCATTCTAATTCCTTCGTACGATCCATTCTAATTCATTCGTACGATCCATTCTAATTCATTCGTACAATCCTTTCTAATTCATTCGCACGATCCATTCGCATTCACTCAAACGATCCATTCTAATTCATTCATATGATCCATTCTAATTCATTCGCACGAATGTATCCATTCTAATTCATTCGTACGATCCATTCTAATACATTTGTACGAATGTATCCACTCTAATTCATTCATACGATCCATTCTAATTCATTCGCACGAATGTATCCATTCCAATTCATTCGTACGATCCGTTCTAATTCATTCGCACAATCTATTCTAATTCATTCATACGATCCATTCTAATTTATTCGCACAATCCATTCCAATTCATTCATACGATCCATTCTAATTCATTCATATGATCCATTCTAATTCATTCGCACGATCCATTCTTACTCATTTGTACGATCCATTCTAATTCATTCGCACGATCCATTCTAATTCATTAATACGATCCATTCTAATTCATTCGCACGATCCATTCTAATTCATTCACACTCATACGATCTATTCTAATTCATTCGCACGAATGTATCCTTTCTAATTCATTCATACAATCCATTCTAATTCATTCACACGAATTAGAATGGATCGTACGAATGTATCCTTTCTAATTCATTCATACGATCCATTCTAATTCATTCATACGATTAATTCTAATTCATTAGCATGATCCATTCTAATTCATTCGTACGATCTATTCTATTTCATTCGTACAATCCATTCTTACTCAATCGTATGATCCATTCTAATCCATTCGCACAATCTATTCTAATTCATTCGTACGATCCATTCTATTTCATTCGTACGATCCATTCTAATTCATACGATCCATTCTATTTCATTCATACGATCCATTTTAATTCATTCGCATAATCCATTCTAATTCATTCATACGAACCATTCTAATTCATTCGTACGATCCATTCTAATTTCTTCGTATGATCTATTCTAATTCCTTCGTACGATCCATTCTATTTCCTTCGTACGATCCATTCAAATTCATTCGCACGAATCTATCCATTCTAATTCATTCGTACGATCCATTCTAATTCATTCGCACGATCCATTCTAATTCATTAATACGATCCAATCTAATTCATTCATACGATCTATTCTAATTCATTCGCACGATCTAATCTATTTCATTCGTACAATCCATTCTAATTCATTCATACGATCCAATCTAATTCATTCATACGATCCATTCTAATTCATTCGTACGATCTATTCTATTTCATTCATACGATCCATTCTAATTTCTTTGTACGATCCTTTCTAATTCCTTCGTACGATCCATTCTATTTCATTCGTATGACCCATTCTAATTCATAAGTACGATCCATTCTAATTCATTCAAACGATCCATTCTAATTCATTCGTACGATCCATTCTAATTCATTCGCACGATCCATTCTAATTCATTCGTACGAATGTATCCACTCTAATTCATTCATACGATCCATTCTAATTCATTCGTATGATCCATTCTATTTTATTCGTATGATCCATTCTAATTCCTTCGTACGATCCATTCTTATTCATTCCCATGAATGTATCCATTCTAATTCATACGTAAGATCCATTCTAATTCATTTATACGATACAATCTAATTCATTCATACAATCCATTCTAATTCATTCGCACGAATTTATCCATTCTAACTCGTTCGTACGATCCATTCGAATTCATTCGCACGAATGTATCCATTCTAATTCATTCGTAGGATCCATTCCGTGCGAATGAATTAGAATGCATCGTACGAATGAATTAGAATGGATATATTCGTGCAAATGAATTAGAATAGATCGTACGAATGAATTAGAAAAGATCGTACGAATGAATTAGAATGGATTGTATGAATAAAATAGAATGGATCATACGAATGAAATAGAATGGATCGTACGAAGGAATTAGAATGGATAGTATGAATGAATTAGAGTGGATACATTCGTGCGAATGAATTCGAATAGATCGTGCGAATGAATTAGAATGGATTGTACGAATGAATTAGAATGGATCGTACGAATGAAATAGAATGGATCGTACGAATGAATTAGAATGGATACATTCGTGCAAAAGAAATAGAATGGATTGTATGAATGAATTAGAATGGATCGTGTGAATGAATTAGAATGGATCATACGAATGAATTATAATGGATACATTCGTGCGAATGAATTAGAATGGATCGTGCGAATGAATTAGAATGGATCGTACGAATGAATTAGAATGGATCGTGCGAATGATTTAGAATGGATCGTGCGAATGAATTAGAATGGATCGTACGAATGAATTAGAATGGATCGTATGAATGAATTAGATTGGATCGTATTAATGAATTAGAATGGATCGTACGAATGAATTAGAATAGATCGTACGAATGAATTAGAATGGATACGAATGGATCGTACGAATGAGTAAGAATGGATCGTACGAATGAAATTGAATGGATTGTACGAATGAATTAGAATGGATACATTCGTGCGAATGAATTAGGATGGATCGTATGAATGAATTAGAATAGATTGTGCGAATGAATTAGAATGGATCGTACGAATGAATTAGGATGGATACATTCATGAGAATGAATTAGAATGGATCGTATGAATCAATTAGAATGGATCGTATGAGTGAATTAGAATGGATACGAAGGAATTAGAATGGATCGTACGAAGGAATTAGAATGGAGAATGGATCGTGCGAATGAATTAGAATGGATCGTGCGATAAGAATGGATCGTACGAATGAAATAGAATAGATCGTACGGATAAATGAATTTGGAATGTCCTAATGAATTAGAATGGATCGTACGAATGAATTAGAATGGATTGTACTAATGAATTAGAATAGATTGTGCGAATGAATTAGAATGGATCGTACGAATGAATTAGAAAGGATATATTCGTGCGAATGAATTAGAATAGATCGTATGAATAAATTAGATTGGATCGTATTAATGAATTAGAATGGATCGTGCGAATGAATTAGAATGGATCGTACGAATGAATTAGAATGGATAGATTCGTGCGAATGAATTTGAATGGATCGTACGAAGGAATTAGAATGGATCGTACGAAGGAATTAGAATAGATCATACGAAGAAATTAGAATGGATCGTACGAATGAATTAGAATGGATCGTATGAATGAATTAGAATGGATCGTGCGAATGAATTAAAATGGATCGTATGAATGAAATAGAATGGATCGTATAAATTAGAATGGATCGTACGAATGAAATAGAATGGATCGTACGAATGAATTAGAATAGATTGTGCGAATGGATTAGAATGGATCATACGATTGAGTAAGAATGGATTGTACGAATGAAATAGAATAGATCGTACGAATGAATTAGAATGGATCATGCTAATGAATTAGAATTGATCGTACGAATGAATTAGAATAGATTGTGCGAATGAATTAGAATGGATCGTACGAATGAATTGGAATGGATACATTCGTGCGAATGAATTAGAATGGATCGTATGAATGAATTAGAGTGGATACATTCGTACAAATGAATTAGAATGGATCGTACGAATGAATTAGAATGGATACATTTGTGCGAATGAATTAGAATGGATCATATGAATGAATTAGAATGGATCGTTTGAGTGAATGCGAATGGATCGTGCGAATGAATTAGAATGGATTGTACGAATGAATTAGAATGGATCGTACGAATGAATTAGAATGGATACATTCGTGCGAATCCATTCTATTTCATTCGTACGATCCATTCTAATTCATTCGCACAATCCATTCTAATTCATTCATACGATCCATTCTAATTCATTCGTACGATCCATTCTAATTCATTCGTACGATCCATTCTAATTCATTCGCACAATCTATTCTAATTCATTCGTACGATCCATTCTAATTCATTCGCACGATCCATTCTAATTCATTCATACGATCCATTCTATTTCATTCGTACGATCCATTCTTACTCATTCGTACGATCCATTCTAATTCATTTGCATGAAGGTATCCATTCTAATTCATTCTTACTATCCATTCTAATTCCTTCGTACGATCCATTCTAATTCCTTCGTACGATCTATTCTAATTCATTCGTACGATCCATTCTAATTCATTCGTACGATCCATTCTAATTCCTTCGTATGATCCATTCTAATTCATTCGTACGGTATGATTAATTCTAATTCATTCGTACGATTCATTCTAATTCAATCCATTCTAATTCATTCGTACGATCCATTCTAATTCATTCGTACGATACATTCTAATTCATTCGTACGGTTCATTCTAATTCAATCCATTCTAATTCATTTGTACTATCCATTCTTACTCATTCGTACGATCCATTCTAATTCATTCGCACGAATGAATCCATTCTAATTCATTCGTATAATCCATTCTAATTCATTCGCATGAATGTATCCATTCTAATTCATTCGTACGATCCATTCTATCTCATTCGTACAATCCATTCTATTTCATTCATACGATCCATTCTAATTCATTCACACGATCCATTCTAATTCATTCGCATGATCCATTCTAATTCATTCGTACGATCGATTCTAATTCATTCATACGATCCATTCTAATTCATTCGCACGAATGTATCCACTCTAATTCATTCGTACGATCCATTCTAATTCATTCGCACAATCTATTCTAATTCATTCATACGATCCATTCTAATTTATTCGCACAATCCATTCTAATTCATTCATACGATCCATTCTAATTCATTCATATGATCCATTCTAATTCATTCGCACGATCCATTCTTACTCATTCGTACGATCCATTCTAATTCATTCGCACGATCCATTCTAATTCATTAATACGATCCATTCTAATTCATTCGCACGATCCATTCTAATTCATTCACACTCATACGATCTATTCTAATTCATTCGCACGAATGTATCCTTTCTAATTCATTCATACGATCCATTCTAATTCATTCACACGAATTAGAATGGATCGTACGAAGGAATTAGAAAGGATCGTAAAATGAATTAGAATGGATCGTATGAATGAAATAGAATAGATCGTACGAATGAATTAAAATGGATACATTCGTGCGAATGAATTAGAATGGATCATATGAATGAATTAGAATGGATCGTTTGAGTGAATGCGAATGGAGCGTGCGAATGAATTAGAATGGATTGTACGAATGAATTAGAATGGATCGTACGAATGAATTAGAATGGATACATTCATGCGAATCCATTCTATTTCATTCGTACGATCCATTCTAATTCATTCGCACGATCCATTCTAATTCATTCAAACGATCCATTCTAATTCATTCGTACGATCCATTCTAATTCATTCGTACGATCCATTCTAATTCATTTACACAATCTATTCTAATTCATTCGTACGATCCATTCTAATTCATTCGCACGATCAATTCTAATTCATTCATACGATCCATTCTATTTCATTCGTACGATCCATTCTTACTCATTCGTACGATCCATTCTAATTCATTTGCACGAAGGTATCCATTCTAATTCATTCGTACTATCCATTCTAATTCCTTCGTACGATCCATTCTAATTCCTTCGTACGATCCATTCTAATTCATTCGTACGATCCATTCTAATTCATTCGTACGATCCATTCAAATTCATTCGCACGAATCTATCCATTCTAATTCATCCGTACGATCCATTCTAATTCATTCGCACGATCCATTCTAATTCATTAATACGATCCAATCTAATTCATTCATATGATCTATTCTAATTCATTCGCACGAATATATCCTTTCTAATTCATTCGTACGATCCATTCTAATTCATTCGCACAATCTATTCTAATTCATTAGTACGATCCATTCTAATTCATTCGTACGATCCATTCTAATTCATTAGCACGATCCAAATTCATTTATCCGTACGATCTATTCTATTTCATTCGTACGATCCATTCTTATCGCACAATCCATTCTAATTCATTCACACGATCCATTCTCCATTCTAATTCCTTCGTACGATCCATTCTAATTCCTTCGTATCCATTCTAATTCACTCATATGATCCATTCTAATTCATTCATACGATCCATTCTAATTCATTCGCATGAATGTATCCATTCTAATTCATTCGTACGATCCATTCTAATTCATTCGCACAATCTATTCTAATTCATTCATACGATCCATCCTAATTCATTCGCACGAATGTATCCATTCTAATTCATTTGTACAATCCATTCTATTTCATTCGTACGATCCATTCTTACTCATTCGTACGATCCATTCGTATCCATTCTAATTCATTCGTACGATCTATTCTAATTCATTCGTACGATCCATTCTAATTCATTAATACGATCCAATCTAATTCATTCATACAATCCATTCTAATTCATTCGTACGATCCATTCTAATTCATTCGCACGATTCATTCTAATTCATTCGCACGATCCATTCTAATTCATTCATACGATCCATTCTAATTCATTCGTACGATCCATTCTAATTCATTCGCACGATCCATTCTAATTCATTCGCACGAATGTATCCATTCTAATTCATTCGTATGATCCATTCTAATTCATTCACACGATCCATTCTAATTCATTCATACAATCCATTCTATTTCATTCGTACGATCCATTCTTACTCATTCGTACGATCCATTCTAATTCATTTGCACGAAGGTATCCATTCTAATTCATTCGTACTATCCATTCTAATTCCTTCGTACGATCCATTCTAATTCCTTCGTACGATCCATTCTAATTCATTCGTATGATCCATTCTAATTCATTCGTACGATCCATTCTAATTCCTTCGTACGAATCTATCCATTCTAATTCATTCGTACGGTCCATTCTAATTCATTCGCACGATCCATTCTAATTCATTAATACGATCCAATCTAATTCATTCATACGATCTATTCTAATTCATTCGCACGAATATATCCTTTCTAATTCATTCGTACGATCCATTCTAATTCATTCGCACAATCTATTCTAATTCATTAGTACGATCCATTCTAATTCATTCGTACGATCCATTCTAATTCATTAGCACGATCCAAATTCATTTATCCGTACGATCTATTCTATTTCATTCGTACGATCCATTCTAATTGAATTAGAGTGGATTGAATTAGAATGAATCGTAAGAATGAATTAGAATGGATCGTACGAATGAATTAGAATGGATTGAATTAGAATGAATCGTACGAATGAATTAGAATGAATCATACCGTACGAATGAATTAGAATGGATCATACGAAGGAATTAGAATGGATCATACGAATGACTTAGAATGGATCGTACGAATGAATTAGAATGGATCGTACGAAGGAATTAGAATGGATCGTACGAAGGAATTAGAATGGATAGTACGAATGAATTAGAATGGATACCTTCGTGCAAATGAATTAGAATGGATCGTGCGAATGAATTAGAAAGGATACATTCGTGCGAATGAATTAGAATGGATCGTATGAGTGTGAATGAATTAGAATGGATCGTGCAAATGAATTAGAATGGATCGTATTAATGAATTAGAATGGATCGTGCGAATGAATTAGAATGGATCGTACGAATGAGTAAGAATGGATCGTGCGAATGAATTAGAATGGATTGTACGAATGAATTAGAATGGATCGTACGAATGAATTAGAATGGATACATTCGTGCGAATCCATTCTATTTCATTCGTACGATCCATTCTAATTCATTTGCACGATCCATTCTAATTCATTCAT
This sequence comes from Chamaelirium japonicum, assembly GCA_947650365.1. Lineage (NCBI taxonomy): Eukaryota > Viridiplantae > Streptophyta > Magnoliopsida > Liliales > Melanthiaceae > Chamaelirium > Chamaelirium japonicum. The sequence goes on along the minus strand of OX393560.1, from coordinate 38,157,658 downwards.
ACGATTCATTCTAATTCATTCGTACGATCCATTCTAATTCATTCGTACGATCCATTCTAATTCATTCGCACAATCTATTCTAATTCATTCGTACGATCCATTCTAATTCATTCGCACGATCCATTATAATTCATTCATACGATCCATTCTATTTCATTCGTACGATCCTATCTTACTCATTCGTACGATCCATTCTAATTCATTTGCACGAAGGTATCCATTCTAATTCATTCGTACTATCCATTCTAATTCCTTCGTACGATCCATTCTAATTCCTTCGTACGATCCTTTCTAATTCATTCGTACGATCCATTCTAATTCATTCGTACGATCCATTCTAATTCCTTCGTATGATCCATTCTAATTCATTCGTACGATTCATTCTAATTCAATCCATTCTAATTCATTCGTACGATCCATTCAAATTCATTCGTACGATCCATTCTAATTCATTCGTACGATTCATTCTAATTCAATCCATTCTAATTCATTCGTACGATCCATTCTTACTCAGTCGTACGATCCATTCTAATTCATTTGCACGAATGAATCCATTCTAATTCATTTGTATGATCCATTCTAATTCATTCGCATGAATGTATCCATTCTAATTCATTCGTACGATCCATTCTATCTCATTCGTACAATCCATTCTATTTCATTCGTACGATCCATTCTAATTCATTCGCACGATCCATTCTAATTCATTCGCATGATCCATTCTAATTCATTCGTACGATCGATTCTAATTCATTCATACGATCCATTTTAATTCATTCGTACGAATGTATCCATTCTAATTCATTCATACGATCCATTCTAATTCATTAATGAATTAGAATGGATACATTCATGCGAATGAATTAGAATGGATCATACGAATGAATTAGAATGGATTCATTCGTGCGAATGAATTAGAATGGATCGTACGAATGAGTAAGAATGGATCGTACGAATGAATTAGAATGGATTGAATTAGAATGAATCGTACGAATGAATTAGAATGGATCGTACGAATGAATTAGAATGGATCGTACGAATAAATTAGAATGGATTGAATTAGAATGAATCGTACGAATGAATTAGAATGAATCATACCGTACGAATGAATTAGAATGGATCATACAAAGGAATTAGAATGGATCGTACGAATGAATTAGAATGGATCGTACGAATGAATCAGAATGGATCGTACGAAGGAATTAGAATGGATCGTACGAAGGAATTAGAATGGATAGTACGAATGAATTAGAATGGATACCTTCGTGCAAATGAATTAGAATGGATCGTACGAATGAGTAAGAATGGATCGTACGAATGAAATAGAATGGATCATATGAATGAATTAGAATGGATCGTGCGAATGAATTAGAATGGATCGTACGAATGAATTAGAATAGATTGTGCGAATGAATTAGAATGGATCGTACGAATGAATTAGAATGGATCGTACGAATGAATTAGAATGGATCGTACGAATGAATTAGAATGGATCGTGCGAATGAATTAGAATGGATCGTACGAATGAAATAGAATGGATTCGCACGAATGTATCCATTCTAATTCATTCGTACGATCCATTCTAATTCATTCATACGATCCAATCTAATTCATTCATACGATCCATTCTAATTCATTCGCACGAATGTATCCATTCTAATTCATTCGCACGATCCATTCTAATTCATTCATACAATCCATTCTAATTCATTCGTACGATCCATTCTAATTCATTCGCACAATCTATTCTAATTCATTCATACGATCCATTCTAATTCGTTTGTACGACCCTTTCTAATTTCTTCGTACGATCCATTCTATTTCATTCGTATGACCCATTCTAATTCATAAGTACGATCCATTCTAATTCATTCAAACGATCCATTCTAATTCATTCGTACGATCCATTCCAATTCATTCGCACGATCCATTCTAATGAATTAGAATGGATCGTATTAATGAATTAGAATGGATCGTGCGAATGAATTAGAATGGATCGTACGAATGAGTAAGAATGGATCGTGCGAATGAATTAGAATGGATCATATGAATGAATTAGAATGGATCGTATGAATGAATTAGAATCGATCGTACAAATGAAGTAGAATGGATCATGCGAATGAATTAGAATGGATCGTGCGAATGAATTAGAATGGATCGTATGAATGAAATAGAATGGATTGTATGAATGAGATAGAATGGATCGTACGAATGAATTAGAATGGATACATTCATGCGAATGAATTAGAATGGATCATACGAATGAATTAGAATGGATTCATTCGTGCGAATAAATTAGAATGGATCGTATGAATGAATTAGACTGGATCGTATGAATGAATTAGAATGGATCGTACGAAGGAATTAGAATGGATTGTATGAATGAATTAGAATAGATCGTATGAATGAATTAGAATGGATCTTACGAATGAATTAGAATGGATCGTTTGAATTAGAATGGATCGTACGAAGGAATTAGAATGAATCGTATGAATGAATTAGATTGGATCGTATTAATGAATTTGAATGGATCGTATGAATGAATTAGATTGGATCGTATGAATGAATTAGAATGGATCTTGCGAATGAATTAGAATGGATCGTACGAATGAAATAGAATGGATTGTATGAATGAATTAGAATAGATCATGCGAATGAATTAGAATGGATCGTACGAATGAATTAGAATGGATCATATGAATGAATTAGAATGGATCGTATGAATGAATTAGAATGGATCGTGCGAATAAATTAGAATGGATCATATGAATGAATTAGAATGGATCGTATGAATGAATTTGAATGGATCGTACGAATGAATTAGAATGGATCGTACGAATGAATTAGAATGAATCGTGAATTAGAATGGATCGTACGAATGAATTAGAATGGATCGTGCGAATGAATTAGAATGGATCGTGCGAATGAATTAGAATGGATCGTACGAATGAATTAGAATGGATCGTATTAATGAATTAGAATGGATCGTGCGAATGAATTAGAATGGATCGTACGAATGAATTAGAATGGATCATATGAATGAATTAGAATGGATCGTGCGAATGAATTAGAATGGATCGTGCGAATGAATTAGAATGGATCGTACGAATGAATTAGAATGGATCGTACTAATGAATTAGAATAGATTGTGCGAATGAATTAGAATGGATCGTACGAATGAATTAGAAAGGATATATTCGTGCGAATGAATTAGAATAGATCGTATGAATGAATTAGATTGGATCGTATTAATGAATTAGAATGGATCGTGCGAATGAATTAAAATGGATCGTACGAATGAATTAGAATGGATAGATTCGTGCGAATGAATTTGAATGGATCGTACGAATGAATTAGAATGGATAGATTCGTGCGAATAAATTTGAATGGATCGTACGAAGGAATTAGAATGGATCGTACGAAGGAATTAGAATAGATCATACGAAGAAATTAGAATGGATCGTACGAATGAATTAGAATGGATCATATGAATGAATTAGAATGGATCGTGCGAATGAATTAAAATGGATTGTATGAATGAAATAGAATGGATCGTATGAATTAGAATGGATCGTACGAATGAAATAGAATGGATCGTACGAATGAATTAGAATAGATTGTGCGAATGGATTAGAATGGATCGTACGAAGGAATTAGAATGGAGAACGGATCGTATTAATGAATTAGAATGGATCGTGCGAATGAATTAGAATGGATCGTACGAATGTGTAAGAATGGATCGTGCGAATGAATTAGAATGGATCATATGAATGAATTAGAATGGATCGTATGAATGAATTAGAATCGATCGTACGAATGAATTAAAATGGATCATGCGAATGAATTAGAATGGATCGTGCGAATGAATTAGAATGGATCGTACGAATGAAATAGAATGGATTGTACGAATGAGATAGAATGGATCGTACGAATGAATTAGAATGGATACATTCATGCGAATGAATTAGAATGGAACATACGAATGAATTAGAATGGATTCATTCGTGCGAATAAATTAGAATGGATCATATGAATGAATTAGAATGGATCGTATGAATAAATTAGAATGGATCGTATGAAGGAATTAGAATGGATTGTATGAAGGAATTAGAATAGATCGTATGAATGAATTAGAATGGATCTTACGAATGAATTAGAATGGATCGTATGAATTAGAATGGATCGTACGAAGGAATTAGAATGGATCGTATGAATGAATTAGAGTGGATCGTATTAATGAATTTGAGTGGATCGTATGAATGAATTAGATTGGATCGTATGAATGAATTAGAATGGATCTTGTGAATGAATTAGAATGGATCGTACGAATGAAATAGAATGGATTGTATGAATGAATTAGAATAGATCGTGCGAATGAATTAGAATGGATCGTACGAATGAATTAGAATGGATCCTATGAATGAATTAGAATGGATCGTATGAATGAATTAGAATGAATCGTGCGAATAAATTAGAATGGATCATATGAATGAATTAGAATGGATCGTATGAATGAATTAGAATGGATCGTCCGAATGAAAAAGAATGGATCGTACGAAGGAATTAGAATGGATCGTGAATTAGAATGGATCGTACGAATGAATTAGAATGGATACATTCGTGCGAATGAATTAGAATGGATCATATGAACGAATTAGAATGGATCGGTTGAGTGAATGTGAATGGATCGTGCGAATGAATTAGAATGGATTGTACGAATGAATTAGAATGGATCGTACGAATGAATTAGAATGGATACATTCGTGCGAATCCATTCTATTTCATTTGTACGATCCATTCTAATTCATTCGCACGATCCATTCTAATTCATTCATACGATCCATTCTAATTCATTCATACGATCCATTCTTATTCATTCGTACGATCCATTCTAATTCATTCGCACAATCTATTCTAATTCATTCGTACGATCCATTCTAATTCATTCGCACGATCCATTCTAATTCATTCATACGATCCATTCTATTTCATTCGTACGATCCATTCTTACTCATTCGTACGATCCATTCTAATTCATTTGCACGAAGGTATCCATTCTAATTCATTCGTACTATCCATTCTAATTCCTTCGTACGATCCATTCTAATTCCTTCGTACGATCCATTCTAATTCATTCGTACGATCCATTCTAATTCCTTCGTACGATCCATTCCAATTCATTCGTACGAAGGAATTAGAATGGATCGTGCGAATGAATTAAAATGGATCGTATGAATGAAATAGAATGGATCTATGAATTAGAATGGATCGTACGAATGAAATAGAATGGATCGTGCGAATGAATTAGAATAGATTGTGCGAATGGATTAGAATGGATCGTACGATTGAGTAAGAATGGATTGTATGAATGAAATACAATAGATCGTACGAATGAATTAGAATGGATCATGCTAATGAATTAGAATTGATCGTACGAATGAATTAGAATAGATTGTGCGAATGAATTAGAATGGATCGTGCGAATGAATTAGAATGGATCGTACGAATGAATTAGAATAGATTGTGCGAATGAATTAGAATGGATCGTACGAATGAATTAGAATGGATCGTACGAATGAATTAGAATGGATCGTATGAATGAATTAGAATGGATCGTGCGAATGAATTAGAATGGATCGTACGAATGAATTAGAATAGATTGTGCGAATGAATTAGAATGGATCGTACGAATGGATTAGAATGGATACATTCATGCGAATCCATTCTATTTCATTCGTACGATCCATTCTAATTCATTTGCACGATCCATTCTAATTCATTCATACGATCCATTCTAATTCATTCGTACGATCCATTCTAATTCATTCATACGATCCATTCTAATTCATTTGTACGATCCATTCTAATTCATTCGTACGATCCATTCTAATTCATTCGCACAATCTATTCTAATTCATTCGCACGAATGTATCCATTCTAATTCATTCGTACGATCCATTCTAATTAATTCGCACAATCTATTCTAATTCATTCGTACGATCCATTCTAATTCATTCACACGATCCATTCTAATTCATTCACACGATCCATTCTAATTCATTCGTACGATCCATTCTAATTCATTCGTACGATCCATTCTAATTCATTCGCACAATCTATTCTAATTCATTCGTATGATCCATTCTAATTCATTCGCACGATCCATTCTAATTCATTCATACGATCCATTCTATTTCATTCGTACGATCCATTCTTACTCATTCGTACGATCCATTATAATTCATTTGCACGAAGGTATCCATTCTAATTCATTCGTACTATCCATTCTAATTCCTTCGTACGATCCATTCTAATTCCTTCGTACGATCCATTCTAATTCATTCGTACGATCCATTCTAATTCATTCGTACGATCCATTCTAATTCCTTCGTATGATCTATTCTAATTCATTCGTACGGTATGATGAATTAGAATGGATCGTACGAATGAATTAGAATGGATCGTACGAATGAATTAGAATGGATTGAATTAGAATGAATCGTACGAATGAATTAGAATGAATCATACCGTACGAATGAATTAGAATGGATCGTTCGAATGAATTAGAATAGATTGTGCGAATGAATTAGAATGGATCGTACGAATGAATTACAATGGATCGTGCGAATAAATTAGAATGGATCGTATGAATGAATTAGAATGGATCGTGCGAATGAATTAGAATTGATCGTATGAATGAAATAGAATGGATCGTATGAATTAGAATGGATTGTACGAATGAATTAGAATGGATCGTGCGTCGTACGAATGAATTAGAATGGATCATATTAACGAATTAGAATGGATCGTATGAATGAATTAGAATGGATCGTGCGAATGAAATAAAATGGATCGTATGAATGAAATAGAATGGATCGTATGAATTAGAATGGATCGTACGAATAAAATTGAATAGATCGTACGAATGAATTAGAATAGATTGTGCGAATGGATTAGAATGGATCATACGATTGAGTAAGAATGGATTGTACGAATGAAATAGAATAGATCGTACGAATGAACTAGAATGGATCGTATGAATGAATTAGAATAGATCGTACGAATGAATTAAAATGGATCGTATAAATGAATTAGAATGGATCGTATTAATGAATTAGAATGGATCGTAGGAATGAATTAGAATAGATCGTACGAATGAATTAGAATGGATCGTATGAATGAATTAGAATGGATCGTGCGAATGAATTAGAATGGATCGTACGAATGAAATAGAATGGATTCGCACGAATGTATCCATTCTAATTCATTCGTACGATCCATTCTAATTCATTCGTACAATCCAATCTAATTCATTCGCACGATCCATTCGCATTCACTCAAACGATCCATTCTAATTCATTCATATGATCCATTCTAATTCATTCGCACGAATGTATCCATTCTAATTCATTCGTACGATCCATTCTAATTCATTCGCACGATCCATTCTAATTCATTAATAAGATCCAATCTAATTCATTCATACGATCTATTCTAATTCATTCGCACGAATATATCCCTTCTAATTCATTCGTACGATCCATTCTAATTCATTCGCACAATCTATTCTAATTCATTAGTACGATCCATTCTAATTCATTCGTACGATCCATTCTAATTCATTAGCACGATCCAAATTCATTTATCCGTACGATCTATTCTATTTCATTCGTACGATCCATTCTTATCGCACGATCCATTCTAATTCATTCGCACGATCCATTCTCCATTCTAATTCCTTCGTACGATCCATTCTAATTCCTTCGTATCCATTCTAATTCACTCATACGATCCATTCTAATTCATTCATACGATCCATTCTAATTCATTCGCATGAATGTATCCATTCTAATTTATTCGTACGATCCATTCTAATTCATTCGCACAATCTATTCTAATTCATTCATACGATCCATCCGAATTCATTCGCACGAATGCATCCATTCTAATTCATTCGTACAATCCATTCTATTTCATTCGTACGATCCATTTTACTCATTCGTACGATCCATTCGTATCCATTCTAATTCATTCGTACGATCTATTCTAATTCATTCGTACGATCCAATCTAATTCATTAATACGATCCAATCTAATTCATTCATATGATCCATTCTAATTCATTCGTACGATCCATTCTAATTCATTCGCTCGATCCATTCTAATTCATTCGCACGATCCATTCTAATTCATTCGTACGATCCATTCTAATTCATTCGTACGATCCATTCTAATTTATTCGCACGAATGTATCCATTCTAATTCATTCGTATGATCCATTCTAATTCATTCACACGATCCATTCTAATTCATTCATACAATCCATTCTATTTCTTTTGCAGAAATGTATCCATTCTAATTCATTCGTATGAATGAATTAGATTGGATCGTATTAATGAATTAGAATGGATACATTCGTGCGAATGAATTAGAATGGATCGTATTAATGAATTAGAATGGATCGTACGAATGAATTAGAATGGATCGTGCTAATGAATTAGAATGGATCGTGCGAATGAATTAGAATGGATCGTACGAATGAATTAGAATGGATCGTACGAATGAATTAGAATGGATCGTTCGAATGAATTAGAATAGATTATGCGAATGAATTAGAATGGATCGTACGAATGAATTAGAAAGGATACATTCGTGCGAATGAATTAGAATGGATCGTATGAGTGTGAATGAATTAGAATGGATCGTGCGAATGAATTAGAATGGATCGTATTAATGAATTAGAATGGATCATGCGAATGAATTAGAATGGATCGTACGAATGAGTAAGAATGGATCGTGCGAATGAATTAGAATGGATCATATGAATGAATTAGAATGGATCGTATGAATGAATTAGAATGGATCGTATGAATGAATTAGAATGGATACATTCGTGCGAATGAATTAGAATTAGAATGAATTGGAATGGATCGTACGAAGGAATTAGAATGGATCGTATGAAGAAATTAGAATGGATACCTTCGTGCAAATGAATTAGAATGGATCGTACGAATGAGTAAGAATGGATCGTACGAATGAAATAGAATGGATCGTATGAATGAATTAGAATGGATCGTGCGAATGAATTAGAATGGATCGTACGAATGAATTAGAATAGATTGTGTGAATGAATTAGAATGGATCGTACGAATGAATTAGAATGGATCGTACGAATGAATTAGAATGGATCGTATGAATGAATTAGAATGGATCGTACGAATGAATTTGAATGGATCGTATGAATGAATTAGAATGGATCGTGCGAATGAATTAGAATGGATCGTACGAATGAAATAGAATGGATTCGCACGAATGTATCCATTCTAATTCATTCGTACGATCCATTCTAATTCATTCGTACGATCCATTCTAATTCATTCGTACGATCCATTCTAATTCATTCGTACGATCCATTCTAATTCATTCGCACAATCTATTCTAATACATTCGTACGATCCATTCTAATTCATTCACACGATCCATTCTAATTCATTCATACGATCCTTTCTATTTCGTTCGTACGATCCATTCTTACTCATTCGTACGATCCATTCTAATTCATTTGCACGAAGGTATCCATTTTAATTCATTCGTACTATCCATTCTAATTCCTTCGTACGATCCATTCTAATTCCTTCGTACGATCCATTCTAATTCCTTCGTACGATCCATTCTAATTCATTCCCATGAATGTATCCATTCTAATTGATACGTACGATCCATTCTATTTCATTCGTATGATCCATTCTTACTCATTCGTACGATCCAATCTAATTCATTCATACAATCCATTCTATGATCCATTCTAATTCATTCGTACGTTCCATTCTAATTCATTAGCATGATCAATGCTAATTCATTCGTACGAATTAGATTGGATCGTATGAATGAATTAGATTGGATCGTATTAATGAATTTGAATGGATCGTATGAATGAATTAGATTGGATCGTATGAATGAATTAGAATGGATCGTACGAATGAGAAAGAATGGATCGTACGAATGAATTAGAATGGATTGAATTAGAATGAATCGTACGAATGAATTAGAATGGATCGTACGAATGAATTAGAATGGATCGTGCGAATGAATTAGAATGGATCGTACGAATGAAATAGAATGGATTGTACGAATGAGATAGATTGGATCGTACGAATGAATGAGAATGGATACATTCATGTGAATGAATTAGAATGGATCATACGAATGAATTAGAATGGATTCATTCGTGCGAATGAATTAGAATGGATCGTACGAATGAGTAAGAATGGATCGTACGAATGAATTAGAATGGAGTGAATTAGAATGAATCGTACGAATGAATTAGAATGGATCGTACGAATGAATTAGAATGGATACCTTCGTGCAAATGAATTAGAATGGATCGTACGAATGAGTAAGAATGGATCGTACGAATGAAATAGAATGGATCGTATGAATGAATTAGAATGGATCGTGCGAATGAATTAGAATGGATCATACGAATGAATTAGAATAGATCGTGCGAATGAATTAGAATGGATCGTACAAATGAATTAGAATGGATCGTACGAATGAATTAGAATGGATCGTATGAATGAATTAGAATGGATCGTGCGAATGAATTAGAATGGATCGTACGAATGAAATAGAATGGATTCGCACGAATGTATCCATTCTAATTCATTCGTACGATCCATTCTAATTCATTCGTACAATCCATTCTAATTCATTCGCACGATCCATTCGCATTCACTCAAACGATCCATTCTAATTCATTCATATGATCCATTCTAATTCATTCGCACGAATGTATCCATTCTAATTCATTCGTACGATCCATTCTAATTCATTTGTACGAATGTATCCACTCTAATTCATTCATACGATCCATTCTAATTCATTCGCACGAATGTATCCATTCCAATTCATTCGTACGATCCATTCTAATTCATTCGCACAATCTATTCTAATTCATTCGTACGATCAATTCTAATTTATTAGCATGATCCATTCTAATTCATTCGTACGATCTATTCTATTTCATTCGTACAATCCATTCTTACTCAATCGTATGATCCATTCTAATCCATTCGCACAATCTATTCTAATTCATTCGTACGATCCATTCTATTTCATTCGTACGATCCATTCTAATTCATACGATCCATTCTATTTCATTCATACGATCCATTTTAATTTATTCGCACGATCCATTCTAATTCATTCATACGATCCATTCTAATTCATTCGTACGATCCATTCTAATTTCTTCGTATGATCTATTCTAATTCCTTCGTACGATCCATTCTAATTCCTTCGTACGATCCATTCAAATTCATTCGCACGAATCTATCCATTCTAATTCATTCGTACGATCCATTCTAATTCATTCGCACGATCCATTCTAATTCATTAATACGATCCAATCTAATTCATTCATACGATCTATTCTAATTCATTCGCACGAATATATCCTTTCTAATTCATTCGTACGATCCATTCTAATTCATTCGCACAATCTATTCTAATTCATTAGTAAGATCCATTCTAATTCATTCGTACGATCCATTCTAATTCATTAGCACGATCCAAATTCATTTATCCGTACGATCTATTCTATTTCATTCGTACGATCCATTCTTATCGCACGATCCATTCTAATTCATTCGCACGATCCATTCTCCATTCTAATTCCTTCGTACGATCCATTCTAATTCCTTCGTATCCATTCTAATTCACTCATACGATCCATTCTAATTCATTCGCATGAATGTATCCATTCTAATTCATTCGTACGATCCATTCTAATTCATTCGCACAATCTATTCTAATTCATTCATACGATCCATCCTAAGTCATTCGCACGAATGTATCCATTCTAATTCATTCGTACAATCCATTCTATTTCATTCGTACGATCCATTCTTACTCATTCGTACGATCCATTCGTATCCATTCTAATTCATTCGTACGATCTATTCTAATTCATTCGTACGATCCATTCTAATTCATTAATACGATCCAATCTAATTCATTCATACGATCCATTCTAATTCATTCGCCCGATCCATTCTAATTCATTCGCCCGATCCATTCTAATTCATTTATACGATCCATTCTAATTTATTCGTACGATCCATTCTAATTCATTCGTACGATCCATTCTAATTCATTCGCACGATCAATTCTAATTCATTCGCACGAATGTATCCATTCTAATTCATTCGTATGATCCATTCTAATTTATTCACACGATCCATTCTAATTCATTCATACAATCCATTCTATTTCTTTTGCACGAATGTATCCATTCTAAATCATTCGTACGATCCATTCTATTTCATTCGTACGATCCATTCTAATTCATTCGTACAATCCATTCTAATTTATTCGCACGATCTATTCGAATTCATTCGCACGAATGTATCCACTCTAATTCATTCATACGATCCATTCTAATTCCTTCGTACGATCCATTCTATTTCATTCGTATGATCCATTCTATTTCATTCATATAATCCATTCTAATTCATACGTAAGATCCATTCTAATTCATTCGCACAATCTATTCTTACGAATGGATCGTATGAATGAATTAGAATCGATCGTGCGAATGAATTAGAATGGATCGTACGAATGAATTAGAATAGATTGTGCGAATGAATTAGAATGGATCGTACAAATGAATTAGAATGGATCGTACGAATGAATTAGAATGGATCGTATGAATGAATTAGAATGGATCGTGCAAATGAATTAGAATGGATCGTACGAATGAAATAGAATGGATTCGCATGAATGTATCCATTCTAATTCATTCGCACGATCCATTCTAATTCATTCATACGATCCATTCTATTTCATTCGTACGATCCATTCTTACTCATTCGTACGATCCATTCTAATTCATTTGCACGAAGGTATCCATTCTAATCCATTCGCATTCACTCAAACGACCCATTCTAATTCATTCGTACGATCCATTCTAATTCCTTCGTACGATTCGTGCAAATGAATTAGAATGGATCGTACGAATGAGTAAGAATGGATCGTACGAATGAGTAAGAATGGATCGTGCGAATGAATTAGAATGGATCGTACGAATGAATTAGAATGGATACATTTGTGCGAATGAATTAGAATGGATCATACGAAGGAATTAGAATGGATTGTACGAATGAATTAGAATGGATCATACGAATGAATTAGAAAGGATCGTACGAATGAATTAGAATGGATCGTATGAATGAATTAGATTGGATCGTATAAATGAATTAGAATGGATCGTACGAATGAATTAGAATGGATCGTGTTAATGAATTAGAATGGATCGTGCGAATGAATTAGAATGGATCGTGCGAATGAATTAGAATGGATCGTACGAATGAATTAGAATGGATCGTTCGAATGAATTAGAATAGATTGTGCGAATGAATTAGAATGGATCGTACGAATGAATTAGAATGGATCGTGCGAATAAATTAGAATGGATCGTATGAATGAATTAGAATGGATCGTGCGAATGAATTAGAATATGGATCGTACGAAGGAATTAGAATGGATCGTACGAATGAATTCGAATGTATCCTTTCTAATTCATTCGTACGATCCATTCTAATTCCTTCGTACGATCCATTCTAATTCATTCGTACGATCCATTCTAATTCATTCGCACGATCCATTCTAATTCATTCGTACGACATACGAATGAATTAGAATGTATTCATTCGTGCGAATGAATTAGAATGGATCGTACGAATGAGTAAGAATGGATCGTACGAATAAATTAGAATGGATTGAGTTGATACATTCGTGCGAATGAATTAGAATGGATCGTACGAATGAATTAGATTGGATCGTATGAATGAATTATAATGGATCATGCGAATGAATTAGAATAGATCATACGAATGAATTAGAATGGATCGTACGAATGAATTAGAATGGATACATTCGTGCAAAAGAGTTAGAATGGATTGTATGAATGAATTAGAATGGATCGTGCGAATGAATTAGAATGGATACATTCGTGCGAATGAATTAGAATGGATCGTATGAATAAATTAGATTGGATCGTATGAATGAATTAGAATGGATCGTGCGAATGAATTAGAATGGATCGTACGAATGAATTAGAATGGATCGTTTGAATGAATTAGAATGGATCGTACTTATGAATTAGAATGGGTCATACGAATGAAATAGAATGGATCGTACGAAGGAATTAGAAAGGATCGTACAAACGAATTAGAATGGATCGTATGAATGAAATAGAATAGATCGTACGAATGAATTAGAATGGATCGTATGAATGAATTAGATTGGATCGTATGAATGAATTAGAATAGATTGTATGAATGAAATAGAATAGATCGTACGAATGAATTAGAATGGATCGTGCGAATGGATTAGAATGGGTCGTACGAATGAATTAGAATGGATATACGATCCAGATCCATTCTAATTCATTCGCACAATCTATTCTAATTCATTCGTAGGATCCATTCTAATTCATTACTACGATCCATTCTAATTCATTCATACGATCCATTCTAATTCATTCGTACGATACATTCTAATTCATTCGCACGATCCATTCTAATTCATTTATACGATCCATTCTAATTCATTCGTACGATCTATTCTATTTCATTCGTACAATCCATTCTTACTCAATCGTATGATCCATTCTAATCCATTCGTATAATCTATTCTAATTCATTCGTACGATCCATTCTATTTCATTTGTACGATCTATTCTATTTCATTCGTACAATCCATTCTAATTTATTCATACGATCCAATCTAATTCATTCATACGATCCATTCTAATTCATTCGTACGATCTATTCTATTTCATTCATACGATCCATTCTAATTCGTTTGTACGATCCTTTCTAATTCCTTCGTACGATCCATTCTATTTCATTCGTGTGACCCATTCTAATTCATAAGTACGATCCATTCTAATTCATTCAAACGATCCATTCTAATTCATTCGTACAATCCATTCTAATTCATTCATACGATCCATTCTAATTCATTCGTATGATCCATTCTAATTCATTCATACGATCCATTCTAATTCATTCATACGATCCAATCTAATTCATTCATACGATCCATTCTAATTCATTCGCACGAATGTATCGATTCTAATTCATTCGCACGATCCATTCTAATTCATTCATACAATCCATTCTAATTCTTTTGCACGAATGTATCCATTCTAATTCATTCGTACGATCCATTCTAAAACATTCGTATGATCTATTCTAATTCATTCGCATGATCCATTATAATTCATTCATATGATCCAATCTAATTCATTCGTACGATCCATTCTAATTCATTCGCACGAATGTATCAACTCTAATTCATTCGTACGATCCATTCTAATTCATTCATACATCTACGAATGAATTAGAATGGATACATTCGTGCGAATGAATTAGAATGGATAGTATGAATTAATTAGATTGGATCGTATGCATGAATTAGAATGGATCGTGCGAATGAATTAGAATGGATCGTACGAATGAATTAGAATGGATCGAACGAATGAATTAGAATGGATACATTCGTGCAAAAGAATTAGAATGGATTGTATGAATGAATTAGAATGGATCGTGCGAATGAATTAGAATGGATCGTACGAATGAATTAGAATGGATACATTCGTGCGAAAGAATTAGAATAGATCGTATGAATGAATTAGAATGGATCGTACGAATGAATTAGAATGGATCGTACGAATGAATTAGAATGGATCGTACGAAGGAATTAGAATGGATCGTACGAATGAATTAGAAAGGATACATTCGAATTCATTCGTACGATCCATTCTAATTCCTTCGTACGATCCATATTCTAATTCATTCGCACGATCCATTCTAATTCATTCGCACGATCCATTCTAATTCATTCATACGATCCATTCTAATTCATTCACACAATCCATTCTAATTCATTCTAATTTATTCGTATGTGAGTGGATCGTGTTTTTTCGTGCTAATGAATTAGAATGGATCGTACGAATGAATTAGAATGGATACATTCGTGCGAAAGAATTAGAATGGATCGTATGAATGAATTAAATTGGATCGTATAAATGAATTAGAATGGATCGTACGAATGAATTAGAATGGATCGTGCTAATGAATTAGAATGGATCGTGCGAATGAATTAGAATGGATCGTGCGAATGAATTAGAATGGATCGTACGAATGAATTAGAATGGATCGTACGAATGAATTAGATTGGATCGTTCGAATGAATTAGAATAGATTGTGCAAATGAATTAGAATGGATCGTACGAATGAATTAGAAAGGATACATTCGTGCGAATGAATTAGAATGGATCGTATGAGTGTGAATGAATTAGAATGGATCGTGCGAATGAATTAGAATGGATCGTATTAATGAATTAGAATGGATCGTGCGAATGAATTAGAATGACTCGTACGAATGAGTAAGAATGGATCGTGCGAATGAATTAGAATGGATTGTACGAATGAATTAGAATGGATTGTACGAATGAATTAGAATGGATACATTCGTGCGAATCCATTCTATTTCATTTGTACGATCCATTCTAATTCATTCGCACGATCCATTCTAATTCATTCATATGATCCATTCTAATTCATTCGTACGATCCATTCTAATTCATTCGTACGATCCATTCTAATTCATTCGCACAATCTATTCTAATTCATTCGTACGATCCATTCTAATTCATTCGCACGATCCATTCTAATTCATTTATACGATCCATTCTATTTCATTCGTACGATCCATTCTTACTCATTCGTACGATCCATTCTAATTCATTTGCACGAAGGTATCCATTCTAATTCATTCGTACTATCCATTCTAATTCCTTCGTACGATCCATTCTAATTCATTCGTACGATCCATTCTAATTCATTCGTACGATCCATTCTAATTCATTCGTACGATCCATTCTAATTCCTTCGTATGATCCATTCTAATTCATTCGTACGATTCATTATAATTCAATCCATTCTAATTCATTCGTACGATCCATTCTTACTCATTCGTACGATCCATTCTAATTCATTCATACGATCCAATCTAATTCATTCATACGATCCATTCAAATTCATTAATACGATCCAATCTAATTCATTCATACGATCCATTCTAATTCCTTCGTATGATCCATTCTAATTCATACGATCCATTCTAATTCATTCGTAAGATCCATTCTAATTCATTCATACGATCTATTCTAATTCATTCATACAATCCATTCTAATTCCTTCGTACGATCCATTCTAATTCATTCATACGATCCATTCTAATTCATTCGTACGATCTATTCTATTTCATTCATACGATCCAATCTAATTCATTAATACGATCCATTCTAATTCATTCGCACGATCCATTCTAATTCATTCACACTCATACGATCCATTCTAATTCATTCGTATGAATGAATTAGAGTGGATACATTCGTACAAATGAATTAGAATGGATCGTATGAATGAATTAGAGTGGATACATTCGTACAAATGAATTAGAATGGATCGTACGAATGAATTAGAATGGATACATTCGTGCGAATGAATTAGAATGGATCATATGAATGAATTAGAATGGATCGTTTGAGTGAATGCGAATGGATCGTGCGAATGAATTAGAATGGATTGTACGAATGAATTAGAATGGATCGTACGAATGAATTAGAATGGATACATTCGTGCGAATCCATTCTATTTCATTCGTACGATCCATTCTAATTCATTCGCACGATCCATTCTAATTCATTCATACGATCCATTCTAATTCATTCGTACGATCCATTCTAATTCATTCGTAAGATCCATTCAAATTCATTCGCACGATCTATTCTAATTCATTCGTACGATCCATTCTAATTCATTCGCACGATCCATTCTAATTCATTCATACGATCCATTCTATTTCATTCGTACGATTCATTCTTACTCATTCGTACGATCCATTCTAATTCATTTGCACGAAGGTATCCATTCTAATTCATTCGTACTATCCATTCTAATTCCTTCGTATGATCCATTCTAATTCATTCGTACGATCCATTCTAATTCATTCGTACGATCCATTCTAATTCATTCGTACGATCCATTCTAATTCCTTCGTATGATTCATTCTAATTCATTCGTACGGTATGATTCATTCTAATTCATTCGTACGATTCATTCTAATTCAATCCATTTTAATTCATTCATACGATCCATTCTAATTCATTCGTACGATCCATTCTAATTCATTCGTACGATTCATTCTAATTCAATCCATTCTAATTCATTCGTATGATCCATTCTTACTCATTCGTACGATCCATTCTAACTCATTCGCACGAATGAATCCATTCTAATTCATTCGTATGATCCATTCTAATTCATTCGCATGAATGTATCCATTCTAATTCATTCGTACGATCCATTCTATCTCATTCGTACAATCCATTCTATTTCATTCGTACGATCCATTCTAATTCATTCGCACGATCCATTCTAATTCATTCGCATGATCCATTCTAATTCATTCGTACGATCGATTCTAATTCATTTATACAATCCATTCTAATTCATTCGCACGAATGTATCCATTCTAATTCATTCGTACGATCCATTCTAATTCATTCGTGCGAATGAATTAGAATGGATCGTATGAACGAATTAGAATGGATCGTGCGAATGAATTAGAATGGATCATACGAATGTATTAGAATAGATTGTGCGAATGAATTAGAATGGATCGTACGAATGAATTAGAATAGATCGTACGAATGAATTAGAATGGATCGTATGAATGAATTAGAATGGATCGTACGAATGAATTAGAATGGATCGTACTAATGAATTAGAATAGATTGTGCGAATGAATTAGAATGGATCGTACGAATGAATTAGAAAGGATACAGTCGTACAAATGAATTAGAATGGATCGTACGAATGAATTAGAATGGATACATTCGTACAAATGAATTAGAATGGATCGTACGAATGAATTAGAATGGATTGAATTAGAATGAATCGTACGAATGAATTAGAATGAATCATACCGTACGAATGAATTAGAATGGATCATACGAAGGAATTAGAATGGATCGTATGAATGATTTAGAAGGGATCGTACGAATGAATTAGAATGGATCGTACGAATGAATTAGAATGGATCGTATGAAGGAATTAGAATGGATAGTACGAATGAATTAGAATGGAAACCTTCGTGCAAATGAATTAGAATGGATCGTACGAATGAGTAAGAATGGATCGTACGAATGAAATAGAATGGATCGTATGAATGAATTGGAATGGATCGTGCGAATGAATTAGAATGGTTCGTACGAATCAATTACAATAGATTGTGCGAATGAATTAGAATGGATCGTACGAATGAATTAGAATGGATCGTACGAATGAATTAGAATGGATCGTATGAATGAATTAGAATGGATTGTGCGAATGAATTAGAATGGATCGTACGAATGAAATAGAATGGATTCGCACGAATGTATCCATTCTAATTCATTCGTACGATCCATTCTAATTCATTCGTACAATCCATTCTAATTCATTCGCACGATCCATTCGCATTCACTCAAACGATCCATTCTAATTTATTCATATGATCCATTCTAATTCATTCGTACGATCCATTCTAATTCATTCGTACGATCCATTCTAATTCATTCGCACGAATGAATTAGAATGGATCATACTTATGAATTAGAATGGGTCATTTGAGTGAATGCGAATGGATCGTGCGAATGAATTAGAATGGATTGTACGAATGAATTAGAATGGATCGTACGAATGAATTAGAATGGATACATTCGTGCGAATCCATTCTATTTCATTCGTACGATCCATTCTAATTCATTCGCACGATCCATTCTAATTCATTCGTACGATCCATTCTAATTCATTCGTACGATCCATTCTAATTCATTCGTACGATCCATTCTAATTCATTCGTATGATCCATTCTAATTCCTTCGTATGATCTATTCTAATTCATTCGTACGGTATGATTCATTCTAATTCATTCGTACGATTCATTCTAATTCAATCCGTTCTAATTCATTCGTACGATCCATTCTAATTCATTCGTACGATTCATTCTAATTCTAATTCATTCGTACGATCCATTCTAATTCCTTCGTACGATCCATTCTAATTCATTCGTACGATCCATTCTAATTCATTCGCACGATCCATTTAATTCATTCGTACGATCCATTCTATTTCATTCATACGATCCATTCTAATTCATTCATACGATCTATTCTAATTCTTTCGCACGAATGTATCCATTCTAATTCATTCGTACGATCCATTCTAATTCATTCGCACGATCCATTCTAATTCATTCATACAATCTATTCTAATTCTTTTGCACGAATGTATCCATTCTAATTCATTCGTTCGATCCATTCTAATTCATTCGTACGATCCATTCTAATTCATCCGCACGATCCATTCTAATTCATGCATACGATCCAATCTAATTCATTCATACGATCCATTCTAATTCATTCGTACATGTATGAATAGATCGTACGAATGAATTAGAATGGATCATACGAATGAATTAGAATGGATCGTACGAATGAATTAGAATGGATCGTACGAATGAATTAGGATGGATCGTATGAATGAATTAGAATAGATTGTGCGAATGAATTAGAATGGATCGTACGAATGATTTAGAATGGATACATTCATGCGAATGAAATAGAATGGATCGTATGAATGAATTAGAATAGATCGTATGAATGAATTAGAATGTATCGTGCGAATGAATTAGAATGAATCGTACAAATGAATTAGAATAGATTGTGCGAATGAATTAGAATGGATCGTACGAATGAATTAGAATGGATCGTACGAATGAATTAGAATCGATCGTATGAATGAATTAGAATAGATCGTATGAATGAATTAGAATGGATCTTACGAATGAATTAGAATGGAACGTACGAATGAATTAGAATGGATCGTACGAATGAATTAGAATGGATACATTCGTGCAAATGAATTAGAATGGATACATTCATGGGAATGAATTAGACTGGATCGTACAAAGGAATTAGAATGGATCATACGAATGAAATATAATGGGTCGTGCAAAGGAATTAGAATGGATCGTACGCAGGAATTAGAATGGTTTGTACGAAGGAATTAGAATGGATCGTACGAATGAATTAGAATGGATACATTCGTGCGAATGAATTAGAATGGATCTTACGAATGAGTAAGAATGGATCGTACGAATGAAATAGAATGGATCGTACGGATGAATTAGAATGGATCGTGCGAATGAATTAGAATGGATCGTACGAATGAGTAAGAATGGATCGTACGAATGAAATAGAATGGATCGTACGGATGAATTAGAATGGATCGTGCGAATGAATTAGAATGGATCGTACGAATGAGTAAGAATGGATCGTATGAATGAATTAGAATGGATCGTGCGAATAAATTAGAATGCATCGAACGAATGAATTAGAATGGATCATACGAATGAATTAGAATGGATCGTATGAATGAATTAGAATGGATCGTGCGAATGAATTAGAATGGATTATATTAATGAAATAGAATGGATCATACGAATGAAATAGAATGGATCGTACGAAGGAATTAGAATGGATCGTATGAATGAATTAGAGTGGATACATTCGAGCGAATGAATTTGAATAGATCGTGCGAATGAATTAGAATGGATTATACGAATGAATTAGAATGGATCGTACGAATGAAATAGAATGGATCGTACGAATGAATTAGAATGGATACATTCGTGCAAAAGAAATAGAATGGATTGTATGAATGAATTAGAATGGATCGTGTGAATGAATTAGAATGGATCATACGAATGAATTTGAATGGATACATTCGTGCGAATGAATTAGAATGGATCGTGCGAATGAATTAGAATGGATACATTCATGCAAAAGAATTAGAATGGATTGTACGAATGAATTAGAATGGATCGTATGAATGAATTAGAATGGATTGTTTGAATGAATTAGAATGGATCGTATTAATGAATTAGAATGGATCGTACGAATGAATTAGAATGGATCGTACGAACGAATTAGAATAGATTGTGCGAATGAATTAGAATGGATTGTGCGAATGAATTAGAATGGATCGCACGAATGAATTAGAATGGATCGTACGAATGAATTAGAATGGATCGTGCGAATGAATTAGAATGGATCGTACGAATGAATTAGAATGAATCGTACGAATGAATTAGAATGGATCGTACGAATGAATTAGAATGGATTGAATTAGAATGAATCGTACGAATGAATTAGAATGAATCATACCGTACGAATGAATTAGAATGGATCATACGAAGGAATTAGAATGGATCGTGCGAATAAATTAGAATGGATCGTATGAATGAATTAGAATAGATTTTGCGAATGAATTAGAATGGATCGTACGAATGAATTAGAATGGATACATTCGTGCGAATGAATTAGAATGGATCGTATGAATGAATTAGAATCGATCGTACGAATGAATTAGAATGGATCATGCGAATGAATTAGAATGGATACATTCGTGCGAATGAATTAGAATGGATCATAGGAATGAATTAGAATGGATCGTGCGAATGAATTAGAATGGATCGGGCGAATGAATTAGAATGGATCGTGCGAATGAATTAGAATGGATCGTACGAATGAATTAGAATGGATCGTACGAAGGAATTAGAATGGATCATTCGAATGAATTAGAATAGATTGTGCGAATGAATTAGAATGGGTACCTTCGTGCAAATGAATTAGAATGGATCGTACGAATGAGTAAGAATGGATCGTACGAATGAAATAGAATGGATCGTATGAATGAATTAGAATGGATCGTGCGAATGAATTAGAATGGATCGTACGAATGAATTAGAATAGATTGTGCGAATGAATTAGAATGGATCGTACGAATGAATTAGAATGGATCGTACGAATGCATTAGAATGGATCGTATGAATGAATTAGAATGGATCGTGCGAATGAATTAGAATGGATCGTACGAATGAAATAGAATGGATTCGCACGAATGTATCCATTCTAATTCATTCGTACGATCCATTCTAATTCATTCGTACAATCCATTCTAATTCATTCGCACGATCCATTCTTACTCATTCGTACGATCCATTCTAATTCATTCGCACGATCCATTCTAATTCATTAATACGATCCATTCTAATTCATTCGCACGATCCATTCTAATTCATTCACACTCATACGATCCATTCTAATTCATTAGCACGAATGTATCCTTTCTAATTCATTCGTACGATCCATTCTAATTCATTCGCACAATCTATTCTAATTCATTCGAACGATCCATTCTAAGTCATTCGTACGATCCATTCTAATTCATTCGAATGGATCGTACGAATGAATTAGAATGGATACATTCGTGCGAATGAATTAGAATGGATCATACGAATGAATTAGAGTTGATACATTCGTGTGAATGAATTAAAATGGATAATACAAATGAGTAAGAATGGATCGTAGAATTAGAATGGATCGTATGAATGAATTAGAATGGATCGCACGAATGAATTAGAATGGATACATTCGTGCGAATGAATTAGAATGGATCGTACGAATGAGTAAGAATGGATCGTACGAATGAAATAGAATGGATCGTACGGATGAATTAGAATGGATCGTGCGAATGAATTAGAATGGATCGTACGAATGAGTAAGAATGGATCGTATGAATGAATTAGAATGGATCGTGCGAATGAATTAGAATGGATCATACGAATTAGTAAGAATGGATCGTATGAATGAATTAGAATGGATCGTGCGAATAAATTAGAATGGATCGAACGAATGAATTAGAATGGATCATACGAATGAATTAGAATGGATCGTATGAATGAATTAGAATGGATCGTGCGAATGAATTAGAATGGATTATATGAATGAAATAGAATAGATCATACGAATGAAATAGAATGGATCGTACGAAGGAATTAGAATGGATCGTATGAATGAATTAGAGTGGATACATTGAATGAATTAGAGTGGATACATTCGTACAAATGAATTAGAATGGATCGTACGAATGAATTAGAATGGATACATTCATGCAAATGAATTAGAATGGATCATATGAATGAAATAGAATGGATTGTACGAATGAGATAGAATGGATTGTACGAATGAATTAGAATGGATACATTCATGCGAATGAATTAGAATGGATCATACGAATGAATTAGAATGGATTCATTCGTGCGAATGAATTAGAATGGATCGTACGAATGAGTAAGAATGGATCGTACGAATGAACTAGAATGGATTGAATTAGAATGAATCGTACGAATGAATTAGAATGGATCGTACGAATGAATTAGAATGGATCGTATTAATGAATTAGAATGGATCGTGCGAATGAATTAGAATGGATCGTACGAATGAGTAAGAATGGATCGTGCGAATGAATTAGAATGGATCATATGAAAGAATTAGAATGGATTGTATGAATGAATTAGAATGGATCGTGCGAATGAATTAGAATGGATACATTCGTGCGAATGAATTAGAATGGATCGTATGAATAAATTAGATTGGATCGTATGAATGAATTAGAATTAATCGTGCGAATGAATTAGAATGGATCGTACGAATGAATTAGAATGGATCGTACGAATGAATTAGAATGGATCGTACGAATGAATTAGAATGGATCGTATGAATTAGAATGGATCGTACGAAGGAATTAGAATGGATCGTATGAATGAATTAGATTGGATCGTATTAATGAACTTGAATGGATCGTATGAATGAATTAGATTGGATCGTATGATCGAATTAGAATGGATCTTGGGAATGAATTAGAATGGATCGTGCGAATGAATTAGAATGGATCGTACGATTGAATTAGAATGGATCGTACGAAGGAATTAGAATAGATTGTACGAATGAATTAGAATAGATCGTACGAAGGAATTAGAATGGATACGAATGGATCGTACGAATGAGTAAGAATGGATCGTACGAATGAAATAGAATGGATCGTACGAATGAATTAGAATGGATTGAATTAGAATGAATCGTAAGAATGAATTAGAATGGATCATACGAATGAATTAGAAAAGATCGTACGAATGAATTAGAATGGATCGTTCGAATGAATTAGGATGGATAGTACGAAAGAATTAGAATGGATACCTTCGTGCAAATGAATTAGAATGGATCGTACGAATGAGTAAGAATGGATCGTACGAATGAAATAGAATGGATCGTATGAATGAATTAGAATGGATCGTGCGAATAAATTAGAATGGATCGTACGAATGAATTAGAATAGATTATGCGAATGAATTAGAATGGATCGTACGAATGAATTAGAATGGATCGTACGAATGAATTAGAATGGATCGCATGAATGAATTAGAATGGATCGTGTGAATGAATTAGAATGGATCGTACGAATGAAATTAGAATGGATCGTATGAATGAATTAGAATGGATCGTGCGAATAATTTAGAATGGATCGTATGAATGAATTAGAATAGATTGTGCGAATGAAATAGAATGGATTGTACGAATGAGATAGATTGGATCATGCGAATGAATTAGAATGGATCGTGCGAAAGAATTAGAATGGATCGTACGAATGAAATAGAATGGATTGTACGAATGAGATAGAATGGATCGTACGAATGAATTAGAATGGATACATTCATGCGAATGAATTAGAATGGATCATACGAATGAATTAGAATGGATTCATTCGTGCGAATGAATTAGAATGGATCGTACAAATGAGTAAGAATGGATCGTACGAATGAATTAGAATGGATTGAATTAGAATGAATCGTACGAATGAATTAGAATGGATCGTACGAATGAATTAGAATAGATTGTGCGAATGAATTAGAATGGATCGTACGAATGAATTGGAATGGATACATTCGTGCGAATGAATTAGAATGGATCATATGAATGAATTAGAGTGGATACATTCGTACAAATGAATTAGAATGGATCGTACGAATGAATTAGAATGGATACATTCATGCGAATGAATTAGAATGGATCATATGAATGAATTAGAATGGATCGTTTGAGTGAATTAGAATAGATTGTGCGAATGAATTAGAATGGATCGTACGAATGAATTAGAATGGATCGTGCAAATAAATTAGAATGGATCGTATGAATGAATTAGAATGGATCGTGCGAATGAATTAGAATATACTTCGTACGAATGAATTAGAATGGATCGTACGAATGAATTCGAATGTATCCTTTCTAATTCATTCGTACGATCCATTCTAATTCATTCGTACGATCCATTCTAATTCATTCGTACGATCCATTCTAATTCATTCGCACGATCCATTCTAATTCATTCGCACGATCCATTCTAATTCATTCATACAATCCATTCTAATTCTTTTGCACGAATGTATCCATTCTAATTCATTCGTACAATCCATTCTAATTCATTCGTACGATCCATTCTAATTCATTCGCACAATCCATTCTAATTCATTCACACTCATACGATCCATTCTAATTCATTCGCACGAATGTATCCTTTCTAATTTATTCGTACGATCCATTCTAATTCATTCGCACAATCTATTCTAATTCATTCGAACAATCCATTCTAAGTCATTCGTACGATCTATTCTAATTCATTCGTACGATCCATTCTAATTCATTCGTACGATCCATTCTATTTCATTCGTACGATCCATTCTAATTCATTCGCATGAATGTATCCATTCCAATTCATTCGTACGATCCATTCTAATTCATTCGCACAATCTATTCTAATTCATTCGTACGATCAATTCTAATTCATTCGCACGTATCCATTCTAATTCATTCATACGATCCATTCTATTTCATTCGTACGATCCATTCTTACTCATTCGTACGATCCATTCTAATTCATTCGTACGATCCATTCTAATTCATTCGTACGATCCATTCTAATTCATTCGCACAATCTATACGTTCCATTCTAATTCATTCGTAAGATCCATTCTAATTCATTCGCACGATCGTATGAATGAATTAGAGTTGATACATTCGTGTGAATGAATTAAAATGGATAATACGAATGAGTAAGAATGGATCGTAGAATTAGAATGGATCGTATGAATGAATTGGAATGGATACATACGAATGAATTAGAATGGATCGTATGAATGAATTAGAATGGATCGTGTGAATGAATTAGAATGGATCTAGATCGTGTATCCATTCTAATTCATTCGTACGACCCATTCTAATTCATTCGCACGATCCATTCTAATTCATTCGTACGATCTATTCTAATCCATTCTCCATTCTAATGGATCGTACGAATGAATTAGAATGGATCGTATGAATGAATTAGATTGGATCGTATGAATGAATTAGAATTTATTGTACGAATGAAATAGAATAGATCGTACGAATGAATTAGAATGGATCGTACGAATGAATTAGAATGGATCGTATGAATGAATTAGATTGGATCGTATGAATGAATTAGAATGGATTGTACGAATGAAATAGAATAGATCGTATGAATGAATTAGAATGGATCGTGCGAATGAATTAGAATGGGTCGTACGAATGAATTAGAATGGATACACGATCCAGATCCATTCTAATTCATTCGCACAATCTATTCTAATTCATTCGTAGGATCCATTCTAATTCATTACTACGATCCATTTTAATTCATTCGTACGATCCATTCTAATTCATTCGCACGATCCATTCTAATTCATTCATACGATCCATTCTATTTCATTCGTACGATCTATTCTTACTCATTCGTACGATCCATTCTAATTCATTTGCACGAAGGTATCCATTCTAATTCATTCGTACTATCCATTCTAATTCATTCGTAATATCCATTCTAATTCCTTCGTACGATCCATTCTAATTCCTTCGTACGATCCATTCTAATTCATTCGTACGATCCATTCTAATTCATTCGTTCGGTCCATTCTAATTCATTCGTACGATCCATTCTAATTCATTCGCACGATCCATTCTAATTCATGCATATGATCCAATCTAATTCATTAATACGATCCATTCTAATTCATTCACACGAATGTATCCATTCTAATTCATTCGTACATGTATGAATGAATTAGAATGGATCGTACGAATGAATTAGAATGGATCGTATGAATGAATTAGAATGGATCGTGCGAATGAATTAGAATGGATCATATGAATGAATTAGAATGGATCGTATGAGTGAATTAGAATGGATACGAAGGAATTAGAATGGATCGTACGAAGGAATTAGAATGGAGAATGGATCGTGCGAATGAATTAGAATGGATCATACGAAGGAATTAGAATGGATCGTACGAATTAATTATAATGGATCGTACGAACGAATTAGAATGGATCGTACGAAGGAATTAGAATGGATCGTATGAAGGAATTAGAATGGATAGTACGAATGAATTAGAATGGATACCTTCGTGCAAATGAATTAGAATGGATCGTACGAATGAGTAAGAATGGATCGTACGAATGAAATAGAATGGATCGTATGAATGAATTAGAATGGATCGTGCGAATGAATTAGAATGGATCGTACGAATGAATTAGAATAGATTGTGCGAATGAATTAGAATGGATCGTACGAATGAATTAGAATGGATCGTACGAATGAATTAGAATGGATCGTATGAATGAATTAGAATGGATCGTGCGAATGAATTAGAATGGATCGTACGAATGAAATAGAATGGATTCGCACGAATGTATCCATTCTAATTCATTCGTACGATCCATTCTAATTCATTCGTACAATCCATTCTAATTCATTCGCACGATCCATTCGCATTCACTCAAACGATCCATTCTAATTTATTCATATGATCCATTCTAATTCATTCGTACGATCCATTCTAATTCATTCGTCCGATCCATTCTAATTCATTCGCACAATCTATTCTAATTCATTCGTACGATCCATTCTAATTCATTCACACGATCCATTCTAATTCATTCATACGATCCATTCTATTTCATTCTAATTCATTCGTACGATCTATTCTATTTCATTCGTACGATCCATTCTTATCGCACGATCCATTCTAATTCATTCGCACGATCCATTCTCCATTCTAATGGATCGTACGAATGAATTAGAATGGATCGTATGAATGAATTAGATTGGATCGTATGAATGAATTAGAATGGATTGTACGAATGAAATAGAATAGATCGTACCAATGAATTAGAATGAAATAGAATGGATCGTATGAATGAATTAGAATGGATCGTGCGAATGAATTAGAATGGATCGTACGAATGAATTAGAATAGATTGTGCGAATGAATTAGAATGGATTGTACGAATGAATTAGAATGGATCGTACGAATGAATTAGAATGGATCATATGAATGAATTAGAATGGATCGTTTGAGTGAATGCGAATGGATCGTGCGAATGAATTAGAATGTATTGTACGAATGAATTAGAATAGATCGTACGAATGAATTAGAATGGATACATTCGTGCGAATCCATTCTATTTCATTCGTACGATCCATTCTAATTCATTCGCACGATCCATTCTAATTCATTCATACGATCCATTCTAATTCATTAGTACGATCCATTCTAATTCATTCGTACGATCCATTCTAACTCATTCGCA
The DNA here is from genome assembly GCA_947650365.1 of Chamaelirium japonicum. Lineage (NCBI taxonomy): Eukaryota > Viridiplantae > Streptophyta > Magnoliopsida > Liliales > Melanthiaceae > Chamaelirium > Chamaelirium japonicum. The sequence continues at coordinate 38,127,975 of OX393560.1, read as the reverse complement.
CAATCTATTCTAATTCATTCCTACGATCCATTCTAATTCATTCGCACGATCCATTCTAATTCATTCATACGATCCATTCTATTTCATTCGTACGATCCATTCTTACTCATTCGTACGATCCATTCTAATTCATTTGCACGAAGGTATCCATTCTAATTCCTTCATACGATCCATTCTAATTCCTTCATACGATCCATTCTAATTTATAAGTACGATCCATTCTAATTCATTCAAACGATCCATTCTAATTCATTCATACGATCCATTCTAATTCATTCGTACGATCCATTTTAATTCATTCGCACGATCCATTCTAATTCATTCGTATAATCCATTCTATTTCATTCATACGATCCATTCTAATTCATTCATACGTACGAATGAATTAGAATGGATCGTACTAATGAATTAGAATAGATTGTGCGAATGAATTAGAATGGATCGTTCGAATGAATTAGAATGGATACATTCGTGCGAATGAATTAGAATGGATCGTACGAATGAAATAGAATGGATTGTACGAATGAGATAGAATGGATCGTACGAATGAATTAGAATGGATACATTCTTGCGAATGAATTAGAATGGATCATACCAATGAATTAGAATAGATTCATTCGTGCAAATGAATTAGAATGGATCGTACGAATGAGTAAGAATGGATCGTACGAATGAATTAGAATGGATTGAATTAGAATGAATCGTACGAATGAATTAGAATGGATCGTACGAATGAATTAGAATGGATCGTGCGAATGAATTAGAATGGGTCGTACGAATGAATTAGAATGGATACACGATCCAGATCCATTCTAATTCATTCGCACGACCCATTCTAATTCATTCGCACAATCCATTCTAATTCATTCGTATGATCCATTCTAATCCATTCGCACAATCTACTCTAATTCATTCGTACGATCCATTCTATTTCGTTTGCACGAAGGTATCCATTCTAATTCATACAATCCATTCTAATTCATTCATACGATCCAATCTAATTCATTCATACGATCCATTCTAACTCATTCGTACGAATGAATTAGAATGGATTGAATTAGAATGAATCGTATGAATGAATTAGAATGGATTGTGTGAATGAATTAGAATGGATCGTATGAATGAATTAGAATGGATCGTGCGAATGAATTAGAATGGATCGTAGGAATGAAATAGAATGGATCGTATAAATGAATTAGAGTTGAAACATTCGTGTGAATGAATTAAAATGGATAATACGAATGAGTAAGAATGGATCGTAGAATTAGAATGGATCGTATGAATGAATTAGAATGGATACATACGAATGAATTAGAATGGATCGTATGAATGAATTAGAATGGATCGTGCGAATGAATTAGAATGGATCGTACGAATGAAATAGAATAGATCGTATGAATGAATTAGAATGAATAGTGCGAATGAATTAGAAAGGATCGTATGAATGAATTAGAATAGATTGTGCGAATGAATTAGAATGGATCGTACGAATGAATTAGAATGGATCGTACGAATGAATTAGAATGGATCATATGAATGAATTAGAATGCATCGTTTGAGTGAATGCGAATGGATCGTGCGAATGAATTAGAATGGATTGTACGAATGAATTAGAATGGATCGTACCAATGAATTAGAATGGATACATTCGTGCGAATCCATTCTATTTCATTCGTACGATCTATTCTAATTCATTCGCACGATCCATTCTAATTCATTCATACGATCCATTCTAATTCATTCGGACAATCCATTCTAATTCATTCGTACGATCCATTCTAATTCATTCGCACAATCTATTCTAATTCATTCGTACGATCCATTCTAATTCATTCGCACGATCCATTCTAATTCATTCGCACAATCTATTCTAATTCATTCGTACGATCCATTCTAATTCATTCGCACGATCCATTCTAATTCATTCATACGATCCATTCTATTTCATTCGTACGATCCAATCTAATTCATTCGTACGATCCATTCTAATTCATTCGTACGATTCATTCTAATTCAATCCATTCTAATTCATTCGTACGATCCATTCTTACTCATTCGTACGATCCATTCTAATTTATTCGCACGAATGAATCCATTCTAATTCATTCGTATGATCCATTCTAATTCATTCGCATGAATGTATCCATTCTAATTCATTCGTACGATCCATTCTAATTCATTCATATGAACCATTCTAATTCATTCGTATGATCCATTCTAATTCATTCGCACGAATGTATCCATTCTAATTCATTCGTACGATCCATTCTAATTCATTCGCACAATCTATTCTAATTCATTCATACGATCCATTCTAATTTATTCGCACGATCCATTCTAATTCATTCATACGATCCATTCTAATTCGTAGAATGGATCGTACGAATGAATTAGAATGGATACATTCGTGCGAATGAATTAGAATGGATACATTCGTGCGAATGAATTAGAATGGATCGTACGAATGAATTAGAATATGGATCGTACGAATGAATTAGAATGGATCGTACGAATGAATTAGAATGGATATATTCGTGCGAAAGAATTAGAATAGATCGTATGAATGAATTAGAATGGATTGTACGAAGGAATTAGAATAGATCATACGAAGAAATTAGAATGGATCGTACGAATGAATTAGAATGGATCGTATGAATGAATTAGAATGGATCGTGCGAATGAATTAAAATGGATCCTACTAAGGAATTAGAATGGATCATGCGAATGAATTAGAATAGATCATACGAATGAATTAGAATGGATCGTACGAATGAATTAGAATGGATACATTCGTGCAAAAGAATTAGAATGGATTGTATGAATGAATTAGAATGGATCATTTGAGTGAATGCGAATGGATCGTGCGAATGAATTAGAATGGATTGTACGAATGAATTCGAATGGATCGTACGAACGAATTAGAATGGATACATTCGTGCGAATCCATTCTATTTCATTCGTACGATCCATTCTAATTCATTTGCACGATCCATTCTAATTCATTCGTACGATCCATTCTAATTCATTCGTACGATCCATTCTAATTCATTCGGACGATCCATTCTAATTCATTCGTACGATCCATTCTAATTCATTCACACAATCTATTCTAATTCATTCGAACGATCCATTCTAATTCGTTCGTATGATCCATTCTAATTCATTCGTACGATCTATTCTATTTCATTCGTACAATCCATTCTTACTCAATCGTATGATCCATTCTAATCCATTCGCACAATCTACTCTAATTCATTCGTACGATCCATTCTATTTCATTTGCATGAAGGTATCCATTCTAATTCATACAATCCATTCTAATTCATTCATACGATCCATTCTAATTCATTCGTACGATCCATTCTAATTCATTCGCACGATCCATTCTAATTCATTCGCACGATCCATTCTAATTCATTAGCACGATCCATTCTAATTCATTCGTACGATCCATTCTAATTCATTCATACGATCCATTCTAATTCCTTCGTATGATCCATTCTAATTCATTCGTACGGTATGATTCATTCAAATTCATTCGTACGATTCATTCTAATTCAATCGATTCTAATTCATTCATACGATCCATTCTAATTCATTCGTACGATCCATTCTAATTCATTCGTACGATTCATTCTAATTCAATCCATTCTAATTCATTCGTACAATCCATTCTTACTCATTCGTACGATCCATTCTAATTCATTCGCATGAATGAATCCATTCTAATTCATTCGTATGATCCATTCTAATTCATTCGCATGAATGTATCCATTCTAATTCATTTGTACGATCCATTCTATCTCATTCGTACAATCCATTCTATTTCATTCGTACGATCCATTCTAATTCATTCGCACAATCTATTCTAATTCATTCGTACGATCCATTCTAATTCATTCGCACGATCCATTCTAATTCATTCATACGATCCATTCTATTTCATTCGTACGATCCATTCTTACTTATTCGTACGATCCATTCTAATTCATTTGCACGAAGGTATCCATTCTAATTCATTCGTACTATCCATTCTAATTCCTTCGTACGATCAATTCTAATTCATTCATACGATCCATTCTAATTCATTCGTACGATCCATTCTAATTCATTCGTACGATCCATTCTAATTCATTCGCACAATCTATTCTAATTCATTCGTACGATCCATTCTAATTCATTCGCACGATCCATTCTAATTCATTCGCACAATCTATTCTAATTCATTCGTACGATCCATTCTAATTAGAATGGATTGTATGAATGAATTAGAATGGATCGTGCGAATGAATTAGAATGGATCGTACGAATGAAATAGAATGGATACATTCGTGCGAATGAATTAGAATGGATCATATGAATGAATTAGAATGGATCATTTGAGTGAATGCGAAAGGATCGTGCGAATGAATTAGAATGGATTGTACGAATGAATTAGAATGGATCGTACGAATGAATTAGAATGGATACATTCGTGCGAATCCATTCTATTTCATTCATACGATCCATTCTAATTCATTCGCACGATCCATTCTAATTCATTCGTACGATCCATTCTAATTCATTCGTACGATCCATTCTAATTCATTCGTACGATCCATTCTAATTCATTCGTACGATCCATTCTAATTCATTCGCACGATCCATTCTAATTCATTCATACGATCCATTCTATTTCATTCGTACGATCCATTCTTACTCATTCGTACGATCCATTCTAATTCATTTGCACGAAGGTATCCATTCTAATTCATTCGTACTATCCATTCTAATTCCTTCGTACGATCCATTCTAATTCCTTCGTACGATCCATTCTAATTCATTCATACGATTGAGTAAGAATGGATTGTACGAATGAAATAGAATAGATCGTACGAATGAATTAGAATGGATCATGCTAATGAATTAGAATTGATCGTACGAATGAATTAGAATAGATTGTGCGAATGAATTAGAATGGATCGTACGAATGAATTGGAATGGATACATTCGTGCGAATGAATTAGAATGGATCGTATGAATGAATTAGAGTGGATACATTCGTACAAATGAATTAGAATGGATCGTACGAATGAATTAGAATGGATACATTCGTGCGAATGAATTAGAATGGATCATATGAATGAATTAGAATGGATCGTTTGAGTGAATGCGAATGGATCGTGCGAATGAAATAGAATGGATTCGCACGAATGTATCCATTCTAATTCATTCGTACGATCCATTCTAATTCATTCGTACAATCCATTCTAATTCATTCGCACGATCCATTCGCATTCACTCAAACAATCCATTCTAATTCATTCATATGATCCATTCTTATTCATTCGCATGAATGTATCCATTCTAATTCATTCGTATGATCCATTCTAATTCATTTGTACGAATGTATCTACTCTAATTCATTCATACGATCCATTATAATTCATTCGCACGAATGTATCCATTCCAATTCATTCGTACGATCCATTCTAATTCATTCGCACAATCTATTCTAATTCATTCGTACGATCAATTCTAATTCATTAGCATGATCCATTCTAATTCATTCGTACGATCTATTCTATTTCATTCGTACAATCCATTCTTACTCAATCGTATGATCCATTCTAATCCATTCGCACAATCTATTCTAATTCATTCGTACTATCCATTCTATTTCATTCGTACGATCCATTCTAATTCATACGATCCATTCTATTTCATTCATACGATCCATTTTAATTCATTCGCACGATCCATTCTAATTCATTCATACGATCCATTCTAATTCATTCGTACGATCCATTCTAATTCATTCATACGATCTATTCTAATTCATTCGCACGAATATATCCTTTCTAATTCATTCGTACGATCCAAATTCATTTATCCGTACGATCTATTCTATTTTATTCGTACGATCCATTCTTATCGAACGATCCATTCTAATTCAATCCATTCTAATTCATTCTTACGATCCATTCTAATTCATTCGTACGATCCATTCTAATTCTTTCGTACGATTCATTCTAATTCAATCCATTCTAATTCATTCGTACGATCCATTCTATTTCATTCGTACGATCCATTCTTACTCATTCATACGATCCATTCGTATCCATTCTAATTCATTCGTACGATCTATTCTAATTCATTCGTACGATCCATTCTAATTCCTTCGTACGATCCATTCTAATTCATTCGCACGATCCATTCTAATTCATTCGTACGATCCATTCTATTTCATTCATACGATCCATTCTAATTCATTCATACGATCTATTCTAATTCTTTCGCACGAATGTATCCATTCTAATTCATTCGTACGATCCATTCTAATTCATTCGCACGATCCATTCTAATTCATTCATACAATCCATTCTAATTCATTTGCACGAATGTATCCATTCTAATTCATTTGTTCGATCCATTCTAATTCATTCGTACGATCCATTCTATTTCATTCGCACGATCCATTCTAATTCATGCATACGATCCAATCTAATTCATTCATACGATCCATTCTAATTCATTCGCACGAATGTATCCATTCTTATTCATTCATAGATCGTATGCATGAATTAGAATGGATCGTGCGAATGAATTAGAATGGATCGTACGAATGAATTAGAATGGATCGAACAAATAAATTAGAATGAAATAGAATGGATCGTACGAATGAATTAGAGTAGATTGTGCGAATGGATTAGAATGGATCATACGATTGAGTAAGAATGGATTGTACTAATGAAATAGAATAGATCGTACGAATGAATTAGAATGGATCATGCTAATGAATTAGAATTGATCGTACGAATGAATTAGAATAGATTGTACGAATAAATTAGAATGGATCGTACGAATGAATTGGAATGGATACATTCGTGCGAATGAATTAGAATGGATCGTATGAATGAATTAGAGTAGATACATTCGTACAAATGAATTAGAATGGATCGTACGAATGAATTAGAATGGATACATTCATGCGAATGAATTAGAATGGATCATATGAATGAATTAGAAGGGATCGTTTGAGTGAATGCGAATGGATCGTGCGAATGAATTAGAATGGATTGTACGAATGAATTAGAATGGATCGTACGAATGAATTAGAATGGATACATTCGTGCGAATCCATTCTATTTCATTCGCACGATCCATTCGCATTCACTCAAACGATCCATTCTAATTCATTCATATGATCCATTCTAATTAATTCGCACGAATGTATCCATTCTAATTCATTCGTACGATCCATTCTAATTCATTTGTACGAATGTATCCACTCTAATTCATTCATACGATCCATTCTAATTCATTCGCACGAATGTATCCATTCCAATTCATTCGTACGATCCATTCTAATTAATTCGCACAATCTATTCTAATTCATTCGTACGATCAATTCTAATTCATTAGCATGATCCATTCTAATTCATTCGTACGATCTATTCTATTTCATTCGTACAATCCATTGTTACTCAATCGTATGAATGAATTAGAATGGATCGTACGAAGGAATTAGAATGGATCGTACGAAGGAATTAGAATGGATAGTACGAATGAATTAGAATGGATACCTTCGTGCAAATGAATTAGAATGGATCGTACGAATGAGTAAGAATGGATCGTACGAATGAAATAGAATGGATCGTATGAACGAATTAGAATGGATCGTGCGAATGAATTAGAATGGATCGTACGAATGAATTAGAATGGATCGTACGAATGAATTAGAATGGATCGTACGAATGAATTAGAATAAATCGTGCGAATGAATTAGAATGGATCGTACGAATGAAATAGAATGGATTCGCACGAATGTATCCATTCTAATTCATTCGTACGATCCATTCTAATTCATTCGTACAATCCATTCTAATTCATTCGCACGATCCATTCGCATTCACTCAAACAATCCATTCTAATTCATTCATATGATCCATTCTAATTCATTCGCACGAATTTATCCATTCTATTTCATTCGTACGATCCATTCTAATTCATTCGCACGATCCATTCTAATTCATTCATACAATCCATTCTAATTAGAATGGATCGTACGAATGAATTAGAATAGATTGTGCGAATGAATTAGAATGGATCGTGCGAATGAATTAGAATGGATCGTACGAATGAATTAGAATAGATTGTGCGAATGAATTAGAATGGATCGTACGAATGAATTAGAATGGATCGTACGAATGAATTAGAATGGATCGTATGAATGAATTAGAATGGATCGTACGAAGGAATTAGAATGGATAGTACGAATGAATTAGAATGGATACCTTCGTGCAAATGAATTAGAATGGATCGTACGAATAAGTAAGAATGGATCGTACGAATGAAATAGAATGGATCGTATGAATGAATTAGAATGGATCGTGCGAATGAATTAGAATGGATCGTACGAATGAATTAGAATAGATTGTTCGAATGAATTAGAATGGATCGTACGAATGAAATAGAATGGATTGTACGAATGAGATAGAATGGATCGTACGAATGAATTAGAATGGATACATTCATGCGAATGAATTAGAATGGATCATACGAATGAATTAGAATGGATTCATTCGTGCGAATGAATTAGAATGGATCGTACGAATGAGTAAGAATGGATTGTACGAATGAATTAGAATGGATTGAATTAGAATGAATCGTACGAATGAATTAGAATGGATCGTACGAATGAATTAGAATGGATCGTACGAATGAATTAGAATGGATTGAATTAGAATGAATCGTACGAATGAATTTGAATGAATCATACCGTACGAATGAATTAGAATGGATCATACGAAGGAATTAGAATGGATCGTACGAATGAATTAGAATGGATCGTACGAATGAATTAGAATGGATCATATGAATGAATTAGAATGGATTGTATGAATTAGAATGGATACCTTTGTGCAAATGAAATAGAATGGATCGTACGAATGAATTAGAGTAGATTGTGCGAATGGATTAGAATGGATCATACGATTGAGTAAGAATGAATTGTACGAATGAAATAGAATAGATCGTACGAATGAATTATAATGGATCGAACGAATGAATTAGAATGGATCGTTCGAATGAATTAGAATAGATTGTGCGAATGAATTAGAATGGATCGTACGAATGAATTAGAATGGATCGTACGAATGAATTAGAATGGATCGTACAAATGAATTAGAATGGATCGTATGAATGAATTAGAATGGATCGTGCGAATGAATTAGAATGGATCGTACGAATGAAATAGAATGGATTCGCACGAATGTATCCATTCTAATTCATTCGTACGATCCATTCTAATTCATTCGTACAATCCATTCTAATTCATTCGCACGATCCATTCGCATTCACTCAAACGATCCATTCTAATTCATTCATATGATCCATTCTAATTCATTCGTACGATCCATTCTAATTCATTCGTACGATCCATTCTAATTCATTCGCACAATCTATTCTAATTCATTGGTACGATCCTTTCTATTTCATTCGCACTATCCATTCTAATTCATTCATACGATCCATTCTATTTCATTCGTACGATCCAATCTAATTCATTCGCACGATCCATTCTAATTCATTCATACGATCCATTCTAATTCATTCGTATGTATCCATTCTAATTCATTCATACGATCCATTCAAATTCATTCGTATGTATCCATTCTAATTCATTCGCACGATCCATTCTAATTCATTCATACGATCCATTCTATTTCATTCGTACGATCCATTCTTACTCATTCATACGATCCATTCTAATTCATTTGCACGAAGGTATCCATTCTAATTCATTCGTATTATCCATTCTAATTCCTTCGTACGATCCATTCTAATTCCTTCGTACGATCCATTCTAATTCATTCATACGATTGAGTAAGAATGGATTGTATGAATGAAATAGAATAGATCGTACGAATGAATTAGAATGGATCATGCTAATGAATTAGAATTGATCGTACGAATGAATTAGAATAGATTGTGGGAATGAATTAGAATGGATCGTACGAATGAATTGGAATGGATACATTCGTGCGAATGAATTAGAATGGATCGTATGAATGAATTAGAGTGGATACATTCGTACAAATGAATTAGAATGGATCTTACGAATGAATTAGAATGGATACATTCGTGCGAATGAATTAGAATGGATCATATGAATGAATTAGAATGGATCGTTTGAGTGAATGCGAATGGATCGTGCGAATGAAATAGAATGGATTCGCACGAATGTATCCATTCTAATTCATTCGTACGATCCATTCTAATTCATTCGTACAATCTATTCTAATTCATTCGCACGATCCATTCGCATTCACTCAAACGATCCATTCTAATTCATTCATATGATCCATTCTAATTCATTCGCATGAATGTATCCATTGAAATCATTCGTACGATCCATTCTAATTCATTAGTACGAATGTATCTACTCTAATTCATTCATACGATCCATTCTAATTCATTCGCACGAATGTATCCATTCCAATTCATTCGTATGATCCATTCTAATTCATTCGCACAATCTATTCTAATTCATTCGTACGATCAATTCTAATTCATTAGCATGATCCATTCTAATTCATTCGTACGATCTATTCTATTTCATTCGTACAATCCATTCTTACTCAATCGTATGATCCATTCTAATCCATTCGCACAATCTATTCTAATTCATTCGTACGATCCATTCTATTTCATTCGTACGATCCATTCTAATTCATACGATCCATTCTATTTCATTCATACGATCCATTTTAATTCATTCGCACGATCCATTCTAATTCATTCATACGATCCATTCTAATTCATTCGTACGATCCATTCTAATTCATTCATACGATCTATTCTAATTCATTCGCACGAATATATCCTTTCTAATTCATTCGTACGATCCAAATTCATTTATCCGTACGATTTATTCTATTTTATTCGTACGATCCATTCTTATCGTACGATCCATACTAATTCAATCCATTCTAATTCATTCATACGATCCATTCTAATTCATTCGTACGATCCATTCTAATTCTTTCGTACGATTCATTCTAATTCAATCCATTCTAATTCATTCGTACGATCCATTCTATTTCATTCGTACGATCCATTCTTACTCATTCGTACGATCCATTCGTATCCATTCTAATTCATTCGTACGATCTATTCTAATTCATTCGTACGATCCATTCTAATTCCTTCGTACGATCCATTCTAATTCATTCGCACGATCCATACTAATTCATTCGTACGATCCATTCTATTTCATTCATACGATCCATTCTAATTCATTCATACGATCTATTCTAATTCTTTCGCACGAATGTATCCATTCTAATTCATTCGTACGATCCATTCTAATTCATTCGCACGATCCATTCTAATTCATTCATACAATCCATTCTAATTCTTTTGCACGAATGTATCCATTCTAATTCATTTGTTCGATCCATTCTAATTCATTCGTACGATCCATTCTAATTCATTCGCACGATCCATTCTAATTCATGCATACGATCCAATCTAATTCATTCATACGATCCATTCTAATTCATTCGCACGAATGTATCCATTCTAATTCATTCATAGATCGTACGAATGAATTAGAGTTGATACATTCATACGAATGAATTAGAATGGATCGTATGAATTAATTAGAATGGATCGTACGAATGAATTAGAATGGATACCTTCGTGCAAATGAATTAGAATGGATCGTACGAATGAGTAAGAATGGATCGTACGAATGAAATAGAATGGATCGTATGAATGAATTAGAATGGATCGTGCGAATGAATTAGAATGGATCGTACGAATGAAATAGAATGGATTCGCACGAATGTATCCATTCTAATTCATTCGTACGATCCATTCTAATTCATTCGTACAATCCATTCTAATTCTTTCGCACGATCCATTCGCATTCACTCAAACGACCCATTCTAATTCATAAGTACGATCCATTCTAATTCATTCAACCGATCCATTCTAATTCATTCGTACGATCCATTCTAATTCATTCGCACGAATGTATCCATTCTAATTCATTCGTACGATCTATTCTATTTCATTTGTATGAATGTATCCATTCTAATTCATTCGTACGATCCATTCTAATTCATTTGTACGAATGTATCCACTCTAATTCATTCGTACGATCCATTCTAATTCATTCGTACGATCCATTCTAATTCATTCGCACAATCTATTCTAATTCATTCGTACGATCCATTCTAATTCATTCGCACGATCCATTCTAATTCATTCATACGATCCATTCTATTTCATTCGTACGATCCATTCTTACTCATTCGTACGATCCATTCTAATTCATTTGCACGAAGGTATCCATTCTAATTCATTCGCACGAAGGTATCCTTTCTAATTCATTCGTACGATCCATTCTAATTCATTCGCACAATCTATTCTAATTCCTTCGTACGATCCATTCTAATTCATTCCCATGAATGTATCCATTCTAATTGATACGTACGATCCATTCTATTTCATTCGTATGATCCATTCTTACTCATTCGTACGATCCAATTTAATTCATTCATACGATCCATTCTACGATCCATTCTAATTCATTCGTACGTTCCATTCTAATTCATTAGCACGATCAATGCTAATTCATTCGTACGATCCACTCTAATTCATTCGTACAATCCATTCTATTTCATTCGTACGATCCATTCTTATTCATTCATATGATCCATTCTAATTCATTTGCACGAATGTATCCATTCTAATTCATTCGTACAATCCATTCTTACTCATTCGTAATGAATCTTACGAATGAATTAGAATGGATCGTGCAAATGAATTAGAATGGATCGTGCGAATGAATTAGAATGGATCGTATGAATGAATTAGAATAGATTGTGCGAATGAATTAGAATGGATCGTACGAATGAATTAGAATGGATACATTCGTGCGAATGAATTAGAATTAGAATGAATTGGAATGGATCGTACGAATGAATTAGAGTGGATCGTACGAATGAATTAGAATGGATACATTCGTGCCAATGAATTAGAATGGATCTTACAAATGAGTAAGAATGGATCGAACGAATGAAATAGAATGGATTGTACGAATGAGATAAAATGGATCGTACGAATGAATTAGAATGGATACATTCATTCGAATGAATTAGAATGGATCATACGAATGAATTAGAATGGATTCATTCGTGCGAATGAATTAGAATGGATCGTACGAATGAGTAAGAATGGATCGTACGAATGAATTAGAATGGATTGAATTAGAATGAATCGTACGAATGAATTAGAGTGGATCGTATGAATGACTTAGAATTGATCGTACGAATGAATTAGAATGGATTGAATTAGAATGAATCGTACGAATGAATTAGAATGAATCATACCGTACGAATGAATTAGAATGGATCATACGAAGGAATTAGAATGGATCGTACGAATGAATTAGAATGGATACATTCATGCGAATGAATTAGAATGGATCATACGAATGAATTAGAATGGATTCATTCGTGCGAATGAATTAGAATGGATCGTACGAATGAGTAAGAATGGATCGTACGAATGAATTAGAATGGATTGAATTAGAATGAATCGTACGAATGAATTAGAATGGATCGTACGAATGAATTAGAATGGATCGTACGAATGAATTAGAATGGATTGAATTAGAATGAATCGTACGAATGAATTAGAATGAATCATACCGTACGAATGAATTAGAATGGATCATACGAAGGAATTAGAATGGATCGTACGAATGAATTAGAATGGATCGTACGAATGAATTAGAATGGATCCTACGAATGAATTAGAATGGATCGTACGAATGAATTAGAATGGTTCGTGCGAATGAATTAAAATGGATCGTATGAATGAAATAGAATGGATCGTATGAATTAGAATGGATCATATGAATGAATTAGAATGGATCGTGCGAATGAATTAGAATGGATCGTACGAATGAATTAGAATAGATTGTGCGAATGAATTAGAGTGGATCGTACGAATGAATTAGAATGGATCGTACGAATGAATTAGAGTGGATCGTACGAATGAATTAGAATGGATCGTACGAATGAATTAGAATGGATCGTTCGAATGAATTAGAATAGATTGTGTGAATGAATTAGAATGGATCGTACGAATGAATTAGAAAGGATACATTCGTGCGAATGAATTAGAATGGATCGTATGAGTGTGAATGAATTAGAATGGATCGTGCGAATGAATTAGAATGGATCGTATTAATGAATTAGAATGGATCGTGCGAATGAATTAGAATGGATCGTACGAATGAATTAGAATGGATCGTACGAATGAATTAGAATGGATCGTACGAATGAATTAGAATGGATCGTACGAATGAATTAGAATGGATCGTGCGAATGAATTAGAATGGATCATATGAATGAATTAGAATGGATCGTATGAATGAATTAGAATGGATCGTGCGAATAAATTAGAATGGATCGTATGAATGAATTAGAATAGATTGTGCGAATGAATTAGAATGGATCGTACGAATGAATTAGAATGGATACATTCGTGCGAATGAATTAGAATGGATCGTATGAATGAATTACAATCGATCGTACGAATGAATTAGAATGGATCGTACGAAGGAATTAGAATGGATCGTACGAATGAATTAGAATAGATACATTCGTGCGAATGAATTAGAATGGATCGTGCGAATGAATTAGAATGGATCGTACGAATGAATTAGAATGGATCGTACGAAGGAATTAGAATGGATCGTACGAATGAATTAGAATGGATCGTGCGAATGAATTAGAATGGATCGTACGAATGAGTAAGAATGGATCGTGCGAATGAATTAGAATGGATTGTACGAATGAATTAGAATGGATCGTACGAATGAATTAGAATGGATACACTCGTGCGAATCCATTCTATTTCATTCGTACGATCCATTCTAATTCATTCGCACGATCCATTCTAATTCATTCGTACGATCCATTCTAATTCATTCGTACGATCCATTCTAATTCATTCACACAATCTATTCTAATTCATTCGTACGATCCATTCTAATTCATTCGCATGATCCATTATAATTCATTCATACGATCCATTATATTTCATTCGTACGATCCATTCTTACTCATTCGTACGATCCATTCTAATTCATTTGCACGAAGGTATCCATTCTAATTCATTCGTACTGTCCATTCTAATTCCTTCGTACGATCCATTCTAATTCCTTCGTACGATCCATTCTAATTCATTCGCACGATCCATTCTAATTCATTCATACGATCCATTCTATTTCATTCGTACGATCCATTCTAATTCATTCGTACGATCCATTCTAATTCATTCGCACAATCCATTCTAATTCATTCGTATGATCCATTCTAATTCATTCGCATGAATGTATCCATTCTAATTCATTCGTACGATCCATTCTATCTCATTCGTACAATCCATTCTATTTCATTCGTAGGATCCATTCTAATTCATTCGCACGATCCATTCTAAGTCATTCGCACGATCTATTCTAATTCATTAGCACGATCATTCATACGAATGAATTAGAATGGATCGTATGAATGAATTAGAATGGAACGTATGAATGAATTAGAATGGATTGTACGAATGAAATAGAATGGATCGTACGAATGAATTAGAATGGATCGTATGAATGAATTAGAATGATCATACGAATGAATTAGAATGGATACATTCGTGCGAATGAATTAGAATGGATCGTGCGAATGAATTAGAATGGATCGTATGAAGGAATTAGAATGGATCGTACGAAGGAATTAGAATGGATAGTACGAATGAATTAGAATGGATACCTTCGTGCAAATGAATTAGAATGGATCGTACGAATGAGTAAGAATGGATCGTACGAATGAAATAGAATGGATCGTATGAATGAATTAGAATGGTTCGTGCGAATGAATTAGAATGGATCGTATGAATGAATTAGAATGGATCATACGAATGAATTAGAATGGATCGTATGAATGAATTAGAATGGATCGTGCGAATGAATTAGAATGGATTCGCACGAATGTATCCATTCTAATTCATTCGTACGATCCATTCTAATTCATTCGTACAATCCATTCAAATTCATTCGCATGATCCATTCGCATTCACTCAAACGATCCATTCTAATTCATTCATATGATCCATTCTAATTCATTCGCACGAATGTATCCATTCTAATTCATTCGTATGATCCATTCTAATTCATTTGTACGAATGTATCCGCTCTAGTTCTTTCATACGATCCATTCTAATTCATTCGCACGAATGTATCCATTCCAATTCATTCGTACGATCCATTCTAATTCATTCGCACAATCTATTCTAATTCATTCGTACGATCTATTCTAATTCATTAGCATGATCCATTCTAATTCATTCGTACGATCTATTCTATTTCATTCGTACAATCCATTCTTACTCATTCGTATAATCCATTCTAATCCATTCGCACAATCTATTCTAATTCATTCGTACGATCCATTCTATTTCATTCGTACGATCCATTCTAATTCATACGATCCATTCTATTTCATTCATATGATTCATTTTAATTCATTCGCACGATCCATTCTAATTCTTTCATACGATCCATTCTAATTCATTCGTACGATCCATTCTAATTTCTTCGTATGATCTATTCTAATTCCTTCGTACGATCCATTCTAATTCATTCATACGATCCATTCTTACTCATTCGTACGATCCATTGTAATTCATTTGCACGATCCATTCTAATTCATCCGTACGATCCATTCTATTTCATTCGTACGATCCATTCTTACTCATTCGTACGATCCATTCTAATTCATTCGCACGAATAAATCCATTCTAATTCATTCGTACGATCCATTCTATTTCATTCGTACGATCCATTCTAATTCATTCGTACAATCCATTCTAATTCATTCGCACGATCTATTCGAATTCATTCGCACGAATGTATCCACTCTAATTCATTCATACGATCCATTCTAATTCCTTCGTACGATCCATTCTAATTTATTCGTACGATCCATTCTAATTCATTCGCACAATCTATTCTAATTCATTCGCACGATCCATATGATCCATTCTAATTCATTTGTACGAATGTATCCACTCTATCTCATTCGTACAATCCATTCTATTTCATTCATACGATCCATTCTAATTCATTCGCACGATCCATTCTAATTAATTCGCACAATCTATTCTAATTCATTCGTACGATCAATTCTAATTCATTAGCATGATCCATTCTAATTCATTCGTACGAATGAAATAGAATAGATCGTACGAATGAATTAGAATGGATCATGCTAATCAATTAGAATTGATCGTACGAATGAATTAGAATAGATTGTGCGAATGAACTAGAATGGATCGTACGAATGAATTGGAATGGATACATTCGTGCGAATGAATTATAATGGATCGTATGAATGAATTAGAGTGGATACATTTGTACAAATGAATTAGAATGGATCGTACGAATGAATTAGAATGGATACATTCGTGCGAATGAATTAGAATGGATCATGCGAATGAATTAGAATGGATCGTGCGAATGAATTAGAATGGATCGTACGAATGAAATAGAATGGATTGTACGAATGAGATAGAATGGATCGTACGAATGAATTAGAATGGATACATTCATGCGAATGAATTAGAATGGATCATACGAATGAATTAGAATGGATTCATTCGTGCGAATTAATTAGAATGGATCGTACGAATGAGTAAGAATGGATCGTACGAATGAATTAGAATGGATTGAATTAGAATGATCGTACGAATGAATTAGAATGGATCGTTTGAATGAATTAGAATGGATCGTACTTATGAATTAGAATGGGTCATACGAATGAAATAGAATGGATCGTACGAAGGAATTAGAAAGGATCGTACAAACGAATTAGAATGGATCGTATGAATGAAATAGAATAGATCGTACGAATGAATTAGAATGGATCGTATGAATGAATTCGATTGGATCGTATGAATGAATTAGAATGGATTGTACGAATGAAATAGAATAGATCGTACGAATGAATTAGAATGGATCGTGCGAATGAATTAGAATGGGTCGTACGAATGAATTAGAATGGATACACGTTCCAGATCCATTCTAATTCATTCACACAATCTATTCTAATTCATTCGTAGGATCCATTCTAATTCATTACTACGATCCATTCTAATTCATTCATACGATCCATTCTAATTCATTCGTACGTTCCATTCTAATTCATTCGCACGATCCATTCTAATTCATTCATACGATCCATTCTAATTCATTCGTATGTATCCATTCTAATTCATTCAAACGATCTATTCTAATTCTACGATCCATTCTTACTCATTCGTATTATCCATTTTAATTCATTCACACGAATGTATCAACTCTAATTCATTCGTATGATCCATTCTAATTCATTCGCACGAATGTATCCATTCTAATTCATTCGTACGATCCATTCTAATTCATTCGTACGATCCATTCTAATTCATTCATACGATCCATTCTAATTCCTTGGTATGATCCATTCTAATTCATTTGCACGAATGTATCCATTCTAATTCATTCGTACGATCCATTCTAATTCATTCGTACGATCCATTCTAATTCCTTCGTATGATCCATTCTAATTCATTCGCACGAATGTATCCATTCTAATTCATTCGTACGATCCATTCTAATTCATTTGTACGATCCATTCTAAATCCTTCGTACGATCCATTCTAATTCATTCGCACGATCAATTCTAATTCATACGATCCATTCTAATTCATTCGCACAATCTATTCTAATTCATTCGTACGATCCATTCTAAATCATTCGCACGAATGTATCCATTCTAATTCATTCGTACGATCCATTCTAATTCATTCATATGATCCATTCTAATACATTCGCATGAATGTATCCATTCTAATTCATTCGTACGATCCATTCTAATTCATTCGCACAATCTATTCTAATTCATTCATACGATCCATCCTAATTCATTCGCACGAATGTATCCATTCTAATTCATTCGTACAATCCATTCTATTTCATTCGTACGATCCATTCTTACTCATTCGTACGATCCATTCGTAGATCCATTCTAATTCATTCGTACGATCCATTCTAATTCATTCACACAATCTATTCTAATTCATTCATACAATCCATTCTAATTCATTCGCACGATCCATTCTAATTCATTCGTTCGATCCATTCTAATTCATTCGCACGATCCATTCTAATTCATTCGCACGATCCATTCTAATTCATGCATACGATCCAATCTAATTCATTCATACGATCCATTCTAATTCATTCGTATGAATGAAATAGAATGGATCATACGAATGAAGTAGAATGGATCATACGAAGGAATTAGAATGGATCGTATGAATGAATTAGAGTGGATACATTCGTGCGAATGAATTCGAATAGCTCGTGCGAATGAATTAGAATGGATTGTACGAATGAATTAGAATGGATCGTACGAATGAAATAGAATGGATCGTACGAATGAATTAGAATGGATACATTCGTGCAAAAGAAATAGAATGGATTGTATGAATGAATTAGAATGGATCGTGTGAATGAATTAGAATGGATCATACGAATGAATTAGAATGGATACATTCGTGCGAATGAATTAGAATGGATCGTGCGAATGAATTAGAATGGATCGTACGAATGAATTAGAATGGATCGTATGAATGAATTAGAATGGATCGTGCGAATGAATTAGACTGGATCGTGCGAATGAATTAGAATGGATCGTACGAATGAATTAGAATGGATCGTATGAATGAATTAGATTGGATCGTATTAATGAATTAGAATGGATCGTACGAATGAATTAGAATAGATCGTACGAATGAATTAGAATGGATACGAATGGATCGTACGAATGAGTAAGAATGGATCGTACGAATGAAATAGAATGGATTGTACGAATGAATTAGAATGGATACATTCGTGCGAATGAATTAGGATGGATCGTATGAATGAATAAGAATGGATCGTACGAATGAATTAGAATGGATTGAATTAGAATAAATCGTACGAATGAATTAGAATGAATCATACCGTACAAATGAATTAGAATGGATCATACGAAGGAATTAGAATGGATCGTACGAATGAATTAGAATGGATCGTACGAATGAATTAGAATGGATCGTACGAAGGAATTAGAATGGATCGTACGAAGGAATTAGAATGGATAGTACGAATGAATTAGAATGGATACCTTCGTGCTAATGAATTAGAATGGATCGTACGAATGAGTAAGAATGGATCGTACGAATGAAATAGAATGGATCGTATGAATGAATTAGACTGGATCGTGCGAATGAATTAGAATGGATCATGCGAATGAATTAGAATAGATCGTACGAATGAAATAGAATGGATTGTACGAATGAGATAGAATGGATCGTACGAATGAATTAGAATAGATTGTGCGAATGAATTAGAATGGATCGTACGAATGAATTAGAATGGATAGTACGAATGAATAAGAATGGATCGTATGAATGAATTAGAATGGATCGTGCGAATGAATTAGAATGGATCGTACGAATGAAATAGAATGGATACATTCGTGCGAATGAATTAGAATGGATCATATGAATGAATTAGAATGGATCGTTTGAGTGAATGCGAATGGATCGTGCGAATGAATTAGAATGGATTGTACGAATGAATTAGAATGGATCGTACGAATGAATTAGAATGGATTCATTCGTGCGAATCCATTCTATTTCATTCGTACGATCCATTCTAATTCATTCGCAAGATCCATTCTAATTCATTCATACGATCCATTCTAATTCATTTGTACGATCCATTCTAATTCATTCGTATGATCCATTCTAATTCATTCGCACAATCTATTCTAATTCATTCGTACGATCCATTCTAATTCATTCGCACGATCCATTCTAATTCATTCATACGATCCATTCTATTTCATTCGTACGATCCATTCTTACTCATTCGTACGATCCATTCTAATTCATTTGCACGAAGGTATCCATTCTAATTCATTCATACTATCCATTCTAATTCTTTCATACGATCCATTCTAATTCCTTCGTACGATCCATTCTAATTCATTCGTATGATCCATTCTAATTCATTCGTACGATCCATTCTAATTCCTTCGTATGATCCATTCTAATTCAGTCGTACGGTATGATTCATTCTAATTCATTCGTACGATTCATTCTAATTCAATCCATTCTAATTCATTCGTACGATTCATTCTAATTCAATCCATTCTAATTCATTCGTATGATCCATTCTTACTCATTCGTACGATCCATTCTAATTCATTCGCACGAATGAATCCATTCTAATTCATTCGTATGACCCATTCTAATTCATTCGCATGAATGTATCCATTCTAATTCATTCGTACGATCCATTCTATCTCATTAGTACGATCAATTCTAATTCATTCGTACGATCCATTCTAATTCATTCATACGATCCATTCTATTTCATTCGTACGATCCATTCTTACTCATTCGTACGATCCATTCTAATTCTTTTGCACAAAGGTATCCATTCTAATTCATTCGTACTATCCATTCTAATTACTTTGTACGATCCATTCTAATTCATTCGTACGATCCATTCTAATTCCTTCGTATGATCCATTCTAATTCATTCGTACGGTATGATTCATTCTAATTAATTCGTACGATTCATTCTAATTCAATCCATTCTAATTCATTCCTACGATCCATTCTAATTCATTCGTACGATCCATTCTAATTCATTCGTACGATTCATTCTAATTCAATCCATTCTAATTCATTCGTACGATCCATTCTTACTCATTCGTACGATCCATTCTAATTCATTCGCACGAATGAATCCATTCTAATTCATTTGTATGATCCATTCTAATTCATTCGCATGAATGTATCCATTCTAATTCATTCGTACGATCCATTCTATCCCATTCGTACAATCCATTCTATTTCATTCGTACGATCCATTCTAATTCATTCGCACGATCCATTCTAATTCATTCGCATGATCCATTCTAATTCATTCGTATGATCGATTTTAATTCATTCGTACGATCCATTCTAATTCATTCGTACGATCCATTCTAATTCATTCGCACAATCTATTCTAGTTCATTCGTACGAATGAATTCATTCGTACGATCCATTCTAATTCCTTCGTACGATCCATATTCTAATTCATTCATACGATCCATTCTAATTCATTCGCACGATCCATTCTAATTCATTCATATGATCCATTCTAATTCATTCGTACGATCCATTCTAATTCATTCGTACGATCCATTCTAATTCATTCGCACAATCTATTCTAATTCATTCGTACTATGATTCATTCTAATTCATTCGTACGATTCATTCTAATTCAATCCATTCTAATTCCTTCGTACGATCCATTCTAATTCATTCGTACGATCCATTCTAATTCATTCGCACGATCCATTCTAATTCATTCGTACGATCCATTCTATTTCATTCATACGATCCATTCTAATTCATTCATACGATCCATTCTAATTCATTCGCACGATCCATTCTAATTCATTCGCATGATCCATTCTAATTCATTCGTACGATCGATTCTAATTCATTCATACGATCCATTCTAATTCATTTGCACGAATGTATCCATTCTAATTCATTCGTACGATCCATTCTAATTCATTCATACGATCCATCCTAATTCATTCGTACGAATGTATCCATTCTAATTCATTCGTACAATCCATTCTATTTCATTCGTACGATCCATTCTTACTCATTCGTACGATCCATTCGTATCTATTCTAATTCATTCGTACGATCTATTCTAATTCATTCGTACGATCCATTCTAATTCATTAATACGATCCAATCTAATTCATTCATATGATCCATTCTAATTCATCCGTACGATCCATTCTAATTCATTCGCACGATCCATTCTAATTCATTCGCATGATCCATTCTAATTCATTCATACGATCCATTCTAATTCATTCGTACGATCCATTCTAATTCATTCATACAATCCATTCTAATTCATTCATATGATCCATTCTAATTCATTCGTACGGTATGATTCATTCTAATTCATTCGTACGATTCATTCTAATTAAATCCATTCTAATTCATTCGTACGATCCATTCTATTTCATTCGTACGATCCATTCTAATTCATTCATACGATCCATTCTAATTCATTCGTACGATCCATTCTAATTCATTCGTACAATCCATTCTAATTCATTCGCACGATCCATTCGCATTCACTCAAACGATCCATTCTAATTCATTCATATGATCCATTCTAATTCATTCGCACGAATGTATCCATTCTAATTCATTCGTACGATCCATTCTAATTCATTTGTATGAATGTATCCACCCAAATTCATTCATACGATCCATTCTAATTCATTCGCACGAATGTATCCATTCCAATTCATTCGTACGATCAATTCTAATTCATTCGCACGATCTATTCGAGAATGGATCGTATTAATGAATTAGAATGGATCGTGCGAATGAATTAGAATGGATCGTACGAATGAGTAAGAATGGATCGTGCGAATGAATTAGAATGGATCATATGAATGAATTAGTATGGATCGTATGAATGAATTAGAATGGATCGTACGAATTAATTCGAATGGATCGTACGAATGAATTAGAATGGATCGTTTGAGTGAATGCGAATGAATCGTGCGAATGAATTAGAATGGATTGTACGAATGAATTAGAATGGATTGTACGAATGAATTAGAATGGATACATTCGTGCGAATCCATTCTATTTCATTCGTACGATCCATTCTAATTCATTCGCACGATCCATTATAATTCATTCATACGATCCATTCTAATTCATTCGTACGATCCACTCTAATTCATTCGTGCGAATGAATTAGAATGGATCATAAGAATGAGTAAGAATGGATCGTACGAATGAAATAGAATGGATTGTACGAATGAATTAGAATTGATCGTACGAATGAATTAGAATAGATTGTATGAATGAATTAGAATGGATACATTCGTGCGAATGAATTAGAATGGATCGTACGAATGAATTAGAATAGATCGTGCGAATGAATCAGAATGGATCGTACGAATGAATTAGAATAGATTGTGCGAATGAATTAGAATGGATCGTATGAATGAATTAGATTATGATCCATTTTATTTCATTCGTATGATCTATTCTAATTCCTTCGTACAATCTAATTCATTCATACGATCCATTCTAATTCATTCGCACGAATGTATCCATTCAAATTCATTCGTACGATCCATTCTAATTCATTCGCACGATCCATTCTAATTCATTCGTACGATCCATTCTAATTCATTTATACGATCCAATCTAATTCATTCATACAATCCATTCTAATTCATTTGCACGAATTTATCCATTCTAATTCATTCGTACGATCCATTCTAATTCATTCGCACAATCTATTCTAATTCATTCGCACAATCTATTCGAATTCATTCATACAATCCATTCTAATTCATTCGTACGATTCATTCTAATTCAATCCATTCTAATTCATTCGTACGATCCATTCTTACTCATTCGTACGATCCATTCTAATTCATTCGCACGAATGAATCCATTCTAATTCATTCGTATGATCCATTCTAATTCATTCGTATGAATGTATCCATTCTAATTCATTCGTACGATCCATTCTAATTCATAAGTACGATCCATTCTAATTCATTCAAACGATCCAATCTAATTCATTCGTACGATCCATTCTAATTCATTCGCACGATCCATTCTAATTCATTCGCACGATCCATTCTAATTCATTTGTACGAATGTAGCTACTTTAATTCTTTCGTACGATTCATTCTAATTCAATCCATTCTAATTCATTCATACGATCCATTCTTACTCATTCGTACGATCCATTCTAATTCATTCGCACGAATGAATCCATTCTAATTCATTCGTATGATCCATTCTAATTCATTCGCATGAATGTATCCATTCTAATTCATTCGTACGATCCATTCTATCTCATTCGTACAATCCATTCTATTTGATTCGTACGATCCATTCTAATTCATTCGCACGATCCATTCTAATTCATTCGCATGATCCATTCTAATTCATTCGTACGATCGATTCTAATTCATTCATACGATCCATTCTAATTCATTCGCACGAATGTATCCATTCTAATTCATTCGAACGATCCTTTCTAATTCATTCGTACGATCCATTCTTACTCATTCGTATGATCCATTCTAATTCATTCATACGATCCAATCTAATTCATTCATACGATCCATTCTAATTCATTCGCACAATCTATTCTAATTCATTCATACGATCCATTCTAATTTATTCGCACGATCCATTCTAATTCATTCATACGATCCATTCTAATTCATTCATATGATCCATTCTAATTCATTCGCACGATCCATTCTTACTCATTCGTACGATCCATTCTAATTCAATCCATTCTAATTCATTCGTACGATCCATTCTTACTCATTCGTACGATCCATTCTAATTCATTCCCACGAATGAATCCATTCTAATTCATTCGTATGATCCATTCTAATTCATTCGCATGAATGTATACATTCCAATTCATTCGTACGATCCATTCTAATTCATTCGCACAATCTATTCTAATTCATTCGTACGATCCATTCTAATTCATTCGCACAATCTATTCTAATTCATTAGTACGATCCATTCTAATTCATTCGTACGATCCATTCTAATTCATTAGCACGATCCAAATTCATTTATCCGTACGATCTATTCTATGTCATTCGTACGATCCATTCTTATCGCACGATCCATTCTAATTCATTCGCATGATCCATTCTCTATTCTAATTACTTCGTACGATCCATTCTAATTCCTTCGTATCCATTCTAATTCACTCATACGATCCATTCTAATTCATTCATACGATCCATTCTAATTCATTCGCATGAATGTATCCATTCTAATTCATTCGTACGATCCATTCTAATTCATTCGCACAATCTATTCTAATTCATTCATACGATCCATCCTAATTCATTCGCACGAATGTATCCATTCTAATTCATTCGTACAATCCATTCTATTTCATTCGTACGATCCATTCTTACTCATTCGTACGATCCATTCGTATCCATTCTAATTCATTCGTACGATCTATTCTAATTCATTCGTACGATCCATTCTAATTCATTAATACGATCCAATCTAATTCATTCATACGATCCATTCTAATTGATTCGTACGATCCATTCTAATTCATTCGCACGATCCATTCAAATTCATTCGCACGATCTATTCTAATTCATTCATACGATCCATTCTAATTCATTCGTACGATCCATTCTAATGGATACGTTCGTGCGAATGAATTAGAATGGATCGTATGAATGAATTAGATTGGATCGTATGCATGAATTAGAATGGATCGTGCGAATGAATTAGAATGGATCGTACGAATGAATTAGAATTGATACATTCGTGCGAAAGAATTAGAATGGATCGTACGAATGAATTAGAATGGATCGTATGAATGAATTAGAATGGATCGTGCGAATGAATTAGAATGGATACGAATGGATCGTACGAATGAGTAAGAATGGATCGTACGTATGAAATAGAATAGATTGTACGAATGAATTAGAATGGATACATTCGTGCGAATGAATTAGGATGGATCGTATGAATGAATTAGAATAGATTGTGCGAATGAATTAGAATGGATCGTACGAATGAATTAGAATGGATACATTCATGCGAATGAATTAGAATGGATCGTATGAATGAATTAGAATGGATCGTATGAGTGAATTAGTATAGATACGAAGGAATTAGAATGGATCGTACGAATGAATTAGAATGGATACATTCGTGCGAATGAATTAGAATGGATCGTATGAATGAATTAGAATCGATCATACGAATGAATTAGAATGGATCATGCGAATGAATTAGAATGGATCGTACGAATGAATTAGAATGGATCGTACAAATGAAATAGAATGGATTGTACGAATGAGATAGAATGGATCGTACGAATGAATTAGAATGGATAATTCATGCGAATGAATTAGAATGGATCATACGAATAAATTAGAATGGATTCATTCGTGCGAATGAATTAGAATGGATCGTACGAACGAGTTAGAATGGATCGTACGAATGAATTAGAATGGATTGAATTAGAATGAATCGTACGAATGAATTAGAATGGATCATACGAAGGAATTAGAATGGATCGTGCGAATAAATTAAAATGGAACGTATGAATGAATTAGAATAGATTGTGCGAATGGATTAGAATGGATCATACGATTGAGTAAGAATGGATTGTACGAATGAAATAGAATAGATCGTACGAATGAATTAGAATGGATCATGCTAATGAATTAGAATTGATCGTACGAATGAATTAGAATAGATTGTGCGAATGAATTAGAATGGATCGTACGAATGAATTGGAATGGATACATTCGTGCGAATGAATTAGAATGGATCGTATGAATGAATTAGAGTGGATACATTCGTACAAATGAATTAGAATGGATCGTACGAATGAATTAGAATGGATACATTCGTGCGAATGAATTAGAATGGATCATATGAATGAATTAGAATAGATCGTTTGAGTGAATGCGAATGGATCGTGCGAATGAATTAGAATGGATTGTACGAATGAATTAGAATGGATCGTACGAATGAATTAGAATGGATACATTCGTGCGAATCCATTCTATTTCATTCGTACGATCCATTCTAATTCATTCGCACGATCCATTCTAATTCATTCATACGATCCATTCTAATTCATTCGTACGATCCATTCTAATTCATTCGTACGATCCATTCTAATTCATTCGCACAATCTATTCTAATTCATTCGTACGATCCATTCTAATTCATTCGCACGATCTATTCTAATTCATTCATACGATCCATTCTATTTCACTCAAACGATCCATTCTAATTCATTCATATGATCCATTCTAATTCTTTTGCACGAATGTATCCATTCTAATTCATTCGTTCGATCCATTCTATTTCATTCGTACGATCCATTCTAATTCATTCGCACGATCCATTCTAATTCATGCATACGATGAGTAAGAATGGATCGTACGAATGAATTAGAATGGATTGAATTAGAATGAATCGTACGAATGAATTAGAATGGATACATTCGTGCAAAAGAATTAGAATGGATCATATGAATGAATTATAATGGATTGTTTGAGTGAAATAGAATGGATCGTATGAATGAATTAGAATGGATTGTGCGAATGAATTAGAATGGATCGTACGAATGAATTAGAATAGATTGTGCGAATGAATTAGAATGGATCGTACGAATGAATTAGAATGGATCGTACGAATGAATTAGAATGGATCGTATGAGTGAAGTAGAATGGATCGTACGAATGAATTTGAATGGATCGTACGAAGGAATTAGAATGGATCGTACGAAGGAATTAGAATGGATCATGCTAATGAATTAGAATTGATCGTACGAATGAATTAGAATAGATTATGCGAATGAATTAGAATGGATCGTACGAATGAATTAGAATGGATCGTACGAATAAATTAGAATGGATACATTCGTGCGAATGAATTAGAATGGATCATATGAATGAATTAGAATGGATCGTTTGAGTGAATGCGAATGGATCGTGCGAATGAATTAGAATGGATTGTACGAATGAATTAGAATGGATCGAATGAATTAGAATGGATCGTACGAATGAAATAGAATGGATCGTATGAATGAATTGGAATGGATACATTCGTGCGAATGAATTAGAATGGATCGTATGAATGAATTAGAGTGGCTACATTCGTACAAATGAATTAGAATGGATCGTGCGAATGAATTAGAATGGATCGTGCGAATGAATTAGAATGGATCGTACGAATGAATTAGAATGGATCGTATGAATGAATTAGATTGGATCATATTAATGAATTAGAATGGATCGTGCGAATGAATTAGAATGGATTGTACGAATGAATTAGAATGGATCGTACGAATGACTTAGAATGGATCGTTCGAATGAATTAGAATGGATCATGCGAATGAATTAGAATGGCTTAAATTAGAATGAATCGTACGAATGAGTAAGAATGGATCCATTCTATTTCATTCGTACGATCCATTCTAATTCATTCATACGATCCTTTCTAATTCATTCGCACGATCCATTCTAATTCATTAATACGATCCAATCTAATTCATTCATACGATCCATTCTAATTCATTCGTACGATCCATTCTAATTCATTCGCACGATCCATTCTAATTCATTCGCACGATCCATTCTAATTCATTTGTACGAATCTAGCCACTCTAATTCATTCATACGATCCATTCTAATTCATTCGCACGAATGTATCCATTCCAATTCATTCGTACGATCCATTCTATTTCATTCGTACGATCCATTCTAATTCATTCGATCCATTCTAATTCATTCGTACAATCCATTCTAATTCATTCGCACGATCCATTCGCATTCACTCAAACGATCCATTCTAATTCATTCGTACGATCCATTCTAATTCATTCGTAGGATCTATTCTAATTCATTCGTACGATCCATTCTAATTCATTCGTACGATTCATTCTAATTCAATCTATTCTAATTCATTCGTACGATCCATTCTTACTCATTCATACTATCCATTCTATTTCATTCGCACGAATGAATCCATTCTAATTCATTCGTACGATCCATTCTAACTCATTCGCATAATCTATTCTAATTCATTCGAACGATCCATTCTAAGTCATTCGTACGATCCATTCTAATTCATTCGTACGATCCATTCTAATTCATTCGCACGATCCATTCTATTTCATTCGTACGATCCATTCTAATTCATTCGCATGAATGTATCAATTCCAATTCATCCGTACGATCCATTCTAATTCATTCGCACAATCTATTCTAATTCATTCGTACGATCAATTCTAATTCATTCGCACGTATCAATTCTAATTCATTCATACGATCCTTTACAATCCATTCTAATTCATTCGCACGATCCATTCTTACTCATTCGTACGATCCATTCTAACTCATTCGTACGATCCATTCTAATTCATTCTAATTCAATCAATTCTAATTCATTCATACAATCCATTCTAATTCATTCGTACGATCCACTCACATACAAATAAATTAGAATGAATTAGAATGGATTGTGTGAATGAATTAGAATGGATCGTATGAATGAATTAGAATGGATCGTGCGAATGAATTAGAATGGATCGTGCGAATGAATTAGAATATGGATCGTACGAAGGAATTAGAATGGATCGTACGAATGAATTCGAATGTATCCTTTCTAATTCATTCGTACGATCCATTCTAATTCCTTCGTACGATCCATTCTAATTCATTCGTATGATCCATTCTAATTCATTCGCACGATCCATTCTAATTCATTCGTACGATCCATTCTATTTCATTCATACGATCCATTCTAATTCATTCATACGATCTATTCTAATTCTTTCGCACGAATGTATCCATTCTAATTCATTCGTACGATCCATTCTAATTCATTCGCACGATCCATTCTAATTCATTCATACAATCCATTCTAATTCTTTTGCACGAATGTATCCATTCTAATTCATTCGTTCGATCCATTCTAATTCATTCGTACGATCCATTCTAATTCATTCGCACGATCCATTCTAATTCATGCATACGATCCAATCTAATTCATTCATGCGATCCATTCTAATTCATTCGCACGAATGTATCCATTCTAATTCATTCGTACATGTATGAATGAATTAGAATGGATCGTACGAATGAATTAGAGTTGATACATTCGTGCGAATGAATTAGAATGGATCGTACGAATGAATTAGATTGGATCGTATGAATGAATTATATTGGATCATGCGAATGAATTAGAATAGATCATACGAATGAATTAGAATAGATCGTACGAATGAATTAGAATGGATACATTCGTGCAAAAGAATTAGAATGGATTGTATGAATGAATTAGAATGGATCGTGCGAATGAATTAGAATGGATACATTCGTGCGAATGAATTAGAATGGATCGTATGAATGAATTAGATTGGATCGTATGAATGAATTAAAATGGATCGTGCGAATGAATTAGAATGGATCGTACGAATGAATTAGAATGGATCGTTTGAATGAATTAGAATGGATCGTTTGAATGAATTAGAATGGATCGTTTGAATGAAATAGAATGGATCGTACGAAGGAATTAGAAAGGATC
Source organism: Chamaelirium japonicum (assembly GCA_947650365.1). Taxonomy (NCBI): domain Eukaryota; kingdom Viridiplantae; phylum Streptophyta; class Magnoliopsida; order Liliales; family Melanthiaceae; genus Chamaelirium; species Chamaelirium japonicum. The sequence goes on along the minus strand of OX393560.1, from coordinate 38,096,667 downwards.
GTACAAACGAATTAGAATGGATCGTATGAATGAAATAGAATAGATCGTACGAATGAATTAGAATGGATCGTATGAATGAATTAGATTGGATCGTATGAATGAATTAGAATGGATTGTACGAATGAAATAGATTAGATCGTACGAATGAATTAGAATGGATCGTGCGAATGAATTAGAATGGGTCGTACGAATGAATTAGAATGGATACACGATCCAGATCCATTCTAATTCATTCGCACAATCTATTATAATTCATTCGTAGGATCCATTCTAATTCGTTACTACGATCCATTCTAATTCATTCATACGATCCATTCTAATTCATTCGTACGATCCATTCTAATTCATTCGCACGATCCATTCTAATTCATTCATACGATCCATTCTAATTCATTCGTACGATCTATTCTATTTCATTCGTACAATCCATTCTTACTCAATCGTATGATCCATTCTAATCCATTCGCACAATCTATTCTAATTCATTCGTACGATCCATTCTATTTCATTCGTACGATCCATTCTAATTCATACGATCCATTCTATTTCATTCATACGATCCATTTTAATTCATTCGCACGGTCCATTCTAATTCATTCATACGATACATTCTTACTCATTCGTACGATCCATTCTAATTCATTCGCACGATCCATTCTAATTCATCCGTACGATCCATTCTATTTCATTCGTACGATCCATTCTAATCCAGTCGCACAATCTATTCTAATTCATTCGTACGATCCATTCTAATTCATTCACACGATCCATTCTAATTCATTTATACGATCCATTCTATTTCATTCGTACGATCCATTCTTACTCATTCGTACGATCCATTCTAATTCATTTGCACGAAGGTATCCAATCTAATTCATTCGTACTATCCATTCTAATTCCTTCGTACGATCCATTCTAATTCCTTCGTACGATCCATTCTAATTCATTCGTACGATCCATTCTAATTCATTTGTACGATCCATTCTAATTCCTTCGTATGATCTATTCTAATTCATTCGTATGGTATGATTCATTCTAATTCATTCGTACGATTCATTCTAATTCAATCCATTCTAATTTATTCGTACGATCCATTCTAATTCATTCGTACGACCCATTCTAATTCATTCGTACGATTCATTCTAATTCAATCATACGATCCATTCTAATTCATTCGCACTATCTATTCTAATTCATTCGTACGATCCATTCTAATTCATTCGCACGATCCATTCTAATTCATTCATACGATCCATTCTATTTCATTCGTACGATCCATTCTAATTCATTCGTACGATCCATTCTAATTCATTCGTACGATTCATTCTAATTCAATCCATTCTAATTCATTCGTACGATCCATTCTTACTCATTCGTACGATCCATTCTAATTCATTCGCACGAATGAATCCATTCTAATTCATTCGTATGATCCATTCTAATTCATTCGCATGAATGTATCCATTCTAATTCATTCGTACGATCCATTCTAATTCATTCATATGATCCATTCTAATTCATTCGTATGATCCATTCTAATTCATTCGCACGAATGTATCCATTCTAATTCATTCGTACGATCCATTCTAATTCATTCGCACAATCTATTCTAATTCATTCATACGATCCATTCTAATTTATTAGCACGATCCATTCTAATTCATTCATACGATCCATTCTAATTCGTAGAATGGATCGTACGAATGAATTAGAATGGATACATTCGTGCGAATGAATTAGAATGGATTGTACGAATAAATTAGAATGGATCGTACGAATGAATTAGAATATGGATCGTACGAAGGAATTAGAATGGATCGTACGTATGAATTAGAATGGATCGTGCGAATGAATTAGAATGGATCGTATGAATGAATTAGAGTAGATACATTCGTACGAAGGAATTAGAATGGATCGTACGAATGAATTAGAATGGATTATATGAATGAATTAGAATGGATCGTACGAATGAATTATAATGGATCATGCGAATGAATTTGAATAGATCATACGAATGAATTAGAATGGATCGTACGAATGAATTAGAATGGATACATTCGTGCAAAAGAATTAGAATGGATTGTATGAATGAATTAGAATGGATCGTGCGAATGAATTAGAATGGATACATTCGTGTGAATGAATTAGAATGGATCGTATGAATGAATTAGATTGGATCGTATGAATGAATTAGAATGGATCGTATGAATGAATTAGAATGGATCATACGAATGAATTAGAATGGATCGTACGAATGAAATAGAATGGATTGTACGAATGAGATAGAATGGATCGTACGAATGAATTAGAATGGATACATTCATGCAAATGAATTAGAATGGATCATACGAATGAATTAGAATGGATTCATTCGTGCGAATAAATTAGAATGGATCGTACGAATGAGTAAGACTGGATCGTACGAATGAATTAGAATGGATTGAATTAGAATGAATCGTACGAATGAATTAGAATGGATCGTACGAATGAATTAGAATGGATCGTACGAATGGATTGAATTAGAATGAATCGTACGAATGAATTAGAATGAATCATACCGTACGAATGAATTAGAATGGATCATACGAAGGAATTAGAATGGATCGTATGAATGATTTAGAATGGATCGTACGAATGAATTAGAATGGATCGTACGAATGAATTAGAATGGATCGTACGAAGGAATTAGAATGGATAGTACGAATGAATTAGAATGGATACCTTCGTGCAAATGAATTAGAATGGATCGTACGAATGAGTAAGAATGGATCGTACGAATGAAATAGAATGGATCGTATGAATGAATTAGAATGGATCGTGCGAATGAATTAGAATGGATCGTACGAATGAATTAGAATAGATTGTGCGAATGAATTAGAATGGATCGTACGAATGAATTAGAATGGATCGTACGAATGAATTAGAATAGATTGTGCGAATGAATTAGAATGAATCATACCGTACGAATGAATTAGAATGGATCATACGAAGGAATTAGAATGGATCATACGAATGAATTAGAATGGATCGTACGAATGAATTAGAATGGATCGTACGAAGGAATTAGAATGGATAGTACGAATGAATTAGAATGGATACCTTCGTGCAAATGAATTAGAATGGATCGTACGAATGAGTAAGAATGGATCGTACGAATGAAATAGAATGGATCGTATGAATGAATTAGAATGGATCGTGCGAATGAATTATAATGGATCGTACGAATGAATTAGAATAGATTGTGCGAATGAATTAGAATGGATCGTACGAATGAATTAGAATGGATCGTACGAATGAATTAGAATGGATCGTACGAATGAATTAGAATGGATCGTACGAATGAATTAGAATGGATCATATGAATGAATTAGAATGGATCGTACGAATGAATTAGAATGGATCGTATGAATGAATTAGAATGGATCGTATGAATGAATTAGAATGGATCGTGCGAATAAATTAGAATGGATCGTATGAATGAATTAGAATAGATTGTGCGAATAAAATAGAATGGATTGTACGAATGAGATAGAATGGATCATACGAATGAATTAGAATGGATACATTCATGCTAATGAATTAGAATGGATCATACGAATGAATTAGAATGGATTCATTCGTGCGAATGAATTAGAATGGATCGTCCGAATGAGTAAGAATGGATCGTACGAATGAATTAGAATGGATTGAATTAGAATGAATCGTACGAATGAATTAGAATGGATCGTACGAATGAATTAGAATAGATCGTACGAATGAATTAGAATGGATTGAATTAGAATGAAACGTACGAATGAATTAGAATGAATCATACCGTACGAATGAATTAGAATGGATCATACGAAGGAATTAGAATGGATCGTACGAATGAATTAGAATGGATCGTACGAATGAATTAGAATGGATCGTACGAAGGAATTAGAGTGGATCGTACGAAGGAATTAGAATGGATAGTACGAATGAATTAGAATGGATACCTTCGTGCAAATAAATTAGAATGGATCGTACGAATGAGTAAGAATGGATCGTACGAATGAAATAGAATGGATCGTATGAATGAATTAGAATGGATCGTGCGAATGAATTAGAATGGATCGTACGAATGAATTAGAATAGATTGTGCGAATGAATTAGAATGGATCATACGAATGAATTAGAATGGATCGTACGAATGAATTAGAATGGATCGTATGAATGAATTAGAATGGATCGTGCGAATGAATTAGAATGGATCGTACGAATGAATTAGAATATGGATCGTACGAAGGAATTAGATTGGATTGTACGAATGAATTAGAATGGATCGTACGAATGAATTAGAATGGATCGTATGAATGAATTAGAATGGATCGTACGAATGAATTAGAATGGATCGTATGAATGAATTAGAATGGATCGTGCGAATAAATTAGAATGGATCGTATGAATGAATTAGAATAGATTGTGCGAATGAAATAGAATGGATTGTACGAATGAGATAGAATGGATCGTACGAATGAATTAGAATGGATACATTCATGCTAATGAATTAGAATGGATCATACGAATGAATTAGAATGGATTCATTCGTGCGAATGAATTAGAATGGATCGTACAAATGAGTAAGAATGGATCGTACGAATGAATTAGAATGGTTTGAATTAGAATGAATCGTACGAATGAATTAGAATGGATCGTACGAATGAACTAGAATGGATCGTACGAATGAATTAGAATGGATTGAATTAGAATGAATCGTATGAATGAATTAGAATGAATCATACCGTACTAATGAATTAGAATGGATCATACGAAGGAATTAGAATGGATCGTACGAATGAATTAGAATGGATCGTACGAATGACTTAGAATGGATCGTTCGAACGAATTAGAATAGATTGTGCGAATGAATTAGAATGGATCGTACGAATGAATTAGAAAGGATACATTCGTGCGAATGAATTAGAATGGATACCTTCGTGCAAATGAATTAGGATGGATCGTACGAATGAGTAAGAATGGATCGTACGAATGAAATAGAATGGATCGTATGAATGAATTAGAATGGATCGTACGAATGAATTAGAATGGATTGTACGAATGAATTAGAATGGATCGTACGAATGAAATAGAATGGATCGTACGAATGAAATAGAATGGATCGTACGAATGAATTAGAATAGATTGTGCGAATGGATTAGAATGGATCATACGATTGAGTCAGAATGGATTGTACGAATGAAATAGAATAGATCGTACGAATGAATTAGAATGGATCGTATGAATGAATTAGAATGGATCGTGCGAATGAATTAGAATGGATCATGTGAATGAATTAGAATGGATTGTACGAATGAATTAGAATGGATCGTACGAATGAATTAGAATAGATTGTGCGAATGAATTAGAATGGATCGTATGAATTAGAATTGATCGTACGAATGAATTAGAATGGATCATACGAAGGTTTAGAATGGATCGTACGATTGGATTAGAATGGATCGTACGAATGAATTAGAATGGATACATTCGTGCGAATGAATTAGAATGGATCATACGAAGGAATTAGAATGGATCGTACGAATGAATTAGAATGGATCGTACGAATGAATTAGAATGGATACATTCGTGCGAATGAATTAGAATGGATCATACGAATGAATTAGAGTGGATACATTCGTACAAATGAATTAGAATGGATCGTACGAATGAATTAGAATGGATACATTCGTGCGAATGAATTAGAATGGATCGTACGAATGAATTAGAATGGATCGTATGAATGAATTAGAATGGATCGTGCGAATGAATTAGAATGGATTGTACGAATGAATTAGAATGGATCGTACGAATGAATTAGAATGGATACATTCGTGCGAATCCATTCTATTTCATTCGTACGATCCATTCTAATTCATTCGCACGATCCATTCTAATTCATTCAAACGATCCATTCTAATTCATTCGTACGATCCATTCTAATTCATTCGTACGATCCATTCTAATTCATTCACACAATCAATTCTAATTCATTCGTACGATCCATTCTAATTCATTTGCACGATCCATTCTAATTCATTCATACGATCCATTCTATTTCATTCGTACGATCCATTCTTACTCATTCGTACGATCCATTCTAATTCATTCGTACGATCCAATCTAATTTATTCGCACGATCTATTCTAATTCATTCATACGATCCATTCTAATTCACGATCCAGATCCATTCTAATTAGAATTAGAATTAGAATTAGAATGGATACACGATCCAGATCCATTCTAATTCATTCGCACAATCTATTCTAATTCATTCGTAGGATCGTGCGAATGAATTAGAATGGATCGTGCGAATGAGTTAGAATGGATCGTACGAATGAATTAGAATGGATCGTGCGAATGAATTTGAATGGATCGTACGAATGAATTAGAATGGGTCGTACGAATGAATTAGAATGGATACATGATCCAGATCCATTCTAATTCATTCGCACAATCTATTCTAATTAATTCGTAGGATCGTGCGAATGAATTAGAATGGATCGTGCGAATGAGTTAGAATGGATCGTACGAATGAATTAGAATGGATCGTACGAATGAATTTGAATGGATCGTACGAATGAATTAGAAAGGATACATTCGAATTCATTCGTACGATCCATTCTAATTCCTTCGTACGATCCATATTCTAATTCATTCGCATGATCCATTCTAATTCATTCGTACGATTCATTCTAATTCAATCCATTCTAATTCATTCGTACGATCCATTCTAATTCATTCGTACGATCCATTCTAATTCATTAGTACGATCCATTCTAATTAGAATAGATTGTATGAATTAGAATGAATCGTATGAATGAATTAGAATAGATCGTACGAATGAATTAGAATGGATTGAATTAGAATGAATCGTACGAATGAATTAGAATGGATCGTGCGAATGAATTAGAATATGGATCGTACGAAGGAATTAGAATGATACACTCATACGAATAGATTGTGCGAATGAATTAGAATGGATCGTACGAATGAATTAGAACGGATACATTCGTGCGAATGAATTAGAATGGATTGTATGAGTGTGAATGAATTAGAATGGATTGTGCGAATGAATTAGAATGGATCGTACGAATGAATTAGAATGGATCGTACGAATGAATTAGAATGGATACATTCGTGCAAAAGAAGTAGAATGGATTGTATGAATGAATTAGAATGGATCGTGCGAATGAATTAGAATGGATCGTAGGAATGAGTAAGAATGGATCGTACGAATGAATTAGAATGGATCGTACGAATGAATTAGAATGGATACATTCGTGCGAAGGAATTAGAATGGATCATATGAATGAATTAGAATGGATCGTTTGAGTGAATGCAATTGGATCGTGCGAATGAATTAGAATGGATCGTACGAATGACTTAGGATGGATCGTTCGAATGAATTAGAATAGATTGTGCGAATGAATTAGAATGGATCGTACGAATGAATTAGAACGGATACATTCGTGCGAATGAATTAGAATGGATCGTATGAGTGTGAATGAATTAGAATGGATTGTGCGAATGAATTAGAATGGATCGTACGAATGAATTAGAATGGATCGTACGAATGAATTAGAATGGATACATTCGTCCAAAAGAAGTAGAATGGATTGTATGAATGAATTAGAATGGATCGTGCGAATGAATTAGAATGGATACATTCATGCGAATGAATTAGAATGGATCATACGAATGAATTAGAATGGATTCGTTCGTGCGAATGAATTAGAATGGATCGTACGAATGAATTAGAATGGATCGTACGAATGAATTAGAATGGATCGTACGAATGAATTAGAATGGATCGTATGAATGAATTAGAATGGATCGTGCGAATGAATTTGAATGGATCGTATTAATGAATTTGAATGGATCGTACGAATGAATTAGAATGGAACGTACGAATGAATTAGAATAGATCGTAGAATGGATCGTATGAATGAATTAGATTGGATCGTACGAATGAGTAAGAATGGATCATACGAATGAATTAGAATGGATCGTACGAATGAATTAGAATGGATACATTTCGTACGATCCATTCTAATTCATTCGTACGATCTATTCTAATTCATTCATGCAATCCAGTCTAATTCATTCGTACAAAGGAATTAGAAAGGATCGTATGAATGAATTAGAATGGATCATATGAATGAAATAGAATGGATCCATTCTTACTCATTCGTACGATTCATTCTAATTCAATCCATTCTAATTCATTCGCATGATCCATTCTAATTCATTCGTACGATCGATTCTAATTCATTCATACGATCCACTCTACTAATTCATTCGTACGATTCATTCTAATTCATTAGTACGATCCATTCGATCCAGATCCATTCTAATTCATTCGTACGACCCATTCTAATTCATTCGTACGATCCATTTAATTCATTCATACGATCCATTCTATTTCATTCGTACGATCCATTCTTACTCATTCGTACGATCCATTCTAATTCATTCGCACGATCCATTCTAATTCATTCATATGATCCATTCTAATTCATTCGCATAAATGTATCCATTCTAATTCATTCGTACGATCCATTCTAATTCATTTGTACGAATGTATCCACTCTAATTCATTCGTACGATCCATTCTAATTCATTTGTACGAATGTATCCTTTCTAATTCTTTCGTACGATCCATTCTAATTCATTCATACGATCCATTCTAACTCATTCGCACGATCCATTCTAATTCATTCGCACGATACTACGAATGAATTAGAATAGATTGTGCGAATAAATTAGAATGGATCTGGATCGTGTATCCATTCTAATTCATTCGTACGACCCATTCTAATTCATTCGTACGATCCATTCTAATTCATTCGCACGATCCATTCTAATTCATTCGCACGATCCATTCTAATTCATTCATACGATCCATTCTAATTCATTCATATGATCCACTCTAATTCATTTATACGATCCATTCTAATTCATTCGTACGATCCATTCTAATTTATTCGCACGATCCATTCTAATTCATTCGTACGATCTATTCTATTTCATTCGTACAATCCATTCTTACTCAATCGTATGATCCATTCTAATCCATTCGCACAATCTACTCTAATTCATTCGTACGATCCATTCTAATTCATTCGTACTATCCATTCTAATTCATTCGCACAATCTATTCTAATTCATTCATACGATCCATTTTAATTTATTCGCACGATCCATTCTAATTCATTCTATTTCATTCGTACGATCCATTCGTGCAAATGAATAATGATGGATCGTACGAATGAGTAAGAATGGATCGTACGAATGAAATAGAATGGATCGTATGAATGAATTAGAATGGATCGTACGAATGAATTAGAATGGATTGTACGAATGAATTAGAATGGATCGTACGAATGAAATAGAATGGATCGTACGAATGAAATAGAATGGATCGTACGAATGAATTAGAATAGATTGTGCGAATGGATTAGAATGGATCGTATGAATGAATTAGAGTGGATCATATGAATGAATTAGAATGGATCGTGCGAATGAATTAGAATGGATCGTGCGAATGAATTAGAATCGATCGTACGAATGAATTAGAATGGGTCGTACGAATGAAATAGAATGGATACACGATCCAGATCCATTCTAATTCATTCGCACAATCTATTCTAATTCATTCGTAGGATCGTGCGAATGAATTAGAATGGATCGTGCAAATGAGTTAGAATGGATCGTACGAATGAATTAGAATGGATCGTACGAATGAATTAGAATGGATCGTACGAATGAATTAGAAAGGATACATTCATACAAATGAATTAGAATGGATCGTACGAATGAATTAGAGTGGATACATTCGTACAAATGAATTAGAATGGATCGTACGAATGAATTAGAATGGATACATTCGTGCGAATGAATTAGAATGGATCATTTGAATGAATTAGAATGGATCGTGCGAATGAATTAGAATGGATCGTACGAATGAGTAAGAATGGATCGTACGAATGAAATAGAATGGATCGTATGAATGAATTAGAATGGATCGTACGAATGAATTAGAATGGGTCGTATGAATGAATTAGAATGGATACACGATCCAGATCCATTCTAATTCATTCGCACAATCTATTCTAATTCATTCGTAGGATCGTGCGAATGAATTAGAATGGATCGTGCGAATGAGTTAGAATGGATCGTACGAATGAATTAGAATGGATTGTACGAATGAATTAGAATGGATCGTACGAATGAATTAGAAAGGATACATCCGAATTCATTCGTACGATCCACTCTAATTCCTTCGTACGATCCATAGTCTAATTCATTCGCACGATCCATTCTAATTCATTCGTACGATTCATTCTAATTCAATCCATTCTAATTTATTCGTACGATCTATTCTAATTCATTCATACGATCCATTCTAATTGATACAATCTATTCTAATTAGAATGGATCGTACGAATGAATTAGAATGGATCGTATGAATGAATTAGAATGGATTGAATTAGAATGAATCGTACGAATGAATTAGAATGGATCGTGCGAAGGAATTAGAATGGATCGTACGAATGAATTAGAATAGATCGTACGAATGAATTAGAATGGATCATGCTAATGAAATAGAATTGATCGTACGAATGAATTAGAATAGATTGTGCGAATGAATTAGAATGGATCGTACGAATGAATTGGAATGGATACATTCGTGCGAATGAATTAGAATGGATCGTATGAATGAATTAGAGTGGATACATTCATACAAATGGATTAGAATGGATCGTACGAATGAATTAGAATGGATACATTCGTGCGAATGAATTAGAATGGATCGTATGAGAATAGATTGTGCGAATGAATTAGAATGGATCTGGATCGTGTATCCATTCTAATTCATTCGTATGACCCATTCTAATTCATTCGCACGATCCATTCTAATTCATTCGTACGATCCATTCTAATTCATTCGTACGATTCATTCTAATTCAATCCATTCTAATTCATTCGTACGATCCATTCTTACTCATTCGTACGATCGATTCTAATTCATTCATACGATCCATTCTAATTCATTCGTAGGATCTATTCTATTTCATTCGTACAATCCATTCTTACTCAATCGTATGATCCATTCTAATCCATTCGCACAATCTAGTCTAATTCATTCGTACGATCCATTCTAATTCATTCGTACGATCCATTCTAATTCATTCGCACAATCTATTCTAATTCATTCGTACGATCTATTCTAATTCATTAGCACGATCCATTCTAATTCATTCGTACGATCCATTCTAATTCATTCATACGATCCATTCGTACGAATGAATTAGAATGGATACATTCGTGCGAATGAATTAGAATGGATCGTACGAAGGAATTAGAATGGATAGTACGAATGAATTAGAATGGATGAATTAGAATCGATCGTACGAATGAATTAGAATGGATCATGCGAATGAATTAGAATGGATCGTACGAATGAATTAGAATGGATCGTGTTAATGAATTAGAATGGATCGTACGAATGAATTAGAGTGGATACAATCGTACAAATGAATTAGAATGGATACATTCGTACGAATGAATTAGAATGGATCGTACGAATGAATTAGAATGGATACATTCACACGAATTAGAATGGATCGTACGAATGAATTAGAATGGATCGTACGAATGAATTAGAATGGATCGTATGAATGAATTAGATTGGATCGTATAAATGAATTAGAATGGATCGTACTAATGAATTAGAATGGATCGTGCTAATGAATTAGAATGGATCGTACGAATGAATTAGAGTGGATACATTTGTACAAATGAATTAGAATGGATACATTCGTGTGAATGAATTAGAATGGATCGTGCGAATGAATTAGAATGGATCGTACGAATGAATTAGAATAGATTGTGCTAATGAATTAGAATGGATCGTATGAATGAATTAGAATGGATACATTCATGCGAATCCATTCTATTTCATTCGTACGGTCCATTCTAATTCATTCGCACGTTCCATTCTAATTCATTCATACGATCCATTCTAATTCCTTCGTACGATCCATTCTAATTCATTCGTACGGTCCATTCTAATTCCTTCGTATGATCCATTCTAATTCATTCGTACGGTATGATTCATTCTAATTCATTCGTACGATTCATTCTAATTCAAGCCATTCTAATTCATTCGTACGATCCATTCTAATTTCTTCGTATGATCTATTCTAATTCCTTCGTACGATCCATTCTATTTCATTCGTACGATCCATTCTAATTCATTCGTACGATCCATTCTAATTCATTCGTACGATTCATTCTAATTCAATCCATTCTAATTCATTCCATTCTAATTCATTCGCACGATCCATTCGCATTCACTCAAACGATCCATTCTAATTCATTCATACGATCCATTCTAATTCATTCGTACATTCCATTCTAATTCATTCGTACGATCCATTCTAATTCATTCATACGATCCATTCTATTTCATTCGTACGATCCATTCTTACTCATTCGTACGATCCATTCTAATTCATTTGCACGAAGGTATCCATTCTAATTCATTCGTACTATCCATTCTAATTCCTTCGTACGAATGTATCCATTCTAATTCATTCGCACGATCCTTTTTAATTCATTCATAGGATCCATTCTAATTCATTCGTACGATCCATTCTAATTCATTCGTACGATCCATTCTAATTCATTCGCACAATCTATTCTAATTCATTCGTACGATCCATTCTAATTCATTCGCACGATCCATTCTAATTCATTCATACGATCCATTCTATTTCATTCGTTCTATCCATTCTTACTCATTCATATGATCCATTCTAATTCATTCGCACGAATGGATCGTACGAATGAATTAGAATGGATCGTACGAATGAGTAAGAATGGATCGTACGAATGAAATATAATGAATCGTATGAATGAATTAGAATGGATCGTGCGAATGAATTAGAATGGATTGTACGAATGAATTAGAATGGATCGTACGAATGAATTAGAATGGATACATTCGTGCGAATGAATTAGAATGGATCATATGAATGAATTAGAATGGATCGTTTGAGTGAATGCGAATGGATCGTGCGAATGAATTAGAATGGATCGTACGAATGAATTAGAATAGATTGTGCGAATGAATTAGAATAGATCGTACGAATGAATTAGATTGGATCGTACGAATGAATTAGAATGGATCGAACGAATGAGTAAGAATGTATTGAATTAGAATGAATTAGAATGGATACATTCGTGCAAAAGAATTAGAATGGATCGTACGAATGAAATAGAATGGATCGTACGAATGAATTAGAATGGATCGTACGAATGAATTGGAATGGATTGAATTAGAATGGATCGTACGATAAGAATGGATCGTACGAATGAAATAGAATAGATCGTACGAATAAATGAATTTGGATCGTACGAATGAATTAGAAAGGATACATTCGTGCAAAAGAATTAGAATGGATTGAACGAATGAATTAGAATGGATCGTTTGAGTGAATGCGAATGGATCGTGCGAATGAATTAGAATGGATTGTACGAATGAAATAGAATGGATCTTATGAATGAATTAGAATGGATTGAATTAGAATGAATCGTACGAATGAATTAGAATGAATCATACCGTACGAATGAATTAGAATGGATCATACGAAGGAATTAGAATGGATCGTACGAATAAATTAGAATTGATCGTACGAAGGAATTAGAATGGATCGCACGAAGGAATTAGAATGGATAGTACAAATGAATTAGAATGGATACCTTCGTGCAAATGAATTAGAATGGATCGTACGAATGAGTAAGAATGGATCGTACGAATGAAATAGAATGGATCGTATGAATGAATTAGAATGGATCGTGCGAATGAATTAGAATGGATCGTACGAATGAATTAGAATAGATTGTGCGAATGAATTAGAATGGATTGTACGAATGAATTAGAATGGATCGTACGAATGAATTAGAATGGATCGGATGATCGAATTAGAATGGATCGTGCGAATGAATTAGAATGGATCGTACGAATGAAATAGAAAATGGGTCATACAAATGAAATAGAATGGATCGTACGAATGAATTAGAATGGATCGTATGAATCGTACGATTCATTCTAATTAGAGTGGATACATTCGTACAAATGAATTAGAATGGATCGTACGAAGGAAATAGAATGGATCGTACGAATGAATTCGAATGTATCCTTTCTAATTCATTCGTACGATCCATTCTAATTCCTTCGTACGATCCATTCTAATTCATTCGTACGATCCATTCTAATTCATTTGCACGATCCATTCTAATTCATTCGTACGATCCATTCTAATTCATTCATACGATCCATTCTAATTCATTCGTACGATCCATTCTAATTCATTCGTACGATCAATTCTAATTCATTCATACGATCCATTCTAATTCATTCGCACGATCCATTCTAATTCATTCGTACGATCCATTCTATTTCATTCGTATGACCCATTCTAATTCATAAGTACGATCCATTCTAATTCATTCGTACGATCCATTCTAATTCATTCGCATGATCTATTCTAATTCATTCGCACGATCCATTCTAATTCATTCGTACGATCCATTCTATTTCATTTGTATGACCCATTCTAATTCATAAGTACGATCCATTCTAATTCATTCGCACGATCCATTCTAATTCATTCATACGAATCCATTCTATTTCATTCGTACGATCTATTCTATTTCATTCGTACAATCTATTCTAATTCATTCATACGATCCATTCTAATTCATTCGTACGATCCATTCTAATTCATTCGCACGCTATTCTAATTCATTCGTAGGATCCATTCTAATTCATTACTACGATCCATTCTAATTCATTCATACGATCCATTCTAATTCATTCGTACGATCCATTCTAATTCATTCGTACGATCCATTCTAATTCATGCGCACAATCTATTCTAATTCATTCGCACAATCTATTCTAATTCATTCGTACGATCCATTCTAATTCATTCGTACGATCCATTCTAATTCATTCGTACGATCCATTCTTACTCATTCGTACGATCCATTCTAATTCATTCGCACGATCCATTCTAATTCATTCATACAATCCATTCTACTTCTTTTGCACGAATGTATCCATTCTAATTCATTCGTACGATCCATTCTAATTCATTCGTACGATCCATTCTAATTCATTCGCACAATCCATTCTAATTCATTCACACTCATACGATCCATTCTAATTTATTCGCACGAATGAATTAGAATGGATCTGGATCGTGTATCCATTCTAATTCATTCGTACGATCCATTCTAATTCCTTCGTATGATCCATTCTAATTCATTCGCACGAATGTAGCCATTCTAATTCATTCGTACGATCCATGCTAATTCATTCGTACGGTATGATTCATTCTAAACGATCCATTCTAATTTATTCGCACAATCATTCGTGCGAATGAATTAGAATGGATCGTATGAATGAATTAGAGTGGATACATTCGTACAAATGAATTAGAATGGATCGTACGAATGAATTAGAATTCGCACGAATGAGTAAGAATGGATCGTGCGAATGAATTAGAGTGGATCATATGAATGAATTAGAATGGATCGTATGAATGAATTAGAATGGATCGTGCGAATGAATTAAAATGGTTCGTGCGAATGAATTAGAATGGATTGTACGAATGAATTAGAATGGGTCGTACGAATGAATTAGAATGGATACACGATCCAGATCCATTCTAATTCATTCGTACGATCCATTCTTACTCATTCGTACGATCCATTCGTATCCATTCTAATTCATTCGTACGATCTGTTCTAATTCATTCGTACGATCCATTCTAATTCATTAATACGATCCAATCTAATTCATTCATACGATCCATTCTAATACATTCGTACGATCCATTCTAATTCATTCGCACGATCCATTCTAATTCATTCATACGATCCATTCTAATACATTCGCACGATTCATTCTAATTCAATCCATTCTAATTCATTCGTACGATCCATTCTAATTCATTCGTACGATCCATTCTAATTCATTCATACGATCCATTCTAATTCATTCGTACGATCCATTCTAATTCATTCGTACAATCCATTCTAATTCATTCGCACGATCCATTCGCATTCACTCAAACGATCCATTCTAATTCATTCATATGATCCATTCTAATTCATTCGCACGAATATATCCATTCTAATTCATTCGTACGATCCATTCTAATTCATTTGTACGAATGTATCCACTCTAATTCATTCATACGATCCATTCTAATTCATTCGCACGAATGTATCCATTCTAATTCATTCATACGATCCATTCTAATTCATTCATACAATCCATTCTAATGGATCGTGCGAATGAATTAGAAAGGATCGTACGAATGAATTGGAATGGATACATTCGTGCGAATGAATTAGAATGGATCGTACGAATGAAATAGAATGGATCGTATGAATGAATTAGAATGGATCGTGCGAATGAATTAGAATGGATCGTACGAATGAAATAGAATGGATTCGCACGAATGTATCCGAATGGATCGTACGAAGGAATTAGAATGGATCGTACGAAGGAATTAGAATGGATAGTACGAAGGAATTAGAATGGATACCTTCGTGCAAATGAATTAGAATGGATCGTACGAATGAGTAAGAATGGATCGTACGAATGAAATAGAATGGATCATATGAATGAATTAGAATGGATCGTGCGAATGAATTAAAATGGATCGTACGAATGAATTAGAATAGATTGTGCGAATGAATTAGAATGGATCGTACGAATGAATTAGAATGGATCGTATGCATGAATTAGAATGGATCGTGCGAATGAATTAAATGGATCGTACGAATGAATTAGAATGGATCCTACGAAGGAATTAGAATGGATCGTATGAATGAATTAGAATGGATCGTGCGAATGAATTAGAATGGATCGTACGAATGAAATAGAATGGATTCGCACGAATGTATCCATTCTAATTCATTCATACAATCCATTCTAATTCATTCATACGATCCATTCTATTTCATTCGTACGATCCATTCTTACTCATTCGTACGATCCATTCTAATTCATTTGCACGAAGGTATCCATTCTAATTCATTTGCACGAAGGTATCCATTCTAATTCATTTGCACGAAGGTATCCATTCTAATTCCTTCGTACGATCCATTCTAATTCATTCGTACGATCCATTCTAATTCATTCGTACGATCCATTCTAATTCCTTCGTATGATCCATTATAATTCATTCGTACGGTATGATTCATTCTAATTCATTCGTACAATTCATTCTAATTCAATCCATTCTAATTCATTCGTACGATCCATTCTAATTCTTTCGTACGATCCATTCTAATTCATTCGTACGATTCATTCTAATTCAATCCATTCTAATCCACTCGTACGATCCATTCTTACTCATTCGTACGATCCATTCTAATTCATTCGCACGAATGAATCCATTCTAATTCATTCGTATGTTCCATTCTAATTCATTCGCATGAATGTATCCATTCTAATTCATTCGTACGATCCATTCTATCTCATTCGTACAATCCATTCTATTTCATTCGTACGATCCATTCTAATTCATTCGCACGATCCATTCTAATTCATTCGCATGATCCATTCTAATTCATTCGTACGATCGATTCTAATTCATTCATACGATCCATTCTAATTCATTCGCACGAATGTATCCATTCTAATTCATTCGTACGATCCATTCTAATTCATTCGTACGATCCATTCTAATTCATTCGTACGATCCATTCTAATTCCTTCATATGATCCATTCTAATTCATTCGCACGAATGAATTAGAATGGATCGTACGAATGAGTAAGAATGGATCGTACGAATGAATTAGAATGGATTGAATTAGAATGAATCGTACGAATGAATTAGAATGGATCGTACAAATGAATTAGAATGGATCTTACGAATGAATTAGAATGGATTGAATTAGAATGAATCGTACGAATAAATTAGAATGAATCATACCGTACGAATGAATTAGAATGGATCATACGAAGGAATTAGAATGGATCGTACGAATGAATTAGAATGAATTAGAATAGATTGTGCGAATGAATTAGAATGGATCGTACGAATGAATTAGAATGGATCGTACGAATGAATTAGAATGGATCGTATGAATCGTACGATCCATTCTAATTCATTCGTACGATCCATTCTAATTCATTCGTACGATCCATTCTAATTCCTTCGTATGATCCATTCTAATTCATTCGTACGATATGATTCATTCTAATTCATTCGTACGATTCATTCTAATTCAATCCATTCTAATTCATTCGTACGATCCATTCTAATTCATTCGTACGATCCATTCTAATTCATTCGTACGATTCATTCTAATTCAATCCATTCTAATTCATTCGTACGATCCATTCTTACTCATTCGTACGATCCATTCTAATTAGAATGGATCGTACGAATTGAATTTGAATGAATCGTACGAATGAATTAGAATGAATCGTACTGTACGAATGAATTAGAATGGATCATACGAAGGAATTAGAATGGATCGTACGAATGAATTAGAATCGATCGTACGAATGAATTAGATTGGATCGTACGAATGAATGGATTGTATGAATGAATTAGAATGGATCGTTTGAGTGAATGCGAATGGATCGTACGAATGAATGGATCGTACGAATGAATTAGAATGGATCGTACGAATGAAATAGAATGGATCGTACGAAGGAATTAGAATAGATCATACGAAGAAATTAGAATGGATCGTACGAATGAATTAGAATGGATTGAATTAGAATGAATCGTACGAATGAATTAGAATGAATCATACCGTACGAATGAATTAGAATGGATCATACGAAGGAATTAGAATGGATCATACGAATGAATTAGAATGGATCGTATGAAGGAATTAGAATGGATCGTATGAATGAATTAGAATGGATCGTGCGAATGAATTAGAATGGATCGTATGAATGAAATAGAATGGATTCGCACGAATGTATCCATTCTAATTCATTCATACGATCCATTCTAATTCATTAGCACAATATATTCTAATTCATTCGTACGATCCATTCTAATTCATTCGCACGATCCATTCTAATTCATTCGCACGAATGTATCCATTCTAATTCATTTGTACGAATGCATCCACTCTAATTCATTCGTACGATCCATTCTAATTCATTAGCACGATCCATTCTAATTCATTCGTACGATCCATTCTAATTCATTTATACGATCCATTCTAATTCATTCGTACGATCCATTCTAATTCATTCGTACGATCCATTCTAATTCGTGCGAATGTATCCATTCTAATTCATTCGTACGATCCATTCTAATTCATTCGTACGAATGTATCCATTCTAATTCATTTGTATGAATGTATCCACTCTAATTCATTCTAATTCATTCGCACGATCCATTCTAATTCATTCATACGATCCATTCTAATTCATTCATATGATCCATTCTAATTCATTCGCACGATCCATTCTTACTCATTCGTATGATCCATTCTAATTCATTCGCACGAATGTATCCATTCTAATTCATTCGTACGATCCATTCTAATTCATTCGTACGGTCCATTCTATTTCATTCGCACGATCCATTCTAATTCATTCATACGATCCAATCTAATTCATTCGCACGATCCATTCTAATTCATTCGTACGATCAATTCTAATTCATTCATACGATCCATTCTAATTCATTCGCACGATCCATTCTAATTCATTCGTACGATCCATTCTATTTCATTCGTATGACCCATTCTAATTCATAAGTACGATCCATTCTAATTCATTCGTACGATCCATTCTAATTCATTCGCATGATCTATTCTAATTCATTCGCACGATCCATTCTAATTCATTCGTACGATCCATTCTATTTCATTTGTATGACCCATTCTAATTCATAAGTACGATCCATTCTAATTCATTCGCACGATCCATTCTAATTCATTCATACGAATCCATTCTATTTCATTCGTACGATCTATTCTATTTCATTCGTACAATCTATTCTAATTCATTCATACGATCCATTCTAATTCATTCGTACGATCCATTCTAATTCATTCGCACGCTATTCTAATTCATTCGTAGGATCCATTCTAATTCATTACTACGATCCATTCTAATTCATTCATACGATCCATTCTAATTCATTCGTACGATCCATTCTAATTCATTCGTACGATCCATTCTAATTCATGCGCACAATCTATTCTAATTCATTCGCACAATCTATTCTAATTCATTCGTACGATCCATTCTAATTCATTCGTACGATCCATTCTAATTCATTCGTACGATCCATTCTTACTCATTCGTACGATCCATTCTAATTCATTCGCACGATCCATTCTAATTCATTCATACAATCCATTCTACTTCTTTTGCACGAATGTATCCATTCTAATTCATTCGTACGATCCATTCTAATTCATTCGTACGATCCATTCTAATTCATTCGCACAATCCATTCTAATTCATTCACACTCATACGATCCATTCTAATTTATTCGCACGAATGAATTAGAATGGATCTGGATCGTGTATCCATTCTAATTCATTCGTACGATCCATTCTAATTCCTTCGTATGATCCATTCTAATTCATTCGCACGAATGTAGCCATTCTAATTCATTCGTACGATCCATGCTAATTCATTCGTACGGTATGATTCATTCTAAACGATCCATTCTAATTTATTCGCACAATCATTCGTGCGAATGAATTAGAATGGATCGTATGAATGAATTAGAGTGGATACATTCGTACAAATGAATTAGAATGGATCGTACGAATGAATTAGAATTCGCACGAATGAGTAAGAATGGATCGTGCGAATGAATTAGAGTGGATCATATGAATGAATTAGAATGGATCGTATGAATGAATTAGAATGGATCGTGCGAATGAATTAAAATGGTTCGTGCGAATGAATTAGAATGGATTGTACGAATGAATTAGAATGGGTCGTACGAATGAATTAGAATGGATACACGATCCAGATCCATTCTAATTCATTCGTACGATCCATTCTTACTCATTCGTACGATCCATTCGTATCCATTCTAATTCATTCGTACGATCTGTTCTAATTCATTCGTACGATCCATTCTAATTCATTAATACGATCCAATCTAATTCATTCATACGATCCATTCTAATACATTCGTACGATCCATTCTAATTCATTCGCACGATCCATTCTAATTCATTCATACGATCCATTCTAATACATTCGCACGATTCATTCTAATTCAATCCATTCTAATTCATTCGTACGATCCATTCTAATTCATTCGTACGATCCATTCTAATTCATTCATACGATCCATTCTAATTCATTCGTACGATCCATTCTAATTCATTCGTACAATCCATTCTAATTCATTCGCACGATCCATTCGCATTCACTCAAACGATCCATTCTAATTCATTCATATGATCCATTCTAATTCATTCGCACGAATATATCCATTCTAATTCATTCGTACGATCCATTCTAATTCATTTGTACGAATGTATCCACTCTAATTCATTCATACGATCCATTCTAATTCATTCGCACGAATGTATCCATTCTAATTCATTCATACGATCCATTCTAATTCATTCATACAATCCATTCTAATGGATCGTGCGAATGAATTAGAAAGGATCGTACGAATGAATTGGAATGGATACATTCGTGCGAATGAATTAGAATGGATCGTACGAATGAAATAGAATGGATCGTATGAATGAATTAGAATGGATCGTGCGAATGAATTAGAATGGATCGTACGAATGAAATAGAATGGATTCGCACGAATGTATCCGAATGGATCGTACGAAGGAATTAGAATGGATCGTACGAAGGAATTAGAATGGATAGTACGAAGGAATTAGAATGGATACCTTCGTGCAAATGAATTAGAATGGATCGTACGAATGAGTAAGAATGGATCGTACGAATGAAATAGAATGGATCATATGAATGAATTAGAATGGATCGTGCGAATGAATTAAAATGGATCGTACGAATGAATTAGAATAGATTGTGCGAATGAATTAGAATGGATCGTACGAATGAATTAGAATGGATCGTATGCATGAATTAGAATGGATCGTGCGAATGAATTAAATGGATCGTACGAATGAATTAGAATGGATCCTACGAAGGAATTAGAATGGATCGTATGAATGAATTAGAATGGATCGTGCGAATGAATTAGAATGGATCGTACGAATGAAATAGAATGGATTCGCACGAATGTATCCATTCTAATTCATTCATACAATCCATTCTAATTCATTCATACGATCCATTCTATTTCATTCGTACGATCCATTCTTACTCATTCGTACGATCCATTCTAATTCATTTGCACGAAGGTATCCATTCTAATTCATTTGCACGAAGGTATCCATTCTAATTCATTTGCACGAAGGTATCCATTCTAATTCCTTCGTACGATCCATTCTAATTCATTCGTACGATCCATTCTAATTCATTCGTACGATCCATTCTAATTCCTTCGTATGATCCATTATAATTCATTCGTACGGTATGATTCATTCTAATTCATTCGTACAATTCATTCTAATTCAATCCATTCTAATTCATTCGTACGATCCATTCTAATTCTTTCGTACGATCCATTCTAATTCATTCGTACGATTCATTCTAATTCAATCCATTCTAATCCACTCGTACGATCCATTCTTACTCATTCGTACGATCCATTCTAATTCATTCGCACGAATGAATCCATTCTAATTCATTCGTATGTTCCATTCTAATTCATTCGCATGAATGTATCCATTCTAATTCATTCGTACGATCCATTCTATCTCATTCGTACAATCCATTCTATTTCATTCGTACGATCCATTCTAATTCATTCGCACGATCCATTCTAATTCATTCGCATGATCCATTCTAATTCATTCGTACGATCGATTCTAATTCATTCATACGATCCATTCTAATTCATTCGCACGAATGTATCCATTCTAATTCATTCGTACGATCCATTCTAATTCATTCGTACGATCCATTCTAATTCATTCGTACGATCCATTCTAATTCCTTCGTATGATCCATTCTAATTCATTCGCACGAATGAATTAGAATGGATCGTACGAATGAGTAAGAATGGATCGTACGAATGAATTAGAATGGATTGAATTAGAATGAATCGTACGAATGAATTAGAATGGATCGTACAAATGAATTAGAATGGATCTTACGAATGAATTAGAATGGATTGAATTAGAATGAATCGTACGAATAAATTAGAATGAATCATACCGTACGAATGAATTAGAATGGATCATACGAAGGAATTAGAATGGATCGTACGAATGAATTAGAATGAATTAGAATAGATTGTGCGAATGAATTAGAATGGATCGTACGAATGAATTAGAATGGATCGTACGAATGAATTAGAATGGATCGTATGAATCGTACGATCCATTCTAATTCATTCGTACGATCCATTCTAATTCATTCGTACGATCCATTCTAATTCCTTCGTATGATCCATTCTAATTCATTCGTACGATATGATTCATTCTAATTCATTCGTACGATTCATTCTAATTCAATCCATTCTAATTCATTCGTACGATCCATTCTAATTCATTCGTACGATCCATTCTAATTCATTCGTACGATTCATTCTAATTCAATCCATTCTAATTCATTCGTACGATCCATTCTTACTCATTCGTACGATCCATTCTAATTAGAATGGATCGTACGAATTGAATTTGAATGAATCGTACGAATGAATTAGAATGAATCGTACTGTACGAATGAATTAGAATGGATCATACGAAGGAATTAGAATGGATCGTACGAATGAATTAGAATCGATCGTACGAATGAATTAGATTGGATCGTACGAATGAATGGATTGTATGAATGAATTAGAATGGATCGTTTGAGTGAATGCGAATGGATCGTACGAATGAATGGATCGTACGAATGAATTAGAATGGATCGTACGAATGAAATAGAATGGATCGTACGAAGGAATTAGAATAGATCATACGAAGAAATTAGAATGGATCGTACGAATGAATTAGAATGGATTGAATTAGAATGAATCGTACGAATGAATTAGAATGAATCATACCGTACGAATGAATTAGAATGGATCATACGAAGGAATTAGAATGGATCATACGAATGAATTAGAATGGATCGTACGAAGGAATTAGAATGGATCGTATGAATGAATTAGAATGGATCGTGCGAATGAATTAGAATGGATCGTATGAATGAAATAGAATGGATTCGCACGAATGTATCCATTCTAATTCATTCATACGATCCATTCTAATTCATTAGCACAATATATTCTAATTCATTCGTACGATCCATTCTAATTCATTCGCACGATCCATTCTAATTCATTCGCACGAATGTATCCATTCTAATTCATTTGTACGAATGCATCCACTCTAATTCATTCGTACGATCCATTCTAATTCATTAGCACGATCCATTCTAATTCATTCGTACGATCCATTCTAATTCATTTATACGATCCATTCTAATTCATTCGTACGATCCATTCTAATTCATTCGTACGATCCATTCTAATTCGTGCGAATGTATCCATTCTAATTCATTCGTACGATCCATTCTAATTCATTCGTACGAATGTATCCATTCTAATTCATTTGTATGAATGTATCCACTCTAATTCATTCTAATTCATTCGCACGATCCATTCTAATTCATTCATACGATCCATTCTAATTCATTCATATGATCCATTCTAATTCATTCGCACGATCCATTCTTACTCATTCGTATGATCCATTCTAATTCATTCGCACGAATGTATCCATTCTAATTCATTCGTACGATCCATTCTAATTCATTCGTACGGTCCATTCTATTTCATTCGCACGATCCATTCTAATTCATTCATACGATCCAATCTAATTCATTCGCACGATCCATTCTAATTCATTCATACGATCTATTCTAATTCCTTCGTACGATCCATTCTAATTCATTCGCACGATCTATTCTAATTCATTCTAATCCATTCTAATTCATTCGTACGATCTATTCTAATTCATTCATACGATCCATTCTAATTCATTCGTACGATCCATTCTAATTTATTGGCACGATCCATTCTAATCCATTCGCACGATCCATTCTAATTCATTCGCACGAATGAATCCATTCTAATTCACTCGTACGATCCATTCTAATTCATTCATACGATCCATTCTAATTTATTCGCACGATCTATTCTAATTCATTCGTACGATCTATTCTATTTCATTCGTACTATCCATTCTTACTCAATCGTATGATCCATTCTAATCCATTCGCACAATCTATTCTAATTGATTCATACGATCCATTCTAATTCATTCGCACGATCCATTCTATTTCATTCGTACGATTCATTCTAATTCAATCCATTCTAATTCATTCGCAAGATCCATTCTAATTCATTCGTACGATCGATTCTAATTCATTCATACGATCCATTCTAATTCATTCGCACGAATGTATCCATTCTAATTCATTCGTACGATCCTTTCTAATTCATTCGCACAATCTATTCTAATTCATTCATACGATCCATTCTAATTTATTCGCACGATCCATTCTAATTCATTCATACGATACATTCTAATTCATTCATATGATCCATTCTAATTCATTCGCACGATCCATTCTTACTCATTCGTATGATCCATTCTAATTCATTCGCACGAATGTATCCATTCTAATTCATTCGCACGATCCATTCTAATTCATTCGTACGATCCATTCTAATTCATTCGTACGATCTATTCTAATTCCTTCGTATGATCAATTCTAATTCATTCGTACGGTATGATTCATTCTAATTCATTCGTATGATCCATTCTAATTCATTCGCACGAATGTATCCATTCTAATTCATTCGTACGATCCATTCTAATTCATTCGCACGATCCATTCTAATTCATTCATATAATCCATTCTAATTCCTTCGTACGATCCATTCTAATTCATTCGTACGATCCATTCTAATTCATTCGCACGATCCATTCTAATTCATTCGTACGATCCATTCTATTTCATTCATACGATCCATTCTAATTCATTCATACGATCCATTCTAATTCATTCGCACGATCCATTCTAATTCATTCGCATGATCCATTCTAATTCATTCGTACGATCGATTCTAATTCATTCATACGATCCATTCTAATTCATTCGCACGAATGTATACATTCTAATTCATTCGTATGATCCATTCTAATTCATTCATACGATCCATCCTAATTCATTTGCACGAATGTATCCATTCTAATTCATTCGTACAATCCATTCTATTTCATTCGTACGATCCATTCTTACTCATTCGTACGATCCATTCGTATCCATTCTAATTCATTCGTACGATCTATTCTAATTCATTCGTACGATACATTCTAATTCATTAATACGATCCAATCTAATTCATTCATACGATCCATTCTAATTCATTCGCACGATCCATTCTAATTCATTCGCACGATCCATTCTAATTCATTCGCACGAATGTATCCATTCTAATTCATTTGTACGAATGTATCCACTCTAATTCATTCGTACGATCCATTCTAATTCATTAGCACGATCCATTCTAATTCATTCGTACGATCCATTCTAATTCATTTATACGATCCAATCTAATTCATTCATACGATCCATTCTAATTCATTCGTACGATCCATTCTAATTCATTCGTACGATCCATTCTAATTCGTGCGTATCCATTCTAATTCATTCGTACGATCCATTCTAATTCATTCGTACGAATGTATCCATTCTAATTCATTTGTACGAATGTATCCACTCTAATTCATTCGTACGATCCATTCTAATTCATTAGCACGATCCATTCTAATTCATTCGTACGATCTATTCTAATTCATTTATACGATCCAATCTAATTCATTCATACGATCCATTCTAATTCATTCGTACGATCCATTCTAATTCATTCGTACGATCCATTCTAATTCGTGCGAATGTATCCATTCTAATTCGTGCGAATGTATCCATTCTAATTCATTCGTACGAATGGATCGTATGAATGAATTAGAATGGATCGTACGAATGAATTAGAATGGATCGTGCTAATGAATTAGAATGGATCGTACGAATGAATTAGAATAGATTGTGTGAATGAATTTGAATGGATCGTACGAATGAATTAGAATGGATCGTATGAATGAATTAGACTAGATTGTGCGAATGGATTAGAATGGATCATACGATTGAGTAAGAATGGATTGTACGAATGAAATAGAATAGATCGTACGAATGAATTTGAATGGATCGTATGAATGAATTAGAATCGATTGTACGAATTAGTAAGAATGGATCGTACGAATGAATTAGAATGGATTGAATTAGAATGAATCGTACGAATGAATTAGAATGGATCGTACGAATGAATTAGAATGGATCGTGCGAATGAATTAGAATGGGTCGTACGAATGAATTAGAATGGATACCCGATCCAGATCCATTCTAATTCATTCGCACAATCTATTCTCATACGATCCATTCTAGTTCATTCGCACGAATGTATCCATTCTAATTCATTCGTACGATCCATTCTAATCCATTTGTACGAATGTATCCACTCTAATTCATTCATACGATCCATTCTAATTCATTCGCACGAATGTATCCATTCCAATTCTTTCGTACGATCCATTCTAATTCATTCGCACAATCTATTCTAATTCATTCGTACGATCAATTCTAATTCATTAGCATGATCCATTCTAATTCATTCGTGCGATCTATTCTAATTCATTCGTACGATCCATTCTAATTCATTCATACGATCCATTCTAATTCCTTTGCACGATCCATTCTAATTCATTCGTACGATTCATTCTAATTCAATCCATTCTAATTCATTCGTACGATCCATTCTAATTAATTCGTACGATCCATTCTAATTCCTTAGTACGATCCATTCTAATTAGAATAGATTGTATGAATTAGAATGGATCGTATGAATGAATTAGAATGAATCGTACGAATGAATTAGAATGGATCGTGCGAATGAATTAGACTATGGATCGTACGAAGGAATTAGAATGGATCGTACGAATGAATTCGGATGTATCCTTTCTAATTCATTCGTACGATCCATTCTAATTCATTCGTACGATCCATTCTACCTCATTCGCACGATCCATTCTAATTCATTCGCACGATCCTACAAATGAATTAGAATAGATTGTGCGAATGAATTAGAATGGATCTAGATCGTGTATCCATTCTAATTCATTCGTACGACCCATTCTAATTCATTCGTACGATCCATTCTAATTCATTCATATGATCCATTCTATTTCATTCGTACGATCCATTCTTACTCATTCGTACGATCCATTCTAATTCATTCGCACGATCCATTCTAATTCATTCATATGATCCATTCTAATTCATTCGCACGAATGTATCCATTCTAATTCATTCGTACGATCCATTCTAATTCATTTGTACGAATGTATCCACTCTAATTCATTCGTACGATCCATTCTAATTCATTTGTACGAATGTAACCTTTCTAATTCATTCGTACGATCCATTCTAATTCATTCGTACGATCTATTCTAATTCATTCGTACGATCCATTCTAACTCATTCGCACGATCCATTCTAATTCATTCGCACGATCCTACGAATGAATTAGAATAGATTGTGCGAATGAATTAGAATGGATCTGGATCGTGTATCCATTCTAATTCATTCGTACGACCCATTCTAATTCATTCGTACGATCCATTCTAATTCATTCGCACGATCCATTCTAATTCATTCGCACGATCCATTCTAATTCATTCATACGATCCATTCTAATTCATTCATATGATCCACTCTAATTCATTCATACGATCCATTCTAATCCATTCGCACAAT
The DNA here is from genome assembly GCA_947650365.1 of Chamaelirium japonicum. Lineage (NCBI taxonomy): Eukaryota > Viridiplantae > Streptophyta > Magnoliopsida > Liliales > Melanthiaceae > Chamaelirium > Chamaelirium japonicum. The sequence continues at coordinate 38,067,657 of OX393560.1, read as the reverse complement.
CTATTCTAATTAATTCGTACGATCCATTCTATTTCATTCGTACGATCCATTCTATTTCATTCGTACGATCCATTCTAATTCATTCGTACAATCCATTCTAATTCATTCGTACGATCCATTCTAATTCATTCATACGATCCATTCTATTTCATTCGTACGATCCATTCTTACTCATTCGTACGATCCATCCTAATTCATTTGCACGAAGGTATCCATTCTAATTCATTCGTACGAATGAAATAGAATGTATTGTACGAATGAAATAGAATGGATCTTATGAATGAATTAGAATGGATCGTACGAATGAATTAGAATGGATCATACGAATGAATTAGAATGGATCGTACGAATGAAATAGAATGGATCGTACGAATGAAATAGAATGGATCGTACGAATGAATTAGAATAGATTGTGCGAATAGATTAGAATGGATCGTATGAATGAATTAGAGTGGATCATATGAATGAATTAGAATGGATCGTATGAATGAATTAGAATGGATCGTGCGAATGAATTAGAATGGATCGTGCGAATGAATTAGAATGGATCGTACGAATGAATTAGAATGGGTCGTACGAATGAATTAGAATGGATACACGATCCAGATCCATTCTAATTCATTCGCACAATCTATTCTAATTCATTCGTAGGATCGTGCGAATGAATTAGAATGGATCGTGCGAATGAGTTAGAATGGATCGTACGAATGAATTAGAATGGATCGTACGAATGAATTAGAATGGATCGTACAAATGAATTAGAAAGGATACATTCGTACAAATGAATTAGAATGGATCGTACGAATGAATTAGAGTGGATACATTCGTACAAATGAATTAGAATGGATCGTACGAATGAATTAGAATGGATACATTCATGCGAATGAATTAGAATGGATCATATGAATGAATTAGAATGGATCGTGCGAATGAATTAGAATGGATCGTACGAATAAGTAAGAATGGATCGTACGAATGAAATAGAATGGATCGTATGAATGAATTAGAATGGATCGTACGAATGAATTAGAATGGGTCGTACGAATGAATTAGAATGGATACACGACCCAGATCCATTCTAATTCATTCGCACAATCTATTCTAATTCATTCGTAGGATCGTGCGAATGAATTAGAATGGATCGTGCGAATGAGTTAGAATGGATCGTATGAATGAGTTAGAATGGATTGTACGAATGAATTAGAATGGATCGTACGAATGAATTAGAAAGGATACATCCGAATTCATTCGTACGATCCATTCTAATTCCTTCGTACGATCCATAGTCTAATTCATTCACACGATCCATTCTAATTCATTCGTACGATTCATTCTAATTCAATCCATTCTAATTCCTTCGTACGATCTATTCTAATTCATTCATACGATCCATTCTAATTCATTCGTACGATCCATTCTAATTCATTCGTACGATCCATTCTAATTCATTCGCACGATCATTCGTACGATCCATTCTAATTAGAGTGGATACATTCGTACAAATGAATTAGAATGGATACATTCGTACGAATGAATTAGAATGGATCGTACGAATGAATTAGAATGGATACATTCGCACGAATTAGAATGGATCGTACGAAAGAATTAGAATGGATCGTACGAATGAATTAGAATGGATCGTATGAATGAATTAGAATCGATCGTACGAATGAATTAGAATGGATCGTACGAAGGAATTAGAATGGATTGTATGAATGAATTAGAATGGATCGTGCGAATGAATTAGAATGGATCGTACGAATGAAATAGAATGGATTCGCACGAATGTATCCATTCTAATTCATTCATACGATCCATTCTAATTCATTCATACGATCCATTCTATTTCATTCCTACAATCCATTCTTACTCATTCGTACGATCCATTCTAATTCATTTGCACGAAGGTATCCATTCTAATTCATTCGTACTATCCATTCTAATTCCTTCGTACGATCCATTCTAATTCCTTCGTACGATCCATTCTAATTCATTCGTACGATCCATTCTAATTCATTCGTACGATCCATTCTAATTCCTTCGTATGATCCATTATAATTCATTCGTACGATATGATTCATTCTAATTCATTCGTACGATTCATTCTAATTCAATCCATTCTAATTCATTCGTACGATCCATTCTAATTCATTCGTATGATCCATTCTAATTCATTCGTACGATTCATTCTAATTCAATCCATTCTAATTCAATCGTACGATCCATTCTTACTCATTCGTACGATCCATTCTAATTCATTCACACGAATGAATCCATTCTAATTCATTCGTATGATCCATTCTAATTCATTCGCATGAATGTATCCATTCTAATTCATTCGTACGATCCATTCTATCTCATTCGTACAATCCATTCTATTTCATTCGTACAATCCAATCTAATTCATTCGCACGAATGAATTAGAATGGATCATGCTAATGAATTAGAATTTATACATTCTAATTCCTTCGTATGATCTATTCTAATTCATTCGACCAATCCATTCTAATTCATTCGTACGATCCATTCTAATTCATTCGTACGATCCATTCTAATTCATTCTAATTCATTCGCACGAATGAATTAGAATGGATCGTACGAATGAATTAGAATGTATCAATTCTAATTCATTAGCATGATCCATTCTAATTCATTCGTGCGAATGAATTAGATTGGATTGTACGAATGAAATAGAATGGATTGTACGAATGAGATAGAATGGATCGTACGAATGAATTAGAATGGATACATTCATGCGAATGAATTAGAATGGATCATACGAATGAATTAGAATGGATTCATTCGTGCGAATGAATTAGAATGGATCGTACGAATGAGTAAGAATGGATCGTACGAATGAATTAGAATGGATTGAATTAGAATGAATCGTACGAATGAATTAGAATGGATCATACGAATGAATTAGAATGGATCGTACGAATGAATTAGAATGGATTGAATTAGAATGAATCGTACGAATGAATTAGAATGAATCATACCGTACGAATGAATTATAATGGATCATACGAAGGAATTAGAATGGATCGTACGAATGAATTAGAATGGATCGTACGAATGAATTAGAATGGATCGTACGAAGGAATTAGGATGGATCGTACGAAGGAATTAGAATGGATAGTACGAATGAATTAGAATGGATACCTTCGTGCAAATGAATTAGAATGGATCATACGAATGAGTATGAATGGATCGTACGAATGAAATAGAATGGATCGTATAAATGAATTAGAATGGATCGTATGAATGAATTAGAGTGGATACATTCGTGCGAATCCATTCTATTTCATTCGTACGATCCATTCTAATTCATTCGCACGATCCATTCTAATTCATTCATACGATCCATTCTAATTCCTTCGTACGATCCATTCTAATTCATTCGTACGATCGATTCTAATTTATTCATACGATCCATTCTAATTCATTCGTACGATCCATTCTAATTCATTCGTACGATCCATTCTAATTCGTGCAAATGTATCCATTCTAATTCATTCGTACGATCCATTCTAATTCATTCGTACGAATGTATCCATTCTAATTCATTTGTACGAATGTATCCACTCTAATTCATTCGTACGATCCATTCTAATTCATTAGCACGATCCATTCTAATTCATTCGTACGATCCATTCTAATTCATTTATACGATCCAATCTAATTCCTTCGCACGATCCATTCGCATTCACTCAAACGATCCATTCTAATTCATTCATATGATCCATTCTAATTCATTCGCACGATCCATTCTAATTCATTCATACGATCCATTCTATTTCATTCGTACGATCCATTCTAATTCATTCGTACGATCCATTCTAATTCATTCGTACGATCCATTCTAATTCATTCGCACAATCTATTCTAATTCATTCGTACGATCCATTCTAATTCATTCGCACGATCTATTGTAATTCATTCATACGATCCATTCTATTTCATTCGTACGATCCATTCTTACTCATTCGTACGATCCATTCTAATTCATTTGCATGAAGGTATCCATTCTAATTCCTTCGTACGATCCATTCTAATTCCTTCGTACGAATGAATTAGAATGGATCGTACGAATGAATTAGAATGGATACATTCGTGTAAAAGAATTAGAATGGATTGTATGAATGAATTAGAATGGATCGTGCGAATGAATTAGAATGGATCGTGCGAATGAATTAGAATGGATCGTACGAATGAGTAAGAATGGATCGTACGAATGAATTAGAATGGATTGAATTAGAATGAATCGTACGAATGAATTAGAATGGATCGTACGAATGAATTAGAATGGATGGAATTAGAATGAAACGTACGAATGAATTAGAATGAATCATACCGTACGAATGAATTAGAATGGATCATACGAAGGAATTAGAATGGATCGTACGAATGAAATAGAATGGATCATGCTAATGAATTAGAATGGATCGTACGAATGAATTAGATTGGATACATTCGTGAAAGGAATTAGAATGGATCGTACGAATGAATTAGAATGGATCGTACGAATGAATTAGAGTGGATCGTATGAATGAATTAGAATGGATCGTGCGAATGAATTAGAATGGATCGTACGAATGAAATAGAATGGATTCGCACGAATGAATTAGAATGGATCGTTCGAATGAATTAGAATAGATTGTGCGAATGAATTAGAATGGATCGTACGAATGAATTAGAAAGGATATATTCGTGCGAATGAATTAGAATAGATCGTATGAATGAATTAGATTGGATCATATTAATGAATTAGAATGGATCGTGCGAATGAATTAGAATGGATCGTACGAATGAATTAGAAAGGATAGATTCGTGCGAATGAATTTGAATGGATCGTACGAAGGAATTAGAATGGATTGTACGAATGAATTAGAATGGATCGTACGAACGAATTAGAATGGATACATTCGTGCGAATCCATTCTATTTCATTCGTACGATCCATTCTAATTCATTCGCACGATCCATTCTAATTCATTCATACGATCCATTCTAATTGGATCGTATGAATGAATTAGAATGGATCGTGCGAATGAATTAGAATGGATCGTACGAATGAAATAGAATGGATTCGCACGAATGTATCCATTCTAATTCATTCATACGATCCATTCTATTTCATTCATACGATCCATTCTATTTCATTCGTACGATCCATTCTAATTCATTCGTACGATCCATTCTAATTCATTCGTACGATTTATTCTAATTCAATCCATTCTAATTCATTCCATTCTAATTCATTCGCACGATCCATTCGCATTCACTCAAACGATCCATTCTAATTCATTCATACAATCCATTCTAATTCTTTTGCACGAATGTATCCATTCTAATTCATTCGTACGATCCATTCTAATTCATTCGTATGATCTATTCTAATTCATTCGCATGATCCATTCTAATTCCTTCGTACGATCCATTCTAATTCATTCGTACGATCTATTCTAATTCATTCATACGATCCATTCTAATTCATTCGCACGATCCATTCTAATTCATTCGCATGATCCATTCTAATTCATTCGTACGATCGATTCTAATTTATTCATACGATCCATTCTAATTCATTCACACGAATGTATCCATTCTAATTCATTCGTACGATCCATTCTAATTCATTCATACGATCCATCCTAATTCATTCGCACAAATGTATCCATTCTAATTCATTCGTACAATCCATTCTATTTCATTCGTACGATCCATTCTTACTCATTCGTACGATCCATTCGTATCCATTCTAATTCATTCGTACGATCTATTCTAATTCATTCGCACGATCCATTCTAATTCATTAATACGATCCAATCTAATTCATTCAAACGATCCATTCTAATTAGATTGGACCGTATGCATGAATTAGAATGGATCGTACGAATGAATTAGAATGGATCGTACGAATGAGTAAGAATGGATCGTGCGAATGAATTAGAATTGATCGTACGAATGAAATAGAATGGATTCGCACGAATGTATCCATTCTAATTCATTCATACGATCCATTCTAATTCATTCGTACGATCCTTTCTTACTCATTCATACGATCCATTCTAATTCATTCGTACGAATGAAATAGAATGGATCGTACGATTGAATTAGAATAGATTGTGCGAATGGATTAGAATGGATCATACGATTGACTAAGAATGGATTGTACGAATGAAATAGAATAGATCGTACGAATGAATTAGAATGGATCGTATGAATGAATTAGAATGGATCGTGCGAATGAATTAGAATGGATCGTACGAATGAATTAGAATGGATCGTACGAAGGAATTAGAATGGATCGTACGAATGAATTAGAATGGATCGTACGAATGAATTAGAATGGATACGAATGGATCGTATGAATCAATTAGAATGGATCGTACGAATGAAATAGAATGGATCGTACGAAGGAATTAGAATGGATCATATGAATGAATTAGAATGGATCGTATGAATGAAATAGAATGGATCGTACGAATGAACTAGAATGGATTAAATTAGAATGAATCGTACGAATGAATTAGAATGGATCGTACGAATGAATTAGAATGGATTGAATTAGAATGAATCGTACGAATGAATTAGAATGGATCATGCGAATGAATTAGAATGGATCGTACGAATGGATCGTGCGAATGAAATAGAATGGATCGTATGAATGAATTTGAATGGATCGTGCGAATGAATTAGAATGGATCGTACGAATGAATTAGAATGGATTGAATTAGAATGAATCGTACAAATGAATTAGAATGAATCATACCGTACGAATGAATTAGAATGGATCATACGAAGGAATTAGAATGGATCGTACGAATGAATTATAATGGATCGTACGAATGAATTAGAATGGATCGTACGAAGGAATTAGAATGGATCGTACGAAGGAATTAGAATGGATAGTACGAATGAATTAGAATGGATACCTTCGTGCAAATGAATTAGAATGGATCGTACGAATGAGTAAGAATGGATCGTACGAATGAAATTGAATGGATCGTATGAATGAATTAGAATGGATCGTACGAATGAATTAGAATGGATCGTACGAATGAATTAGAATGGATCGTATGAATGAATTAGAATGGATCGTGCGAATCAATTAGAATGGATCGTACGAATGAAATAGAATGGATACATTCGTGCGAATGAATTAGAATGGATCATATGAATGTATTAGAATGGATCGTTTGAGTGAATGCGAATGGATCGTGCAAATGAATTAGAATGGATCGTACGAATGAAATAGAATTGATCGTACGAATGGATCGTACGAATGAATTAGAATGGATCATACGAATGAATTAGAATGGATACATTCGTGCGAATCCATTCTATTTCATTCGTACGATCCATTCTAATTCATTCGCACGATCCATTCTAATTCATTCATACGATCCATTCTAATTCATTCGTACGATCCATTCTAATTCCTTCGTATGATCCATTCTAACTCATTCGTACGATCCATTCTAATTCATTCGCACGATCCATTGAATTAGAATGGATACATTCGTGCGAATCCATTCTATTTCATTCGTATGATCCATTCTAATTCATTCGCACAATCTATTCTAATTCATTCGTACGATCCATTCTAATTCATTCGTACGGTATGATTCATTAGAATGGATCATATGAATGAATTAGAATGGATCGTACGAATGAATTAGAATGGATCGTATGAATGAATTAGAATGGATCGTATGCATGAATTAGAATGGATCGTGCGAATGAATTAGAATGGATCGGACGAATGAATTAGAATGGATCGTACAAATGAATTAGAATGGATCGTATGAATGAATTAGATTGGATCGTATTAATGAATTAGAATGGATCGTACGAATGAATTAGCATGGATTGAATTAGAATGAATCGTACGAATGAATTAGAATGAATCATACCGTACAAATGAATTAGAATGGATCATACGAAGGAATTAGAATGGATCGTACGAATGAATTAGAATGGATCGTACGAATGAAATATAATGGATCGTATGAATGAATTAGAATGGATCGTGCGAATGAATTAGAATTGATCGTTCGAATGAATTAGAATAGATTGTGCGAATGAATTAGAATGGATCGTACGAATGAATTTGAATGGATCGTGCGAATAAATTAGAATGGATCGTATGAATGAATTAGAATGGATCGTACGAATGAATTAGAATAGATTGTGCGAATGAATTAGAATGGATCGTACGAATGTATTAGAATGGATCGTATGAATGAATTAGAATAGATTGTGTGAATGAATTAGAATGGATCGTACGAATGAATTAAAATGGATCGTGCGAATGAATTAGAATGGATCGTACGAATGAATTAGAATCGATTGTGCGAATGAATTAGAATGGATCGTACGAATGAATTAGAATGGATCGTATGAATGAATTAGAATAGATCGTATGCATGAATTAGAATGGATCGTGCGAATGAATTAGAATGGATCGTACGAATGAATTAGAATGGATCGTACGAAGGAATTAGAATGGATCATATGAATGAATTAGAATGGATCGTGCGAATGAATTAGAATGGATCGTACGAATGAAATAGAATGGATTCGCACGAATGTATCCATTCTAATTCATTCATACGATCCATTCTAATTCATTCATACGATCCATTCTATTTCATTCGTAGGATCCATTCTTACTCATTCATACGATCCATTCTAATTCATTTGCATGATCCATTCTAATTCATTCATACGATCCATTCTAATTCCTTCGTACGATCCATTCTAATTCATTCGTACGATCCATTCTAATTCATTCGCACGATCCATTCTAATTCATGCATACGATCCATTCTAATTCATTACTATGATCCATTCTAATTCATTCGTACGATCCATTCTAATTCCTTCGTATGATCCATTCTAATTTATTCGCACGATCCATTCTAATTCATTCGTACGATCCATTCTAATTCATTCATACGATCCATTCTAATTCATTCGCACGAATGTATCCATTCTAATTCATTCGTACAATCCATTCTTACTCATTCGTAATGAATTAGAATGGATACATTCGTGCAAAAGAATTAGAATGGATTGTATGAATGAATTAGAATGGATCGTGCAAATGAATTAGAATGGATTGTACGAATAAATTAGAATGGATCGTACGAATGAATTATAATAGATCGTACGTATGAATTAGAATGGATACATTCGTGCGAATGAATTAGAATGGATCGTACGAATGAATTAGAATGGATCGTACGAAGGAATTAGAATGGATACACGATCCAGATCCATTCTAATTCATTCGCATGATCCATTCTAATTCATTCGTATGATCCATTCTAATTCATTCGTACGATCCATTCTAACTCATTCGCATGATCCATTCTAATTCATTTGCACGATCCATTCTAATTCATTCGCACGATCCATTCTAATTCATTCGTACGATCCATTCTAATTCATTCGCACAATCCATTCTGACTCATTCGTACGATCCATTCTAATTCATTTGCACAAAGGTATCCATTCTAATTCATTCGTACTATCCATTCTAATTCCTTCGTACGATCCATTCTAATTCCTTTGTACGATCCATTCTAATTCATTCGTACGATCCATTCTAATTCATTCGTACGATCCATTCTAATTCATTCATACGATCTATTCTAATTTATTCGCACGATCCATTCTAATTCATTCTTACTCAATCGTATGAATGGATTAGAGTGGATACATTCGTACAAATGAATTAGAATGGATCGTACGAATGAATTAGAATGGATACATTCGTGCGAATGAATTAGAATGGATCGTATGAATGAATTAGAATGGATCGTACGAATGAATTAGAAAGGATACATCCGAATTCATTCGTACGATCCATTCTAATTCATGCGCACAATCCATTCTAATTCATTCGTACGATCCATTCTAATTCATTCATACAATCCATTCTACTTCTTTTGCACGAATGTATCTATTCTAATTCATTCGTACGATCCATTCTAATTCATTCATACGATCCATTCTAATTCATTCTAATCCATTCTAATTCATTCGTATGATCCATTCTAATTCATTCGCACAATCAATTCTAATTCCTTCGTACGATCCATTCTAATTCATTCGCACAATCTATTCTAATTCATTCGAACGATCCATTCTAATTCATTCGCACGATCCATTCTAATTCATTCGCACGATCCATTCTAATTCATTAGCACGATCCATTCTAATTCATTCGTACGATCCATTCTTACTCATTCGTACGATCCATTCTAATTCATTCGTTCGATCCATTCTAATTCATTCGTACGATCCATTCTAATTCATTCGCACGATCCATTCTAATTCATGCATACGATCCAATCTAATTCATTCATACGATTCATTCTAATTCATTCGCACGAATGTATCCTTTCTAATTCATTCGTACATGTATGAATGAATTAGAATGGATCGTACGAATGAGTAAGAATGGATCGTACGAATGAATTAGAATGGATTGAATTAGAATGAATCGTACGAATGAATTAGAATGGATCGTACGAATGAATTAGAATGGATCGTATGAATGAATTAGAATGGATCGTATGAATGAATTAGAATGGATCGTGCGAATGAATTAGAATGGATCATACGAATGAATTAGAATGGATCGTATGAATGAATTAGAATGGATCGTAGTAATGAATTAGAATGGATCCTATGAATGAATTAGAATAGATTGTGCGAATGAATTAGAATGGATCTGGATCGTGTATCCATTCTAATTCATTCGTACGACCCATTCTAATTCATTCGTACGATCCATTCTTACTCATTCATACGATCCATTCTAATTCATTCATACGATCCATTCTAATTCATTAATACAATCCATTCTAATTCTTTTGCACAAATGTATCCATTCTAATTCATTCGTTCGATCCATTCTAATTCATTCATACGATCCATTCTAATTCATTCTAATCCATTCTAATTCATTCGTACGATCCATTCTAATTCATTCGCACAATCTATTCTAATTCATTCGTACGATCCATTCTATTTCATTCGTACGATCCATTCTATTTCATTTGTACGATCCATTCTAATTCATTCGCACAATCTATTCTAATTCATTCGTACGATCCATTCTAATTCATTCGTACGATCCATTCTAATTCATTCGTACGATCCATTCTAATTCCTTCGTATGATCCATTCAAATTCATTCGTACGGTATGATTCATTCTAATTCATTCGTACGATTTATTCTAATTCAATCCATTCTAATTCATTCGTACGATCCATTCTAATTCATTCGTACGATCCATTCTAATTCATTCGTACGATTCATTCTAATTCATTCGCACGATCCATTCTAATTCATTCCTACGATCCAATCTAATTCATTCGTACGATCCATTCTAATTCATTTGCACGAATGTATCCATTCTAATTAATTCTAATTCAATCCATTCTTACTCATTCGTACGATCCATTCTAAATCATTCGTACGATCCAATCTAATTCATTCGTACGATCCATTCTAATTCTTTTGCACGACTGTATTAGAATAGATTGTGCGAATGAATTAGAATGGATCGTACGAATGAATTAGAAAGGATATATTCGTGTGAATGAATTAGAATAGATCGTATGAATGAATTAGATTGGATCGTATTAATGAATTAGAATAGATTGTGCGAATGAATTAGAATGGATCGTCTGAATGAATTAGAATGGATACATTCGTGCGAATGAATTAGAATGGATCGTATGAATGAATTAGAATCGATCGTACGAATGAATTAGAATGGATCATGCGAATGAATTAGAATGGATCGTGCGAATGAATTAGAATGGATCGTACGAATGAAATAGAATGGATTGTACGAATGAGATAGAATGGATCGTACAAATGAATTAGAATGGATACATTCATGCGAATGAATTAGAATGGATCATACGAATGAATTAGAATGGATTCATTCGTGCGAATAAATTAGAATGGATCGTACGAATGAGTAAGAATGGATCGTACGAATGAATTAGAATGGATTGAATTAGAATGAATCGTACGAATGAATTAGAATGGATCGTACGAATGAATTAGAATGGATCGTACGAATGAATTAGAATGGATTGAATTAGAATGAATCGTACGAATGAATTAGAATGAATCATACCGTACGAATGAATTAGAATGGATCATACGAAGGAATTAGAATGGATCGTACGAATGAATTAGAATGGATCGTACGAATGAGTAAGAATGGATCGTACGAATGAAATAGAATGGATCGTTCGAATGAATTAGAATGGATCGTGCGAATGAATTAGAATGGATCGTACAAATGAATTAGAATGGATCGTATGAATGAATTAGATTGGATCGTATTAATGAATTAGAATGGATCGTGCGAATGAATTAGAATGGATCGTACGAATGAATTAGAATGGATCGTATGAATGACTTAGAATGGATCGTTCGAATGAATTAGAATGGATCGTACGAAGGAATTATAATGGATCGTACAAATGAATTAGAATGGATCGTACGAATGAATTAGAATGAATTAGAATGGATCGTACGAATGAATTAGAATGGATCGTACGAATGAAATAAAATGGATCGTATGAATGAATTAGAATGGATCGTGGGAATAAATTAGAATGGATCGTACGAATGAAATAGAATGGATTCGCATGAATGTATCCATTCTAATTCAATGGATCGTGCGAATGAATTAGAATGGATCGTACGAATGAATTAGAATGGATCGTACGAAGGAATTAGAATGGATCGTACGAATGAATTAGAATGGATCGTACGAATGAATTAGAATAAATCGTACGAATGAATTAGAATGAATCATACCGTACGAATGAATTAGAATGGATCATACGAATGAAATAGAATGGATCGTATGAATGAATTAGAATGGATCGTGCGAATGAATTAGAATTGATCGTACGAATGAAATAGAATGGATTCGCACGAATGTATCCATTCTAATTCATTCGTACGATCCATTCTAATTCATTCGCACGATCCATTCTAATTCATTCGCACGAATGTATCCATTCTAATTCATTCGTATGAATGAAGTAGAATGGATCATACGAATGAATTAGAATGGATACATTCGTGCGAATGACTTAGAATGGATCATGCGAATGAATTAGAATGGATCGTACGAATGAATTAGAATGGATACGAATGGATCGTACGAATGAGTAAGAATGGATCGTACGAATGAAATAGAATGGATTGTACGAATGAATTAGAATGGATCATATGAATGAATTAGAATGGATTCATTCGTGCGAATGAATTAGAATGGATCGTACGAATGAGTAGAATGGATCGTGCGAATGAATTAGAATGGATCGTACGAATGAAATAGAATGGATTGTACGAATGAATTAGAATGAATACATTCATGCAAATGAATTAGAATGGATCATACGAATGAATTAGAATGGATTCATTCGTGCGAATGAATTAGAATGGATCGTACGAATGAGTAAGAATGGATCGTACGAATGAATTAGAATGGATTGAATTAGAATGAATCGTACGAATGAATTAGAATGGATCGTACGAATGAATTAGAATGGATCGTACGAATGAATTAGAATGGATTGAATTAGAATGGATTGTACAAATAAGATAGAATGGATCGTGCGAATGAATTAGAATGGATCGTACGAATGAATTAGAATGGATTGTATGAATGAGATAGAATGGATCGTATGAATGAATTAGAATGGATACATTCGAATTCATTCGTACGATCCATTCTAATTCATTCGTACGATCCATTCTAATTCATTCGTACGATCCATTCTTACTCATTCGTACGATCCATTCTAATTCATTCGTTCGATCCATTCTAATTCATCCGTACGATCCATTCTAATTCATTCGCACGATCCATTCTAATTCATGCATACGGTCCAATCTAATTCATTCATACGATCCATTCTAATTCATTCGCACGAATGTATCCATTCTAATTCATTCGTACGATCCATTCTAATTCATTCGCACGATCCATTCTAATTCATTCATACAATCCATTCTAATTCTTTTGCACGAATGTATCCATTCTAATTCATTCGTTCGATCCATTCTAATTCATTCGTACGATCCATTCTAATTCATTCGCACGATCCATTCTAATTCATGCATGCGATCCAATCTAGTTCATTCATACGATCCATTCTAATTCATTCGCACGAATGTATCCATTCTAATTCATTCGTACGACCCATTCTAATTCATTCGTACGATCTATTCTAATTCATTCATACGATCCATTCTAATTTATTCGCACGATCCATTCTAATTCCTTCGTATGATCCATTCTAATTCATTCGTACGGTATGATACATTCTAATTCATTCGTACGATTCATTCTAATTCAATCCATTCTAATTCATTCGTACGATCCATTCTAATTCATTCGTACGATCCATTCTAATTCATTCGTACGATTCATTCAAATTCAATCCATTCTAATTCATTCGTACGATCCATTCTTACTCATTCGTACGATCCATTCTAATTCATTCGCATGAATGAATCCATTCTAATTCATTCGTATGATCCATTCTAATTCATTCGCATGAATTATCCATTCTAAGTCATTCGTACGATCCGTTCTATCTAATTCGTACAATCCTTTCTATTTCATTCGCACGATCCATTCTAATTCATTCGCACGATCCATTCTAATTCATTCGCACGATCCATTCTAATTCATTCGCATGATCCATTCTAATTCATTCGTACGATCGATTCTAATTCATTCATACGATCCATTCTAATTTATTCGCACGATCCATTCTAATTCATTCATATGATCCATTCTAATTCATTCATATGATCCATTCTAATTCATAAGTACGATCAATTCTAATTCATTCGCACAATCTATTCTAATTCATTCGTACGATCCATTCTAATTCATTCGCACGATCCATTCTAATTCATTCATACGATCCATACTAATTCATTCGTACGATCTATTCTATTTCATTCGTACAATCCATTCTTACTCAATCATACTATCCATTCTAATTCCTTCGTACGATCCATTCTAATTCCTTCGTACGATCCATTCTAATTCATTCGTACGATCCATTCTAATTCATTCGTACGATCCATTCTAATTCCTTCGTATGATCTATTCTAATTCATTCGTACGGTATGATTCATTCTAATTCATTCGTACGATTCATTCTAATTCAATCCATTCTATTTCATTCGTACGATCCATTCTTACTCATTCGTGCGAATGAATTAGAATGGATCGTACGAATGAATTAGAATGGATACGAATGGATCGTACGAATGAGTAAGAATGGATCGTACGAATGAAATAGAATGGATTGTACGAATGAATTAGAATGGATCATACGAATGAATTAGAATGGATTCATTCGTGCAAATGAATTAGAATGGATCGTACGAATGAATTAGAATAGATTGTACGAATGAGATAGAATGGATCGTATGAATAAATTAGAATGGATACATTCGAATTCATTCGTACGATCCATTCTAATTCATTCGTACGATCCATTCTTACTCATTCGTACGATCCATTCTAATTCATTCGCACAATCCATTCTAATTCTATCCATTCTAATTCATTCGTACGATCCATTCTTACTCATTCCTACGATCCATTCTAATTCATTCGCACAATCCATTCTAATTCATTTGCACGAAGGTATCCATTCTAATTCATTCGTACTATCCATTCTAATTCCTTCGTACGATCCATTATGAATGAATTAGAATGGATCGTGCGAATGAATTAGAATGGATCGTGCGAATGAATTAGAATGGATTCGCACGAATGTATCCATTCTAATTCATTCGTACGATCCATTCTATCTCATTCGTACAATCCATTCTATTTCATTCGTACGATCCATTCTAATTCATTCATACGATCCATTCTAATTTATTCGCACGATCCATTCTAATTCATTCGCATGATCCATTCTAATTCATTCGTACGATCGATTCTAATTCATTCATACGATCCATTCTAATTTATTCGCACGATCCATTCTAATTCATTCATACGATCCATTCTAATTCATTCATACGATCCATTCTAATTCATTCGCACGATCCATTCTAATTCATTCGTACGATCCATTCTAATTCATGCATACGATCCATTCTAATTCATTCGTACGATCCATTCTAATTCTTTTGCACGAATGAATTAGAATGGATCCTACGAATGAATTAGAATAGCGTGCGAATGAATTAGAATGGATCGTACGAATGAATTAGAATGGATCGTACGAATGGATTAGAATAGATTGTGCGAATGAATTAGAATAGATGGTGCGCATGAATTAGAATGGATCGTACGAATGAATTAGCATGGATCGTACGAATGAATTAGAATGGATCGTACGAATGAATTAGAATGGATTGTATGAATGAATTAGAATGGATCGTAGTAAGGAATTAGAATGGATCCTATGAATGAATTAGAATAGCGTGCGAATGAATTAGAATGGATCGTACGAATGAATTAGAATGGATCGTATGAATGAATTAGAATAGATTGTACGAATGAAATAGAATAGATCGTACGAATGAAATAGAATGGATTCGTATGAATGAATTAGAATGGATCGTGCAAATGAATTAGAATGGATCGTACTTATGAATTAGAATGGATCGTACGAATGAATTAGAATGGATCCTACGAATGAATTAGAATAGCGTGCGAATGAATTAGAATGGATCGTACGAATGAATTAGAATGGATCGTATGAATGAATTAGAATAGATCCATTCTTACTCATTCGTACGATCCATTCGTATCCATTCTAATTCATTCGTACGATCTATTCTAATTCATTCGTACGATCCATTCTAATTCATTAAGACGATCCAATCTAATTCATTCATACGATCCATTCTAATTCATTCGTACGATCCATTCAAATTTCTTCGTACGATCCATTCTAATTCATTCGTACGATCCATTCTAATTCCTTCGTACGATCCATTCTAATTTATTCGCACAATCGATTCTAATTCATTCGCACAATCGATTCTAATTCATGCATACAATCCAATCTAATTCATTCATACGATCCATTCTAATTCATTCGCACGAATGTATCCATTCTAATTCATTCGTACGATCCATTCTAATTCATTCGTACGATCTATTCTAATTCATTCATACGATCCATTCTAATTTATTCGCACGATCCATTCTAATTCCTTCGTATGATCCATTCTAATTCATTCGTACGGTATGATTCATTCTAATTCATTCGTACGATTCATTCTAATTCAATCCATTCTAATTCATTCGTACGATCCATTCTAATTCATTCGTACGATTCATTCTAATTCAATCCATTCTAATTCATTCGTACGATCCATTCTTACTCATTCGTACGATCCATTCTAATTCATTCGCACGAATGAATCCATTCTAATTCATTCGTATGATCCATTCTAATTCATTCGCATGAATTATCCATTCTAAGTCATTCGTACGATCCATTCTATCTCATTCGTACAATCCATTCTATTTCATTCGTACGATCCATTCTAATTCATTCGCACGATCCATTCTAATTCATTCGCATGATCCATTCTAATTCATTCGTACGATCGATTCTAATTCATTCATATGATCCATTCTAATTTATTCGCACGATCCATTCTAATTCATTCATATGATCCATTCTAATTCATTCATATAATCCATTCTAATTCATTCGCACGATCCATTCTTACTCATTCGTACGATCCATTCTAATTCATTTAGAATGGATACATTCGTGCGAATGAATTAGAATGGATCGTATGAATGAATTAGAATCGATCGTACGAATGAATTAGAATGGATCGTGCGAATGAATTAGAATGGATCGTGCGAATGAATTAGAATGGATCGTAGTATTGAATTAGAATGGATCCTACAAATGAATTAGAATAGATTGTGCGAATGAATTAGAATGGATCTGGATCGTGTATCCATTCTAATTCATTCGTACGACCCATTCTAATTCATTCGCACGATCCATTCTAATTCATTCGTACGATCCATTCTAATTCATTCGCATGATCCATTCTAATTCATTCGTACGATCGATTCTAATTCATTCATACGATCCATTCTAATTCATTCGCACGAATGTATCCATTCTAAATGAATTAGAATGGATCGTACGAATGAGTAAGAATAGATCGTACGAATGAATTAGAATAGATCATATGAATGAAATAGAATGGATCGTACGAATGAAATAGAATGGATCGTACGAATGAATTAGAATGGATAGTACGATTGAATTAGAATGGATACCTTCGTGCAAATGAATTAGAATGGATCGTACGAATAAGTAAGAATGGATCGTACGAATGAAATAGAATGGATCGTATGAATGAATTAGAATGGATCGTGCGAATGAATTAGAATGGATCGTACGAATGAATTAGAATAGATTGTGCGAATGAATTAGAATGGATCGTACGAATGAATTAGAATGGATCGTACGAATGAATTAGAAAGGATACATTCGTGCGAATGAATTAGAATGGATACCTTCGTGCAAATGAATTAGGATGGATCGTACGAATGAGTAAGAATGGATCGTACGAATGAAATAGAATGGATCGTATGAATGAATTAGAATGGATCGTACGAATGAATTGGAATGGATACATTCGTGCGAATGAATTAGAATGGATCGTATGAATGAATTAGAGTGGATACATTCGTACAAATGGATTAGAATGGATCGTGCGAATGAATTAGAATGGATCGTATGAATGAATTAGATTGGATCGTATGAATGAATTAGAATGGATTGTATGAATTAGAATGGATACCTTCGTGCGAATGAATTAGACTGGATCGTACGAATGAAATAGAATGGATTGTGTGAATGAATTAGAATGGATCGTGCGAATGAATTAGAATGGATCATATTAATGAATTAGAATGGATTGTGCGAATGAATTAGAATGGATCGTACGAATGAGTAAGAATGGATCGTACGAATGAACTAGAATGGATTGAATTAGAATGAATCGTACGAATGAATTAGAATGGATCGTGCGAATGAATTAGAATGGATCATACGAATGAATTAGAATGGATCGTATGAATGAATTAGAATGGATCGTACGAAGGAATTAGAATGGATCGTACGAATGAATTAGAATGGATCGTACGAATGAATTAGAATGGATACGAATGGATCGTATGAATGAATTAGAATGGATCGTACGAATGAAATAGAATGGATCGTACGAAGGAATTAGAATGGATCATATGAATGAATTAGAATGGATCGTATGAATGAATTAGAATGGATCGTGCGAATAAATTAGAATGGATCGTATGAATGAATTAGAATGGATCGTACGAATGAATTAGAATGAATCGTGCGAATGAATTAGAATGGATCGTATGAATGAAATAGAATGGATTCGCACGAATGTACCCATTCTAATTCATTCGCACGATCCATTCTAATTCATTCGCACGATCCATTCTAATTCATTCGTACGATCCATTCTAATTCATTCGTACGATCCATTCTAATTCATTCGTACGATCCATTCTAATTCATTCGCACAATCTATTCTAATTCATTCGTACGATCCATTCTAATTCATTCGCACGATCCATTCTATTTCATTGGTACGATCCATTCTTACTCATTCGTACGATCCATTCTAATTCATTTGCACGAAGGTATCCATTCTAATTCATTCGTACTATCCATTCTAATTCCTTCGTACGATCCATTCTAATTCATTCGTACGATCCATTCTAATTCATTCGTATGATCTATTCTAATTCATTCGTACGATCCATTCTAATTTATTCATACAATCCATTCTAATTCAATCCATTCTAATTCATTCGTACGATCCATTCTTACTCATTCGTACGATCCATTCTAATTCATTCGTACAGTCTATTCTAATTCATTCGTACGATCCATTCTAATTTATTCGTACAATCCATTCTAATTCATTCGTACAATCCTTTCTTACTCAATCGTATGATCCATTCTAATCCATTCGCACAATCTATTCTAATTCATTCGTACGATCCATTCTATTTCATTCGTACGATCCATTCTAATTCATACGATCTATTCTATTTCATTCATACGATCCATTCTAATTCATACGATCCATTCTATTTCATTCGTACGATCCATTCTATTTCATTCGTACGATCCATTCTAATTCATTCGCACGATCCATTCTAATTCATTCATACGATCCATTCTAATTCCTTCGTACGATCCATTCTAATTCATTCGTACGATCCATTCTAATTCATACGAATGGATCGTACGAATGAATTAGAATGGATCGTATGAATGAATTAGAATGGATCGTGCGAATGAGTTAGAATGGATCGTATGAATGAATTAGAATGGATCGTACGAATGAATTAGAATGGATCGTATGAAGGAATTAGAATGGATCGTATGAATGAATTAGAATGGATCGTACGAATGAATTAGAATGGATTGTGCGAATGAATTAGAATGGATCGTACGAATGAATTAGAATGGATCGTACGAAGGAATTAGAATGGATCGTACGAATGAATTAGAAAGGATACATTCGAATTCATTCGTACGATCCATTCTAATTCCTTCGTACGATCCATATACTAATTCATTCGCACGATCCATTCTAATTCATTCATACGATCCATTCTAATTTATTCGCACGATCCTTTCTAATTCATTCGTACGATC
Organism: Chamaelirium japonicum; assembly: GCA_947650365.1. Taxonomy (NCBI): domain Eukaryota; kingdom Viridiplantae; phylum Streptophyta; class Magnoliopsida; order Liliales; family Melanthiaceae; genus Chamaelirium; species Chamaelirium japonicum. The sequence continues at coordinate 38,046,883 of OX393560.1, read as the reverse complement.
CATTCTAATTCATTCGCACAATCTATTCTAATTCATTCGAACGATCCATTCTAATTCATTCGCACGATCCATTCTAATTCATTCATACGATCCATTCTATTTCATTCGTACGAAGGAATTAGAAAGGATCGTACGAATGAATTAGAATGGATCGTACGAATGAATTAGAAAGGATACATTCGAATTCATTCGTACGATCCATTCTAATTCATTCGTACGATCTATATTCTAATTCATTCGCACGATCCATTCTAATTCATTCGTACGATCCTTTCTAATTCCTTCGTACGAATGAAATAGAATGGATCGTATGAATGAATTAGAATGGATCGTGCGAATAAATTAGAATGGATCGTTCAAATGAATTAGAATAGATTGTGCGAATTAATTAGAATGGATCGTACGAATGAATTAGAATGGATCGTGCGAATAAATTAGAATGGATCGTATGAATGAATTAGAATGGATCGTGCGAATGAATTAGAATATGGATCGTACGAAGGAATTAGAATGGATCGTACGAATGAATTCGAATGTATCCTTTCTAATTCATTCGTACGATCCATTCTAATTCCTTCGTACGATCCATTCTAATTCATTTGTACGATCCATTCTAATTGATTCGCACGATCCATTCTAATTCATTCGTACGATCCAATCTAATTCATTCGTACTATCCATTATAATTCCTTCGTACGATCCATTCTAATTCCTTCGTACGATCCATTCTAATTCATTCGTATGATCCATTCTAATTCATTTGTACGAATCATTAGAATGGATCGTACGAATGAATTAGAATGGATCGTATGAATGAATTAGAATGGATACATTCGTGCGAATCCATTCTATTTCATTCGTACGATCCATTCTAATTCGTTCGCACGATCCATTCTTACTCATTCGTACGATCCATTCTAATTCATTTGCACGAAGGTATCCATTCTAATTCATTCGTACTATCCATTCTAATTCATTCGTACGATCCATTCTATTTCATTCGTATGATCCATTCTATTTCATTCATACGATCCATTCAAATTCATTCGTACAATCCATTCTAATTCATTCGTACGATCCATTCTAATTCGTTCATACGATCCATTCTATTTCATTCGTACGATCCATTCTTACTCATTCGTACGATCCATTCTAATTCATTCTAATTCGTGCGAATGTATCTATTCTAATTCATTCGTACGATCCATTCCAATTCATTCGTACAATCCATTCTAATTCATTCGCACGATCCATTCGCATTCATTCGCACGAATGTATCCATTCTAATTCATTCGTACGATCCATTCTAATTCATTCGTACAATCCATTCTAATTCATTCGCACGATCCATTTTAATTCATTCATACGATCCATTCTATTTCATTCGTACGATCCATTCTTACTCATTCGTGCGATCCATTCTTACTCATTCGTACGATCCATCATTCGTACGACCCATTCTAATTCATTCGTACGATCCATTTAATTCATTCGCACGATCCATTCTAATTCATTCGCACGAATGTATCAATTCCAATTCATTCGTACGATCCATTCTAATTCATTCGCATGATCCATTAGAATGGATTCTATGAATGAATTAGAATGGATCGTATGAATGAATTAGAATGGATCGTACGATTGAATTAGAATGGATCGTACGAATGAATTAGAATGGATCGTACGAATGAGTAAGAATGGATCGTACGAATGAATTAGAATGGATCGTACGAATGAAATAGAATGGATTCGCACGAATGTATCCATTCTAATTCATTCATACGATCCATTCTAATTCATTCGTACGATCCATTCTAATTTCTTCGTATGATCTATTCTTATTCATGCGCACAATCTATTCTAATTCATTCGTACGATCCATTCTAATTCATTCGCACGATCCATTCTAATTCATTCATACAATCCATTCTAATTCATTCGTACGATCCATTCTAATTCATTCGTACGGTATGATTCATTCTAATTCATTCGTACGATTCATTCTAATTCAATCCATTCTAATTCATTCATACGATCCATTCTATTTTATTCGTATAATCCATTCTAATTCATTCGCACGATCCATTCGCATTCACTCAAACGATCCATTCTAATTCATTCATACGATCCATTCTATTTCATTCGTACAATCCATTCTAATTCATTCATACGATCCATTCTAATTCATTCGTACGATCTATTCTATTTCATTCGTACAATCTATTTTTACTCAATCGTATGATCCATTCTAATCCATTCGCACAATCTATTCTAATTCATTCGTACGATCCATTCTATTTCATTCGTACGATCCATTCTTACTCATTCGTACGATCGATTCTAATCTAATTCATTCATACGATCCATTCTAATTTATTCGCACGATCCATTCTAATTCCTTCGTATGATCCATTCTAATTCATTCGTACGGTATGATTCATTCTAATTCATTCGTACGATTTATTCTAATTCAATCCATTCTAATTCATTCGTACGATCCATTCTAATTCATTCGTACGATCCATTCTAATTCATTCGTACGATTCATTCTAATTCAATCCATTCTAATTCATTCATACGATCCATTCTAATTCATTCGTACGATCTATTCTATTTCATTCGTACAATCTATTCTTACTCAATCGTATGATCCATTCTAATCCATTCGCACAATCTATTCTAATTCATTCGTACGATCCATTCTATTTCATTCGTACGATCCATTCTTACTCATTCGTACGATCCATTCTAATTCATTTGCACGAAGGTATCCATTCTAATTCATTCGTACTATCCATTCTAATTCCTTCGTACGATCCATTCTAATCCATTCGCACAATCTACTCTAATTCATTCGTACGATCCATTCTATTTCATTTGCACGAAGGTATCCATTCTAATTCATACAATCCATTCTAATTCATTCATACGATCCATTCTAATTCATTCGCACGAATGTATCCATTCTAATTCATTCGTACGATCCATTCTAATCCATTTGTACGAATGTATTAGAACTAGAATAGATTGTGCGAACGAATTAGAATGGATCGTACAAATGAATTAGAATAGATTGTGCGAAAGAATTAGAATGGATCGTACGAATGAATTAGAATGGATCGTACGAATGAATTAGAATGGATCGTATGAATGAATTAGAATGGATCATGCGAATAAATTAGAATGGATCGTATGAATGAATTAGAATAGATTGTGCGAATGAATTAGAATGGATCGTACGAATGAATTAGAAAGGATATATTCGTGCGAATGAATTAGAATAGATCGTACGAATGAGATAGAATGGATCGTGCGAATGAATTAGAATGGATCGTACGAATGAGTAAGAATGGATCGTGCGAATGAATTAGAATGGATCATATGAATATATTAGAATGGATCGAATGAATGAATTAGAATGGATCGTGCGAATAAATTAGAATGGATCGTATGAATGAATTAGAATAGATTGTGCGAATGAAATAGAATGGATTGTACGATTGAGATAGAATGGATCGTACGAATGAATTAGAATGGATACATTCATGCTAATGAATTAGAATGGATCATACGAATGAATTAGAATGGATTCATTCGTGCGAATGAATTAGAATGGATCGTATGAATGAGTAAGAATGGATCGTACGAATGAATTAGAATGGATTGAATTAGAATGAATCATACGAATGAATTAGAATGGATCGTACGAATGAATTGGAATGGATCGTACGAATGAATTAGAATGGATTGAATTAGAATGAATCGTACGAATGAATTAGAATGAATCATACCGTACGAATGAATTAGAATGGATCGTACTAATGAATTAGAATAGATTGTGCGAATGAATTAGAATGGATCGTACGAATGAATTAGAAAGGATATATTCGTGCGAATGAATTAGAATAGATCGTATGAATGAATTAGATTGGATCGTATTAATGAATTAGAACGGATCGTGCGAATGAATTAGAATGGATCGTACGAAGGAATTAGAATGGATCGTACGAAGGAATTAGAATGGATAGTACGAATGAATTAGAATGGATACCTTTGTGCAAATGAATTAGAATGGATCGTACGAATGAGTAAGAATGGATCGTACGAATGAAATAGAATGGATCATATGAATGAATTAGAATGGATCGTGCGAATGAATTAGAATGGATCGAACGAATGAATTAGAATAGATTGTGCGAATGAATTAGAATGGATCGTACGAATGAATTAGAATGGATCGTACGAATGAATTAGAATGGATCGTATGCATGAATTAGAATGGATCATGCGAATGAATTAGAATGGATCGTACGAATGAATTTGAATGGATCGTACGAAGGAATTAGAATGGATCGTACGAATGAATTAGAAAGGATCGTATGAATAGATTGTGCGAATGGATTAGAATGGATCATACGATTGAGTAAGAATGGATTGTACGAATGAAATAGAATAGATCGTATGAATGAATTAGAATGGATCATGCTAATGAATTAGAATTGATCGTACGAATGAATTAGAATAGATTGTGCGAATGAATTAGAATGGATCGTACGAATGAATTGGAATGGATACATTCGTGCGAATGAATTAGAATGGATCCTATGAATGAATTAGAGTGGATACATTCGTACAAATGAATTAGAATGGATCGTACGAATGAATTAGAATGGATTGAATTAGAATGAATCGTACGAATGAATTAGAATAGATTGTGCGAATGGATTAGAATGGATCATACGATTGAGTAAGAAAGGATTGTCCGAATGAATTAGAATGGATTGTACGAATAAATTAGAATGGATCGTACGAATGAATTAGAATAGATTGTACGAATGAATTAGAATGGATCGTACGAATGAGTAAGAATGGATCATACGAATGAATTAGAATGGATTGAATTAGAATGGATTGTACGAATAAATTAGAATGGATCATTCGAATGAATTAGAATAGATTGTGCGAATGAATTAGAATGGATCGTACGAATGAATTAGAATGGATCGTACGAAAGAATTAGAATGGATCGTATGAATGAATTAGAATGGATCATACGAAGGAATTAGAATGGATCATATGAATGAATTAGAATGGATCGTACGAATGAATTAGAATGGATCGTACGAATGAATTAGAATGGATACATTCGTGCGAATGAATTAGAATGGATTGTACGAATAAATTAGAATGGATCGTACGAATGAATTAGAATAGATTGTACGAATGAATTAGAATGGATCGTACGTCTAATTCATTCGTATGATCCATTCTAATTCATTCATACAATCCATTCTACTTCTTTTGCACGAATGTATCCATTCTAATTCATTCGTACGATCCATTCTAATTCCTTCGTACGATCCATTCTAATTCCTTCGTACGATCCATTCTAATTCATTCCCATGAATGTGTCCATTCTAATTGATACGTACGATCCATTCTATTTCATTCGTATGATCCATTCTTACTCATTCGTACGATCCAATCTAATTCATTCAAACGATCCATTCTACGATCCATTCTAATTCATTCGTACGTTCCATTCTAATTCATTAGCACGATCAATACTAATTCATTCGTACGATCCATTCTAATTCATTCGTACAATCCATTCTATTTCATTCGTACGATCCATTCTTACTCATTCGTATGATCCATTCTAATTCATTCGCACGAATGTATCCATTCTAATTCATTCGTACAATCCATTCTTACTCATTCGTAATGAATTAGAATGGATACATTCGTGCAAAAGAATTAGAATGGATTGTATGAATGAATTAGAATGGATCGTGCAAATAAATTAGAATGGATCGTGCGAATGAAATAGAATGGATCGTACGAATGAATTAGCATTGATCGTGCTAATGAATTAGAATGGAACGTACGAATGAATTAGAATGGATCGTATGAATGAATTAGATTGGATCGTACGAATGAGTAAGAATGGATCATACGAATGAAATAGAATGGATCGTACGTATCAATTAGAATGGATACATTCAGGGGAATGAATTAGAATGGATCGTACGAAGGAATTAGAATGGATCGTACGAAGGAATTAGAATGGATCATACGAATGAATTAGAATGGATACATTCATGCAAAAGAAGTCGAATGGATTGTATGAATGAATTAGAATGGATCGTACGAATGAATTAGACGTACGATCCATTCTAATTCATTCGTACAATCTATACTAATTCATTCGTACGATCCATTCTAATTTATTCGTACAATCCATTCTAATTCATTCGCACGAATGTATCCATTCTAATTCATTCGTACGATCCATTCTAATTCATTCATATAATCCATTCTAATTCATTCGTACGATCCATTCTAATTCTTTCGTACGAATGTATCTACTCTAATTCATCCATACGATCCATTCTAATTCATTCGCACGATCCATTCTAATTCATACGTACGATCCATTCTAATTCATTCATATGATCCATTCTAATTCATTCGTACGATCCATTCTAATTCATTCGCACGATCTGTCCTAATTCATTCATACAATCTATTCTATTTCATTCGTACGATCCATTCTAATTCATTCGCAAGATCCATTCTAATTCATTCATACGATCCAATCTAATTCATTCATACGATCCATTCAAATTCATTAATACGATCCAATCTAATTCATTCATACGATCCATTCTAATTCCTTCGTACGATCCATTCTAATTCATACGATCCATTCTAATTCATTCGTAAGATCCATTCTAATTCATTCATATGATCCATTCTAATTCCTTCGTATGATCCATTCTAATTCATTCGTAAGGTATGATTCATTCTAATTCATTCGTACGGTACGATTCATTCTAATTCATTCGCACGAATATATCCTTTCTAATTCATTCGTACGATCCATTCTAATTCATTCGCACAATCCATTCTAATTCATTCGTACGATCCATTCTAATTCATTCGCACGATCCATTCTAATTCATTCATACAATCCATTCTAATTCTTTTGCACGAATGTATCCATTCTAATTCATTCGTTCGATCCATTCTAATTCATTCGTACGATCCATTCTAATTCATTCGTACGATCCATTCAAATTCATTCGCACGATCCATTGAATTAGAATGGATACATTCGTGCGAATCCATTCTATTTCATTCGTACGATCCATTCTAATTCATTCGCACGATCCATTCTAATTCATTCATACGATCCATTCTATTTCATTCGTACGATCCATTCTAATTCATTCGTACAATCCATTCTAATTCATTCGCACAATCTATTCTAATTCATTCGTACGATCCATTCTAATTCATTCGCATGATCCATTCTAATTCATTCATATGATCCATTCTATTTCATTCGTACGATCCATTCTTACTCATTCGTACGATCCATTCTAATTCATTTGCACGAAGGTATCCATTCTAATTCATTCGTACTATCCATTCTAATTCCTTCGTACGATCCATTCTAATTCCTTCGTACGATCCATTCGGATACATTCGTGCGAATCCATTCTATTTCATTCGTACGATCCATTCTAATTCATTCGCACCTTCTTGCAAATGAATTAGAATGGATCGTACGAATGAGTAAGAATGGATCGTACGAATGAAATAGAATGGATCGTATGAATGAATTAGAATGGATTAGAATGGATCGTATGCATGAATTAGAATCGATCGTACGAATGAATTAGAATAGATTGTGCGAATGAATTAGAATGGATCGTATGAATGAATTGGAATGGATACATTCGTGCGAATTCATTAGAATGGATCGTACGAATGAGTAAGAATGGATCGCACGAATGAATTAGAATGGATTGAATTAGAATGAATCGTACGAATGAATTAGAATGGATCGTACGAATGAATTAGAATGGATCGTACGAATGAATTAGAATGGATTGAATTAGAATGAATCGTACGAATGAATTAGAATGAATCATACCGTACGAATGAATTAGAATGGATCATACGAAGGAATTAGAATGGATCGTACGAATGAATTAGAATGGATCGTACGAATGAATTAGAATGGATAGTACGAATGAAATAGAATAGATCGTACGAATGAATTAGAATGGATCATACGAATGAATTAGAATGGATACATTCGTGCGAATGAATTAGAATGGATAGTACGAATAATTAGAATGGATACCTTCGTGCAAATGAATTAGAATGGATCGTACGAATGAGTAAGAATGGATCGTACGAATGAATAAAATGGATCGTATGAATGAATTAGAATGGATCGTATGAATGAATTAGAATGGATCGTGCGAATGAATTAGAATGGATCGTACGAATGAAATAGAATGGATTGTACGAATGAGATAGAATGGATCATACGAATGAATTAGAATATGGATCGTGCGAATGAATTAGAATAGATCGTACGAATGAGATAGAATGGATCGTACGAATGAATTAGAATGGATATATTCATGCGAATGAATTAGAATGGATCATACGAATGAATTAGAATGGATCATACGAAGGAATTAGAATGGATCATATGAATGAATTAGAATTAGAATGGATCGTACGAATGAGTAAGAATGGATCATACGAATGAAATAGAATGGATCGTACGTATCAATTAGAATGGATACATTCATGGGAATGAATTAGAATGGATCGTACGAATGAATTAGAATGGATCGTACGAATGAATTAGAATGGATCGTGCGAATGAATTAGAATGGATCGTACGAATGAAATAGAATGGATTCGCACGAATGTATCCATTCTAATTCATTCGTACGATCCATTCTAATTCATTCGCACAATCCATTCTAATTCATTCGCACGAATGTATCCATTCTAATTCATTCGTATGAATGAATTAGAATGGATCATACGAATGAATTAGAATGGATACATTCGTGCGAATGAATTAGAATGGATCGTGTGAATGAATTAGAATGGATCGTACGAATGAATTAGAATGGATATATTCGTGCGAATCCATTCTATTTCATTCGTACGATCCATTCTAATTCATTCGCACGATCCATTCTAATTCATTCATACGATCCATTCTACGTATGAATGAATTAGAATGGATCGTGCGAATGAATTAGAATGGATTTTACGAATGAATTAGAATGGATACATTCGTGCGAATGAATTAGAATGGATCGTACGAATGAAATAGAATGGATCGTACGAATGAGTAAGAATGGATCGTACGAATGAAATAGAATGGATCGTATGAATGAATTAGAATGGATCGTGCGAATGAATTAGAATGGATTATACGAATGAATTAGAATGGATACATTCGTGCGAATGAATTAGAATGGATCGTACGAATGAAATAGAATGGATCGTACGAATGAATTAGAATGGATCGTGCGAATAAATTAGAATGGATCATACGAAGGAATTAGAATGGATCGTACGAATGAATTAGAATGGATCGTACGAATGAATTAGAATAGATACATTCGTGCGAATGATTTAGAATGGATCATACGAATGAATTAGAATGGATTCATTCGTGCAAATGAATTAGAATGGATCGTACGAATGAGTAAGAATGGATCGTACGAATGAATTAGAATGGATTGAATTAGAATGAATCGTACGAATGAATTAGAATGGATCATACGAAGGAATTAGAATGGATCGTACGAATGAATTAGAATGGATCGTACGAATGAATTAGAATGGATCATACGAATCAATTAGAATGGATCGTGCGAATGAATTAGAATGGATCGTACGAAATAATTAAAATGGATCGTATGAATGAAATAGAATGGATCGTACGAATGAATTAGAATGGATCATACGAATGAATTAGAATGGATCGTACGAAGGAATTAGAATGGATCGTACGAAGGAATTAGAATGGATAGTACGAATGAATTAGAATGGATACCTTCGTGCAAATGAATTAGGATGGATCGTACGAATGAGTAAGAATGGATCGTACGATTGAAATAGAATGGATCGTATGAAAGAATTAGAATGGATCGTGCGAATGAATTAGAATGGATCGTACGAATGAATTAGAATGGATACATTCGTGCGAATGAATTAGAATGGATCGTATGAATGAATTAGAATCAATCGTACGAATGAATTAGAATGGATCATGCGAATGAATTAGAATGGATCGTGTGAATGAATTAGAATGGATCGTACGAATGAAATAGAATGGATTGTACGAATGAGATAGAATGGATCGTACGAATGAATTAGAATGGATACATTCATGCGAATGAATTAGAATGGATCAGACGAATGAATTAGAATGGATTCATTCGCACGAATGAATTAGAATAGATTGTGCGAATGAATTAGAATGGATCGTACGAATGAATTAGAATAGACACAATAATGCGAATGAATTAGAATGGATCGTATGAGTGTAAATGAATTAGAATGGATCATGCGAATGAATTAGAATGGATCGTATTAATGAATTAGAATGGATCGTGCGAATGAATTAGAATGGATCGTACGAATGAGTAAGAATGGATCGTGCGAATGAATTAGAATGGATCGTATGAATGAAATAGAGTGGATTTATTCGTGCGAACGAATTAGAATGGATCGTACGAATGAGTAAGAATGGATCGTACGAATGAATTAGAATGGATTGAATTAGAATGAATCATACGAATGAATTAGAATGGATCGTACGAATGAATTAGAATGGATCATACGAATGAATTAGAATGGATTGAATTAGAATGGATCATACGAATGAATTAGAATAGATTGTACGAATGAATTAGAATGGATCGTATGAATGAATTAGAATGGATCGTACGAATGAATTAGAATGGATCGTACGAATGAATTAGAATGGATACATTCGTGCTAATGAATTAGAATGGATCATACGAATGAATTAGAGTTGATACATTCGTGTGAATGAATTAAAATGGATAATACGAATGAGTAAAAATGGATCATAGAATTAGAATGGATCGTATGAATGAATTAGAATGGATACATACGAATGAATTAGAATGGATCGTATGAATGAATTAGAATGGATCGTGCGAATGAATTAGAATGGATCGTACGAATGAATTAGAATGGATCGTATGAATGAATTAGAATGGATCGTACGAATGAATTAGAATGGATCGTACTAATGAATTAGAATAGATTGTGCGAATGAATTAGAATGGATCGTACAAATGAATTAGAAAGGATACATTCGTACAAATTAATTAGAATGGATCGTACGAATGAATTAGAGTGGATACATTCGTACAAATGAATTAGAATGGATCGTACGAATGAATTAGAATGGATACATTCGTGCGAATGAATTAGAATGGATCGTACGAATGAATTAGAATGGATCGTTTGAATGAATTAGAATGGATCGTACTTATGAATTAGAATGGGTCGTTTGAGTGAATGCGAATGGATCGTGCGAATGAATTAGAATGGATTGTACGAATGAATTAGAATGGATCGTACGAATGAATTAGAATGAATACATTCGTCCGAATCCATTCTATTTCATTCGTACGATCCATTCTAATTCATTCGCACGATCCATTCTAATTCATTCATACGATCCATTCTAATTCATTCGTACGAACCATTCTAATTCATTCGTACGATCCATTCTAATTCATTCGTATGATCCATTCTAATTCCTTCGTATGATCCATTCTAATTCATTCGTACGGTATGATTCATTCTAATTCATTCGTACGATTCATTCTAATTCAATCCATTCTAATTCATTCGTACGATCCATTCTAATTCATTCGTACGATCCATTCTAATTCATTCGTACGATTCATTCTATTTCTAATTCATTCGTACGATCCATTCTAATTCCTTCGTACGATCCATTCTAATTCATTCGTACGATCCATTCTAATTCATTCGCACGATCCATTCTAATTCATTCGTACGATCCATTCTATTTCATTCATACGATCCATTCTAATTCATTTATACGATCTATTCTAATTCTTTCGCACGAATGCATCCATTCTAATTCATTCGTACGATCCATTCTAATTCATTCGTACGATCCATTCTAATTCATTCGCACAACCTATTCTAATTTATTCGCACGATCCATTCTAATTCATGCATACGATCCAATCTAATTCATTCGCACGAATGTATCCATTCTAATTCATTCGCACAACCTAATTCATTCATACGATCCATTCTAATTCATTCATACGATCTATTCTAATTCATTCATACGATCTATTCTAATTCATACAATCTATTCTAATTAGAATGGATCGTACTAATGAATTAGAATAGATTGTGCGAATGAATTAGAATGGATCGTACGAATGAATTAGAAAGGATATATTCGTGTGAATGATTTAGAATAGATCGTATGAATAAATTAGATTGGATCGTATTAATGAATTAGAATGGATCGTGTGAATGAATTAGAATGGATCGTATGAATGAATTAGAATGGATAGATTCGTGCGAATGAATTTGAATGGATCGTACGAAGGAATTAGAATGGATCGTACGAAGGAATTAGAATAGATCATACGAAAAAATTAGAATGGATCGTACGAATGAATTAGAATGGATCGTATGAATGAATTAGAATGGATCGTGCGAATGAATTAAAATGGATCGTATGAATGAAATAGAATGGATCGTATGAATTAGAATGGATCGTACGAATGAAATAGAATGGATCGTACGAATGAATTAGAATATATTGTGCGAATGGATTAGAATGGATCATACGATTGAGTAAGAATGGATTGTACAAATCAAATATAATAGATCGTACGAATGAATTAGAATGGATCATCCTAATGAATTAGAATTGATCGTACGAATGAATTAGAATAGATTGTGCGAATGAATTAGAATGGATCGTACGAATGAATTGGAATGGATACATTCGTGCGAATGAATTAGAATGGATCGTATGAATGAATTAGAGTGGATACATTCGTACAAATGAATTAGAATGGATCGTACGAATAAATTAGAATGGATACATTCGTGCGAATGAATTAGAATGGATCATATGAATGAATTAGAATGGATCATTTGAGTGAATGCGAATGGATCGTGCGAATGAATTAGAATGGATTGTACGAATGAATTAGAATGGATCGTACGAATGAATTAGAATGGATACATTCGTGCGAATCCATTCTATTTCATTCATACGATCCATTCTAATTCATTCGCACGATCCATTCTAATCCATTCATACGATCCATTCTAATTCATTCGTACGATCCATTCTAATTCATTCGCACGAATGTATCCATTCTAATTCATTCGTACATGTATGAATGAATTAGAATGGATCGTACGAATGAATTAGATTGGATCGTGCGAATGAACTAGAATGGATCGTACGAATGAATTAGAATGGATCAAACGAATGAATTAGAATGGATACATTCGTGCGAAAGAATTAGAATAGATCGTATGAATGAATTAGAATGGATCGTATGAATGAAATAGAATGGATCGTACGAATGAAATAGAATGGATCGTATGAATGAATTAGAATGGATCGTGCGAATGAATTAGAATGGATCGTACGAATGAATTAGAATAGATTGTGCGAATGAATTAGAATTGATCGTACGAATGAATTAGATTGGATCGTACGAATGAATTAGAATGGATCGTGCGAATGAATTAGAATGGATCGTACGAATAAATTAGAATGGATCGTATGAATGAAATAGAATGGATCGTATGAATTAGAATGGATCGTACGAATGAAATAGAATGGATCGTACGAATGAATTAGAATAGATTGTGCGAATGGATTAGAATGGATCATACGATTGAGTAAGAATGGATTGTACGAATGAAATAGAATAGATCGTACGAATGAATTAGAATGGATCGTATGAATGAATTAGAATGGATCGTGCGAATGAATTAGAATGGATCGTATGAAGGAATTAGAATGGATCGTACGAATGAATTAGAATAGATCGTACGAATGAATTAGAATGGATACGAATGGATCGTACGAATGAGTAAGAATGGATCGTACGAATGAAATAGAATGGATCGTACGAATGAATTAGAATGGATTGAATTAGAATGAATCGTACGAATGAATTAGAATGGATCGTACGAATGAATTAGAATGGATCGTACGAATGAATTAGAATGGATTGAATTAGAATGGATCGTACGATAAGAATGGATCGTACGAATGAAATAGAATAGATCGTACGGATAAATGAATTTGGATCGTACGAATGAATTAGAAAGGATATATTCGTGCGAATGAATTAGAATAGATCATATGAATGAATAAGATTGGATCGTATTAATGAATTAGAATGGATCGTGCGAATAAATTAGAATGGATCGTACAAATGAATTAGAATGGATAGATTCGTGCGAATGAATTTGAATGGATCGTACGAAGGAATTAGAATGGATCGTACGAAGGAATTAGAATAGATCATATTAGAATGGATCGTACGAATGAATTAGAATGGATCGTATGAATGAATTAGAATGGATCGTGCGAATGAATTAAAATGGATCGTATGAATGAAATAGAATGGATCGTATGAATTAGAATGGATCGTACGAATGAAATAGAATGGATCGTACGAATGAATTAGAATAGATTGTGCGAATGGATTAGAATGGATCATACCATTGAGTAAGAATGGATTGTACGAATGAAATAGAATAGATCGTACGAATAAATTAGAATGGATCATGCTAATGAATTACAATAGATTGTACGAATGAATTAGAATAGATTGTGCGAATGAATTAGAATGGATCGTACGAATGAATTAGAATGGATTGTACGAGTGAAATAGAATAGATCGTACGAATGAATTAGAATGGATCATGCTAATGAATTAGAATTGATCATACGAAGGAATTAGAATGGATCGTACGAATGAATTAGAATGGATCATACGAAGGAATTAGAATGGATCATACGAAGGAATTAGAATGGATAGTACGAATGAATTAGAATGGATACCTTCGTGCAAATGAATTAGAATGGATCGTACGAATGGATTAGAATGGATCGTACGAATGAATTAGAATGGATACATTCGTGCGAATCCATTCTATTTCATTCGTACGATCCATTCTAATTCATTCGCACGATCCATTCTAATTCATTCGTACGATCCATTCTAATTCATTCGTACGATCCATTCTAATTCATTCACACGAATGTATCCATTCTAATTCATTCGTACATGTATGAATGAATTAGAATGGATCGTACGAATGAATTAGATTGGATCGTGCGAATGAACTAGAATGGATCGTACGAATGAATTAGAATGGATCGAACGAATGAATTAGAATGGATACATTCGTGCGAAAGAATTAGAATAGATCGTATGAATGAATTAGAATGGATCGTATGAATGAAATAGAATGGATCGTACGAATGAAATAGAATGGATCATATGAATGAATTAGAATGGATCGTGCGAATGAATTAGAATGGATCGTACGAATGAATTAGAATAGATTGTGCGAATGAATTAGAATGGATCGTACGAATGAATTAGATTGGATCGTACGAATGAATTAGAATGGATCATGCGAATGAATTAGAATGGATCGTACGAATAAATTAGAATGGATCGTATGAATGAAATAGAATGGATCGTATGAATTAGAATGGATCGTACGAATGAAATAGAATGGATCGTACGAATGAATTAGAATAGATTGTGCGAATGGATTAGAATGGATCATACGATTGAGTAAGAATGGATTGTACGAATGAAATAGAATAGATCGTACGAATGAATTAGAATGGATCGTATGAATGAATAAGAATGGATCGTGCGAATGAATTAGAATGGATCGTACGAATGAATTAGAATGGATCGTACGAAGGAATTAGAATGGATCGTACGAATGAATTAGAATAGATCGTACGAATGAATTATAATGGATACGAATGGATCGTACGAATGAGTAAGAATGGATCGTACGAATGAAATAGAATGGATCGTACGAATGAATTAGAATGGATTGAATTAGAATGAATCGTACGAATGAAGTAAAATGGATCGTACGCATGAATTAGAATGGATCGTACGAATGAATTAGAATGGATTGAATTAGAAATGATTGTACGATAAGAATGGATCGTACGAATGAAATAGAATACATCGTACGGATAAATGAATTTGGATCGTACGAATGAATTAGAAAGGATATATTCGTGCGAATGAATTAGAATAGATCGTATGAATGAATTAGATTGGATCGTATTAATGAATTAGAATGGATCGTGCGAATGAATTAGAATGGATCGTACGAATGAATTAGAATGGATCATACGAATGAATTAGAGTTGATACATTCGTGTGAATGAATTAAAATGGATAATACGAATGAGTAAGAATGGATCATAGAATTAGAATGGATCGTATGAATGAATTAGAATGGATACATACGAATGAATTAGAATGGATCGTATGAATGAATTAGAATGGATCGTTCGAATGAATTAGAATGGATCGTACGAATGAATTAGAATGGATCGTATGAATGAATTAGAATGGATCGTACGAATGAATTAGAATGGATCGTACTAATGAATTAGAATAGATTGTGCGAATGAATTAGAATGGATCGTACGAATGAATTAGAAAGGATACATTCGTACAAATTAATTAGAATGGATCGTACGAATGAATTAGAGTGGATACATTCGTACAAATGAATTAGAATGGATCGTACGAATGAATTAGAATGGATACATTCGTGCGAATGAATTAGAATGGATCGTACGAATGAATTAGAATGGATCGTTTGAATGAATTAGAATGGATCGTACTTATGAATTAGAATGGGTCGTTTGAGTGAATGTGAATGGATCGTGCGAATGAATTAGAATGGATTGTACGAATGAATTAGAATGGATCGTACGAATGAATTAGAATGAATACATTCGTGCGAATCCATTCTATTTCATTCGTACGATCCATTCTAATTCATTCGCACGATCCATTCTAATTCATTCGTACGATCCATTCTAATTCATTCGTACGAACCATTCTAATTCATTCGTACGATCCATTCTAATTCCTTCGTACGATCCATTCTAATTCATTCGTAAGGTATGATTCATTCTAATTCATTCGTACGATTCATTCTAATTCAATCCATTCTAATTCATTCGTACGATCCATTCTAATTCATTCGTACGATCCATTCTAATTCATTCGTACGATTCATTCTAATTCTAATTCATTCGTACGATCCATTCTAATTCCTTCGTACGATCCATTCTAATTCATTCGTACGATCCATTCTAATTCATTCGCACGATCCATTCTAATTCATTCGTACAATCCATTCTATTTCATTCATACGATCCATTCTAATTCATTTATACGATCTATTCTAATTCTTTCGCACGAATGCATCCATTCTAATTCATTCGTACGATCCATTCTAATTCATTCGTACGATCCATTCTAATTCATTCGCACAACCTATTCAAATTCATTCGCACGATCCATTCTAATTCATGCATACGATCCAATCTAATTCATTCGCACGAATGTATCCATTCTAATTCTTTCGCACAACCTAATTCATTCATACGATCCATTCTAATTCATTCATACGATCTATTCTAATTCATTCATACGATCTATTCTAATTCATACAATCTATTCTAATTAGAATGGATCGTACTAATGAATTAGAATAGATTGTGCGAATGAATTAGAATGGATCGTACGAATGAATTAGAAAGGATATATTCGTGTGAATGAATTACAATAGATCGTATGAATAAATTAGATTGGATCGTATTAATGAATTAGAATGGATCGTGTGAATGAATTAGAATGGATCGTACGAATGAATTAGAATGGATAGATTCGTGCGAATGAATTTGAATGGATCGTACGAAGGAATTAGAATGGATCGTACGAAGGAATTAGAATAGATCATACGAAAAAATTAGAATGGATCGTACGAATGAATTAGAATGGATCGTATGAATGAATTAGAATGGATCGTGCGAATGAATTAAAATGGATCGTATGAATGAAATAGAATGGATCGTATGAATTAGAATGGATCGTACGAATGAAATAGAATAGATCGTACGAATGAATTAGAATAGATTGTGCGAATGGATTAGAATGGATCATACGATTGAGTAAGAATGGATTGTACGAATCAAATAGAATAGATCGTACGAATGAATTAGAATGGATCATGCTAATGAATTAGAATTGATCGTATGAATGAATTAGAATAGATTGTGCGAATGAATTAGAATGGATCGTACGAATGAATTGGAATGGATACATTCGTGCGAATGAATTAGAATGGATCGTATGAATGAATTAGAGTGGATACATTCGTACAAATGAATTAGAATGGATCGTACGAATAAATTAGAATAGATACATTCGTGCGAATGAATTAGAATGGATCATATGAATGAATTAGAATGGATCGTTTGAGTGAATGCGAATGGATCGTGCGAATGAATTAGAATGGATTGTACGAATGAATTAGAATGGATCGTACGAATGAATTAGAATGGATACATTCGTGCGAATCCATTCTATTTCATTCATACGATCCATTCTAATTCATTCGCACGATGCATTCTAATTCATTCATACGATCCATTCTAATTCATTCGTACGATCCATTCTAATTCATTCGCACGAATGTATCCATTCTAATTCATTCGTACATGTATGAATGAATTAGAATGGATCGTACGAATGAATTAGATTGGATCGTGCGAATGAACTAGAATGGATCGTACGAATGAATTAGAATGGATCAAACGAATGAATTAGAATGGATACATTCGTGCGAAAGAATTAGAATAGATCGTATGAATGAATTAGAATGGATCGTATGAATGAAATAGAATGGATCGTACGAATGAAATAGAATGGATCGTATGAATGAATTAGAATAGATCGTGCGAATGAATTAGAATGGATCGTACGAATGAATTAGAATAGATTGTGCGAATGAATTAGAATTGATCGTACGAATGAATTAGATTGGATCGTACGAATGAATTAGAATGGATCGTGCGAATGAATTAGAATTGATCGTACGAATAAATTAGAATGGATCGTATGAATGAAATAGAATGGATCGTATGAATTAGAATGGATCGTACGAATGAAATAGAATGGATCGTACGAATGAATTAGAATAGATTGTGCGAATGGATTAGAATGGATCATACGATTGAGTAAGAATGGATTGTACGAATGAAATAGAATAGATCATACGAATGAATTAGAATGGATCGTATGAATGAATTAGAATGGATCGTGCGAATGAATTAGAATGGATCGTATGAAGGAATTAGAATGGATCGTACGAATGAATTAGAATAGATCGTACGAATGAATTAGAATGGATACGAATGGATCGTACGAATGAGTAAGAATGGATCGTACGAATGAAATAGAATGGATCGTACGAATGAATTAGAATGGATTGAATTAGAATGAATCGTACGAATGAATTAGAATGGATCGTACGAATGAATTAGAATGGATCGTACGAATGAATTAGAATGGATTGAATTAGAATGGATCGTACGATAAGAATGGATCGTACGAATGAAATAGAATAGATCGTACGGATAAATGAATTTGGATCGTACGAATGAATTAGAAAGGATATATTCGTGCGAATGAATTAGAATAGATCGTATGAATGAATAAGATTGGATCGTATTAATGAATTAGAATGGATCGTGCGAATAAATTAGAATGGATCGTACGAATGAATTAAAATGGATAGATTCGTGCGAATGAATTTGAATGGATCGTACGAAGGAATTAGAATGGATCGTACGAAGGAATTAGAATAGATCATACGAAGAAATTAGAATGGATCGTACGAATGAATTAGAATGGATCGTATGAATGAATTAGAATGGATCGTGCGAATGAATTAAAATGGATCGTATGAATGAAATAGAATGGATCGTATGAATTAGAATGGATCGTACGAATGAAATAGATTGGATCGTACGAATGAATTAGAATAGATTGTGCAAATGGATTAGAATGGATCATACGATTGAGTAAGAATGGATTGTACGAAAGAAATAGAATAGATCGTACGAATGAATTAGAATGGATCATGCTAATGAATTACAATAGATTGTACGAATGAATTAGAATAGATTGTGCGAATGAATTAGAATGGATCGTACGAATGAATTAGAATGGATTGTACGAATGAAATAGAATAGATCGTACGAATGAATTAGAATGGATCATGCTAATGAATTAGAATTGATCATACGAAGGAATTAGAATGGATCGTACGAATGAATTAGAATGGATCGTACGAAGGAATTAGAATGGATCATACGAAGGAATTAGAATGGATAGTACGAATGAATTAGAATGGATACCTTCGTGCAAATGAATTAGAATGGATCGTACGAATGAATTAGAATGGATCGTACGAATGAATTAGAATGGATACATTCGTGCGAATCCATTCTATTTCATTCGTACGATCCATTCTAATTCATTCGCACGATCCATTCTAATTCATTCGTACGATCCATTCTAATTCATTCGTACGATCCATTCTAATTCATTCGCACGAATGTATCCATTCTAATTCATTCGTACATGTATGAATGAATTAGAATGGATCGTACGAATGAATTAGATTGGATCGTGCGAATGAACTAGAATGGATCGTACGAATGAATTAGAATGGATCGAACGAATGAATTAGAATGGATACATTCGTGCGAAAGAATTAGAATAGATCGTATGAATGAATTAGAATGGATCGTATGAATGAAATAGAATGGATCGTACGAATGAAATAGAATGGATCGTATGAATGAATTAGAATGGATCGTGCGAATGAATTAGAATGGATCGTACGAATGAATTAGAATAGATTGTGCGAATGAATTAGAATGGATCGTACGAATGAATTAGATTGGATCGTACGAATGAATTAGAATGGATCATGCGAATGAATTAGAATGGATCGTACGAATAAATTAGAATGGATCGTATGAATGAAATAGAATGGATCGTATGAATTAGAATGGATCGTACGAATGAAATAGAATGGATCGTACGAATGAATTAGAATAGATTGTGCGAATGGATTAGAATGGATCATACGATTGAGTAAGAATGGATTGTACGAATGAAATAGAATAGATCGTACGAATGAATTAGAATGGATCGTATCAATGAATTAGAATGGATCGTGCGAATGAATTAGAATGGATCGTACGAATGAATTAGAATGGATCGTACGAAGGAATTAGAATGGATCGTACGAATGAATTAGAATAGATCGTACGAATGAATTATAATGGATACGAATGGATCGTACGAATGAGTAAGAATGGATCGTACGAATGAAATAGAATGGATCGTACGAATGAATTAGAATGGATTGAATTAGAATGAATCGTACGAATGAAGTAAAATGGATCATACGAATGAATTAGAATGGATCGTACGAATGAATTAGAATGGATTGAATTAGAAATGATTGTACGATAAGAATGGATCGTATGAATGAAATAGAATACATCGTACGGATAAATGAATTTGGATCGTACGAATGAATTAGAAAGGATATATTCGTGCGAATGAATTAGAATAGATCGTATGAATGAATTAGATTGGATCGTATTAATGAATTAGAATGGATCGTGCGAATGAATTAGAATGGATCGTACGAATGAATTAGAATGGATAGATTCGTGCGAATGAATTTGAATGGATCGTACGAAGGAATTAGAATGGATCGTACGAAGGAATTAGAATAGATCATACGAAGAAATTAGAATGGATCGTACGAATGAATTAGAATGGATCGTATGAATGAATTAGAATGGATCGTGCGAATGAATTAAAATGGATCGTATGAATGAAATAGAATGGATCGTATGAATTAGAATGGATCGTACGAATGAAATAGAATGGATCGTACGAATGAATTAGAATAGATTGTGCGAATGGATTAGAATGGATCATACGATTGAGTAAGAATGGATTGTACGAATGAAATAGAATAGATCGTACGAATGAATTAGAATGGATCATGCTAATGAATTACAATAGATCGTACGAATGAATTAGAATAGATTGTGCGAATGAATTAGAATGGATCGTACGAATGAATTAGAATGGATTGTACGAATGAAATAGAATAGATCATACGAATGAATTAGAATGGATCATGCTAATGAATTAGAATTGATCATACGAAGGAATTAGAATGGATCGTACGAATGAATTAGAATGGATCGTACGAAGGAATTAGAATGGATCATACGAAGGAATTAGAATGGATAGTACGAATGAATTAGAATGGATTCCTTCGTGCAAATGAATTAGAATGGATCGTATGAATGAATTAGAATGGATCGTACGAATGAATTAGAATGGATACATTCGTGCGAATCCATTCTATTTCATTCGTACGATCCATTCTAATTCATTCGCACGATCCATTCTAATTCATTCATACGATCCATTCTAATTCATTCGTACGATCCATTCTAATACATTCGTACGATCCATTCTAATTCATTCGTACAATCCATTCTTACTCAATCATATGATCCATTCTAATCCATTCGCACAATCTATTCTAATTCATTCGTACGATCCATTCTATTTCATTTGCACGAAGGTATCCATTCTAATTCATTCCTACTATCCATTGTAATTCCTTCGTATGATCCATTCTAATTCATTCGTACGATCCATTCTAATTCATTCGCACGATCCATTCTATTTCATTCGTACGATCCTTCGTATGATCCATTCTAATTCATTCATACGGTATGATTCATTCTAATTCATTCGTACGATTCATTCTAATTCAATCCATTCTAATTCATTCGTACGATCCATTCTAATTCATTAATACGATCCAATCTAATTCATTCATACGATCCATTCTAATTCATTCGCATGATCCATTCTAATTCATTCGCACGATCCATTCTAATTCATTCGCACGATCCATTCTAATTCATTCGTACGATCCATTCTAATTCATTCATACGATCCATTCTAATTCATTCATATGATCCATTCTAATTCATTCGTACGAACCATTCTAATTCATTCGCAAGATCCATTCTAATTCATTCGTATGATCCATTCTTACTCAATCGTATGATCCATTCTAATCCATTCGCACAATCTACTCTAATTCATTCGTACGATCCATTCTATTTCATTTGCACGAAGGTATCCATTCTAATTCATTCGTACTATCCATTCTAATTCCTTCGTACGATCCATTCTAATTCATTCGTACGATCCATTCTAATTCATTCGCACGATCCATTCTAATTCATTCGTACGATCCATTCTATTTCTTTCATACGATCCATTCTAATTCATTCATACGATCCATTCTAATTCATTCGCACGATCCATTCTAATTCATTCGCATGATCCATTCTAATTCATTCGTATGATCGATTCTAATTCATTCATACGATCCATTCTAATTCATTCGCACGAATGTATCCATTCTAATTCATTCGTACGATCCATTCTAATTCATTCATACGATCCATCCTAATTCATTCGCACGAATGTATCCACTCTAATTCATTCGTACAATCCATTCTATTTCATTCGTACGATCCATTCTTACTCATTCGTACGATCCATTCGTATCCATTCTAATTTATTCGTACGATCTATTCTAATTCATTCGTACGATCCATTCTAATTCATTAATACGATCCAATCTAATTCATTCATACGATCCATTCTAATTCATTCGTACGATCCATTCTAATTCATTCGCACGATCCATTCTAATTCGATCATACGATCCATTCTAATTCATTCGTACGATCCATTCTAATTCATTCATACGATCCATTCTAATTCATTCATACGATCCATTCTAATTCATTCATATGATCCATTCTAATTCATTCGTACGGTATGATTCATTCTAATTCATTCGTACGATTCATTCTAATTCAATCCATTCTAATTCATTCGTACGATCCATTCTAATTCATTCGTACGATCCATTATAATTCATTCATAGGATCCATTCTAATTCATTCGTACGATCCATTCTAATTCATTCGTACAATCCATTCTAATTCATTCGCACGATCCATTCGCATTCACTCAAACGATCCATTCTAATTCATTCATATGATCTATTCTAATTCATTCGCACGAATGTATCCATTCTAATTCATTCGTACGATCCATTCTAATTCATTTGTACGAATGTATCCACTCTAATTCATTCATACGATCCATTCTAATTCATTCGCACGAATGTATCCATTCCAATTCATTCGTACGATCAATTCTAATTCATTCGCACGATCTATTTGAGAATGGATCGTATTAATGAATTAGAATGGATCGTGCGAATGAATTAGAATGGATCGTACGAATGAGTAAGAATGGATCGTGCGAATGAATTAGAATGGATCATATGAATGAATTAGAATGGATTGTATGAATAAATTAGAATGGATCGTACGAATGAATTCGAATGGATCGTACGAATGAATTAGAATGGATCGTTTGAGTGAATGCGAATGGATCGTGCGAATGAATTAGAATGGATTGTACGAATGAATTAGAAGGGATCGTACGAATGAATTAGAATGGATACATTCGTGCGAATCCATTCTATTTCATTCGTACGATCCATTCTAATTCATTCGCACGATCCATTCTAATTCATTCATACGATCCATTCTAATTCATTTGTACGATCCATTCCAATTCATTCGTGTGATCCATTCTAATTCATTCATACGATCCACTCTAATTTATTCGCACGATCCACTCTATCTCATTTGTACAATCCATTCTATTTCATTCGTACGAATGTATCCATTCTAATTCTTTCGTACGATCCATTCTAATTCCTTCGTACGATCCATTCTAATTCCTTCGTACGATCCATTCTAATTCATTCCCATGAATGTATCCATTCTAATTGATACGTACGATCCATTCTAATTCATTCGTGCGATCCATTCGCATTCACTCAAACGATCCATTCTAATTCATTCATATGATCCATTCTAATTCATTCGCACGAATGTATCCATTCTATTTCATTCATACGATCCATTCTAATTCATTCGTACGATCCATTCTAATTCATTCGTATGATCTATTCTAATTCATTCGTACGATCCATTCTAATTCATTCGCACAATCTATTCTAATTCATTCGTACGATCTATTCTAATTCATTAGCATGATCCATTCTAATTCATTCGTACGATCTATTCTATTTCATTCGTACAATCCATTCTTACTCAATCGTATGATCCATTCTAATCTATTCGCACAATCTATTCTAATTCATTCGTACGATCCATTCTATTTCATTCGTACGATCCATTCTAATTCATACGATCCATTCTATTTCATTCATACGATCCATTTTAATTCATTCGCACGATCCATTCTAATTCATTCATACGATCCATTCTAATTCATTCGTACGATCCATTCTAATTTCTTCGTATGATCTATTCTAATTCCTTCGTACGATCCATTCTAATTCCTTCGTACGATCCATTCAAATTCATTCGCACGAATCTATCCATTCTAATTCATTCGTACGATCCATTCTAATTCATTCGCACGATCCATTCTAATTCATTAATATGATCCAATCTAATTCATTCATACGATCTATTCTAATTCATTCGCACGAATATATCCTTTCTAATTCATTCGTACGATCCAAATTCATTTATCCGTACGATCTATTCTATTTCATTTGTACGATCCATTCTTATCGTACGATCCATTCTAATTCAATCCATTCTAATTCATTCGTACGATCCATTCTAATTCATTCGTACGATCCCTTCTAATTCATTCGTACGATTCATTCTAATTCAATCCATTCTAATTCATTCATACGATCCATTCTATTTCATTCGTACGATCCATTCTTACTCATTCGTACGATCCATTCGTATCCATTCTAATTCATTCGTATGATCTATTCTAATTCATTCGTACGATCCATTCTAATTCCTTCGTACGATCCATTCTAATTCATTCGTACGATCCATTCTAATTCATTCGCACGATCCATTCTAATTCATTCATACGATCCATTCTAATTCATTCATTCGATCTATTCTAATTCATTCGCACGAATGTATCCATTCTAATTCATTCGTACGATCCATTCTAATTCATTCGCACGATCCATTCTAATTTATTCATACGATCCATTCTAATTCATTCGCACGATCCATTCTAATTCATTCGCACGATCCATTCTAATTCATTCGTACGATCAGTTCTAATTCATTCTAATTCATTCGCACGATCCATTCTAATTCATGCATACGAATGAATCGTACGAATAGATTGTGCGAATGGATTAGAATGGATCATATGATTGAGTAAGAATGGATTGTACGAATGAAATAGAACAGATCGTACGAATGAATTAGAATGGATCGTGTGAATAAATTAGAATGGATCGTATGAATGAATTAGAATGGATCGTGCGAATGAATTAGAATATAGATCGTACGAATGAATTAGAATGGATCGTACGAATGAATTAGAATGGATCGTGC
Source organism: Chamaelirium japonicum (assembly GCA_947650365.1). Lineage (NCBI taxonomy): Eukaryota > Viridiplantae > Streptophyta > Magnoliopsida > Liliales > Melanthiaceae > Chamaelirium > Chamaelirium japonicum. Next base: position 38,020,317 of record OX393560.1, on the reverse strand, counting down.
GAATGAATTAGAATGGATCGTACGAATGAATTAGAATAGATTGTGCGAATGAATTAGAATAGATTGTCCGTATGAATTAGAATGGATCGTACGAATGAATTAGAATGGATCGTAGAATGAATTAGAATGAATCGTATGAATGAATTAGAATGGATCGTGCGAATGAATTAGAATGGATCGTACGAATGAAATAGAATGGATTCGCACGAATGTATCCATTCTAATTCATTCGTACGATCCATTCTAATTAATTCGTACAATCCATTCTAAATCATTCGCACGATCCATTCGCATTCACTCAAACGATCCATTCTAATTTATTCGTACGATCCATTCTAATTCATTCGTACGATCCATTCTAATTCATTCGTACGATCCATTCTAATTCATTCGCACAATCTATTCTAATTCATTCGTACGATCCATTCTAATTCATTCGTACGATCCATTCTAATTCATTCGTACGATCCATATTCTAATTCATTCGCACGATCCATTCTAATTCGAACCATTCTAATTCATTCGTACGATCCATTCTAATTCATCCGTACGATCCATTCTAATTCATTCGCACAATCTATTCTAATACATTCGTACGATCCATTCTAATTCATTCGCACGATCCATTCTAATTCATTCGTACGATCCATTCTTACTCATTCGTACGATCCATTCTAATTCATTTGCACGAAGGTATCCATTCTAATTCATTCGTACTATCCATTCTAATTCCTTCGTACGATCCATTCGGATACATTCGTGCGAATCCATTCTGTTTCATTCGTACGATCCATTCTAATTCATTCGCACGATCCATTCTACCATTCTATTTCATTCGTACGATCCATTCTAATTCATTCGCACGATCCATTCTAATTCATTCATACGACCCATTCTAATTCCTTCGTACGATCCATTCTAATTCATTCGTACGATCCATTCTAATTCATTCGCACGATGGATCGTACGAATGAAATAGAATGGATTGTACGAATGAGATAGAATGGATCGTACGAATGAATTAGAATGGATAATTCATGCGAATGAACTAGAATGGATCGTACGAATGAATTAGAATAGATTGTGCGAATGAATTAGAATGGATCGTACGAATGAATTAGAATGGGTCGTACGAATAAATTAGAATGGATCGTATGAATGAATTAGAATAGATCTTGCGAATGAATTAGAATGGATCGTACGAATGAAATAGAATGGATTCGCACGAATGTATCCATTCTAATTTATTCGTACGATCAATTCTAATTCATTCGTACAATCTATTCTAATTCATTCGCACGATCCATTCGCATTCACTCAAACGATCCATTCTAATTCATTCATATGATCCATTCGCACGAATGTATCCATTCTATTTCATTCGTACGATCCATTCTAATTCATTCGCACGATCCATTCTAATTCATTCATTTGATCCATTCTAATTAGAATGGATCGTACGAATGAATTAGAATAGATTGTGCGAATGAATTAGAATGGATCGTGCAAATGAGTTAGAATGGATCATACGAAGGAATTAGAATGGATCGTACGAATGAATAAGAATAGATCGTACGAATGAATTAGAATGGATCGTGCGAATTAATTAGAATGGATCGTGCGAATGAATTAGAATGGATCGTACGAATGAGTAAGAATGGATCGTACGAATGAAATAGAATGGATCGTACGAATGAATTAGAATGGATCGTGCGAATGAATTAGAATTGATCGTACGAATGAATTAGAATAGATTGTGCGAATGAATTAAAATGATTCGTATAAATGAATTAAAATGGATCGTATGAGTGAATTAGAATGGATACGAAGGAATTAGAATGGATCGTACGAATGAATTAGAATGGATCGTATGAATGAAATAGAATGGATCGTACGAATGAATTAGAATGGATCGTGCGAATGAATTAGAATGTATCGTACGAATGAATTAGAATGGATCGTACGAAGGAATTAGAATGGATAGTACGAAAGAATTAGAATGGATACCTTCGTGCAAATGAAATAGAATGGATCGTACAAATGAATTAGAATGGATCGTATGAATGAATTAGATTGGATCGTATTAATGAATTAGAATGGATCGTACGAATGAATTAGAATAGATCGTACGAATGAATTAGAATGGATACGAATGGATCGTACGAATGAGTAAGAATGGATCGTACGAATGAAATAGAATGGATTGTACGAATGAATTAGAATGGATACATTCGTGCGAATGAATTAGGATGGATCGTATGAATGAATTACAATGGATCGTACGAATGAATTAGAATGGATACATTCGTGCGAATGAATTAGAATGGATCGTATGAATGAATTAGAATCGATCGTACGAATGAATTAGAATGGATCATGCGAATGAAGTAGAATGGATCGTGCGAATGAATTAGAATGGATCGTATGAATGAATTAGAATAGATCATACGAATGAATTAGAATGGATCGTACGAAGGAATTAGAATGGATCGTACGAAGAAATTAGAATCTATTCTAATTCATTCGTATGAATTAGAATGGATCGTACGAATGAATTAGAATGGATCGTGCGAATGAATTAGAATGGATTGTACGAATGAATTAGAATAGATCGTACGAATGAATTAGAATGGATCGTACGAATGAATTAGAATGGATCGTACGAATGAATTAGAATGGATCGTGCGAATGAATTAGAATAGATCGTACGAATGAAATAGAATGGATTCGCACGAATGTATCCATTCTAATTCATTCGTACGATCCATTCTAATTCATTCGTACAATCCATTCTAATTCATTCGCACGATCCATTCGCATTCACTCAAACGATCCATTCTAATTCATTCATATGATCCATTCTAATTCATTCGCACGAATGTATCCATTCTAATTCATTCGCACGATCCATTCTAATTCATTCATATGATCCATTCTATTTCATTCGTACGATCCATTCTTACTCATTCGTACGATCCATTCTAATTCATTTGCACGAAGGTATCCATTCTAATTCATTCGTACTATCCATTCTAATTCCTTCGTACGATCCATTCTAATTCCTTTGTACGAATGAGTAAGAATGGATAGTACGAATGAATTAGAATGGATCGTACGAATGAATTAGCATTGATCGTGCTAATGAATTAGAATGGAATGTACGAATGAATTAGAATGGATCGTAGAATGGATCGCATGAATGAATTAGATTGGAATGAATTAGAATGGATCGTGCGAATGAATTAGAATGGATCGTATGAATGAATTAGAATGGATCGTACGAATGAATTAGAATAGATTGTGCGAATGAATTAGAATGGATCGTACGAATGAATTAGAATGGATCGTGCTAATGAATTAGAATGGATTGTACGAATGAATTAGAATGGATACATTCGTGCGAAAGAATTAGAATAGATCGTGTTGGGGGTAGCTGAAACTCGCACAGGAGCTCGCCCTCTCCCCCGTGCTCGCCAAATCATCTTGACAGGGAGCGAGATCCAATTTGGGCTGAAGGGGCCCTAGGCAAAGAGCTCGCCTAGCTCGCTCAGGAGCTCGCCCATGCTCGCACAGGAGCTCGCCCTCTCCCCCGTGCTCACCTAATCACCTTGGCAGGGAGCGAGATCCACATTGGGCTGAAGGGGCTTTAGGCAAAGAGCTCGCCCATTCTCGCTCAGGAGCTCGCCCAGGCTCGCTCAGGAGCTCGCCCATGCTCGCTCAGGAGCTCGCCCATGCTCGCTCAGGAGCTCGCCCAAGCTCGCCCGGACCCCTGTTTATCGAAGAGGTTGCTCCCGCGAGGTCCGACTCTTGATAGATGTGGGCGAAAGGACGGAGCAGTACAGGGTGAGCTTGCCTTTTGCTTCCTCCCTGAGACCGCCCAGACTTGAACATTCCAGAATAGCCACCTGGCCGCGACAAGAAAGATGCCCTCTCCCACTCGAACCGCCTGGCAGGCTTGACGACAGAATATCAGGGTGCGAGTACCAAGGACTGTCAGACCCACGCGAGCCAGAACGTGGGGGTCTAGAAGGCTCTGGAAGAATCTCCACGTGTCAGGCCACGGTAGGCCGCCTATTGCTATAAATGCTCACCCCCAGGCTCCATAGTACAGGTTAAAAAATCGCTTTCCCTACCACTTTGGTATACCACAGCTCGCCGTTATGCTTCCGTGACTGACTTGAGCGTCAGAGGGTCTGCGCTCCTAAGGGAGCCAGCCGTTCTCACGTTCTCTTTTCTTTGTCTTGCAGGCAGCCCGCACGGACCAGCGAAAAATCCCCCATACATTTGGCGCCGTCTGTGGGATCTTCGACTGGTTCCTGCGAGAACGCCCACGGCTACAAGGGTGAACGCTGGTACCCTAGTAACCCAAAGATGGCCCCGGCGACGAGGGGACGCAGGCGGACGAGGGCCCGTATGGGGTCTGTGCACAGCGAACCCCCCGCTGAAAGCCCCCAGCCCCTTGTCCCGCTCAGTGACCAACTCCTGTTGGAGATGTTGGCCACCCACCGGGCAATGATGGAGGAGTTGACGCGCTTGCGTCAGGCCCCGGCGACGAGCCGGCGATCGGGACCATCGAGGCCCGCATCCCCCGCACGACCTCCCGTCTCGTCGCGTCTGCCCACGACCGTCCCAGCTCGGCGGACTTCCCACCCGGAACCCCCGGTTAAGAGGACGGCCGTGCGTGGAGCGAAGGAGACCCCGCTCACGAGGTTATAGAAGCTAGTAACCCAGCGATCTAGCAACCAGGCGACCTCGTGCGCGACCATCCCCCGCCGCCGTAGCCGGAGCGTCGATTCCGACGGGTCAGAGGCAAGGTCTCTAGAGCGAGATCGCAACCCACGCCATCGGCGATGAGGGAAAGAGCCCGCGGTGGCTATACCTTCCGGAGCTCGAGAGGCAACGGCCTCTCATAGACCAACCGCCACGCTGAAGGGATCCGCGGGCGAGCAGCAAGGAGGCCGCCGATCGGTAGCCCCAGAGGGTCGCCGAGCGGTGGATCCGAACCTCCCTAGAGGGAGCGCGCACGGCCGCCTAGGACCTGCGCAGCCGCCTTTGGGAGTTCTCCCCGGGCACTGGCAGCGATCTAGTGCGCCAGTAGATTTACTGGAAGATCTCGCCGCCCACGGAGGTAGCTCGCCTTTCACCAGCGAGGTCCACCAAGGGGGTTTTCCGCACCATTGGACCCCCCCGAAGTTTGTATTGTTCGACGGGTCGCAGGATCCCGTCGACCATCTCTTGACCTACAGAAAGCTTCTGTTTTTTCGGGACCAAGACCACGTCTTGTGCCGAGCATTCCCGAGCAGTTTGACCGGCTCGGCGTTAAATTGGTTCCACAAGTTGCCATCCGGTGTGATCCCCGACTTCCCAACTCTCTCTAGGCTATTCCTAGAGCAGTATCGCTGCAATAGGCAGCCCCCGAAGAGAATCGAGTCTCTGTTCACTTTAGCCATGGGAGCTCACGAAACGCTCCGGTGCTTCGCAACGCGATTCCGAAGCACCTACCTCGCACTGGAAGACGCGGCGGGCCAAGATCGTACCGTGGTGAGTGCTTTCAGAAGCGCCCTCCCCGAGGGGGGCAAGCTTCATGACGCTCTAGTGATCAAAGATCCTCGCACGATGGTTGAACTATTTGCCCTGGTCCAGCAACACATCAAGCTCGAAGATGCGGTGCTAGACCGGAAGGGAAAGGCAGTCGAGCAGCGACCTCCTCCGGCTCTGCGACCTCTTGTCGTTAAGGCCGTGGAGAGGAGGGAGGTGCCACTGGCAGTACCTTTGCCCGGACCGCCCGCAGCTCCTGCACTACAGCCCGCTGAAGCTCCCGTGGCGGTCGCTGGAAGGCCGGCGAACTGGCGCCTGCCTCCGGGACCAGGGGAGCGGGACTTCACCGTGCTAACCCACTCGCCAGGACAAATCTTCCATCAGATTCGGAATGAACCTTTCTTCCAGTACCCGCCACCCCTACAGGTCGGAGAGCCCGGCTCTACCAACAACTCACGGCGGTACGCTTTTCATCGAAGCCCTGGGCATCACACCAACAGATGCCGGGCTCTGAAGAACCACTTGGAGGATTTGGTCGCCTTGGGGCACTTGAGCCAATTCATCTCGCCCCTGAGGAGATTCGAGGTGATACCAGAACGAGCCCCTCGGGAGGGAGATCGCCCAGGACTCGCGGAGCCCGCCTTACCTCCGCCTCCCCCGGGAGGACCGGCGATCTGTCATACCATTAGCGGACGGCTGAGCGGCCCGAGATCCAGTAATGAAGCCCGCCGACGAATTAGGGAGATGGAGCGGGCACAGAAGGTATTTTCTGTCTCGCTAACTCCTACTTTACTTTAAGCACCGAGGGTGGAAGCCCGCGATTTTCTCTGGTTTTTGGAAGATGACATGACTGGGGTCGTTACGCCCCACAATGACCCCCTCGTCATACGCCTGATGATGGCTAACATCGAGGTGAGGCGAGCTCTGGTTGATTCGGGGAGCGCCATTGACATCCTTTTTCTGTCGGCCTACCTGCGAATGGGGTTGAGACTTGCCGACCTGTCTCCCTCGATGAGCGCCCTTAGTGGATTCACCGGCGAGGTCGCCAAAGTGGAAGGAGAGATAACCCTTACTGTGACCGCGGGCCAGGAGGCTCGCCAAGTCCGCTTCGCGGTAGTGGACGGAAGTTCCGCATTTAATGCCATCCTTGGGCAACCTTGGCTAAGGCAAATAAAGGCGGTATCTTCACCCAACCATCAGGCCCTCAAATTCCCAACCACGAGTGGGGTCGTAGTTATTCGGGGTGATCAGGTAACCGCTACCAGATGCGAGCAGGATGTTCTTCACCTCATGGACATGGAGGTCGCCGAGGCCAAGAGGCCCGCACCCTCCTAGCAATTACCGCCCGCTACAAGCGAGCTACTGGGGAGCCCGCTGGGGGCCTCCTCGCTTAAGTCCCCTACTCCACCCCCGGGTGGGAGCGGTGTAGATCTTAAGTTGGAGGAGGAAGGTCGCCCGACAACCCCCAAGAGAGGAAGTTTTCCAGTTGTCGAACCACTTCAAGAGGTCGACATTGGCGGCAGAGAAGGGCCAAGAGTTGTTAGCCTCGGGACCTCGCTAACCAAGGGCGAGGTCCTGGCCATAACCAACTTGCTCAGGGAATACCGTGACGTATTCGCCTGGAGCTTCGCGGACATGCCAGGGATTGACCCAGAGGTCGCCTGTCATCGTCTGCACACCATGAAAGAGTTTCCGCCAGTCAAGCAGAAATCTCGGCACATACCTGCTGCGAAGTCCGTTGCAGTGGCGGCGGAGATAGACAAGCTAGAGCGAGCTGGCTTCATACGCGAGGCGCACTTCCCCGAGTGGATCTCCAATATCATGGCGGTGCCCAAGAAGAGCGGAGCGGTCAGAGTGTGCATTGACTTCTCCGACCTCAATAAGGCATGCCCGAAGGACGGTTTCCCTCTTCCGAGAATAGGCGCGCTGGTCGACGCAGCTGTCGGGTTCCAGGCCCTGTCCTTCATGGATGGATATTCTGGGTATAACCAGATACCTCTCCACGCCGACGATCAGGAGAAGACCGCCTTCTACTCTGGAGCGGGCTACCAGAAGCTATACTGCTATTGAGTGATGCATTTTGGACTTAAGAACGCTGGAGCGACCTACCAAAGGTTAGTCACTCAGATGTTTAAGGGCCAGATCGGCAGAAATGTCGAAGTTTATATAGACGACCTCCTGGTGAAGAGTCGGGAGCGAGAGGGGCATGTTGCCGATCTCCGCGAAACCTTCGAAATACTGAGAAAGTACCAAATGAGGCTAAACCCGGCGAAGTGCGCATTCGGGGTGACTTCTGGGAAATTCCTCGGGTACCTGGTCACCCACAGGGGGATCGAGGCCGACCCTGGGCAAATCCGAGCACTTGTCGAAATGCCTGCACCAAGAACCCGGCAGGAGGTCCAAAGGTTGAGCGGGCGAATTGCCGCGCTAAATCGGTTCATCTCCAAATCCTCAGACAATTGCCGACCTCTCTTCGAGCTACTACGAAAAGGGGCGAGCATTTGTTGGGATAAAGAGTGCGAGCGTGCTTTTTAGAAGATCAAGGACTATCTGGCGAGCCCGCCAATCCTAGCGGCACCCAAAGATGGCGCCGAGCTTGGCGTATATCTCGCGGTCACCGAGAATGCGGTGAGCGGGGTCCTTATTGTGGAAGAAGCAAAGGTGGAACGGCCTGTCTACTTTGTAAGCCACACAATGCATCCCGCCGAGCTCCGGTATCGACCAATCGAGAAGGTCGCATTGGCCTTGGTCCTTACTGCGAGAAAGCTCCACCCTTACTTCTCGGCGCACACCGTCAAAGTCATCATAGAGCACCCTATGAAGAGCGCGCTCTCCAGACCCTCGGTAGCCGGCTGGCTCTATCGATGGTCAGCTGACCTCGCCGCCTATGGTTTGGAGTATGTCCCTCGAGTTGCTGTCAAAGGGCAGGCTCTCGCCGATTTCTTGGCGGACTTCCCCATAGAAGAACCGGTCCAGTACTAGGAGGATGAGCCAATTAAGGCACACCCTGGGAAGGCGAGGTTCTTGGACAACCAAGGCGAGCTTCCTCCAACTAAGCGTTCAGAGGTGGCGGGCTGGGAATTATTCGTCGATGGATCCTCCAACGCTTTGGGGGCTGGGATCGGGGTCGCACTGATCGCCCAGTCGGTACTTCTGGAGAAATCAGTCCGGCTGGATTTCGCCGCTACCAACAATGAGGCAGAATATGAGGCGCTGCTGGCTGGTCTGAAGCTCGCTCAAGAGGTAGGCGCCAAACGCTTGAAGGTCTTTAGTGATTCCCAGCTAGTTATTTGCAAAATCAATGGGGAGTACGCCTCCCGGGATGCATGAATGGCGGGCTATGTGGATTTGGTGAAGCGCAAGGCCGCGGAGTTCGAAAAGATCTCCTTCGAGCAAATTCCGCGAGCCGATAATAGGCGAGCTGATGCTTTGGCAAATGCCGCCTCCCTGCTGGGCACATCAGAAGCTCGCCAGATTCTCATCGAGGTCCAAAATCAGTCTCGGCTCCAGCTGACGGAGCCCGCTGTTAACCAAGTTTCCGCCGACGTTCCACCCTGCGGGTGGACCGCCCCTATTCTTCATTCTCTCCAGAAGGGCGAGCTTCCAGAGGGTAGAGAGGAAGCCCGGCGAGTGGAGAAATGCACTGGCCGCTATCTCATTCGCTGGGACCGCCTTTTTCGAAGATCTTTTGGCGGGCCAAATCTTCGTTGCGTCGAGAGCCCGGAGACCGAAGAAGTTCTGAATTGCATTCACTCAGGCGAGCTGGGAAACCACGCAGGTGGGCGGTCTCTAGCTGCGAAAGTACGGAGGCAAGGGTACTGGTGGCCCACTCTAGAACAAGACGCTTTGGAGGTCGCCCAGAGGTGCATCCAATGCTAGAAGCACGCCACGACGAATCACATGCCCGCAGAAGAACTACATCCTCTGGCGAGCCCCTGGCCTTTCCAGCAATGGGGGTTGGACATTGTGGGACCTTTCCCTGTATCAGCCCGGCAAAAGAAATTCATCTTAGTAGCTACGGACTACTTCACCAAATGGGTGGAAGCGGTCCCGCTAGCTAAGATAGGTGAAAAGCAAGTAAAGGACTTCCTTTGGAAGAATATTTTCTGCCGGTTCGGTCTGCCTTGGGTGCTTATCACCGACAATGGTCGCCAGTTCGACAATCGCTTGATCAGAAGCTTTTATGTTGAATATGGAGTCGACCTAAGGTTCTCTTCCCCAAGGTACCCTCAAAGCAATGGGCAGGCCGAAGCTACGAATCGTGTAATCCTAGACAACCTCAAGGAAAGGTTGGAAGGAAAGAAAGGATTGTGGGAGCAGGAGCTCGATGGCGTGCTATGGGCTTATCGCACCACTCCACGTCGCTCGACCAACGAATCGCCTTTCAGCCTGACTTACGGGTGTGAAGCTGTGCTACCCGTCGAGGCCGAGCTGCCCACTGAAAGAAAGCTCGCTGCAGATGAGGTCGATAATGACGCTCTGCTCGCCGACTCCCTCGATCAGCTCGAAGAAAGACGAGAACGCGCCAATCTACACCTCGCCGGGTACAGACAAGAAATGAAGCACGCCTACGACAGAAGAATCCGCCATCGGGCATTCAAAGCCGGGGACATGGTGATGAGAAAGGTGTTCGCAAACACTCAAGAGCCTAATGCAGGGAAGCTCGCGGCGAACTGGGAAGGCCCCTACATAATACGCGAAGCGCGAGGCCAGGGGGCTTACCAGTTGATGACCGCTGAAGGCGACCTGTTAGAGCGACCTTGGAATGCTTTGCACCTTCGCAAGTTTTATGCATAAGGGGATTTTTTGTAAACTACCTTCTGAAGTTATGAATGAATGATGGAGGTTTCAGTAAAGAATTTAACTCGGAAGCTCGGCGCAGCAAGAGCTCGCATGATCTATAAAGTATAGACCGATCGGGATCCTCAGAGGCAGCCAGTGGGCGACCTTGAGCTTCCCGGGGCAGTCCGCCGTTGTGCGGACTTAAAGCAAGACTGGGATCCTCAGAGGCAGCCAGTAGGCGACCTTGAGCTTCCCGGGGCAGTCCGCCGTTGTGCGGACTTAAAGCAAGACCGGGATCCTCAGAGGCAGCCAGTAGGCGACCTTGAGCTTCCCGGGGCAGTCCGTCGTTGTGCGGACTTAAAGCAAGACCGGGATCCTCAGAGGCAGCCAGTGGGCGACCTTGAGATTCCCGGGGCAGTCCGCCGTTGTGCGGACTTAAAGCAAGACCAGGATCCTCAGAGGCAGCCAGTGGGCGACCTTGAGATTCCTGGGGAAGTCCGCTGCCTAGTGGACTCTAAACTTAACCGAGATCCTTTGCGTTCACCTGCCATGAACGGAAGCATCCTGGCGTGGGCATACCCCTCAAAGGGCAAGCCCGCTGAACAGGATCATCGAGGGAAATTAACCGGGCAGGGGGCAGCTAGCACTTATTAGCTTCCTTTAAAAATAAAAATGGTTTAAGTCTCTGAGTGTAGGGAAGTTTTTAGTCTTTTTGGTTTGCTTTTCGTTTTTCCGGGCTCAGAGACTACATTGAGGTTTAGCGAGCATGCCGAGTTTTTCGTTTGCATGTGTTTTAAAATAAAATGTTGAATCGAATTAGCTACCTCGCCCGGGGTACCACTCTCGAGATCGCTGCTAAACTCCTAAAGCGGGCTCATGAGCAACACAGAGAAGGGAAAAGAAACATGGAAAGATAAGAAACAAGCGGACTCAAAAAGTATTCATTTCATTCATTGTTTGAAGATTACAATAAGATTACAAAGAAATATAGCCTAGGCGGGGCCCGCGCCAGCGCCCTCGTCGTCGCCGTCGCGCTTCCTCTTTTTTGACCTTTCGGTCTTATATTTCTCAATGGCGTCCAGCGCGCCCTTCTTAAGAAGCTCGCCCAGCTGCGACTGGAGACGCTCTAGCTGGGAGTTGAGGTCGCGAAGATGTGCCGCCTTCAGCGCCGCGATCTCGTCCCGGGAGGCCGCCACCTGGCTGCGGAGCTCGAGGATCTCTTTCTGGGCGGCCTCTTTGGCTTTGGTCGCCTCTTGTAGGTCCGAGAGGGCGCGGGCATGGGCGTCCTTGACCGAGGCTAGCCCCGTGGTGAGAGTGGCAGCCCGCTGGCGCAGTTGGGCAACCTCTGTATCAACAGAGGCGGCCTGCTAGCGCAGCCGGTCCACCTCAGCTCGGAGCTCGCTGGATCGGTCCGCCTGGTGAAGCTGATGGATGTGCTCGTCTACTCTCCTCTCCGAGCTATGGAGAGTGTCATCGTAGAGAGCAACTGTGTCCCCCGCAACGCCAACGACCTCATCGGCGAGGGCCCGGCTGACCCGCTCCACCTACGCCAAGGTGAAATAGTTAAGAGAAAATCTTAGGAGAAATTTAGAACAGTAGGATTTAAGGCGGAAAGGTGTGAAGATAATCTTACCTCGAGGAGCCGGTTGATAAGGGCGATGTAGGGAGTCCGGGCGAAAATGTTGCGCCCCAGGATTTCCCGCGTGAAGTAGGGGACGCGCTCGGGGTCGCCTGAGGAGGAGCCCGCCTGGCTCACCTCGGTTAGGGCAGCCGGGGAAGGCGCATCGACGGCAGTAGCGGCGGGCTCGCCCCCTTGAGCGCCGGCACCCCCTTCCTTGGTAAGGGGAGGCACGGCGGCTCCCCCTTGCCCGAGCAAGTCGGGGTCCGAGGCTTCCGAGCTGGAGCTCGGAAGGTCGTCCAGGATGGCCCCCAGGTCCGGAGACCAGTAGACCAACCCGTCCAGCTCCGGGAGGGGAGGAGCCTCGAGAGCAGAGGGCGCGCTGGCAGTAGAGGGCGCAAGCGCGCTGGCAGCAGCAGACGCGGGCGCACTAGAAGCGGCCGGCGCGGGCTCGGGTGCAAGCGCGCTGGCAGCAGCAGGCGCGGGCGCAGGTGCAGTTGCGGGCACGCTGGAAACGGCCGGCGCGGGCTCGGGCGCGGGTGCGCTGGGAGCCATAGGCGCGGGTGTGGGCACGGGCGCACTAGGGTCAGCAGGCACGGGCACGGGCACGCTGGCAGCAGAGGGCGCAGGCGCGCTGGGGGCAGTAGGCGCGGGCTCGGGCGCAGGCGCGCTGGGGGCAGTAGGCGCGGGCTCGGGCACAGGCACGCTGGGGGCAGTTGGCGTGGGCTCGGGCAAGGGCGCAGGCGTGCTGACAGCAGCAGGCGCGGGCATGGGCGCACTGAGAACGACAGGCGCAGGCGCGGGCGCGGGCGCGGGTGTGCTGGGTGCAGGCGCGGCCGGTGGTGGTGTCGCGCTCGGAACAGGCGGAAGGGTTGAGCTCGGCGGAGCCGGTCCCTCGAAGGGCGGGGGAGGCCCCGCAGTTGCAGTCGCGGGCTCATCTTCCGAAGCCCGCTCCTCGCCGTCTGAGCTGGAGGTCGCGCTGAGATCATCGGCTGATCCCAAGCCCGCCTCCGCGAGGGCGACCTTCCTCCGCTCCTCGAGGACCTGTTGGAAGGCTTCGCGAGCCTTCCGAACAGTGGTGTCCTCTCCCGACGGGCGGGCTGAGGAAGGCTTCTTCTTCGTCTTCTTCCGCAAGGCGCCCTCCTCTGGATTCATCACCGCAACAAACAAAGTTTTAGTCAGGTCACCTGGGAATCCGCGCATCAACACTTCAGCCATTGGGGACTCCACTTCCGCCATGCTGAGAAGAAGCTCGACGCGCGGATCCTCGGGCTCGACGAAGGAAATGCGACGTCGTCGAGGCTCCGGGACTGGGGCCCTCGGAGAAATGACAAAAAGGGTGGTCGCTTGACCTGGGGCTGCTTCGCGGGTTGGTGGCGGCGGTGGCGCGACATCCTCCTCGTGGAGCATCTCGAGGGTGTCCTTGTCGGCGACCTGAATGGGGAAAGCCCGCTTCTTCCCCTTCTTCGCCAAGGTCCCCGCAGCGGAGGTCGCGGGAGTCGCCGTGGAGGTCACGGCGGCGCGCCGGGAGACCGTGACCTTCTTCCGCATCACCTTCTGCCGGGTGGAGATGGTTCCGGTCCGGAGATCCTTCCAGAGGAAGGAAAAGTCCGGCGGGAGGACTTTCTCGAGGGTTCGACCCCCGAGGAAGTCCAGAATCGCCTCGTCGATCGATCTCTCGCGGGCTGCAGCGAGGCACTTCTTCCCCTTCGCCCGATATTCCGCGATCTCCTTGAAGACAGGGAGAGGCGGTCTGCCGGGAAGAGAGTGGACGCCGGCTCGAGGACCTCGCCACTCGCCGTCGATCACGAACGGGTACGCTTTCCAGTATCGGTCCTTGTTCTCGACGGCGGCGAACGGAAGCACCTCGCCGGAGCGGCCCGTGAGGTAGAACTGACCACAGTCTACCTCGTTGAAGATGGGTCCCGGTTTGAGGAACCACTTCTTCAGGAGATAGGCTAGGGGGATCCTCACGTTTAGGGCTTCCTCGATGCGAGCAAGCCCATAGAGGATCCCCCACGAGTTTCCCGGAAGCTGGGCGGGGCATAAGCCCGCCAGTTCTAGGAGCTCGCTGGCCAGATGGTTCAGGGGCAGCCGGAGCCCTGACCATATCTGCCCTACGGAGACCGCGGTCCCTGAGAGCGGCCTCCCGGAGCTCGGAAAAGGAAGAATGGCGAGCTCTTGGGGAATGCCCACCGTGGTTCGCAGACTGTCGGGGATGGGCGCACCCCCGATGTCATTGAACTAAACGACGGCGGGCTCCTTCGGAGGTGCCTCTTCCCCTGAGCCCGGAGCACGCACCGAAAGGGGAGCGACATTGAGAGGCTCCTCTCTGGAGGGCGCAGCGGTAGCAGCAGCGGAAGAAGAAGCGGCAGCAGAAGCCATGAGATCGAAAGGGCGCTAGCGAGCTGCGAGTTGAGAAAGCTATGGGAGAAGGGACAGCTGTTTTCACGCAGCGGTAAAAAATCGCCCCTCGTCCCCTACTTATAGGCAAGTGAGAGGCAGGTGAATCGGGCCGCAGTTAATACTCGAGCGCGCCCAACGAGGTGACAGGCCGACGGTTGAAGCGACAGCTCACCGTTCTCCAATCAGGTAGTGCCACGTGGGCCACGCGTGGAAAAAGCTGCATCGGCGCCGACACTATCATTTACTAACAAGAGAGGAACAAATGATGAGAAGACACGTGTCTCGCGCCGATCAGGATCTCATGATGAGATTCATTGTATCAATATCGAGCCTCGCGCCGCATTTAAGATGAAGCGACCGTTGGAGATTTGGAGCGATACCCCAGTCACAAGATCGCTCACGGCTGGTGCCCGCAGCTCGCCCGACGCAGACCCTGACCGCGGGTGGCAAGCTCGCACCGGAAGGAGATCGCTAATGGCTGACGCTCCCGGCCCGCCCAGTGTTTGTGAAATACTGGGAGTCAAAGCTCTCGACGCAGATCGCTCACGGCTGGTGCCCGCAGCTCGCCCGACGCAGACCCTGACCGCGTGTGGCAAGCTCGCACCGGAAGGAGATCGCTCGTGGCTGATGCTCCCGGCCCGCCCAGCGTTTGTGAAATACTGGGAGTCAAAGCTCTCGACGCAGATCGCTCACGGCTGGTGCTCGCAGATCGCCCGAGGCAGACCCTGACCGCGTATGGCAAGCTCGCACCGGAAGGAGATCGCTCATGGCTGACGCTCTCGGCCCGCCCAGCGTTTGTGAAATACTGGGAGTCAAAGCTCTCGACGCAGATCGCTCACGGCTGGTGCCCGCAGCTCGCCCGATGCAGACCCTGACCGCGTGTGGCAAGCTCGCACCGAAAGGAGATCGCTCGTGGCTGACGCTCCCGGCCCGCCCAGCGTTTGTGAAATACTGACAGTCAAATCTCTCGGCGCAGACCGACCATGCCAGATGCCGGCAGCCCACCAGACGGAGGTCGCCAATGACTGGTACTCCCAATCCTGCCGTCATGTGCAACAAGACTCCTGAGCAAGCGTCAAAGTCTCCTTGGTCGCTCCCTCAGGAGGGGGTAATGTTGGGGGTAGCTGAAACTCGCACAGGAGCTCGCCCTCTCCCCCGTGCTCGCCAAATCATCTTGATAGGGAGCGAGATCCAATTTGGGCTGAAGGGGCCCTAGGCAAAGAGCTCGCCTAGCTCGCTCAGGAGCTCGCCCATGCTCGCACAGGAGCTCGCCCTCTCCCCCGTGCTCACCAAATTACCTTGGCAGGGAGCGAGATCCACATTGGGCTGAAGGGGCCCTAGGCAAAGAGCTCGCCCATTATCGCTCAGGAGCTCGCCCATGCTCGCTCAGGAGCTCGCCCATGCTCGCTCAGGAGCTCGCCCAAGCTCGCCCGGACCCCTGTTTATCGAAGAGGTTGCTCCCGCGAGGTCCGACTCTTGATAGATGTGGGCGAAAGGACGGAGCAGTACAGGGTGAGCTTGCCTTTTGCTTCCTCCCTGAGACCGCCCAGACTTGAACATTCCAGAATAGCCACCTGGCCGCGACAAGAAAGATGCCCTCCCCCACACGAACCGCCTGGCAGGCTTGACGACAGAATGTCAGGGTGCGAGTACCAAGGACTGTCAGACCCACGCGAGCCAGAACGTGGGGGTCTAAAAGGCTCTGGAAGAATCTCCACGTGTCGGGCCACGGTAGGCCGCCTATTGCTATAAATGCTCACCCCCAGGCTCCATAGTACAGGTTAAAAAATCCCTTTCCCTACCACTTTGGTATACCACAGCTCGCCGTTGTGCTTCCGTGACTGACTTGAGCGTCGGAGGGTCTGCGCTCCTAAGGGAGCCAGCCGTTCTCACGTTCTCTTTTCTTTGTCTTGCAGGCAGCCCGCACGGACCAGCGAAAAATCCCCCATACAGATCGTATGATTGAATTAGAATGGATCGTACGAATGAATTAGAACAGATACATTCGTGCGAATGAATTAGAATGGATCGTATGAGTGTGAATGAATTAGAATGGATTGTGCGAATGAAATAGAATGGATTGTACGAATGAATTAGAATGGATCGTACGAATGAATTAGAATAGATTGTATGAATGAATTAGAATGGATACAATGGATCGTATTAATGAATTAGAATGGATCGTGCGAATGAATTAGAATGGATCGTACGAATGAGTAAGAATGGATCGTACGAATGAATTAGAATGGATTGAATTAGAATGAATCGTACGAATGAATTAGAATGGATCGTACGAATGAATTCGAATGGATCGTACGAATGAATTAGAATAGATTGTGCGAATGAATTAGAATAGATTGTGCGAATGAATTAGAATGGATCGTACGAATGAATTAGAATGGATAAATTCGTGCAAATGAATAAGAATGGATTGTATGAATGAATTAGATTGGATCGTATAAATGAATTAGAATGGATCGTACGAATGAATTAGAATGGATCGTGCGAATGAATTAGAATGGATCGTATGAATGAATTAGAATGGATCGTGCGAATGAATTAAAATGGATCGTATGAATGAAATAGAATGGATCGTATGAATTAGAATGGATCGTACGAATGAAATAGAATGGATCGTACGAATGAATTAGAATGGATACGAATGGATCGTACGAATGAGTAAGAATGGATCGTACGAATGAAATAGAATGGATTGTGCGAATGAATTAGATTAGATCGTACGAATGAATTAGAATAGATTGTGCGAATAAATTAGAATGGATCGTACGAATGAATTAGAATGGATCGTACGAATGAATTAGAATGGATCGTATGAATGAATTAGAATAGATTGTGCGAATGAATTAGAATGGATCGTACGAATGAATTGGAATGGATACATTCGTGCGAATGAATTAGAATGGATCGTACGAATGAATTGGAATGGATACATTCGTGCGAATGAATTAGAATGGATCGTATGAATGAATTAGAGTGGATACATTCGTACAAATGAATTAGAATGGATCGTACGAATGAATTAGAATGGATCGTACGAATGAATTAGAATGGATACATTCGTGCGAATCCATTCTATTTCATTCGTACGATCCATTCTAATTCATTCGCACGATCCATAAGGAATTAGAATGGATCGTACGAATGAATTAGAATGGATCGTACGAATGAATTAGAATGGATCGTACGAAGGAATTAGAATGGATCGTACGAAGGAATTAGAATGGATAGTATGAATGAATTAGAATGGATCGTACGAATGAATTAGAATGGATCGTGCGAATGAGTAGGAATGGATCGTACGAATAAATTAGAATGGATTGAATTAGAATGAATCGTACGAATGAATTAGAATGGATCGTACGAATGAATTAGAATGGATCGTGTGAATGGATTAGAATGGGTCATACAAATGAATTAGAATGGATACACGATCCAGATCCATTCTAATTCATTCGTACGATCCATTCTATTTCATTCATACGATCCATTCTAATTCATTCATACGATCGTACGAAGGAAATAGAATGGATCGTGTGAATGAATTAGAATATGGATCGTACGAAGGAATTAGAATGGATCGTACGAATGAATTCGAATGTATCCTTTCTAATTTATTCGTACGATCCATTCTAATTCATTTGTACGATCCATTCTAATTCATTCGTACGATCCATTCTAACTCATTCGCACGATCCATTCTAATTCATTCGCACGATCCTACGAATGAATTAGAATAGATTGTGCGAATGAATTAGAATGGATCTGGATCGTGTATCCATTCTAATTCATTCGTACGACCCATTCTAATTCATTCGTACGATCCATTCTAATTCATTCATACGATCCATTCTATTTCATTCGTACGATCCATTCTTACTCATTCGTACGATCAATTCTAATTCATTAGCATGATCCATTCTAATTCATTCGTACGATCTATTCTATTTCATTCGTACAATCCATTCTTACTCAATCGTACGATCCATTCTAATTCATACGATCCATTCTAATTCATTCGCACGAATGTATCCATTCCAATTCATTCGTACGATCCATTCTAATTCATTCGCACAATCTATTCTAATTCATTCGTACGATTAATTCTATTTCATTAGCATGATCCATTCTAATTCATTCGTACGATCTATTCTATTTCATTCGTACAGTCCATTCTTACTCAATCGTATGATCCATTCTAATCCATTCGCACAATCTATTCTAATTCATTCGTACGATCCATTCTATTTCATTCGTACGATCCATTCTAATTCATACGATCCATTCTATTTCATTCATACGATCCATTTTACTTCATTCGCACGATCCATTCTAATTCATTCGTACTATCCATTCTAATTCATTCGTACTATCCATTCTAATTCCTTCGTACGATCCATTCTAATTCCTTCGTACGATCCATTCTAATTCATTCGTACGATCCATTCTAATTCATTCGTACGATTCATTCTAATTCAATCCATTCTAATTCATTCGTACGATCCATTCTTACTCATTCGTACGATTCATTCGCACGAATGAATCCATTCTAATTCATTCGTATGATACATTCTAATTCATTCGCATGAATGTATCCATTCTAATTCATTCGTACGATCCATTCTATCTCATTCGTACAATCCATTCTATTTCATTCGTACGATCCATTCTAATTCATTCGCACGATCCATTTTAATTCATTCGCATGATCCATTCTAATTCATTCGTACGATCGATTCTAATTCATTCATACGATCCATTCTAATTTATTCGCACGATTAGAATGGATCGTATGAATGAATTAGATTGGATCGTATAAATGAATTCGAATGGATCGTACGAATGAATTAGAATGGATCGTGCTAATGAATTAGAATGGATCGTGCGATACATTCGTGCGAATGAATTAGAATGGATCATACGAATGAATTAGAATGGATTCATTCCTGCGAATGAATTAGAATGGATCGTACGAATGAGTAAGAATGGATCATACGAATGAATTAGAATGGATTGAATTAGAATGAATCGTACGAATGAATTAGAATGGATCGTACGAATGAATTAGAATGGATCGTACGAATGAATTAGAATGGATTGAATTAGAATGGATCATACGAATGAATTAGAATAGATTGTACGAATGAATTAGAATGGATCGTACGAATGAATTAGAATGGACTGTACGAATGAATTAGAATGGATCGTATGAATGAATTAGAATGGATACATTCGTGCGAATCCATTCTATTTCATTCGTACGATCCATTCTAATTCATTTGCACGATCCATTCTAATTTATTCATACGATCCATTCTAATTCATTCGCACGATCCATTCTAATTCATTCGCACGATCCATTCTAATTCATTCATACAATCCATTCTAATTCTTTTGCACGAATGTATCCATTCTAATTCATTCGTACGATCCATTCTAATTTATTCGTACAATCCAATCTAATTCATTCGCACAATCCATTCTAATTCATTCACACTCATACGATCCATTCTAATTCATTCGTGTGAATGAATTAGAATGGATCGTATGAATGAATTAGAGTGGATACATTCGTACGATCCATTCTAATTCATTCTAATTCATTAGAATGGATTGCATGAATGAATTAGAATAGATCGTACGAATGAATTAGAATGGATCGTACGAAATGTATCCATTCTATTTCATTCGTACGATCCATTCTAATTCATTCGTATGATCCATTCTTACTCATTCGTACGATCCAATCTAATTCATTCATACGATCCATTCTACGATCCATTCTAATTCATTCGTACGTTCCATTCTAATTCATTCGTACGATCCATTCAAATTCATTAATACGATCCATTCTAATTCATTCGCACGATCCATTCTAATTCATTCATACGATCCATTCTAATTCATTCGTACGATCCATTCTAATTCATTCGTACGATCCATTCTAATTCATTCGCATGAATGAATCCATTCTAATTCATTCGTATGATCCATTCTAATTCATTCGCATGAATGTATCCATTCTAATTCATTCGCACGATCCATTCTAATTCATTCGCACGATCCATTCTAATTCATTCATACAATCCATTCTAATTCTTTTGCACGAATGTATCCATTCTATTTCATTCGTACGATCCATTCTAATTCATTCGTACGATCCATTATAATTTATTCGCACGATCCATTCTAATTCATTCGTACGATCCATTCTAATTCATTCGCACAATCTATTCTAATTCATTCGAACGATCCATTTAATTCATTCATATGATCCATTCTAATTCATTCGTACGATCTATTCTATTTAATTCGTACAATCCTTTCTTACTCAATCGTATGATCCATTCTAATCCATTCGCACAATCTATTCTAATTCATTCGTACGATCCATTTTATTTCATTCGTACGATCCATTCTAATTCATACGATCCATTCTGTTTCATTCATACGATCCATTTTAATTCATTTGCACGATCCATTCTAATTCATTCATACGATCCATTCTAATTCATTTATACGATCCATTTTAATTCAGTCGCACAATCTATTCTAATTCATTCGTACGATCAATTCTAATTCATTAGCATGATCCATTCTAATTCATTCGTACGATCTATTCTATTTCATTCGTACAATCCATTCTTACTCAATCGTATGATCCATTCTAATTCATTAGCACAATCTATTCTAATTCATTCATACGAGCCATTCTAATTTATTCGCACGATCCATTCTAATTCCTTCGTATGATCCATTCTAATTCATTCGTACGGTATGATTCATTCTAATTCATTCGTACGATTCATTCTAATTCATTCGTACAATCTATTCTATTTCATTCGCTCAATCTATTCTAATTCATTCGAACGATCCATTCTAATTCATTCATACGATCCATTCAAATTCATTCGTACGAATCTATCCATTCTAATTCATTCGTACGATCCATTCTAATTCATTCGCACGATCCATTCTAATTCATTAATACGATCCAATCTAATTCATTCATACAATCTATTCTAATTCATTCGCACGAATATATCCTTTCTAATTCATTCGTACGATCCAAATTCATTTATCCGTACAATCTATTCTATTTCATTCGTACAATCCATTCTTATCGTACGATCCATTCTAATTCAATCCATTCTAATTCATTCGTACGATCCATTCTAATTCATTCGTACGATCCATTCTAATTCATTCGTACGATTCATTCTAATTCAATCCATTCTAATTCATTCGTACGATCCATTCTATTTCATTCGCACGATCCATTCTAATTCAATCGCACGATCCATTCAAATTCATTCGTACGATCCATTCTAATTCATTCGCACGATCCATTCTAATTCATTCATACGATCCATTCTATTTCATTCGTACGTTCCATTCTTACTCATTCGTACGATCCATTCTAATTCATTTGCACGAAGGTATCCATTCTAATTCATTCGTACTATCCATTCTAATTCCTTCGTACGATCCATTCTAATTCATTCGTACGATCCAATCTAATTCATTCGCACAATCCATTCTAATTCATTCACACTCATTCGATCCATTCTAATTCATTCGTACGATCCATTCTATTTCATTCGTACGATCCATTCTAATTCATACGATCCATTCTATTTCATTCATACGATCCATTTTAATTCATTCGCACGATCCATTCTAATTCATTCGTACGACCTATTCTAATTCATTCGCACGATCCATTCTAATTCATTCGTACGATCTAATCTATTTCATTCGTACAATCCATTCTAATTCATTCATACGATCCAATCTAATTCATTCATACGATCCATTCTAATTCATTCGTACGATCTATTCTATTTCATTCATACGATCCATTCTAATTCGTTTGTACGATCCTTTCTAATTCCTTCGTACGATCCATTCTATTTCATTCGTATGACCCATTCTAATTCATAAGTACGATCCATGCTAATTCATTCAAACGATCCATTCTAGTTCATTCGTACGATCCATTCTAATTCATTCGCACGATCCATTCTAATTCATTCATACGATCCAATCTAATTCATTCATACGATCCATTCTAATTCATTCGTACAATCCATTCTAATTCATTCGCACGATCCATTCTAATTCATTCGTACGATTCATTCTAATTCAATCCATTCTAATTCATTCGTACGATCCATTGATACATTCGTGCGAATGAATTAGAATGGATCGTATGAATGAATTAGAGTGGATACATTCGTACAAATGAATTAGAATGGATCCTACGAATGAATTAGAATGGATACATTCGTGCGAATGAATTAGAATGGATCATATGAATGAATTAGAATGGATCGTTTGAGTGAATTAGAATAGATTGTGCGAATGAATTAGAATGGATCGTACGAATGAATTAGAATGGATCGTGCGAATAAATTAGAATGGATCGTATGAATGAATTAGAATGGATCGTGCGAATGAATTAGAATATAGATCGTACGAATGATTTAGAATGGATCGTACGAATGAATTCGAATGTATCCTTTCTAATTCATTCGTACGATCCATTCTAATTCATTCGTACGATCCATTCTAATTCATTCGTACGATCCATTCTAATTCATTCGCACGATCCATTCTAATTCATTCGCACGATCCATTCTAATTCATAAGCACGATCCATTCTAATTCATTCATACGATCCATTCTAATTTATTCGATCGAATGTATCCATTCTAATTCATTCGTTCGATCCATTCTAATTCATTCGTACGATCCATTCTGTGACGACCAAGATCCAATAGGTCAATAGCCAAGAGCCAAGACTCCTGAGGTGGGAATGCCAAGATGGATGAGGTGAGGTGAGGTGTACAAGGCCATGAGTTAGCACCACATCGCCTGGAGAGAAGGAGATCATGAACTACTTATATAATTTCCCCTCCCAAACATAAAAGACGCGTTTTAAAACCGTGCGCCGCTACGGAATTCGTAAGAACTCCGTAGTTAAGCGTGCTCGGGCGAGAGTAGTACCAGGATGGGTGACCCCCTGGGAAGTTCTCGTGCGGGCACGGGCAAAGCGGACAATATCTTGTGTGTTTGGGGCGGATGTTACAAAATGGTATCAGAGCCGATTCTCCTCGGGATGGGGGGGTCTAATCCTACACGAGGACGTGTAGCCCTAAGGGGGGTGGATTGTGACGACCAAGATCCAATAGGCCAATAGCCAAGAGCCAAGACTCCTGAGCCGGGAATGCCAAGATGGATGAGGTGAGGTGAGGTGAGGTGAGGTCTACAAGGCTATGAGTTAGCACCACAACGCCTTGAGAGAAGGAGATCATGAACTACTTATATAATTTCCCCTCCCAAACATAAAAGACGCGTTTTAAAACCGTGCGCCGCTACGGAATTCGTAAGAACTCCGTAGTTAAGCGTGCTCGGGCGAGAGTAGTACCAGGATGGGTGACCCCCTGGGAAGTTCTCGTGCGGGCATGGGCAAAGCGGACAATATCTTGTGTGTTTGGGGCGGATGTTACACATTCTAATTCATTCGAATGATCCATTCTAATTCATGCATACGAACCAATCTGATTCATTCATACGATCCATTCTAATTCATTCGCACGAATGTATCCATTCTAATTCATTCGTACATGTATGAATGAATTAGAATGGATCGTACGAATGAATTAGAGTTGATACATTCATACGAATGAATTAGAATGGATCGTATGAATGAATTAGAATCGATCGTACGAATGAATTAGAATGGATACCTTCGTGCAAATGAATTAGAATGGATCGTACGAATGAGTAAGAATGGATCGTACGAATAAAATAGAATGGATCGTATGAATGAATTAGAATGGATACGTGCGAATGAATTAGAATTGATCGTACGAATGAATTAGAATAGATTGTGCGAATGAATTAGAATGGATCGTACGAATGAATTAGAATGGATACGAATGGATCGTACGAATGAGTAAGAATGGATCGTACGAATGAAATAGAATGGATTGTACGAATGAATTAGAATGGATACATTCGTGCGAATGAATTAGGATGGATCGTATGAATGAATTAGAATGGATCGTACGAATGAATTAGCATGGATTGAATTAGAATGAATCGTACGAATGAATTAGAATGAATCATACCGTACGAATGAATTAGAATGGATCATACGAAGGAATTAGAATGGATCGTACGAATGACTTAGAATGGATCGTACGAATGAATTAGAATGGATCGTACGAAGGAATTAGAATGGATCGTACGAAGGAATTAGAATGGATTGTACGAATGAATTAGAATGGATACCTTCGTGCAAATGAATTAGAATGGATTGTACGAATGAGTAAGAATGGATCGTACGAATGAAATAGAATGGATCGTATGAATGAATTAGAATGGATCGTGCGAATGAATTAGAATGGATCGTGCGAATGAATTAGAATGGATCTTACGAATGAAATAGAATGGATTGTACGAATGAAATAGAATGGATCGTGCGAATGAATTAGAATGGATCGTACGAATGACTTAGAATGGATCGTTCGAATGAATTAGAATAGATTGTACGAATGAATTAGAATGGATACATTCGTGCGAATGAATTAGAATGGATCGTATGAATGAATTAGAATCGATCGTACGAATGAATTAGAATAAATCATGCGAATGAATTAGAATAGATTGTGCTAATGAATTAGAATGGATCGTATGAATGAATTAGAATGGATACATTCGTGCGAATCCATTCTATTTCATTCGTACGATCCATTCTAATTCATTCGCACGATCCATTCTAATTCATTCATACGATCCATTCTAATTCATTCGTACGATCCATTCTAATTCATTTGCACGAAGGTATCCATTCTAATTCATTCGTACTATCCATTCTAATTCCTTCGCACGATCCATTCTAATTCATTCGTACGATCTATTCTATTTCATTCATACGATCCATTCTAATTCATTCATACGATCCATTCTAATTCATTCGTAAGAATGGATCCTACGAATGAATTAGAATGGATACATTCGTGCGAATGAATTAGGATGGATCGTATGAATGAATTAGAATGGATCGTACGAATGAATTAGAATAGATACATTCGTGCGAATGAATTAGAATGGATCGTATGAATGAATTAGAATCGATCGTACGAATGAATTAGAATGGATCATGCGAATGAATTAGAATGGATCGTGCGAATGAATTAGAATGGATCGTATGAATGAATTAGAATGGATCGTATGAATGAATTAGAATGGATCGTACGAATGAATTAGAATGGATCGTGCGAATAAATTAGAATGGATCGTATGAATGAATTAGAATGGATCGTGCGAATGAATTAGAATATCGATCGTACGAAGGAATTAGAATGGATCGTTCGAATGAATTCGAATGTATCCTTTCTAATTCATTCGTACGATCCATTCTAATTCCTTCATACGATCTATTCTAATTCATTTGTACGATCCATTCCAATTCATTCGCACGATCCATTCTAATTCATTCGTACGATCCAATCTAATTCATTCGTACGATCCATTCTAATTCATTCGCACAATCTATTCTAATTCATTCGAACGATCCATTCTAATTCATTCGCACGATCCATTCGTATGAATGAATTAGAATGGATCGTACGAATGAATTAGAATGGATCGTACGAATGAATTAGAATGGATACATTCGTGCAAAAGAATTAGAATGGATTGTATGAATGAATTAGAATGGATAGTACGAATGAATTAGAATGGATCGTATGAATGAATTAGAGTGGATCATATGAATGAATTAGAATGGATCGTATGAATGAATTAGAATGGATCGTGCGAATGAATTAGAATGGATCGTGCGAATGAATTGGAATGGATCGTACGAATGAATTAGAATGGGTCGTACGAATGAATTAGAATGGATACACGATCCAGATCCATTCTAATTCATTCGCACAATCTATTCTAATTCATTCGTAGGATCCATTCTAATTCATTACTACGATCCATTCTAATTCATTCATACGATCCATTCTATTTCATTCGTACGATCCATTCTAATTCCTTCGCACAATCCATTCTAATTCATTCATACGATCCATTCTAATTCCTTCGTACGATCCATTCTAATTCCTTCGTACGATCCATTCTAATTCATTCGTACGATCCATTCTAATTCATTCGTATGTTCCATTCTAATTCATTCGCACGAATGTATCCATTCTAATTCATTCGTACAATCCATTCTTACTCATTCGTAATGAATTAGAATGGATACATTCGTGCAAAAGAATTAGAATGGATTGTATGAATGAATTAGAATGGATCGTGCAAATGAATTAGAATGGATTGTGCGAATGAATTAGAATGGATCGTACGAATGAATTAGAATAGATCGTACGTATGAATTAGAATGGATACATTCGTGCGAATGAATTAGAATGGATCGTATGAATGAATTAGATTGGATCGTATGAATGAATTAGAATGGATTGTATGAATTAGAATAGATACCTTCGTGCAAATGAAATAGAATGGATCGTACGAATGAATTAGAGTAGATTGTGCGAATGGATTAGAATGGATCATACGATTGAGTAAGAATGGATTGTACGAATGAAATAGAATAAATCGTACGAATAAATTAGAATGGATCGTACGAATGAATTAGAATGGATCGTTCGAATGAATTAGAATAGATTGTGCGGATGAATTAGAATGGATCGTACGAATGAATTAGAATGGATCGTACGGATGAATTAGAATGGATCGTACGAATGCATTAGAATGGATCGTATGAATGAATTAGAATGGATCGTGCGAATGAATTAGAATGGATCGTACGAATGAAATAGAATGGATTCGCACGAATGTATCCATTCTAATTCATTCGTACGATCAATTCTAATTCATTCGTACAATCCATTCTAATTCATTCGCACAATCCATTTGCATTCACTCAAACGATCCATTCTAATTCATTCATACAATCCATTCAAATTCTTTTGCATGAATGTATCCATTCTAATTCATTCGTACGATCCATTCCAATTCATTCGTATGATCTATTCTAATTCATTCGCATGATCCATTCTAATTCCTTCGTACGATCCATTTTAATTCATTCGCACGATCCATTCTAATTCATTCATACGATCCATTCTAATTCATTCGTACGATCCATTCTAATTTCCTCGTATGATCTATTCTAATTCCTTCGTACGATCCATTCTAATTCATTCATACGATCTATTCTAATTCTTTCGCACGAATGTATCCATTCTAATTCATTCGTACGATCCATTCTAATTCCTTCGTACGATCCATATTCTAATTCATTCGTACGATCCATTCTAATTTATTCGTACAATCCATTCTAATTCATTCGCACGAATGTATCCATTCTAATTCATTCGTACGATCCATTCTACGAATTAGAATGGATCGTATGAATGAATTAGAATGGATCGTGCGAATAAATTAGAATGGATCGTATGAATGAATTAGAATAGATTGTGCGAATGAATTAGAATGGATCGTACGAATGAATTAGAATGGATACATTCGTGCGAATGAATTAGAATGGATCATACGAATGAATTAGAATGGATCAAATGAATGAATTAGAATGGATCGTACGAATGAATTAGAATGGATACATTCATGCGAATGAATTAGAATGGATCATACGAATGAATTAGAATGGATTCATTCGTGCGAATAAATTAGAATAGATCGTACGAATGAGTAAGAATGGATCGTACGAATGAATTAAAATGGATTGAATTAGAATGAATCGTACGAATGAATTAGAGTGGATCGTTCGAATGAATTAGAATGGATCGTACGAATGAAATAAAATGGATCGTATGAATGAATTAGAATGGATCATGCGAATGAATTAGAATGGATCGTACGAATGAATTAGAGTAGATTGTGCGGATGAATTAGAATGGATCGTGCGAATGAATTAGAATGGATCGTACGAATGAATTAGAATAGATTATGCGAATGAATTAGAATGGATCGTACGAATGAATTAGAATGGATCGTACGAATAAATTAGAATGGATCGTATGAATGAATTAGAATGGATCGTGCGAATGAATTAGAATGGATCGTACGAATGAAATAGAATGGATTCGCACGAATGTATCCATTCTAATTCATTCGTACGATCCATTCTAATTAATTCGTACAATCCATTCTAATTCATTCGTACGATCCATTCTAATTCATTCGCACGATCCATTCTAATTCATTCATACGATCCATTCTATTTCATTCGTACGATCCATTCTTACTCATTCGTACGATCCATTCTAATGCATTTGCACGAAGGTATCCATTCTAATTCATTCGTACTATCCATTCTATCTCATTCGTACAATCCATTCTATTTCATTCGTACGATCCATTCTAATTCATTCGCACGATCCATTGTAATTCATGCATACGATCCATTCTATTTCATTTGCACGAAGGTATCCATTCTAATTCATTCGTACTATCCATTCTAATTCCTTCGTACGATCCATCCTAATTCATTCGTACGATCCATTCTAATTCATTCGTACGATCCATTCTAATTCATTCGTACGCTCCATTCTATTTCATTCATACGATCCATTCTAATTCATTCATACGATCCATTCTAATTCATTCGCACGATCCATTCTAGTTCATTCGCATGATCCATTCTAATTCATTCGTACGATCGATTCTAATTCATTCATACGATCCATTCTAATTCATTCGCACGAATGTATCCATTCTAATTCATTCGTACGAGCCATTCTAATTCATTCATACGATCCATCCTAATTCATTCTCACGAATGTATCCATTCTAATTCATTCGTACAATCCAATCTATTTCATTCGTACGATCCATTCTTACTCATTCGTACGATCCATTCGTATCCATTCTAATTCATTCGTACGATCTATTCTAATTCATTCGTACAATCCATTCTAATTCATTAATACGATCCAATCTAATTCATTCATACGATCCATTCTAATTCATTCGTACGAACCATTCTAATTCATTCGCACGATCCATTCTAATTCATTCGCACGATCCATTCTAATTCATTCATACGATCCATTCTAATTCATTCGTACGATCCATTCTAATTCATTCATACGATCCATTCTAATTCATTCATATGATCCATTCTAATTCATTCGTACGGAATGATTCATTCTAATTCATTCGTACGATTCATTCTAATTCAATCCATTCTAATTCATTCGTACGATCCATTCTAATTCATTCATACGATCCATTCTAATTCATTCGTACGATCCATTCTAATTCCTTCGTACGATCCATTCTAATTCATTCGTACGATCCATTCTAATTCATTCGTACGATCCATTCTTACTCAATCGTACGATCCATTCTAATTCATTCGTACGATTCATTCTAATTCAATCCATTCTAATTCATTCGTACTATCCATTCTAATTCCTTCGTACGATCCATTCTAATTCCTTCGTACGATCCATTCTAATTCATTCGTACGATCCATTCTAATTCATTCGTACGAATGAATTAGAAAGGATAGTACGAATGAATTAGAATGGATCGTACGAATGAATTAGAATGGATCGTACGAAGGAATTAGAATGGATCGTACGAAGGAATTATAATGGATAGTACGAATGAATTAGAATGGATTGAATTAGAATGAATCGTACGAATGAATTAGAATGGATCGTACGATTGAGTAAGAATGGATTGTACGAATTGAAATAGAATAGATCGTACGAATGAATTAGAATGGATCGTGAGAATAAATTAGAATGGATCGTATGAATGAATTAGAATGGATCGTGCGAATGAATTAGAATATAGATCGTACGAATGAATTAGAATGGATCGTACGAATGAATTAGAATGGATCGTGCGAATGAATTAGAATGGATCGTACGAATGAATTAGAATGGATCGTATGAATGAATTAGAATCGATCGTACGAATGAATTAGAATAGATCGTGCGAATGAATTAGAATAGATCGTACGAATGAATTAGAATAGATCGTACGAATGAATTAGAATAGATCGTACGAATGAATTAGAATGGATCGTGCGAATGAATTAGAATAGATCATACGAAGGAATTAGAATGGATCGTACGAATGAATTAGAATGGATCGTACGAATGAATTAGAATGGATCGTACGAAGGAATTAGAATGGATCGTACGAATGAATTAGAATGGATCGTATGAATGAATTAGAATGGATTGTACGAATGAATTAGAATGGATCGTACGAATGAATTAGAATGGATTAAATTAGAATGAATCGTACGAATAAATTAGAATGAATCATACCGTACGAATGAATTAGAATGGATTATATGAATGAATTAGAATGGATCGTATGAATGAATTAGAATGGATCGTACGACTGAATTAGAATGGATCGTATGAATGAATTATAATGGATCGTGCGAATGAATTAGAATGGATCGTGCGAATGAATTAGAATGGATCGTACGAATGAATTAGAATGGATCGTATGAATGAATTAGAATGGATCGTACGAATGAATTAGAATAGATCGTACGAATGAATTAGAATGGATACGAATGGATCGTACGAATGAGTAAGAATGGATCGTACGAATGAAATAGAATGGATTGTACGAATGAATTAGAATGGATACATTCGTGTGAATGAATTATGATGGATCGTATGAATGAATTAGAATGGATCGTACGAATGAATTAGAATGGATACATTCGTGCGAATGAATTAGAATGGATCGTATGAATGAATTAGAATCGATCGTACGAATGAATTAGAATAGATCATGCGAATGAATTAGAATGGATCGTGCGAATGAATTAGAATGGATCGTATGAATGAATTAGAATGGATCGTATGAATGAAATAGAATGGATCGTACGAATGAATTAGAATGGATCGTGTGAATGAATTAGAATAGATCGTACGAATGAATTAGAATGGATCGTACGTAGGAATTATAATGGATAGTACGAATGAATTAGAATGGATACCTTCGTGCAAATGAAATAGAATGGATCGTACAAATGAATTAGAGTAGATTGTGCGAATGGATTAGAATGGATCATACGATTGAGTAAGAATGGATTGTATGAATGAAATAGAATAGATCGTACGAATGAATTAGAATGGATCGTACGAATGAATTAGAATGGATCGTTCGAATGAATTATAATAGATTGTGCGAATAAATTAGAATGGATCGTACGAATGAATTAGAATGGATCGTGCGAATAAATTAGAATGGATCGTATGAATGAATTAGAATGGATCGTGCGAATGAATTAGAATATGGATCGTACGAAGGAATTAGAATGGATCGTACGAATGAATTCGAATGTATCCTTTCTAATTCATTCGTACGATCCATTCTACTAATTCCTTCATACGATCCATTCTAATTTATTCGTACGATCCATTCTAATTCATTCGCTTGATCCATTCTAATTCATTCGTACGATCCAATCTAATTCATTCGTACGATCCTTTCTAATTCATTCTCACAATCTATTCTAATTCATTCGTACGATCCATTCTAATTCATTCGCACGATCCATTCTAATTCATTCATACGATCCATTCTATTTCATTCGTACGATCCATTCTTACTCATTCGTACGATCCATTCTAATTCATTTGCACGAAGGTATCCATTCTAATTCATTCGTACTATCCATTCTAATTCCTTCGTACGATCCATTCTAATTCCTTCGTACGATCCATTCTAATTCATTCGTACGATCCATTCTAATTCATTCGTACGATTCATTCTAATTCAATCCATTCTAATTCATTCGTACGATCCATTCTTACTCATTCGTACGATCCATTCTAATTCATTCATACGATCCATTCTAATTCATTCGTACGATTCATTCTAATTCATTCGTACGATCCATTCTAATTTCATTCGTACAATCCATTCTAATTCTTTTGCACGAATGTATCCATTCTAATTCATTCTAATTCAATCCATTCTTACTCATTCGTACGATCCATTCAAATTCATTCGTACGATCCAATCTAATTCATTCGTACGATCCATTCTAATTCATTCGCACAATCTATTCTAATTCATTCGTACGATCTGTTCTAATTCATTCACACGATCCATTCGCATTCACTCAAACGACCCATTCTAATTCATTCATATGATCCATTCTAATTCATTCGCACGAATCCATTCTAATTCATTCGTACGATCCATTGTAATTCATTCGTACAATCCATTCTAATTCATTCGCACGATCCATTCTAATTCATTCATACGATCCATTCTATTTCATTCGTACGATCCATTCTTACTCATTCGTAAGATCCATTCTTACTCATTCGTACGTTCCATTCTAATTCATTCGTACGACCCATTCTAATTCATTCGTACGATCCATTCTAATTCATTCGCACGATCCATTCTAATTCATTCGCACGATCCATTCTAATTCATTCATACGATCCATTCTAATTCATTCATATGATCCACTCTAATTCATTCATACGATCTATTCTCATTCATTCGCACGATCCATTCTATTTCATTCTTACGATCTATTCTAATTTATTCGCACGAATGTATCCATTCCAATTCATTCGTACGATCCATTCTAATTCATTCGCACAATCTATTCTAATTCATTCGTACGATCAATTCTAATTCATTCGCACGTATCCATTCTAATTCATTAATACGATCCATTCTATTTTATTCGTACGATCCATTCTTACTCATTTGTACGATCCATTCTAATTCATTCGTACGATCCATTCTAATTCATTCGCACAATCTATACGTTCCATTCTAATTCATTCGTAAGATCCATTCTAATTCATTCGCATGATCCGAATGAATTAGAATGGATCGTACGAATGAATTAGAATGGATCGTATGAATGAATTAGAGTGGATCATATGAATGAATTAGAATGGGTCGTACGAATGAATTAGAATGGATCGTACGAATGAGTAAGAATGGATCGTACGAATGAGTAAGAATGGATCGTACGAATGAAATAGAATGGATCGTATGAATGAATTAGAATGGATCGTGCGAATGAATTAGAATGGATTGTACGAATGAATTAGAATGGATCGTACGAATGAATTAGAATGGATACATTCGTGCGAATCCATTCTATTTCATTCGTACGATCCATTCTAATTCATTCGCACGATCCATTCTAATTCATTCATATGATCCATTCTAATTCATTCGTACGATCCATTCTAATTCATTCGTACGATCCATTCTAATTTATTCGCACAATCTATTCTAATTCATTCGTACGATCCATTCTAATTCATTCGCACGATCCATTCTAATTCATTCGCACAATCTATTCTAATTCATTCGTACGATCCATTCTAATTCATTCGCACGATCCATTCTAATTCATTCATACGATCCATTCTATTTCATTCGTACGATCCATTCTAATTCATTCGTACGATCCATTCTAATTCATTCGTATGATTCATTCTAATTCAATCCATTCTAATTCATTCGTACGATCCATTCTTACTCATTCGTACGATCCATTCTAATTCATTCGCACGAATGAATCCATTCTAATTCATTCGCACGAATGTATCCATTCTAATTCATTCGTACGATCCATTCTAATTCATTCATATGATCCATTCTAATTCATTCGTATGATCCATTCTAATTCATTCGCACGAATGTATCCATTCTAATTCATTCGTACGATCCATTCTAATTCATTCGCACAATCTATTCTAATTCATTCATACGATCCATTCTAATTTATTCGCACGATCCATTCTAATTCATTCATATGATCCATTCTAATTCGTAGAATGGATCGTACGAATGAATTAGAATGGATACATTCGTGCGAATGAATTAGAATGGATTGTACGAATAAATTAGAATGGATCGTATGAATGAATTAGAATATGGATCATACGAAGGAATTAGAATGGATCGTACGAATGAATTAGAATGGATACATTCGTGCGAAAGAATTAGAATAGATCGTATGAATGAATTAGAATGGATCGTAAGAAGAAATTAGAATAGATCATACGAAGAAATTAGAATGGATCGTTCGAATGAATTAGAATGGATCGTATGAATGAATTAGAATGGATCGTGCGAATGAATTAAAATGGATCGTACGAAGGAATTAGAATGGATCATGCGAATGAATTAGAATAGATCATATGAATGAATTAGAATGGATCGTACGAATGAATTAGAATGGATACATTCGTGCAAAAGAATTAGAATGGATTGTATGAATGAATTAGAATGGATCGTTTGAGTGAATGCGAATGGATCGTGCGAATGAATTAGAATGGATGTACGAATGAATTAGAATGGATCGTACGAATGAATTAGAATGGATACATTCGTGCGAATCCATTCTAATTCATTCGTACGATCCATTCTAATTCATTCGTACGATCCATTCTAGTTCATTCGAACGATCCAATCTAATTCATTCGTACGATCCATTCTAATTCATTCGTACGATTTATTCTATTTCATTCGTACAATCCATTCATACTCAATCGTATGATCCATTCTAATCCATTCGCACAATCTACTCTAATTCATTCGTACGATCCATTCTATTTCATTTGCACGAAGGTATCCATTCTAATTCATACAATCCATTTTAATTCATTCATACGATCCAATCTAATTCATTCATACGATCCATTCTAATTCATTCGCATGAATGTATCCATTCTAATTAATACATACGATCTATTCTAATTCAGTCGTACGATCCATTCTAATTCATTCGCACAATCCATTCTAATTCATTTGCACGATCCATTCTGATTCATTCATACAGTCCATTCTAATTCTTTTGCACGAATGTATCCATTCTAATTCATTACGAATGAGTAAGAATGGATTGTACGAATGAATTAGAATGGATACATTCGTGCGAATAAATTAGAATGGATCATACGAATGAATTAGAATGGATCGTACGAATGAATTAGAATGGATCGTACGAAGGAATTAGAATGGATCGTACGAAGGAATTAGAATGGATCGTACGAAGGAATTAGAATGGATCGTGCGAATGAATTAGAATGGATCGTACGAATGAATTAGAATGGATCGTTCGAATGAATTAGAATAGATTGTGCGAATGAATTAGAATGGATCGTACGAATGAATTAGAATGGATCGTACGAATGAATTAGAATGGATCGTACGAATGAATTAGAATGGATCGTACGAATGAATTAGAATGGATCGTGCGAATGAATTAGAATGGATCGTACGAATGAAATAGAATGGATTCGCACGAATGTATCCATTCTAATTCATTCGTACGATCCATTCTAATTCATTCGTACAATCCATTCTAATTCATTAGCACGATCCATTCGCATTCACTCAAACGATCCATTCTACTTCATTCATACAATCCATTCTAATTCTTATGCACGAATGTATCCATTCTAATTCATTCGTACGATCCATTCTAATTCATTCGTATGATCTATTCTAATTCATTCGCATGATCCATTCTAATTCCTTCGTACGATCCATTTTAATTCATTCGCACGATCCATTCTAATTCATTCATACGATCCTTTCAAATTCATTCGTACGATCCATTCTAATTCATTCGTA
This sequence comes from Chamaelirium japonicum, assembly GCA_947650365.1. Classification (NCBI taxonomy): domain Eukaryota; kingdom Viridiplantae; phylum Streptophyta; class Magnoliopsida; order Liliales; family Melanthiaceae; genus Chamaelirium; species Chamaelirium japonicum. The sequence goes on along the minus strand of OX393560.1, from coordinate 37,984,301 downwards.
CGATCCATTCTAATTCATTCGTACGATCCATTCTAATTCATTCGCACGATCCATTCTAATTCATTCATACAATCCATTCTAATTCTTTTGCACGAATGTATCCATTCTAATTCATTCGTACGATCCATTCTAATTCATTCGCACGATCCATTCTAATTCATTCGCACGATCCATTCTAATTCATTCGCATGATCCATTCTAATTCATTTGCACGAAGGTATCCATTCTAATTCATTCGTACTATCCATTCTAATTCATTCGTACTATCCATTCTAATTCCTTCGTACGATCCATTCTAATTCATTCGTACGATCCATTTTAATTCATTCGTTCGATCCATTCTAATTCATTCGTACGATCCATGCTAATTCATTCGCACGATCCATTCTAATTCATGCATACGATCCAATCTAATTCATTCATACGATCCATTCTAATTCATTCGCACGAATGTATCCATTCTAATTCATTCGTACATGTATGAATGAATTAGAATGGATCGTACGAATAAATTAGAATGGATCGTATGAATGAATTAGAATGGATCGTGCGAATGAATTAGAATGGATCGTATGAATGAATTAGAATGGATCGTATGAGTGAATTAGAATGGATACGAAGGAATTAGAATGGATCGTACGAAGGAATTTGAATGGAGAATGGATCGTGCGAATGAATTAGAATGGATCATACGAAGGAATTAGAATGGATCGTACGAATGAATTAGAATGGATCGTACGAATGAATTAGAATGGATCGTACGAAGGAATTAGAATGGATCGTACGAAGGAATTAGAATGGATCGTACGAATGAATTAGAATGGATCGTACGAAGGAATTAGAATGGATCGTACGAAGGAATTAGAATGGATAGTACAAATGAATTAGAATGGATACCTTCGTGCAAATGAATTAGGATGGATCGTACGAATGAGTAAGAATGGATCGTACGAATGAAATAGAATGGATCGTATGAATGAATTAGAATGGATCGTGCGAATGAATTAGAATGGATCGTACGAATGAATTAGAATGGATACATTCGTGCGAATGAATTAGAATGGATCGTATGAATGAATTAGAATCGATCGCACGAATGAATTAGAATGGATCCTGCGAATGAATTAGAATGGATCGTGCGAATGAAGTAGAGTAGATTGTGCGAATGGATTAGAATGGATCATACGATTGAGTAAGAAAGGATTGTACGACTGAATTAGAATAAATTAGAATGGATTCATTCGTACGAATGAATTAGAATGGATCATACGATTGAGTAAGAATGGATTGTACGAATGAAATAGAATAGATCGTACGAATGAATTAGAATGGATCATGCTAATGAATTAGAATTGATCGTACGAATGAATTTGAATAGATTGTGCCAATGAATTAAAATGGATCGTATAAATGAATTAGAATGGATCAAATGAATGAATTAGAATGGATCGTGCGAATGAATTAAAATGGATCGTATGAATGAAATAGAATGGATCGTATGAATTAGAATGGATCGTACGAATGAAATAGAATGGATCGTACGAATGAATTAGAATAGATTGTGCGAATGGATTAGAATGGATCATACGATTGAGTAAGAAAGGATTGTACGAATGAAATAGAATAGATCGTACGAATGAATTAGAATGGATCGTATGAATGAATTAGAATGGAACGTACGAATGAATTAGAATGGATCGTACGAATGAATTAGAATGGATACATTCGTGCGAATGAATTAGAATGGATCGTATGAATGTATTAGAATCGATCGTACAAATGAATTAGAATGGATCATGCGAATGAATTAGAATGGATCGTGCGAATGAATTAGAATGGATCGTACGAATGAAATAGAATGGATTGTACGAATGAGATAGAATGGATCGTACGAATGAATTAGAATGGATACATTCATGCGAATGAATTAGAATGGATCATACGAATGAATTAGAATGGATTCATTCGTGCGAATGAATTAGAATGGATCGTACGAATGAGTAAGAATGGATCGTACGAATGAATTAGAATGGATTGAATTAGAATGAATCGTACGAATGAATTAGTATGGACCGTACGAATGAATTAGAATGGATCGTACGAATGAATTAGAATGGATTGAATTAGAATGAATCGTACGAATGAATTAGAATGAATCATACCGTACGAATGAATTATAATGAATCATACGAAGGAATTACAATGGATCGTACGAATGAACTAGAATGGATCGTACAAATGAATAAGAATGGATCGTACAAAGGAATTAGAATGGATCGTACGAAGGAATTAGAATGGATAGTAGGAATGAATTAGAATGGATACCTTCGTGCAAATGAATTAGAATGGATCGTACGAATGAGTAAGAATGGATCGTACGAATGAAATAGAATGGATCATATGAATGAATTAGAATGGATCGTATGAATAAATTAGAATGGATACATTCGTGCGAATCCATTCTATTTCATTCGTACGATCCATTCTAATTCATTCGCACGATCCATTCTAATTCATTCATACGATCCATTCTAATTCCTTCGTACGATCCATTCTAATTCATTCGTACGATCCATTCAAATTCATTCGCACGATCCATTCTAATTCATGCATACTGTTGGGGGTGATTGAAACCCGATCAGGAGTTCGCTCTCCCGTGCTCACCCAGTCATCTTGACAGGGAGCGGGATCCACATTGGGCTGAAGGGGCCCAGGGCAAGTTCGTTCAGAAGCTCGTTAAGTTTGCTTAGGAGCTCGCCCAGGAGCTCGCCCAAAGTTCGCCCAGGAGCTCGCCCAAAAGCTCGCTCTCACAGCCCGTGAGGAGCTCGCCCCGCTTGGAGCTGGATGGACACCTTGTATCTGAGTGCAGCTCGCCCCGCCAAGAGCTGGCGTTCCCCCAGACCCCGCAGGAGCACGACCAAATTCTGTAAATGGCTTAGACAAAGAGCGCGAAGGAGCTCGCCAATGCTCGCTCAGGAGCTCGCCAATGCTCGCTCAGGAGCTCGCCAATGTTCGCTCAGGAGCTCGCCAATGCTCGCTCAGGAGCTCGCCAATGTTCGCCCAGGAGCTCGCCCAAAAGCTCGCTCTCACAGCCCGTGAGGTGCTCGCCCCGCTTGGAGCTAGATGGACACCTTGTATCTGAGTGCAGCTCGCCCCGCCAAGAGCTGGCGTTCCCCCAGACCCCGCAGGAGCACGACCAAATTCTGTAAATGGCTTAGACAAAGAGCGCGAAGGAGCTCGCCAATGCTCGCTCAGGAGCTCGCCAATGCTCGCTCAGGAGCTCGCCAATGTTCGCTCAGGAGCTCACCAATGCTCGCTCAGGAGCTCGCCAATGTTCGCTCAGGAGCTCGCCAATGCTCGCTCAGGAGCTCGCCAATGCTCGCTCAGGAGCTCGCCAATGCTCGCTCAGGAGCTCGCCCGAGCTCGCTCAGGAGCTCGCCCGAGCTCACTCAGGAGCTCGCTCAAGCTCGCTCAGGAGCTCGCCAAGCTCGTCCAGACCCCTGTTTATCGAAGAGGTCGCTCCTGCGAGGTCCGACTCTTGATAAAAGTGGAGGGAAGGACGGAGCAACGGAGGATGAGCTCACCTTAGCTTCCCACCTGAGGTCGCCCACAATAGAGCAGCATAAGGATTACCAGATGTCGAGCACCCACTGAAGCTACGTGGACGTTTGCAGTCCATGGAAGCCCATCTGAGTCGGTTTGAAACCTCCCAGACTTGAACATTCTAGAAGATTCCCCTGGCGGCAACAGAACAGCAGCAGCTGTCCCCCACTACTTCGTCAGGCGAGCTAGACGACAAAGAATGTCAGGAGCTCAAGTACCAAGGACTGTCAGATCCACGTGAGCCAGCACGTGGGGGCCTAGAAGGTGCCGGAAACAGCTTCCACGCGTCGTAACTAGATAGGTCGCCCATGTCTATAAATACACACCCCCAGGCTCCAAAGTACAGGTTCGAAATCCCTTTCACTATCACTTTGATATACAACAGCTCTCCGTTGTGTTACCATAACTGACTTGAGCGTCGGAGGGTCTGCGCTCCGAAGGGAGCCAGCCGTTCTCACGTTCTCTTTTCTGTCTTACAGGTGGCTCGCAAGGACCAGTGAAAAATTCCCCAAATATTTGGCGCCGTCTGTGGGATCTCGACTGGTTCCTGTGAGAACGCTCACGACCATACGGCTGTGCGTCAACGGCCTTAGAAACCCCAAAGATGGCTCCGGCGACAAGGGGGTGCAGGCGGGCGAGGGCCCGTATGGGATCAGTGCACAGCGAACCCCCCGCTGAGACTCCCCAACCCTTTGTCCCGCTCAGTGACCAGCTCCTGTTGGAGATGTTGGCCACCCAGCGGGCGATGATGGAGGAGTTGACGCGCTTGCGTCAGGCTCCGGCGGCTAGCCGGCGGTCAGGACCTTCGAGGCCCGCGTCCCCCGCGCGACCTCCCGTCTCCTCGCGTCTGCCCACGACCGCCCCAGCACGGCGAACTTCCCGACCGGAGCCCCCGGTTGAGAGGACGGCCGTGCGTGGAGCGAAGGAGACCCCGCTCACAAGGTTGCAGAAGCTTGTAACACAGCGGTCCAGCAACCAGGCGACCTCGCGTGCAACCATCCCTCGCCGACTGTAGACACACGAATTTCGTCGGACCCGAACCCGACTTACGTGTGCCGACGCGGATGCAAACCCGACACGCGGACCTGACTCGCGCGCACCGTCGCGGATGCAGACCCGACACGCGGACCCGACTCGCGCGCGCCGACACGGACTCGGACCCCGCCTCAAGAGGGGCCGGCCCCTACTAGGGTCCGAACCCTATAGGGCCGGCCCTAGTGGGGACCGAACCCCATGGAGAGGCCGGCCGGCCCTGCAAGGAAAGGGAAGAAAAAAGAAAGAAAAGAAAAAAAGAAAGAAAAGAAAAAAAAGGAAAGAAAAGAAAAGGAAAGAAAAGAAAAAGGAAAGAGAAGAAAAGGAAAGAAAAGAAAGAAAAGGAAAAAATACCGCCATGCGCGGGGGGAGGTAGCGTATGACGTCTGCGCACACGCGGATCTGCGCCGATCCCTCGATCCGACGCACAAGACGAAGCGCCCGATCGCCATCGATTTCGTGCGCAAAATCCAGCCATAATTGCACCCGCCAGAAAAGGAAAACAACTAAATGTTATTCCCCTCATCAATGGATGAATAAAATCCGGGTAATTATGAGAGAGATACAAAAGGGATTTAAAATTAAAAAGTTCCCATATCTCTCTCCCCACCTCTTTGCCTATAAATAGAGGGGGTGGGGGAAGGAAAAAATGGTTGGAAAGTTGAAGACAAAGCGCCAGAGCTCTGCAGAAGAGAGCACGCTTCTTCATCGACCCGAGGCTTCACGAGGCGCAGTCAAGCCTGTCCCGAGGGATCGGCTTACTGAAAGTCCTCATCAATGTGAAGGCCCTTGCACACGAAGATCATCCCTTCGACTCCGTGCACGAAGAAGAAAGCTCGGAGAAGAAGAACCCTTCGACTCCGAAGACGCCAGAAGCAAAGGCCGGAGAAGAAGAGGAGCGGCACTACCCCGTCGTCTCCAACAAGCCTTCGACTCCGATCAAGCCCAAAAGCCCGGAGAAGAAGAGGAGCGGCACTACCCCGTCGTCTCCAACAAGCCTTCGACTCCGATCAAGCCCAAAAGCCCGGAGAAGAAGAGGAGCGGCACTACCCCGTCGTCTCCAACAAGTCTTCGACTCCGATCAAGCCCAAAAGCCCGGAGAAGAAGAGGAGCGGCACTACCCCGTCGTCTCCAACAAGCTTCGACTCCGATCAAGCCTAAAAGCCCGGAGAAGAAGAGGAGCGGCACTACCCCGTCGTCTCCAACAAGCTTCGACTCCGATCAAGCCTAAAAGCCCAGAGAAGAAGAGGAGCGGCACTACCCCGTCGTCTCCAACAAGCTTCGACTCCGACCAAGCCCAAAAGCCCGGAGAAGAAGAGGAGCGGCACTACCCCGTCGTCTCCAACAAGCTTCGACTCCGATCAAGCCCAAAAGCCCGGAGAAGAAGAGGAGCGGCACTACCCCGTCGTCTCCAACAAGCCTTCGACTCCGATCAAGCCCAAAAGCCCGGAGAAGAAGAGGAGCGGCACCACCCCGTCGGCTCCAACAAATCCTCGATCCCGATCAAGCCCCAAAGCCCGGAGGAGAGAAGCGAAGCGTCACTACCCCGTCGTCTTCGACTAACGCCTGCGCCATCCACGAAGAAGAAAGCCTGGAGCAGATCGTCTGAAGCGTCGCCACCCCCGTCGTCTTCATCAACAAAAGCCGACGCCACAACCGTCGCACGGAGATCGGTGCTACCCCCACCATCTTCGAAAGCATTCTTCGACCCCGATCACGCCAAAGAAGCCCGGAGAAGAAGAGAAGTCCAGTCGACACGTAAACCGTCGAAGCACCGGAGAAGTAGCCCACATCGTTCGAAGAAGAAGATCGAGTTGACGCCAAAGCTAAAGCCAACGCAAGAAGCCAAAGCAAAGCCCCAGTAAAGCCCGCGCCAAAGCAACGCAAGTGCCAAAGCCAAGCGACTACGCCGGCCACGAGCAAAAGCACCGCACGTTCTAGCCGATACGACGCGAAGTCCGGAAGAACGAAAGCATCGCAAGTCTCTCCCAGCTACGTCCAAGTGCAAGCGCCGAAGCAAAGCAAAAGCCAGAGCCACGCCGGAGTCAAGCCAAAGCCAAAAATCCAAAGCCAAAGCCAACGCCAAAAACTAGATCGACGCCGCGAACCGACGATCAAGGACGCCGAGGTCAAGCAAGGAACGAGGAAGACGCGAAGACCGAGGAACGAAGCCGAAAACCCCCTAGCCGAGAAAGCGCGAAGCACGGAAGGGACAAAGCAACGGTGGACATTCCTTAGCCTCTCCAAAACCCTCTCCCTGTAAAACCCCTGTCCTGGGCAGCCCCTTCAGCGCTCTCGCACGAACACCACGTGGAGACGCGGATCAAAGGGATCCCCCAGAAGATCTTTCCCACAATCCCCTGATCAAAACTCGCCGCAGCCCGGACTCGCTACACCCGAGCAACCCGGGTCCCGGCCACACTTGTAATCTCGTTTTGTGCAATAAAGCCGACCCGTACCTTTTTTGCGCATACAGATTTCTGGCACGCCCGGTGGGACCTCTTCTCCTTTCATCCGTACGGTTGAAGAAGCTGCTTGAAGTTTGCAATGGCCGGAACGAACAACGATGCGTTTGCTCCAAGCCTCTCACCAATCGCCGAGTCTCCTCTACTCCGCCACGGTGATCCAGTAAATCCGGAGGGTGATGCTCCTCCAATGGTGCGCGTCTACACTCGGCGTACACGGACTCTTGCGGACATCTTCGTGCCAGAAGCTACTACCGAAGATGCTCGCCAAAGCGCCGACGAGGCCCTGGTGCATGAAGAAACGAGCCTCGATCCTGGAGCCCATGTCCAGAAGTTTGGGGAGGACCAGCCCCAACCCCGAACCAGTTCGGGTTCTCCAGCAGACGTTGCACCTCCTCTGCAGGGGGCAAACATCAATCATCAGCCAGAAGCAAGTCGGCGTAACTACATCTCAGATGATGACGGCGAGGATGCGAACATGCAACACCGAGGCGTTCTCCGTCACCACCCTCCGACCGCTCTTCAGCTCCAAGTCATGCAGATGAACGAGCACATGGCGCAGATTACTCGGCTAATGGAGGAGAAGGATCGTCACATCAACGCTCTGCTCCAGAAGCTAAGCGCAAAGGACGCTGCAGCAGTTAGCCAACCCGTCGCTTCTCCGGTAGCCGCTCCAGTTCCGTCTTCAACTCCCGCTCCTGCAGAAGTCGCTCCGACGATTCAAGCGGTTACTCCAGCGCTCTCCTCGGCTCCCGTCCCATTGGAAGTCGTCTACCCGGCGCCAGCCTCGGCGGCCACTCAACCTCCAGCAACGGCAACGATGAATGCTCAGCAAGTCCAAGCGTTGATAGCCGACATGATGCGTTCTCACGGCAGTGGCCTTCCTCCGATCACGGTGGCATACTCGAAGCCCTACACTACGAGGATCCAGCAGCTACGCTTCCCAGTCGGATTCCAGCCGCCAAAGTTTCAGCACTTCGACGGAAAGGGAAATCCGAGACAGCACGTTGCCCACTTCATCGAGACCTGCAATAATGCTGGCACATATGGCGACGAGATGGTGAAGCAATTCGTCCGCACCCTCAAAGGCAACGCGTTCGACTGGTACGTTGATCTTCCTGCAGGAACCATTGACAGCTGGGATCAGATGGAGAGGGAGTTCCTCAATCGCTTCTACAGCACCAGACGAACCGTCAGCATGATCGAGCTCACCGCCGTCAAGCAAAGGAAAGACGAGCCAGTGATCGACTACATCGACAGGTGGAGAAACCTCGCGCTGAATTCACGAGACCGCTTGTCTGAAGACTCGGCCATCGAGATGTGCACCCAAGGCATGCACTGGGGTCTGCTCTACATCCTCAAAGGTATCAAGCCTCGGTCTTTCGAAGAACTCGCAACTCGGGCTCATGACATGGAACTCAGCCTAGCAAACCGCGGGGACTCGAAGAACAAGGACTTCTTGAAGATAGAGAAGAAGGACAAGCCACCGGCAACGAAACCGAAACAAGTCAATGTTGCCGACGTCGCTTCGACCTCCAAACCGCTCAAGATCGTCGGCAAGCCGGATCAGAAGAAGGGAGTCGCCATACCACCGCCTCCGCCGCCAAGACAAAGGATGACTCTCGAGGAGCTCGAAGCAAAGGAGTACCCCTTCCCAGACTCGGAAGTCTCCTCCATGTTCGACCAACTGCTACAAGAGAAGATGATAGAGCTTCCTCCTTCAAAGAGGCCCGAGCAGATGCATCGCGTCGACGACCCTCTCTTCTGCAAATACCATCGGGTGGTGAGTCATCCCATCGAAAGATGTTTCGTCTTCAAGGAAAGAATCATGGCACTCGCCAAGCAAGGGAAGATAGAGATCGACTCCGGGGAGGTTGCTACGACCAACATGACGTCCATCACCTTCGGCTCCTTCTCGCCGGTACTCGTTGCCGCTCGACGAAGCATGCCCAAATTGCGCCTCAATCGTCAAGCGTCAATCGCTAAGTCGACTTCCCAGCCGAAAATCTCGAAGCGACGTCAACGTACTCCTGCGTTCTCCGAGGAGGAAACACCGCTGCCCTGGGGGCAATCATCGCTCACGCCAGCACCTTTTCCAGGCAATACTGCATCCCAACGAACGCTCCAAAGGAGATACGAGCAAGGAGACCCAGAAGTCGGCCTGCTGGGCCAGCCGTCGGGGAAGTTTGACTATTACGTCCTCTACTCAAGGCCTCCATCCGTTCCAATCGTAGAAATCAAGCCCACCGGCTGGGGATCGGGAGAAGAGCCAGTGGAACCTCGAGAAGAGCAAGTCCCTTCCAGCCAAGCTATGTCCCAACGCGCTCTTAGAGAAAGATACGAGCAGGGAGACCCAGAAGTCGGTCTGCTGGGCCAGCCATCAGGGAAGTTTGACTATTACGTCCTCTACTCAAGGCCTCCATCCGTTCCAATCGAAGAAATCAAGCCCACCGGCTGGGGATCGGAAGATGAGCAAGTAGAGCCTCCGGAAGAACAAGTGTCATCAAAGAAGCCAGTTACTGCTGACGACCATCATCCTAGCGAAGGGGAATCCACCGACGAAGAAGCATGGGTCATGCTACCGCGGCGGCGAAAGCCTTGGCAAGAAAAGAAGCTCAAGCAAGACCGTGTGATGAGGGGATTCACCAAGCGGAAGACCTACAAGAAGAAAAGCAAGACTCCAGGAAGGAAGGCGTTCAAAGTACCGCCAGCGAGCCGAGACGATATCCTTCAGCAGAGTCTTCCAGAGCCGACAACTTTGCAAGAGTTCTTCCCGGATCACTTCCTCCCGGTGGACCAACACGTCAAGGTGTCTTGTTGCATGGTCGAAGTCCATGAAGTGTCGGAAAGAAAGAACGAAGGTGAAACTTCTGAAGAAGGCGACTCCACCGATGAGGGGGACGACTCCAACGATGGGGGCACCGCCGCTCACGACGAAGCAATCTTGCACATGCCGCTCGTAGAGGCTTTGCATCTTCCGAAGAAGGCTCGCCTGGCAATGGCGGCGGCCTTGGCCGATCCAGATAGCTACAAGAGAAAAAGGAAGGATGACCAGAAGGGCAAAGCTGTAGCCTCGTGTGATGCAACGATAACCTTTTCAGACGAGGACCTGCAACTCGGGACGCGATTGCACAACCGGCCTCTTTACGTTTCGGGATACATCAAGGAGAAGCCAGTGAACCGAATCTTATTGGACTGTGGCTCCGCTGTCAACATCATGCCCATCCAGACGATGCGGCAACTCGGCATTACCGACGACCAGCTCTCACCAAGTCAGTTGGTCATTCAAGGCTTCAACCAAGGCGGACAGTCCACCGTTGGAATCATTCGTCTGAAGCTTTCCATCGGCCCGCTAGATACGACGGTCCTCTTCCACATCATCGACTGCCGGACATCATATCGTCTCCTGCTAGGAAGACCATGGCTGCACGAGAACGGCATCATAGTATCCACCTGGCATCAATGCCTCAAGTACTACGAAGAAGGCGTGGAGAGGTGCATAGTTGCGGACGACAAGCCATTCAACGAGGCCGAGGCACACCTGGCCGACGCTAAATTCTACCAAGCAAAGGGCCTGGTCGCGGAAGTTCTGCCGGCTAAAACCCCTCGAGCTCAAAAGATTGAAGAAGTAAATAAGGAAAAGACTCCTCTTCCCGGGAATCCAGTGCCATCTTCGGACGAGGCGAGACCCAAGGTCCAAGGAACGCCGAAACCTAGGCAAAGGATGCGCATCAGCTTCGAGCCAAGAGCAACGCAACATACCCCGTTGCCAATCCAAACGGTACCTGTCCTGCGTCTCGCGCCTCAGTGGCTCCGTAAATCCGAGCGATCGCCTTCTACTCCGACAAGGAAGCTGGCCCCGTCGTTATCTCAGGCCAACGTCATCACTCTACAAGAAATGACGGTGCCATTACCTAGCCTGACGCAAGCTCCGAACCCAAGCAGACCCGTCGAATCGGCAGACCTCGAGCCACTCGGATTCAAACCGGAAGGGAGTTGGGGGCAAAATGCTGCCAAATTGCTGTTTAGAGCTGGCTATAACGAGGAAAGCGCCATGGGCACACTCCCACCAGCAGCAACTCCGCATGGGATGACAAGAACTCAAGCTCGGCTATTTCAAAACGGAGAGCAAATTCCCCCGAACCGCCGAGGCATCGGCTCCAGTCAAGCTCCGTTGGTCATCAGAACCGCAACGAAGAAGAACTTCACCTCGAACTACATCGAGGCGAGGATAGTAGATGAAGCAGCTGAAGGATCGATAATCTCCGATGCACTCTCCACCTACCTCAGCCATCCAGACAGCAGGAGAAGACGACGACGGGCTCGATGCCAAGCCTTGTTCCGGAAGCAAACCAGAGGTGGTAAAGACTGGTCGAATCGAAAACGCACATCCGTGTTCGAGAGGCTCGGGCCAGTCAAACATTCAAAGAAGAAGTCAGTGTTCGATCGCCTGGAAATGCCTATCGAGGACTTCGTCTCAACACCCACCCACCCACCCATGGCTGCCGTCCATCATATCTCCATTACGGAGCCCGACAACGGTGAAACTTCTACGTCGGACGACGAGTTGCCCGACGCCCCGCCAGTCCTCGAAGAAGGGGGGCAGTCCACCGTTGATGACTTGAAGGAAATCAACTTGGGCACGGAGACGGAGCCTCGGCCTACATTCGTCAGCACGCTCTTAACCCCGGAGGAAGAAGCTGCATACATCAAACTGCTTAAAGAATACAGAGACGTCTTCGCATGGTCCTACAAGGAGATGCCGGGCCTCGATCCAAAAATCGCAGTGCACCAGCTCAGCGTCAAACACGGAGCCAGCGCTATCAAGCAAGGACAAAGACGCTACCGGCCAGAACTGATACCCCAAATAGAAGGCGAAGTCAACAAATTGATCGAAGCCGGCTTCATTCGAGAGGTCAAGTACCCGACATGGATCTCTAGCGTCGTCCCCGTCAAAAAGAAGAACGGCCAAATCCGAGTGTGCGTGGACTTCAGAGACTTGAATAACGCATGTCCAAAGGACGACTTCCCCTTGCCAATCACGGAGCTAATGGTTGATGCGACGACTGGTCACGAGGTGCTCACTTTCATGGATGGATCATCGGGCTACAACCAGATTCGGATGGCACCCAAGGACGAGGAGCTCACGGCATTCCGCACACCGAAAGGAATCTACTGCTACAAGGTAATGCCGTTCGGCTTGAAGAACGCGGGAGCCACCTACCAGCGAGCTATGCAGAAGATCTTTGACGACATTCTTCATCAAAACGTGGAGTGTTATGTCGACGACCTCGTGGTGAAATCCAAGAAGAGATCGGCACATCTACAAGATCTTGAGCTAATCTTCAGACGACTTCGAAGGTACCAACTCCGCATGAATCCGCTCAAGTGCGCGTTCGGAGTCTCCTCGGGCAAATTCCTCGGCTTCGTCGTCCGACATCGTGGCATTGAGATAGATCAATCCAAAATTGATGCTATCGTCAACATGCCCGTACCAAAGACAGTGCGAGACCTCAGAGGCCTCCAGGGACACTTGGCGTATATCCGGAGATTCATCGCCAACCTGGCTGGAAAGTGCCACCCTTTTAGTCGCCTCATGAAGAAAGGAGCGCCGTTCACATGGGATGAAGCGTGCCAAGAAGCACTCCAAAACATCAAAGCATATCTACTGAAGCCGCCAGTCCTATCAGCACCGGTTCAAGGGAGGCCGCTCATCCTCTACATCGCCGCCCAAGAGCAATCCTTGGGGGCACTCCTGGCCCAGAACAATGAACTTGGCATGGAAACAGCTTGCTACTACTTAAGCCGCACTCTCGTCGGCGCAGAGCTGAATTACTCCCCAATCGAGAAGGTCTGCCTAGCACTCATCTTCGCCACGAAAAAGCTGCGACACTACATGCTCGCTCACACCATCAGACTCGTCTCGAAGGCTGACCCACTCAAATATATCATGTCGAGACCAGTGCTTTCCGGACGTCTAGCCAAGTGGGCCCTGCTGCTACTTGAATTCGACATCACCTTCGTGCCACAGAAAGCGGTTAAAGGACAGGCCCTCGCGGACTTCCTCGCAGAATATCCTCTCCCGGCAGAATGGGAGTTATCAGAAGATCTCCCAGATGAAGAAGTATTCTCTGTTGACATCGCCCCGTCCTGGAAAATGTTCTTCGACGGCGCAGCTAGGCAAGACATAGCGGGAGCCGGAGTCATCTTTGTCACTCCGGACAACGAAATACTCCCCTTCTCATTCCTGCTCTCGGAAGCATGTTCCAACAACGTGGCAGAATATCAAGCCCTACTCATTGGTCTCGAACTGGCCGACGAAATGAACCTTCAAGGACTAGAGATCTTTGGCGACTCTCAACTCGTGATCCAGCAAGTCCTGGGGGCATACGAAGTCAATAAAGAAGACCTGGTACCGTTGCATGCGCGAGCCGTAAAGCTCCTCGAAAAACTCAAGGCTGTTTCCATCCAACACGTTTCCAGAAACCTCAACCAGCAGGCTGACGCACTCGCAAATCTGGCGGCTACACTCCCGTTCCCAGATGAGCGTTCACTCGTCGTCCCCGTCTGCAGGAGATTCGTGGTCATCGAAAAAGAGGGTCCGCCCGAGGTACCAGTTCAAACCAACGCGGTGCATGTCCTCGAGATTAAAGAACAAGACTGGAGGCAACCGTTGGTGGAGTACCTTGTTCATGGTAAACTCCCCGAAGATCCGAAGCGCAAAAGTGACATCCGTCGACGATCTCTAAGGTTCTACCACTTCAACGGCGAACTGTACCGACGAAGCTATGACGGCACACTCCTGAGGTGCCTCGCAAAAGAGGAAGCGGAAGCCGCACTCGAAGAAGTACACGCTGGAATCTGTGGATCACACCAGTCCGGTCCGAAGCTTCACTTCCGCGTCAGAAGGATGGGATACTACTGGCCTACCATGATCAAAGACAGCTTGGAGTACGCGAGAAGATGTCAAGCTTGCCAAGTGCACGGGGACTACATTCGTCAACCTCCGGAGCCTTTACACCCAACAATCGCGTCTTGGCCCTTCGACGGATGGGGTCTTGACATCGTCGGTCCTCTGCCCAAATCATCCAAGCAACATCTCTACATCTTGGCGGCAACGGACTACTTCTCCTAGTGGGCTGAAGCGATACCGTTGAGGGAAGTTACAAAGTACTCCGTCATCAGCTTTATCCAGAACGACATCATCTTCCGCTATGGAGTCCCCCGCTACATCGTAACAGATAACGGGAAGCAGTTCAAGAATGCTGCCGTCAGCCAGTTCTGCGCATTGTACAACATTAAGCAGAATTGTTCGACAATGTACAACGCTCCAGCCAACGGTCTAGCAGAAGCCTTCAACAAAACTCTGTGCAAGCTGCTGGAGAAAACCGTCTCGAAGACAAAGAAAGATTGGCACGAACGCATGGGCGAAGCACTATGGGCTTACCGAACATCCTTCCGCACGCCGACACAAGCAACGCCGTATTCCCTCGTCTATGGCGTGGAAGCCGTTCTTCCGCTCGAACTCCAGATCCCGTCACTCAGGATAGCAGTCCAGGAAGGCCTCACCAGCTCTGAGCAACTTGCAATCAAGTCAGAAAACACTCGGGGGCAAAACTCCACCGAGTCAATGTTCAAATCCAGCCGCAGCAAAGAAAGCATGGCACACATGGGATCACTACCCTCAGCTGCGATACCACATCGCCTGACAAAGACTCAAGCTCGTCTCTGCAAAAGCGGCGAACAAATCCTTCCAAATTGCCGGGGCATCGACTCCAGTCAAACTCCAGCAATCATCAAAACTCCAGTCAAGAAGATCTTCACTTCCAACTATATTGAAGCGAAGAAGGTGGGCGACAGCTGCGAACCAGTGGCGACTCTGCCTACCAGCGGCAAGTCCCTCAAAAGGTACTTTGCCTAACGCAAGGTTACCCCCCTTGCCCAAAAAAAAAAAAAAAAAAAAAAAAAAAAAAAAAAAAAAAAACCGAACTACGTGCGACTTGATCCCTCTCAGTAGGGTACGTAGGCAACCTACAAAGGTTCAGTCCATACAAAAGAAACATCCCAAACGTCGTCCGAGAAGGCCAGCCCAGAGAAGAACAAGTGCAAATCCACAAGTCCAGTCAGCAAACCAAAAGATGACAAGAAAGTCACAGTCCTTGAGGCGTCAAAGCAGCTCGCCCTCCGCAGCTTACACGCGCTGCAACTCCAGAGGTAAAAAAAAAAAAAACGTCAGCTTCCGACGCGTCGTCAGCTATGCACGCTGCTTCGCAAGCTTTGCTCCAGACATCTTCTTGGTCGCTCAAGCTTTCCCCAAATGGAACTCCAGCTTCTAAAGCGACGCACGAGTAGCAAGTCGAAGTCCTTAAGGCGCCGAAGTGGCTCACCCTCCGCAGCTTACACGCGCTGCAACTCCAGAGTCGCAACTAAGCCCAAGAAAGCGTCCTCCAGCGAAGACGGTCGTAAGCAATGAAGCTCGCCACCCTCCAAAGAAGGTGCGCATCTGCTCCGCAGAAAAAGAGTCGTTGCCTTGAAATCCACCGGGCTCATGCAAAAGCTCAGGCCCACCTGAAGGATGGAAACTACCACTGAAGTCAAAAGCAGCAACCCGAAGAATGGCGGACGCATAAACAACAACCGCAGCCTTCGTGACCTCCACAACCAAAAGAACCACTGGAGCTGTCATCAAGGTCAAGATCGACAAGCAAAAGACAACCAAAGCAGTCTACTCCTTGTTGATGCTCGTGGCCTCGTCATCCTCTTCAGAACGCCCTTCTCGGTATCCTTTAAGCTGACATTGCTACCAGAAAGGTGCAACCTCGCTAGTAACTCTAAACCCGCGGTTGACCTCATCAATAATCTAGCCAGCCTTCGGAAGGTACTCAGGGGGACGAATCTTGCAAGGATATGAAAAGTGCAAGACCGATCGAGAGGCAAAGTCAATTCCGAAAAAAAAAAAAAAAAAAAAAAAAAAAAAAAAAAAAAAAAAAAAAAAAAAAAAAAAAAAAAAAGCCACCTTCCCTGGCCTTCAACGCCTCCGACTCATCCTCGCACCAGGCGATCGCCACCACACTCGGCTTCGTCTTTTCGCCGTGCCGTTGTCATTATGCTCCCGCACCAAGAAGATGATAACACTCCGCTGAAGAATCTTTCGGCTCCAAGCCGCCGAAGAATGCTTCGCCGCCAAGACTGAAGCTTTCGTCTTCGCGAGCCGTCGAAGAATCCTTCGTCTTCAAGCCGCCACCGTCGACGAAAGAGGCGACACCGGGAAGACGGAGCAAGTCTCGTGCAACCCCAGGCAGCACTCTTCCGCCAACGGTCTCCAAGCATCGAAGAAGCCTTCGTCTCCAAGCCGACGGAAGGCTTCGTCTTCAAGCGTCGCGCACCATCGCCGCCGCCGTCGACGAAAGAGGCGACACCGAGAAGACGGAGCAAGTCTCGTGCAACCCCAGGCAGCACTCTTCCGCCGACGGTCTCCAAGCATCGAAGAAGCCTTCGTCTCCAAGCCGACGGAAGCCTTCGTCTTCAAGCGCCGCGCACCATCGCCGCCGCCACCGACGAAAGAGGCGACACCGGGAAGACGGAGCAAGTCGCGTGCAACCCCAGGCAGCCCTCTTCCGACGGCGGTCTCCAGAAGCCAACGGAAGCCTTCGTCTTCAAGCGACGCGCACCATCGTCGCCGCCGTCGACGAAAGAGGCGACACCAGGAAGACGGAGCAAGTCTCGTGCAACCCCAGGCAGCACTCTTCCGCCGACGGTCTCCAAGCCATCGAAGAAGCCTTCGTCTCCAAGCCGACGGAAGCCTTCGTCTTCAAACGTCGCGCACCATCGTCGCCGCCGTCGACAAAAGAGGCGACACCGGGAAGACGGAGCAAGTCTCGTGCAACCCCAGGCAGCACTCTTCCGCCGACGGTCTCCAAGCCATCGAAAAAGCCTTCGTCTCCAAGCCGACGGAAGCCTTCGTCTTCAAACGTCGCGCACCATCGTCGCCGCCGTCGACAAAAGAGGCAACACCGGGAAGATGGAGCAAGCCTCGTGCAACCCCAGGCAGCACTCTTCCGCCGACGGTCTCCAAGCATCGAAGAAGCCTTCGTCTCCAAGCCGACGGAAGCCTTCGTCTTTAAGCGCCGCACACCACTCGCGCAGCTTGAAGCCTGGCCACCGCCCGCCTATGCCGCGCCGGCGCCGCTCCACACACCCGTCGTCTGCGCCACGTACCCATGCCGCCTGCACTCAACCCCGCGCGCCGAGCCGCAGCTGCGCCCCACGCCCGGCCAACCCGGAGACGCCGCCGTTACCACCACGTCCCTTCTCCAACACGATCGGGGCCCGCCCGACCCGGAGTCGCACCGCCATTGCCACTGCGTTCCACCTCCGACCCAATCGGGGCCGCCCGACTCAGAGTCGCACCGGCGGCCGCCCTCGTTGCTTCTGCGACCGCGCCGGGCCTCCGCGCCACTCGCTCCCGGACCCCGCGCCGCGCATACTGCAGCCAGCGCTGTGGGCCGTCGCCGCCGCTGCCTGCTCCGCCTGCCTGCCGCCTTCGCGGACCAGAAGAAGAAGGAAAGAAAAAGAAAGAAAGAAAGAAAGAAAGAAAAAAAAAGAAAAAAAAAAAAGAAAAAAAAGAAAAAAAAAAAGAAAAAAAAAAAAAAAAAAAAGGGGGGGTGCAGCAGTAGCCTGCACCGCGCCCCCCCCCCCCAATCTACATCCAACAGCAAAGAGAAGAGGGGGGCCCGCAGCCCCCCCCTCCTTCTTCTCCTATCTGGACGGGGCGCCCGACTGAACCGGCGACGCCACCGTCCGATCCGCGCCCGCAGCCGACCCGTTCGGGGCCACCGCCGCCGGCCCCGACTTCCGCTGCGCCAGGCCACCGCCGCCGGCCCCGACCTCCGCTGCGCCAGGCCACCGCCGCCCGCGCCCCGGCGATGGACTCCACGAGCGCCGCATGCCGCTTGCGCGCATCCCCACGAGCGTCGCCCGTGCCTCGGCTCCGCGCGCACCGCCACCAGCCGTCGCCTGCGCCGCAGCCCCGCGCGTGACCACCCGCCTGCGCCGCAGCCAACCACCTGGCCTCCGCTTCCCCGTGCGCCTGACCACCCAGCCCCGGCCACCGCGCGCCCGCCGCCGCCCGTGCCGCCGCTGCCCGCGCCGCCACTGCCGCTGCTGCCTCCGCGTACCATACCAGAACCAGAAGAAGGAGAAGAAAGAAAGAAAAGAAAGGAAAGAAAAGAAAAGGAAAGAAAGAAAGAAAAGAAAGAAAAGAAAAGGAAAGAAAGAAAAGGAAAGAAAGAAAAAGAAAAGGAAAGAAAAAAAAAAAAAAAGAAAAGAAAAGAAAAGGAAAGAAAAAAGAAAGAAAAAGAAGGAAAAGGTAGGAAAGAAAAAGAAGGCTCCGCGAGCCACTGGCACCCGCACCGCAGCCCGCGCGCCGCTCGGCCATCGCCTGCCGCTGCTGCCTCCGCGAGCCACCACCGCCGCGGCACCCCGGCCTTCGCGCGCGCCGTAGCTAGCCACCGTCGCTACTGCTGTACTCCGCAAAAAAAAAAAAAAAAAAAAAAAAAAAAAAAAAAAAAAAAAGGGAAAGGGGAGCTTCGCCTCGCTTGCAATGGCTCCACCTCCTCCTCATCGCGCCGAGGTGCGTCACCATCGCCAACACTCCGCCGGGGTGCATCGCCTTCATCTTCGCGCCATCGTCACCCGCGCGCCGCCATGGGACTACGTCGAGACATGTTGCCTTCGTCTTCACGCTCCCGTCTCTCCTAAGTCGCCTTCGGACATCGTGCAACGGTCGCCGTCGACAATCGGCCTCGTCATTGCGCTCCCACACCGAGGGAGGGGCGACAGTCCTCCGCCGAGATGCACCGTCGCCGTCATCGCACTCCAGTCACCCTCGCGCCAGTCTCGAACTCCGTGCAACGGCCACCTCTGACGTCCGTGCAAACTTCGGAGCAAAAGAAGTCCGCAACGAGGAAGATGATCGAAACCCTAGCGAGGGTCTTCTCCGCAAGCAGGAGCCGCCGCCGCCGATGAAAGAGCCGACAACTAGGAAGACGGAGCAAGTTGCGTGCAATCCCAGGCAGCACTGTTTCGACTGCGGTCTCCAAGCTCCAGCCTTTCGCAAAAAAAAAAAAAAAAAAAAAAAAAAAAAGGGCACAGGATGAGAGGGGTAGGGGCTCTTAAATAAGCCACCAGGCCCATCCAAGAAAGAAATCAAGGACAAGTGCTCTACGATTCTTACGCGTCCAAACCCGACACGTTCTCATCGACACACTCGTCCTTGAGGGGGCATTTGTAGACACACGAATTTCGTCGGACCCGAACCCGACTTACGTGTGCCGACGCGGATGCAAACCCGACACGCGGACCTGACTCGCGCGCACCGTCGCGGATGCAGACCCGACACGCGGACCCGACTCGCGCGCGCCGACACGGACTCGGACCCCGCCTCAAGAGGGGCCGGCCCCTACTAGGGTCCGAACCCTATAGGGCCGGCCCTAGTGGGGACCGAACCCCATGGAGAGGCCGGCCGGCCCTGCAAGGAAAGGGAAGAAAAAAGAAAGAAAAGAAAAAAAGAAAGAAAAGAAAAAAAAGGAAAGAAAAGAAAAGGAAAGAAAAGAAAAAGGAAAGAGAAGAAAAGGAAAGAAAAGAAAGAAAAGGAAAAAATACCGCCATGCGCGGGGGGAGGTAGCGTATGACGTCTGCGCACACGCGGATCTGCGCCGATCCCTCGATCCGACGAACAAGACGAAGCGCCCGATCGCCATCGATTTCGTGCGCAAAATCCAGCCATAATTGCACCCGCCAGAAAAGGAAAACAACTAAATGTTATTCCCCTCATCAATGGATGAATAAAATCCGGGTAATTATGAGAGAGATACAAAAGGGATTTAAAATTAAAAAGTTCCCATATCTCTCTCCCCACCTCTTTGCCTATAAATAGAGGGGGTGGGGGAAGGAAAAAATGGTTGGAAAGTTGAAGACAAAGCGCCAGAGCTCTGCAGAAGAGAGCACGCTTCTTCATCGACCCGAGGCTTCACGAGGCGCAGTCAAGCCTGTCCCGAGGGATCGGCTTACTGAAAGTCCTCATCAATGTGAAGGCCCTTGCACACGAAGATCATCCCTTCGACTCCGTGCACGAAGAAGAAAGCTCGGAGAAGAAGAACCCTTCGACTCCGAAGACGCCAGAAGCAAAGGCCGGAGAAGAAGAGGAGCGGCACTACCCCGTCGTCTCCAACAAGCCTTCGACTCCGATCAAGCCCAAAAGCCCGGAGAAGAAGAGGAGCGGCACTACCCCGTCGTCTCCAACAAGCCTTCGACTCCGATCAAGCCCAAAAGCCCGGAGAAGAAGAGGAGCGGCACTACCCCGTCGTCTCCAACAAGTCTTCGACTCCGATCAAGCCCAAAAGCCCGGAGAAGAAGAGGAGCGGCACTACCCCGTCGTCTCCAACAAGCTTCGACTCCGATCAAGCCTAAAAGCCCGGAGAAGAAGAGGAGCGGCACTACCCCGTCGTCTCCAACAAGCTTCGACTCCGATCAAGCCTAAAAGCCCGGAGAAGAAGAGGAGCGGCACTACCCCGTCGTCTCCAACAAGCTTCGACTCCGACCAAGCCCAAAAGCCCGGAGAAGAAGAGGAGCGGCACTACCCCGTCGTCTCCAACAAGCTTCGACTCCGATCAAGCCCAAAAGCCCGGAGAAGAAGAGGAGCGGCACTACCCCGTCGTCTCCAACAAGCCTTCGACTCCGATCAAGCCCAAAAGCCCGGAGAAGAAGAGGAGCGGCACCACCCCGTCGGCTCCAACAAATCCTCGATCCCGATCAAGCCCCAAAGCCCGGAGGAGAGAAGCGAAGCGTCACTACCCCGTCGTCTTCGACTAACGCCTGCGCCATCCACGAAGAAGAAAGCCTGGAGCAGATCGTCTGAAGCGTCGCCACCCCCGTCGTCTTCATCAACAAAAGCCGACGCCACAACCGTCGCACGGAGATCGGTGCTACCCCCACCATCTTCGAAAGCATTCTTCGACCCCGATCACGCCAAAGAAGCCCGGAGAAGAAGAGAAGTCCAGTCGACACGTAAACCGTCGAAGCACCGGAGAAGTAGCCCACGTCGTTCGAAGAAGAAGATCGAGTTGACGCCAAAGCTAAAGCCAACGCAAGAAGCCAAAGCAAAGCCCCAGTAAAGCCCGCGCCAAAGCAACGCAAGTGCCAAAGCCAAGCGACTACGCCGGCCACGAGCAAAAGCACCGCACGTTCTAGCCGATACGACGCGAAGTCCGGAAGAACGAAAGCATCGCAAGTCTCTCCCAGCTACGTCCAAGTGCAAGCGCCGAAGCAAAGCAAAAGCCAGAGCCACGCCGGAGTCAAGCCAAAGCCAAAAAGCCAAAGCCAAAGCCAACGCCAAAAACTAGATCGACGCCGCGAACCGACGATCAAGGACGCCGAGGTCAAGCAAGGAACGAGGAAGACGCGAAGACCGAGGAACGAAGCCGAAAACCCCCTAGCCGAGAAAGCGCGAAGCACGGAAGGGACAAAGCAACGGTGGACATTCCTTAGCCTCTCCAAAACCCTCTCCCTGTAAAACCCCTGTCCTGGGCAGCCCCTTCAGCGCTCTCGCACGAACACCACGTGGAGACGCGGATCAAAGGGATCCCCCAGAAGATCTTTCCCACAATCCCCTGATCAAAACTCGCCGCAGCCCGGACTCGCTACACCCGAGCAACCCGGGTCCCGGCCACACTTGTAATCTCGTTTTGTGCAATAAAGCCGACCCGTACCTTTTTTGCGCATACACCGACGTAGCCGGAGCGTCGACTCTGACGGATCGGAGGCGAGGTCTCAAGAGAGGGATCGCGACCCGCGTCATCGGCGACGAGGGAAAGAGCCTGCGGTGACTCTACCTTCCGAACCTCGAGAGGTGACGGCCTCTCACAGACCAACCGCCTCGCTGAAGGGATCCGCGCGCGAGCAGCCAGGAGGCCGCCGATTGGTGGCTCCCGAGGGTCGCCGTGGGGTGGATCCGACCCTTCCTTGAGGGAGTGCGCACGAGCGCCTAGGACCTGCGCAGTCGCCTTTGGGATTTCTCCCCGGGCACTGGCAGCAACCTAGTGCGCCAGTGGATTTACTGGAGGACCTCGCCGCCCACGGAGGAAGCTCGCCTTTCACCAGCGAGGTCCATCAAGGGGGTTTTCCTCACCACTGGACCCCCCCGAAGTTTGTATTGTTCGACGGGTCGCAAGATCCCGTCGACCATCTCTTGGCCTACAGGAAACTTCTATTTTTCCGGGACCAGGACCATGTCCTGTGTCGCGCGTTTCCAAGCAGTCTGACCGGATCGGCATTGAATTGGTTCCACAAGCTGCCGTCCGGCGTGATCCCCAACTTTCCAACTCTCTCTAGGCTATTCCTGGAGCAGTATCGCTGCAACAGGCAGCCCCCGAAGAGGATCGAATCTCTGTTCACTCTGGCCATGGGAGCTCGCGAAACGCTCCGATGCTTCGCAACGCGATTCCGAAGCGCTTACCTCGCTCTGGAAGACGCGGCGGGCCAGGATCGTACCGCGGTGAGCGCCTTCAGAAGCGCCCTCCCCGAGGGGGGCAAGCTTCATGACGCCTTGGTGATCAAGGACCCTCGCACAATGGTCGAACTGTTCGCCCTGGTCCAGCAGCACATCAAGCTCGAGGATGCGGTGCTAGATCGGAAGGGAAAGGCGGTAGAACAGCGACCTCCTCCAGCTTTGCGACCTCTTGTCGTTAAAGCCGTGGAGAGGAGGGAGGTGCCACTTGCGGTACCCTTGCCCGGACCGGCTGCAGCTCCTGCAATACAGCCCGCTGAAGCACCCGCGGCGGTCGCTGGAAGGCCGGCGAACTGGCGCTTGCCTCCGGGACCCGGGGAGCGGGACTTCACCGTGCTGACTCACTCGCCAGGGCAAATTTTCCATCAGATTCGGAATGAGCCTTTCTTCCAGTATCCGCAACCCCTACAGGTCGGAGAGCCCGGCTCTACCGACAACTCGCGGCGATGCGCTTTTCATCGAAGCCCTGGGCATCACACTAATAGATGCCGGGCTCTGAAAAACCACCTGGAGGACTTGATCGCGCTGGGGCATCTGACCCAATTCATCTCGCCCCCAAGGAGGTTCGAGGTGATTCCAGAACGAGCTCCTCGGGAGGGAGATCGCCCAGGACTCGCGGAGCTCGCCTTACCTCCTCCTCCCCCGGGAGGACCGGCGATCTGCCACACCATTAGCGGGAGGTTGAGCGGCCCCAGATCAAGTAATGAAGCCTGCCGGCGAGTAAGGGAGATGGAGCGGGCGCAGAAGGTATTTTCTGTCTCCCTAACCCCTACTTTACTTCAAGCACCAAGGATGGAAGCCCGCGATTTCCTCTGGTTTTCAGAGGATGACATGGCTGGGGTTGTCACGCCCCACAATGACCCCCTCGTCATACGCCTGATGATGGCAAACATCGAGGTGAGGCGAGCTCTAGTAGATTCAGGAAGCGCCGTTGACATCCTTTTCCTGTCGGCCTACCTGCGAATGGGGTTGAGACTCGTCGACTTGTCTCCCTCGACGAGCTCCCTCAGTGGCTTCACCGGAGAGGTCGCCAAAGTAGCGGGAGAGATAACCCTTACCGTGACAGCGGGCCCGGAAGCTCGCCAAGTCCGCTTCGCGGTAGTTGACGGGAGTTCGGCCTTTAACGCCATCCTCGGACGGCCTTGGTTAAGGCAGATGAAGGCGGTGTCGTCACCCAACCATCAGGCCCTCAAATTCCCGACAGCGAGCGGGATTGTAGTCATTCGGGGAGATCAAGTAATCGCGACCAGATGCGAGCAAGATGCTCCTCACCTCATGGACTTGGAAGTCGCCGAGGCCAAGAGGCCCGCGCCATCCTAGCAATTACCGCTCGCAACGGCCGAGCTCCCGGGGAGCCCGCCGGGGACCTCCTCGCCTTATTCCCCTGCTCCATCCCCGGGTGGGAGCGGTGCGGACCTTAAGTCGAAGGAGGGTCGCCTGGCAACCCCCAGGAGAGGAAGTTTTCCGGTGGCCGAACCACTTCAAGAGATCGACGTGGGCGGCGCAGAAGGGCCAAGAATTGTTAGTCTTGGGACCTCGTTAACCGAGGGCGAGGTCCAAGCCATAACCAGCTTGCTCAGGGAATACCGCGACGTATTCGCCTGGAGCTTCGCAGACATGCCAGGGATTGACCCGGAGGTCGCCTGCCATCGTCTGCATATCGCGAAGGAGTTCTCGCCGGTCAAGCAGAAAGCTCGGCACATACCTGCAGCGAAGTCCGTTGCAGTGGCGGCAGAGATAGATAAGCTGGAGCGAGCCGGCTTCATCCGCGAGGCACATTTCCCCGAGTGGATCTCCAATATCGTGGCGGTGCCTAAGAAGAGCGGAGCGGTCAGAGTGTGCATCGACTTCTCCGACCTCAACAAGGCATGCCCGAAGGACGGATTTCCTCTTCCGAGAATCGGCGCACTGGTTGATGCAGCTGTCGGGTTCCGAGCTCTGTCCTTCATGGATGGATACTCAGGGTATAACCAAATACCCCTCCATCCTGAAGATCAGGAGAAGACCGCTTTCTACTCCGGAGCGGGCTACCAGAAGCTCTACTGCTATCGAGTGATGCCCTTCGGACTCAAGAACGCTGGAGCGACCTACCAAAGGTTAGTCACTCGCATGTTTAAAAATCAGATCGGCAGAAATGTCGAGGTCTATGTTGACGACCTTCTGGTAAAAAGTCGAGAGCGAGGAGGGCATGTCGCCGACCTCCGCGAAACCTTCGAGATATTGAGAAAGTTTCAAATGAGGCTGAACCCGGCGAAGTGCGCATTCGGGGTGACTTCGGGGAAATTCCTCGGGTACCTGGTCACCCACAGGGGGATCGAGGCCGACCCTGGGCAAATCCGAGCACTTGTCGAAATGCCCGCACCGAGAACCCGGCAAGAAGTCCAGAGATTGAGCGGACGAATCGCCGCGCTCAACCGGTTTATATCTAAATCCTCAGACAATTGCCGACCTCTTTTCGAGCTGCTGCGAAAAGGAGCGAGCATTTGCTGGGATGAAAGTTGCGAGCGCGCCTTTCAGAAGATCAAGGATTATCTCGCGAGCCCGCCCATCCTAGCAGCACCAAAAGATGGCGCCGAGCTTGGCGTGTATCTCGCGGTCACGGAGAACGCCGTAAGTGGGGTCTTGGTAGTAGAAGAAGCAAAGGTAGAGCGGCCTGTCTATTTTGTGAGCCACACGATGCTTCCCGCCGAGCTCCGGTATCAACCAATCGAGAAGGTCGCTTTGGCTTTGGTCCTTACCGCGAGGAAGCTTCACCCCTACTTCTCGGCGCATACCGTCAAAGTCATCACGGAGCACCCCCTAAAGAGCGCCCTCTCCAGGCCTTCGGTAGCCGGCAGGTTGTATCGATGGTCTGCCGAGCTCGCCGCCTATGGATTGGAGTATGTCCCTCGAGTTGCTGTCAAAGGGCAGGTTCTCGCCGATTTCTTAGCAGACTTCCCCATAGAAGAGCCAGTCCAGTACCAGGAGGATGAGCCAACTGAGGCACACCCTGGGAAGGCGAGGTTCTTGGACAACCAAGGCGAGCGTCCTCCAAATGAGCATCCAGAGGCGATGGGATGGAAATTGTTTGTCGATGGTTCCTCCAACGCTTTGGGAGCGGGGATCGGGGTCGCTCTGATCGCCCAAGAGGTGCTGCTCGAGAAATCAGTCCGGCTGGATTTCGCCGCTACTAACAATGAAGCAGAGTACGAGGCGTTACTGGCAGGTCTGGAGCTCGCTCAAGAGGTAGGCGCCAAACGCTTGAAAGTCTTTAGTGATTCCCAACTGATTATTTGCCAAATCAATGGGGAGTACGCCTCTCGGGATGCGAGAATGGCGGGCTACGTGGATCTGGTCAAAGACAAGGCCGCGGAATTTGAGAAGATCACCTTCGAGCAAATTCCGCGGGCCGATAATAGGCGGGCTGACGCTTTGGCAAATGCCGCCTCCTTGCTAGGAACATCAGAAGCTCGGCAGATTCTCATTGAGGTCCAAAGTCAGTCTCGGCTTCATCTGGCGGAGCCCGCTGTTAATCAAGTTTCTGCCGACGTATCTCCTGGAGGGTGGATCGCTCCCATTCTTCGTTTCCTTCAGAAGGGCGAGCTTCCCGAAGGTAAAGAGGAAGCCCAGCGAGTGGAGAAATGCGCTGGCCGCTATCTCATTCGCTGGGATCGCCTTTTTCGAAGGTCTTTTGGCGGGCCAAACCTTCGCTGCATCAAGAGCCCGGAGACCGAAGAAGTTCTGAATTGCATCCACTCTGGCGAGCTGGGAAACCACGCTGGTGGGCGATCTTTAGCTGCGAAAGTGCGAAGGCAAGGATACTGGTGGCCCACTCTGGAGCAGGACGCTTTGAAGGCCGCTCAGAGGTGCATCCAATGCCAGAAGCACGCCACGACGAACCATATGCCTGCAGAAGAGCTGCACCCTCTGGCGAGCCCCTGGCCTTTCCAGCAATGGGGGTTGGACATTGTGGGACCTTTCCCTGTGTCTACCCGACAGAAGAAATTCATCTTAGTAGCTACGGACTACTTCACCAAATGGGTGGAAGCGGTCCCGCTAGCTAAGATTGGTGAGAAGCAAGTCAAAGACTTCCTTTGGAAGAATATTTTCTGTCGCTTTGGGCTACCCCGAGTGCTCATCACCGACAATGGTCGCCAGTTCGACAATCGCTTGATCAGAAGCTTTTGCATCGAATACGGGGTCGACCTAAGGTTCTCGTCTCCGAGGTACCCTCAAAGCAACGGGCAGGCCGAAGCAACGAACCGAGTAATCCTAGATAACCTCAAGAAAAGGTTGGAAGGAAAGAAAGGACTATGGGAGCAGGAGCTCGACGGCGTGCTGTGGGCCTATCGTACCACTCCACGTCGCTCGACCGGCGAATCGCCTTTCAGCCTGACTTACGGGTGTGAAGCCGTGCTGCCCATCGAAGCCGAGCTGCCAACGGAAAGAAAGCTTGCTGCAGGTGAGGTCGATAACGACGTTCTGCTCGCCGACTCCCTAGACCAGCTCGAAGAAAGACGAGAGCGCGCCAATCTACATCTCGCTGGGTACCGACAAGAAATGAAGCGCGCCTATGACAAAAGAGTCCGCCATCGGGCATTCAAAGCCGGGGACATGGTGATGAGAAAGGTGTTCGCAAACACGCAGAAGCCTAATGCAGGGAAGCTCGCGGCGAACTGGGAGGGTCCCTACATAATACACGAAGCGCGTGGCTCGGGGGCTTACCAGTTGATGACCGCTGAAGGCGATTTGTTAGAGCGGCCTTGGAATGCTTTGCACCTTCGCAAGTTCTATGCTTAAGTGAATTTTTGTAAATTATCGTTTGAAGTTATGAATGAATGATGGGATTTTCCACAACGAACTCCACCCGGGAGCTCGCTGCACCAAGAGCTCGCTTGATCTACAAAGCAGTCCGCCGTTATGCGGACTTAAAGCAAGACCGGGATCCTCAGAGGCAGCCAGTGGGCGACCTTGAGCTTCCCGGGGCAGTCCGCCGTTATGCGGACTTAAAGCAAGACCGGGATCCTCAGAGGCAGCCAGTGGGCGACCTTGAGCTTCTCGGGGCAGTCCGCCGTTGTGCGGACTTAAAGCAAGACCGGGATCCTCAGAGGCAGCCAGTGGGCGACCTTGAGCTTCCCGGGGCAGTCCGCCGTTGTGCGGACTTAAAGCAAGACCGGGATCCTCAGAGGCAGCCAGTGGGCGACCTTGAGCTTCCCGGGGCAGTCCGCCGTTGTGCGGACTTAAAGCTAGACCGGGATCCTCAGAGGCAGCCAGTAGGCGACCTTGAGCTTCCCGGGGAAGTCCGCTGCCCAAGAGGACTCTAAGCCTAACTAGGATCCTTCGCGTTCACCTGCCATGAACGGAAGCATCCTGGCGTTGGCGTACCCCTCGAAGGGCGAGCCCGCCGAACAGGACCATCGAGAGAAATTAACCGGGCAGGGGGCAGCTAGCACTTATTAGTTTTCTTTTAAAATAAAAATGGTTTAAGTCTCTGAGTGTAGGGAAGTTTTTGAAGTCTTTTGGTTTGCTTAAACGTTTTCCGGGCTCAGAGACTGTCGAGTTTTTGCGAGCATGCCGAGTTTTTCGTATTGCATATGTTTTAAAAATAAAAAGATTGAATCGAATTAGCCGCCTCGCCCGGGGTATCACTCTCGAGGTCGCTGTGAACTCCTAGAGCGGACTCATGAGCAACGCAAAGAAAGAAAAGACACAAAGTTGAGCTTAAAAAGATGAAAATTTTATTGATAGACGAGAATTACAAAAACAGTTGCAAAGCTGCGAGCTCAAGGCTTGCTTGTCTCCGCCCCACTGTCGTCTCCTCGGCGCCGCTTCTTCGACCTTTCGGTCTTGTATTTCTCCACAGCGGCCAGGGCGCCTTTCTTGAGGAGATCGTCCAGTTGAGTTTGGAGGCGGTCTTGCTGAGCCCGAAGGCCGTTGGCGTGCGTCTCCTTCAAGGCAGCGATCTCCGTCTTCAGAGCAGCAACCTCGCCTTGAAGTTGAGCCGCCTCCCGCTGCGCGACCTCCCGGGCGGACACAGCTTCGTCTCGCTCCGCCTTGGCCTTGAAGAGGGCGGTAGCGGACAGGCCTTTGGCTACCTCGGCCATGGCGAGGCCTGACGCCAGGGTTTTGACCCTGCGGTGCAGTGCCTCTGACTCCGCCTTCAGCTCCTCGGAGCCCTTGGCTAGCTGGAGCTCGTGGATGTGCTCGTCCACCTTGCGCTCAGACCCCCGAAGGGAATCATCGAACAAAGCGGCCAGCGCCTTCCCGGCCCCAGCGACCTCCGCGGCCAGCGCCTGGCTCTGCTTCTCCGCCTGCATAAGAAAGGTGAAGAGGTTAGCAAGAATTGAGACTAAAATTTACCCAGACAGGTGCGGAGCGTACCTCGGCCAGGCGCTCGCTTATAGAAGCGAAGGGAGCTCGCGCGAAAACGTTGCGGCCCAGCAGCTGCCGCACGTAGTGGGGCGCCCTCCCTTCCTCCACAGAGGAACCCGCGCTGGGACCGCCGGGAGCTCCGGAAAGAGGGGGCACGCCGGGAGGAGTGGGGGCTATCACCTCCCCCGGGCGAGCTCCGGCTCCTGGCGGGCTCGAAGGGTCCGCCGTGGCCCCCTTGGCCTCCGACTCCGAGCTGAAGGACTCGGAATCGGAGCCAATGTCTACGAAACTCGGGGACCTGTAGACCAGGTCCCCTAAGCCCTGCTGGGAGCCCGCTCCCTCCTGGCCCTCTGCAGGAGGCGAGGTCGGAGGGGCGGGGGCTGGAGCGGCCTCCGGTGTAAAGGCCGCGGGAGGAGGAGCCGACACCGGCAAGGAGGTCGCAGCGACGGCGTCTGATTCGCCCTGCTGGATCCCTGCCCCGTCGGCGGGAGATGGCGGCTCCTGCCCGCTTGACCCCGCCCCTGGTACGGGAGCTGATGGAGTCGCGGGCTTCTCCACTTGGGCGGAAGCAGAAGGCTCCGCCTGGGAAGGCTGAGGAGCGGGCTCTTCCTCCTCGGGGCCTGAGGCCTCTTCCGCGGAGTCCGTCCAGCTGGGCTCCGAGTCCAAGCCCGCCTCCTCCAGCGCTTTCTGCCGTTGCGCCGCCTGGACGTTAGAAGGCGCGGGCCCCGCACGCTTGGCCTTCTTCTTCCCGCGCGCCTCCATCTCCGGCGTCATCACTGCTACACGAAGCGGCACGGTCAGATCGCCCGGAAAGTAGCCCATTAAAATTTGAGCCATCCCGGATTCGACTTCCGCCATGGTTAGCGGGAGGTCGATGTTCGGGTCGTCGGGCTCGACCATTTGGATCTTTCGGCGGACTATGGGAGTTGGGGCAGTGGGCTGACCTGGGCCGGCGTCCGGGCGAGGAGGTGGCGGGGGAGCGGAGGCTTCACCCTGGCGGAGCATCTCTAGGGTGTCGGGGTCGTCGAAGCGGATGGGCGAGGCCCGCCTCCGTGCCACCTTCTTGCGGGGGTTGCCTCCGGAGCTCCCTGCCCCCTTGCTGGCCCCTTTAGAGGGAGGAGGGGCGTTCTGCATCGGCGGAATAGCGCCGACCTCCTCCTCTTTCTTCTTCCGGACCACTTTCTGCTTCAGCAGAATAGCGCCGGTCTTCCCGTCCTTCAGCTGGAAGGCGAAGTCGGGAGCGGTGATCTTCTCTGGAGTCCGCCCACCAAGGTAGTGGAGGATCGCCTCGTCCAGAGACTTCTCCCGATCGGGAGCGATGCACTTCTTCTTCCCCGCCTTGTAGAAGGAGATCTCCCGAAAGACCGCCGTCGGAGGAACCCCAGGGTGAGCCGGGACTCCGCTGTGCCGCCCGCACCAGTTGCCAACCGCCACGAAGGGATGGTCCTTCCAGTGGCGGTCCTTGCTCTCGACGGTGGAGAAGGGGAGCACCTCGCCAGGCCGCCCGGCAAGATAGAAGTAGCCGCAGCCCACGGTGCTGTAGACCGGCGAGGGCTTGAGGAGCCACTTTTTGAGCAAGTAGCTCAGTGGGATCCTCGCATTCAGAGCGGTCTCCAGCTGAGACAACCCGTAGAGTATCCCCCAGGAGTTTCCTGAGAGTTGGGCGGGGCAAAGACCCGTCAACTCCAGGAGCTCCCCGGCGAGATGACTCAGGGGGAACCGCAGCCCGGACCACAGCAGCCCGACAGAAGCTACTGTGCCCTGGGACGGCCTCCCCGAGAGTGGCATCTCGGCGACGACGATCTCCCGAGGGAGATCGATCGCCGCCCGGATACTATCCCCGACGGGCACCCCGATCGGGTTCTGCAGCCATACCACCGCCCTCTCAGCGGCGGGCTCAGAGGCTTGGGCGGCGGTAGCAGCGGCGGCAACGGCAGCAGCAACGTCGGAAGCAGAAGCCATTAGAGCAGGAAGAGAGAGCGAGCTGGAAGCAAGAAAGAGAGAGCGAGCTGGAGAGAAGGGAGAGCTGTTTTCACGCGACGGTAGAAATCGCCCCCCATCCCCTATTTATAGGCGAGTGAGAGACAGGTGAATCGATCCGCAGTTAATGCCCGAGCGCACTCAGCGAGGCGACGTGACGACAGACGAAGCGACAGCTCGCTTCTTTCCAATCGTCAAGCGCCACGTGGGCCACGCGTGGAAAAAGCTGCGCCGGCACCGACGCTGTCATTTACTGACAGAAGCAGAGCGAATAAGGAGGAAACACGTGTCTCGCGCCGATCGGGATCTCATGATGAGATTCGTTGTATCCGCCTTGAGCCTCGCGCTGCATTCAAGACGAAGCGACCGTTGGAGATTTGGTGCGATACCCAAGTCACAAGATCGCTCGCAGCAGGAGCCCGCAGCTCGCCCGACGCAGACCCTGGCCGCATGTGACAAGCTCGCATCGGAGGGAGATCGCTCGTGGCTGACGCTCGCGGCTCGCCCAGCGTTTGTGAAGTACTGGCAGTCAAAGCTCTCGGCGCAGATCGCTCGCGGCAGGTGCCAGCAGCTCGCCCGACGCCGACCCTGACCGCGTGTGGCAAGCCCGCGCCGGAAGGAGATCGCTCGTGGTTGACGCTCGCGGCCCGCCCAGCGTTTGTGAAGTACTGACAGTCTAAACTCTCGACGCGGATTGCCCATAGCTACTATCTCCGCCCCGCCAGAAAACTGTTGCAGCAGACATTGATATCAGGCACATTACAAGGGGTAGGAGCTCGCTAAGACTCCTGAGCAAGCGTCAAGTCTCCTTGGTCGCTCCCTCAGGAGGGGGTAATGTTGGGGGTGATTGAAACCCGATCAGGAGTTCGCTCTCCCGTGCTCACCCAGTCATCTTGACAGGGAGCGGGATCCACATTGGGCTGAAGGGGCCCAGGGCAAGTTCGTTCAGAAGCTCGTTAAGTTTGCTTAGGAGCTCGCCCAGGAGCTCGCCCAAAGTTCGCCCAGGAGCTCGCCCAAAAGCTCGCTCTCACAGCCCGTGAGGAGCTCGCCCCGCTTGGAGCTGGATGGACACCTTGTATCTGAGTGCAGCTCGCCCCGCCAAGAGCTGGCGTTCCCCCAGACCCCGCAGGAGCACGACCAAATTCTGTAAATGGCTTAGACAAAGAGCGCGAAGGAGCTCGCCAATGCTCGCTCAGGAGCTCGCCAATGCTCGCTCAGGAGCTCGCCAATGTTCGCTCAGGAGCTCGCCAATGCTCGCTCAGGAGCTCGCCAATGTTCGCCCAGGAGCTCGCCCAAAAGCTCGCTCTCACAGCCCGTGAGGAGCTCGCCCCGCTTGGAGCTGGATGGACACCTTGTATCTGAGTGCAGCTCGCCCCGCCAAGAGCTGGCGTTCCCCCAGACCCCGCAGGAGCACGACCAAATTCTGTAAATGGCTTAGACAAAGAGCGCGAAGGAGCTCGCCAATGCTCGCTCAGGAGCTCGCCAATGCTCGCTCAGGAGCTCGCCAATGTTTGCTCAGGAGCTCGCCAATGCTCGCTCAGGAGCTCGCCAATGTTCGCTCAGGAGCTCGCCAATGCTCGCTCAGGAGCTCGCCAATGCTCGCTCAGGAGCTCGCCAATGCTCGCTCAGGAGCTCGCCCGAGCTCGCTCAGGAGCTCGCCCGAGCTCACTCAGGAGCTCGCTCAAGCTCGCTCAGGAGCTCGCCAAGCTCGTCCAGACCCCTGTTTATCGAAGAGGTCGCTCCTGCGAGGTCCGACTCTTGATAAAAGTGGAGGGAAGGACGGAGCAACGGAGGATGAGCTCACCTTAGCTTCCCACCTGAGGTCGCCCACAATAGAGCAGCATAAGGATTACCAGATGTCGAGCACCCACTGAAGCTACGTGGACGTTTGCAGTCCATGGAAGCCCATCTGAGTCGGTTTGAAACCTCCCAGACTTGAACATTCTAGAAGATTCCCCTGGCGGCAACAGAACAGCAGCAGCTGTCCCCCACTACTTCGTCAGGCGAGCTAGACGACAAAGAATGTCAGGAGCTCAAGTACCAAGGACTGTCAGATCCACGTGAGCCAGCACGTGGGGGCCTAGAAGGTGCCGGAAACAGCTTCCACGCGTCGTAACTAGATAGGTCGCCCATGTCTATAAATACACACCCCCAGGCTCCAAAGTACAGGTTCGAAATCCCTTTCACTATCACTTTGATATACAACAGCTCTCCGTTGTGTTACCATAACTGACTTGAGCGTCGGAGGGTCTGCGCTCCGAAGGGAGCCAGCCGTTCTCACGTTCTCTTTTCTGTCTTACAGGTGGCTCGCAAGGACCAGTGAAAAATTCCCCAAACACATACGATCCATTCTAATTCATTCGTACGATCCATTCTAATTCATTCGTACGATCCATTCTAATTCATTTGCACAATCTATTCTAATTCATTCGTACGATCCATTCTAATTCATTCGCACGATCCATTCTAATTCATTCATACGATCCATTCTATTTCATTCGTACGATCCATTCTTACTCATTCTTACGATCCATTCTAATTCATTTGCACGAAGGTATCCATTCTAATTCATTCGTACTATCCATTCTAATTCCTTCGTACGATCCATTCTAATTCCTTCGTACGATCCATTCGGATACATTCGTGCGAATCCATTCTATTTCATTCGTACGATCCGTTCTAATTCATTCGCACGATCCATTCTAATTCATTCATACGATCCATTCTAATTTATTCGTACGATCCATTCTAATTCATTCGCACAATCTATTCTAATTCATTCGTACGATCCATTCTAATTCATTGGTACGATCCATTCTAATTCATTCGCACAATCTATTCTAATTCATTCGTACGATCCATTCTAATTCATTCGCACGATCCATTCTAATTCATTCATACGAATCCATTCTATTTCATTCGTACGATCTATTCTATTTCATTCGTACAATCTATTCTTTTTTTTTACTCAAAGCTAGGGGATTTTATTTGCGACCCCGCCCATGAAAGAAAACAACAGTTACAGCTCTATAAGAAAAAGAAAAAAAAAAACAAAACAATTCATAGGACCAGAACAACACCAGGACTAGCTTTAAAAGCTATAGAAACTTCAGCAACTTTCAGCCTATCTAAACTTCTCAACACCAGGACTAGCTTTAGAAAACTGCAGCAGCTATCAACGTACAATCTATTCTAATTCATTCATACGATCCATTCTAATTCATTCGTACGTTCCATTCTAATTCATTCGCACGATCCATTCTAATTCATTCATACGATCCATTCTAATTCATTCGCACGATCCATTCTAACTCATTCATACGATCCATTCTAATTTATTCGCACGATCCATTCTAATTCATTCGTACGATCCATTCTACGATCCATTCTAATTAATTTGTACGTTCCATTCTAATTCATTAGCACAATCTATTCTAATTCATTCGTACGATCCATTCTAATTCATTCGTACAATCTATTCTAATTCATTCGTATGATCCATTCTAATTCAATCCATTCTAATTCATTCGTACGATCCATTCTAATTCATTCGTACGATCCATTCTAATTCATTCGTACGATTCATTCTAATTCAATCCATTCTAATTCATTCGTACGATCCATTCTTACTCATTCGTACGATCCATTCTAATTCATTCGCACGAATGAATCCATTCTAATTCATTCGTTCGATCCATTCGTATTCATTCATACGATCCATTCTAATTCATTCGCACGATCCATTCTAATTCATGCATACGATCCATTCTAATTCATTCGTACGATCTATTCTATTTTATTCGTACAATCCATTCTAATTCATTCGTACGATCCATTCTAATTCATTCGTACGATCCATTCTAATTCCTTCGTATGATCCATTCTAATTCATTCGTACGGTATGATTCATTCTAATTCATTCGTACGATTCATTCTAATTCAATCCATTCTAATTCATTCATACGATCCATTCTAATTCATTCATACGAATGAATTAGAATGGATCGTATGAATGAATTAGAATGGATCGTGCGAATGAATTACAATGGATCATGTGAATGAAATAGAATGGATCGTACGAATCAATTAGAATGGATTGAATTAGAATGAATCGTACGAATGAATTAGAATGGATCGTACGAATGAATTAGAATGGATCGTACGAATGAATTAGAATGGATTGAATTAGAATGGATCGTACGATAAGAATGGATCTAACGAAGGAATTAGAATGGATCGTACGAAGGAATTAGAATGGATAGTACGATTGAATTAGAATGGATACCTTCGTGCAAATGAATTAGAATGGATCGTACGAATGAGTAAGAATGGATCGTACGAATGAAATAGAATGGATCGTATGAATGAATTAGAATGGATTGTGCGAATGAATTAGAATGGATCGTACGAATGAATTAGAATAGATTGTGCGAATGAATTAGAATGGATCGTACGAATGAATTAGAATGGATCATACGAATGAATTAGAATGGATCGTGCGAATGAATTAGAATGGATCGTACGAATGAAATAGAATGGATTCGCACGAATATATCCATTCTAATTCATTCGTACGATCCATTCTACTTCATCCGCACGATCCATTCTAATTCATTCATACGATCCATTCTAATTCATTCGTACGATCCATTCTAATTCATTCGTACGATCCATTCTAACTCATTCGCACAATCTATTCTAATTCATTTGTACGATCCATTCTAATTCATTCGCACGATCCATTCTAATTCATTCATACGATCCATTCTATTTCATTCGTACGATCCATTCTTACTCATTCGTACGATCCATTCTAATTCATTTGCACGAAGGTATCCATTCTAATTCATTCGTACGATCCATTCTAATTCATTCATACGATCCATTCTATTTCATTCGTACGATCTATTCTAATTCATTCGCACGATCCATTCAAATTCATTCATACGATCCATTCTAATTCATTCGTATGATCCATTCTAATTCATTCATACGATCCATTGTAATTCATTCGCACAATCTATTCTAATTCATTCGTACGATCCATTCTAATTCATTCGCACGATCCATTCTAATTCATTCATACGATCCATTCTAATTCTTTCGTACGATCCATTCTAATTCATTCGTATTAGAATGGATTGTACGAATGAATTAGAATGGATCGTACGAATGAATTAGAATGGATACATTCGTGCGAATCCATTCTATTTCATTCGTACGATCCATTCTAATTCATTCGCACGATCCATTCTAATTCATTCGTACGATCCATTCTAATTCATTCGTACGATCCATTCTAATTCATTCGTACGATCCTATGATCCATTCAAATCCATTCGCACAATCTACTCTAATTCATTCGTACGATCCATTCTATTTCATTTGCACGAAGGTATCCATTCTAATTCATACAATCCATTCTAATTCATTCATACGATCTAATCTAATTCATTCATACGATCTATTCTAATTCATTCGCACGAATGTATCCATTCTAATTCATTCGTACGATCCATTCTAATTCATTTGTACGAATGTATCCACTCTAATTCATTCATACGATCCATTCTATTTCCTTCGTATGATCCATTCTAATTCATTCGTACGGTATGATTCATTCTAATTCATTCATACGATTCATTCTAATTCAATTCATTCTAATTCATTCATACGATCCATTCTAATTCATTCGTACGAATGAATTAGAATGGATCGTATGAATGAATTAAAATGGATCGTGCGAATGAAATAGAATGGATCGTACGAATGAATTAGAATGGATTGAATTAGAATGGATTGAATTAGAATGAATCGTACGAATGAATTAGAATGGATCGTACGAATGAATTAGAATGGATCGTACGAATGAATTAGAATGGATTGAATTAGAATGGATCATACGATAAGAATGGATCGTACGAAGGAATTAGAATGGATCGTACGAAGGAATTAGAATGGATAGTACGAATGAATTAGAATGGATACCTTCGTGCAAATGAATTAGAATGGATTGTACGAATGAGTAAGAATGGATCGTACGAATGAAATAGAATGGATCGTATGAATGAATTAGAATGGATCGTGCGAATGAATTAGAATGGATCGTACGAATGAATTAGAATAGATTGTGCGAATGAATTAGAATGGATCGTACGAATGAATTAGAATGGATCGTACGAATGAATTAGAATGGATCGTATAAATGAATTAGAAGGGATCATACGAATGAAATAGAATGGATTCGCACGAATGTATCCATTCTAATTCATTCGTATGATCCATTCTAATTCATTCCCACGATCCATTCTAATTCATTCGTACGATCCATTCTAATTCATTCGTACGATCCATTCTAATTCATTCGCACAATCTATTCTAATTCATTCGTACGATCCATTCTAATTCATTCGCACGATCCATTCTAATTCATTCATACGATACATTCTATTTCATTCGTACGATCCATTCTTACTCATTCGTACGATCCATTCTAATTCATTTGCACGAAGGTATCCATTCTAATTCATTCGTACTATCCATTCTAATTCATTCGCACGATCCATTCTAATTCATTCATACGATCCATTCTATTTCATTCGTACGATCCATTCTAATTCATTCGCACGATCCATTCTAATTCATTCATACGATCCATTCTAATTCATTCGTACGATCCATTCTAATTCATTCGCACAATCTATTCTAATTCATTCGTACGATCCCTTCTAATTCATTCGCACGATCCATTCTAATTCATTCATACGATCCATTCTAATTCATTCGTACGATCCATTCTAATTCATTCGTATTAGAATGGATTGAACGAATGAATTAGAATGGATCGTACGAATGAATTAGAATGGATACATTCGTGCGAATCCATTCTATTTCATTCTTACGATCCATTCTAATTCATTCGCACGATCCATTCTAATTCATTCATACGATCCATTCTAATTCATTCGTACGATCCATTCTAATTCATTCGTACGATGCTATGATCCATTCTAATCCATTCGCACAATCTACTCTAATTCGTTCGTACGATCCATTCTATTTCATTTGCACGATGTTATCCATTCTAATTCATACAATCCATTCTAATTCATTCATACGATCCAATCTAATTCATTTATACGATCCATTCTAATTCATTCGCACGAATGTATCCGTTCTAATTCATTCGTACGATCCATTCTAATTCATTTGTACGAATGTATCCACTCTAATTCATTCATACGATCCATTCTAATTCATTCGGACGAATGATTGTGCGAATGAAGTAGAATGGATCGTTTAGAATGAATCATACCGTACGAATGAATTAGAATGGATCGTACGAATGAATTAGAATGGATACATTCGTGCGAATGAATTAGAATGGATCATACGAAGGAATTAGAATGGATCGTACGAATGAATTAGAATGGATACACGATCCAGATCCATTCTAATTCATTCATACGGTATGAATTACAATGGATCGTATGAGTGTGAATGAATTAGAATGGATTGTGCGAATGAATTAGAATGGATCGTACGAATGAATTAGAATGGATCGTAC
This sequence comes from Chamaelirium japonicum, assembly GCA_947650365.1. Lineage (NCBI taxonomy): Eukaryota > Viridiplantae > Streptophyta > Magnoliopsida > Liliales > Melanthiaceae > Chamaelirium > Chamaelirium japonicum. The sequence continues at coordinate 37,945,738 of OX393560.1, read as the reverse complement.
GAATGAATTAGAATGGATACATTCGTGCAAAAGAAGTAGAATGGATTGTATGAATGAATTAGAATGGATCGTGCGAATGAATTAGAATGGATCGTACGAATGAGTAAGAATGGATCGTACGAATAAATTAGAATGGATCGTACGAATGAATTAGAATGGATACATTCGTGCGAATGAATTAGAATGGATTGTGCGAATGAATTAGAATAGATTGTGCGCATGAATTAGAATGGATCGTACGAATGAATTAGAATGGATCGTACGAATGAATTAGAATGGATCGTACGAATGAATTAGAATGGATCGTACGAATGAATTAGAATGGATCGTAGTAATGAATTAGAATGGATCCTACGAATGAATTAGAATAGCGTGCGAATGAATTAGAATGGATCGTACGAATGAATTAGAATGGATCGTATGAATGAATTAGAATAGATTGTACGAATGAAATAGAATAGATCGTACGAATGAAATAGAATGGATTCGTATGAATGAATTAGAATGGATCGTGCGAATGAATTAGAATGGATCGTACTTATGAATTAGAATGGGTCATACGAATGAAATAGAATGGATCGTACGAATGAATTAGAATGGATCGCGCGAATGAATTAGAATGGATCGTACGAATGACTTAGAATGGATCGTTCGAATGAATTAGAATAGATTGTGCGAATGAATTAGAATGGATCATACGAATGAATTAGAATGGATACATTCGTGCGAATGAATTAGAATGGATCGTATGAGTGTGAATGAACTAGAATGGATTGTGCGAATGAATTAGAATGGATCGTACGAATGAATTAGAATGGATCGTACGAATGAATTAGAATGGATACATTCGTGCAAAAGAAGTAGAATGGATTGTATGAATGAATTAGAATGGATCGTGCGAATGAATTAGAATGGATCGTACGAATGAGTAAGAATGGATCGTACGAATGAATTAGAATGGATCGTACGAATGAATTAGAATGGATACATTCGGGTGAATGAATTAGAATGGATCATATGAATGAATTAGAATGGATCGTTTGAGTGAATGCGAATGGATCGTGCGAATGAATTAGAATGGATCGTACGAATGACTTAGAATGGATCGTTCGAATGAATTAGAATAGATTGTGCGAATGAATTAGAATGGATCGTACGAATGAATTAGAACGGATACATTCGTGCGAATGAATTAGAATGGATCGTATGAGTGTGAATGAATTAGAATGGATTGTGCGAATGAATTAGAATGGATCGTACGAATGAATTAGAATGGATCGTACGAATGATTTAAAATGGATACATTCGTGCAAAAGAAGTAGAATGGATTGTATGAATGAATTAGAATGGATCGTGCGAATGAATTAGAATTGATCGTGCGAATGAATTAGAATGGATACATTCATGCGAATGAATTAGAATGGATCATACGAATGAATTAGAATGGATTCATTCATGCGAATGAATTAGAATGGATCGTACGAATGAATTAGAATGAATCGTACGAATGAATTAGAATGGATCGTATCAATGAATTAGAATGGATTGTGCGAATGAATTAGAATGGATCGTATTAATGAATTTGAATGGATCGTACGAATGAATTAGAATGGAATGTACGAATGAATTAGAATGGATCGTAGAATGGATCGTATGAATGAATTAGATTGGATCGTACGAATGAGTAAGAATGGATCATACGAATGAATTAGAAAGGATCGTACGAATGAATTAGAATGGATACATTTCGTACGATCCATTCTAATTCATTCGTACGATCTATTCTAATTCATTCATGCAATCCAGTCTAATTCATTCGTACGAAGGAATTAGAAAGGATCGTATGAATGAATTAGAATGGATCGTACGAATGAAATAGAATGGATCCATTCTTACTCATTCGTACGATTCATTCTAATTCAATCCATTCTAATTCATTCGCATGATCCATTCTAATTCATTCGTACGATCGATTCTAATTCATTCATACGATCCACTCTTCTAATTCATTCGTACGATTCATTCTAATTCATTAGTACGATCCATTCGATCCAGATCCATTCTAATTCATTCGCACAATCTATTCTAATTCATTCATAGGATCCATTCTAATTCATTACTACGATCCATTCTAATTCATTCATACGATCCATTCTAATTCATTCGTACGATCCATTCTAATTCATTCGCACGATCCATTCTAATTCATTCATACGATCCATTCTAATTCATTCGTATGTATCCATTCTAATTCATTCATACGATCAATTCTAATTCTACGATCCATTCTTACTCATTCGTATTATCCATTTTAATTCATTCACACGAATGTATCAACTCTAATTCATTCGTACGATCGATTCTAATTCATTCGCACGATCCATTCTAATTCATTCGTACGATCCATTCTAATTCCTTCGTACGATCCATTTTAATTCATTCGCACGATCCATTCTAATTCATTCATACGATCCATTCTAATTCATTCGTATGATCCATTATAATTTCTTCGTATGATCCATTCTAATTCATTCGCACGATCCATTCTAATTCATTAACACGATCCAATCTAATTCATTCATACGATCTATTCTAATTCATTCGCACGAATATATCCTTTCTAATTCATTCGTACGATCCAAATTCATTTATCCGTACGATCTATTCTATTTCATTTGTACGATCCATTCTTATCGTACGATCCATTCTAATTCAATCCATTCTAATTCATTCGTACGTTCCTTCTAATTCATTCGTACGATCCATTCTAAATCATTCGTACGATTCATTCTAATTCAATCCATTCTAATTCATTCGTACGATCCATTCTATTTCATTCGTACGATCCATTCTTACTCATTCGTACGATCCATTCGTATCCATTCTAATTCATTCGTACGATCTATTCTAATTCATTCGTACGATCCATTCTAATTCCTTCGTACGATCCATTCTAATTAATTCGTACGATCCATTCTAATTCATTCGCACGATCCATTCTAATTCATTCGTACGATCCATTCTATTTCATTCATACGATCCATTCTAATTCATTCATACGATCTATTCTAATTCTTTCGCACGAATGTATCCATTCTAATTCATTTGTACGATCCATTCTAATTCATTCGCACGATCCATTCTAATTCATTCATACAATCCATTCTAATTCTTTTGCACGAATGTATCCATTCTAATTCATTCGTTCGATCCATTCTAATTCATTCGTACGATCCATTCTAATTCATTCTCACGATCCATTCTTACTCATTCGTACGATCCATTCTAATTCATTCGTACGATCTATTCTAATTCATTCATACGATCCATTCTAATTTATTCGCACGATCCATTCTAATTCCTTCGTATGATCCATTCTAATTCAATCGTACGGTATGATTCATTCTAATTCATTCGTACGATTCATTCTAATTCAATCCATTCTAATTCATTCGTACGATCCATTCTAATTCATTCGTACGATCCATTCTAATTCATTCGTATGATTCATTCTAATTCAATCCATTCTAATTCATTCATACGATCCATTCTAATTCATTCGTACGATCTATTCTATTTCATTCGTACAATCCATTCTTACTCAATCGTATGATCCATTCTAATCCATTCGCACAATCTAGTCTAATTCATTCGTACGATCCATTCTAATTCATTCGTACGATCCATTCTAATTCATTCGCACAATCTATTCTAATTCATTCGTACGATCCATTCTAATTCATTCGCACGATCCATTCTAATTCATTCATACGATCCATTCTAATTCATTCGTACGAATGAGTAAGAATGGATCGTACGAATGAAATAGAATGGATTGTACGAATGAATTAGAATGGATACATTCGTGCGAATGAATTAGGATGGATCGTATGAATGAATTAGAATGGATCGTACGAAGGAATTAGAATGGATCGTACGAATGAATTAGAATGGATCGTACGAATGAATTAGAATGGATCGTATGAATGAATTAGATTGGATCGTATTAATGAATTAGAATGGATCGTACGAATGAATTAGAATAGATCGTACGAATGAATTAGAATGGATACGAATGGATCGTACGAATGAGTAAGAATGGATCTATTCTAATTCATTCATACGATCCATTCTAATTCATTCGTACGATCCATTCTAATTCATTCTCACGCTATTCTAATTCATTCATAGGATCCATTCTAATTCATTCGTACGATCCATTCTAATTCATAAGTACGATCCATTCTAATTCATTCGCACGATCCATTCTAATTCATTCATACGAATCCATTCTATTTCATTCGTACGATCTATTCTATTTCATTCGTACAATCTATTCTAATTCATTCATACGATCCATTCTAATTTATTCGTACGATCCATTCTAATTCATTCGCACGCTATTCTAATTCATTCGTAGGATCCATTATAATTCATTACTACGATCCATTCTAATTCATTCATACGATCCATTCTAATTCATTCGTACGATCCATTCTAATTCATTCGTACGATCCATGCTAATTCATTCGTACGATCCATTCTAATTCATGCGCACAATCTATTCTAATTCATTCGCACAATCTATTCTAATTCATTCGTACGATCCATTCTAATTCATTCGTACGATCCATTCTAATTCATTCGCACGCTATTCTAATTCATTCGTAGGATCCATTCTAATTCATTCGTGCAAAAGAATTAGAATGGATCGTACGAATGAATTAGAATGGATCGTATGCATGAATTAGAATGGATCGTACAAATGAATTAGAATGGATCGTGCGAATGAATTAGAATGGATCATATGAATGAATTAGAATGGATCGTATGAATGAATTAGAATGGATCGTGCGAATAAATTAGAATGAATCGTATGAATGAATTAGAATGGATCGTACGAATGAAATAGAATAGATTGTACGAATGAGATAGAATGGATCGTACGAATGAATTAGAATGGATACATTCATGCGAATCCATTCTATTTCATTCGTAGGATCCATTCTAATTCATTCGCACGATCCATTCTAATTCATTCATACGATCCATTCTAATTCATTCGTACGATCCATTCTATTTCATTCGTACGATCGTACGAATGAATTAAAATGGATTGAATTAGAATGAATCGTATGAATGAATTAGAATGAATCATACCGTACGAATGAATTAGAATGGATCATACGAATGAAATAGAATGGATCGTATGAATGAATTAGAATTGATCGTGCGAATGAATTAGAATGGATCGTATGAATGAAAATTAGAACGGATCGTACGAATGAATTAGCATGGATTGAATTAGATTGAATCGTACGAATGAATTAGAATGAATCATACCGTACGAATGAATTAGAATGGATCATACGAAGGAATTAGAATGTATCGTACGAATGAATTAGAATGGATCGTATGAATGAATTAGAATAGATCCATTCTTACTCATTCGTACGATCCATTCGTATCCATTCTAATTCATTCGTACGATCTATTCTAATTCATTACTACGATCCATTCTAATTCATTCATACGATCCATTCTAATTCATTCGTACGATCCATTCTAATTCATTCGCATGATCCATTCTAATTCATTCGTACGATCGATTCTAATTCATTCATACGATCCATTCTAATTCATTCATACGATCCATTCTAATCCATTCTTACTCATTCGTACGATCCATTGAATTAGAATGGATACGAATGGATCGTACGAATGAGTAAGAATGGATCGTACGAATGAAATAGAATGGATCGTACGAATGAATTTGAATGGATTGAATTAGAATGAATCGTACGAATGAATTAGAATGGATCGTACGAATGAATTAGAATGGATTGAATTAGAATGGATCGTACAATAAGAATTGATCGTACAAATGAAATAGAATAGATAGTACGGATAAATGAATTTGGATCGTACGAATGAATTAGAAAGGATATATTCGTGCGAATGAATTAGAATGGATCATATGAATGAATTAGAATGGATCGTATGAATGAATTAGAATGTATCGTGCGAATAAATTAGAATGGATCGTATGAATGAATTAGAATAGATTGTGCGAATGAATTAGAATGGATCGTACGAATGAATTAGAATGGATACATTCGTTCGAATGAATTAGAATGGATCATACGAATGAATTAGAGTTGATACATTCGTGTGAATGAATTAAAATGGATAATACGAATGAGTAAAAATGGATCGCAGAATTAGAATGGATCGTATGAATGAATTAGAATGGATACATACGAATGAATTAGAATGGATCGAATGAATGAATTAGAATGGATCGTGCGAATGAATTAGAATGGATCGTACGAATGAATTAGAATGGATCGTATGAATGAATTAGAATGGATCGTAGTAATGAATTAGAATGGATCGTATGAATGAATTAGAATGGATCGTATGAATGAATTAGATTGGATCGTACTAATGAATTAGAATGAATCGTACGAATGAATTAGAATAGATCGTACGAATGAATTCGAATGGATACGAATGGATCGTACGAATGAGTAAGAATGGATCGTACGAATGAATTAGAATGGATCGTACGAATGAATTAGAATGGATCGTACGTATGACTTAGAATGGATCGTTCGAATGAATTAGAATGGATCGTACGAAGGAATTAGAATGGATAGTACGAATGAAGTAGAATGGATCATTCGTGCAAATGAATTAGAATGGATCGTACGAATGAGTAAGAATGGATAGTACGAATGAAATAGAATGGATCGTATGAATGAATTAGAATGGATCGTGCGAATGAATTAGAATGGATACCTTCGTGCAAATGAATTAGAATGGATCGTACGAATGAGTAAGAATGGATCGTACGAATGAAATAGAATGGATCGTATGAATGAATTAGAATGGATACATTCGTGCGACATTCTATTTCATTCGTACGATCCATTCTTACTCATTCGTACGATCCATTCTAATTCATTCGCACGATCCATTCTAATTCATTCATATGATCCATTCTAATTCATTCGCACGAATGTATCCATTCTAATTCATTCGTACGATCCATTCTAATTCATTTGTACGAATGTATCCACTCTAATTCATTCGTACGATCCATTCTAATTCATTTGTACGAATGTATCCTTTCTAATTCATTCGTACGATCCATTCTAATTCATTCATACGATCCATTCTAACTCATTCACACGATCAATTCTAATTCATTCGCACGATCCTACGAATGAATTAGAATAGATTGTGCGAATGAATTAGAATGGATCTGGATCGTACGAATGAGTTAGAATGGATACCTTCGTGCAAATGAATTAGAATGGATCGTACGAATGAGTAAGAATGGATCGTACGAATGAAATATAATGGATCGTATGAATGAATTAGAATGGATCGTACGAATGAATTAGAATGGATCGTACGAAGGAATTAGAATGGATAGTACGAATGAATTAGAATGGATACCTTCGTGCAAAAGAATTAGAATGGATCATACGAATGAGTAAGAATGGATCGTACGAATGAAATAGAATGGATCGTATGAATAAATTAGAATGAATCATGCGAATGAATTAGAATGGATCGTACGAATGAATTAGAATAGATTGTGCGAATGAATTAGAATGGATCGTACGAATGAATTAGAATGGATCGTACGAATGAATTAGAATGGATCGTACGAATGAAATAGAATGGATCGTATGAATGAATTAGAATGGATCGTGCGAATGAATTAGAATGGATCGTACGAATGAATTAGAATTGATTGTGCGAATGAATTAGAATGGATCGTGCGAATGAATTAGAATGGATCGTACGAATGAATTAGAATAGATTGTGCGAATGAATTAGAATGGATCGTACGAATGAATTAGAATGGATCGGACGAATGAATTAGAATAGATCGGACGAATGAATTAGAATGGATCGTACGAATGAATTAGAATGGATCGTATGAATGAATTAGAATGGATCGTGCGAATGAATTAGAATGGATCGTACGAAAGAATTAGAATGGATCGTATGAATGAATTAGAATGGGTCGTGCGAATGAATTAAAATGGATCGTACGAAGGAATTAGAATGGATCATGCGAATGAATTAGAATAGATCATACGAATGAATTAGAATGGATCGTACGAATGAATTAGAATGGATACATCCTAATTCATTCGTACGATCCATTCTAATTCATTCATACGATCCATTCTAATTCATTCATATGATCCATTCTAATTCATTCGTACGGTATGATACATTCTAATTCTTTCGTACGATTCATTCTAATTCAATCCATTCTAATTCATTCGTACGATCCATTCTAGTACATTCGTACGATCCATTCTAATTCATTCATACGATCCATTCGTATCCATTCTAATTCATTCGTACGATCTATTCTAATTCATTCGTACGATCCATTCTAATTCATTAATACGATCCAATCTAATTCATTAATACGATCCATTCTATTTCATTCGTACGATCCATTCTTACTCATTCGCACGATCCATTCTAAATCATTCGCACGATCCATTCTAATTCATTCGTACGATCCATTCTATTTCATTCATACGATCCATTCTAATTCATTCATACGATCCATTCTAATTCATACGATCCATTCTAACTCATTCATACGATCCATTCTAATCCATTCGCACGAATGTATCCATTTTAATTCATTCGCACAATTTATTCTAATTCATTCGTACGATCAATTCTAATTCATTAGCATGATCCATTCTAATTCATTCGTACGAATGAGTAAGAATGGATCGTACGAATGAATAGATCATATGAAAGAATTAGAATGGATTGTTTGAGTGAATGCGAATGGATCGTGCGAATGAATTAGAATGGATTGTACGAATGAATTAGAATGGATCGTACGAATGAATTAGAATGGATCGTACGAATGAATTAGAATGGATCGTACGAATGAATTAGAATGGATTGAATTAGAATGAATCGTACGAATGAATTAGAGTTGATACATTCGTGTGAATGAATTAAAATGGATAATACGAATAAGTAAGAATGGATCGTAGAATTAGAATGGATCGTATGAATGAATTAGAATGGATCGTACGAATGAATTAGAATGGATACATTCGTGCGAATGAATTAGAATGGATCGTATGAATGAATTAGAATGGATCGTATGAATGAATTAGAATGGATCGTGCGAATGAATTAGAATGGATACCTTCGTGCAAATGAATTAGAATGGATCGTACGAATGAATTAGAATAGATTGTATGAATGAATTAGAATTGATCGTACGAATGAATTAGAATAGATTGTGCGAATGAATTAGAATGGATCGTACGAATGAATTGGAATGGATACATTCGTGCGAATGAATTAGAATGGATCATATGAATGAATTAGAATGGATCGTATGAATGAATTAGAATGGATCGTGCGAATAAATTAGAATGGATCGTATGAATGAATTAGAATAGATTGTGCGAATGAATTAGAATGGATCGTACGAATGAATTAGAATGGATACATTCGTGCGAATGAATTAAAATGGATCGTACGAATGAATACGGATGTATCCATTCTTATTCATTCGTACAATCCATTCTAATTCATTCGCACAATCCATTCTAATTCATTTGCACATTCTATTCTAATTCATTCGTACGATCAATTCTAATTCATTAGCATGATCCTTTCTAATTCATTCGTACGATCTATTCTATTTCATTCGTACAATCCATTCTTACTCAATCGTACGATCCATTCTAATTCATACGATCCATTCTAATTCATTCGCACGAATGTATCCATTCCAATTCATTCGTACGATCCATTCTAATTCATTCGCACAATCTATTCTAATTCATTCGTACGATCAATTCTAATTCATTAGCATGATCCATTCTAATTCATTCGTACGATCTATTCTATTTCATTCGTACAATCCATTCTTACTCAATCGTATGATTCATTCTAATCCATTCGCACAATCTATTCTAATTCATTTGTACGATCCATTCTATTTCATTCGTACGATCCATTCTAATTCATACGATCCATTCTATTTCATTCATACGATCCATTTTAATTCATTCGCACGATCCATTCTATCGTACGATCTATTCGATTTCATTCGTACAATCCATTCTTACTCAACCGTATGATCCATTCTAATTCATTCGCACGAATAGTACGAATGAATTAGAATGGATACCTTCATGCAAATGAATTAGAATGGATCGTACGAATGAGTAAGAATGGATCGTACGAATGAATGGATCATATGAATGAATTAGAATGGATCGTTTGAGTGAATGCGAATGCATCGTGCGAATGAATTAGAATGGATTGTATGAATGAATTAGAATGGATCGTACGAATGAATTAGAATGGATCGTATGAATGAATTAGAATGGATCGTACGAATGAATTAGAATGGATCGTACGAATGAATTAGAATGGATTGAATTAGAATGAATCGTACGAATGAATTAGAGTTGATACATTCGTGTGAATGAATTAAAATGGATAATACGAATGAGTAAGAATGGATCGTAGAATTAGAATGGATCGTATGAATGAATTAGAATGGATCGTACGAATGAATTAGAATAGATACATTCGTGCGAATGAATTAGAATGGATCGTATGAATGAATTAGAATGGATCGTACGAAAGAATTAGAATGGATAGTACGAATGAATTAGAATGGATTGTACGAATGAAATATAATAGATCGTACGAATGAATTAGAATGGATCATGCTAATGAATTAGAATTGATCGTACGAATGAATTAGAATAGATTGTGCGAATGAATTAGAATGGATCGTACGAATGAATTGGAATGGATACATTCGTGCGAATGAATTAGAATGGATCGTATGAATGAATTAGAGTGGATACGTTCGTACAAATGGATTAGAATGGATCGTACGAATAAATTAGAATGGATACATTCGTGCGAATGAATTAGAATGGATCGTATGAATGAATTAGATTGGATCTTATGAATGAATTAGAATGGATTGTATGAATTAGAATGGATACCTTCGTGCAAATGAATTAGAATGGATTGTACGAATGAGTAAGAATGGATCGTGCGAATGAATTAGAATGGATTGTATGAATGAATTAGAATGGATTGTATGAATGAATTAGAATGGATACATTCGTGCGAATCCATTCTATTTCATTCGTACGATCCATTCTAATTCATTCGCACGATCCATTCTAATTCATTCGTACGATCCATTCTAATTCATTCGTACGATCCATTCTAATTCATTCGCAGAATCCATTCTAATTCATTCGTACGATCCATTCTAATTCATTCGTACGATTCATTCTAATTCAATCCGTTCTAATTCATTCGTATGATCCATTCTTACTCATTCGTACGATCCATTCTAATTCATTCGTATGATCCATTCTATTTCATTCGTACGATCCATTCTTACTCATTCGTACGATCCATTCTAATTCATTTGCACGAAGCTATCCATTCTAATTCATTCGTACTATCCATTCTAATTCCTTCGTACGAATGAATTAGAATGGATCGTATTAATGAATTAGAATGGATCGTGTGAATGAGTTAGAATGGATCGTACGAATGAGTTAGAATAGATTGTACGAATGAATTAGAATGGATCGTACGAATCAATTAGAATGGATACATTCGTGCGAATCCATTCTATTTCATTCGTACGATCCATTCTAATTCATTCATACGATCCATTCTACGATCCATTCTAATTCATTCGTACGTTCCATTCTAATTCATTAGCACAATCTATTCTAATTCATTCGTACGATCCATTCTAATTCATTCGCACGATCCATTCTAATTCATTCGCACGAATGTATCCATTCTAATTCATTTGTACGAATGTATCCAATCTAATTCATTCGTATGATCCATTCTAATTCATTAGAACGATCCATTCTAATTCATTCGTACGATCCATTCTAATTCATTTATACGATCCAATCTAATTCATTCATACGATCCATTCTAATTCATTCGCACGAATGTATCCATTCTAATTCATTCGTACGATCCATTCTAATTCATTCATACGATCCATTCTAATTCATTCACACGATCCATTCTAATTCATTCATACGATCCATTCTATTTCATTCATACGATCCATTAGAATGGATACCTTCGTGCAAATGAATTAGAATGGATCGTACGAATGAGTAAGAATGGATCGTACGAATGAAATAGAATGGATCGTATGAATGAAATAGAATGGATCGTATGAATGAATTAGAATGGATACATTCGTGCGAATCCATTCTATTTCATTCGTACGATCCATTCTAATTCATTCGCACGATCCATTCTAATTCATTCATACGATCCATTCTAATTCCTTCGTACGATCCATTCTAATTCATTCGTACGATCCATTCTAATTCATTCGCACGATCCATTCTAATTCATGCATACGATCCATTCTAATTCATTCGTACGATCCATTCTAATTCATTCGTACGATCCATTCTAATTCATTCGCACAATCTATTCTAATTCATTCGTACGATCCATTCTATTTCATTCGCACGATCCATTCTAATTCATTCATACGATCCATTCTATTTCATTCGTACGATCCATTCTTATTCATTCGTACGATCCATTCTAATTCATTTGCACGAAGGTATCCATTCTAATTTATTCGTACTATCCATTCTAATTCCTTCGTACAATCCATTCTAATTCCTTCGTACTATCCATTCGGATACATTCGTGCGAATCCATTCTATTTCATTCGTACGATCCATTCTAATTCATTCGCACGATCCATTCTAATTCATTCATACGATCCATTCTAATTCATTCGTACGATCCATTCTAATTCATTCGTACGATCCATTCTAATTCATTCGCACAATCTATTCTAATTCATTCGTACGATCCATTCTAATTCATTCGTACGATCCATTCTAATTCATTCGCTCAATCTATTCTAATTCATTCGTACGATCCATTCTAATTCATTCATACGATCCATTCTAATTTATTCGCACGATCCATTCTAATTCATTCGTACGATCCATTCTAATTCATTCGCACAATCTATTCTAATTCATTCGAACGATCCATTCTAATTCATTCGCACGATCCATTCTAATTCATTCATACGATCCATTCTATTTCATTCGTACGAAGGAATTAGAAAGGATCGTACGAATGAATTAGAATGGATCGTGCGAATGAATTAGAATATAGATCGTACGAATGAATTAGAATGGATCGTACGAATGAATTCGAAAGTATCCTTTCTAATTCATTCGTACGATCCATTCTAATTCATTCGTACGATTCTTTCTAATTCCTTCGTACGAATGAAATAGAATGGATCGTATGAATGAATTAGAATGGATCGTGCGAATGAATTAGAATGGATCGTTCTAATGAATTAGAATAGATTGTGCGAATGAATTAGAATGGATCGTACGAATGAATTAGAATGGATCGTGCGAATAAATTCGAATGGATCGTACGAATGAATTAGAATGGATCGTGCGAATGAATTAGAATATGGATCGTACGAAGGAATTAGAATGGATCGTACGAATGAATTCGAATGTATCCATTCTAATTCCTTCGTACGATCCATTCTAATTCATTCGCACGATCCATTCTAATTCATTCGTACGATCCAATCTAATTCATTCGTACTATCCATTCTAATTCCTTCCTACGATCCATTCTAATTCCTTCGTACGATCCATTCTAATTCATTCATACGAATGAGTAAGAATGGATCGTACGAATAAAATAGAATGGATCGTATGAATGAATTAGAATGGATACGTGCGAATGAATTAGAATTGATCGTACGAATGAATTAGAATAGATTGTGCGAATGAATTAGAATGGATCGTACGAATGAATTGGATTGGATACATTCGTGCGAATGAATTAGAATGGATCATACGAATGAATTAGAATGGATCGTACGAATGAATTAGAATGGATCGTACGAATGACTTAGAATGGATCGTTCGAATGAATTAGAATAGATTATGCGAATGAATTAGAATGGATCGTACGAATGAATTAGAAAGGATACGTGCGAATGAATTAGAATTGATCGTACGAATGAATTAGAATAGATTGTGCGAATGAATTAGAATGGATCGTACGAATGAATTGGAATGGATACATTCGTGCGAATGAATTAGAATGGATCGTACGAATGAATTTGAATGGATCGTACGAATGAATTAGAATGGATCGTACGAATGAGTAAGAATGGATCGTGCGAATGAAATAGAATGGATCGTATGAATGAATTAGAATGGATACGTGCGAATGAATTAGAATTGATCGTATGAATGAATTAGAATAGATTGTGTGAATGAATTAGAATGGATCGTACGAATGAATTGGAATGGATACATTCGTGCGAATGAATTAGAATGGATCGTACGAATGAATTAGAATGGATCGTACGAATGAATTAGAATGGATCATACGAATGACTTAGAATGGATCGTTCGAATGAATTAGAATAGATTGTGCGAATGAATTAGAATGGATCGTACGAATGAATTAGAAAGGATACATTCGTGCGAATGAATTATAATGGATACCTTCGTGCAAATGAATTAGGATGGATCGTACGAATTGAGTAACAATGGATCGTACGAATGAAATAGAATGGATCGTATGAATGAATTAGAATGGATCGTACGAATGAAATAGAATGGATCGTACGAATGAAATAGAATGGATCGTACGAATGAATTAGAATAGATTGTGCGAATGGATTAGAACGGACCATACGATTGAGTAAGAATGGATTGTACGAATGTAATAGAATAGATCGTACGAATGAATTAGAATGGATCGTATGAATGAATTAGAATGGATCGTGCGAATGAATTAGAATGGATCGTACGAATGAATTAGAATGGATCATACGAATGAATTAGAATGGATCGTACGAATGAATTAGAATGGATACGAATGGATCGTATGAATGAATTAGAATGGATCGTACGAATGAAATAGAATGGATCGTACGAAGGAATTAGAATAGATCATATGAATGAATTAGAACGGATCGTATGAATGAATTAGAATGGATCGTGCGAATAAATTAGAATGGATCGTATGAATGAATTAGAATGGATCGTACGAATGAATTAGAATGGATCGTGTGAATGAATTAGAATGGATCGTACGAAGGAATTAGAATGGATAGTACGAATGAATTAGAATGGATACCTCCGTGCAAATGAATTAGAATGGATCGTACGAATGAGTAAGAATGGATCGTACGAATGAAATAGAATGGATCGTATGAATGAATTAGAATGGATCATGCGAATGAATTAGAATGGATCGTGCGAATGAATTAGAATGGATCGTACGAATGAAATAGAATGGATTGTACGAATGAGATAGAATGGATCGTACGAATGAATTAGAATAGATTGTGCGAATGAATTAGAATGGATCGTACGAATGAATTAGAATGGATCGTACAAATGAATTAGAATGGATTGTACGAATGAATTAGAATGGATCGTACGAATGAATTAGAATGGATCGTACGAATAACTTAGAATGGATCGTTCGAATGAATTAGAATAGATTGTGCGAATGAATTAGAATGGATCGTACGAATGAATTAGAAAGGATACATTCGTGCGAATGAATTAGAATGGATACCTTCGTGCAAATGAATTAGGATGGATCGTACGAATGAGTAAGAATGGATCATACGAATGAATTAGAATGGATCGTACGAATGAATTAGAATGGATCGTACGAATGAATTAGAATGGATAATACGAATGATTTAGAATGGATCGTACGAATGAGTAAGAATGGATCGTACGAATGAAATAGAATGGATCGTATGAATGAATTAGAATGGATACGTGCGAATGAATTAGAATGGATACGAATGGATCGTACGAATGAGTAAGAATGGATCGTACGAATGAAATAGAATGGATCGTACGAATGAGAAATTAGAATGGATCGTATGAATGAATTAGAATGGATAAATTCGTGCAAAAGAATTAGAATGGATCGTATGAATGAATTAGAATGGATCGTATGAATGAATTAGAATGGATCGTACGAATGAATTAGAATGGATCGTACGAATGAATTAGAATGGATTGAATTAGAATGAATCGTACGAATGAATTAGAATGAATCATACCGTACGAATGAATTAGAATGGAACATACGAAGGAATTAGAATGGATCGTACGAATGAATTAGAATGTATCGTACGAATGAATTAGAATGGATCGTACGAAGGAATTAGAATGGATAGTATGAATGAATTAGAATGGATACATTCGTGCAAATGAATTAGAATGGATCGTACGAATGAGTAAGAATGGATCGTGCGAATGAATTAGAATGGATCATATGAATGAATTAGAATGGATCGTATGAATGAATTAGAATGGATCGTGCGAATAAATTAGAATGGATCGTATGAATGAATTAGAATAGATTGTGCGAATGAATTAGAATGGATCGTACGAATGAATTAGAATGGATCGTACGAATGAATTAGAGTAGATTGTGCGAATGGATTAGAATGGATCATACGATTGAGTAAGAATGGATTGTACGAATGAAATAGAATAGATCGTACGAATGAATTAGAATGGATCGTGCGAATAAATTAGAATGGATCGTACGAATGAATTAGAATGGATCGTATGAATGAATTAGAGTGGATCATATGAATGAATTAGAATGGATCATATGAATTAATTAGAATGGATCGTGCGAATGAATTAGAATGGATCGTGCGAATGAATTAGAATGGATCGTACGAATGAATTAGAATGGGTCGTACGAATGAATTAGAATGGATACACGATCCAGATCCATTCTAATTCATTCGCTCGCACGAATGTATCCATTCTAATTCATTCGTACAATCCATTCTAATTCATTTGTATAATCCATTCTAATTCATTCGCACGATCCATTATAATTCATTCATACGATCCATTCTAATTCATTCGAACGATCCATTAGAATTCATACCGTACGAATGAATTAGAATGGATCATATGAATGAATTAGAATGGATCGTACGAATGAATTAGAATGGATCGTGCGAATAAATTAGAATGGATCGTACGAATGAATTAGAATGGATCGTACGAATGAATTAGAATGGATCGTACGAATGAATTAGAATGGATACATTCGAGCGAATGAATTAGAATGGATCATACGAATGAATTAGAGTTGATACGTTCGTGTGAATGATTTAAAATGGACAATACGAATGTGTAAGAATGGATCGTAGAATTAGAATGGATCGTATGAATGAATTAGAATGGATACGTACGAATGAATTAGAATGGATCGTATGAATGAATTAGAATGGATCGTGCGAATGAATTAGAATGGATCGTACGAATGAATTAGAATGGATCGTAGAATGAATTAGAATGGATCGTAGTAATGAATTAGAATGGATCCTACGAATGAATTAGAATAGATTGTGCGAATGAATTAGAATGGATCTGGATCGTGTATCCATTCTAATTCATTCGTACGACCCATTCTAATTCATTCGCACGATCCATTCTAATTCATTCGTACGATCCATTCTAATTCATTCGTACGATTCATTCTAATTCAATCCATTCTAATTCATTCGTACGATCCATTCTTTCTCATTCGTACGATCGATTCTAATTCATTCATACGATCCATTCTAATTCATTCGTACGATCTATTCTATTTCATTCGTACAATCCATTCTTACTCAATCGTATGATCCATTCTAATCCATTTGCACAATCTAGTCTAATTCATTCGTACAATCCATTCTTACTCAATCGTATGATCCATTCTAATCCATTCACACCATCTAGTCTAATTCATTCGTACGATCCATTCTAATTCATTCGTACGTTCCATTCTAATTCATTCGCACAATCTATTCTAATTCATTCGTACGATCCATTCTAATTCATTCGCCCGATCCATTCTAATTCATTCATACGATCCATTCTAATTCATTCGTACGAATGAGTAAGAATGGATCGTACGAATGAAATAGAATGAATTGTACGAATGAATTAGAATGGATACATTCGTGCGAATGAATTAGAATGGATCGTACGAAGGAATTAGAATGGATCGTACGAACGAATTAGAATGGATCGTACGAATGAATTAGAATGGATCATACGAATGAATTAGAATGGATCGTACGAATGAATTAGAATGGATCATATGAATGAATTAGATTGGATCGTATTAATGAATTAGAATGGATCGTACGAATGAATTAGAATAGATCGTACGAATGAATTAGAATGGATACGAATGGATCGTACGAATGAGTAAGAATGGATCTATTCTAATTCATTCATACGATCCATTCTAATTCATTCGTACGATCCATTCTAATTCATTCGCACGCTATTCTAATTCATTCGTAGGATCGAATGGATCGTGCGAATGAATTAGAATGGATCTTGCGAATGAATTAGAATGGATCGTACGAATGAAATAGAATGGATCGTACGAATGAATTAGAATGGATCTGGATCGTGTATCCATTCTAATTCATTCGTACGATCCATTCTAATTCATTCCTACGATCCATTCTTACTCATTCGTACGATCCATTCTAATTCATTTGCACGAAGGTATCCATTCTATTTCATTCGTACTATCCATTCTAATTCCTTCGTACGATCCATTCTAATTCCTTCGTACGATCCATTCTAATTCATTCGTACGATCCATTCTAATTCATTCGTACTATCCATTCTAATTCATTCACACGATCCATTCTAATTCATGCATACGATCCAATCTAATTCATTCGCACGAATGTATCCATTCTAATTCATTTGCACGAATGTATCCATTCTAATTCATTCGTACATGTATGAATGAATTAGAATGGATCGTACGAATGAATTAGAGTTGATACATTCATACGAATGAATTAGAATGGATCGTATGAATGAATTAGAATCGTTCGTACGAATGAATTAGAATGGATACCTTCGTGCAAATGAATTAGAATGGATCGTACGAATGCAAAAGAATGGATCGTACGAATGAAATAGAATGGATCGTATGAATGAATTAGAATGGATCGTGCGAATGAATTAGAATGGATCGTACGAATGAATTAGAATAGATTGTGCGAATGAATTAGAATGGATCGTACGAATGAATTAGAATGGATCGTACGAATGAATTAGAATGGATCATATGAATGAATTAGAATGGATCGTACGAATGAGTAAGAATGGATCGTACGAATGAAATAGAATGGATCGTATGAATGAATTAGAATGGATACGTGCGAATGAATTAGAATTGATCGGACGAATGAATTAGAATAGATTGTGCGAATGAATTAGAATGGATCGTACGAATGAATTGGAATGGATACATTCGTGCGAATGAATTAGAATGCATCGTACGAATGAAATAGAATGGATCATGCGAATGAATTAGAATGGATCGTACGAATGAATTAGAATGGATCGTACGACTGACTTAGAATGGATCGTTCGAATGAATTAGAATAGATTGTGCGAATGAATTAGAAAGGATCGTACGAATGAATTAGAACGGATACGTTCGTGCGAATGAATTAGAATGGATCGTATGAGTGTGAATGAATTAGAATGGATTGTGCAAATGAATTAGAATGGATCGTACGAATGAATTAGAATGGATCGTACGAATGAATTAGAATGGATACATTCGTGCAAAAGAATTAGAATGGATTGTATGAATGAATTAGAATGAATCGTGCGAATGAATTAGAATGGATCGTGCGAATGAATTAGAATGGATCGTACGAATGAATTAGAATGGATCGTGCGAATGAATTAGAATATAGATCGTACGAATGAATTGGAATGGATCGTACGAATGAATTCGAATGTATCCTTTCTAATTCATTCGTACGATCCTTTCTAATTCCTTCATACGAATGAATTAGAATGGATTGCATGAATGAATTAGAATAGATCGTACGATCCATTCTAATTCATTCATATGATCCATTCTAATTTATTCGCACAATCTATTCTAATTCATTCGTACGATCTATATTCTAATTCATTCGCACGATCTATTCTAATTCATTCATACGATCCATTCTAATTTATTCGCACAATCCATTCTAATTCATTCGTACGATCCATTCTAATTCATTCGCACAATCTATTCTAATTCACTCAAACGATCCATTCTATTTCATTCGTACGATCTATTCTATTTTATTCGTACAATCCATTCTAATTCATTCGTACGATCCATTCTAATTCATTCGTACGATCCATTCTAATTCCTTCGTATGATCCATTCTAATTCATTCGTACGGTATAATTCATTCTAATTCATTCGTACGATTCATTCTAATTTAATCCATTCTAATTCATTCATACGATCCATTCTAATTCATTCATACGAATGAATTAGAATGGATCGTATGAATGAATTAGAATGGATCGTGCGAATGAATTACAATGGATCATGTGAATGAAATAGAATGGATCGTACGAATCAATTAGAATGGATTGAATTAGAATGAATCGTACGAATGAATTAGAATGGATCGTACGAATGAATTAGAATGGATCATACGAATGAATTAGAATGGATTGAATTAGAATGGATAGTACGATAAGAATGGATCTAACGAAGGAATTAGAATGGATCGTACGAAGGAATTAGAATGGATAGTACGATTGAATTAGAATGGATACCTTCGTGCAAATGAATTAGAATGGATCGTACGAATGAGTAAGAATGGATCGTACGAATGAAATAGAATGGATCGTATGAATGAATTAGAATGGATTGTGCGAATGAATTAGAATGGATCGTACGAATGAATTAGAATAGATTGTGCGAATGAATTAGAATGGATCGTACGAATGAATTAGAATGGATCGTGCGAATAAATTAGAATGGATCGTATGAATGAATTAGAATGGATCGTGCGAATGAATTAGAATATAGATCGTACGAATGATTTAGAATGGATCGTACGAATGAATTCGAATGTATCCTTTCTAATTCATTCGTACGATCCATTCTAATTCATTCGTACGATCCATTCTAATTCATTCGTACGATCCATTCTAATTCATTCGCACGATCCATTCTAATTCATTCGCACGATCCATTCTAATTCATAAGCACGATCCATTCTAATTCATTCATACGATCCATTCTAATTTATTCGATCGAATGTATCCATTCTAATTCATTCGTTCGATCCATTCTAATTCATTCGTACGATCCATTCTGTGACGACCAAGATCCAATAGGCCAATAGCCAAGAGCCAAGACTCCTGAGGTGGGAATGCCAAGATGGATGAGGTGAGGTGAGGTGTACAAGGCCATGAGTTAGCACCACATTGCCTGGAGAGAAGGAGATCATGAACTACTTATATAATTTCCCCTCCCAAACATAAAAGACGCGTTTTAAAACCGTGCGCCGCTACGGAATTCGTAAGAACTCCGTAGTTAAGCGTGCTCGGGCGAGAGTAGTACCAGGATGGGTGACCCCCTGGGAAGTTCTCGTGCGGGCACGGGCAAAGCGGACAATATCTTGTGTGTTTGGGGCGGATGTTACAAAATGGTATCAGAGCCGATTCTCCTCGGGATGGGGGGGTCTAACCCTACACGAGGACGTGTAGCCCTAAGGGGGGTGGATTGTGACGACCAAGATCCAATAGGCCAATAGCCAAGAGCCAAGACTCCTGAGGCGGGAATGACAAGATGGATGAGGTGAGGTGAGGTGAGGTGAGGTCTACAAGGCCATGAGTTAGCACCACAACGCCTTGAGAGAAGGAGATCATGAACTACTTATATAATTTCCCCTCCCAAACATAAAAGACGCGTTTTAAAACCGTGCGCCGCTACGGAATTCGTAAGAACTCCGTAGTTAAGCGTGCTCGGGCGAGAGTAGTACCAGGATGGGTGACCCCCTGGGAAGTTCTCGTGCGGGCATGGGCAAAGCGGACAATATCTTGTGTGTTTGGGGCGGATGTTACACATTCTAATTCATTCGAATGATCCATTCTAATTCATGCATACGAACCAATCTGATTCATTCATACGATCCATTCTAATTCATTCGCACGAATGTATCCATTCTAATTCATTCGTACATGTATGAATGAATTAGAATGGATCGTACGAATGAATTAGAGTTGATACATTCATACGAATGAATTAGAATGGATCGTATGAATGAATTAGAATCGATCGTACGAATGAATTAGAATGGATACCTTCGTGCAAATGAATTAGAATGGATCGTACGAATGAGTAAGAATGGATCGTACGAATAAAATAGAATGGATCGTATGAATGAATTAGAATGGATACGTGCGAATGAATTAGAATTGATCGTACGAATGAATTAGAATAGATTGTGCGAATGAATTAGAATGGATCGTACGAATGAATTAGAATGGATACGAATGGATCGTACGAATGAGTAAGAATGGATCGTACGAATGAAATAGAATGGATTGTACGAATGAATTAGAATGGATACATTCGTGCGAATGAATTAGGATGGATCGTATGAATGAATTAGAATGGATCGTACGAATGAATTAGCATGGATTGAATTAGAATGAATCGTACGAATGAATTAGAATGAATCATACCGTACGAATGAATTAGAATGGATCATACGAAGGAATTAGAATGGATCGTACGAATGACTTAGAATGGATCGTACGAATGAATTAGAATGGATCGTACGAAGGAATTAGAATGGATCGTACGAAGGAATTAGAATGGATTGTACGAATGAATTAGAATGGATACCTTCGTGCAAATGAATTAGAATGGATTGTACGAATGAGTAAGAATGGATCGTACGAATGAAATAGAATGGATCGTATGAATGAATTAGAATGGATCGTGCGAATGAATTAGAATGGATCGTGCGAATGAATTAGAATGGATCTTACGAATGAAATAGAATGGATTATACGAATGAAATAGAATGGATCGTGCGAATGAATTAGAATGGATCGTACGAATGAATTAGAATGGATCGTACGAATGACTTAGAATGGATCGTTCGAATGAATTAGAATAGATTGTACGAATGAATTAGAATGGATACATTCGTGCGAATGAATTAGAATGGATCGTATGAATGAATTAGAATCGATCGTACGAATGAATTAGAATAAATCATGCGAATGAATTAGAATAGATTGTGCTAATGAATTAGAATGGATCGTATGAATGAATTAGAATGGATACATTCGTGCGAATCCATTCTATTTCATTCGTACGATCCATTCTAATTCATTCGCACGATCCATTCTAATTCATTCATACGATCCATTCTAATTCATTCGTACGATCCATTCTAATTCATTTGCACGAAGGTATCCATTCTAATTCATTCGTACTATCCATTCTAATTCCTTCGCACGATCCATTCTAATTCATTCGTACGATCTATTCTATTTCATTCATACGATCCATTCTAATTCATTCATACGATCCATTCTAATTCATTCGTAAGAATGGATCCTACGAATGAATTAGAATGGATACATTCGTGCGAATGAATTAGGATGGATCGTATGAATGAATTAGAATGGATCGTACGAATGAATTAGAATAGATACATTCGTGCGAATGAATTAGAATGGATCGTATGAATGAATTAGAATCGATCGTACGAATGAATTAGAATGGATCATGCGAATGAATTAGAATGGATCGTGCGAATGAATTAGAATGGATCGTATGAATGAATTAGAATGGATCGTATGAATGAATTAGAATGGATCGTACGAATGAATTAGAATGGATCGTGCGAATAAATTAGAATGGATCGTATGAATGAATTAGAATGGATCGTGCGAATGAATTAGAATATCGATCGTACGAAGGAATTAGAATGGATAGTTCGAATGAATTCGAATGTATCCTTTCTAATTCATTCGTACGATCCATTCTAATTCCTTCATACGATCTATTCTAATTCATTTGTACGATCCATTCCAATTCATTCGCACGATCCATTCTAATTCATTCGTACGATCCAATCTAATTCATTCGTACGATCCATTCTAATTCATTCGCACAATCTATTCTAATTCATTCGAACGATCCATTCTAATTCATTCGCACGATCCATTCGTATGAATGAATTAGAATGGATCGTACGAATGAATTAGAATGGATCGTACGAATGAATTAGAATGGATACATTCGTGCAAAAGAATTAGAATGGATTGTATGAATGAATTAGAATGGATAGTACGAATGAATTAGAATGGATCGTATGAATGAATTAGAGTGGATCATATGAATGAATTAGAATGGATCGTATGAATGAATTACAATGGATCGTGCGAATGAATTAGAATGGATCGTGCGAATGAATTAGAATGGATCGTACGAATGAATTAGAATGGGTCGTACGAATGAATTAGAATGGATACACGATCCAGATCCATTCTAATTCATTCGCACAATCTATTCTAATTCATTCGTAGGATCCATTCTAATTCATTACTACGATCCATTCTAATTCATTCATACGATCCATTCTATTTCATTCGTACGATCCATTCTAATTCCTTCGCACAATCCATTCTAATTCATTCATACGATCCATTCTAATTCCTTCGTACGATCCATTCTAATTCCTTCGTACGATCCATTCTAATTCATTCGTACGATCCATTCTAATTCATTCGTATGTTCCATTCTAATTCATTCGCACGAATGTATCCATTCTAATTCATTCGTACAATCCATTCTTACTCATTCGTAATGAATTAGAATGGATACATTCGTGCAAAAGAATTAGAATGGATTGTATGAATGAATTAGAATGGATCGTGCAAATGAATTAGAATGGATTGTGCGAATGAATTAGAATGGATCGTACGAATGAATTAGAATAGATCGTACGTATGAATTAGAATGGATACATTCGTGCGAATGAATTAGAATGGATCGTATGAATGAATTAGATTGGATCGTATGAATGAATTAGAATGGATTGTATGAATTAGAATAGATACCTTCGTGCAAATGAAATAGAATGGATCGTACGAATGAATTAGAGTAGATTGTGCGAATGGATTAGAATGGATCATACGATTGAGTAAGAATGGATTGTACGAATGAAATAGAATAAATCGTACGAATGAATTAGAATGGATCGTACGAATGAATTAGAATGGATCGTTCGAATGAATTAGAATAGATTGTGCGGATGAATTAGAATGGATCGTACGAATGAATTAGAATGGATCGTACGGATGAATTAGAATGGATCGTACGAATGCATTAGAATGGATCGTATGAATGAATTAGAATGGATCGTGCGAATGAATTAGAATGGATCGTACGAATGAAATAGAATGGATTCGCACGAATGTATCCATTCTAATTCATTCGTACGATCCATTCTAATTCATTCGTACAATCCATTCTAATTCATTCGCACAAACCATTTGCATTCACTCAAACGATCCATTCTAATTCATTCATACAATCCATTCAAATTCTTTTGCATGAATGTATCCATTCTAATTCATTCGTACGATCCATTCCAATTCATTCGTATGATCTATTCTAATTCATTCGCATGATCCATTCTAATTCCTTCGTACGATCCATTTTAATTCATTCGCACGATCCATTCTAATTCATTCATACGATCCATTCTAATTCATTCGTACGATCCATTCTAATTTCCTCGTATGATCTATTCTAATTCCTTCGTACGATCCATTCTAATTCATTCATACGATCTATTCTAATTCTTTCGCACGAATGTATCCATTCTAATTCATTCGTACGATCCATTCTAATTCCTTCGTACGATCCATATTCTAATTCATTCGTACGATCCATTCTAATTTATTCGTACAATCCATTCTAATTCATTCGCACGAATGTATCCATTCTAATTCATTCGTACGATCCATTCTACGAATTAGAATGGATCGTATGAATGAATTAGAATGGATCGTGCGAATAAATTAGAATGGATCGTATGAATGAATTAGAATAGATTGTGCGAATGAATTAGAATGGATCGTACGAATGAATTAGAATGGATACATTTGTGCGAATGAATTAGAATGGATCATACGAATGAATTAGAATGGATCAAATGAATGAATTAGAATGGATCGTACGAATGAATTAGAATGGATACATTCATGCGAATGAATTAGAATGGATCATACGAATGAATTAGAATGGATTCATTCGTGCGAATAAATTAGAATAGATCGTACGAATGAGTAAGAATGGATCGTACGAATGAATTAAAATGGATTGAATTAGAATGAATCGTACGAATGAATTAGAGTGGATCGTTCGAATGAATTAGAATGGATCGTACGAATGAAATAAAATGGATCGTATGAATGAATTAGAATGGATCATGCGAATGAATTAGAATGGATCGTACGAATGAATTAGAGTAGATTGTGCGGATGAATTAGAATGGATCGTGCGAATGAATTAGAATGGATCGTACGAATGAATTAGAATAGATTATGCGAATGAATTAGAATGGATCGTACGAATGAATTAGAATGGATCGTACGAATAAATTAGAATGGATCGTATGAATGAATTAGAATGGATCGTGCGAATGAATTAGAATGGATCGTACGAATGAAATAGAATGGATTCGCACGAATGTATCCATTCTAATTCATTCGTACGATCCATTCTAATTAATTCATACAATCCATTCTAATTCATTCGTACGATCCATTCTAATTCATTCGCACGATCCATTCTAATTCATTCATACGATCCATTCTATTTCATTCGTACGATCCATTCTTACTCATTCGTACGATCCATTCTAATGCATTTGCACGAAGGTATCCATTCTAATTCATTCGTACTATCCATTCTATCTCATTCGTACAATCCATTCTATTTCATTCGTACGATCCATTCTAATTCATTCGCACGATCCATTGTAATTCATGCATACGATCCATTCTATTTCATTTGCACGAAGGTATCCATTCTAATTCATTCGTACTATCCATTCTAATTCCTTCGTACGATCCATCCTAATTCATTCGTACGATCCATTCTAATTCATTCGTACGATCCATTCTAATTCATTCGTACGCTCCATTCTATTTCATTCATACGATCCATTCTAATTCATTCATACGATCCATTCTAATTCATTCGCACGATCCATTCTAGTTCATTCGCATGATCCATTCTAATTCATTCGTACGATCGATTCTAATTCATTCATACGATCCATTCTAATTCATTCGCACGAATGTATCCATTCTAATTCATTCGTACGAGCCATTCTAATTCATTCATACGATCCATCCTAATTCATTCTCACGAATGTATCCATTCTAATTCATTCGTACAATCCAATCTATTTCATTCGTACGATCCATTCTTACTCATTCGTACGATCCATTCGTATCCATTCTAATTCATTCGTACGATCTATTCTAATTCATTCGTACAATCCATTCTAATTCATTAATACGATCCAATCTAATTTATTCATACGATCCATTCTAATTCATTCGTACGAACCATTCTAATTCATTCGCACGATCCATTCTAATTCATTCGCACGATCCATTCTAATTCATTCATACGATCCATTCTAATTCATTCGTACGATCCATTCTAATTCATTCATACGATCCATTCTAATTCATTCATATGATCCATTCTAATTCATTCGTACGGAATGATTCATTCTAATTCATTCGTACGATTCATTCTAATTCAATCCATTCTAATTCATTCGTACGATCCATTCTAATTCATTCATACGATCCATTCTAATTCATTCGTACGATCCATTCTAATTCCTTCGTACGATCCATTCTAATTCATTCGTACGATCCATTCTAATTCATTCGTACGATCCATTCTTACTCAATCGTACGATCCATTCTAATTCATTCGTACGATTCATTCTAATTCAATCCATTCTAATTCATTCGTACTATCCATTCTAATTCCTTCGTACGATCCATTCTAATTCCTTCGTACGATCCATTCTAATTCATTCGTACGATCCATTCTAATTCATTCGTACGAATGAATTAGAAAGGATAGTACGAATGAATTAGAATGGATCGTACGAATGAATTAGAATGGATCGTACGAAGGAATTAGAATGGATCGTACGAAGGAATTATAATGGATAGTACGAATGAATTAGAATGGATTGAATTAGAATGAATCGTACGAATGAATTAGAATGGATCATACGATTGAGTAAGAATGGATTGTACGAATTGAAATAGAATAGATCGTACGAATGAATTAGAATGGATCGTGAGAATAAATTAGAATGGATCGTATGAATGAATTAGAATGGATCGTGCGAATGAATTAGAATATAGATCGTACGAATGAATTAGAATGGATCGTACGAATGAATTAGAATGGATCGTGCGAATGAATTAGAATGGATCGTACGAATGAATTAGAATGGATCGTATGAATGAATTAGAATCGATCGTACGAATGAATTAGAATAGATCGTGCGAATGAATTAGAATAGATCGTACGAATGAATTAGAATAGATCGTACGAATGAATTAGAATAGATCGTACGAATGAATTAGAATGGATCGTGCGAATGAATTAGAATAGATCATACGAAGGAATTAGAATGGATCGTACGAATGAATTAGAATGGATCGTACGAATGAATTAGAATGGATCGTACGAAGGAATTAGAATGGATCGTACGAATGAATTAGAATGGATCGTATGAATGAATTAGAATGGATCGTACGAATGAATTAGAATGGATCGTACGAATGAATTAGAATGGATTAAATTAGAATGAATCGTACGAATAAATTAGAATGAATCATACCGTACGAATGAATTAGAATGGATTATATGAATGAATTAGAATGGATCGTATGAATGAATTAGAATGGATCGTACGACTGAATTAGAATGGATCGTATGAATGAATTATAATGGATCGTGCGAATGAATTAGAACGGATCGTGCGAATGAATTAGAATGGATCGTACGAATGAATTAGAATGGATCGTATGAATGAATTAGAATGGATCGTACGAATGAATTAGAATAGATCGTACGAATGAATTAGAATGGATACGAATGGATCGTACGAATGAGTAAGAATGGATCGTACGAATGAAATAGAATGGATTGTACGAATGAATTAGAATGGATACATTCGTGTGAATGAATTATGATGGATCGTATGAATGAATTAGAATGGATCGTACGAATGAATTAGAATGGATACATTCGTGCGAATGAATTAGAATGGATCGTATGAATGAATTAGAATCGATCGTACGAATGAATTAGAATAGATCATGCGAATGAATTAGAATGGATCGTGCGAATGAATTAGAATGGATCGTATGAATGAATTAGAATGGATCGTATGAATGAAATAGAATGGATCGTACGAATGAATTAGAATGGATCGTGTGAATGAATTAGAATAGATCGTAC
The DNA here is from genome assembly GCA_947650365.1 of Chamaelirium japonicum. NCBI lineage: Eukaryota > Viridiplantae > Streptophyta > Magnoliopsida > Liliales > Melanthiaceae > Chamaelirium > Chamaelirium japonicum. Next base: position 37,916,221 of record OX393560.1, on the reverse strand, counting down.
GAATGAATTAGAATGGATCGTACGAAGGAATTATAATGGATAGTACGAATGAATTAGAATGGATACCTTCGTGCAAATGAAATAGAATGGATCGTACAAATGAATTAGAGTAGATTGTGCGAATGGATTAGAATGGATCATATGATTGAGTAAGAATGGATTGTATGAATGAAATAGAATAGATCGTACGAATGAATTAGAATGGATCGTACGAATGAATTAGAATGGATCGTTCGAATGAATTATAATAGATTGTGCGAATAAATTAGAATGGATCGTACGAATGAATTAGAATGGATCGTGCGAATAAATTAGAATGGATCGTATGAATGAATTAGAATGGATCGTGCGAATGAATTAGAATATGGATCGTACGAAGGAATTAGAATGGATCGTACGAATGAATTCGAATGTATCCTTTCTAATTCATTCGTACGATCCATTCTAATAATTCCTTCATACGATCCATTCTAATTTATTCGTACGATCCATTCTAATTCATTCGCTTGATCCATTCTAATTCATTCGTACGATCCAATCTAATTCATTCGTACGATCCTTTCTAATTCATTCTCACAATCTATTCTAATTCATTCGTACGATCCATTCTAATTCATTCGCACGATCCATTCTAATTCATTCATACGATCCATTCTATTTCATTCGTACGATCCATTCTTACTCATTCGTACGATCCATTCTAATTCATTTGCACGAAGGTATCCATTCTAATTCATTCGTACTATCCATTCTAATTCCTTCGTACGATCCATTCTAATTCCTTCGTACGATCCATTCTAATTCATTCGTACGATCCATTCTAATTCATTCGTACGATTCATTCTAATTCAATCCATTCTAATTCATTCGTACGATCCATTCTTACTCATTCGTACGATCCATTCTAATTCATTCATACGATCCATTCTAATTCATTCGTACGATTCATTCTAATTCATTCGTACGATCCATTCTAATTTCATTCGTACAATCCATTCTAATTCTTTTGCACGAATGTATCCATTCTAATTCATTGTAATTCAATCCATTCTTACTCATTCATACGATCCATTCAAATTCATTCGTACGATCCAATCTAATTCATTCGTACGATACATTCTAATTCATTCGCACAATCTATTCTAATTCATTCGTACGATCTGTTCTAATTCATTCACACGATCCATTCGCATTCACTCAAACGACCCATTCTAATTCATTCATATGATCCATTCTAATTCATTCGCACGAATCCATTCTAATTCATTCGTACGATCCATTGTAATTCATTCGTACAATCCATTCTAATTCATTCGCACGATCCATTCTAATTCATTCATACGATCCATTCTATTTCATTCGTACGATCCATTCTTACTCATTCGTACGATCCATTCTTACTCATTCGTACGTTCCATTCTAATTCATTCGTACGACCCATTCTAATTCATTCGTACGATCCATTCTAATTCATTCGCACGATCCATTCTAATTCATTCGCACGATCCATTCTAATTCATTCATACGATCCATTCTAATTCATTCATATGATCCACTCTAATTCATTCATACGATCTATTCTCATTCATTCGCACGATCCATTCTATTTCATTCTTACGATCTATTCTAATTTATTCGCACGAATGTATCCATTCCAATTCATTCGTACGATCCATTCTAATTCATTCGCACAATCTATTCTAATTCATTCGTACGATCAATTCTAATTCATTCGCACGTATCCATTCTAATTCATTAATACGATCCATTCTATTTTATTCGTACGATCCATTCTTACTCATTCGTACGATCCATTCTAATTCATTCGTACGATCCATTCTAATTCATTCGCACAATCTATACGTTCCATTCTAATTCATTCGTAAGATCCATTCTAATTCATTCGCATGATCCGAATGAATTAGAATGGATCGTACGAATGAATTAGAATGGATCGTATGAATGAATTAGAGTGGATCATATGAATGAATTAGAATGGATCGTATGAATGAAATAGAATGGATCGTGCGAATGAATTAGAATGGATCGTGCGAATGAATTAGAATGGATCGTACGTATGAATTAGAATGGGTCGTACGAATGAATTAGAATGGATCGTACGAATGAGTAAGAATGGATCGTACGAATGAGTAAGAATGGATCGTACGAATGAAATAGAATGGATCGTATGAATGAATTAGAATGGATCGTGCGAATGAATTAGAATGGATTGTACGAATGAATTAGAATGGATCGTACGAATGAATTAGAATGGATACATTCGTGCGAATCCATTCTATTTCATTCGTACGATCCATTCTAATTCATTCGCACGATCCATTCTAATTCATTCATATGATCCATTCTAATTCATTCGTACGATCCATTCTAATTCATTCGTACGATCCATTCTAATTTATTCGCACAATCTATTCTAATTCATTCGTACGATCCATTCTAATTCATTCGCACGATCCATTCTAATTCATTCGCACAATCTATTCTAATTCATTCGTACGATCCATTCTAATTCATTCGCACGATCCATTCTAATTCATTCATACGATCCATTCTATTTCATTCGTACGATCCATTCTAATTCATTCGTACGATCCATTCTAATTCATTCGTATGATTCATTCTAATTCAATCCATTCTAATTCATTCGTACGATCCATTCTTACTCATTCGTACGATCCATTCTAATTCATTCGCACGAATGAATCCATTCTAATTCATTCGCACGAATGTATCCATTCTAATTCATTCGTACGATCCATTCTAATTCATTCATATGATCCATTCTAATTCATTCGTATGATCCATTCTAATTCATTCGCACGAATGTATCCATTCTAATTCATTCGTACGATCCATTCTAATTCATTCGCACAATCTATTCTAATTCATTCATACGATCCATTCTAATTTATTCGCACGATCCATTCTAATTCATTCATATGATCCATTCTAATTCGTAGAATGGATCGTACGAATGAATTAGAATGGATACATTCGTGCGAATGAATTAGAATGGATTGTACGAATAAATTAGAATGGATCGTATGAATGAATTAGAATATGGATCATACGAAGGAATTAGAATGGATCGTACGAATGAATTAGAATGGATACATTCGTGCGAAAGAATTAGAATAGATCGTATGAATGAATTAGAATGGATCGTAAGAAGAAATTAGAATAGATCATACGAAGAAATTAGAATGGATCGTTCGAATGAATTAGAATGGATCGTATGAATGAATTAGAATGGATCGTGCGAATGAATTAAAATGGATCGTACGAAGGAATTAGAATGGATCATGCGAATGAATTAGAATAGATCATATGAATGAATTAGAATGGATCGTACGAATGAATTAGAATGGATACATTCGTGCAAAAGAATTAGAATGGATTGTATGAATGAATTAGAATGGATCGTTTGAGTGAATGCGAATGGATCGTGCGAATGAATTAGAATGGATGTACGAATGAATTAGAATGGATCGTACGAATGAATTAGAATGGATACATTCGTGCGAATCCATTCTAATTCATTCGTACGATCCATTCTAATTCATTCGTACGATCCATTCTAGTTCATTCGAACGATCCAATCTAATTCATTCGTACGATCCATTCCAATTCATTCGTACGATTTATTCTATTTCATTCGTACAATCCATTCATACTCAATCGTATGATCCATTCTAATCCATTCGCACAATCTACTCTAATTCATTCGTACGATCCATTCTATTTCATTTGCACGAAGGTATCCATTCTAATTCATACAATCCATTCTAATTCATTCATACGATCCAATCTAATTCATTCATACGATCCATTCTAATTCATTCGCATGAATGTATCCATTCTAATTAATACATACGATCTATTCTAATTCAGTCGTACGATCCATTCTAATTCATTCGCACAATCCATTCTAATTCATTTGCACGATCCATTCTGATTCATTCATACAGTCCATTCTAATTCTTTTGCACGAATGTATCCATTCTAATTCATTACGAATGAGTAAGAATGGATTGTACGAATGAATTAGAATGGATACATTCGTGCGAATAAATTAGAATGGATCATACGAATGAATTAGAATGGATCGTACGAATGAATTAGAATGGATCGTACGAAGGAATTAGAATGGATCGTACGAAGGAATTAGAATGGATCGTACGAAGGAATTAGAATGGATCGTGCGAATGAATTAGAATGGATCGTACGAATGAATTAGAATGGATCGTTCGAATGAATTAGAATAGATTGTGCGAATGAATTAGAATGGATCATACGAATGAATTAGAATGGATCGTACGAATGAATTAGAATGGATCGTACGAATGAATTAGAATGGATCGTACGAATGAATTAGAATGGATCGTGCGAATGAATTAGAATGGATCGTACGAATGAAATAGAATGGATTCGCACGAATGTATCCATTCTAATTCATTCGTACGATCCATGCTAATTCATTCGTACAATCCATTCTAATTCATTAGCACGATCCATTCGCATTCACTCAAACGATCCATTCTACTTCATTCATACAATCCATTCTAATTCTTTTGCACGAATGTATCCATTGTAATTCATTCGTACGATCCATTCTAATTCATTCGTATGATCTATTCTAATTCATTCGCATGATCCATTCTAATTCCTTCGTACGATCCATTTTAATTCATTCGCACGATCCATTCTAATTCATTCATACGATCCTTTCAAATTCATTCGTACGATCCATTCTAATTCATTCGTACGATCCATTCTAATTCATTCGTACGATCCATTCTAATTCATTCGCACGATCCATTCTAATTCATTCATACAATCCATTCTAATTCTTTTGCACGAATGTATCCATTCTAATTCATTCGTACGATCCATTCTAATTCATTCGCACGATCCATTCTAATTCATTCGCACGATCCATTCTAATTCATTCGCATGATCCATTCTAATTCATTTGCACGAAGGTATCCATTCTAATTCATTCGTACTATCCATTCTAATTCATTCGTACTATCCATTCTAATTCCTTCGTACGATCCATTCTAATTCATTCGTACGATCCATTTTAATTCATTCGTTCGATCCATTCTAATTCATTCGTACGATCCATGCTAATTCATTCGCACGATCCATTCTAATTCATGCATACGATCCAATCTAATTCATTCATACGATCCATTCTAATTCATTCGCACGAATGTATCCATTCTAATTCATTCGTACATGTATGAATGAATTAGAATGGATCGTACGAATAAATTAGAATGGATCGTATGAATGAATTAGAATGGATCGTGCGAATGAATTAGAATGGATCGTATGAATGAATTAGAATGGATCGTATGAGTGAATTAGAATGGATACGAAGGAATTAGAATGGATCGTACGAAGGAATTTGAATGGAGAATGGATCGTGCGAATGAATTAGAATGGATCATACGAAGGAATTAGAATGGATCGTACGAATGAATTTGAATGGATCGTACGAATGAATTAGAATGGATCGTACGAAGGAATTAGAATGGATCGTACGAAGGAATTAGAATGGATCGTACGAATGAATTAGAATGGATCGTACGAAGGAATTAGAATGGATCGTACGAAGGAATTAGAATGGATAGTACAAATGAATTAGAATGGATACCTTCGTGCAAATGAATTAGGATGGATCGTACGAATGAGTAAGAATGGATCGTACGAATGAAATAGAATGGATCGTATGAATGAATTAGAATGGATCGTGCGAATGAATTAGAATGGATCGTACGAATGAATTAGAATGGGTACATTCGTGCGAATGAATTAGAATGGATCGTATGAATGAATTAGAATCGATCGCACGAATGAATTAGAATGGATCCTGCGAATGAATTAGAATGGATCGTGCGAATGAAGTAGAGTAGATTGTGCGAATGGATTAGAATGGATCATACGATTGAGTAAGAAAGGATTGTACGACTGAATTAGAATAAATTAGAATGGATTCATTCGTACGAATGAATTAGAATGGATCATACGATTGAGTAAGAATGGATTGTACGAATGAAATAGAATAGATCGTACGAATGAATTAGAATGGATCATGCTAATGAATTAGAATTGATCGTACGAATGAATTTGAATAGATTGTGCCAATGAATTAAAATGGATCGTATAAATGAATTAGAATGGATCGTATGAATGAATTAGAATGGATCGTGCGAATGAATTAAAATGGATCGTATGAATGAAATAGAATGGATCGTATGAATTAGAATGGATCGTACGAATGAAATAGAATGGATCGTACGAATGAATTAGAATAGATTGTGCGAATGGATTAGAATGGATCATACGATTGAGTAAGAAAGGATTGTACGAATGAAATAGAATAGATCGTACGAATGAATTAGAATGGATCGTATGAATGAATTAGAATGGAACGTACGAATGAATTAGAATGGATCGTACGAATGAATTAGAATGGATACATTCGTGCGAATGAATTAGAATGGATCGTATGAATGTATTAGAATCGATCGTACAAATGAATTAGAATGGATCATGCGAATGAATTAGAATGGATCGTGCGAATGAATTAGAATGGATCGTACGAATGAAATAGAATGGATTGTACGAATGAGATAGAATGGATCGTACGAATGAATTAGAATGGATACATTCATGCGAATGAATTAGAATGGATCATACGAATGAATTAGAATGGATTCATTCGTGCGAATGAATTAGAATGGATCGTACGAATGAGTTAGAATGGATCGTACGAATGAATTAGAATGGATTGAATTAGAATGAATCGTACGAATGAATTAGTATGGACCGTACGAATGAATTAGAATGGATCGTACGAATGAATTAGAATGGATTGAATTAGAATGAATCATACGAATGAATTAGAATGAATCATACCGTACGAATGAATTATAATGAATCATACGAAGGAATTACAATGGATCGTACGAATGAACTAGAATGGATCGTACAAATGAATAAGAATGGATCGTACAAAGGAATTAGAATGGATCGTACGAAGGAATTAGAATGGATAGTAGGAATGAATTAGAATGGATACCTTCGTGCAAATGAATTAGAATGGATCGTACGAATGAGTAAGAATGGATCGTACGAATGAAATAGAATGGATCATATGAATGAATTAGAATGGATCGTATGAATAAATTAGAATGGATACATTCGTGCGAATCCATTCTATTTCATTCGTACGATCCATTCTAATTCATTCGCACGATCCATTCTAATTCATTCATACGATCCATTCTAATTCCTTCGTACGATCCATTCTAATTCATTCGTACGATCCATTCAAATTCATTCGCACGATCCATTCTAATTCATGCATACGATCCATTCTAATTCATTCGTACGATCCATTCTAATTCATTCGTACGATCCATTCTAATTCATTTGCACAATCTATTCTAATTCATTCGTACGATCCATTCTAATTCATTCGCACGATCCATTCTAATTCATTCATACGATCCATTCTATTTCATTCGTACGATCCATTCTTACTCATTCTTACGATCCATTCTAATTCATTTGCACGAAGGTATCCATTCTAATTCATTCGTACTATCCATTCTAATTCCTTCGTACGATCCATTCTAATTCCTTCGTACGATCCATTCGGATACATTCGTGCGAATCCATTCTATTTCATTCGTACGATCCGTTCTAATTCATTCGCACGATCCATTCTAATTCATTCATACGATCCATTCTAATTTATTCGTACGATCCATTCTAATTCATTCGCACAATCTATTCTAATTCATTCGTACGATCCATTCTAATTCATTGGTACGATCCATTCTAATTCATTCGCACAATCTATTCTAATTCATTCGTACGATCCATTCTAATTCATTCGCACGATCCATTCTAATTCATTCATACGAATCCATTCTATTTCATTCGTACGATCTATTCTATTTCATTCGTACAATCTATTCTTTTTTTTTACTCAAAGCTAGGGGATTTTATTTGCGACCCCGCCCATGAAAGAAAACAACAGTTACAGCTCTATAAGAAAAAGAAAAAAAAAAACAAAACAATTCATAGGACCAGAACAACACCAGGACTAGCTTTAAAAGCTATAGAAACTTCAGCAACTTTCAGCCTATCTAAACTTCTCAACACCAGGACTAGCTTTAGAAAACTGCAGCAGCTATCAACGTACAATCTATTCTAATTCATTCATACGATCCATTCTAATTCATTCGTACGTTCCATTCTAATTCATTCGCACGATCCATTCTAATTCATTCATACGATCCATTCTAATTCATTCGCACGATCCATTCTAACTCATTCATACGATCCATTCTAATTTATTCGCACGATCCATTCTAATTCATTCGTACGATCCATTCTACGATCCATTCTAATTAATTTGTACGTTCCATTCTAATTCATTAGCACAATCTATTCTAATTCATTCGTACGATCCATTCTAATTCATTCGTACAATCTATTCTAATTCATTCGTATGATCCATTCTAATTCAATCCATTCTAATTCATTCGTACGATCCATTCTAATTCATTCGTACGATCCATTCTAATTCATTCGTACGATTCATTCTAATTCAATCCATTCTAATTCATTCGTACGATCCATTCTTACTCATTCGTACGATCCATTCTAATTCATTCGCACGAATGAATCCATTCTAATTCATTCGTTCGATCCATTCGTATTCATTCATACGATCCATTCTAATTCATTCGCACGATCCATTCTAATTCATGCATACGATCCATTCTAATTCATTCGTACGATCTATTCTATTTTATTCGTACAATCCATTCTAATTCATTCGTACGATCCATTCTAATTCATTCGTACGATCCATTCTAATTCCTTCGTATGATCCATTCTAATTCATTCGTACGGTATGATTCATTCTAATTCATTCGTACGATTCATTCTAATTCAATCCATTCTAATTCATTCATACGATCCATTCTAATTCATTCATACGAATGAATTAGAATGGATCGTATGAATGAATTAGAATGGATCGTGCGAATGAATTACAATGGATCATGTGAATGAAATAGAATGGATCGTACGAATCAATTAGAATGGATTGAATTAGAATGAATCGTACGAATGAATTAGAATGGATCGTACGAATGAATTAGAATGGATCGTACGAATGAATTAGAATGGATTGAATTAGAATGGATCGTACGATAAGAATGGATCTAACGAAGGAATTAGAATGGATCGTACGAAGGAATTAGAATGGATAGTACGATTGAATTAGAATGGATACCTTCGTGCAAATGAATTAGAATGGATCGTACGAATGAGTAAGAATGGATCGTACGAATGAAATAGAATGGATCGTATGAATGAATTAGAATGGATTGTGCGAATGAATTAGAATGGATCGTACGAATGAATTAGAATAGATTGTGCGAATGAATTAGAATGGATCGTACGAATGAATTAGAATGGATCATACGAATGAATTAGAATGGATCGTGCGAATGAATTAGAATGGATCGTACGAATGAAATAGAATGGATTCGCACGAATATATCCATTCTAATTCATTCGTACGATCCATTCTACTTCATCCGCACGATCCATTCTAATTCATTCATACGATCCATTCTAATTCATTCGTACGATCCATTCTAATTCATTCGTACGATCCATTCTAACTCATTCGCACAATCTATTCTAATTCATTTGTACGATCCATTCTAATTCATTCGCACGATCCATTCTAATTCATTCATACGATCCATTCTATTTCATTCGTACGATCCATTCTTACTCATTCGTACGATCCATTCTAATTCATTTGCACGAAGGTATCCATTCTAATTCATTCGTACGATCCATTCTAATTCATTCATACGATCCATTCTAATTCATTCGTACGATCTATTCTAATTCATTCGCACGATCCATTCAAATTCATTCATACGATCCATTCTAATTCATTCGTATGATCCATTCTAATTCATTCATACGATCCATTGTAATTCATTCGCACAATCTATTCTAATTCATTCGTACGATCCATTCTAATTCATTCGCACGATCCATTCTAATTCATTCATACGATCCATTCTAATTCATTCGTACGATCCATTCTAATTCATTCGTATTAGAATGGATTGTACGAATGAATTAGAATGGATCGTACGAATGAATTAGAATGGATACATTCGTGCGAATCCATTCTATTTCATTCGTACGATCCATTCTAATTCATTCGCACGATCCATTCTAATTCATTCATACGATCCATTCTAATTCATTCGTACGATCCATTCTAATTCATTCGTACGATCCTATGATCCATTCAAATCCATTCGCACAATCTACTCTAATTCATTCGTACGATCCATTCTATTTCATTTGCACGAAGGTATCCATTCTAATTCATACAATCCATTCTAATTCATTCATAGGATCTAATCTAATTCATTCATACGATCTATTCTAATTCATTCGCACGAATGTATCCATTCTAATTCATTCGTACGATCCATTCTAATTCATTTGTACGAATGTATCCACTCTAATTCATTCATACGATCCATTCTATTTCCTTCGTATGATCCATTCTAATTCATTCGTACGGTATGATTCATTCTAATTCATTCATACGATTCATTCTAATTCAATTCATTCTAATTCATTCATACGATCCATTCTAATTCATTCGTACGATCCATTCTAATTCATTCGTACGAATGAATTAGAATGGATCGTATGAATGAATTAGAATGGATCGTGCGAATGAAATAGAATGGATCGTACGAATGAATTAGAATGGATTGAATTAGAATGAATCGTACGAATGAATTAGAATGGATCGTACGAATGAATTAGAATGGATCGTACGAATGAATTAGAATGGATTGAATTAGAATGGATCATACGATAAGAATGGATCGTACGAAGGAATTAGAATGGATCGTACGAAGGAATTAGAATGGATAGTACGAATGAATTAGAATGGATACCTTCGTGCAAATGAATTAGAATGGATTGTACGAATGAGTAAGAATGGATCGTACGAATGAAATAGAATGGATCGTATGAATGAATTAGAATGGATCGTGCGAATGAATTAGAATGGATCGTACGAATGAATTAGAATAGATTGTGCGAATGAATTAGAATGGATCGTACGAATGAATTAGAATGGATCGTACGAATGAATTAGAATGGATCGTATAAATGAATTAGAAGGGATCATACGAATGAAATAGAATGGATTCGCACGAATGTATCCATTCTAATTCATTCGTACGATCCATTATAATTCATTCCCACGATCCATTCTAATTCATTCGTACGATCCATTCTAATTCATTCGTACGATCCATTCTAATTCATTCGCACAATCTATTCTAATTCATTCGTACGATCCATTCTAATTCATTCGCACGATCCATTCTAATTCATTCATACGATACATTCTATTTCATTCGTACGATCCATTCTTACTCATTCGTACGATCCATTCTAATTCATTTGCACAAAGGTATCCATTCTAATTCATTCGTACTATCCATTCTAATTCATTCGCACGATCCATTCTAATTCATTCATACGATCCATTCTATTTCATTCGTACGATCCATTCTAATTCATTCGCACGATCCATTCTAATTCATTCATACGATCCATTCTAATTCATTCGTACGATCCATTCTAATTCATTCGCACAATCTATTCTAATTCATTCGTACGATCCCTTCTAATTCATTCGCACGATCCATTCTAATTCATTCATACGATCCATTCTAATTCATTCGTACGATCCATTCTAATTCATTCGTATTAGAATGGATTGTACGAATGAATTAGAATGGATCGTACGAATGAATTAGAATGGATACATTCGTGCGAATCCATTCTATTTCATTCTTACGATCCATTCTAATTCATTCGCACGATCCATTCTAATTCATTCATACGATCCATTCTAATTCATTCGTACGATCCATTCTAATTCATTCGTACGATGCTATGATCCATTCTAATCCATTCGCACAATCTACTCTAATTCGTTCGTACGATCCATTCTATTTCATTTGCACGATGTTATCCATTCTAATTCATACAATCCATTCTAATTCATTCATACGATCCAATCTAATTCATTTATACGATCCATTCTAATTCATTCGCACGAATGTATCCGTTCTAATTCATTCGTACGATCCATTCTAATTCATTTGTACGAATGTATCCACTCTAATTCATTCATACGATCCATTCTAATTCATTCGGACGAATGATTGTGCGAATGAAGTAGAATGGATCGTTTAGAATGAATCATACCGTACGAATGAATTAGAATGGATCGTACGAATGAATTAGAATGGATACATTCGTGCGAATGAATTAGAATGGATCATACGAAGGAATTAGAATGGATCGTACGAATGAATTAGAATGGATACACGATCCAGATCCATTCTAATTCATTCATACGGTATGAATTACAATGGATCGTATGAGTGTGAATGAATTAGAATGGATTGTGCGAATGAATTAGAATGGATCGTACGAATGAATTAGAATGGATCGTACGAATGAATTAGAATGGATACATTCGTGCAAAAGAAGTAGAATGGATTGTATGAATGAATTAGAATGGATCGTGCGAATGAATTAGAATGGATCGTACGAATGAGTAAGAATGGATCGTACGAATGAATTAGAATGGATCGTACGAATGAATTAGAATGGATACATTCGTGCGAATGAATTAGAATGGATTGTGCGAATGAATTAGAATAGATTGTGCGCATGAATTAGAATGGATCGTACGAATGAATTAGAATGGATCGTACGAATGAATTAGAATGGATCGTACGAATGAATTAGAATGGATCGTAGTAATGAATTAGAATGGATCCTACGAATGAATTAGAATAGCGTGCGAATGAATTAGAATGGATCGTACGAATGAATTAGAATGGATCGTATGAATGAATTAGAATAGATTGTACGAATGAAATAGAATAGATCGTACGAATGAAATAGAATGGATTCGTATGAATGAATTAGAATGGATCGTGCGAATGAATTAGAATGGATCGTACTTATGAATTAGAATGGGTCATACGAATGAAATAGAATGGATCGTACGAATGAATTAGAATGGATCGCGCGAATGAATTAGAATGGATCGTACGAATGACTTAGAATGGATCGTTCGAATGAATTAGAATAGATTGTGCGAATGAATTAGAATGGATCATACGAATGAATTAGAACGGATACATTCGTGCGAATGAATTAGAATGGATCGTATGAGTGTGAATGAACTAGAATGGATTGTGCGAATGAATTAGAATGGATCGTACGAATGAATTAGAATGGATCGTACGAATGAATTAGAATGCATACATTCGTGCAAAAGAAGTAGAATGGATTGTATGAATGAATTAGAATGGATCGTGCGAATGAATTAGAATGGATCGTACGAATGAGTAAGAATGGATCGTACGAATGAATTAGAATGGATCGTACGAATGAATTAGAATGGATACATTCGGGTGAACGAATTAGAATGGATCATATGAATGAATTAGAATGGATCGTTTGAGTGAATGCGAATGGATCGTGCGAATGAATTAGAATGGATCGTACGAATGACTTAGAATGGATCGTTCGAATGAATTAGAATAGATTGTGCGAATGAATTAGAATGGATCGTACGAATGAATTAGAACGGATACATTCGTGCGAATGAATTAGAATGGATCGTATGAGTGTGAATGAATTAGAATGGATTGTGCGAATGAATTAGAATGGATCGTACGAATGAATTAGAATGGATCGTACGAATGATTTAAAATGGATACATTCGTGCAAAAGAAGTAGAATGGATTGTATGAATGAATTAGAATGGATCGTGCGAATGAATTAGAATTGATCGTGCGAATGAATTAGAATGGATACATTCATGCGAATGAATTAGAATGGATCATACGAATGAATTAGAATGGATTCATTCATGCGAATGAATTAGAATGGATCGTACGAATGAATTAGAATGAATCGTACGAATGAATTAGAATGGATCGTATCAATGAATTAGAATGGATTGTGCGAATGAATTAGAATGGATCGTATTAATGAATTTGAATGGATCGTACGAATGAATTAGAATGGAATGTACGAATGAATTAGAATGGATCGTAAAATGGATCGTATGAATGAATTAGATTGGATCGTACGAATGAGTAAGAATGGATCATACGAATGAATTAGAATGGATCGTACGAATGAATTAGAATGGATACATTTCGTACGATCCATTCTAATTCATTCGTACGATCTATTCTAATTCATTCATGCAATCCAGTCTAATTCATTCGTACGAAGGAATTAGAAAGGATCGTATGAATGAATTAGAATGGATCGTACGAATGAAATAGAATGGATCCATTCTTACTCATTCGTACGATTCATTCTAATTCAATCCATTCTAATTCATTCGCATGATCCATTCTAATTCATTCGTACGATCGATTCTAATTCATTCATACGATCCACTCTTCTAATTCATTCGTACGATTCATTCTAATTCATTAGTACGATCCATTCGATCCAGATCCATTCTAATTAATTCGCACAATCTATTCTAATTCATTCATAGGATCCATTCTAATTCATTACTACGATCCATTCTAATTCATTCATACGATCCATTCTAATTCATTCGTACGATCCATTCTAATTCATTCGCACGATCCATTCTAATTCATTCATACGATCCATTCTAATTCATTCGTATGTATCCATTCTAATTCATTCATACGATCAATTCTAATTCTACGATCCATTCTTACTCATTCGTATTATCCATTTTAATTCATTCACACGAATGTATCAACTCTAATTCATTCGTACGATCGATTCTAATTCATTCGCACGATCCATTCTAATTCATTCGTACGATCCATTCTAATTCCTTCGTACGATCCATTTTAATTCATTCGCACGATCCATTCTAATTCATTCATACGATCCATTCTAATTCATTCGTACGATCCATTATAATTTCTTCGTATGATCCATTCTAATTCATTCGCACGATCCATTCTAATTCATTAACACGATCCAATCTAATTCATTCATACGATCTATTCTAATTCATTCGCACGAATATATCCTTTCTAATTCATTCGTACGATCCAAATTCATTTATCCGTACGATCTATTCTATTTCATTTGTACGATCCATTCTTATCGTACGATCCATTCTAATTCAATCCATTCTAATTCATTCGTACGTTCCTTCTAATTCATTCGTACGATCCATTCTAAATCATTCGTACGATTCATTCTAATTCAATCCATTCTAATTCATTCGTACGATCCATTCTATTTCATTCGTACGATCCATTCTTACTCATTCGTACGATCCATTCGTATCCATTCTAATTCATTCGTACGATCTATTCTAATTCATTCGTACGATCCATTCTAATTCCTTCGTACGATCCATTCTAATTAATTCGTACGATCCATTCTAATTCATTCGCACGATCCATTCTAATTCATTCGTACGATCCATTCTATTTCATTCATACGATCCATTCTAATTCATTCATACGATCTATTCTAATTCTTTCGCACGAATGTATCCATTCTAATTCATTTGTACGATCCATTCTAATTCATTCGCACGATCCATTCTAATTCATTCATACAATCCATTCTAATTCTTTTGCACGAATGTATCCATTCTAATTCATTCGTTCGATCCATTCTAATTCATTCGTACGATCCATTCTAATTCATTCGCACGATCCATTCTTACTCATTCGTACGATCCATTCTAATTCATTCGTACGATCTATTCTAATTCATTCATACGATCCATTCTAATTTATTCGCACGATCCATTCTAATTCCTTCGTATGATCCATTCTAATTCATTCGTACGGTATGATTCATTCTAATTCATTCGTACGATTCATTCTAATTCAATCCATTCTAATTCATTCGTACGATCCATTCTAATTCATTCGTACGATCAATTCTAATTCATTCGTATGATTCATTCTAATTCAATCCATTCTAATTCATTCATACGATCCATTCTAATTCATTCATACGATCTATTCTATTTCATTCGTACAATCCATTCTTACTCAATCGTATGATCCATTCTAATGCATTCGCACAATCTAGTCTAATTCATTCGTACGATCCATTCTAATTCATTCGTACGATCCATTCTAATTCATTCGCACAATCTATTCTAATTCATTCATACGATCCATTCTAATTCATTCGCACGATCCATTCTAATTCATTCATACGATCCATTCTAATTTATTCGTACGAATGAGTAAGAATGGATCGTACGAATGAAATAGAATGGATTGTACGAATGAATTAGAATGGATACATTCGTGCGAATGAATTAGGATGGATCGTATGAATGAATTAGAATGGATCGTACGAAGGAATTAGAATGGATCGTACGAATGAATTAGAATGGATCGTACGAATGAATTAGAATGGATCGTATGAATGAATTAGATTGGATCGTATTAATGAATTAGAATGGATCGTACGAATGAATTAGAATAGATCGTACGAATGAATTAGAATGGATACGAATGGATCGTACGAATGAGTAAGAATGGATCTATTCTAATTCATTCATACGATCCATTCTAATTCATTCGTACGATCCATTCTAATTCATTCTCACGCTATTCTAATTCATTCATAGGATCCATTCTAATTCATTCGTACGATCCATTCTAATTCATAAGTACGATCCATTCTAATTCATTCGCACGATCCATTCTAATTCATTCATACGAATCCATTCTATTTCATTCGTACGATCTATTCTATTTCATTCGTACAATCTATTCTAATTCATTCATACGATCCCTTCTAATTCATTCGTACGATCCATTCTAATTCATTCGCACGCTATTCTAATTCATTCGTAGGATCCATTATAATTCATTACTACGATCCATTCTAATTCATTCATACGATCCATTCTAATTCATTCGTACGATCCATTCTAATTCATTCGTACGATCCATGCTAATTCATTCGTACGATCCATTCTAATTCATGCGCACAATCTATTCTAATTCATTCGCACAATCTATTCTAATTCATTCGTACGATCCATTCTAATTCATTCGTACGATCCATTCTAATTCATTCGCACGCTATTCTAATTCATTCGTAGGATCCATTCTAATTCATTCGTGCAAAAGAATTAGAATGGATCGTACGAATGAATTAGAATGGATCGTATGCATGAATTAGAATGGATCGTACGAATGAATTAGAATGGATCGTGCGAATGAATTAGAATGGATCATATGAATGAATTAGAATGGATCGTATGAATGAATTAGAATGGATCGTGCGAATAAATTAGAATGGATCGTATGAATGAATTAGAATGGATCGTACGAATGAAATAGAATAGATTGTACGAATGAGATAGAATGGATCGTACGAATGAATTAGAATGGATACATTCATGCGAATCCATTCTATTTCATTCGTAGGATCCATTCTAATTCATTCGCACGATCCATTCTAATTCATTCATACGATCCATTCTAATTCATTCGTACGATCCATTCTATTTCATTCGTACGATCGTACGAATGAATTAAAATGGATTGAATTAGAATGAATCGTATGAATGAATTAGAATGAATCATACCGTACGAATGAATTAGAATGGATCATACGAATGAAATAGAATGGATCGTATGAATGAATTAGAATTGATCGTGCGAATGAATTAGAATGGATCGTATGAATGAAAATTAGAATGGATCGTACGAATGAATTAGCATGGATTGAATTAGATTGAATCATACGAATGAATTAGAATGAATCATACCGTACGAATGAATTAGAATGGATCATACGAAGGAATTAGAATGGATCGTACGAATGAATTAGAATGGATCGTATGAATGAATTAGAATAGATCCATTCTTACTCATTCGTACGATCCATTCGTATCCATTCTAATTCATTCGTACGATCTATTCTAATTCATTACTACGATCCATTCTAATTCATTCATACGATCCATTCTAATTCATTCGTACGATCCATTCTAATTCATTCGCATGATCCATTCTAATTCATTCGTACGATCGATTCTAATTTATTCATACGATCCATTCTAATTCATTCATACGATCCATTCTAATCCATTCTTACTCATTCGTACGATCCATTGAATTAGAATGGATACGAATGGATCGTACGAATGAGTAAGAATGGATCGTACGAATGAAATAGAATGGATCGTACGAATGAATTAGAATGGATTGAATTAGAATGAATCGTACGAATGAATTAGAATGGATCGTACGAATGAATTAGAATGGATTGAATTAGAATGGATCGTACAATAAGAATTGATCGTACAAATGAAATAGAATAGATAGTACGGATAAATGAATTTGGATCGTACGAATGAATTAGAAAGGATATATTCGTGCGAATGAATTAGAATGGATCATATGAATGAATTAGAATGGATCGTATGAATGAATTAGAATGTATCGTGCGAATAAATTAGAATGGATCGTATGAATGAATTAGAATAGATTGTGCGAATGAATTAGAATGGATCGTACGAATGAATTAGAATGGATACATTCGTTCGAATGAATTAGAATGGATCATACGAATGAATTAGAGTTGATACATTCGTGTGAATGAATTAAAATGGATAATACGAATGAGTAAAAATGGATCGCAGAATTAGAATGGATCGTATGAATGAATTAGAATGGATACATACGAATGAATTAGAATGGATCGAATGTATGAATTAGAATGGATCGTGCGAATGAATTAGAATGGATCGTACGAATGAATTAGAATGGATCGTATGAATGAATTAGAATGGATCGTAGTAATGAATTAGAATGGATCGTATGAATGAATTAGAATGGATCGTATGAATGAATTAGATTGGATCGTACTAATGAATTAGAATGAATCGTACGAATGAATTAGAATAGATCGTACGAATGAATTCGAATGGATACGAATGGATCGTACGAATGAGTAAGAATGGATCGTACGAATGAATTAGAATGGATCGTACGAATGAATTAGAATGGATCGTACGTATGACTTAGAATGGATCGTTCGAATGAATTAGAATGGATCGTACGAAGGAATTAGAATGGATAGTACGAATGAAGTAGAATGGATCATTCGTGCAAATGAATTAGAATGGATCGTACGAATGAGTAAGAATGGATAGTACGAATGAAATAGAATGGATCGTATGAATGAATTAGAATGGATCGTGCGAATGAATTAGAATGGATACCTTCGTGCAAATGAATTAGAATGGATCGTACGAATGAGTAAGAATGGATCGTACGAATGAAATAGAATGGATCGTATGAATGAATTAGAATGGATACATTCGTGCGACATTCTATTTCATTCGTACGATCCATTCTTACTCATTCGTACGATCCATTCTAATTCATTCGCACGATCCATTCTAATTCATTCATATGATCCATTCTAATTCATTCGCACGAATGTATCCATTCTAATTCATTCGTACGATCCATTCTAATTCATTTGTACGAATGTATCCACTCTAATTCATTCGTACGATCCATTCTAATTCATTTGTACGAATGTATCCTTTCTAATTCATTCGTACGATCCATTCTAATTCATTCATACGATCCATTCTAACTCATTCACACGATCAATTCTAATTCATTCGCACGATCCTACGAATGAATTAGAATAGATTGTGCGAATGAATTAGAATGGATCTGGATCGTACGAATGAGTTAGAATGGATACCTTCGTGCAAATGAATTAGAATGGATCGTACGAATGAGTAAGAATGGATCGTACGAATGAAATATAATGGATCGTATGAATGAATTAGAATGGATCGTACGAATGAATTAGAATGGATCGTACGAAGGAATTAGAATGGATAGTACGAATGAATTAGAATGGATACCTTCGTGCAAAAGAATTAGAATGGATCATACGAATGAGTAAGAATGGATCGTACGAATGAAATAGAATGGATCGTATGAATAAATTAGAATGGATCATGCGAATGAATTAGAATGGATCGTACGAATGAATTAGAATAGATTGTGCGAATGAATTAGAATGGATCGTACGAATGAATTAGAATGGATCGTACGAATGAATTAGAATGGATCGTACGAATGAAATAGAATGGATCGTATGAATGAATTAGAATGGATCGTGCGAATGAATTAGAATGGATCGTACGAATGAATTAGAATTGATTGTGCGAATGAATTAGAATGGATCGTGCGAATGAATTAGAATGGATCGTACGAATGAATTAGAATAGATTGTGCGAATGAATTAGAATGGATCGTACGAATGAATTAGAATGGATCGTACAAATGAATTAGAATAGATCGGACGAATGAATTAGAATGGATCGTACGAATGAATTAGAATGGATCGTATGAATGAATTAGAATGGATCGTGCGAATGAATTAGAATGGATCGTACGAAGGAATTAGAATGGATCGTATGAATGAATTAGAATGGGTCGTGCGAATGAATTAAAATGGATCGTACGAAGGAATTAGAATGGATCATGCGAATGAATTAGAATAGATCATACGAATGAATTAGAATGGATCGTACGAATGAATTAGAATGGATACATTCTAATTCATTCGTACGATCCATTCTAATTCATTCATACGATCCATTCTAATTCATTCATATGATCCATTCTAATTCATTCGTACGGTATGATACATTCTAATTCTTTCGTACGATTCATTCTAATTCAATCCATTCTAATTCATTCGTACGATCCATTCTAGTACATTCGTACGATCCATTCTAATTCATTCATACGATCCATTCGTATCCATTCTAATTCATTCGTACGATCTATTCTAATTCATTCGTACGATCCATTCTAATTCATTAATACGATCCAATCTAATTCATTGATACGATCCATTCTATTTCATTCGTACGATCCATTCTTACTCATTCGCACGATCCATTCTAAATCATTCGCACGATCCATTCTAATTCATTCGTACGATCCATTCTATTTCATTCATACGATCCATTCTAATTCATTCATACGATCCATTCTAATTCATACGATCCATTCTAACTCATTCATACGATCCATTCTAATCCATTCGCACGAATGTATCCATTTTAATTCATTCGCACAATTTATTCTAATTCATTCGTACGATCAATTCTAATTCATTAGCATGATCCATTCTAATTCATTCGTACGAATGAGTAAGAATGGATCGTACGAATGAATAGATCATATGAAAGAATTAGAATGGATCGTTTGAGTGAATGCGAATGGATCGTGCGAATGAATTAGAATGGATTGTACGAATGAATTAGAATGGATCGTACGAATGAATTAGAATGGATCGTACGAATGAATTAGAATGGATCGTACGAATGAATTAGAATGGATTGAATTAGAATGAATCGTACGAATGAATTAGAGTTGATACATTCGTGTGAATGAATTAAAATGGATAATACGAATAAGTAAGAATGGATCGTAGAATTAGAATGGATCGTATGAATGAATTAGAATGGATCGTACGAATGAATTAGAATGGATACATTCGTGCGAATGAATTAGAATGGATCGTATGAATGAATTAGAATGGATCGTATGAATGAATTAGAATGGATCGTGCGAATGAATTAGAATGGATACCTTCGTGCAAATGAATTAGAATGGATCGTACGAATGAATTAGAATAGATTGTATGAATGAATTAGAATTGATCGTACGAATGAATTAGAATAGATTGTGCGAATGAATTAGAATGGATCGTACGAATGAATTGGAATGGACACATTCGTGCGAATGAATTAGAATGGATCATATGAATGAATTAGAATGGATCGTATGAATGAATTAGAATGGATCGTGCGAATAAATTAGAATGGATCGTATGAATGAATTAGAATAGATTGTGCGAATGAATTAGAATGGATCGTACGAATGAATTAGAATGGATACATTCGTGCGAATGAATTAAAATGGATCGTACGAATGAATACGGATGTATCCATTCTTATTCATTCGTACAATCCATTCTAATTCATTCGCACAATCCATTCTAATTCATTTGCACATTCTATTCTAATTCATTCGTACGATCAATTCTAATTCATTAGCATGATCCTTTCTAATTCATTCGTACGATCTATTCTATTTCATTCATACAATCCATTCTTACTCAATCGTACGATCCATTCTAATTCATACGATCCATTCTAATTCATTCGCACGAATGTATCCATTCCAATTCATTCGTACGATCCATTCTAATTCATTCGCACAATCTATTCTAATTCATTCGTACGATCAATTCTAATTCATTAGCATGATCCATTCTAATTCATTCGTACGATCTATTCTATTTCATTCGTACAATCCATTCTTACTCAATCGTATGATCCATTCTAATCCATTCGCACAATCTATTCTAATTCATTTGTACGATCCATTCTATTTCATTCGTACGATCCATTCTAATTCATACGATCCATTCTATTTCATTCATACGATCCATTTTAATTCATTCGCACGATCCATTCTATCGTACGATCTATTCTATTTCATTCGTACAATCCATTCTTACTCAACCGTATGATCCATTCTAATTCATTCGCACGAATAGTACGAATGAATTAGAATGGATACCTTCATGCAAATGAATTAGAATGGATCGTACGAATGAGTAAGAATGGATCGTACGAATGAATGGATGATATGAATGAATTAGAATGGATCGTTTGAGTGAATGCGAATGCATCGTGCGAATGAATTAGAATGGATTGTATGAATGAATTAGAATGGATCGTACGAATGAATTAGAATGGATCGTATGAATGAATTAGAATGGATCGTACGAATGAATTAGAATGGATCGTACGAATGAATTAGAATGGATTGAATTAGAATGAATCGTACGAATGAATTAGAGTTGATACATTCGTGTGAATGAATTAAAATGGATAATACGAATGAGTAAGAATGGATCGTAGAATTAGAATGGATCGTATGAATGAATTAGAATGGATCGTACGAATGAATTAGAATAGATACATTCGTGCGAATGAATTAGAATGGATCGTATGAATGAATTAGAATGGATCGTACGAAAGAATTAGAATGGATAGTACGAATGAATTAGAATGGATTGTACGAATGAAATATAATAGATCGTACGAATGAATTAGAATGGATCATGCTAATGAATTAGAATTGATCGTACGAATGAATTAGAATAGATTGTGCGAATGAATTAGAATGGATCGTACGAATGAATTGGAATGGATACATTCGTGCGAATGAATTAGAATGGATCGTATGAATGAATTAGAGTGGATACGTTCGTACAAATGGATTAGAATGGATCGTACGAATAAATTAGAATGGATACATTCGTGCGAATGAATTAGAATGGATCGTATGAATGAATTAGATTGGATCTTATGAATGAATTAGAATGGATTGTATGAATTAGAATGGATACCTTCGTGCAAATGAATTAGAATGGATTGTACGAATGAGTAAGAATGGATCGTGCGAATGAATTAGAATGGATTGTATGAATGAATTAGAATGGATTGTATGAATGAATTAGAATGGATACATTCGTGCGAATCCATTCTATTTCATTCGTACGATCCATTCTAATTCATTCGCACGATCCATTCTAATTCATTCGTACGATCCATTCTAATTCATTCGTACGATCCATTCTAATTCATTCGCACAATCCATTCTAATTCATTCGTACGATCCATTCTAATTCATTCGTACGATTCATTCTAATTCAATCCGTTCTAATTCATTCGTATGATCCATTCTTACTCATTCGTACGATCCATTCTAATTCATTCGTACGATCCATTCTATTTCATTCGTACGATCCATTCTTACTCATTCGTACGATCCATTCTAATTCATTTGCACGAAGCTATCCATTCTAATTCATTCGTACTATCCATTCTAATTCCTTCGTACGAATGAATTAGAATGGATCGTATTAATGAATTAGAATGGATCGTGCGAATGAGTTAGAATGGATCGTACGAATGAGTTAGAATAGATTGTACGAATGAATTAGAATGGATCGTACGAATCAATTAGAATGGATACATTCGTGCGAATCCATTCTATTTCATTCGTACGATCCATTCTAATTCATTCATACGATCCATTCTACGATCCATTCTAATTCATTCGTACGTTCCATTCTAATTCATTAGCACAATCTATTCTAATTCATTCGTACGATCCATTCTAATTCATTCGCACGATCCATTCTAATTCATTCGCACGAATGTATCCATTCTAATTCATTTGTACGAATGTATCCAATCTAATTCATTCGTATGATCCATTCTAATTCATTAGAACGATCCATTCTAATTCATTCGTACGATCCATTCTAATTCATTTATACGATCCAATCTAATTCATTCATACGATCCATTCTAATTCATTCGCACGAATATATCCATTCTAATTCATTCGTACGATCCATTCTAATTCATTCATACGATCCATTCTAATTCATTCACACGATCCATTCTAATTCATTCATACGATCCATTCTATTTCATTCATACGATCCATTAGAATGGATACCTTCGTGCAAATGAATTAGAATGGATCGTACGAATGAGTAAGAATGGATCGTACGAATGAAATAGAATGGATCGTATGAATGAAATAGAATGGATCGTATGAATGAATTAGAATGGATACATTCGTGCGAATCCATTCTATTTCATTCGTACGATCCATTCTAATTCATTCGCACGATCCATTCTAATTCATTCATACGATCCATTCTAATTCCTTCGTACGATCCATTCTAATTCATTCGTACGATCCATTCTAATTCATTCGCACGATCCATTCTAATTCATGCATACGATCCATTCTAATTCATTCGTACGATCCATTCTAATTCATTCGTACGATCCATTCTAATTCATTCGCACAATCTATTCTAATTCATTCGTACGATCCATTCTATTTCATTCGCACGATCCATTCTAATTCATTCATACGATCCATTCTATTTCATTCGTACGATCCATTCTTATTCATTCGTACGATCCATTCTAATTCATTTGCACGAAGGTATCCATTCTAATTTATTCGTACTATCCATTCTAATTCCTTCGTACAATCCATTCTAATTCCTTCGTACTATCCATTCGGATACATTCGTGCGAATCCATTCTATTTCATTCGTACGATCCATTCTAATTCATTCGCACGATCCATTCTAATTCATTCATACGATCCATTCTAATTCATTCGTACGATCCATTCTAATTCATTCGTACGATCCATTCTAATTCATTCGCACAATCTATTCTAATTCATTCGTACGATCCATTCTAATTCATTCGTACGATCCAGTCTAATTCATTCGCTCAATCTATTCTAATTCATTCGTACGATCCATTCTAATTCATTCATACGATCCATTCTAATTTATTCGCACGATCCATTCTAATTCATTCGTACGATCCATTCTAATTCATTCGCACAATCTATTCTAATTCATTCGAACGATCCATTCTAATTCATTCGCACGATCCATTCTAATTCATTCATACGATCCATTCTATTTCATTCGTACGAAGGAATTAGAAAGGATCGTACGAATGAATTAGAATGGATCGTGCGAATGAATTAGAATATAGATCGTACGAATGAATTAGAATGGATCGTACGAATGAATTCGAAAGTATCCTTTCTAATTCATTCGTACGATCCATTCTAATTCATTCGTACGATTCTTTCTAATTCCTTCGTACGAATGAAATAGAATGGATCGTATGAATGAATTAGAATGGATCGTGCGAATGAATTAGAATGGATCGTTCGAATGAATTAGAATAGATTGTGCGAATGAATTAGAATGGATCGTACGAATGAATTAGAATGGATCGTGCGAATAAATTCGAATGGATCGGACGAATGAATTAGAATGGATCGTGCGAATGAATTAGAATATGGATCGTACGAAGGAATTAGAATGGATCGTACGAATGAATTCGAATGTATCCATTCTAATTCCTTCGTACGATCCATTCTAATTCATTCGCACGATCCATTCTAATTCATTCGTACGATCCAATCTAATTCATTCGTACTATCCATTCTAATTCCTTCCTACGATCCATTCTAATTCCTTCGTACGATCCATTCTAATTCATTCATACGAATGAGTAAGAATGGATCGTACGAATAAAATAGAATGGATCGTATGAATGAATTAGAATGGATACGTGCGAATGAATTAGAATTGATCGTACGAATGAATTAGAATAGATTGTGCGAATGAATTAGAATGGATCGTACGAATGAATTGGAATGGATACATTCGTGCGAATGAATTAGAATGGATCATACGAATGAATTAGAATGGATCGTACGAATGAATTAGAATGGATCGTACGAATGACTTAGAATGGATCGTTCGAATGAATTAGAATAGATTATGCGAATGAATTAGAATGGATCGTACGAATGAATTAGAAAGGATACGTGCGAATGAATTAGAATTGATCGTACGAATGAATTAGAATAGATTGTGCGAATGAATTAGAATGGATCGTACGAATGAATTGGAATGGATACATTCGTGCGAATGAATTAGAATGGATCGTACGAATGAATTTGAATGGATCGTACGAATGAATTAGAATGGATCGTACGAATGAGTAAGAATGGATCGTGCGAATGAAATAGAATGGATCGTATGAATGAATTAGAATGGATACGTGCGAATGAATTAGAATTGATCGTATGAATGAATTAGAATAGATTGTGTGAATGAATTAAAATGGATCGTATGAATGAATTGGAATGGATACATTCGTGCGAATGAATTAGAATGGATCGTACGAATGAATTAGAATGGATCGTACGAATGAATTAGAATGGATCATACGAATGACTTAGAATGGATCGTTCGAATGAATTAGAATAGATTGTGCGAATGAATTAGAATGGATCGTACGAATGAATTAGAAAGGATACATTCGTGCGAATGAATTATAATGGATACCTTCGTGCAAATGAATTAGGATGGATCGTACGAATTGAGTAACAATGGATCGTACGAATGAAATAGAATGGATCGTATGAATGAATTAGAATGGATCGTACGAATGAAATAGAATGGATCGTACGAATGAAATAGAATGGATCGTACGAATGAATTAGAATAGATTGTGCGAATGGATTAGAATGGACCATACGATTGAGTAAGAATGGATTGTACGAATGTAATAGAATAGATCGTACGAATGAATTAGAATGGATCGTATGAATGAATTAGAATGGATCGTGCGAATGAATTAGAATGGATCGTACGAATGAATTAGAATGGATCATACGAATGAATTAGAATGGATCGTACGAATGAATTAGAATGGATACGAATGGATCGTATGAATGAATTAGAATGGATCGTACGAATGAAATAGAATGGATCGTACGAAGGAATTAGAATAGATCATATGAATGAATTAGAACGGATCGTATGAATGAATTAGAATGGATCGTGCGAATAAATTAGAATGGATCGTATGAATGAATTAGAATGGATCGTACGAATGAATTAGAATGGATCGTGTGAATGAATTAGAATGGATCGTACGAAGGAATTAGAATGGATAGTACGAATGAATTAGAATGGATACCTCCGTGCAAATGAATTAGAATGGATCGTACGAATGAGTAAGAATGGATCGTACGAATGAAATAGAATGGATCGTATGAATGAATTAGAATGGATCATGCGAATGAATTAGAATGGATCGTGCGAATGAATTAGAATGGATCGTACGAATGAAATAGAATGGATTGTACGAATGAGATAGAATGGATCGTACGAATGAATTAGAATAGATTGTGCGAATGAATTAGAATGGATCGTACGAATGAATTAGAATGGATCGTACAAATGAATTAGAATGGATTGTACGAATGAATTAGAATGGATCGTACGAATGAATTAGAATGGATCGTACGAATAACTTAGAATGGATCGTTCGAATGAATTAGAATAGATTGTGCGAATGAATTAGAATGGATCGTACGAATGAATTAGAAAGGATACATTCGTGCGAATGAATTAGAATGGATACCTTCGTGCAAATGAATTAGGATGGATCGTACGAATGAGTAAGAATGGATCATACGAATGAATTAGAATGGATCGTACGAATGAATTAGAATGGATCGTACGAATGAATTAGAATGGATAATACGAATGATTTAGAATGGATCGTACGAATGAGTAAGAATGGATCGTACGAATGAAATAGAATGGATCGTATGAATGAATTAGAATGGATACGTGCGAATGAATTAGAATGGATACGAATGGATCGTACGAATGAGTAAGAATGGATCGTACGAATGAAATAGAATGGATCGTACGAATGAGAAATTAGAATGGATCGTATGAATGAATTAGAATGGATACATTCGTGCAAAAGAATTAGAATGGATCGTATGAATGAATTAGAATGGATCGTATGAATGAATTAGAATGGATCGTACGAATGAATTAGAATGGATCGTACGAATGAATTAGAATGGATTGAATTAGAATGAATCGTACGAATGAATTAGAATGAATCATACCGTACGAATGAATTAGAATGGAACATACGAAGGAATTAGAATGGATCGTACGAATGAATTAGAATGTATCGTACGAATGAATTAGAATGGATCGTACGAAGGAATTAGAATGGATAGTATGAATGAATTAGAATGGATACATTCGTGCAAATGAATTAGAATGGATCGTACGAATGAGTAAGAATGGATCGTGCGAATGAATTAGAATGGATCATATGAATGAATTAGAATGGATCGTATGAATGAATTAGAATGGATCGTGCGAATAAATTAGAATGGATCGTATGAATGAATTAGAATAGATTGTGCGAATGAATTAGAATGGATCGTACGGATGAATTAGAATGGATCGTACGAATGAATTAGAGTAGATTGTGCGAATGGATTAGAATGGATCATACGATTGAGTAAGAATGGATTGTACGAATGAAATAGAATAGATCGTACGAATGAATTAGAATGGATCGTGCGAATAAATTAGAATGGATCGTACGAATGAATTAGAATGGATCGTATGAATGAATTAGAGTGGATCATATGAATGAATTAGAATGGATCGTATGAATTAATTAGAATGGATCGTGCGAATGAATTAGAATGGATCGTGCGAATGAATTAGAATGGATCGTACGAATGAATTAGAATGGGTCGTACGAATGAATTAGAATGGATACACGATCCAGATCCATTCTAATTCATTCGCTCGCACGAATGTATCCATTCTAATTCATTCGTACAATCCATTCTAATTCATTTGTATAATCCATTCTAATTCATTCGCACGATCCATTATAATTCATTCATACGATCCATTCTAATTCATTCGAACGATCCATTAGAATTCATACCGTACGAATGAATTAGAATGGATCATATGAATGAATTAGAATGGATCGTACGAATGAATTAGAATGGATCGTGCGAATAAATTAGAATGGATCGTACGAATGAATTAGAATGGATCGTACGAATGAATTAGAATGGATCGTACGAATGAATTAGAATGGATACATTCGAGCGAATGAATTAGAATGGATCATACGAATGAATTAGAGTTGATACGTTCGTGTGAATGATTTAAAATGGATAATACGAATGTGTAAGAATGGATCGTAGAATTAGAATGGATCGTATGAATGAATTAGAATGGATACATACGAATGAATTAGAATGGATCGTATGAATGAATTAGAATGGATCGTGCGAATGAATTAGAATGGATCGTACGAATGAATTAGAATGGATCGTAGAATGAATTAGAATGGATCGTAGTAATGAATTAGAATGGATCCTACGAATGAATTAGAATAGATTGTGCGAATGAATTAGAATGGATCTGGATCGTGTATCCATTCTAATTCATTCGTACGACCCATTCTAATTCATTCGCACGATCTATTCTAATTCATTCGTACGATCCATTCTAATTCATTCGTACGATTCATTCTAATTCAATCCATTCTAATTCATTCGTACGATCCATTCTTTCTCATTCGTACGATCGATTCTAATTCATTCATACGATCCATTCTAATTCATTCGTACGATCTATTCTATTTCATTCGTACAATCCATTCTTACTCAATCGTATGATCCATTCTAATCCATTCGCACAATCTAGTCTAATTCATTCGTACAATCCATTCTTACTCAATCGTATGATCCATTCTAATCCATTCACACCATCTAGTCTAATTCATTCGTACGATCCATTCTAATTCATTCGTACGTTCCATTCTAATTCATTCGCACAATCTATTCTAATTCATTCGTACGATCCATTCTAATTCATTCGCCCGATCCATTCTAATTCATTCATACGATCCATTCTAATTCATTCGTACGAATGAGTAAGAATGGATCGTACGAATGAAATAGAATGAATTGTACGAATGAATTAGAATGGATACATTCGTGCGAATGAATTAGAATGGATCGTACGAAGGAATTAGAATGGATCGTACGAACGAATTAGAATGGATCGTACGAATGAATTAGAATGGATCATACGAATGAATTAGAATGGATCGTACGAATGAATTAGAATGGATCATATGAATGAATTAGATTGGATCGTATTAATGAATTAGAATGGATCGTACGAATGAATTAGAATAGATCGTACGAATGAATTAGAATGGATACGAATGGATCGTACGAATGAGTAAGAATGGATCTATTCTAATTCATTCATACGATCCATTCTAATTCATTCGTACGATCCATTCTAATTCATTCGCACGCTATTCTAATTCATTCGTAGGATCGAATGGATCGTGCGAATGAATTAGAATGGATCTTGCGAATGAATTAGAATGGATCGTACGAATGAAATAGAATGGATCGTACGAATGAATTAGAATGGATCTGGATCGTGTATCCATTCTAATTCATAAGTACGATCCATTCTAATTCATTCGCACGATCCATTCTAATTCATTCATACGAATCCATTCTATTTCATTCGTACGATCTATTCTATTTCATTCGTACAATCTATTCTAATTCATTCATACGATCCCTTCTAATTCATTCGTACGATCCATTCTAATTCATTCGCACGCTATTCTAATTCATTCGTAGGATCCATTATAATTCATTACTACGATCCATTCTAATTCATTCATACGATCCATTCTAATTCATTCGTACGATCCATTCTAATTCATTCGTACGATCCATGCTAATTCATTCGTACGATCCATTCTAATTCATGCGCACAATCTATTCTAATTCATTCGCACAATCTATTCTAGTTCATTCGTACGATCCATTCTAATTCATTCGTACGATCCATTCTAATTCATTCGCACGCTATTCTAATTCATTCGTAGGATCCATTCTAATTCATTCGTGCAAAAGAATTAGAATGGATCGTACGAATGAATTAGAATGGATCGTATGCATGAATTAGAATGGATCGTACGAATGAATTAGAATGGATCGTGCGAATGAATTAGAATGGATCATATGAATGAATTAGAATGGATCGTATGAATGAATTAGAATGGATCGTGCGAATAAATTAGAATGGATCGTATGAATGAATTAGAATGGATCGTACGAATGAAATAGAATAGATTGTACGAATGAGATAGAATGGATCGTACGAATGAATTAGAATGGATACATTCATGCGAATCCATTCTATTTCATTCGTAGGATCCATTCTAATTCATTCGCACGATCCATTCTAATTCATTCATACGATCCATTCTAATTCATTCGTACGATCCATTCTATTTCATTCGTACGATCGTACGAATGAATTAAAATGGATTGAATTAGAATGAATCGTATGAATGAATTAGAATGAATCATACCGTACGAATGAATTAGAATGGATCATACGAATGAAATAGAATGGATCGTATGAATGAATTAGAATTGATCGTGCGAATGAATTAGAATGGATCGTATGAATGAAAATTAGAATGGATCGTACGAATGAATTAGCATGGATTGAATTAGATTGAATCGTACGAATGAATTAGAATGAATCATACCGTACGAATGAATTAGAATGGATCATACGAAGGAATTAGAATGGATCGTACGAATGAATTAGAATGGATCGTATGAATGAATTAGAATAGATCCATTCTTACTCATTCGTACGATCCATTCGTATCCATTCTAATTCATTCGTACGATCTATTCTAATTCATTACTACGATCCATTCTAATTCATTCATACGATCCATTCTAATTCATTCGTACGATCCATTCTAATTCATTCGCATGATCCATTCTAATTCATTCGTACGATCGATTCTAATTCATTCATACGATCCATTCTAATTCATTCATACGATCCATTCTAATCCATTCTTACTCATTCGTACGATCCATTGAATTAGAATGGATACGAATGGATCGTACGAATGAGTAAGAATGGATCGTACGAATGAAATAGAATGGATCGTACGAATGAATTAGAATGGATTGAATTAGAATGAATCGTACGAATGAATTAGAATGGATCGTACGAATGAATTAGAATGGATTGAATTAGAATGGATCGTACAATAAGAATTGATCGTACAAATGAAATAGAATAGATAGTACGGATAAATGAATTTGGATCGTACGAATGAATTAGAAAGGATATATTCGTGCGAATGAATTAGAATGGATCATATGAATGAATTAGAATGGATCGTATGAATGAATTAGAATGTATCGTGCGAATAAATTAGAATGGATCGTATGAATGAATTAGAATAGATTGTGCGAATGAATTAGAATGGATCGTACGAATGAATTAGAATGGATACATTCGTTCGAATGAATTAGAATGGATCATACGAATGAATTAGAGTTGATACATTCGTGTGAATGAATTAAAATGGATAATACGAATGAGTAAAAATAGATCGCAGAATTAGAATGGATCGTATGAATAAATTAGAATGGATACATACGAATGAATTAGAATGGATCGAATGTATGAATTAGAATGGATCGTGCGAATGAATTAGAATGGATCGTACGAATGAATTAGAATGGATCGTATGAATGAATTAGAATGGATCGTAGTAATGAATTAGAATGGATCGTATGAATGAATTAGAATGGATCGTATGAATGAATTAGATTGGATCGTACTAATGAATTAGAATGAATCGTACGAATGAATTAGAATAGATCGTACGAATGAATTCGAATGGATACGAATGGATCGTACGAATGAGTAAGAATGGATCGTACGAATGAATTAGAATGGATCGTACGAATGAATTAGAATGGATCGTACGTATGACTTAGAATGGATCGTTCGAATGAATTAGAATGGATCGTACGAAGGAATTAGAATGGATAGTACGAATGAAGTAGAATGGATCATTCGTGCAAATGAATTAGAATGGATCGTACGAATGAGTAAGAATGGATAGTACGAATGAAATAGAATGGATCATATGAATGAATTAGAATGGATCGTGCGAATGAATTAGAATGGATACCTTCGTGCAAATGAATTAGAATGGATCGTACGAATGAGTAAGAATGGATCGTACGAATGAAATAGAATGGATCGTATGAATGAATTAGAATGGATACATTCGTGCGACATTCTATTTCATTCGTACGATCCATTCTTACTCATTCGTACGATCCATTCTAATTCATTCGCACGATCCATTCTAATTCATTCATATGATCCATTCTAATTCATTCGCACGAATGTATCCATTCTAATTCATTCGTACGATCCATTCTAATTCATTTGTACGAATGTATCCACTCTAATTCATTCGTACGATCCATTCTAATTCATTTGTACGAATGTATCCTTTCTAATTCATTCGTACGATCCATTCTAATTCATTCATACGATCCATTCTAACTCATTCACACGATCAATTCTAATTCATTCGCACGATCCTACGAATGAATTAGAATAGATTGTGCGAATGAATTAGAATGGATCTGGATCGTACGAATGAGTTAGAATGGATACCTTCGTGCAAATGAATTAGAATGTATCGTACGAATGAGTAAGAATGGATCGTACGAATGAAATATAATGGATCGTATGAATGAATTAGAATGGATCGTACGAATGAATTAGAATGGATCGTACGAAGGAATTAGAATGGATAGTACGAATGAATTAGAATGGATACCTTCGTGCAAAAGAATTAGAATGGATCATACGAATGAGTAAGAATGGATCGTACGAATGAAATAGAATGGATCGTATGAATAAATTAGAATGGATCATGCGAATGAATTAGAATGGATCGTACGAATGAATTAGAATAGATTGTGCGAATGAATTAGAATGGATCGTACGAATGAATTAGAATGGATCGTACGAATGAATTAGAATGGATCGTACGAATGAAATAGAATGGATCGTATGAATGAATTAGAATGGATCGTGCGAATGAATTAGAATGGATCGTACGAATGAATTAGAATTGATTGTGCGAATGAATTAGAATGGATCGTGCGAATGAATTAGAATGGATCGTACGAATGAATTAGAATAGATTGTGCGAATGAATTAGAATGGATCGTACGAATGAATTAGAATGGATCGTACAAATGAATTAGAATAGATCGGACGAATGAATTAGAATGGATCGTACGAATGAATTAGAATGGATCGTATGAATGAATTAGAATGGATCGTGCGAATGAATTAGAATGGATCGTACGAAGGAATTAGAATGGATCGTATGAATGAATTAGAATGGGTCGTGCGAATGAATTAAAATGGATCGTACGAAGGAATTAGAATGGATCATGCGAATGAATTAGAATAGATCATACGAATGAATTAGAATGGATCGTACGAATGAATTAGAATGGATACATTCTAATTCATTCGTACGATCCATTCTAATTCATTCATACGATCCATTCTAATTCATTCATATGATCCATTCTAATTCATTCGTACGGTATGATACATTCTAATTCTTTCGTACGATTCATTCTAATTCAATCCATTCTAATTCATTCGTACGATCCATTCTAGTACATTCGTACGATCCATTCTAATTCATTCATACGATCCATTCGTATCCATTCTAATTCATTCGTACGATCTATTCTAATTCATTCGTACGATCCATTCTAATTCATTAATACGATCCAATCTAATTCATTGATACGATCCATTCTATTTCATTCGTACGATCCATTCTTACTCATTCGCACGATCCATTCTAAATCATTCGCACGATCCATTCTAATTCATTCGTACGATCCATTCTATTTCATTCATACGATCCATTCTAATTCATTCATACGATCCATTCTAATTCATACGATCCATTCTAACTCATTCATACGATCCATTCTAATCCATTCGCACGAATGTATCCATTTTAATTCATTCGCACAATTTATTCTAATTCATTCGTACGATCAATTCTAATTCATTAGCATGATCCATTCTAATTCATTCGTACGAATGAGTAAGAATGGATCGTACGAATGAATAGATCATATGAAAGAATTAGAATGGATCGTTTGAGTGAATGCGAATGGATCGTGCGAATGAATTAGAATGCATTGTACGAATGAATTAGAATGGATCGTACGAATGAATTAGAATGGATCGTACGAATGAATTAGAATGGATCGTACGAATGAATTAGAATGGATTGAATTAGAATGAATCGTACGAATGAATTAGAGTTGATACATTCGTGTGAATGAATTAAAATGGATAATACGAATAAGTAAGAATGGATCGTAGAATTAGAATGGATCGTATGAATGAATTAGAATGGATCGTACGAATGAATTAGAATGGATACATTCGTGCGAATGAATTAGAATGGATCGTATGAATGAATTAGAATGGATCGTATGAATGAATTAGAATGGATCGTGCGAATGAATTAGAATCGATACCTTCGTGCAAATGAATTAGAATGGATCGTACGAATGAATTAGAATAGATTGTATGAATGAATTAGAATTGATCGTACGAATGAATTAGAATAGATTGTGCGAATGAATTAGAATGGATCGTACGAATGAATTGGAATGGATACATTCGTGCGAATGAATTAGAATGGATCATATGAATGAATTAGAATGGATCGTATGAATGAATTAGAATGGATCGTGCGAATAAATTAGAATGGATCGTATGAATGAATTAGAATAGATTGTGCGAATGAATTAGAATGGATCGTACGAATGAATTAGAATGGATACATTCGTGCGAATGAATTAAAATGGATCGTACGAATGAATACGGATGTATCCATTCTTATTCATTCGTACAATCCATTCTAATTCATTCGCACAATCCATTCTAATTCATTTGCACATTCTATTCTAATTCATTCGTACGATCAATTCTAATTCATTAGCATGATCCTTTCTAATTCATTCGTACGATCTATTCTATTTCATTCGTACAATCCATTCTTACTCAATCGTACGATCCATTCTAATTCATACGATCCATTCTAATTCATTCGCACGAATGTATCCATTCCAATTCATTCGTACGATCCATTCTAATTCATTCGCACAATCTATTCTAATTCATTCGTACGATCAATTCTAATTCATTAGCATGATCCATTCTAATTCATTCGTACGATCTATTCTATTTCATTCGTACAATCCATTCTTACTCAATCGTATGATCCATTCTAATCCATTCGCACAATCTATTCTAATTCATTTGTACGATCCATTCTATTTCATTCGTACGATCCATTCTAATTCATACGATCCATTCTATTTCATTCATACGATCCATTTTAATTCATTCGCACGATCCATTCTATCGTACGATCTATTCTATTTCATTCGTACAATCCATTCTTACTCAACCGTATGATCCATTCTAATTCATTCGCACGAATAGTACGAATGAATTAGAATGGATACCTTCATGCAAATGAATTAGAATGGATCGTACGAATGAGTAAGAATGGATCGTACGAATGAATGGATGATATGAATGAATTAGAATGGATCGTTTGAGTGAATGCGAATGCATCGTGCGAATGAATTAGAATGGATTGTATGAATGAATTAGAATGGATCGTACGAATGAATTAGAATGGATCGTATGAATGAATTAGAATGGATCGTACGAATGAATTAGAATGGATCGTACGAATGAATTAGAATGGATTGAATTAGAATGAATCGTACGAATGAATTAGAGTTGATACATTCGTGTGAATGAATTAAAATGGATAATACGAATGAGTAAGAATGGATCGTAGAATTAGAATGGATCGTATGAATGAATTAGAATGGATCGTACGAATGAATTAGAATAGATACATTCGT
This sequence comes from Chamaelirium japonicum, assembly GCA_947650365.1. Taxonomy (NCBI): domain Eukaryota; kingdom Viridiplantae; phylum Streptophyta; class Magnoliopsida; order Liliales; family Melanthiaceae; genus Chamaelirium; species Chamaelirium japonicum. The sequence goes on along the minus strand of OX393560.1, from coordinate 37,878,644 downwards.
GCGAATGAATTAGAATGGATCGTATGAATGAATTAGAATGGATCGTACGAAAGAATTAGAATGGATAGTACGAATGAATTAGAATGGATTGTACGAATGAAATATAATAGATCGTACGAATGAATTAGAATGGATCATGCTAATGAATTAGAATTGATCGTACGAATGAATTAGAATAGATTGTGCGAATGAATTAGAATGGATCGTACGAATGAATTGGAATGGATACATTCGTGCGAATGAATTAGAATGGATCGTATGAATGAATTAGAGTGGATACGTTCGTACAAATGGATTAGAATGGATCGTACGAATAAATTAGAATGGATACATTCGTGCGAATGAATTAGAATGGATCGTATGAATGAATTAGATTGGATCTTATGAATGAATTAGAATGGATTGTATGAATTAGAATGGATACCTTCGTGCAAATGAATTAGAATGGATTGTACGAATGAGTAAGAATGGATCGTGCGAATGAATTAGAATGGATTGTATGAATGAATTAGAATGGATTGTATGAATGAATTAGAATGGATACATTCGTGCGAATCCATTCTATTTCATTCGTACGATCCATTCTAATTCATTCGCACGATCCATTCTAATTCATTCGTACGATCCATTCTAATTCATTCGTACGATCCATTCTAATTCATTCGCACAATCCATTCTAATTCATTCGTACGATCCATTCTAATTCATTCGTACGATTCATTCTAATTCAATCCGTTCTAATTCATTCGTATGATCCATTCTTACTCATTCGTACGATCCATTCTAATTCATTCGTACGATCCATTCTATTTCATTCGTACGATCCATTCTTACTCATTCGTACGATCCATTCTAATTCATTTGCACGAAGCTATCCATTCTAATTCATTCGTACTATCCATTCTAATTCCTTCGTACGAATGAATTAGAATGGATCGTATTAATGAATTAGAATGGATCGTGCGAATGAGTTAGAATGGATCGTACGAATGAGTTAGAATAGATTGTACGAATGAATTAGAATGGATCGTACGAATCAATTAGAATGGATACATTCGTGCGAATCCATTCTATTTCATTCATACGATCCATTCTAATTCATTCATACGATCCATTCTACGATCCATTCTAATTCATTCGTACGTTCCATTCTAATTCATTAGCACAATCTATTCTAATTCATTCGTACGATCCATTCTAATTCATTCGCACGATCCATTCTAATTCATTCGCACGAATGTATCCATTCTAATTCATTTGTACGAATGTATCCAATCTAATTCATTCGTATGATCCATTCTAATTCATTAGAACGATCCATTCTAATTCATTCGTACGATCCATTCTAATTCATTTATACGATCCAATCTAATTCATTCATACGATCCATTCTAATTCATTCGCACGAATATATCCATTCTAATTCATTCGTACGATCCATTCTAATTCATTCATACGATCCATTCTAATTCATTCACACGATCCATTCTAATTCATTCATACGATCCATTCTATTTCATTCATACGATCCATTAGAATGGATACCTTCGTGCAAATGAATTAGAATGGATCGTACGAATGAGTAAGAATGGATCGTACGAATGAAATAGAATGGATCGTATGAATGAAATAGAATGGATCGTATGAATGAATTAGAATGGATACATTCGTGCGAATCCATTCTATTTCATTCGTACGATCCATTCTAATTCATTCGCACGATCCATTCTAATTCATTCATACGATCCATTCTAATTCCTTCGTACGATCCATTCTAATTCATTCGTACGATCCATTCTAATTCATTCGCACGATCCATTCTAATTCATGCATACGATCCATTCTAATTCATTCGTACGATCCATTCTAATTCATTCGTACGATCCATTCTAATTCATTCGCACAATCTATTCTAATTCATTCGTACGATCCATTCTATTTCATTCGCACGATCCATTCTAATTCATTCATACGATCCATTCTATTTCATTCGTACGATCCATTCTTATTCATTCGTACGATCCATTCTAATTCATTTGCACGAAGGTATCCATTCTAATTTATTCGTACTATCCATTCTAATTCCTTCGTACAATCCATTCTAATTCCTTCGTACTATCCATTCGGATACATTCGTGCGAATCCATTCTATTTCATTCGTACGATCCATTCTAATTCATTCGCACGATCCATTCTAATTCATTCATACGATCCATTCTAATTCATTCGTACGATCCATTCTAATTCATTCGTACGATCCATTCTAATTCATTCGCACAATCTATTCTAATTCATTCGTACGATCCATTCTAATTCATTCGTACGATCCAGTCTAATTCATTCGCTCAATCTATTCTAATTCATTCGTACGATCCATTCTAATTCATTCATACGATCCATTCTAATTTATTCGCACGATCCATTCTAATTCATTCGTACGATCCATTCTAATTCATTCGCACAATCTATTCTAATTCATTCGAACGATCCATTCTAATTCATTCGCACGATCCATTCTAATTCATTCATACGATCCATTCTATTTCATTCGTACGAAGGAATTAGAAAGGATCGTACGAATGAATTAGAATGGATCGTGCGAATGAATTAGAATATAGATCGTACGAATGAATTAGAATGGATCGTACGAATGAATTCGAAAGTATCCTTTCTAATTCATTCGTACGATCCATTCTAATTCATTCGTACGATTCTTTCTAATTCCTTCGTACGAATGAAATAGAATGGATCGTATGAATGAATTAGAATGGATCGTGCGAATGAATTAGAATGGATCGTTCGAATGAATTAGAATAGATTGTGCGAATGAATTAGAATGGATCGTACGAATGAATTAGAATGGATCGTGCGAATAAATTCGAATGGATCGGACGAATGAATTAGAATGGATCGTGCGAATGAATTAGAATATGGATCGTACGAAGGAATTAGAATGGATCGTACGAATGAATTCGAATGTATCCATTCTAATTCCTTCGTACGATCCATTCTAATTCATTCGCACGATCCATTCTAATTCATTCGTACGATCCAATCTAATTCATTCGTACTATCCATTCTAATTCCTTCCTACGATCCATTCTAATTCCTTCGTACGATCCATTCTAATTCATTCATACGAATGAGTAAGAATGGATCGTACGAATAAAATAGAATGGATCGTATGAATGAATTAGAATGGATACGTGCGAATGAATTAGAATTGATCGTACGAATGAATTAGAATAGATTGTGCGAATGAATTAGAATGGATCGTACGAATGAATTGGAATGGATACATTCGTGCGAATGAATTAGAATGGATCATACGAATGAATTAGAATGGATCGTACGAATGAATTAGAATGGATCGTACGAATGACTTAGAATGGATCGTTCGAATGAATTAGAATAGATTATGCGAATGAATTAGAATGGATCGTACGAATGAATTAGAAAGGATACGTGCGAATGAATTAGAATTGATCGTACGAATGAATTAGAATAGATTGTGCGAATGAATTAGAATGGATCGTACGAATGAATTGGAATGGATACATTCGTGCGAATGAATTTGAATGGATCGTACGAATGAATTAGAATGGATCGTACGAATGAGTAAGAATGGATCGTGCGAATGAAATAGAATGGATCGTATGAATGAATTAGAATGGATACGTGCGAATGAATTAGAATTGATCGTATGAATGAATTAGAATAGATTGTGTGAATGAATTAGAATGGATCGTATGAATGAATTGGAATGGATACATTCGTGCGAATGAATTAGAATGGATCATACGAATGAATTAGAATGGATCGTACGAATAAATTAGAATGGATCATACGAATGACTTAGAATGGATCGTTCGAATGAATTAGAATAGATTGTGCGAATGAATTAGAATGGATCGTACGAATGAATTAGAAAGGATACATTCGTGCGAATGAATTATAATGGATACCTTCGTGCAAATGAATTAGGATGGATCGTACGAATTGAGTAACAATGGATCGTACGAATGAAATAGAATGGATCGTATGAATGAATTAGAATGGATCGTACGAATGAAATAGAATGGATCGTACGAATGAAATAGAATGGATCGTACGAATGAATTAGAATAGATTGTGCGAATGGATTAGAATGGACCATACGATTGAGTAAGAATGGATTGTACGAATGTAATAGAATAGATCGTACGAATGAATTAGAATGGATCGTATGAATGAATTAGAATGGATCGTGCGAATGAATTAGAATGGATCGTACGAATGAATTAGAATGGATCATACGAATGAATTAGAATGGATCGTACGAATGAATTAGAATGGATACGAATGGATCGTATGAATGAATTAGAATGGATCGTACGAATGAAATAGAATGGATCGTACGAAGGAATTAGAATAGATCATATGAATGAATTAGAACGGATCGTATGAATGAATTAGAATGGATCGTGCGAATAAATTAGAATGGATCGTATGAATGAATTAGAATGGATCGTACGAATGAATTAGAATGGATCGTGTGAATGAATTAGAATGGATCGTACGAAGGAATTAGAATGGATAGTACGAATGAATTAGAATGGATACCTCCGTGCAAATGAATTAGAATGGATCGTACGAATGAGTAAGAATGGATCGTACGAATGAATTAGAATGGATCGTATGAATGAATTAGAATGGATCATGCGAATGAATTAGAATGGATCGTGCGAATGAATTAGAATGGATCGTACGAATGAAATAGAATGGATTGTACGAATGAGATAGAATGGATCGTACGAATGAATTAGAATAGATTGTGCGAATGAATTAGAATGGATCGTACGAATGAATTAGAATGGATCGTACAAATGAATTAGAATGGATTGTACGAATGAATTAGAATGGATCGTACGAATGAATTAGAATGGATCGTACGAATAACTTAGAATGGATCGTTCGAATGAATTAGAATAGATTGTGCGAATGAATTAGAATGGATCGTACGAATGAATTAGAAAGGATACATTCGTGCGAATGAATTAGAATGGATACCTTCGTGCAAATGAATTAGGATGGATCGTACGAATGAGTAAGAATGGATCATACGAATGAATTAGAATGGATCGTACGAATGAATTAGAATGGATCGTACGAATGAATTAGAATGGATAATACGAATGATTTAGAATGGATTGTACGAATGAGTAAGAATGGATCGTACGAATGAAATAGAATGGATCGTATGAATGAATTAGAATGGATACGTGCGAATGAATTAGAATGGATACGAATGGATCGTACGAATGAGTAAGAATGGATCGTACGAATGAAATAGAATGGATCGTACGAATGAGAAATTAGAATGGATCGTATGAATGAATTAGAATGGATACATTCGTGCAAAAGAATTAGAATGGATCGTATGAATGAATTAGAATGGATCGTATGAATGAATTAGAATGGATCGTACGAATGAATTAGAATGGATCGTACGAATGAATTAGAATGGATTGAATTAGAATGAATCGTACGAATGAATTAGAATGAATCATACCGTACGAATGAATTAGAATGGAACATACGAAGGAATTAGAATGGATCGTACGAATGAATTAGAATGTATCGTACGAATGAATTAGAATGGATCGTACGAAGGAATTAGAATGGATAGTATGAATGAATTAGAATGGATACATTCGTGCAAATGAATTAGAATGGATCGTACGAATGAGTAAGAATGGATCGTGCGAATGAATTAGAATGGATCATATGAATGAATTAGAATGGATCGTATGAATGAATTAGAATGGATCGTGCGAATAAATTAGAATGGATCGTATGAATGAATTAGAATAGATTGTGCGAATGAATTAGAATGGATCGTACGAATGAATTAGAATGGATCGTACGAATGAATTAGAGTAGATTGTGCGAATGGATTAGAATGGATCATACGATTGAGTAAGAATGGATTGTACGAATGAAATAGAATAGATCGTACGAATGAATTAGAATGGATCGTGCGAATAAATTAGAATGGATCGTACGAATGAATTAGAATGGATCGTATGAATGAATTAGAGTGGATCATATGAATGAATTAGAATGGATCGTATGAATTAATTAGAATGGATCGTGCGAATGAATTAGAATGGATCGTGCGAATGAATTAGAATGGATCGTACGAATGAATTAGAATGGGTCGTACGAATGAATTAGAATGGATACACGATCCAGATCCATTCTAATTCATTCGCTCGCACGAATGTATCCATTCTAATTCATTCGTACAATCCATTCTAATTCATTTGTATAATCCATTCTAATTCATTCGCACGATCCATTATAATTCATTCATACGATCCATTCTAATTCATTCGAACGATCCATTAGAATTCATACCGTACGAATGAATTAGAATGGATCATATGAATGAATTAGAATGGATCGTACGAATGAATTAGAATGGATCGTGCGAATAAATTAGAATGGATCGTACGAATGAATTAGAATGGATCGTACGAATGAATTAGAATGGATCGTACGAATGAATTAGAATGGATACATTCGAGCGAATGAATTAGAATGGATCATACGAATGAATTAGAGTTGATACGTTCGTGTGAATGATTTAAAATGGATAATACGAATGTGTAAGAATGGATCGTAGAATTAGAATGGATCGTATGAATGAATTAGAATGGATACATACGAATGAATTAGAATGGATCGTATGAATGAATTAGAATGGATCGTGCGAATGAATTAGAATGGATCGTACGAATGAATTAGAATGGATCGTAGAATGAATTAGAATGGATCGTAGTAATGAATTAGAATGGATCCTACGAATGAATTAGAATAGATTGTGCGAATGAATTAGAATGGATCTGGATCGTGTATCCATTCTAATTCATTCGTACGACCCATTCTAATTCATTCGCACGATCTATTCTAATTCATTCGTACGATCCATTCTAATTCATTCGTACGATTCATTCTAATTCAATCCATTCTAATTCATTCGTACGATCCATTCTTTCTCATTCGTACGATCGATTCTAATTCATTCATACGATCCATTCTAATTCATTCGTACGATCTATTCTATTTCATTCGTACAATCCATTCTTACTCAATCGTATGATCCATTCTAATCCATTCGCACAATCTAGTCTAATTCATTCGTACAATCCATTCTTACTCAATCGTATGATCCATTCTAATCCATTCACACCATCTAGTCTAATTCATTCGTACGATCCATTCTAATTCATTCGTACGTTCCATTCTAATTCATTCGCACAATCTATTCTAATTCATTCGTACGATCCATTCTAATTCATTCGCCCGATCCATTCTAATTCATTCATACGATCCATTCTAATTCATTCGTACGAATGAGTAAGAATGGATCGTACGAATGAAATAGAATGAATTGTACGAATGAATTAGAATGGATACATTCGTGCGAATGAATTAGAATGGATCGTACGAAGGAATTAGAATGGATCGTACGAACGAATTAGAATGGATCGTACGAATGAATTAGAATGGATCATACGAATGAATTAGAATGGATCGTACGATTGAATTAGAATGGATCATATGAATGAATTAGATTGGATCGTATTAATGAATTAGAATGGATCGTACGAATGAATTAGAATAGATCGTACGAATGAATTAGAATGGATACGAATGGATCGTACGAATGAGTAAGAATGGATCTATTCTAATTCATTCATACGATCCATTCTAATTCATTCGTACGATCCATTCTAATTCATTCGCACGCTATTCTAATTCATTCGTAGGATCGAATGGATCGTGCGAATGAATTAGAATGGATCTTGCGAATGAATTAGAATGGATCGTACGAATGAAATAGAATGGATCGTACGAATGAATTAGAATGGATCTGGATCGTGTATCCATTCTAATTCATTCGTACGATCCATTCTAATTCATTCGTACGATCCATTCTTACTCATTCGTACGATCCATTCTAATTCATTTGCACGAAGGTATCCATTCTATTTCATTCGTACTATCCATTCTAATTCCTTCGTACGATCCATTCTAATTCCTTCGTACGATCCATTCTAATTCATTCGTACGATCCATTCTAATTCATTCGTACTATCCATTCTAATTCATTCACACGATCCATTCTAATTCATGCATACGATCCAATCTAATTCATTCGCACGAATGTATCCATTCTAATTCATTTGCACGAATGTATCCATTCTAATTCATTCGTACATGTATGAATGAATTAGAATGGATCGTACGAATGAATTAGAGTTGATACATTCATATGAATGAATTAGAATGGATCGTATGAATGAATTAGAATCGTTCGTACGAATGAATTAGAATGGATACCTTCGTGCAAATGAATTAGAATGGATCGTACGAATGCAAAAGAATGGATCGTACGAATGAAATAGAATGGATCGTATGAATGAATTAGAATGGATCGTGCGAATGAATTAGAATGGATCGTACGAATGAATTAGAATAGATTGTGCGAATGAATTAGAATGGATCGTACGAATGAATTAGAATGGATCGTACGAATGAATTAGAATGGATCATATGAATGAATTAGAATGGATCGTACGAATGAGTAAGAATGGATCGTACGAATGAAATAGAATGGATCGTATGAATGAATTAGAATGGATACGTGCGAATGAATTAGAATTGATCGGACGAATGAATTAGAATAGATTGTGCGAATGAATTAGAATGGATCGTACGAATGAATTGGAATGGATACATTCGTGCGAATGAATTAGAATGCATCGTACGAATGAAATAGAATGGATCATGCGAATGAATTAGAATGGATCGTACGAATGAATTAGAATGGATCGTACGACTGACTTAGAATGGATCGTTCGAATGAATTAGAATAGATTGTGCGAATGAATTAGAAAGGATCGTACGAATGAATTAGAACGGATACGTTCGTGCGAATGAATTAGAATGGATCGTATGAGTGTGAATGAATTAGAATGGATTGTGCAAATGAATTAGAATGGATCGTACGAATGAATTAGAATGGATCGTACGAATGAATTAGAATGGATACATTCGTGCAAAAGAATTAGAATGGATTGTATGAATGAATTAGAATGAATCGTGCGAATGAATTAGAATGGATCGTGCGAATGAATTAGAATGGATCGTACGAATGAATTAGAATGGATCGTGCGAATGAATTAGAATATAGATCGTACGAATGAATTAGAATGGATCGTACGAATGAATTCGAATGTATCCTTTCTAATTCATTCGTACGATCCATTCTAATTCATTCGTACGATCCTTTCTAATTCCTTCATACGAATGAATTAGAATGGATTGCATGAATGAATTAGAATAGATCGTACGATCCATTCTAATTCATTCATATGATCCATTCTAATTCATTCGCACAATCTATTCTAATTCATTCGTACGATCTATATTCTAATTCATTCGCACGATCTATTCTAATTCATTCATACGATCCATTCTAATTTATTCGCACAATCCATTCTAATTCATTCGTACGATCCATTCTAATTCATTCGCACAATCTATTCTAATTCACTCAAACGATCCATTCTATTTCATTCGTACGATCTATTCTATTTTATTCGTACAATCCATTCTAATTCATTCGTACGATCCATTCTAATTCATTCGTACGATCCATTCTAATTCCTTCGTATGATCCATTCTAATTCATTCGTACGGTATAATTCATTCTAATTCATTCGTACGATTCATTCTAATTTAATCCATTCTAATTCATTCATACGATCCATTCTAATTCATTCATACGAATGAATTAGAATGGATCGTATGAATGAATTAGAATGGATCGTGCGAATGAATTACAATGGATCATGTGAATGAAATAGAATGGATCGTACGAATCAATTAGAATGGATTGAATTAGAATGAATCGTACGAATGAATTAGAATGGATCGTACGAATGAATTAGAATGGATCGTACGAATGAATTAGAATGGATTGAATTAGAATGGATAGTACGATAAGAATGGATCTAACGAAGGAATTAGAATGGATAGTACGAAGGAATTAGAATGGATAGTACGATTGAATTAGAATGGATACCTTCGTGCAAATGAATTAGAATGGATCGTACGAATGAGTAAGAATGGATCGTACGAATGAAATAGAATGGATCGTATGAATGAATTAGAATGGATTGTGCGAATGAATTAGAATGGATCGTACGAATGAATTAGAATAGATTGTGCGAATGAATTAGAATGGATCGTACGAATGAATTAGAATGGATCGTACGAATGAATTAGAATGGATCATGCGAATGAATTAGAATGGATCGTACGAATGAAATAGAATGGATTCGCACGAATATATCCATTCTAATTCATTCGTACGATCCATTCTACTTCATCCGCACGATCCATTCTAATTCATTCATACGATCCATTCTAATTCATTCGTACGATCCATTCTAATTCATTCGTACGATCCATTCTAACTCATTCGCACAATCTATTCTAATTCATTTGTACGATCCATTCTAATTCATTCGCACGATCCATTCTAATTCATTCATACGATCCATTCTATTTCATTCGTACGATCCATTCTTACTCATTCGTACGATCCATTCTAATTCATTTGCACGAAGGTATCCATTCTAATTCATTCGTACGATCCATTCTAATTCATTCATACGATCCATTCTATTTCATTCGTACGATCTATTCTAATTCATTCGCACGATCCATTCAAATTCATTCATACGATCCATTCTAATTCATTCGTACGATCCATTCTAATTCATTCATACGATCCATTGTAATTCATTCGCACAATCTATTCTAATTCATTCGTACGATCCATTCTAATTCATTCGCACGATCCATTCTAATTCATTCATACGATCCATTCTAATTCATTCGTACGATCCATTCTAATTCATTCGTATTAGAATGGATTGTACGAATGAATTAGAATGGATCGTACGAATGAATTAGAATGGATACATTCGTGCGAATCCATTCTATTTCATTCGTACGATCCATTCTAATTCATTCGCACGATCCATTCTAATTCATTCATACGATCCATTCTAATTCATTCGTACGATCCATTCTAATTCATTCGTACGATCCTATGATCCATTCTAATCCATTCGCACAATCTACTCTAATTCATTCGTACGATCCATTCTATTTCATTTGCACGAAGGTATCCATTCTAATTCATACAATCCATTCTAATTCATTCATACGATCTAATCTAATTCATTCATACGATCCATTCTAATTCATTCGCACGAATGTATCCATTCTAATTCATTCGTACGATCCATTCTAATTCATTTGTACGAATGTATCCACTCTAATTCATTCATACGATCCATTCTATTTCCTTCGTATGATCCATTCTAATTCATTCGTACGGTATGATTCATTCTAATTCATTCGTACGATTCATTCTAATTCAATTCATTCAAATTCATTCATACGATCCATTCTAATTCATTCGTACGAATGAATTAGAATGGATCGTATGAATGAATTAGAATGGATCGTGCGAATGAAATAGAATGGATCGTACGAATGAATTAGAATGGATTGAATTAGAATGAATCGTATGAATGAATTAGAATGGATCGTACGAATGAATTAGAATGGATCGTACGAATGAATTAGAATGGATTGAATTAGAATGGATCATACGATAAGAATGGATCGTACGAAGGAATTAGAATGGATCGTACGAAGGAATTAGAATGGATAGTACGAATGAATTAGAATGGATACCTTCGTGCAAATGAATTAGAATGGATTGTACGAATGAGTAAGAATGGATCGTACGAATGAAATAGAATGGATCGTATGAATGAATTAGAATGGATCGTGCGAATGAATTAGAATGGATCGTACGAATGAATTAGAATAGATTGTGCGAATGAATTAGAATGGATCGTACGAATGAATTAGAATGGATCGTACGAATGAATTAGAATGGATCGTATAAATGAATTAGAAGGGATCATACGAATGAAATAGAATGGATTCGCACGAATGTATCCATTCTAATTCATTCGTACGATCCATTCTAATTCATTCCCACGATCCATTCTAATTCATTCGTACGATCCATTCTAATTCATTCGTACGATCCATTCTAATTCATTCGCACAATCTATTCTAATTCATTCGTACGATCCATTCTAATTCATTCGCACGATCCATTCTAATTCATTCATACGATACATTCTATTTCATTCGTACGATCCATTCTTACTCATTCGTACGATCCATTCTAATTCATTTGCACGAAGGTATCCATTCTAATTCATTCGTACTATCCATTCTAATTCATTCGCACGATCCATTCTAATTCATTCATACGATCCATTCTATTTCATTCGTACGATCCATTCTAATTCATTCGCACGATCCATTCTAATTCATTCATATGATCCATTCTAATTCATTCGTACGATCCATTCTAATTCATTCGCACAATCTATTCTAATTCATTCGTACGATCCCTTCTAATTCATTCGCACGATCCATTCTAATTCATTCATACGATCCATTCTAATTCATTCGTACGATCCATTCTAATTCATTCGTATTAGAATGGATTGTACGAATGAATTAGAATGGATCGTACGAATGAATTAGAATGGATACATTCGTGCGAATCCATTCTATTTCATTCTTACGATCCATTCTAATTCATTCGCACGATCCATTCTAATTCATTCATACGATCCATTCTAATTCATTCGTACGATCCATTCTAATTCATTCGTACGATGCTATGATCCATTCTAATCCATTCGCACAATCTACTCTAATTCGTTCGTACGATCCATTCTATTTCATTTGCACGATGTTATCCATTCTAATTCATACAATCCATTCTAATTCATTCATACGATCCAATCTAATTCATTCATACGATCCATTCTAATTCATTCGCACGAATGTATCCGTTCTAATTCATTCGTACGATCCATTCTAATTCATTTGTACGAATGTATCCACTCTAATTCATTCATACGATCCATTCTAATTCATTCGGACGAATGATTGTGCGAATGAAGTAGAATGGATCGTTTAGAATGAATCATACCGTACGAATGAATTAGAATGGATCGTACGAATGAATTAGAATGGATACATTCGTGCGAATGAATTAGAATGGATCATACGAAGGAATTAGAATGGATCGTACGAATGAATTAGAATGGATACACGATCCAGATCCATTCTAATTCATTCATACGGTATGAATTACAATGGATCGTATGAGTGTGAATGAATTAGAATGGATTGTGCGAATGAATTAGAATGGATCGTACGAATGAATTAGAATGGATCGTACGAATGAATTAGAATGGATACATTCGTGCAAAAGAAGTAGAATGGATTGTATGAATGAATTAGAATGGATCGTGCGAATGAATTAGAATGGATCGTACGAATGAGTAAGAATGGATCGTACGAATGAATTAGAATGGATCGTACGAATGAATTAGAATGGATACATTCGTGCGAATGAATTAGAATGGATTGTGCGAATGAATTTGAATAGATTGTGCGCATGAATTAGAATGGATCGTACGAATGAATTAGAATGGATCGTACGAATGAATTAGAATGGATCGTACTAATGAATTAGAATGGATCGTAGTAATGAATTAGAATGGATCCTACGAATGAATTAGAATAGCGTGCGAATGAATTAGAATGGATCGTACGAATGAATTAGAATGGATCATATGAATGAATTAGAATAGATTGTACGAATGAAATAGAATAGATCGTACGAATGAAATAGAATGGATTCGTATGAATGAATTAGAATGGATCGTGCGAATGAATTAGAATGGATCGTACTTATGAATTAGAATGGGTCATACGAATGAAATAGAATGGATCGTACGAATGAATTAGAATGGATCGCGCGAATGAATTAGAATGGATCGTACGAATGACTTAGAATGGATCGTTCGAATGAATTAGAATAGATTGTGCGAATGAATTAGAATGGATCATACGAATGAATTAGAACGGATACATTCGTGCGAATGAATTAGAATGCATCGTATGAGTGTGAATGAATTAGAATGGATTACGCGAATGAATTAGAATGGATCGTATGAATGAATTAGAATGGATCGTACGAATGAATTAGAATGGATACATTCGTGCAAAAGAAGTAGAATGGATTGTATGAATGAATTAGAATGGATCGTGCGAATGAATTAGAATGGATCGTACGAATGAGTAAGAATGGATCGTATGAATGAATTAGAATGGATCGTACGAATGAATTAGAATGGATACATTCGGGTGAATGAATTAGAATGGATCATATGAATGAATTAGAATGGATCGTTTGAGTGAATGCGAATGGATCGTGCGAATGAATTAGAATGGATCGTACGAATGACTTAGAATGGATCGTTCGAATGAATTAGAATAGATTGTGCGAATGAATTAGAATGGATCGTACGAATGAATTAGAACGGATACATTCGTGCGAATGAATTAGAATGGATCGTATGAGTGTGAATGAATTAGAATGGATTGTGCGAATGAATTAGAATGGATCGTACGAATGAATTAGAATGGATCGTACGAATGATTTAAAATGGATACATTCGTGCAAAACAAGTAGAATGGATTGTATGAATGAATTAGAATGGATCGTGCGAATGAATTAGAATTGATCGTGCGAATGAATTAGAATGGATACATTCATGCGAATGAATTAGAATGGATCATACGAATGAATTAGAATGGATTCATTCGTGCGAATGAATTAGAATGGATCGTACGAATGAATTAGAATGGATCGTACGAATGAATTAGAATGGATCGTATCAATGAATTAGAATGGATTGTGCGAATGAATTAGAATGGATCGTATTAATGAATTTGAATGGATCGTACGAATGAATTAGAATGGAATGTACGAATGAATTAGAATGGATCGTAGAATGGATCGTATGAATGAATTAGATTGGATCGTACGAATGAGTAAGAATGGATCATACGAATGAATTAGAATGGATCGTACAAATGAATTAGAATGGATACATTTCGTACGATCCATTCTAATTCATTCGTACGATCTATTCTAATTCATTCATGCAATCCAGTCTAATTCATTCGTACGAAGGAATTAGAAAGGATCGTATGAATGAATTAGAATGGATCGTACGAATGAAATAGAATGGATCCATTCTTACTCATTCGTACGATTCATTCTAATTCAATCCATTCTAATTCATTCGCATGATCCATTCTAATTCATTCGTACGATCGATTCTAATTCATTCATACGATCCACTCTTCTAATTCATTCGTACGATTCATTCTAATTCATTAGTACGATCCATTCGATCCAGATCCATTCTAATTCATTCGCACAATCTATTCTAATTCATTCATAGGATCCATTCTAATTCATTACTACGATCCATTCTAATTCATTCATACGATCCATTCTAATTCATTCGTACGATCCATTCTAATTCATTCGCACGATCCATTCTAATTCATTCATACGATCCATTCTAATTCATTCGTATGTATCCATTCTAATTCATTCATACGATCAATTCTAATTCTACGATCCACTCTTACTCATTCGTATTATCCATTTTAATTCATTCACACGAATGTATCAACTCTAATTCATTCGTGCGATCGATTCTAATTCATTCGCACGATCCATTCTAATTCATTCGTACGATCCATTCTAATTCCTTCGTACGATCCATTTTAATTCATTCGCACGATCCATTCTAATTCATTCATACGATCCATTCTAATTCATTCGTACGATCCATTATAATTTCTTCGTATGATCCATTCTAATTCATTCGCACGATCCATTCTAATTCATTAACACGATCCAATCTAATTCATTCATACGATCTATTCTAATTCATTCGCACGAATATATCCTTTCTAATTCATTCATACGATCCAAATTCATTTATCCGTACGATCTATTCTATTTCATTCGTACGATCCATTCTTATCGTACGATCCATTCTAATTCAATCCATTCTAATTCATTCGTACGTTCCTTCTAATTCATTCGTACGATCCATTCTAAATCATTCGTACGATTCATTCTAATTCAATCCATTCTAATTCATTCGTACGATCCATTCTATTTCATTCGTACCATCCATTCTTACTCATTCGTACGATCCATTCGTATCCATTCTAATTCATTCGTACGATCTATTCTAATTCATTCGTACGATCCATTCTAATTCCTTCGTACGATCCAATCTAATTAATTCGTACGATCCATTCTAATTCATTGGCACGATCCATTCTAATTCATTCATACGATCCATTCTATTTCATTCATACGATCCATTCTAATTCATTCATACGATCTATTCTAATTCTTTCGCACGAATGTATCCATTCTAATTCATTTGTACGATCCATTCTAATTCATTCGCACGATCCATTCTAATTCATTCATACAATCCATTCTAATTCTTTTGCACGAATGTATCCATTCTAATTCATTCGTTCGATCCATTCTAATTCATTCGTACGATCCATTCTAATTCATTCGCACGATCCATTCTTACTCATTC
The DNA here is from genome assembly GCA_947650365.1 of Chamaelirium japonicum. Lineage (NCBI taxonomy): Eukaryota > Viridiplantae > Streptophyta > Magnoliopsida > Liliales > Melanthiaceae > Chamaelirium > Chamaelirium japonicum. The sequence goes on along the minus strand of OX393560.1, from coordinate 37,861,992 downwards.
GTACGATCCATTCTAATTCATTCGTACGATCTATTCTAATTCATTCATACGATCCATTCTAATTTATTCGCACGATCCATTCTAATTCCTTCGTATGATCCATTCTAATTCATTCGTACGGTATGATTCATTCTAATTCATTCGTACGATTCATTCTAATTCAATCCATTCTAATTCATTCGTACGATCCATTCTAATTCATTCGTACGATCCATTCTAATTCATTCGTATGATTCATTCTAATTCAATCCATTCTAATTCATTCATACGATCCATTCTAATTCATTCGTACGATCTATTCTATTTCATTCGTACAATCCATTCTTACTCAATCGTATGATCCATTCTAATCCATTCGCACAATCTAGTCTAATTCATTCGTACGATCCATTCTAATTCATTCGTACGATCCATTCTAATTCATTCGCACAATCTATTCTAATTCATTCGTACGATCCATTCTAATTCATTCGCACGATCCATTCTAATTCATTCATACGATCCATTCTAATTCATTCGTACGAATGAGTAAGAATGGATCGTACGAATGAAATAGAATGGATTGTACGAATGAATTAGAATGGATACATTCGTGCGAATGAATTAGGATGGATCGTATGAATGAATTAGAATGGATCGTACGAAGGAATTAGAATGGATCGTACGAATGAATTAGAATGGATCGTACGAATGAATTAGAATGGATCGTATGAATGAATTAGATTGGATCGTATTAATGAATTAGAATGGATAGTACGAATGAATTAGAATAGATCGTACGAATGAATTAGAATGGATACGAATGGATCGTACGAATGAGTAAGAATGGATCTATTCTAATTCATTCATACGATCCATTCTAATTCATTCGTACGATCCATTCTAATTCATTCTCACGCTATTCTAATTCATTCATAGGATCCATTCTAATTCATTCGTACGATCCATTCTAATTCATAAGTACGATCCATTCTAATTCATTCGCACGATCCATTCTAATTCATTCATACGAATCCATTCTATTTCATTCGTACGATCTATTCTATTTCATTCGTACAATCTATTCTAATTCATTCATACGATCCATTCTAATTCATTCGTACGATCCATTCTAATTCATTCGCACGCTATTCTAATTCATTCGTAGGATCCATTCTAATTCATTACTACGATCCATTCTAATTCATTCATACGATCCATTCTAATTCATTCGTACGATCCATTCTAATTCATTCGTACGATCCATGCTAATTCATTCGTACGATCCATTCTAATTCATGCGCACAATCTATTCTAATTCATTCGCACAATCTATTCTAATTCATTCGTACGATCCATTCTAATTCATTCGTACGATCCATTCTAATTCATTCGCACGCTATTCTAATTCATTCGTAGGATCCATTCTAATTCATTCGTGCAAAAGAATTAGAATGGATCGTACGAATGAATTAGAATGGATCGTATGCATGAATTAGAATGGATCGTACGAATGAATTAGAATGGATCGTGCGAATGAATTAGAATGGATCATATGAATGAATTAGAATGGATCGTATGAATGAATTAGAATGGATCGTGCGAATAAATTAGAATGGATCGTATGAATGAATTAGAATGGATCGTACGAATGAAATAGAATAGATTGTACGAATGAGATAGAATGGATCGTACGAATGAATTAGAATGGATACATTCATGCGAATCCATTCTATTTCATTCGTAGGATCCATTCTAATTCATTCGCACGATCCATTCTAATTCATTCATACGATCCATTCTAATTCATTCGTACGATCCATTCAATTTATTCGTACGATCGTACGAATGAATTAAAATGGATTGAATTAGAATGAATCGTATGAATGAATTAGAATGAATCATACCGTACGAATGAATTAGAATGGATCATACGAATGAAATAGAATGGATCGTATGAATGAATTAGAATTGATCGTGCGAATGAATTAGAATGGATCGTATGAATGAAAATTAGAATGGATCGTACGAATGAATTAGCATGGATTGAATTAGATTGAATCGTACGAATGAATTAGAATGAATCATACCGTACGAATGAATTAGAATGGATCATACGAAGGAATTAGAATGGATCGTACGAATGAATTAGAATGGATCGTATGAATGAATTAGAATAGATCCATTCTTACTCATTCGTACGATCCATTCGTATCCATTCTAATTCATTCGTACGATCTATTCTAATTCATTACTACGATCCATTCTAATTCATTCATACGATCCATTCTAATTCATTCGTACGATCCATTCTAATTCATTCGCATGATCCATTCTAATTCATTCGTACGATCGATTCTAATTCATTCATACGATCCATTCTAATTCATTCATACGATCCATTCTAATCCATTCTTACTCATTCGTACGATCCATTGAATTAGAATGGATACGAATGGATCGTACGAATGAGTAAGAATGGATCGTACGAATGAAATAGAATGGATCGTACGAATGAATTAGAATGGATTGAATTAGAATGAATCGTACGAATGAATTAGAATGGATCGTACGAATGAATTAGAATGGATTGAATTAGAATGGATCGTACAATAAGAATGGATCGTACAAATGAAATAGAATAGATAGTACGGATAAATGAATTTGGATCGTACGAATGAATTAGAAAGGATATATTCGTGCGAATGAATTAGAATGGATCATATGAATGAATTAGAATGGATCGTATGAATGAATTAGAATGGATCGTGCGAATAAATTAGAATGGATCGTATGAATGAATTAGAATAGATTGTGCGAATGAATTAGAATGGATCGTACGAATGAATTAGAATGGATACATTCGTTCGAATGAATTAGAATGGATCATACGAATGAATTAGAGTTGATACATTCGTGTGAATGAATTAAAATGGATAATACGAATGAGTAAAAATGGATCGCAGAATTAGAATGGATCGTATGAATGAATTAGAATGGATATATACGAATGAATTAGAATGGATCGAATGAATGAATTAGAATGGATCGTGCGAATGAATTAGAATGGATCGTACGAATGAATTAGAATGGATCGTACGAATGAATTAGAATGGATCGTAGTAATGAATTAGAATGGATCGTATGAATGAATTAGAATGGATCGTATGAATGAATTAGATTGGATCGTACTAATGAATTAGAATGAATCGTACGAATGAATTAGAATAGATCGTACGAATGAATTCGAATGGATACGAATGGATCGTACGAATGAGTAAGAATGGATCGTACGAATGAATTAGAATGGATCGTACGAATGAATTAGAATGGATCGTACGTATGACTTAGAATGGATCGTTCGAATGAATTAGAATGGATCGTACGAAGGAATTAGAATGGATAGTACGAATGAAGTAGAATGGATCATTCGTGCAAATGAATTAGAATGGATCGTACGAATGAGTAAGAATGGATAGTACGAATGAAATAGAATGGATCGTATGAATGAATTAGAATGGATCGTGCGAATGAATTAGAATGGATAACTTCGTGCAAATGAATTAGAATGGATCGTACGAATGAGTAAGAATGGATCGTACGAATGAAATAGAATGGATCGTATGAATGAATTAGAATGGATCGTATGAATGAATTAGAATGGATACATTCGTGCGACAATCTATTTCATTCGTACGATCCATTCTTACTCATTCGTACGATCCATTCTAATTCATTCGCACGATCCATTCTAATTCATTCATATGATCCATTCTAATTCATTCGCACGAATGTATCCATTCTAATTCATTCGTACGATCCATTCTAATTCATTTGTACGAATGTATCCACTCTAATTCATTCGTACGATCCATTCTAATTCATTTGTACGAATGTATCCTTTCTAATTCATCCGTACGATCCATTCTAATTCATTCATACGATCCATTCTAACTCATTCGCACGATCAATTCTAATTCATTCGCACGATCCTACGAATGAATTAGAATAGATTGTGCGAATGAATTAGAATGGATCTGGATCGTACGAATGAGTTAGAATGGATACCTTCGTGCAAATGAATTAGAATGGATCGTACGAATGAGTAAGAATGGATCGTACGAATGAAATATAATGGATCGTATGAATGAATTAGAATGGATCGTACGAATGAATTAGAATGGATCGTACGAAGGAATTAGAATGGATAGTACGAATGAATTAGAATGGATACCTTCGTGCAAAAGAATTAGAATGGATCATACGAATGAGTAAGAATGGATCGTACGAATGAAATAGAATGGATCGTATGAATAAATTAGAATGGATCATGCGAATGAATTAGAATGGATCGTACGAATGAAATAGAATAGATTGTGCGAATGAATTATAATGGATCGTACGAATGAATTAGAATGGATCATACGAATGAATTAGAATGGATCGTACGAATGAAATAGAATGGATCGTATGAATGAATTAGAATGGATCGTGCGAATGAATTAGAATGGATCGTACGAATGAATTAGAATTGATTGTGCGAATGAATTAGAATGGATCGTGCGAATGAATTAGAATGGATCGTACGAATGAATCAGAATAGATTGTGCGAATGAATTAGAATGGATCGTACGAATGAATTAGAATGGATCGTACAAATGAATTAGAATAGATCGGATGAATGAATTAGAATGGATCGTACGAATGAATTAGAATGGATCGTATGAATGAATTAGAATGGATCGTGCGAATGAATTAGAATGGATCGTACGAAGGAATTAGAATGGATCGTATGAATGAATTAGAATGGGTCGTGCGAATGAATTAAAATGGATCGTACGAAGGAATTAGAATGGATCATGCGAATGAATTAGAATAGATCATACGAATGAATTAGAATGGATCGTACGAATGAATTAGAATGGATACATTCTAATTCATTCGTACGATCCATTCTAATTCATTCATACGATCCATTCTAATTCATTCATATGATCCATTCTAATTCATTCGTACGGTATGATACATTCTAATTCATTCGTACGATTCATTCTAATTCAATCCATTCTAATTCATTCGTACGATCCATTCTAGTACATTCGTACGATCCATTCTAATTCATTCATACGATCCATTCGTATCCATTCTAATTCATTCGTACGATCTATTCTAATTCATTCGTACGATCCATTCTAATTCATTAATACGATCCAATCTAATTCATTCATACGATCCATTCTATTTCATTCGTACGATCCATTCTTACTCATTCGCACGATCCATTCTAATTCATTCGCACGATCCATTCTAATTCATTCGTACGATCCATTCTATTTCATTCATACGATCCATTCTAATTCATTCATACGATCCATTCTAATTCATACGATCCATTCTAATTCATTCATACGATCCATTCTAATCCATTCGCACGAATGTATCCATTTTAATTCATTCGCACAATCTATTCTAATTCATTCGTACGATCAATTCTAATTCATTAGCATGATCCATTCTAATTCATTCGTACAATCTATTCTATTTCATTCCTACAATCCATTCTTACTCAACCGTATGATCCATTCTAATTCATTCGCACGAATAGTACGAATGAATTAGAGTGGATACCTTCGTGCAAATGAATTAGAATGGATCGTACGAATGAGTAAGAATGGATCGTACGAATGAATGGATCATATGAAAGAATTAGAATGGATCGTTTGAGTGAATGCGAATGGATCGTGCGAATGAATTAGAATGGATTGTACGAATGAATTAGAATGGATCGTACGAATGAATTAGAATGGATCGTACGAATGAATTAGAATGGATCGTACGAATGAATTAGAATGGATTGAATTAGAATGAATCATACGAATGAATTAGAGTTGATACATTCGTGTGAATGAATTAAAATGGATAATACGAATGAGTAAGAATGGATCGTAGAATTAGAATGGATCGTATGAATGAATTAGAATGGATCGTACGAATGAATTAGAATGGATACATTCGTGCGAATGAATTAGAATGGATCGTATGAATGAATTAGAATGGATCGTATGAATGAATTAGAATGGATCGTGCGAATGAATTAGAATGGATACCTTCGTGCAAATGAATTAGAATGGATCGTACGAATGAATTAGAATAGATTGTATGAATGAATTAGAATTGATCGTACGAATGAATTAGAATAGATTGTGCGAATGAATTAGAATGGATCGTACGAATGAATTGGAATGGATACATTCGTGCGAATGAATTAGAATGGATCATATGAATGAATTAGAATGGATCGTATGAATGAATTAGAATGGATCGTGCGAATAAATTAGAATGGATCGTATGAATGAATTAGAATAGATTGTGCGAATGAATTAGAATGGATCGTACGAATGAATTAGAATGGATACATTCGTGCGAATGAATTAAAATGGATCGTACGAATGAATACGGATGTATCCATTCTTATTCATTCGTACAATCCATTCTAATTCATTCGCACAATCCATTCTAATTCATTTGCACAATCTATTCTAATTCATTCGTTTGATCAATTCTAATTCATTAGCATGATCCTTTCTAATTCATTCGTACGATCTATTCTATTTCATTCGTACAATCCATTCTTACTCAATCGTACGATCCATTCTAATTCATACGATCCATTCTAATTCATTCGCACGAATGTATCCATTCCAATTCATTCGTACGATCCATTCTAATTCATTCGCACAATCTATTCTAATTCATTCGTACGATCAATTCTAATTCATTAGCATGATCCATTCTAATTCATTCGTACGATCTATTCTATTTCATTCGTACAATCCATTCTTACTCAATCGTATGATCCATTCTAATCCATTCGCACAATCTATTCTAATTCATTTGTACGATCCATTCTATTTCATTCGTACGATCCATTCTAATTCATACGATCCATTCTATTTCATTCATACGATCCATTTTAATTCATTCGCACGATCCATTCTATCGTACGATCTATTCTATTTCATTCGTACAATCCATTCTTACTCAACCGTATGATCCATTCTAATTCATTCGCACGAATAGTACGAATGAATTAGAATGGATACCTTCATGCAAATGAATTAGAATGGATCGTACGAATGAGTAAGAATGGATCGTACGAATGAATGGATCATATGAATGAATTAGAATGGATCGTTTGAGTGAATGCGAATGCATCGTGCGAATGAATTAGAATGGATTGTATGAATGAATTAGAATGGATCGTACGAATGAATTAGAATGGATCGTATGAATGAATTAGAATGGATCGTACGAATGAATTAGAATGGATTGAATTAGAATGAATCGTACGAATGAATTAGAGTTGATACATTCGTGTGAATGAATTAAAATGGATAATACGAATGAGTAAGAATGGATCGTAGAATTAGAATGGATCGTATGAATGAATTAGAATGGATCGTACGAATGAATTAGAATAGATACATTCGTGCGAATGAATTAGAATGGATCGTATGAATGAATTAGAATGGATCGTACGAAAGAATTAGAATGGATAGTACGAATGAATTAGAATGGATTGTACGAATGAAATATAATAGATCGTACGAATGAATTAGAATGGATCATGCTAATGAATTAGAATTGATCGTACGAATGAATTAGAATAGATTGTGCGAATGAATTAGAATGGATCGTACGAATGAATTGGAATGGATACATTCGTGCGAATGAATTAGAATGGATCGTATGAATGAATTAGAGTGGATACGTTCGTACAAATGGATTAGAATGGATCGTACGAATAAATTAGAATGGATACATTCGTGCGAATGAATTAGAATGGATCGTATGAATGAATTAGATTGGATCTTATGAATGAATTAGAATGGATTGTATGAATTAGAATGGATACCTTCGTGCAAATGAATTAGAATGGATCGTACGAATGAGTAAGAATGGATCGTGCGAATGAATTAGAATGGATTGTATGAATGAATTAGAATGGATTGTATGAATGAATTAGAATGGATACATTCGTGCGAATCCATTCTATTTCATTCGTACGATCCATTCTAATTCATTCGCACGATCCATTCTAATTCATTCGTACGATCCATTCTAATTCATTCGCACAATCCATTCTAATTCATTCGTACGATCCATTCTAATTCATTCGTACGATTCATTCTAATTCAATCCGTTCTAATTCATTCGTATGATCCATTCTTACTCATTCGTACGATCCATTCTAATTCATTCGTACGATCCATTCTATTTCATTCGTACGATCCATTCTTACTCATTCGTACGATCCATTCTAATTCATTTGCACGAAGCTATCCATTCTAATTCATTCGTACTATCCATTCTAATTCCTTCGTACGAATGAATTAGAATGGATCGTATTAATGAATTAGAATGGATCGTGCGAATGAATTAGAATGGATCGTACGAATAAGTTAGAATAGATTGTACGAATGAATTAGAATGGATCGTACGAATCAATTAGAATGGATACATTCGTGCGAATCCATTCTATTTCATTCGTACGATCCATTCTAATTCATTCATACGATCCATTCTACGATCCATTCTAATTCATTCGTACGTTCCATTCTAATTCATTAGCACAATCTATTCTAATTCATTCGTACGATCCATTCTAATTCATTCGCACGATCCATTCTAATTCATTCGCACGAATGTATCCATTCTAATTCATTTGTACGAATGTATCCAATCTAATTCATTCGTATGATCCATTCTAATTCATTAGAACGATCCATTCTAATTCATTCGTACGATCCATTCTAATTCATTTATACGATCCAATCTAATTCATTCATACGATCCATTCTAATTCATTCGCACGAATGTATCCATTCTAATTCATTCGTACGATCCATTCTAATTCATTCGTACGATCCATTCTAATTCATTCGCACGATCCATTCTAATTCATTCATACGATCCATTCTATTTCATTCATACGATCCATTAGAATGGATACCTTCGTGCAAATGAATTAGAATGGATCGTACGAATGAGTAAGAATGGATCGTACGAATGAAATAGAATGGATCGTATGAATGAAATAGAATGGATCGTATGAATGAATTAGAATGGATACATTCGTGCGAATCCATTCTATTTCATTCGTACGATCCATTCTAATTCATTCGCACGATCCATTCTAATTCATTCATACGATCCATTCTAATTCCTTCGTACGATCCATTCTAATTCATTCGTACGATCCATTCTAATTCATTCGCACGATCCATTCTAATTCATGCATACGATCCATTCTAATTCATTCGTACGATCCATTCTAATTCATTCGTACGATCCATTCTAATTCATTCGCACAATCTATTCTAATTCATTCGTACGATCCATTCTATTTCATTCGCACGATCCATTCTAATTCATTCATACGATCCATTCTATTTCATTCGTACGATCCATTCTTATTCATTCGTACGATCCATTCTAATTCATTTGCACGAAGGTATCCATTCTAATTTATTCGTACTATCCATTCTAATTCCTTCGTACAATCCATTCTAATTCCTTCGTACAATCCATTCGGATACATTCGTGCGAATCCATTCTATTTCATTCGTACGATCCATTCTAATTCATTCGCACGATCCATTCTAATTCATTCGTACGATCCATTCTAATTCATTCGTACGATCCATTCTAATTCATTCGCACAATCTATTCTAATTCATTCGTACGATCCATTCTAATTCATTCGTACGATCCATTCTAATTCATTCGCTCAATCTATTCTAATTCATTCGTACGATCCATTCTAATTCATTCATACGATCCATTCTAATTTATTCGCACGATCCATTCTAATTCATTCGTACGATCCATTCTAATTCATTCGCACAATCTATTCTAATTCATTCGAACGATCCATTCTAATTCATTCGCACGATCCATTCTAATTCATTCATACGATCCATTCTATTTCATTCGTACGAAGGAATTAGAAAGGATCGTACGAATGAATTAGAATGGATCGTGCGAATGAATTAGAATATAGATCGTACGAATGAATTAGAATGGATCGTACGAATGAATTCGAAAGTATCCTTTCTAATTCATTCGTACGATCCATTCTAATTCATTCGTACGATTCTTTCTAATTCCTTCGTACGAATGAAATAGAATGGATCGTATGAATGAATTAGAATGGATCGTGCGAATGAATTAGAATGGATCGTTCGAATGAATTAGAATAGATTGTGCGAATGAATTAGAATGGATCGTACGAATGAATTAGAATGGATCGTGCGAATAAATTCGAATGGATCTTACGAATGAATTAGAATGGATCGTGCGAATGAATTAGAATATGGATCGTACGAAGGAATTAGAATGGATCGTACGAATGAATTCGAATGTATCCATTCTAATTCATTCGTACGATCCATTCTAATTCCTTCGTAGGATCCATTCTAATTCATTCGCACGATCCATTCTAATTCATTCGTACGATCCAATCTAATTCATTCGTACTATCCATTCTAATTCCTTCGTACGATCCATTCTAATTCCTTCGTACGATCCATTCTAATTCATTCATACGAATGAGTAAGAATGGATCGTACGAATAAAATAGAATGGATCGTATGAATGAATTAGAATGGATACGTGCGAATGAATTAGAATTGATCGTACGAATGAATTAGAATAGATTGTGCAAATGAATTAGAATGGATCGTACGAATGAATTGGAATGGATACATTCGTGCGAATGAATTAGAATGGATCATACGAATGAATTAGAATGGATCGTATGAATGAATTAGAATGGATCGTACGAATGACTTAGAATGGATCGTTCGAATGAATTAGAATAGATTATGCGAATGAATTAGAATGGATCGTACGAATGAATTAGAAAGGATACGTGCGAATGAATTAGAATTGATCGTACGAATGAATTAGAATAGATTGTGCGAATGAATTAGAATGGATCGTACGAATGAATTGGAATGGATACATTCGTGCGAATGAATTAGAATGGATCGTACGAATGAATTTGAATGGATCGTACGAATGAATTAGAATGGATCGTACGAATGAGTAAGAATGGATCGTGCGAATGAAATAGAATGGATCGTATGAATGAATTAGAATGGATACGTGCGAATGAATTAGAATTGATCGTATGAATGAATTAGAATAGATTGTGTGAATGAATTAGAATGGATCGTACGAATGAATTGGAATGGATACATTCGTGCGAATGAATTAGAATGGATCGTACGAATGAATTAGAATGGATCGTACGAATGAATTAGAATGGATCATAAGAATGACTTAGAATGGATCGTTCGAATGAATTAGAATAGATTGTGCGAATGAATTAGAATGGATCGTACGAATGAATTAGAAAGGATACATTCGTGCGAATGAATTATAATGGATACCTTCGTGCAAATGAATTAGGATGGATCGTACGAATTGAGTAAGAATGGATCGTACGAATGAAATAGAATGGATCGTATGAATGAATTAGAATGGATCGTACGAATGAAATAGAATGGATCGTACGAATGAAATAGAATGGATCGTACGAATGAATTAGAATAGATTGTGCGAATGGATTAGAATGGACCATACGATTGAGTAAGAATGGATTGTACGAATGTAATAGAATAGATCGTACGAATGAATTAGAATGGATCGTATGAATGAATTAGAATGGATCGTGCGAATGAATTAGAATGGATCGTACGAATGAATTAGAATGGATCATACGAATGAATTACAATGGATCGTACGAATGAATTAGAATGGATACGAATGGATCGTATGAATGAATTAGAATGGATCGTACGAATGAAATAGAATGGATCGTACGAAGGAATTAGAATGTATCATATGAATGAATTAGAACGGATCGTATGAATGAATTAGAATGGATCGTGCGAATAAATTAGAATGGATCGTATAAATGAATTAGAATGGATCGTACGAATGAATTAGAATGGATCGTGTGAATGAATTAGAATGGATCGTACGAAGGAATTAGAATGGATAGTACGAATGAATTAGAATGGATACCTCCGTGCAAATGAATTAGAATGGATCGTACGAATGAGTAAGAATGGATCGTACGAATGAAATAGAATGGATCGTATGAATGAATTAGAATGGATCATGCGAATGAATTAGAATGGATCGTGCGAATGAATTAGAATGGATCATACGAATGAAATAGAATGGATTGTACGAATCAGATAGAATGGATCGTACGAATGAATTAGAATAGATTGGGCGAATGAATTAGAATGGATCATACGAATGAATTAGAATGGATCGTACAAATGAATTAGAATGGATTGTACGAATGAATTAGAATGGATCGTACGAATGAATTAGAATGGATCGTACGAATAACTTAGAATGGATCGTTCGAATGAATTAGAATAGATTGTGCGAATGAATTAGAATGGATCGTACGAATGAATTAGAAAGGATACATTCGTGCGAATGAATTAGAATGGATACCTTCGTGCAAATGAATTAGGATGGATCGTACGAATGAGTAAGAATGGATCATACGAATGAATTAGAATGGATCGTACGAATGAATTAGAATGGATCGTACGGATCGTACGAATGAATTAGAATGGATCGTACGAATGATTTAGAATGGATCGTACGAATGAGTAAGAATGGATCGTACGAATGAAATAGAATGGATCGTATGAATGAATTAGAATGGATACGTGCGAATGAATTAGAATGGATACGAATGGATCGTACGAATGAGTAAGAATGGATCGTACGAATGAAATAGAATGGATCGTACAAATGAGAAATTAGAATGGATCGTATGAATGAATTAGAATGGATACATTCGTGCAAAAGAATTAGAATGGATCGTATGAATGAATTAGAATGGATCGTATGAATGAATTAGAATGAATCGTACGAATGAATTAGAATGGATCGTACGAATGAATTAGAATGGATTGAATTAGAATGAATCGTACGAATGAATTAGAATGAATCATACCGTACGAATGAATTAGAATGGAACATACGAAGGAATTAGAATGGATCGTACGAATGAATTAGAATGTATCGTACGAATGAATTAGAATGGATCGTACGAAGGAATTAGAATGGATAGTATGAATGAATTAGAATGGATACATTCGTGCAAATGAATTAGAATGGATCGTACGAATGAGTAAGAATGGATCGTGCGAATGAATTAGAATGGATCATATGAATGAATTAGAATGGATCGTATGAATGAATTAGAATGGATCGTGCGAATAAATTAGAATGGATCGTATGAATGAATTAGAATAGATTGTGCGAATGAATTAGAATGGATCGTACGAATGAATTAGAATGGATCGTACGAATGAATTAGAGTAGATTGTGCGAATGGATTAGAATAGATCATACGATTGAGTAAGAATGGATTGTACGAATGAAATAGAATAGATCGTACGAATGAATTAGAATGGATCGTGCGAATAAATTAGAATGGATCGTACGAATGAATTAGAATGGATCGTATGAATGAATTAGAGTGGATCATATGAATGAATTAGAATGGATCGTATGAATTAATTAGAATGGATCGTGCGAATGAATTAGAATGGATCGTGCGAATGAATTAGAATGGATCGTACGAATGAATTAGAATGGGTCGTACGAATGAATTAGAATGGATACACGATCCAGATCCATTCTAATTCATTCGCTCGCACGAATGTATCCATTCTAATTCATTCGTACAATCCATTCTAATTCATTTGTATAATCCATTCTAATTCATTCGCACGATCCATTATAATTCATTCATACGATCCATTCTAATTCATTCGTACAATCCATTAGAATTCATACCGTACGAATGAATTAGAATGGATCATATGAATGAATTAGAATGGATCGTACGAATGAATTAGAATGGATCGTGCGAATAAATTAGAATGGATCGTACGAATGAATTAGAATGGATCGAACGAATGAATTAGAATGGATCGTACGAATGAATTAGAATGGATACATTCGTGCGAATGAATTAGAATGGATCATACGAATGAATTAGAGTTGATACGTTCGTGTGAATTATTTAAAATGGATAATACGAATGAGTAAGAATGGATCGTAGAATTAGAATGGATCGTATGAATGAATTAGAATGGATACATACGAATGAATTAGAATGGATCGTATGAATGAATTAGAATGGATCGTGCGAATGAATTAGAATGGATCGTACGAATGAATTAGAATGGATCGTAGAATGAATTAGAATGGATCGTAGTAATGAATTAGAATGGATCCTACGAATGAATTAGAATAGATTGTGCGAATGAATTAGAATGGATCTGGATCGTGTATCCATTCTAATTCATTCGTACGACCCATTCTAATTCATTCGCACGATCCATTCTAATTCATTCGTACGATCCATTCTAATTCATTCGTACGATTCATTCTAATTCAATCCATTCTAATTCATTCGTACGATCCATTCTTTCTCATTCGTACGATCGATTCTAATTCATTCATACGATCCATTCTAATTCATTCGTACGATCTATTCTATTTCAATCGTACAATCCATTCTTACTCAATCGTATGATCCATTCTAATCCATTCGCACAATCTAGTCTAATTCATTCGTACAATCCATTCTTACTCAATCGTATGATCCATTCTAATCCATTCGCACCATCTAGTCTAATTCATTCGTACGATCCATTCTAATTCATTCGTACGTTCCATTCTAATTCATTCGCACAATCTATTCTAATTCATTCGTACGATCCATTCTAATTCATTCGCACGATCCATTCTAATTCATTCATACGATCCATTCTAATTCATTCGTACGAATGAGTAAGAATGGATCGTACGAATGAAATAGAATGAATTGTACGAATGAATTAGAATGGATACATTCGTGCGAATGAATTAGAATGGATCGTACGAAGGAATTAGAATGGATCGTACGAACGAATTAGAATGGATCGTACGAATGAATTAGAATGGATCATACGAATGAATTAGAATGGATCGTACGAATGAATTAGAATGGATCATATGAATGAATTAGATTGGATCGTATTAATGAATTAGAATGGATCGTACGAATGAATTAGAATAGATCGTACGAATGAATTAGAATGGATACGAATGGATCGTACGAATGATTAAGAATGGATCTATTCTAATTCATTCATACGATCCATTCTAATTCATTCGTACGATCCATTCTAATTCATTCGCACGCTATTCTAATTCATTCGTAGGATCGAATGGATCGTGCGAATGAATTAGAATGGATCTTGCGAATGAATTAGAATGGATCGTACGAATGAAATAGAATGGATCGTACGAATGAATTAGAATGGATCTGGATCGTGTATCCATTCTAATTCATTCGTACGATCCATTCTAATTCATTCGTACGATCCATTCATACTCATTTGTACGATCCATTCTAATTCATTTGCACGAAGGTATCCATTCTATTTCATTCGTACTATCCATTCTAATTCCTTCGTACGATCCATTCTAATTCCTTCGTACGATCCATTCTAATTCATTCGTACGATCCATTCTAATTCATTCGTACTATCCATTCTAATTCATTCACACGATCCATTCTAATTCATGCATACGATCCAATCTAATTCATTCGCACGAATGTATCCATTCTAATTCATTTGCACGAATGTATCCATTCTAATTCATTCGTACATGTATGAATGAATTAGAATGGATCGTACGAATGAATTAGAGTTGATACATTCATACGAATGAATTAGAATGGATCGTATGAATGAATTAGAATCGTTCGTACGAATGAATTAGAATGGATACCTTCGTGCAAATGAATTAGAATGGATCGTACGAATGCAAAAGAATGGATCGTACGAATGAAATAGAATGGATCGTATGAATGAATTAGAATGGATCATGCGAATGAATTAGAATGGATCGTACGAATGAATTAGAATAGATTGTGCGAATGAATTAGAATGGATCGTACGAATGAATTAGAATGGATCGTACGAATGAATTAGAATGGATCATATGAATGAATTAGAATGGATCGTACGAATGAGTAAGAATGGATCGTACGAATGAAATAGAATGGATCGTATGAATGAATTAGAATGGATACGTGCGAATGAATTAGAATTGATCGAACGAATGAATTAGAATAGATTGTGCGAATGAATTAGAATGGATCGTACGAATGAATTGGAATGGATACATTCGTGCGAATGAATTAGAATGCATCGTACGAATGAAATAGAATGGATCATGCGAATGAATTAGAATGGATCGTACGAATGAATTAGAATGGATCGTACGAATGACTTAGAATGGATCGTTCGAATGAATTAGAATAGATTGTGCGAATGAATTAGAAAGGATCGTACGAATGAATTAGAACGGATACATTCGTGCGAATGAATTAGAATGGATCGTATGAGTGTGAATGAATTAGAATGGATTGTGCAAATGAATTAGAATGGATCGTACGAATGAATTAGAATGGATCGTACGAATGAATTAGAATGGATACATTCGTGCAAAAGAATTAGAATGGATTGTATGAATGAATTAGAATGAATCGTGCGAATGAATTAGAATGGATCGTGCGAATGAATTAGAATGGATCGTACGAATGAATTAGAATGGATCGTGCGAATGAATTAGAATATAGATCGTACGAATGAATTAGAATGGATCGTACGAATGAATTCGAATGTATCCTTTCTAATTCATTCGTACGATCCATTCTAATTCATTCGTACGATCCTTTCTAATTCCTTCGTACGAATGAATTAGAATGGATTGCATGAATGAATTAGAATAGATCGTACGATCCATTCTAATTCATTCATATGATCCATTCTAATTCATTCGCACAATCTATTCTAATTCATTCGTACGATCTATATTCTAATTCATTCGCACGATCTATTCTAATTCATTCATACGATCCATTCTAATTTATTCGCACAATCCATTCTAATTCATTCGTACGATCCATTCTAATTCATTCGCACAATCTATTCTAATTCACTCAAACGATCCATTCTATTTCATTCGTACGATCCATTCTAATTCATTCGCACGAATGTATCCATTCCAATTCATTCGTACGATCCATTCTAATTCATTCGCACGATCCATTCTAATTCATTCGTACGATCCATTCTATTTCATTCATACGATCCATTCCAATTCATTCATACGATCTATTCTAATTCTTTCGCACGAATGTATCCATTCTAATTCATTCGTACGATCCATTCTAATTCATTCGCACGATCCATTCTAATTCATTCATACAACCCATTCTAATTCTTTTGCACGAATGTATCCATTCTAATTCATTCGTTCGATCCATTCTAATTCATTCGTACGATCCGTTCTCATTCATTCGCACGATCCATTCTAATTCATGCATACGATCCAATCTAATTCATTCATACGATCCATTCTAATTCATTCGCACGAATGTATCCATTCTAATTCATTCGTACATGTATGAATGAATTAGAATGGATCGTACGAATGAATTAGATTGGATCGTGCGAATGAATTAGAATGGATCGTACGAATGAATTAGAATGGATCGAACGAATGAATTAGAATGGATACATTCGTGCAAAAGAATTAGAATGGATTGTATGAATGAATTAGAATGGATCGTGCGAATGAATTAGAATGGATCGTACGAATGAATTAGAATGGATACATTCGTGCGAAAGAATTAGAATAGATCGTATGAAAGAATTAGAATGGATCGTGCGAATGAATTAGAATGGATCGTACGAATGAAATAGAATGGATTGTACGAATGAGATAGAATGGATCGTATGAATGAATTAGAATGGATACATTCATACGAATGAATTAGAATGGATCATACGAATGAATTAGAATGGATTCATTCGTGCGAATGAATTAGAATGGATCGTACGAATGAGTAAGAATGGATCGTACGAATGAATTAGAATGGATTGAATTAGAATGAATCGAACGAATGAATTAGAATGGATCGTACGAATGAATTAGAATGGATCGTACGAATGAATTAGAATGGATCGTGCGAATGAATTAGAATGGATCGTGCGAATGAATTAGAATGGATCATATGAATGAATTAGAATTAGAATGGATCGTACGAATGAGTAAGAATGGATCATACGAATGAAATAGAATGGATCGTACGTATCAATTAGAATGGATACATTAATGGGAATGAATTAGAATGGATCGTACGAAGGAATTAGAATGGATCGTACGAATGAATTAGAATGGATACATTCGTACGAATGAAATAGAATGGATTGTACGAATGAGATAGAATGGATCGTACAAATGAATTAGAATGGATACATTCATGCGAATGAATTAGAATGAATCATACGAATGAATTAGAATGGATTCATTCATGCGAATGAATTAGAATGGATCGTACGAATGAGTAAGAATGGATCGTACGAATGAATTAGAATGGATTGAATTAGAATGAATCGTACGAATGAATTAGAATGGATCGTACGAATGAATTAGAATGGATCGTATGAATGAATTAGAATGGATCGTACGAATGAATTGGAATGGATCGTACGAATGAATTAGAATGGATCGTACGAATGAATTAGAATGGATCGTATGAATGAATTCGAATGGATCGTGCGAATGAATTAGAATGGATCGTACGAATGAATTAAAATGGATCGTACGAATGAAATAGAATGGATCGGACGAATGAATTAGAATGGATCGTACGAATGAATTAGAATGGATCGTACGAAGGAATTAGAATGGATCGTACGTAGGAATTAGAATGGATAGTATGAATGAAATAGAATGGATACCTTCGTGCAAATGAATTAGGATGGATCGTACGAATGAGTAAGAATGGATCGTACGAATGAAATAGAATGGATCGTATGAATGAATTAGAATGGATCGTACGAATGAATTAGAATGGATTGTACGAATGAATTAGAATGGATCGTACGAATGAAATAGAATGGATCGTACGAATGAAATAGAATGGATCGTACGAATGAATTAGAATAGATTGTGCGAATGGATTAGAATGGATCATACGATTGAGTAAGAATGGATTGTACGAATGAAATAGAATAGATCGTACGAATGAATTAGAATGGATCGTATGAATGAATTAGAATGGATCGTGCGAATGAATTAGAATGGATCGTACGAATGAATTAGAATGGATCATACGAAGGAATTAGAATGGATCGTACGAATGAATTAGAATGGATCGTACGAATGAATTAGAATGGATACGAATGGATCGTATGAATGAATTAGAATGGATCGTACGAATGAAATAGAATGGATCGTACGAAGGAATTAAATGGATCATATGAATGAATTAGAATGGATCGTATGAATGAATTAGAATGGATCGTGCGAATAAATTAGAATGGATCGTATGAATGAATTAGAATGGATCGTGCGAATGAATTAGAATGGATCGTACGAATGAAATAGAATGGATACATTCGTGCGAATGAATTAGAATGGATCATATGAATGAATTAGAATGGATCGTTTGAGTGAATGCGAATGGATCGTGCGAATGAATTAGAATGAATTAGAATGGATCGTAGGAATGAATTAGAATGGATCGTGCGAATGAATTAGAATGGATCGTGCGAATGAATTAGAATGGATCGTACGAATGGATTAGAATGGATCATACGATTGAGTAAGAATGGATTGTACGAATGAAATAGAATAGATCGTGCGAATGAATTAGAATGGATCGTACGAATGAATTAGAATGGATCGTTCGAATGAATTAGAATAGTTTGGATCGTATGAATGAATTAGAATGGATCGTGCGAATGAATTAGAATGGATCGTACGAATGAATTAGAATGGATCGTACGAATGAATTAGAATGGATCGTACGAATGAGTAAGAATGGATCGTACGAATGAAATAGAATGGATCCTATGAATGAATTAGAATGGATACGTGCGAATGAATTAGAATTGATCGGACGAATGAATTATAATAGATTGTGCGAATGAATTAGAATGGATCGTACGAATGAATTGGAATGGATACATTCGTGCGAATGAATTAGAATGGATCGTACGAATGAATAGAATGGATCGTGCGAATGAATTAGAATGGATCGTACGAATGAATTAGAATGGACCGTACGAATGAATTAGAGTAGATTGTGCGAATGGATTAGAATGGATCATACGATTGAGTAAGAATGGATTGTACGAATGAAATAGAATAGATCGTACGAATGAATTAGAATGGATCGTACGAATGAATTAGAATGGATCGTTCGAATGAATTAGAATAGATCGTACGAATGAATTAGAATGGATCGTACCAATGAATTAGAATGGATCGTGCGAATAAATTAGAATGGATCGTATGAATGAATTAGAATGGATCGTGCGAATGAATTAGAATGGATCGTACGAATGAATTAGAATGGATTGTACGAATGAATTAGAATGGATCGTACAAATGAGTAAGAATGGATCGTACGAATGAAATAGAATGGATCGTATGAATAAATTAGAATGGATACGTGCGAATGAATTAGAATTGATCGTATGAATGAATTAGAATAGATTGTGCGAATGAATTAGAATGGATCGTACGAATGAATTGGAATGGATACATTCGTGCGAATTAATTAGAATGGATCGTACGAATGAAATAGAATGGATCGTGCGAATGAATTAGAATGGATCGTACGAATGAATTAGAATGGATCGTACGAATGACTTAGAATGGATCGTTCGAATGAATTAGAATAGATTGTTCGAATGAATTAGAATGGATCGTACGAATGAATTAGAAAGGATACATTCGTGCGAATAAATTAGAATGGATCGTATGAGTGTGAATGAATTAGAATGGATTGTGCGAATGAATTAGAATGGATCGTACGAATGAATTAGAATGGATCGTACGAATGAATTAGAATGGATACATTCGTGCAAAAGAATTAGAATGGATTGTATGAATGAATTAGAATGGATCGTGCGAATGAATTAGAATGGATCGTGCGAATGAATTAGAATGGATCGTACGAATGAATTATAATGGATCGTACGAATGAATTAGAATGGATCGTATGAATGAATTAGAAAGGATACATTCGAATTCATTCGTACGATCCATTCTAATTCCTTCGTACGATCCATATTCTAATTCATTCGCACGATCCATTCTAATTCATTCATACGATCCATTCTAATTTATTCGCACGATCCATTCTAATTCATTCGTACGATCCATTCTAATTCATTCGCACAATCTATTCTAATTCATTCGAACGATCCATTCTAATTCATTCATACGATCCATTCTAATTCATTCGTACGATCTATTCTATTTCATTCGTAAAATCCTTTCTTACTCAATCGTACGAATAAATTAGAATAGATTGTGCGAATGAATTAGAATGGATCGTACGAATGAATTAGAATGGATCGTAGTAATGAATTAGAATGGATCCTACGAATGAATTAGAATAGATTGTGCGAATGAATTAGAATGGATACATTCGTGCAAAAGAATTAGAATGGATTGTATAAATGAATTAGAATGGATCGTTTGAGTGAATGCGAATGGATCGTGCGAATAAATTAGAATAGAATGAATTAGAATGGATTGAATTAGAATGAATCGTACGAATGAATTAGAATGGATCGTACAAATGAATTAGAATGGATCGTACGAATGAATTAGAATAGATTGTGCGAATGAATTAGAATGGATCGTACGAATGAATTAGAATGGATCGTACGAATTAATTAGAAGAATCGTATGAATGAATTAGAATGGATCATGCGAATGAATTAGAATGGATCATACGAATGAAATAGAATGGATTCGCACGAATGAATTAGAATGGATCGTACGAATGAATTAGAATGGATACATTCGTGCGAATGAATTAGAATGGAACGTACGAATGAATTAGAATGGATCGTATGAATGAATTAGAATGAATCGTACGAATGAGTAAGAATGGATCGTATGAATGAATTAGAATGGATTGAATTAGAATGAATCGTACGAATGAATTAGAATGGATCGTACGAATGAATTAGAATCGATCGTACGAATGAATTAGAATAGATTGTGCGAATGAATTAGAATGGATCGTGCGAATGAATTAGATTGGATCGTACGTATGAATTAGAATAGATTGTGCGAATGAATTAGAATGGGTCGTATGCATGAATTAGAATGGATCGTGCGAATGAATTAGAAAGTATCGTACGAATGAATTAGAATGGATCGTATGAAGGAATTAGAATGGATCGTATGAATGAATTAGAATGGATCGTGCGAATGAATTAGAATAGATCGTACGAATGAAATAGAATGGATTCGCACGAATGTATCCATTCTAATTCATTCATACGATCCATTCTATTTCATTCATACGATCCATTCTATTTCATTCGTACGATCCATTCTTACTCATTTGTACGATCCATTCTAATTCATTTGCACGAAGGTATCCATTCTAATGGATCGTATGAATGAAATAGAATGGATCGTACGAATGAATTAGAATGGATCGTGCGAATTAATTAGAATGGATCGTACGAATGAATTAGAATGGATCGTACGAATGAATTAGAATGGATACATTCGTGCGAATGAATTAGAATGGATCGTTTGAATGAATTAGATTGGATCGTATAAATGAATTAGAATGGATCGTACGAATGAATTAGAATGGATCGTGCTAATGAATTAGAATGGATCATACGAATGAATTAGAGTGGATACATTCGTACAAATGAATTAGAATGGATACATTCGTGCGAATGAATTAGAATGGATCGTGCGAATGAATTAGAATGGATCGTACGAATGAATTAGAATAGATTGTGCTAATGAATTAGAATGGAACGTACGAATGAATTAGAATGGATCGTAGAATGGATCGTATGAATGAATTAGAATGGATCGTACGAATGAGTAAGAATGGATCGTACGAATGAATTAGAATTGATTAAATTAGAATTAATCGTACGAATGAATTAGAATGGATCGTACGAATGAATTAGAATGGATCGTACGAATGAATTAGAATGGATCGTATGAATGAATTAGAATGGATCGTGCGAATGAATTAGAATGGATCGTACGAATTAATTAGAATGGATCGTATGAATGAATTAGAATGGATCGTAGTAATGAATTAGAATGGATCCTACGAATGAATTATAATAGATTGTGCGAATGAATTAGAATGGATCTGGATCGTGTATCCATTCTAATTCATTCGTACGACCCATTCTAATTCATTCGTACGATCCATTCTAATTCATTCGCACGATCCATTCAAATTCATTCATACGATCCATTCTAATTCATTCATACAATCCATTCTAATTCTTTTGCACGAATGTATCCATTCTAATTCATTCGTTCGATCCATTCTAATTCATTCATACGATCTATTCTAATTCATTCTAATCCATTCTAATTCATTCGTACGATCCATTCTAATTCATTCGCACAATCTATTCTAATTCATTCGTACGATCCATTCTAATTCATTCGTACGATCCATTCTATTTCATTCGTACGATCCATTCTAATTCATTCGCACAATCTATTCTAATTCATTCGTACGATCCATTCTAATTCATTCGTACGATCCATTCTAATTCCTTCGTATGATCCATTCTAATTCATTCGTACGGTATGATTCATTCTAATTCATTCGTACGATTCATTCTAATTCAATCCATTCAAATTCATTCGTACGACCCATTCTAATTCATTCATACGATCCATTCTAATTCATTCGTACGATTCATTCTAATTCAATCGATTCTAATTCATTCGTACGATCCAGTCTAATTCATTCGTACGATTCATTCTAATTCATTCGCACGATCCATTCTAATTCATTCGTACGATCCAATCTAATTCATTCGTACGATCCATTCTAATTCATTCGTACGATTCATTCTAATTCAATCCATTCTAATTCATTCGTACGATCCATTCTTACTCATTCGTACGAATGAATTAGAATGGATTGAATTAGAATGAATCGTACGAATGAATTAGAATGGATCGTACGAATGAATTAGAATGGATCGTACGAATGAATTAGAATGGATTGAATTAGAATGAATCGTACGAATGAATTAGAATGAATCATACCGTACGAATGAATTAGAATGGATCATACGAAGGAATTAGAATGGATCGTGCGAATAAATTACAATGGATCGTATGAATGAATTAGAACAGATTGTGCGAATGGATTAGAATGGATCATACGATTGTGTAAGAATGGATTGTACGAATGAAATAGAATAGATCGTACGAATGAATTAGAATGGATCGTGTGAATAAATTAGAATGGATCGTATGAATGAATTAGATTGGATCGTGCGAATGAATTAGAATATAGATCGTACGAATGAATTAGAATGGATCGTACGAATGAATTAGAATGGATCGTGCGAATGAATTAGAATGGATCGTATGAATGAATTAGAATGGATCGTTCGAATGAATTAGAATGGATCGTACGAATGAATTAGAATGGATCGTACGAATGAATTAGAATGGATCGTACGAATGAATTAGAATGAATCGTGCGAATGAATTAGAATGGATCGTACGAATGAAATAGAATGGATTCGCACGAATGTATCCATTCTAATTCATTCGTACGATCCATTCTAATTCATTCGTACAATCCATTCTAATTCATTCGCACGATCCATTCGCATTCACTCAAACGATCCATTCTAATTCATTCATATGATCCATTCTAATTCATTCGTACGATCCATTCTAATTCATTCGTACGATCCATTCTAATTCATTCGCACAATCTATTCTAATTTATTCGTATGATCCATTCTAATTCATTCGCACGATCCATTCTAATTCATTCGTACGATCCATATTCTAATTCATTCGCACGATCCATTCTAATTCGAACCATTCTAATTCATTCGTACGATCCATTCTAATTCATTCGTACGATCCATTCTAATTCATTCGTACGATTCATTCTAATCAAATCCATTCTAATTCATTTGTACGATCCATTCTTACTCATTCGTACGATTCATTCTAATTCATTCGCACGAATGAATCCATTCTAATTCATTCGTATGATCCATTCTAATTCATTAGCATGAAAGTATCCATTCTAATTCATTCGTACGATCCATTCTAATTCATTCGCATAATCTACTCTAATTCATTCGTACGATCCATTCTAATTCATTCGTACCATCCATTCTAATTCATGCGCACAATCTATTCTAATTCATTCGTACGATCTATTCTAATTCATTCGTACGATCCATTCTAATTCATTCGCACGATCCATTCTAATTCATTCATACGATCCATTCTATTTTATTCGTACGATCCATTCTTACTCATTCGTACAATCTATTCTAATTCATTTGCACGAAGGTATCCATTCTAATTCATTCGTACTATCCATTCTAATTCCTTCGTACCATCCATTCTAATTCCTTCGTACGATCCATTCTAATTCATTCGTACGATCCATTCCAATTCATTCATACGATCCATTCTAATTCCTTCGTACGATCCATTCTAATTCATTCGTACGATCCATTGTAATTCATTCGCACAATCTACAATGGATCGTACGAATGAATTAGAATGGATCGTATGAATGAATTAGAATGGATCGTATGGATGAATTAGAATGGATCGTACGTATGAATTAGAATGGATTGAATTAGAATGAATCGTACGAATGAATTAGAATGAATTGAATTAGAATGAATCGTATAAATGAATTAGAATGGATCGTACGAATGAATTAGAATGGATCGTACAAATGAAATAGAATGGATACATTCGTGCGAATGAATTAGAATGGATCATATGAATGAATTAGAATGGATCGTTTGAGTGAATGCGAATGGATCGTGCGAATGAATTAGAATGGATTGTACGAATGAATTAGAATGGATCGTACGAATGAATTAGAATGGATACATTCGTGCGAATCCATTCTATTTCATTCGTACGATCCATTCTAATTCATTCGCACGATCCATTCTAATTCATTCATACAATCTATTCTAATTCATTCGTACGATCCATTCTAATTCATTCGTAGGATCCATTCTAATTCATTCGCACAATCTATTCTAATTCATTCGTACGATCCATTCTAATTCATTCGCACGATCCATTCTAATTCATTCATACGATCCATTCTATTTCATTCGTACGATCCATTCTAATTAGAATGGATCGTATGAATGAATTAGAAAGGATCGTACGAATGAATTAGAATAGATACAATCGTGCGAATGAATTAGAATGGATCTTACGAATGAATTAGAATGGATCGTACGAATGAATTAGAATGGATCGTATGAATGAATTAGAATGGATCGTGCGATTGAATTAGAATGGATCGTACGAATGAAATAGAATGGATCGTATGAATGAATTAGAATGGATCGTATGAATGAATTAGAATGGATCGTGCGAAAGAATTAGAATGGATAGTACGAATGAATTAGAATGGATACCTTCGTGCAAATGAATTAGAATGGATCGTACGAATGAGTAAGAATGGATCGTACGAATGAAATAGAATGGATCGTATGAATGAATTAGAATGGATCGTGCGAATGAATTAGAATGGATCGTACGAATGAATTAGAATAGATTGTGCGAATGAATTAGAATGGATCGTACGAATGAATTAGAATGGATCGTACGATTGAATTAGAATGGATCGTCTGAATGAATTAGAATGGATCGTGCGAATGAATTAGAATGGATCGTACGAATGAAATAGAATGGATTCGCACGAATGTATCCGAATGGATCGTACGAAGGAATTAGAATGGATCGTACGAAGGAATTAGAATGGATAGTATGAATGAATTAGAATGGATACCTTCGTGCAAATGAAACAGAATGGATCGTACAAATGAGTAAGAATGGATCGTACAAATGAAACAGAATGGATCGTACAAATGAAACAGAATGGATCGTATGAATGAATTAGAATGGATCGTGCGAATGAATTAGAATGGATCGTACGAATGAATTAGAATAGATTGTGCGAATGAATTAGAATGGATCGTACGAATGAATTAGAATGGATCGTACGAATCAATTAGAATGGATCGTATGCATGAATTAGAATGGATCGTGCGAATGAATTACAATGGATCGTACGAATGAATTAGAATGGATCGTACGAAGGAATTAGAATGGATCGTATGAATGAATTAGAATGGATCGTGCGAATGAATTAGAATGGATCGTACGAATGAAATAGAATGGATTCGCACGAATGTATCAATTCTAATTCATTCGTACGATCCATTCTATTTCATTCATACGATCCATTCTATTTCATTCGTACGATCCATTCTTACTCATTCGTACGATCCATTCTAATTCATTTGCACGAAGGTATCCATTCTAATGGATCGTATCAATGAAATAGAATGGATCGTACGAATGAATTAGAATGGATCGTGTGAATGAATTAGAATGGATCGTACGAATGAATTAGAATGGATCGTACGAATGGATCATTTGCACGAAGGTATCCATTCTAATTCATTAGCACAATCTATTCTAATTCATTCGTACGATCAATTCTAATTCATTAGCATGATCCATTCTAATTCATTCGTACGATCTATTCTATTTCATTCGTACAATCCATTCTAATTCATTCGTACTATCCATTCTAATTCCTTCGACGATCCATTCTAATTCATTCATACGATCCATTCTAATTCATTCGCACGAATGTATCTATTCTAATTCATTCGTACGATCCATTCTAATTCATTCATACGATCCATTCTAATTCTACGATCCATTCTTACTCATTCGTATTATCCATTTTAATTCTTTCACACGAATGTATCAACTCTAATTCATTCGTACGATTCATTCTAATTCAATCCATTCTAATTCATTCGTACGATCCATTCTAATTCATTCGTACGATCCATTCTAATTCATTGATACGATCCATTCTAATTCATTCGTACGATCCATTCTAATTCATTCGCACGATCCATTCGCATTCACTCAAACGATCCATTCTAATTCATTCATATGATCCATTCATTCGTACGATCCATTCTTACTCATTCGTACGATCCATTCTAATTCATTTGCACGAAGGTATCCATTCTAATTCATTCGTACTATTCGTGCCAATGAATTAGAATGGATCATACGGTTGAGTAAGAATGGATTGTACGAATGAAATAGAATAGATCGTACGATAGAATGGTTCGTGCGAATGAAATAAAATGGATCGTATGAATGAAATAGAATGGATCGTATGAATTAGAATGGATCGTACAAATAAAATAGAATGGATCG
Organism: Chamaelirium japonicum; assembly: GCA_947650365.1. Taxonomy (NCBI): domain Eukaryota; kingdom Viridiplantae; phylum Streptophyta; class Magnoliopsida; order Liliales; family Melanthiaceae; genus Chamaelirium; species Chamaelirium japonicum. Next base: position 37,833,555 of record OX393560.1, on the reverse strand, counting down.
TACAAATGAATTAGAATAGATTGTGCGAATGGATTAGAATGGATCATACGATTGAGTAAGAATGGATTGTACGAATGAAATAGAATAGATCGTACAAATGAATTAGAATGGATCTTGCTAATGAATTAGAATTGATCGTACGAATGAATTAGAATAGATTGTGCGAATGAATAAGAATGGATCGTACGAATGAAATGGAATGGATACATTCGTGCGAATGAATTAGAATGGATCGTATGAATTAGAATGGATCGTACGATTGAGTAAGAATGGATTGTACGAATGAAATAGAATAGATCGTACGAATGAATTAGAATGGATCATGCTAATGAATTAGAATTGATCGTACGAATGAATTAGAATAGATTGTGCAAATGAATTAGAATGGATTGTGCGAATGAATTAGAATGGATCGTACGAATGAATTAGAATGGATACATCCGAATTCATTCGTACGATCCATTCTAATTCATTCGCACGAATGTATCCATTCTAATTCATTTGTACGATCCATTCTAATTCATTCGCACAATCTATTCTAATTCATTCATACGATCCATTCTAATTTATTCGCACGATCCATTCTAATTCATTCATACGATCCATTCTAATTCATTCATATGATCCATTCTAATTCATTCGCACGATCCATTCTTACTCATTCATACGATCCATTCTAATTCATTCGCACGATCCATTCTAATTCATTAATACGATCCATTCTAATTCATTCGCACGATCCATTCTAATTCATTCACACTCATACGATCCATTCTAATTCATTCGCTGGATCGTGCGAATGAATTAGAATGGATCGTACGAATGAGTTAGAATAGATTTTACGAATGAATTAGAATGGATCGTAGGAATGAATTAGAATGGATACATTCGTGCGAATCCATTCTATTTCATTCGTACGATCCATTCTAATTCATTCGCACGATCCATTCTAATTCATTCATACGATCCATTCTAATTCATTCGCATGATCCATTCTAATTCATTCGTACGATCGATTCTAATTCATTCATACGATCCATTCTAATTCATTCGTACGATCCATTCTAATTCATTCGCACGATCCATTCTAATTCATTCGCATGATCCATTCTAATTCATTCGTACGATCCATTCTAATTCCTTCGTACGATCCATTCTAATTCATTCGTACGATCCATTCTAATTCATTCGCACGATCCATTCTAATTCATGCATACGATCCATTCTAATTCATTCGTACGATCCATTCTAATTCATTCGTACGATCCATTCTAATTCATTCGCACAATCTATTCTAATTCATTCGTACGATCCATTCTAATTCATTCGCACGATCCATTCTAATTCATTCATACGATCCATTCTATTTCATTCGTACGATCCATTCTTACTCATTCGTACGATCCATTCTAATTCATTTGCACGAAGGTATCCATTCTAATTCATTCATACGATCCATTCTAATTCATTCGCACGATCCATTCTTAGTCATTCGTACGATCCATTCTAATTCATTCGTACGATCTATTCTAATTCATTCATACGATCCATTCTAATTTATTCGCACGATCCATTCTAATTCCTTCGTATGATCCATTCTAATTCATTCGTACGGTATGATTCATTCTAATTCATTCGTACGATTCATTCTAATTCAATCCATTCTAATTCATTCGTACGATCCATTCTAATTCATTCGTATGATCCATTCTAATTCATTCGTACGATTCATTCTAATTCAATCCATTCTAATTCATTCATACGATCCATTCTAATTCATTCGTACGATCTATTCTATTTCATTCGTACAATCCATTCTTACTCAATCGTATGATCCATTCTAATCCATTCGCACAATCTAGTCTAATTCATTCGTACGATCCATTCTAATTCATTCGTACGATCCATTCTAATTCATTCGCACAATCTATTATAATTCATTCGTACGATCCATTCTAATTCATTCGCACGATCCATTCTAATTCATTCATACGATCCATTCTAATTCATTCGTACATTCGTGCGAATGAATTAGGATGGATCGTATGAATGAATTAGAATGGATCGTACGAAGGAATTAGAATGGATCGTACGAATGAATTAGAATGGATCGTACGAATGAATTAGAATGGATCGTACGAATGAATTAGATTGGATCGTATTAATGAATTAGAATGGATCGTACGAATGAATTAGAATAGATCGTACGAATGAATTAGAATGGATATGAATGGATCGTACGAATGAGTAAGAATGGATCTATTCTAATTCATTCATACGATCCATTCTAATTCATTCGTACGACCCATTCTAATTCATTCTCATGCTATTCTAATTCATTCGTAGGATCCATTCTAATTCATTCGTACGATCCATTCTAATTCATAAGTACGATCCATTCTAATTCATTCGCACGATCCATTCTAATTCATTCATACGAATCCATTCTATTTCATTCGTACGATCTATTCTATTTCATTCGTACAATCTATTCTTATTCATTCATACGATCCATTCTAATTCATTCGTACCATCCATTCTAATTCATTCGCACGCTATTCTAATTCATTCGTAGGATCCATTCTAATTCATTACTACGATCCATTCTAATTCATTCATACGATCCATTCTAATTCATTCGTACGATCCATGCTAATTCATTCGTACGATCCATTCTAATTCATGCGCACAATCTATTCTAATTCATTCGCACAATCTATTCTAATTCATTCGTACGATCCATTCTATATCATTCGTACGATCCATTCTAATTCATTCGCACGCTATTCTAATTCATTCGTAGGATCCATTCTAATTCATTCGTGCAAAAGAATTAGAATGGATCGTACGAATGAATTAGAATGGATCGTATGCATGAATTAGAATGGATCGTACGAATGAATTAGAATGGATCGTGCGAATGAATTAGAATGGATCATATGAATGAATTAGAATGGATCGTATGAATGAATTAGAATGGATCGTGTGAATAAATTAGAATGGATTGTATGAATGAATTAGAATGGATCGTACGAATGAAATAGAATAGATTGTACGAATGAGATAGAATGGATCGTACGAATGAATTAGAATGGATACATTCGTGCGAATCCATTCTATTTCATTCGTACGATCCGTTCTAATTCATTCGCACGATCCATTCTAATTCATTCATACGATCCATTCTAATTCATTCGTACGATCCATTCTATTTCATTCGTACGATCGTACGAATGAATTAAAATGGATTGAATTAGAATGAATCGTATGAATGAATTAGAATGAATCATACCGTACGAATGAATTAGAATGGATCATACGAATGAAATAGAATGGATCGTATGAATGAATTAGAATGGATCGTGCGAATGAATTAGAATGGATCGTATGAATGAATTAGAATGGATCGTACGAATGAATTAGCATGGATTGAATTAGAATGAATCGTACGAATGAATTAGAATGAATCATACCGTACGAATGAATTAGAATGGATCATACGAAGGAATTAGAATGGATCGTACGAATGAATTAGAATGGATCGTATGAATGAATTAGACTAGATCCATTCTTACTCATTCGTACGATCCATTCGTATCTATTCTAATTCATTCGTACGATCTATTCTAATTCATTACTACGATCCATTCTAATTCATTCATACGATCCATTCTAATTCATTCGTACGATCCATTCTAATTCATTCGCATGATCCATTCAAATTCATTCGTACGATCGATTCTAATTCATTCATACGATCCATTCTAATTCATTCATACGATCCATTCTAATCCATTCTTACTCATTCGTACGATCCATTGAATTAGAATGGATACGAATGGATCGTACGAATGAGTAAGAATGGATCGTACGAATGAAATAGAATGGATCGTACGAATGAATTAGAATGGATTGAATTAGAATGAATCGTACGAATGAATTAGAATGGATCGTACGAATGAATTAGAATGGATTGAATTAGAATGGATCGTACGATAAGAATGGATCGTACAAATGAAATAGAATAGATCGTACGGATAAATGAATTTGGATCGTACGAATGAATTAGAAAGGATATATTCGTGCGAATGAATTAGAAAGGATATATTCGTGCGAATGAATTAGAATGGATCATATGAATGAATTAGAATGGATCGTATGAATGAATTAGAATGGATCGTGCGAATAAATTAGAATGGATCGTATGAATGAATTAGAATAGATTGTGCGAATGAATTAGAATGGATCGTACGAATGAATTAGAATGGATACATACGAATGAATTAGAATGGATCGTATGAATGAATTAGAATGGATCGTGCGAATGAATTAGAATGGATCGTACGAATGAATTAGAATGGATCGTATGAATGAATTAGAATGGATCGTAGTAATGAATTAGAATGGATCGTACGAATGAATTAGAATGAATCGTATGAATGAATTAGATTGGATCGTACTAATGAATTAGAATGAATCGTATGAACGAATTAGAATAGATCGTACGAATGAATTCGAATGGATACGAATGGATCGTACGAATGAGTAAGAATGGATCGTACAAATGAATTAGAATGGATCGTACGAATGAATTAGAATGGATCGTACGTATGACTTAGAATGGATCGTTCGAATGAATTAGAATGGATCGTACGAAGGAATTAGAATGGATAGTACGAATGAAGTTGAATGGATCATTCGTGCAAATGAATTAGAATGGATCGTACGAATGAGTAAGAATAGATCGTACAAATGAAATAGAATGGATCGTATGAATGAATAAGAATGGATCGTGCAAATGAATTAGAATGGATCGTACGAAGGAATTAGAATGGATAGTACGAATGAATTAGAATGGATACCTTCGTGCAAATGAATTAGAATGGATCATACGAATGAGTAAGAATAGATCGTACGAATGAAATAGAATGGATGGTATGAATGAATTAGAATGGATCGTATGAATGAATAAGAATGGATACATTCGTGCGACATTCTATTTCATTCGTACGATCCATTCTTACTCATTCGTACGATACATTCTAATTCATTCGCACGATCCATTCTAATTCATTCATATGATCCATTCTAATTCATTCGCACGAATGTATCCATTCTAATTCATTCGTACGATCCATTCTAATTCATTTGTACGAATGTATCCACTCTAATTCATTCGTACGATCCATTCTAATTCATTTGTACGAATGTATCCTTTCTAATTCATTCGGACGATCCATTCTAATTCTTTCGTACGATCCATTCTAACTCATTCGCACGATCAATTCTAATTCATTCGCACGATCCTACGAATGAATTAGAATAGATTGTGCGAATGAATTAGAATGGATCTGGATCGTACGAATGAGTTAGAATGGATACCTTCGTGTAAATAAATTAGAATGGATCGTACGAATGAGTAAGAATGGATCGTACGAATGAAATAGAATAGATCGTATGAATGAATTAGAATGGATCGTACGAATGAATTAGAATGGATCGTACGAAGGAATTAGAATGGATAGTACGAATAAATTAGAATGGATACCTTCGTGCAAATGAATTAGAATGGACCGTACGAATGAGTAAGAATGGATCGTACGAATGAAATAGAATGGATCGTATGAATGAATTAGAATGGATCGTGCGAATGAATTAGAATGGATCGTACGAATGAATTAGAATAGATTGTGCGAATGAATTAGAATGGATCGTACGAATGAATTAGAATGGATCGTACGAATGAATTAGAATGGATCGTACGAATGAAGTAGAATGGATCGTATGAATGAATTAGAATGGATCGTGCGAATGAATTAGAATGGATCGTACAAATGAATTAGAATAGATTGTGCGAATGAATTAGAATGGATCGTGCGAATGAATTCGAATGGATCGTACGAATGAATTAGAATAGATTGTGCGAATGAATTAGAATGGATCGTACGAATGAATTAGAATGGATCGTACAAATGAATTAGAATGGATCGGACGAATGAATTAGAATGGATCGTACGAATGAATTAGAATGGATCGTATGAATGAATTAGAATGGATCGTGCGAATGAATTAGAATGGATCGTACGAAGGAATTAGAATGGATCGTATGAATGAATTAGAATGGATCGTGCGAATGAATTAAAATGGATCGTACGAAGGAATTAGAATGGATCATGCGAATGAATTAGAATAGATCATACGAATGAATTAGAATGGATCGTACGAATGAATTAGAATGGATACATTCTAATTCATTCGTACGATCCATTCTAATTCATTCATACGATCCATTCTAATTCATTCATATGATCCATTCTAATTCATTCGTACGGTATGATACATTCTAATTCATTCGTACGATTCATTCTAATTCAATCCATTCTAATTCATTCGTACGATCCATTCTAATACATTTGTACGATCCATTCTAATTCATTCATACGATCCATTCGTATCCATTCTAATTCATTCGTACGATCTATTCTAATTCATTCGTACGATCGATTCTAATTCATTAATACGATCCAATCTAATTCATTCATACGATCCATTCTATTTCATTCGTACGATCCATTCTTACTCATTCGCACGATCCATTCTAATTCATTCGCACGATCTATTCTAATTCATTCGTACGATCCATTCTATTTCATTCATACGATCCATTCTAATTCATTCATACGATCCATTCTAATTCATACGATCCATTCTAATTCATTCATACGATCCATTCTAATCCATTCGCACGAATGTATCCATTTTAATTCATTCGCACAATCTATTCTAATTCATTCGTACGATCAATTCTAATTCATTAGCATGATCCATTCTAATTCATTCGTACAATCTATTCTATTTCATTCGTACAATCCATTCTTACTCAACCGTATGATCCATTCTAATTCATTCGCACGAATAGTACGAATGAATTAGAATGGATACCTTTGTGCAAATGAATTAGAATAGATCGTACGAATGAGTAAGAATGGATCGTACGAATGAATGGATCATATGAATGAATTAGAATGGATCGTTTGAGTGAATGCGAATGGATCGTGCGAATGAATTAGAATGGATTGTACGAATGAATAATAATGGATCGTACGAATGAATTAGATGGATCGTATGAATGAATTAGAATGGATCGTACGAATGAATTAGAATGGATCGTACGAATGAATTAGAATGGATTGAATTAGAATGAATCGTACGTACGAATGAATTAGAGTTGATACATTCGTGTGAATGAATTAAAATGGATAATACGAATGAGTAAGAATGGATCGTAGAATTAGAATGGATCGTATGCATGAATTAGAATGGATCGTACGAATGAATTAGAATGGATACATTCGTGCGAATGAATTAGAATGGATCGTATGAATGAATTAGAATGGATCGTATGAATGAATTAGAATGGATCGTGCGAATGAATTAGAATGGATACCTTCATGCAAATGAATTAGAATGGATCGTACGAATGAATTAGAATAGATTGTATGAATGAATTAGAATTGATCGTACGAATGAATTAGAATAGATTGTGCGAATGAATTAGAATGGATCGTACGAATGAATTGGAATGGATACATTCGTGCGAATGAATTAGAATGGATCATATGAATGAATTAGAATGGATCGTATGAATGAATTAGAATGGATCGTGCGAATAAATTAGAATGGATCGTATGAATGAAGTAGAATAGATTGTGCGAATGAATTAGAATGGATAATACGAATGAATTAGAATGGATACATTCGTGCGAATGAATTAGAATGGATCGTACGAATGAATTCGGATGTATCCATTCTAATTCATTCGTACGATCCATTCTAATTCATTCGCACAATCCATTCTAATTCATTTGCACAATCTATTCTAATTCATTCGTACGATCAATTCTAATTCATTACCATGATCCTTTCTAATTCATTCGTACGATCTATTCTATTTCATTCGTACAATCCATTCTTACACAATCGTACGATCCATTCTAATTCATACGATCCATTCTAATTCATTCGCACGAATGTATCCATTCCAATTCATTCGTACGATCCATTCTAATTCATTCGCACAATCTATTCTAATTCATTCGTACGATCAATTCTAATTCATTAGCATGATCCATTCTAATTCATTCGTACGATCTATTCTATTTCATTCGTACAATCCATTCTTACTCAATCGTATGATCCATTCTAATCCATTCGCACAATCTATTCTAATTCATTTGTATGATCCATTCTATTTCATTCGTACGATCCATTCTAATTCATACGATCCATTCTATTTCATTCATACGATCCATTTTAATTCATTCGCACGATCCATTCTATCGTACGATCTATTCTATTTCATTCGTACAATCCATTCTAACTCAACCGTATGATCCATTCTAATTCATTCGCACGAATAGTACGAATGAATTAGAATGGATACCTTCGTGCAAATGAATTAGAATGGATCGTACGAATGAGTAAGAATGGATCGTACGAATGAATGGATCATATGAATGAATTAGAATGGATCGTTTGAGTGAATGCGAATGCATCGTGCGAATGAATTAGAATGGATTGTACGAATGAATTAGAATGGATCGTACGAATGAATTAGAATGGATCGTATGAATGAATTAGAATGGATCGTACGAATGAATTAGAATGGATCGTATGAATGAATTAGAATGGATTGAATTAGAATGAATCGTACGAATGAATTAGAGTTGATACATTCGTGTGAATGAATTAAAATGGATAATACGAATGAGTAAGAATGGATCGTAGAATTAGAATGGATCGTATGAATGAATTAGAATGGATCGTACGAATGAATTAGAATAGGTACATTCGTGCGAATGAATTAGAATGGATCGTATGAATGAATTAGAATGGATCGTACGAAGGAATTAGAATGGATAGTACGAATGAATTAGAATGGATTGTACGAATGAAATAGAATAGATCGTACGAATGAATTAGAATGGATCATGCTAATGAATTAGAATTGATCGTACGAATGAATTAGAATAGATTGTGCGAATGAATTAGAATGGATCGTACGAATGAATTGGAATGGATACATTCGTGCGAATGAATTAGAATGGATCGTATGAATGAATTAGAGTGGATACATTCGTACAAATGGATTAGAATGGATCGTACGAATGAATTAGAATGGATCGTATGAATGGATCGTATGAATGAATTAGATTGGATCGTATGAATGAATTAGAATGGATTGTATGAATTAGAATGGATACCTTCGTGCAAATGAATTAGAATGGATCGTACGAATGAGTAAGAATGGATCGTGCGAATGAATTAGAATGGATTGTATGAATGAATTAGAATGGATCGTACGAATGAATTAGAATGGATACATTCGTGCGAATCCATTCTATTTCATTCTTACGATCCATTCTAATTCATTCGCACGATCCATTCTAATTCATTCGTACGATCCATTCTAATTCATTCGTACGATCCATTCTAATTCAATCGTACGATCCATTCTAATTCATTCGCACAATCCATTCTAATTCATTCGTACGATCCATTCTAATTCATTCGTACGATTCATTCTAATTCAATCCATTCTAATTCATTCATATGATCCATTCTTACTCATTCGTACGATCCATTCTAATTCATTCGTACGATCCATTCTATTTCATTCGTACGATCCATTCTTACTCATTCGTACGATCCATTCTAATTCATTTGCACGAAGGTATCCATTCTAATTCATTCGTACTATCCATTCTAATTCCTTCGTACGAATGAATTAGAATGGATCGTATTAATGAATTAGAATGGATCGTGCGAATGAATTAGAATGGATCGTACGAATGAGTTAGAATAGATTGTACGAATGAATAAGAATGGATCGTACGAATGAATTAGAATGGATACATTCGTGCGAATCCATTCTATTTCATTCGTACGATCCATTCTAATTCATTCATACGATCCATTCTACGATCCATTCTAATTCATTCGTACGTTCCATTCTAATTCATTAGCACAATCTATTCTAATTCATTCGTACGATCCATTCTAATTCATTCGCACGATCCATTCTAATTCATTCGCACGAATGTATCCATTCTAATTCATTTGTACGAATGTATCCAATCTAATTCATTCGTATGATCCATTCTAATTCATTAGAACGATCCATTCTAATTCATTCGTACGATCCATTCTAATTCATTTATACGATCCAATCTAATTCATTCATACGATCCATTCTAATTCATTCGCACGAATGTATCCATTCTAATTCATTCGTACGATCCATTCTAATTCATTCGTACAATCCATTCTAATTCATTCGCACGATCCATTCTAATTCATTCGTACGATCCATTCTATTTCATTCATACGATCCATTAGAATGGATACCTTCGTGCAAATGAATTAGAATGGATCGTACGAATGAGTAAGAATGGATCGTACGAATGAAATAGAATGGATCGTATGAATGAAATAGAATGGATCGTATGAATGAATTAGAATTGACACATTCGTGCGAATCCATTCTATTTCATTCGTACGATCCATTCTAATTCATTCGCACGAGCCATTCTAATTGATTCATACGATCCATTCTAATTCGTTTGTACGATCCATTCTAATTCATTCGTACGATCCATTCTAATTCATTCGCACGATCCATTCTAATTCATGCATACGATCCATTCTAATTCATTCGTACGATCCATTCTAATTCATTCGTACGATCCATTCTAATTCATTCGCACAATCTATTCTAATTCATTCGTACGATCCATTCTAATTCATTCGCACGATCCATTCTAATTCATTCATACGATCCATTCTATTTGATTCGTACGATCCATTCTTATTCATTCGTACGATCCATTCTAATTCATTTGCACGAAGGTATCCATTCTAATTCATTCGTACTATCCATTCTAATTCCTTCGTACAATCCATTCTAATTCCTTCGTACGATCCATTCGGATACATTCGTGTGAATCCATTCTATTTCATTCGTACGAACCATTCTAATTCATTCGCACGATCCATTCTAATTCATTCATACGATCCATTCTAATTCATTCGTACAATCCATTCTAATTCATTCGTACGATCCATTCTAATTCATTCGCACAATCTATTCTAATTCATTCGTACGATCCATTCTAATTCATTAGTACGATCCATTCTAATTCATTCGCACAATCTATTCTAATTCATTCGTACGATCCATTCTAATTCATTCATACGATCCATTCTAATTTATTCGCACGATCCATTCTAATTCATTCGTACGATCCATTCTAATTCATTCGCACAATCTATTCTAATTCATTCGAACGATCCATTCTAATTCATTCGCACTATCCATTCTAATTCATTCATACGATCCATTCTATTTCATTCGTACGAAGGAATTAGAAAGGATCGTACGAATGAATTAGAATGGATCGTGCGATTGAATTAGAATATAGGTCGTACGAATGAATTAGAATGGTTCGTACGAATGAATTCGAAAGTATCCTTTCTAATTCATTCGTACGATCCATTCTAATTCATTCGTACGATCCTTTCTAATTCCTTCGTACGAATGAAATAGAATGGATCGTATGAATGAATTAGAATGGATCGTGCGAATGAATTAGAATGGATCGTTCGAATGAATTAGAATAGATTGTGCGAATGAATTAGAATGGATCGTACGAATGAATTAGAATGGATCGTGCGAATAAATTCGAATGGATCGTATGAATGAATTAGAATGGATCGTGCGAATGAATTAGAATATGGATCGTACGAAGGAATTAGAATGGATCGTACGAATGAATTCGAATGTATCCATTCTAATTCATTCGTACGATCCATTCTAATTCCTTCGTACGATCCATTCTAATTCATTCGTACGATCCATTCTAATTCATTCGCACGATCCATTCTAATTCATTCGTACGATCCAATCTAATTCATTCGTACTATCCATTCTAATTCCTTCGTACGATCCATTCTAATTCCTTCGTACGATCCATTCTAATTCATTCGTACAAATGAGTAAGAATGGATCGTACGAATGAAATAGAATGGATCGTATGAATGAATTAGAATGGATACGTGCGAATGAATTAGAATTGATCGTACGAATGAATTAGAATAGATTGTGCGAATGAATTAGAATGGATCGTACGAATGAATTGGAGTGGATACATTCGTGCGAATGAATTAGAATGGATCATACGAATGAATTAGAATGGATCGTACGAATGAATTAGAATGGATCGTACGAATGACTTAGAATGGATCGTTCGAATGAATTAGAATAGATTATGCGAATGAATTAGAATGGATCGTACGAATGAATTAGAAAGGATACGTGCGAATGAATTAGAATTGATCGTACGAATGAATTAGAATAGATTGTGCGAATGAATTAGAATGGATCGTACGAATGAATTGGAATGGATACATTCGTGCGAATGAATTAGAATGGATCGTACGAATGAATTAGAATGGATCGTACGAATGAATTAGAATGGATCGTACGAATGAGTAAGAATGGATCGTGCGAATGAAATAGAATGGATCGTATGAATGAATTAGAATGGATACGTGCGAATGAATTAGAATTAATCGTATGAATGAATTAGAATAGATTGTGTGAATGAATTAGAATGGATCGTACGAATGAATTGGAATGGATACATTCGTGCGAATGAATTAGAATGGATCGTACGAATGAATTAGAATGGATCGTACGAATGAATTAGAATGGATCATACGAATGACTTAGAATGGATCGTTCGAATGAATTAGAATAGATTGAGCGAATGAATTAGAATGGATCGTACGAATGAATTAGAAAGGATACATTCGTGCGAATGAATTAGAATGGATACCTTCGTGCAAATGAATTAGGATGGATCGTACGAATTGAGTAAGAATGGATCGTACGAATGAAATAGAATGGATCGTATGAATGAATTAGAATGGATCGTACGAATGAATTAGAATGGATTGTACGAATGAATTAGAATGGATCGTACGAATGAAATAGAATGGATCGTACGAATGAAATAGAATGGATCGTACGAATGAATTAGAATAGATTGTGCGAATGGATTAGAATGGATCATACGATTGAGTAAGAATGGATTGTACGAATGAAATAGAATAGATCGTACGAATGAATTAGAATGGATCGTATGAATGGATTAGAATGGATCGTGCGAATGAATTAGAATGGATCGTACGAATGAATTAGAATGGATCATACGAATGAATTAGAATGGATTGTATGAATGAATTAGAATGGATACGAATTGATCGTATGAATGAATTAGAATGGATCGTACGAATGAAATAGAATGGATCGTACGAAGGAATTAGAATGGATCATATGAATGAATTAGAACGGATCGTATGAATGAATTAGAATGGATCGTGCGAATAAATTAGAATGGATCGTATGAATGAATTAGAATGGATCGTACGAATGAATTAGAATGGATCGTGTGAATGAATTAGAAGGGATCGTACGAAGGAATTAGAATGGATAGTACGAATGAATTAGAATGGATACCTCCGTGCAAATGAATTAGAATGGATCGTACGAATGAGTAAGAATGGATCGTACGAATGAAATAGAATGGATCGTATGAATGAATTAGAATGGATCATGCGAATGAATTAGAATGGATCGTGCGAATGAATTAGAATGAATCGTACGAATGAAATAGAATGGATTGTACGAATGAGATAGAATGGATCATACGAATGAATTAGAATAGATTGTGCGAATGAATTAGAATGGATCGTACGAATGAATTAGAATGGATCGTACGAATGAATTAGAATGGATCGTACGAATGAATTAGAATGGATCGTACGAATGACTTAGAATGGATCGTTCGAATGAATTAGAATAGATTGTGCGAATGAATTAGAATGGATCGTACGAATGAATTAGAAAGGATACATTCGTGCGAATGAATTAGAATGGATACCTTCGTGCAAATGAATTAGGATGGATCGTACGAATGAGTAAGAATGGATCGTACGAATGAAATAGAATGGATCGTATGAATGAATTAGAATGGATCGTACGAATGAATTAGAATGGATCGTACGAATGAATTAGAATGGATCGTACGAATGAATTAGAATGGATCGTACGAATGAGTAAGAATGGATCATACGAATGAAATAGAATGGATCGTATGAATGAATTAGAATGGATACGTGCGAATGAATTAGAATGGATACGAATGGATCGTACGAATGAGTAAGAATGGATCGTACGAATGAAATAGAATGGATCGTACGAATGAGAAATTAGAATGGATCGTATGAATGAATTAGAATGGATACATTCGTGCAAAAGAATTAGAATGGATCGTATGAATGAATTAGAATGGATCGTATGAATGAATTAGAATGGATCGTACGAATGAATTAGAATGGATCGTATGAATGAATTAGAATGGATTGAATTAGAATGAATCATACGAATAAATTAGAATGAATCATACTGTACGAATGAATTAGAATGGATCATACGAAGGAATTAGAATGGATCGTACGAATGAATTAGAATGTATCGTACGAATGAATTAGAATGAATCGTACGAAGGAATTAGAATGGATAGTATGAATGAATTAGAATGGATACCTTCGTGCAAATGAATTAGAATGGATCGTACGAATGAGTAAGAATGGATCGTGCGAATGAATTAGAATGGATAATATGAATGAATTAGAATGGATCGTATGAATGAATTAGAATGGATCGTGCGAATAAATTAGAATGGATCATATGAATGAATTAGAATAGATTGTGCGAATGAATTAGAATGGATCGTACGAATGAATTAGAATGGATCGTACGAATGAATTAGAGTAGATTATGCGAATGGATTAGAATGGATCATACGATTGAGTAAGAATAGATTGTACGAATGAAATAGAATAGATCGTACGAATGAATTAGAATGGATCGTGCGAAAAAATTAGAATGGATCGTACGAATGAATTAGAATGGATCGTATGAATGAATTAGAGTGGATCATATGAATGAATTAGAATGGATCGTATGAATGAATTAGAATGGATCGTGCGAATGAATTAGAATGGATCGTGCGAATGAATTAGAATCGATCGTACGAATGAATTAGAATGGGTCGTACGAATGAATTAGAATGGATACACGATCCAGATCCATTCTAATTCATTCGCTCGCACGAATGTATCCATTCTAATTCATTCGTACGATCCATTCTAATTCATTCGTACAATCCATTCTAATTCATTCGCACGATCCATTATAATTCATTCATACGATCCATTCTAATTCATTCATACGATCCATTAGAATTTATACCGTACGAATGAATTAGAATGGATCATATGAATGAATTAGAATGGATCATACGAATGAATTAGAATGGATCGTGCGAATAAATTAGAATGGATCGTACGAATGAATTAGAATGGATCGTACAAATGAATTAGAATGGATCGTACGAATGAATTAGAATAGATACATTCGTGCGAATGAATTAGAATGGATCATACGAATGAATTAGAGTTGATACATTCGTGTGAATGAATTAAAATGGATAATACAAATGAGTAAGAATGGATCGTAGAATTAGAATGGATCGTATGAATGAATTAGAATGGATACATACGAATGAATTAGAATGGATCGTATTAATGAATTAGAATGGATCGTGCGAATAAATTAGAATGGATCGTACGAATGAATTAGAATGGATCGTAGTAATGAATTAGAATGGATCCTACGAATTAATTAGAATAGATTGTGCGAATGAATTAGAATGGATCTGGATCGTGTATCCATTCTAATTCATTCGTACGACCTATTCTAATTCATTCGCACGATCCATTCTAATTCATTCGTACGATCCATTCTAATTCATTCGTACGATTCATTCTAATTCAATCCATTCTAATTCATTCGTACGATCCATTCTTACTCATTCGTACGATCGATTCTAATTCATTCATACGATCCATTCTAATTCATTCGAACGATCTATTCTATTTCATTCGTACAATCCATTCTTACTCAACCGTATGATCCATTCTAATCCATTCGCACAATCTAGTCTAATTCATTCGTACAATCCATTCTTACTCAATCGTATGATCCATTCTAATCCATTCGCACCATCTAGTCTAATTCATTCGTACGATCCATTCTAATTCATTCGTACGATCCATTCTAATTCATTCGCACAATCTATTCTAATTCATTCGTACGATCCATTCTAATTCATTCGCACGATCCATTCTAATTCATTCATACGATCCATTCTAATTCATTCGTACGAATGAGTAAGAATGGATCGTACGAATGAAATAGAATGGATTGTACGAATGAATTAGAATAGATACATTCGTGCGAATGAATTAGGATGGATCGTATGATTGAATTAGAATGGATCGTACGAAGGAATTAGAATGGATCGTACGAATGAATTAGAATGGATCATACGAATGAATTAGAATGGATCGTACGAATGAATTAGAATGGATCATATGAATGAATTAGATTGGATCGTATTAATGAATTAGAATGGATCGTACGAATGAATTAGAATAGATCGTACGAATGAATTAGAATGGATGCAAATGGATCGTACGAATGAGTAAGAATGGATCTATTCTAATTCATTCATACGATCCATTCTAATGCATTCGTACGATCCATTCTAATTCATTCGCACGCTATTCTAATTCATTCGTAGGATCGAATGGATCGTGCGAATGAATTAGAATGGATCTTGCGAATGAATTAGAATGGATCGTACGAATGAAATAGAATAGATCGTACGAATGAATTAGAATGGATCTGGATCGTGTATCCATTCTAATTCCTTCGTACGATCCATTCTAATCCATTCGTACGATCCATTCTTACTCATTCGTACGATCCATTCTAATTCATTTGCACGAAGGTATCCATTCTAATTCATTCGTACTATCCATTCTAATTCCTTCGTACGATCCATTCTAATTCCTTCGTACGATCCATTCTAATTCATTCGTACGATCCATTCTAATTCATTCGTACTATCCATTCTAATTCATTCACACGATCCATTCTAATTCATGCATACGATCCAATCTAATTCATTCGCACGAATGTATCCATTCTAATTCATTCGCACGAATGTATCCATTCTAATTCATTCGTACATGTATGAATGAATTAGAATGGATCGTATGAATGAATTAGAGTTGATACATTCATACGAATGAATTAGAATGGATCGTATGAATGAATTAGAATCGATCGTACGAATGAATTAGAATGGATACCTTCGTGCAAATGAATTAGAATGGATCGTACGAATACGTAAGAATGGATCGTACGAATGAAATAGAATGGATCGTATGAATGAATTAGAATGGATCGTGCGAATGAATTAGAATGGATCGTACGAATGAATTAGAATAGATTGTGCGAATGAATTAGAATGGATCGTACGAATGAATTAGAATGGATCGTACGAATGAATTAGAATGGATCATATGAATGAATTAGAATGGATCGTACGAATGAGTAAGAATGGATCGTACGAATGAAATAGAATGGATCGTATGAATGAATTAGAATGGATACGTGCGAATGAATTAGAATTGATCGTACGAATGAATTAGAATAGATTGTGCGAATGAATTAGAATGGATCGTACGAATGAATTGGAATGGATACATTCGTCCGAATGAATTAGAATGGATCGTACGAATGAAATAGAATGGATCGTGCGAATCAATTAGAATGGATCGTACGAATGAATTAGAATGGATCGTACGAATGACTTAGAATGGATCGTTCGAATGAATTAGAATAGATTGTGCGAATGAATTAGAATGGATCGTACGAATGAATTAGAACGGATACATTCGTGCGAATGAATTAGAATGGATCGTATGAGTGTGAATGAAATAGAATGGATTGTGCAAATGAATTAGAATGGATCGTACGAATGAATTAGAATGGATCGTACGAATGAATTAGAATGGATACATTCGTGCAAAAGAATTAGAATGGATTGTATGAATGAATTAGAATGAATCGTGCGAATGAATTAGAATGGATCGTGCGAATGAATTAGAATGGATCATACGAATGAATTAGAATGGATCGTGCGAATGAATTAGAATATAGATCGTACGAATGAATTAGAATGGATCGTACGAATGAATTCGAATGTATCCTTTCTAATTCATTCGTACGATCCATTCTAATTTATTCGTACGATCCTTTCTAATTCCTTCGTACGAATGAATTAGAATGGATTGCATGAATGAATTAGAATAGATCGTACGATCCATTCTAATTCATTCATATGATCCATTCTAATTCATTCGCACAATCTATTCTAATTCATTCGTACGATCTATATTCTAATTTATTCGCACGATCCATTCTAATTCATTCATACGATCCATTCTAATTTATTCGCACGATCCATTCTAATTCATTTGTACGATCCATTCTAATTCATTCGCACAATCTATTCTAATTCACTCAAACGATCCATTCTATTTCATTCGTACGATCCATTCTAATTCATTCGCACGAATGTATCCATTCCAATTCATTCGTACGATCCATTCTAATTCATTCGCACGATCCATTCAAATTCATTCGTAAGATCCATTCTATTTCATTCATACGATCCATTCCAATTCATTCATACGATCTATTCTAATTCTTTCGCACGAATGTATCCATTCTAATTCATTCGTACGATCCATTCTAATTCATTCGCACGATCCATTCTAATTCATTCATACAACCCATTCTAATTCTTTTGCACGAATGTATCCATTCTAATTCATTCGTTCGATCCATTCTAATTCATTCGCACGATCCTTTCTCATTCATTCGCACGATCCATTCTAATTCATGCATACGATCCAATCTAATTCATTCATACGATCCATTCTAATTCATTCGCACGAATGTATCCATTCTAATTCATTCGTACATGTATGAATGAATTAGAATGGATCGTACGAATGAATTAGATTGGATCGTCCGAATGAATTAGAATGGATCGTACGAATGAATTAGAATGGATCGAACGAATGAATTAGAATGGATACATTCGTGCAAAAGAATTAGAATGGATTGTATGAATGAATTAGAATGGATCGTGCGAATGAATTAGAATGGATCGTACGAATGAATTTGAATGGATACATTCGTGCGAAAGAATTAGAATAGATCGTATGAATGAATTAGAATGGATCGTGCGAATGAATTAGAATGGATCGTACGAATGAAATAGAATGGATTGTACGAATGAGATAGAATGGATCGTAAGAATGAATTAGAATGGATACATTCATGCGAATGAATTAGAATGGATCAGACGAATGAATTAGAATGGATTCATTCGTACGAATGAATTAGAATGGATCATACGAATAAGTAAGAATGGATCGTACGAATGAATTAGAATGGATTGAATTAGAATGAATCGTACGAATGAATTAGAATGGATCGTACGAATGAATTAGAATGGATCGTACGAATGAATTAGAATGGATCGTGCGAATGAATTAGAATGGATCGTGCGAATGAATTAGAATGGATCATATGAATGAATTAGAATTAGAATGGATCGTACGAATGAGTAAGAATGGATCATACGAATGAAATAGAATCGATCGTACGTATCAATTAGAATGGATACATTCATGGTAATGAATTAGAATGGATCGTACGAAGGAATTAGAATGGATCGTACGAATGAATTAGAATGGATACATTCGTACGAATGAAATAGAATGGATTGTACGAATGAGATAGAATGGATCGTACGAATAAATTAGAATGGATACATTCATGCGAATGAATTAGAATGGATCATACGAATGAATTAGAATGGATTCATTCATGCGAATGAATTAGAATGGATCGTACGAATGAGTAAGAATGGATCGTACGAATGAATTAGAATGGATTGAATTAGAATGAATCGTACGAATGAATTAGAATGGATCGTACGAATGAATTAGAATGGATCGTACGAATGAATTAGAATGGATCATACGAAGGAAATAGAATGGATCGTACGAAGGAATTAGAATGGATCGTACGAATGAATTAGAATGGATCGTACGAATGAATTAGAATGGATCGTACGAATGAATTAGAATGGATCGTACGAATGAATTCGAATGGATCGTGCGAATGAATTAGAATGGATCGTACGAATGAATTAAAATGGATCGTATGAATGAAATAGAATGGATCGGATGAATGAATTAGAATGGATCGTACGAATGAATTAGAATGGATCGTACGAAGGAATTAGAATGGATCGTACGAAGGAATTAGAATGGATAGTACGAATGAATTAGAATGGATACCTTCGTGCAAATGAATTAGGATGGATCGTACGAATGAGTAAGAATGGATCGTACGAATGAAATAGAATGGATCGTATGAATGAATTAGAATGGATCGTACGAATGAATTAGAATGGATTGTACGAATGAATTAGAATGGATCGTACGAATGAAATAGAATGGATCGTACGAATGAAAAAGAATGGATCGTACGAATGAATTAGAATAGATTGTGCGAATGGATTAGAATGGATCATACGATTGAGTAAGAATGGATTGTACGAATGAAATAGAATAGATCGTATGAATGAATTAGAATGGATCGTATGAATGAATTAGAATGGATCGTGCGAATGAATTAGAATGGATCGTACGAATGAATTAGATTGGATCATACGAAGGAATTAGAATGGATCGTACGAATGAATTAGAATGGATCGTACGAATGAATTAGAATGGATACGAATGGATCGTATGAATGAATTAGAATGGATCGTACGAATGAAATAGAATGGATCGTACGAAGGAATTAGAATGGATCATATGAATGAATTAGAATGGATCGTATGAATGAATTAGAATGGATCGTGCGAATAAATTAGAATGGATCGTATGAATGAATTAGAATGGATCGTACGAATGAATTAGAATGGATCGTGCGAATGAATTAGAATGGATCGTACGAATGAAATAGAATGGATACATTCGTGCGAATGAATTAGAATGGATCATATGAATGAATTAGAATGGATCGTTTGAGTGAATGCGAATGGATCGTGCGAATGAATTAGAATGAATTAGAATGGATCGTAGGAATGAATTAGAATGGATCGTGCGAATGAATTAGAATGGATCGTGCGAATGAATTAGAATGGATTGTGCGAATGGATTAGAATGGATCATACGATTGAGTAAGAATGGATTGTACGAATGAAATAGAATAGATCGTACGAATGAATTAGAATGGATCGTACGAATGAATTAGAATGGATCGTTCGAATGAATTAGAATAGATTGTGCGAATGAATTAGAATGGATCGTACGAATGAATTAGAATGGATCGTGCGAATAAATTAGAATGGATCATATGAATGAATTAGAATGGATCGTGCGAATGAATTAGAATGCATCGTACGAATGAATTAGAATGGATCGTACGAATGAGTAAGAATGGATCGTACGAATAAAATAGAATGGATCCTATGAATGAATTAGAATGGATACGTGCGAATGAATTAGAATTGATCGTACGAATGAATTAGAATAGATTGTGCGAGTGAATTAGAATGGATCGTACGAATGAATTGGAATGGATACATTCGTGCGAATGAATTAGAATGGATCGTACGAATGAAATAGAATGGATCGTGCGAATGAATTAAAACGGATCGTACGAATGAATTAGAATGGACCGTACGAATGAATTAGAGTAGATTGTGCGAATGGATTAGAATGGATCATACGATTGAGTAAGAATGGATTGTACGAATGAAATAGAATAGATCGTACGAATGAATTAGAATGGATCGTACGAATGAATTAGAATGGATCGTTCGAATGAATTAGAATAGATTGTGCGAATGAATTAGAATGGATCGTACGAATGAATTAGAATGGATCGTGCGAATAAATTAGAATAGATCGTATGAATGAATTAGAATGGATCGTGCGAATGAATTAGAATGGATCGTACGAATGAATTAGAATGGATTATACGAATGAATTAGAATGGATCGTACGAATGAGTAAGAATGGATCGTACGAATGAAATAGAATGGATCGTATGAATGAATTAGAATGGATACGTGCGAATGAATTAGAATTGATCGTACGAATGAATTAGAATAGATTGTGCGAATGAATTAGAATGGATCGTACGAATGAATTGGAATGGATACATTCGTGCGAATGAATTAGAATGGATCGTACGAATGAAATAGAATGGATCGTGCGAATGAATTAGAATGGATCGTACGAATGAATTAGAATGGATCGTACGAATGACTTAGATTGGATCGTTCGAATGAATTAGAATAGATTGTGCGAATGAATTAGAATGGATCGTACGAATGAATTAGAAAGGATACATTCGTGCGAATGAATTAGAATGGATCGTATGAGTGTGAATGAATTAGAATGGATTGTGCGAATGAATTAG
Organism: Chamaelirium japonicum; assembly: GCA_947650365.1. NCBI lineage: Eukaryota > Viridiplantae > Streptophyta > Magnoliopsida > Liliales > Melanthiaceae > Chamaelirium > Chamaelirium japonicum. The sequence goes on along the minus strand of OX393560.1, from coordinate 37,811,006 downwards.
AATGGATCGTACGAATGAATTAGAATGGATCGTACGAATGAATTAGAATGGATACATTCGTGCAAAAGAATTAGAATGGATTGTATGAATGAATTAGAATGGATCGTGCGAATGAATTAGAATGGATCGTGCGAATGAATTAGAATGGATCGTACGAATGAATTAGAATGGATCGTACGAATGAATAAGAATGGATCGTATGAATGAATTAGAAAGGATACATTCGAATTCATTCGTACGATCCATTCTAATTCCTTCGTACGATCCATATTCTAATTCATTCGCACGATCCATTATAATTCATTCATACGATCCATTCTAATTTATTCGCAAGATCCATTCTAATTCATTCGTACGATCCATTCTAATTCATTCGCACAATCTATTCTAATTCATTCGAACGATCCATTCTAATTCATTCATACGATCCATTCTAATTCATTCGTACGATCTATTCTATTTCATTCGTACAATCCTTTCTTACTCAATCGTACGAATGAATTAGAATAGATTGTGCGAATGAATTAGAATGGATCGTACGAATAAATTAGAATGGATCGTAGTAATGAATTAGAATGGATCCTACGAATGAATTAGAATAGATTGTGCGAATGAATTAGAATGGATACATTCGTGCAAAAGAATTAGAATGGATTGCATGAATGAATTAGAATGGATCGTTTGAGTGAATGCGAATGGATCGTGCGAATAAATTAGAATGGATTGAATTAGAATGAATCGTACGAATGAATTAGAATGGATCGTACAAATGAATTAGAATGGATCGTACGAATGAATTAGAATAGATTGTGCGAATGAATTAGAATGGATCGTACGAATGAATTAGAATGGATCGTACGAATTAATTAGAATGGATCGTATGAATGAATTAGAATGGATCGTGCGAATGAATTAGAATGGATCGTACGAATGAAATAGAATGGATTCGCACGAATGAATTAGAATGGATCGTACGAATGAATTAGAATGGATACATTCGTGCGAATGAATTAGAATGGAACGTATGAATGAATTAGAATGGATCGTAGAATGGATCGTATGAATGAATTAGAATGGATCGTACGAATGAGTAAGTATGGATCGTACGAATGAATTAGAATGGATTGAATTAGAATGAATCGTACGAATGAATTAGAATGGATCGTACGAATGAATTAGAATGGATCGTACGAATGAATTAGAATAGATTGTGCGAATGAATTAGAATGGATCGTGCGAATGAATTAGAATGGATCGTACGTATGAATTAGAATAGATTGTGCGAATGAATTAGAATGGGTCGTATGCATGAATTAGAATGGATCGTGCGAATGAATTAGAAAGGATTGTACGAATGAATTAGAATGGATCGTACAAAGGAATTAGAATGGATCGTATGAATGAATTAGAATGGATCGTGCGAATGAATTAGAATGGATCGTACGAATGAAATAGAATGGATTCGCACGAATGTATCCATTCTAATTCATTCATACGATCCATTCTATTTCATTCATACGATCCATTCTATTTCATTCGTACGATCCATTCTTACTCATTTGTACGATCCATTCTAATTCATTTGCACGAAGGTATCCATTCTAATGGATCGTATGAATGAAATAGAATGGATCGTACGAATGAATTAGAATGGATCGTGCGAATGAATTAGAATGGATCGTACAAATGAATTAGAATGGATCGTACGAATGAATTAGAATGGATACATTCGTGCGAATGAATTAGAATGGATCGTATGAATGAATTAGATTGAATCGTATAAATGAATTAGAATGGATCGTACGAATGAATTACAATGGATCGTGCTAATGAATTAGAATGGATCGTACGAATGAATTAGAGTGGATACATTCGTACAAATGAATTAGAATGGATACATTCGTGCGAATGAATTAGAATGGATCGTGCGAATGAATTAGAATGGATCGTACGAATGAATTAGAATAGATTGTGCTAATGAATTAGAATGGAACGTACGAATGAATTAGAATGGATCGTATGAATGAATTAGAATGGATCGTACGAATGAGTAAGAATGGATCGTACGAATGAATTAGAATGGATTGAATTAGAATGAATCGTACGAATGAATTAGAATGGATCGTACGAATGAATTAGAATGGATCGTACGAATGAATTAGAATGGATCGTACGAATGAATTAGAATGGATCGTGCGAATGAATTAGAATGGATCGTACGAATTAATTAGAATGGATCGTATGAATGAATTAGAATGGATCGTAGTAATGAATTAGAATGGATCCTACGAATGAATTAGAATAGATTGTGTGAATGAATTAGAATGGATCTGGATCGTGTATCCATTCTAATTCATTCGTACGACCCATTCTAATTCATTCGTACGATCCATTCTAATTCATTCGCACGATCCATTCAAATTCATTCATACGATCCATTCTAATTCATTCATACAATCCATTCTAATTCTTTTGCACGAATGTATCCATTCTAATTCATTCGTTCGATCCATTCTAATTCATTCATATGATCCATTCTAATTCATTCTAATCCATTCTAATTCATTCGTACGATCCATTCTAATTCATTCGCACAATCTATTCTAATTCATTCGTACGATCCATTCTAATTCATTCGTACGATCCATTCTATTTCATTCGTACGATCCATTCTAATTCATTCGCACAATCTATTCTAATTCATTCGTACGATCCATTCTAATTCATTCGTACGATCCATTCTAATTTCTTCGTATGATCCATTCTAATTCATTCGTACGGTATGATTCATTCTAATTTATTCGTACGATTCATTCTAATTCAATCCATTCTAATTCATTCGTACGATCCATTCTAATTCATTCATACGATCCATTCTAATTCATTCGTACGATTCATTCTAATTCAATCGATTCTAATTCATTCGTACGATCAATTCTAATTCATTCGTACGATTCATTCTAATTCATTCGCACGATCCAGTCTAATTCATTTGTACGATCCAATCTAATTCATTCGTACGATCCATTCTAATTCATTCGTACGATTCATTCTAATTCAATCCATTCTAATTCATTCGTACGATCCATTCTTACTCATTCGTACGAATGAATTAGAATGGATTGAATTAGAATGAATCGTACGAATGAATTAGAATGGATCGTACGAATGAATTAGAATGGATCGTACAAATGAATTAGAATGGATTGAATTAGAATGAATCGTACGAATGAATTAGAATGAATCATACCGTACGAATGAATTAGAATGGATCATACGAACGAATTAGAATGGATCGTGCGAATAATATAGAATGGATCGTATGAATGAATTAGAATAGATTGTGCGAATGGATTAGAATGGATCATACGATTGAGTAAGAATGGATTGTACGAATGAAATAGAATAGATCATACGAATGAATTAGAATGGATCGTGTGAATAAACTAGAATGGATCGTATGAATGAATTAGAATGGATTGTGCGAATAAATTAGAATATAGATCGTACGAATGAATTAGAATGGATCGTACGAATGAATTAGAATGGATCGTGCGAATGAATTAGAATGGATCGTACGAATGAATTAGAATAGATCGTGCGCATGAATTAGAATGGATCGTACGAATGAATTAGAATGGATCGTACGAATGAATTAGAATGGATCGTATGAATGAATTAGAATGGATCGTGCGAATGAATTAGAATGGATCGTACGAATGAAATAGAATGGATTCGCACGAATGTATCCATTCTAATTCATTCATACGATCCATTCTAATTCATTCGTACAATCCATTCTAATTCATTCGCACGATCCATTCGCATTCACTCAAACGATCCATTCTAATTCATTCATATGATCCATTCTAATTCATTCGTACGATCCATTTTAATTCATTCGTACGATCCATTCTAATTCATTCGCACAATCTATTCTAATTCATTCGCACGATCCATTCTAATTCATTCGCACGATCCATTCTAATTCATTCGTACGATCCATATTCTAATTCATTCGCACGATCCATTCTAATTCGAACCATTCTAATTCATTCGTACGATCCATTCTAATTCATTCGTACGATCCATTCTAATTCATTCGTACGATTCATTCTAATCAAATCCATTCTAATTCATTCGTACGATCCATTCTTACTCATTCGTACGATTCATTCTAATTCATTCGCACGAATGAATCCATTCTAATTCATTCGTATGATCCATTCTAATTCATTAGCATTAAAGTATCCATTCTAATTCATTCGTACGATCCATTCTAATTCATTCGCACAATCTACTCTAATTCATTCGTACGATCCATTCTAATTCATTCGTACGATCCATTCTAATTCATGCGCACAATCTATTCTAATTCATTCGTACGATCTATTCTAATTCATTCGTACGATCCATTCTAATTCATTCGCACGATCCATTCTAATTCATTCATACGATCCATTCTATTTTATTCGTACGATCCATTCTTACTCATTCGTACAATCCATTCTAATTCATTTGCACGAAGGTATCCATTCTAATTCATTCGTACTATCCATTCTAATTCCTTCGTACGATCCATTCTAATTCCTTCGTACGATCCATTCTAATTCATTCGTACGATCCATTCTAATTCATTCATACGATCCATTCTAATTCCTTCGTACGATCCATTCTAATTCATTCGTACGATCCATTGTAATTCATTCGCACAATCTAGAATGGATCGTACGAATGAATTAGAATGGATCGTATGAATGAATTAGAATGGATCGTACGGATGAATTAGAATGGATCGTACGAATGAATTAGAATGGATTGAATTAGAATGAATCGTACGAATGAATTAGAATGAATCGTATGAATGAATTAGAATGGATCGTACGAATGAATTAGAATGGATCGTACAAATGAAATAGAATGGATACATTCGTGCGAATGAATTAGAATGGATCATATGAATGAATTAGAAGGGATCGTTTGAGTGAATGCGAATGGATCGTGCGAATGAATTAGAATGGATTGTACGAATGAATTAGAATGGATCATACGAATGAATTAGAATGGATACATTCGTGTGAATCCATTCTATTTCATTCGTACGATCCATTCTAATTCATTCGCACGATCCATTCTAATTCATTCATACAATCCATTCTAATTCATTCGTACGATCCATTCTAATTCATTCGTAGGATCCATTCTAATTCATTCGCACAATCTATTCTAATTCATTCGTACGATCCATTCTAATTCATTGGCACGATCCATTCTAATTCATTCATACGATCCATTCTATTTTATTCGTACGATCCATTCTAATTAGAATGGATCGTATGAATGAATTAGAATGGATCGTACGAATGAATTAGAATAGATACAATCGTGCGAATGAATTAGAATGGATCGTACGAATGAATTAGAATGGATCGTACGAATGAATTAGAATGGATCGTATGAATGAATTAGAATGGATCGTGCGAATGAATTAGAATGGATCGTACGAATGAAATAGAATGGATCGTACGAATGAATTAGAATGGATCGTACGAATGAATTAGAATGGATCGTATGAATGAATTAGAATGGATAGTACGAATGAATTAGAATGGATACATTCGTGCAAATGAATTAGAATGGATCGTACGAATGAGTAAGAATGGATCGTACGAATGAAATAGAATGGATCGTATGAATGAATTAGAATGGATCGTGCGAATGAATTAGAATGGATCGTACGAATGAATTAGAATAGATTGTGCGAATGAATTAGAATGGATCGTACGAATGAATTAGAATGGATCGTACGAATGAATTAGAATGGATCGTCTGAATGAATTAGAATGGATCGTGCGAATGAATTAGAATGGATCGTACGAATGAAATAGAATGGATTCGCACGAATGTATCCGAATGGATCGTACGAAGGAATTAGAATGGATTGTACGAAGGAATTAGAATGGATAGTATGAATGAATTAAATTGGATACCTTCGTGCAAATGAATTAGAATGGATCGTATGAATGAGTAAGAATGGATCGTACAAATGAAATAGAATGGATCGTATGAATGAATTAGAATGGATCGTGCGAATGAATTAGAATGGATCGTACGAATGAATTAGAATAGATTGTGCGAATGAATTAGAATGGATCGTACGAATGAATTAGAATGGATCGTACAAATCAATTAGAATGGATCGTATGCATGAATTAGAATGGATCGTGCGAATGAATTACAATGGATCGTACGAATGAATTAGAATGGATCGTACGAAGGAATTAGAATGGATCGTATCAATGAATTAGAATGGATCGTGCGAATGAATTAGAATGGATCGTAGGAATGAAATTGAATGGATTCGCACGAATGTATCCATTCTAATTCATTCGTACGATCCATTCTATTTCATTCATACGATCCATTCTATTTCATTCGTACGATCCATTCTTACTCATTCGTACGATCCATTCTAATTCATTTGCACGAAGGTATCCATTCTAATGGATCGTATGAATGAAATAGAATGGATCGTACGAATGAATTAGAATGGATCGTGCGAATGAATTAGAATTGATCGTACGAATGAATTAGAATGGATCGTACGAATGAATTAGAATGGATACATTCGTGCGAATGAATTAGAATGGATCATATGAATGAATTAGATTGGATCGTATAAATGAATTTGAATGGATCGTACGAATGAATTAGAATGGATCGTGCTAATGAATTAGAATGGATCGTAAGAATGAATTAGAGTGGATACATTCGTACAAATGAATTAGAATGGATACATTCGTGCGAATGAATTAGAATGGATCGTGCGAATGAATTAGAATGGATCGTATGAATGAATTAGAATAGGTTGTGCTAATGAATTAGAATGGAACGTACGAATGAATTAGAATGGATCGTAGAATGGATCGTATGAATGAATTAGAATGGATCGTACGAATGAAATAGAATGGATTCGCACGAATGTATCCATTCTAATTCATTCGTATGATCCATTCTAATTCATTCGTACAATCTATTCTAACTCATTCGTACGATCCATTCTAATTCATTCGCACGATCCATTCTAATTCATTAATACGATCCATTCTAATTCATTCGTACGAAGGAATTAGAATGGATAGTACGAATGAATTAGAATGGATACCTTCGTGCAAATGAATTAGAATGGATCGTACGAATGAGTAAGAATGGATCGTACGAATAAAATAGAATGGATCGTACGAATGAATTAGAATGGATCGTACGAATGAGTAAGAATGGATCATACGAATGAATTAGAACGGATTGAATTAGAATGAATCGTACGAATGAATTAGAATGGATCGTACGAATGAATAAGAATGGATTGTGCGAATGAATTAGAATGGATTGTACGAATGAATTAGAATAAATCGTACGAATGAATTAGAATGGATCGTATGAATGAATTAGAATAGATCGTGCGAATTAATTAGAATGGATCGTACGAATGAAATAGAATGGATTCGCACGAATGTATCCATTCTAATTCATTCGTACGATCCATTCTAATTCATTCGTACAATCCATTCTAATTCATTCGCACGGTCCATTCTTACTCATTCGTACGATCCATTCTAATTCATTTGCACGAAGGTATCCATTCTAATTCATACAATCCATTCTAATTCATTCATACGATCCAATCTAATTCATTCATACGATCCATTCTAATTCATTCGCACGAATGTATCCATTCTAATTCATTCGTACGATCCATTCTAATCCATTTGTACGAATGTATCCACTCTAATTCATTCATACGATCCATTCTAATTCATTCGCACGAATGTATCCATTCCAATTCATTTGTACGATCCATTCTAATTCATTCGCACAATCTATTCTAATTCATTCGTACGATCAATTCTAATTCATTAGCATGATCCATTCTAATTCATTCCTACGATCTATTCTATTTCATTCGTACAATCCATTCTAATTCATTCGTACTATCCATTCTAATTCCTTCGTACAATCCATTCTAATTCATTCATACGATCCATTCTAATTCATTCGTACGATCCATTCTAATTCATTCATACGATCCATTCTAATTCTACGATCCATTCTTACTCATTCGTATTACCCATTTTAATTCTTTCACACGAATGTATCAACTCTAATTCATTCTTACGATTCATTCTAATTCAATCCATTCTAATTCATTCGTACGATCCATTCTAATTCATTCGTACGATCCATTCTAATTCATTTATACGATCCATTCTAATTCATTCGTACGATCCATTCTAATTCATTCGCACGATCCATTCGCATTCACTCAAACGATCCATTCTAATTCATTCATATGATCCATTCATTCGTACGATCCATTCTTACTCATTCGTATATTCTAATTCATTTGCACGAAGGTATCCATTCTAATTCATTCGTACTATTCGTGCGAATGAATTAGAATGGATCATACGGTTGAGTAAGAATGGATTGTACGAATGAAATAGAATAGATTGTACGATAGAATGGATCGTGCGAATGAATTAAAATGGATCGTATGAATGAAATAGAATGGATCGTATGAATTAGAATGGATCGTACGAATGAAATAGAATGGATCGTACAAATGAATTAGAATAGATTGTGCGAATGGATTAGAATGGATCATACGATTGAGTAAGAATGGATTGTACGAATGAAATAGAATAGATCGTACGAATGAATTAGAATGGATCTTGCTAATGAATTAGAATTGATCGTACGAATGAATTAGAATAGATTGTGCGAATGAATTAGAATGGATCGTACGAATGAATTGGAATGGATACATTCGTGCGAATGAATTAGAATGGATCGTATGAATTAGAATGTATCGTACGATTGAGTAAGAATGGATTGTACGAATGAAATAGAATAGATCGTACGAATGAATTAGAATGGATCATGCTAATGAATTAGAATTGATCGTACGAATGAATTAGAATAGATTGTGCAAATGAATTAGAATGGATTGTGCGAATGAATTAGAATGGATCGTACGAATGAATTAGAATGGATACATCCGAATTCATTCGTACGATCCATTCTAATTCATTCGCACGAATGTATCCATTCTAATTCATTCGTACGATCCATTCTAATTCATTCGCACAATCTATTCTAATTCATTCATACGATCCATTCTAATTTATTCGCACGATCCATTCTAATTCATTCATACGATCCATTCTAATTCATTCATATGATCCATTCTAATTCATTCGCACGATCCATTCTTACTCATTCGTACGATCCATTCTAATTCATTCGCACGATCCATTCTAATTCATTAATACGATCTATTCTAATTCATTCGCATGATCCATTCTAATTCATTCACACTCATACGATCCATTCTATTTCATTCCCTGGATCGTGCGAATGAATTAGAATGGATCGTACGAATGAGTTAGAATAGATTTTACGAATGAATTAGAATGGATCGTACGAATGAATTAGAATGGATACATTCGTGCGAATCCATTCTATTTCATTCGTACGATCCATTGTAATTCATTCGCACGATCCATTCTAATTCATTCATACGATCCATTCTAATTCATTCGCATGATCCATTCTAATTCATTCGTACGATCGATTCTAATTCATTCATACGATCCATTCTAATTCATTCGTACGATCCATTCTAATTCATTCGCACGATCCATTCTAATTCATTCGCATGATCCATTCTAATTCATTCGTACTGTTGGGGGTAGCTGAAACTCTCACAGGAGTTCGCCCTCTCCTCCGGGTTCACCAGATCATCTTGGCAGGGAACGAGATCCACCTTGGGCTGAAGGGGCCCAAGGCAAAGAGCTCGCCAAAGCTCGTTAAGAAGCTCACCTAGGCTCTACCCGGAGCTCGCCCAAGTTCGCTCAGGAGCTCGCCCTCTCAGCCCGTAAGGAGCTCGCCCCGCTTGGAGCTGGATGGACACCTTGTATCTGAGTGCAGCTCGCCCCTCCCGGAGCTCACCCTCTCAGCCCGAAAGGAGCTCGCCCCGCGTGGAGCTGATTTGACACCTTGTATCTGAGTGCAGCTCGCCCCTCCCAGAGCTCGCCCTCTCAGCCCGTAAGGAGCTCGCCCCGCTTGGAGCTGGATGGACACCTTGTATCTGAGTGCAGCTCGCCCCTCCCAGAGCTCGCCCTCTCAGCCCGAAAGGAGCTCGCCCCGCATTAAGAGGAACTCGCCCAAATTCCATGAGTGGCTTAGACAAAGAACGCGAAGGAGCTCGCCCAAGCTCGCTCAGGAGCCCGCCCAAAGCTTGCATAGGGAACTTTAGCCAAAGAGATCGCCGGCCCGCTCTCGTTGTCGAAGAGGTTACTCTCCTTGGAGCCCGACTCTTGGCAGTGAGGAGATGGTGGTGGATCACCCTCGGTGAGATCGCCAGGCCGCTCTCATTGTCGAAGAGATCGCCCTCCCTGGAGCCCGACTCTTGGCAATAGGAAGAGGGTGGCAGGTTACCCGAACCCCTTGTTAAAGAGGTCGCCCCTCAGAAAGAGCAGCATAAAGATTACCAGGTGTCGAGAACCCACTGAGGCTACGTGGACGATTGCAGTCCACGGAAGCCCATCAGAGTCGGTTTGAGACCTCCCAGACTTGAACATTCTAGAAGATTCCCCTGGCAGCGATAGGACAGCAGTTGCTGTCCCCCACTACTTCGTCAGGCGGGCTAGACGACAAAGAATGTCAGGGGCCCAAGTTCCGAGAACTGTCAGAAACTACTGTGGGCCGGAACGTGGGCCTAGAAGGTGCCGGAAAGAGCTGCCACATGTCACACCCCGATAGGTCGCCAATGTCTATAAATACACACCCCCAGGCTCCAAAGTACAGGTTCGAAATCCCTTTCCCTACCACTTTGGTATACAACAGCTCTCCGTCGTGCTACCGTAACTGACTTGAGCGTCGGAGGGTCTGCGCTCCTAAGGGAGCCAGCCGTTCTCACGTTCTCTTTTCTTGGTCTTATAGGTGGCTCGCAAGGACCAGAAAAAATCCCCCAAACATTTGGCGCCGTCTGTGGGATCCGACTGGTTCCTGCGAGAACGCCCACGACCATACGGTTGTGCGCCGACGGCTTTCATAACCCCGAAGATGGCTCCGGCAACAAGGGGACGCAGGCGGACGAGGGCTCGTATGGGGTCTGTACACAGCGAACCCCCCGCTGAGACTCCCCAGCCCCTTGTCCCGCTCAGTGACCAGCTCCTGTTGGAGATGTTGGCCACCCAGCGGGCGATGATGGAGGAGTTGACGTGCTTGCGTCAGGCCCCGGCGGCGAGCCGGCGATCGGGACCATCGAGGCCCGCATCCCCTCGCGGCCTCCCTGTCTCATCGCGTCTCCCCACGACCGTCCCACCCCGGCGAACTTCCTGCCCGGAACCACCGGTTGAGAGGACGGCCGTGCGTGGAGCGAAGGAGACCCCACTCACAAGATTACAGAAGCTTGTGACCCAGCGGTCTAGCAACCAGGCGACCTCGCGCGCGACCATCCCTCGCCGCCGTAGCCGGAGCGTCGACTCTGACGGGTCGGAGGCGAGGTCTCAAGAGAGGGATCGCGACCCGCGCCATCGGCGACGAGGGAAAGAGCCCGCAGTGGCTATACCTTCCGAACCCCGAGAGGTGACGGCCTCCCATAGACCGACCGCCACGCTGAGGGGATCCGCGGGCGTGCAGCCAGGAGGCCGCCGATCGGTGGCCCCCGAGGGCCGCCGCGGGGTGGATCTGGACCTTCCTAGAGGGAGTGCACACGGCCGCCTAGGACCTGCGCAGCCGCCTTTGGAATTTCTCCCCGGGCACTGGCAGCGATCTGGTGCGCCCGTGGATTTACTGGAGGATCTCGCTGCCCACGGAGGAAGCTCGCCCTTCACCAGCGAGGTCCACCAAGGGGGCTTTCCGCACCATTGGACCCCCCCGAAGTTTGTTCTGTTCGACGGGTCGCAAGATCCCGTTGACCATCTGTTGGCCTACAGAAAGCTCCTATTTTTCCGGGACCAGGACCACGTCCTGTGCCGAGCGTTCCCGAGCAGTCTGACCGGATCGGTATTGAATTGGTTCCATAAGTTGCCGTCCGGCGTGATCCCCGACTTTCCAACTCTCTCTAGGCTATTCCTGGAGCAGTATCGCTGTAATAGGCAGCCCCCGAAGAGGATCGAATCTCTGTTTACTCTAGCCATGGGAGCTCGTGAAACGCTTCGGTGCTTCGCAACGTGATTCTGAAGCGCCTACCTTGCTCTGGAAGACGCGGCGGGCCAGGATCGTACCGTGGTGAGTGCTTTCAGAAGCGCCCTTCCCGAGGGGGGCAAGCTTCATGACGCCTTGGTGATCAAGGACCCTCGCACAATGGTTGAGCTATTCGCCCTGGTCCAAGAACACATCAAGCTCGAAGATGCGGTGCTAGATCGGAAGGGAAAGGCAGTGGAGCAGCGACCTCCTCCGACACTGCGACCTCTTGTCGTTAAGGCCGTGGAGAGGAGGGAGGTGCCACTTACGGTACCTTTGCCCGGACAGTCCGCAGCTCCTGCAGTACAGCCCGCTGAAGCCCCCGCGACGGTCGCTGGAAGGCCGGCGAACTGGTGCCTGCCTCCGGGACCTGGGGAGCGGGACTTCACCGTGCTGACTCACTCGCCGGGACAAATCTTCCATCAGATACGGAATGAGCCTTTCTTCCAGTACCCGCCACCCCTACAGGTCGGAGAGCCCGGCTCTACCGACAACTCGCGGCGGTGCGCTTTTCATCGAAGCCCTGGGCATCACACTAATAGATGCTGGGCTCTGAAAAACCACCTGGAGGACTTGATCACGCTGGGGCATTTGACCCAATTCATCTTGCCCCCGAGGAGGTTCGAGGTGATTCCAGAACGGGCCCCTCGGGAGGGAGATCGCCCAGGACTCGATGAGCCCGCCTTACCTCCTCCGCCCCCGAGAGGACCTGCGATCTGCCACACCATTAGCGGGCGGCTGAGCGGCCCGAGGTCAAGTAATGAAGCCCGCCGGCGAGTAAGAGAGATGGAGCGGGCACAGAAGGTATTTTCCGTCTCATTAACTCCTACTTTACTTCGAGCGCCAAGGATGGAAGCCCGCGATTTCCTTTGGTTTTCGGAAGACGACATGAGTGGGGTAGTCACACCCCACAATGACCCCCTCGTCATTCGCCTGATGATGGCTAACATCGAGGTGAGGCGAGCTCTGGTTGATTCGGGGAGCGCTGTTGACATCCTTTTTCTGTCGGCCTACCTGCGAATGGGATTGAGGCTTGCCGACCTGTCACCCTCGACGAGCTCCCTCAGTGGATTCACAGGCGAGGTTGCCAAAGTAGCAGGAGAGATAACCCTGACAGTGACCGCGGGCCTGGAGGCTCGCCAAGTCCGCTTTGCGGTAGTGGACGGGAATTCCGCCTTTAACGCCATCCTTGGGCGGCCTTGGCTAAGACAAATGAAGGCGGTATCTTCACCCAACCATCAGGCCCTCAAATTCCCAACCACGAGCGGGGTCGTAGTTATTCGGGGTGATCAGGTAACTGCAACCAGATGCGAGCAGGATGCTCCTCACCTCATGGACATGGAGGTCGCCGAGGCCAAAAGGCCCGCACCCTCCTAGCAATTACCGCCAGCTACGAGCGAGCTCCTGGGGAGTCCGCTGGGAACCTCCTCGCCTAAGTCCCCTGCTCCATCCCCGGGTGGGAGCGGTGTGGATCTTAAGTTGGAGGAAGGTCGCCTGACAACCCCCAGGAAAGGAAGCTTTCCAGTTGCCGAACCACTGCAAGAGATCGACATTGGCGGCGTAGAAGGGCCGAGAATTGTTAGTCTCGGGACCTCGTTAACCAAGGGCGAGGTCCTGGTCATAACCGACTTGCTCAGAGAATACCGCGACGTATTCGCCTGGAGCTTCGCGGACATGCCAGGGATTGACCCGGAGGTCGCCTGTCATCGTCTGCACACCGTGAAGGAGTTCCCGCCGGTCAAACAGAAAGCTCGGCACATACCTGCTGTGAAATCCATCGCAGTGGCGGCCGAGATAGACAAGCTAGAGCGAGCTGGCTTCATACGCGAGGCTCACTTTCCCGAGTGGATCTCCAACATCGTGGCGGTGCCCAAGAAGAGCGGGGCGGTCAGAGTGTGCATTGACTTCTCCGACCTCAATAAGGCGTGCCCGAAGGACGGTTTTCCTCTTCCGCGGATAGGAGCACTGGTCGACGCAGCTGTCGGGTTCCGGGCTCTATCCTTTATGGATGGATACTCAGGGTATAACCAGATACCCCTCCACCCCGAAGATCAGGAGAAGACCGCTTTCTACTCCGGAGCGAGCTACCAGAAGCTATACTGCTATCGAGTGATGCCGTTCGGACTTAAGAACGCTGGAGCGACCTACCAGAGGTTAGTCACTCAGATGTTCAAAGATCAGATCGGCAGAAGCGTCGAAGTTTACGTAGACGACCTCTTGGTGAAGAGTCGGGAGCGAGAAGGGCATGTCGCCGATCTCCGCGAAGCCTTCGAAATACTGAGAAAATACCGAATGAGGCTGAACCCGGCGAAGTGCGCATTCGGGGTGACTTCGGGGAAATTCCTCGGGTACCTGGTCACCCACAGGGGGATCGAGGCCGACCCTGGGCAAATCCGAGCACTCGTCAAAATGCCCGCACCAAGGACCCGACAGGAAGTTCAGAGATTGAACGGACGAATCGCCGCGCTCAATCAGTTTATATCCAAATCCTCAGACAACTGCCGACCTCTTTTCGAGCTGCTGCGAAAAGGAGCGAGCATTTGTTGGGATGAAGAATGTGAGCGCGCCTTTCAGAAGATAAAGGACTATCTGGCGAGCCCGCCGATCCTAGCGGCACCAAAAGATGGCGCCGAGCTTGGCGTGTACCTCGCGGTCACGGAGAATGCAGTAAGCGGGGTCCTGGTAGTGGAAGAGGCAAAGGTAGAACGGCCTGTCTACTTTGTGAGCCACACGATGCTTCCTGCCGAGCTCCGGTATCGACCAATCGAGAAGGTCGCATTGGCTTTGGTCCTTACCGCGAGGAAGCTTCACCCCTACTTCTCGGCGCACGCCGTCAGAGTCATCACAGAGCACCCCCTGAAGAGCGCGCTCTCCAGGCCTTCAGTAGCCGGCAGGCTGTATCGGTGGTCGGCCGAGCTCGCAGCCTATGGTTTGGAGTATATCCCTCGAGTTACTGTCAAAGGGCAGGCTCTTGCCGATTTCTTGGCGGACTTCCCCATAGAAGAACCAGTCCAATACCAGGAGGATGAGCCAACTGAGGCACACCCTGGGAAGGTGAGGTTCTTGGACAACCGAGGCGAGCGTCCTCCAACTAAGCGTCCAGATGCGGCGGGCTGGGAATTGTTCGTCGACGGATCCTCCAACGCTTTAGGGGCTGGGATTGGGGTCGCACTGATCGCCCAGGAGATGCTACTTGAGAAATCAGTCCGGCTAGATTTCGCTGCAACCAACAATGAAGCGGAATACGAGGCCTTGCTGGCTGGTCTGGAGCTCGCTCAAGAGGTAGGCGCCAAACGCTTGAAAGTCTTTAGTGATTCCCAGCTAGTTATTAGCCAAATTATTGGGGAGTACGCCTCTCGGGATGCACGAATGGCGGGCTACGTAGATCTGGTGAAAGGGAAGGCCGCGGACTTCGAAAAAATCTCTTTCGAACAAATTCCGCGAGCCGATAATAGGCGAGCTGATGCCTTGGCAAACGCCGCCTCCCTACTCGGAACATCGAAAGCTCGCCAGATTCTCATTGAGGTCCAAAATCAATCTCGGCTCCAGCTGGCGGAGCCCGCAGTTAACCAAGTTTCTGCCGACGTATCCCCTGGCGGGTGGATCGCTCCCATTCTTCGTTTTCTTCAGAATGGCGAGCTTCCAAAGGGTAGAGAGGAAGCCCGGCGAGTGGAGAAATGCGCTGGGCGCTATCTCATTCGCTGGGATCGCCTTTTTCGAAGATCTTTTGGCGGGCCAAACCTTCGCTGCATCGAGAGCCCGGAGACCGAAGAAGTTCTTAATGGCATTCATTCTGGCGAGCTGGGAAACCACGCTGGTGGGCGGTCTCTAACAGCAAAAGTACGGAGGCAAGGGTACTGGTGGCCCACTCTGGAGCAAGACGCTTTGAAGTTTGTCCAGGGGTGCATCCAATGCCAGAAGCACGCCCCGATAATTCACATGCCCGCAGAAGAATTGCACCCTCTGGCGAGCCCCTGGCCTTTCCAGCAATGGGGGTTGGACATTGTGGGACCTTTCCCTGTGTCAGCCCGGCAGAAAAAATTCATCTTAGTAGCAACGGACTACTTCACCAAGTGGGTGGAAGCGGTCCCGCTAGCTAAGATTGGTGAGAAGCAAGTAAAGGACTTCCTCTGGAAGAACATCTTCTGCCGCTTTGGGCTGCTGCGAGTGCTCATCACCGACAATGGTCGCCAGTTCGACAATCGCTTGATCAGAAGCTTTTGTATTGAATATGGGGTCGACCTAAGGTTCTCGTCCCCAAGGTACCCCCAAAGCAACGGGCAGGCTGAAGCTACGAACCGTGTAATCCTAGACAACCTCAAGAAAAGGTTGGAAGGAAAGAAGGGACTGTGGGAGCAGAAGCTCGATGGCGTGCTATGGGCCTATCGCACCACTCCACGTCGCTCGACCAACGAATCGCCTTTCAGCCTGACTTACGGGTGTGAAGCTGTGCTACCCGTCGAGGCCGAGCTGCCCACTGAAAGAAGGCTCGCTGTAGATGAGGTCGATAATGACGCTCTGCTCGCCGACTCCCTCGATCAGCTCGAAGAAAGACGAGAGCGTGCGAATCTACACCTCGCCGGGTATAGACAAGAAATGAAGCGCGCCTACGACAAAAGAGTCCGCCATCGGGCATTCAAAGCCGGGGACATGGTGATGAGAAAGGTGTTCGCAAATACGCAGGAGCCTAATGCAGGGAAGCTCGCGGCGAACTGGGAAGGCCCCTACATAATACGCGAAGCGCGAGGCTCTGGGGCTTACCAGTTGATGACCGCTGAAGGCGACCTGTTAGAGCGACCCTGGAATGCTTTGCACCTTTGCAAGTTTTATGCATAGGGAATTTTGTAAATTATCGTTTGAAGATATGAATGAATGATGGGGTTTTCCACAAAGAATTCCACCCGGAAGCTCGCTGCAGCAAGAGCTCGCTTGATCTACAAAGCAGTCCGCCGTTGTGCAGACTTAAAGTAAGACCGGAATCCTCAAAGGCAGCCAGTGGGCGACCTTGAGCTTCCCGGGGCAGTCCGCCGTTGTGCGGACTTAAAGCAAGACCGGAATCCTCAGAGGCAGCCAGTGGGCGACCATGAGCTTCCCGGGGCAGTCCGCCGTTGTGCGGACTTAAAGCAAGACCGGAATCCTCAGAGGCAGCCAGTGGGCGACCATGAGCTTCCCGGGGCAGTCCGCCGTTGTGCGGACTTAAAGCAAGACCGGGATCCTCAGAGGCAGCCAGTGGGCGACCTTGAGCTTCCCGGGGCAGTCCGCCGTTGTGCGGACTTAAAGCAAGACCGGGATCCTCAGAGGCAGCCAGTGGGCGACCTTGAGCTTCCCGGGGCAGTCCGCCGTTGTGCGGACTTAAAGCAAGACCGGGATCCTCAGAGGCAGCCGGTGGGCGACCTTGAGCTTCCCGGGGCAGTCCGCCGTTGTGCGGACTTAAAGCAAGACCGGGATCCTCAGAGGCAGCCAGTGGGCGACCTTGAGCTTCCCGGGGAAGTCCGCTGCAAAGTGGACTTTAAACCTAACCAGGATCCTTCGCGTTCACCTGCCACGAACGGAAGCATCCTGGCGTGGGCGTACCCCTCGAAGGGCGAGCCCGCCGAACAGGATCATCGAGAGAAATTAACCGGGCAGGGGGCAGCTAGCACTTATTAGTTTCCTTTAAAAATAAAAATGGGTTAAGTCTCTGAGTGTAGGGAAGTTTTTGAAGTCTTTTGTTTCGCTTAAACATTTTCCGGGCTCGGAGACTTGAGTTTTTGCGAGCATACCGAGGATTTCGTTTGCATATACTTTAAAATAAAAAGGTTGAATCGAATTAGCTGCCTCGCCCGGGGTATCACTCTCGAGATCGCTGCGAAACTCCTAAAGCGGACTCATGAGCGACACAGAGAAAGAAAGGAACGCATGGACGAGCTCAAAAAGATGAAAATTTCATTGATTGACAAAAAATTACAAAAATGGTTACAAGGCTGCGAGCTCAAGGCTTGCTTGTCTCTGCCCCACTGTCGTCCCCTCGGCGCCGCTTCTTCGACCTTTCGGTCTTGTATTTCTCCACAGCGGCCAGGGCGCCTTTCTTGAGGAGATCGTCCAGCTGGGTTTGGAGGCGATCTTGCTGAGCCCAAAGGCCATTGGCGTGTGTCTCTTTCAAGGCAGCGATCTCCGTCCTCAGAGCAGCGACCTCGCCTTGAAATTGAGCCGCCTCCTGCTGCGCGACCTCCCGGGCAGACACAGCTTCGTCTCGCTCCGCCTTAGCTCTGAGGAGGGCGGTAGCGGACAAGCCTTTGGCTACCTCGGCCATGGCGAGGCCTGACACCAGGGCTTTGACCCTACGGTGCAGCGCCTCTGACTCCGCCCTCAGCTCCTCGGAGCCCTTGGCTCGCTGAAGCTCGTGGATGTGCTCGTCCACCTTGCGCTCGGACCCCCGAAGGGAATCATCGAACAAGGCGGCCAGTGCCTTCCCGGCCCCAGCGACCTCCGCGGCCAGCGCCTGGCTCTGCCTCTCCGCCTGCATAAGGAAGGTGAAAGAGTTAGCAAGAATTGAGACTAACATTTGTAAGGAGACATGTGCGGTGAGTACCTCGGCAAGGCGTTCGCTTATGGAGGCGAAGGGAGCACGCGCGAAAACGTTGCAGCCCAGCAGCTGCCGCACGTAGTAGGGCGCCCTCCCCTCCTCCGCAGAGGAGCCCGCGCTGGGACCCCCGGGAGCCCCGGAAGGAGGAGGCACGCCGGGAGGAGTGGGGGCTATCGCCTCCCCCGGGCGAGCTTCGGCTCCTGGCGGGCTCGGAGGGTCTGCCGTGGCCCCCTTGGCCTCCGACTCCGAGCTGAAGGACTCGGAGTCGGAGCCAATGTCTACAAAGCTAGGGGACCTGTAGACCAGATCCCCTAAGCCCTGCTGGGAGCCCGCTCCCTCCTGGCCCTCTGCAGGAGGCGAGGCCGGAGGGGCGGGGGCTGGAGCGGCCGCCGGTGTAGAGGCCGCGGGAGTTGGAGCCGATGCCGGCAAGGAGGTCGCAGCGACGGCGTCGGATTCGCCTGCTGGACCCCTGCCCCGTCGGCGGGAGATGGAGGCTCCTGCCCGCTCGATCCCATCCCTGGTGCGGGAGCTGATGGAGTCGGGGGCTTCTCCACTTGGGCGGAAGTAGAAGGCTCCGCCCGGGAAGGTTGAGGAGCGGGCTCTTCCTCCTCGGAGCCTAATGCCTCCTCCGCGGAGTCCGTCCAGCTGGGCTCTGAGTCCAAGCCCGCCTCCTCCAGCGCTTTCCGCCGCTGCTCCACCTGGACGTTAGAAGGCGCGGGCCCCGCACGTTTGGCCTTCTTCTTCCCGCGGGCCTCCATCTCCGGCGTCAGCACTGCTACACGAAGCGGGACGGTCAGATCGCCCGGGAAGTAGCCCATTAAAATTTGAGCCATCCCGGATTCGACTTCCGCCATGGTTAGCGGGAGATCGATGTTCTGGTCGTCGGGCTCGACCATTTGGATCTTGCGGCGGACAATGGGAGTTGGGGCAGGGGGCTGACCTGGGCCGGCGTCCGGGCAAGGAGGTTGGGGAGGAGCGGAGGCTTCGCCCTGGCGGAGCATTTCCATGGTGTCGGGGTCGTTGAGGCGGATGGGCGAAGCCCGCCTCCGGACCACCTTCTTGCGGGGGTTGCCTCCGGAGCTCCCTGCCCCCTTGCTGGCCCCTTTGGAGGGAGGAGGGGCGTTCTGCATCGGCGGAATAGCGCCGACCTCCTCCTCCTTCTTCTTCCGGACGACCTTCTGCTTCAGCAGAAGAGCGCCGGTCCTCCCGTCCCTCAGCTGGAAGGCGAAGTCGGGGGCGGTGATCTTCTCCGGAGTCCGCCCCCCGAGGTAGTGAAGGAAGGCCTCGTCCAGAGACCGCTCCCGGTCGGGAGCGATGCACTTCTTCTTCCCCGCCTTGAAGAACGAGATTTCCCGGAAGACCGCCGTGGGGGGAACCCCGGGGTGAGCAGGGACTCCGCTGTGCCGCCCGCGCCACTCGTCGACCACCACGAAAGGATAGTCCTTCCAGTGGCGGTCCTTGCTCTCGACAGTGGAGAAGGGAAGCACCTCGCCAGGCCGCCCGGCGAGGTAGAAATAGCCGCAGCCCACGGTGCTGAAGACCGGCCCAGGCTTGAGAAGCCACTTCTTGAGCAAGTAGCTCAGAGGGATCCTCGCCTTCAGGGCGGTCTCCAGCTGAGACAGCCCGTAGAGTATCCCCCAGGAGTTTCCTGAGAGTTGGGCGGGGCAAAGCCCCGTCAACTCCAGGAGCTCCCCGGCGAGATGACTCAGGGGGAACCGCAGCCCAGACCACAGCAGCCCGACGAAAGCTACTGTGCCCTGGGGCGGCCTCCCCGAGAGTGGCATCTCGGTAACGAGGATCTCCTGAGGGAGATCGATCGTCGCCCGGATACTCTCCCCGACGGGCACCCCGATCGGGTTCTGCAGCCAAACCACCGCCCTCTCAGCGGCGGGCTCAGAGGCTTGGGCGGCGGCAGCAGCGGCGGCAACAGCAGCAGCAACGTCGGAAGCGGAGGCCATCAGAGCAGAAAAGCAAAGGCGACCTGAAAGCAGGGAAGAAAGAGCGAGCTGGAGAGAAGGGAGAGCTGTTTTCACGCGACGGTAAAAATCGCCCCCCATCCCCTATTTATAGGCGAGTGAGAGACAGGTGAATCGATCCGCAGTTAATGCCCGAGCGCGCCCGGCGAGGCGACGTGACGACAGACGAAGCGACAGCTCGCTTCTTTCCAATCGTCAAGCGCCACGTGGGCCACGTGTGGAAAAAGCTGCGCCGGTGCCGACACTGTCCTTTACTGACACAGAAAAGAGCGAATAAGGAGGAGACACGTGTCTCGCACCGATCGGGATCTCATGATGAGATTCGTTGTATCCGCCTTGAGCCTCGCGCCGCAATTAAGATGAAGCGACCGTTGGAGATTTTGGAGCGATACCCCAGTCACAAGACCGCCCACGGCTGGAGCCCGCAGCTTGCCCGACGCTGACCCTGACCGCGTGTGGCAAGCCCGCGCCGGAAGGAGATCGCTCGTGGCTGACGCTCCCGGCTCGCCCAGCGTTTTTGAAGTACTGGGAGTCAAAGCTCTCGACGCAGACCGCCCATGGCTGGAGCCCGCAGCTCGCCCGACGCCGACCCGGCCTAACCGCGTGTGGCAAGCCCGTGCCGGAAGGAGATCGCTCGTGGCTGACGCTCCCGGCTCGCCCAGCGTTTTCGAAATACTGGCAGTCGAAGCTCTCGACGCAGACCGCCCGTGGCTACCATCCCCAGCCCGCCAGGAAACTGTTGCAGCAGACATTGATATCAGGCACATTACAAGGGATAGGAGCTCGCTGAGACTCCTGAGCAAGCGTCGAGTTTCCTTGATCACTCCCTCAGGAGGGGGTAATGTTGGGGGTAGCTGAAACTCTCACAGGAGTTCGCCCTCTCCTCCGGGTTCACCAGATCATCTTGGCAGGGAACGAGATCCACCTTGGGCTGAAGGGGCCCAAGGCAAAGAGCTCGCCAAAGCTCGTTAAGAAGCTCGCCTAGGCTCTACCCGGAGCTCGCCCAAGTTCGCTCAGGAGCTCGCCCTCTCAGCCCGTAAGGAGCTCGCCCCGCTTGGAGCTGGATGGACACCTTGTATCTGAGTGCAGCTCGCCCCTCCCAGAGCTCGCCCTCTCAGCCCGAAAGGAGCTCGCCCCGCGTGGAGCTGATTTGACACCTTGTATCTGAGTGCAGCTCGCCCCTCCCAGAGCTCGCCCTCTCAGCCCGTAAGGAGCTCGCCCCGCTTGGAGCTGGATGGACACCTTGTATCTGAGTGCAGCTCGCCCCTCCCAGAGCTCGCCCTCTCAGCCCGAAAGGAGCTCGCCCGCATTAAGAGGAACTCGCCCAAATTCCGTGAGTGGCTTAGACAAAGAACACGAAGGAGCTCGCCCAAGCTCGCTCAGGAGCCCGCCCAAAGCTTGCATAGGGAACTGTAGCCAAAGAGATCGCCGGCCCGCTCTCGTTGTCGAAGAGGTTACTCTCCCTGGAGCCCGACTCTTGGCAGTGAGGAGATGGTGGTGGATCACCCTCGGTGAGATCGCCAGGCCGCTCTCATTGTCGAAGAGATCGCCCTCCCTGGAGCCCGACTCTTGGCAATAGGAAGAGGGTGGCAGGTTACCCGAACCCCTTGTTAAAGAGGTCGCCCCTCAGAAAGAGCAGCATAAAGATTACCAGGTGTCGAGAACCCACTGAGGCTACGTGGACGATTGCAGTCCACGGAAGCCCATCAGAGTCGGTTTGAGACCTCCCAGACTTGAACATTCTAGAAGATTCCCCTGGCAGCGATAGGACAGCAGTTGCTGTCCCCTACTACTTCGTCAGGCGGGCTAGACGACAAAGAATGTCAGGGGCCCAAGTTCCGAGAACCGTCACAAACTACTGTGGGCCGGAACGTGGGCCTAGAAGGTGCCGGAAAGAGCTGCCACATGTCACACCCCGATAGGTCGCCAATGTCTATAAATACACACCCCCAGGCTCCAAAGTACAGGTTCGAAATCCCTTTCCCTACCACTTTGGTATACAACAGCTCTCCGTCGTGCTACTGTAACTGACTTGAGCGTCGGAGGGTCTGCGCTCCTAAGGGAGCCAGCCGTTCTCACGTTCTCTTTTCTTGGTCTTACAGGTGGCTCGCAAGGACCAGAAAAAATCCCCCAAACACGTACGATCCATTCTAATTCCTTCGTACGATCCATTCTAATTCATTCGTACGATCCATTCTAATTCATTCGCACGATCCATTCTAATTCATGCATACGATCCATTCTAATTCATTCGTACGATCCATTCTAATTAATTCGTACGATCCATTCTAATTCATTCGCACAATCTAATCTAATTCATTCGTACGATCCATTCTAATTCATTCGCACGATCCATTCTAATTCATTCATACGATCCATTCTATTTCATTCGTACGATCCATTCTTACTCATTCGTACGATCCATTCTAATTCATTTGCACGAAGGTATCCATTCTAATTCATTCGTACTATCTATTCTAATTCCTTCGTACGATCCATTCTAATTCATTCGCACAATCTATTCTAATTCATTCATACGAATGTATCCACTCTAATTCATTCGCACAATCCATTCTAATTCATTCACACTCATACGATCCATTCTAATTCATTCGCACGAATGTATCCGTTCTAATTCATTCGTACGTTCCATTCTAATTCATTCGCACAATCTATTCTAATTCATTCGAACGATCCATTCGTGCGAATGAATTAGAATGGATCGTGCGAATGAGTAAGAATGGATCGTACGAATGAAATAGAATGGATCGTATGAATGAATTAGAATGGATCGTGCGAATGAATTAGAATGGATCGTACGAATGAATTAGAATAGATTGTGCGAATGAATTAGAATGGATCGTACGAATGAATTAGAATGGATCGTACGAATGAATTAGAATGGATTGTACGAATGAACGAATGAAATAGAATGGATCGTATGAATGAATTAGAATGGATCGTGCGAATGAATTAGAATAGATTGCGCGAATGAATTAGAATGGATCGTATGAATAAATTGGAATGGATACATTCGTGCGAATGAATTAGAATGGATCGTACGAATGAATTAGAATGGATCGTACGAATGACTTAGAATGGATCGTTCGAATGAATTAGAATAGATTGTGCGAATTAATTAGAATGGATCGTACGAATGAATTAGAAAGGATACATTCGTGCGAATGAATTAGAATGGATACCTTCGTGCAAATGAATTAGGATGGATCGTACGAATGAGTAAGAATGGATCGTACGAATGAAATAGAATGGATCGCATGAATGAATTAGAATGGATCGTACGAATGAATTAGAATGGATCGTACGAATGAATTAGAATGGATCGTACGAATGAAATAGAATGGGTCGTATGAATGAATTAGAATGGATACGTGCGAATGAATTAGAATTGATCGTACGAATGAATTAGAATAGATTGTGCGAATGAATTAGAATGGATCGTACGAATGAATTAGAATGGATCATACGAAGGAATTAGAATGGATCGTGCTAATGAATTAGAATGGATTGTGCGAATGAATTAGAATGTATCATACGAATGACTTAGAATGGATCGTTCGAATGAATTAGAATAGATTGTGCGAATGAATTAGAATGGATCGTACGAATGAATTAGAAAGGATACATTCGTGCGAATGAATTAGAATGGATCGTGCGAATGAATTAGAATGGATCGTGCGAATGAATTAGAATGGATCGTATTAATGAATTAGAATGGATCGTGCGAATGAATTAGAATGGATCGTACGAATGAGTAAGAATGGATCGTGCGAATGAATTAGAATGGATTGTACGAATGATATAGAATGGATCATACGAATGAAATAGAATGGATCGTACGAATGAATTAGAATAGATCGTACGAATGAGTAAGAATGGATCGTATGAATGAATTAGAATGGATCGTACGAATGAATTAGAATGGATCGTACGAATGAATTAGAATAGATTGTGCGAATGAATTAGAATAGATTGTGCGCATGAATTAGAATGGATCGTACGAATGAATTAGAATGGATCGTACGAATGAATTAGAATGAATTAGAATGGATCGTATGAATGAATTAGAATGGATCGTGCGAATGAGTAAGAATGGATCGTGCGAATGAATTAGAATGGATCGTACGAATGAATTAGAATGGATCGTATGAATGAATTAGAATGGATCATGCGAATGAATTAGAATTGATCGTACGAATGAATTAGAATGGATCGTACGAAGGAATTAGAATGGATCGTATGAATGAATTAGAATGGATCGTGCGAATGAATTAGAATGGATCGTACGAATGAAATAGAATAGAGAATGGATACGAATGGATCGTACGAATGAGTAAGAATGGATCTATTCTAATTCATTCATACTATCCATTCTAATTCATTCGTATAATCCATTCTAATTCATTCGTACTATCCATTCTAATTCCTTCATACGATCCATTCTAATTCCTTCGTACGATCCATTCTAATTCATTCGCACGATCCATTCTAATTCATTCATACGATCCATTCTATTTCATTCATACGATCCATTCTAATTCATACGATCCATTCTATTTCATTCATACGATCCATTTTAATTCATTCGCACGATCCATTCTAATTCATTCATACGATCCATTCTAATTCATTTATACGATCCATTTTAATTCATTCGCACAATCTATTCTAATTCATTCGTATGATCAATTCTAATTCATTAGCATGATCCATTCTAATTCATTCGTACGATCTATTCTATTTCATTCGTACAATCCATTCTTACTCAACCGTATGATCCATTCTATTTCATTCGCACAAATGAATCCATTCTAATTCATTCTAATTCAATCGTACAATCCTTTCTTACTCAATCGTATGATCCATTCTAATCCATTCGCACAATCTATTCTACTTCATTCGCACGATCCATTCTTATTCATTCGCATGATCCATTCTAATTCATTCGTATGATCGATTCTAATTCATTCATACGATCCATTCTAATTCATTCGCACGAATGTATCCATTCTAATTCATTCGTACGATCCATTCTAATTCATTCGCACGATCCATTCTAATTCATTCATACGATCCATTCTATTTCATTCGTACGATCCATTCTTACTCAATCGTACGATCCATCCTAATTCATTTGCACGAAGGTATCCATTCTAATTCATTCGTACTATCCATTCTAATTCCTTCGTACGATCCATTCTAATTCCTTCGTACGATCCATTCTAATTCATTCGTACGATCCATTCTAATTCCTTCATACGATCCATTCTAATTCCTTCGTACGATCCATTCTAATTCATTCGTACGATCCATTCTAATTCATTCATACGATCCATTCTAATTCATTCGTACGATCCATTCTATCTCATTCGTACGATCCATTCTATTTCATTCGTACGATCCATTCAAATTCATTCGCACGATCCATTCTAATTCATTCGCATGATCCATTCTAATTCATTCGTACGATCGATTCTAATTCATTCATACGATCCATTCTAATTCATTCGCACGAATGTATCCATTCTAATTCATTCGTACGATCCATTCTAATTCATTCATACGATCCATTCTAATTCATTCGTACGATCCATTCTAATTCATTCGCACGATCCATTCTAATTCATTCGTACGGTCCATTCTAATTCATTCGTACGATCCATTCTAATTCATTCGTACGATCCATTCTAATTCATTCGCACGATCTATTCTAATTCATTCGAACGATCCATTCTAATTCATTCGTACGATCCAATCTAATTCATTCGTACGATCTATTCTATTTCATTCGTACAATCCATTCTTACTCAATCGTATGATCCATTCTAATCCATTCGCACAATCTACTCTAATTCATTCGTACGATCCATTCTATTTCATTTGCACGAAGGTATCCATTCTAATTCATACAATCCATTCTAATTCATTCATACGATCCAATCTAATTCATTCATACGATCCATTCTAATTCATTCGCACGAATGTATCCATTCTAATTCATTCGTACGATCCATTCTAATTCATTCGTACAATCCATTCTAATTCATTCGCACGATCCATTCGCATTCACTCAAACGATCTATTCTAATTCATTCATATGATCCATTCTAATTCATTCGCACGAATGTATCCATTCTATTTCATTCGTACGATCCATTCTAATTCATTCGCACGATCCATTCTAATTCATTCATACGATCCATTCTAATTAGAATGGATCGTACGAATGAATTAGAATAGATTGTGCGAATGAATTAGAATGGATCGTGCGAATGAGTTAGAATGGATCATATGAAGGAATTAGAATGGATCGTACGAATGAATTAGAATGGATCGTATGAATGAATTAGAATGGATCGTGCGAATGAATTAGAATGGATCGTACGAAGGAATTAGAATAGATCATACGAAGAAATTAGAATGGATCGTACGAATGAATTAGAATGGATCGTAGAATGAATTAGAATGGATCGTGCGAATGAATTAAAATGGATCGTACGAAGGAATTAGAATGGATCATGCGAATGAATTAGAATAGATCATACGAATGAATTAGAATGGATCGTACGAATGAATTAGAATGGATACATTCGTGCAAAAGAATTAGAATGGATTGTATGACTGAATTAGAATGGATCGTTTGAGTGAATGCGAATGGATCGTGCGAATGAATTAGAATGGAATAAATTAGAATGGATTGAATTAGAATGAATCGTACGAATGAATTAGAATGGATCGTACGAATGAATTAGAATGGATCGTATGAATGAATTAGAATGGATCGTACGAATGAAATAGAATGGATCGTACGAAGGAATTAGAATAGATCATACGAAGAAATTAGAATGGATCGTACGAATGAATTAGAATGGATTGAATTAGAATGAATCGTACGAATGAATTAGAATGAATCATACCGTACGAATGAATTAGAATGGATCATACAAAGGAATAAGAATGGATCGTACGAATGAATTAGAATGGATCGTACGAAGGAATTAGAATGGATCGTATGAATGAATTAGAATGGATCGTGTGAATGAATTAGAATAGATCGTACGAATGAAATAGAATGGATTCGCACGAATGTATCCATTCTAATTCATTCATACGATCCATTCTAATTCATTAGCACAATCTATTCTAATTCATTCGTACGATCCATTCTAATTCATTCGCACGATCCATTTTAATTCATTCGCACGAATGTATCCATTCTAATTCATTCGTACGATCCATTCTAATTCATTCGCACGATCCATTCTAATTCATTCGCACGATCCATTCTAATTCATTCGCACGATCGATTCTAATTCATTAGCACGATCCATTCTAATTCATTCGTACGATCCATTCTAATTCATTCGTACGCACAATCTATTCTAATTCATTCGTACGATCCATTCTAATTCATTCGTACGATCCATTCTAATTCATTGGATTGTATGAATGAATTAGAATGGATCGTGCGAATGAATTAGAATGCGAATGAATTAGAATGGATCGTACGAATGAATTAGAATGGGTCGTACGAATGAATTAGAATGGATACACGATCCAGATCCATTCTAATTCATTCGCACAATCTATTCTAATTCATTCGTACGATCCATTCTAATTCATTCGCATTCTAATTCATGTGCACGATCCGTTCTAATTCATTCATACAATCCATTCTAATTCTTTCGTACGAATGAATGGATCGCACGAATAGTACGAATGAATTAGAATGGATACCTTCGTGCAAATGAATTAGAATGGATCGTACAAATGAGTAAGAATGGATCGTACGAATGAATGGATCATATGAGTGAATTAGAATGGATCGTTTGAGTGAATGCGAATGGATCGTGCGAATGAATTAGAATGGATTGTACGAATGAATTAGAATGGATCGTACGAATGAATTAGAATGGATCGTATGAATGAATTAGAATGGATCGTACGAATGAATTAGAATGGATCGTACGAATGAATTAGAATGGATTGAATTAGAATGAATCGTACGAATGAATTAGAGTTGATACATTCGTGTGAATGAATTAAAATGGATAATACGAATGAGTAAGAATGGATTGTATGAATGAATTAGAATGGATCGTGCGAATGAATTAGAATGGATACATTCGTGCGAATGAATTAGAATGGATCGTATGAATGAATTAGAATGGATCGTGCGAATGAATTAGAATGAATTAGAATAGATTGTGCGAATGAATTAGAATGGATCGTACGAATGAATTAGAATAGATCGCATGAATTAGAATGGATCGTACGAATGAATTAGAATGGATCGTATGAATGAATTAGAATAGATTGTACGAATGAAATAGAATAGATCGTACGAATGAAATAGAATGGATTCGTATGAATGAATTAGAATGGATCGTGCGAATGAATTAGAATGGATCGTACTTATGAATTAGAATGGGTCATACGAATGAAATAGAATGGATCGTACGAATGAATTAGAATGGATCGTGCGAATGAGTTAGAAGGGATCGTGCGAATAAATTAGGATGGATCATATGAAGGAATTAGAATGGATCGTACGAATGAATTAGAATGGATCGTAGTAATGAATTAGAATGGATCATATGCATGAATTAGAATGGATCGTACGAATGAATTAGAATGGATCGTACGAATGAATTAGAATGGTTCGAATTAGAATGGATCGTGCGAATGAATTAGAATATGGATCGTACGAATGAATTAGAATGGATCATGCGAATGAATTAGAATGGATCGTACGAATGAATTAGAATAGATTGTGCGAATGAATGAGAATGGATCGTACGAATGAATTAGAATGGATCGTATGAATGAATTAGAATGGACCGTACGAATGAATTGGAATGGATACATTCGTGCGAATGAATTAGAATGGATCGTATGAATGAATTAGATTGGATCATATTAATGAATTAGAATGGATCGTGCGAATGAATTAGAATGGATCATACGAATGAATTAGAATGGATAGATTCGTGCGAATGAATTTGAATGGATCATATGAAGGAATTAGAATGGATCGTACGAATGAATTAGAATGGATCATACGAATGAATTAGAATGGATCGTACAAAGGAATTAGAATGGATCGTACGAAGGAATTAGAATGGATAGTACGAATGAATTAGAATGGATACCTTCGTGCAAATGAATTAGAATGGATCGTACGATTGAGTAAGAATGGATCGTACGAATGAAATAGAATGGATCGTATGAATGAATTAGAATGGATCGTGCGAATGACTTAGAATGGATTGTACGAATGAATTAGAATAGATTGTGCGAATGAGTAAGAATGGATCGTACGAATGAAATAGAATGGATTGTATGAATGAATTAGAATGGATACATTCGTGCGAATGAATTAGGATGGATCGTATGAATGAATTAGAATGGATCGTACGAATGAATTAGAATGGATCGTATGAATGAATTAGAATGGATCGTGCGAATGAATTAGAATGGATCGTACGAATGAAATAGAATGGATTCGCACGAATGTATCCGAATGGATCGTACGAAGGAATTAGAATGGATCGTACGAAGGAATTAGAATGGATAGTACGAATGAATTAGAATGGATACCTTCGTGCAAATGAATTCATTCATACGATCCATTCTAATTCATTCGCACGATCCATTCTAATTAATTCGCACAATCTATTCTAATTCATTCGTACGATCCATTCTAATTCATTCGCACAATCCATTCTAATTCATTCATACGATCCATTCTATTTCACTCGTACGATCCATTCTTACTCAATCGTACGATCCATTCTAATTCATTTGCATGAAGGTATCCATTCTAATTCATTCGTACTATCCATTCTAATTCCTTCATACGATCCGTTCTAATTCATTCGTACGATCCATTCTAATTCATTCGTACGATTTATTCTAATTCCTTCGTATGATCCATTCAAATTCATTCGCACGAATCTATCCATTCTAATTCATTCGTACGATCCATTCTAATTCATTCGCACGATCCATTCTAATTCATTAATACGATCCAATCTAATTCATTCATACGATCCATTCTAATTCATTCGCACGAATGTATCCATTCCAATTCATTCGTACGATCCATTCTAATTCATTCGTACGATCCATTCTCATTAATTCGCACAATCTATTCTAATTCATTCGTACGATCCATTCTAATTCATTCGCACGATCCATTCTAATTCATTCGTACGATCCATATTCTAATTCATTCGCACGATCCATTCTAATTCGAACCATTCTAATTCATTCGTACGATCCATTCTAATTCATTCGTACGATCCATTCTAATTCATTCATACAATCCATTCTAATTCTTTTGCACGAATGTATCCATTCTAATTCATTCGTTCGATCCATTCTAATTCATTCGTACGATCCATTCTCATTCATTCGCACGATCCATTCTAATTCATGCATACGATCCAATCTAATTCATTCATACGATCCATTCTAATTCATTCGCACGAATGTATCCATTCTAATTCATTCGTACATGTATGAATGAATTAGAATGGATCGTACGAATGAATTAGATTGGATCGTGCGAATGAATTAGAATGGATCGTACGAATGAATTAGAATGGACGTGCGAATGAATTAGAATGGATCGTACGAATGAATTAGAATGGATCGTACGAATGAATTAGAATGGATCATATGAATGAATTAGAATGGATCGTTTGAGTGAATACGAATGGATCGTGCGAATGAATTAGAATGGATTGTACGAATGAATTAGAATGGATCGTACGAATGAATTAGAATGGATACATTCGTGCGAATCCATTCTATTTCATTCGTACGATCCATTCTAATTCATTCGCACGATCCATTCTAATTCATTCATACGATCCATTCTAATTCATTCGTACGATCCATTCTAATTCATTCGTACGATCTATTCTAATTCATTCGCACAATCTATTCTAATTCATTCGTACGATCCATTCTAATTTTTTCGCACGATCCATTCTAATTCCTTCGTATGCTCCATTCTAATTCATTCGTACGGTATGATTCATTCTAATTCATTCGTACGATTCATTCTAATTCAATCCATTCTAATTCATTCGTACGATCCATTCTAATTCATTCGTACGATCCATTCTAATTCATTCGTACGATTCATTCTAATTCAATCCATTCTAATTCATTCGTACGATCCATTCTTACTCATTCGTACGATCCATTCTAATTCATTCGCACGAATGAATCCATTCTAATTCATTCGTACGATCCATTCTAATTCATTCGTACGAATGAAATAGAATGGATCGTACGAAGGAATTAGAAAGGATCGTACAAACGAATTAGAATGGATCGTATGAATGAAATAGAATAGATCGTACGAATGAATTAGAATGGATCGTGTGAATGAATTAGATTGGATCGTATGAATGAATTAGAATGGATCGTATGGATGAATTAGAATAGATTGTGCGAATGAATTAGAATGGATCGTACGAATGAATTAGAATGGATACATTCGTGCGAATGAATTAGAATGGATCGTATGAATGAATTAGAATCGATCGTACGAATGAATTAGAATGGATCATGCGAATGAATTAGAATGGATCGTGCGAATGAATTAGAATGGATTGTGCGAATGAATTAGAATGGATCGTATGAATGAATTAGAATGGATCGTATGAATGAATTAGAATGGATCGTGCGAATGAATTAGAATGGATCGTACGAATGAAATAGAATGGATTGTGTGAATGAATTAGAATGGATCGTGCGAATGAATTAGAATGGATCGTATTAATGAATTAGAATGGATCGTGCGAATGAATTAGAATGGATCGTACGAATGAGTAAGAATGGATCGTACGAATGAATTAGAATGGATTGAATTAGAATGAATCGTACGAATGAATTAGAATGGATCGTGCGAATGAATTAGAATGGATCGTACGAATGAATTAGAATGGATCGTACGAATGAATTAGAATGGATCGTACGAATGAATTAGAAAGGATACATTCGAATTCATTCGTACGATCCATTCTAATTCATTCGTACGATCTATATTCTAATTCATTCGCACGATCCATTCAAATTCATTCATACGATCCATTCTAATTTATTCGCACGATCCATTCTAATTCATTCGTACGATCCATTCTAATTCATTCGCACAATCTATTCTAATTCACTCAAACGATCCATTCAAATTCATTCTTATGATCCATTCTAATTCATTCGCACGAATGTATCCATTCTAATTCATTCGTACGATCCATTCTAATTCATTTGTACGAATGTATCCACTCTAATTCATTCGCACGAATGTATCCATTCTAATTCATTCGCACGATCCATTCTAATTCATTCGTACGATCGATTCTAATTCATTCATAGGATCCATTCTAATTCATTCGCACGAATGTATCCATTCTAATTCATTCGTACGATCCATTCTAATTCATTCGCACAATCTATTCTAATTCATTCATACGATCCATTCTAATTTATTCGCACGATCCATTCTAATTCATTCATACGATCCATTCTAATTCATTCATATGATCTATTCTAATTCATTCGCATGATCCATTCTATTTCATTCGTACGATCCATTCTAATTCATTCGTACGATCCATTCTAATTCATTCGTACGATCCATTCTAATTCATTCGTATGATTCATTCTTACTCATTCGTACGATCGATTCTAATTCATTCATACGATCCATTCTAATTCATTCGTACGATCTAGTCTATTTCATTCGTACAATCCATTCTTACTCAATCGTATGATCCATTCTAATTCATTCGTATGATCCATTCTAATTCATTCGTACGATCCATTCTAATTTATTCGCCCGATCCATTCTAATTCATGCATACGATCCATTCTAATTCATTCATATGATCCATTCTAATTCATTCGCACGATCCATTCTTACTCATTCGTACGATCCATTCTAATTCATTTAGAATGGATACATTCGTGCGAATGAATTAGAATGGATCGTATGAATGAATTAGAATCGATCGTACGAATGAATTAGAATGGATTCATTCGTGCGAATGAATTAGAATGGATCGTACGAATGAATTAGAATGGATCGTATGAATGAATTAGAATGGATCGTGCGAATGTATTTGAATGGATCGTATTAATGAATTTGAATGGATCGTACGAATGAATTAGAATGGAACGTACGAATGAATTAGAATGGATCGTATGAATGAATTAGATTGGATCGTACGAATAAGTAAGAATGGATCATACGAATGAATTAGAATGGATCGTACGAATGAATTAGAATGGATACATTTCGTACGATCCATTCTAATTCATTCGTACGATCTATTCTAATTCATTCATGCAATCCATTCTAATTCATTCGTACGAAGGAATTAGAAAGGATCGTATGAATGAATTAGAATGGATTGTACGAATGAAATAGAATGGATCCATTCTTACTCATTCGTACGATTCATTCTAATTCAATCCATTCTAATTCATTCGCATGATCCATTCTAATTCATTCGTACGTTCGATTCTAATTCATTCATATGATCCATTCTAATTCATTCCCACGAATGTATCCATTCTAATTCATTCGTACGATCCATTCTAATTCATTCGCACAGTCTATTCTAATTCATTCATACGATCTATTCTAATTTATTCACACGATCCATTCTAATTCATTCATACGATCCATTCTAATTCATTCATATGATCCATTCTAATTCATTCGCACGATCCATTCTTACTCATTCGTATGATCCATTCTAATTCATTCGCACGAATGTATCCATTCTAATTCATTCGTACGATCCATTCTAATTCATTCGTACGATCCATTCTAATTCATTCGTACGATCCATTCTAATTCCTTCGTAGGATCCATTCTAATTCATTCGCACGAATGTATCCATTCAAATTCATTCGTACGATCCATTCTAATACATTCGCATGATCCATTCTAATTCATTCATACGATCCATTCTAATTCCTTCGTACGATCCATTCTAATTCATTCGTACGATCCATTCTAATTCATTCGCACGATCCATTCTAATTCATTCGTACGATCCATTCTATTTCATTCATACGATCCATTCTAATTCATTCATACGATCCATTCTAATTCATTCGCACGATCCATTCTAATTCATTCGCATGATCCATTCTAATTCATTCGTTAGAATGGATCGTACGATAAGAATGGATCGTACGAATGAAATAGAATAGATCGTACGGATAAATGAATTTGGATCGTACGAATGAATTAGAAAGGATACATTCGTGCAAAAGAATTAGAATGGATTGTATGAATGAATTAGAATGGATCGTTTGAGTGAATGCGAATGGATCGTGCGAATGAATTAGAATGGATTGTACGAATGAAATAGAATGGATCGTACGAATGAATTAGAATGGATCGTGCGAATAAATTAGAATGGATCGTATGAATGAATTAGAATGGATCGTTCGAATGAATTAGAATATAGATCGTAGGAATGAATTAGAATGGATCGTATGAATGAACTAGAATGGATCGTGCGAATGAATTAGAATGGATCGTACGAATGAAATAGAATTGATCGTACGAATGGATCGTACGAATGAATTAGAATGGATCGTACGAATGAATTTGAATGGATACATTCGTGCGAATCCATTCTAATTCAATCCATTCTAATTCATTCGCACGATCCATTCGCATTCACTCAAACGATCCATTCTAATTCATTCATACGATCCATTCTAATTCATTCGTACAATCCATTCTAATTCATTCGTACGATCCATTCTAATTCATTCATACGATCCATTCTATTTCATTCGTACGATCGATTCTTACTCATTCGTACGATCCATCCTAATTCATTTGCACGAAGGTATCCATTCTAATTCATTCGCACGATCCATTCTAATTCATTCGTACGATCCATTCTAATTCATTCGTACGATCCATTCTAATTCATTCGCACAATCTATTCTAATTCATTCGTACGATTCATTCTAATTCATTTGCACGATCCATTCTAATTCATTCATACGATCCATTCTATTTCATTCGTACGATCCATTCTTACTCATTCGTACGATCCATTCTAATTCATTTGCACGAAGGTATCCATTCTAATTCATTCGTACTATCCATTCTAATTATCCGTACGATCTATTCTATTTCATTCGTACGATCCACTCTTATCATACGATCCATTCTAATTCAATCCATTCTAATTCATTCGTACGATCCATTCTAATTCATTCGTACGATCCATTCTAATTCATTCGTACGATTCATTCTAATTCATTCGTACGATCCATTCTATTTCATTCGCACGATCCATTCTAATTCATTCGCACGATCCATTCTAATTCATTCGTACGATCCATTCTAATTCATTCGTACGATCCATTCTAATTCATTCGTACTATCCATTCTAATTCCTTCGTACGATCCATTCTAATTCCTTCGTACGATCCATTCTAATTCATTCGTACGATCCATTCTAATTCATTCGTACGATTCATTCTAATTCATTCTAATTCATTCGTACGATCCATTCTAATTATTCGTACGATCCATTCTAATTCATGCGCACAATCTATTCTAATTCATTCGCACAATCTATTCTAATTCATTCGTAAGATCCATTCTAATTTATTCGTACGATCCATTCTAATTCATTCTTACAATCCATTCTTACTCATTCGTTCGATCTATTCTAATTCATTCGTACGATCCATTCTATTTCATTCGTACGATCCATTCTAATTCATTCGTACAATCCATTCTAATTCATTCGCACGATCCATTCTTACTCATTCGTACGATCCATTCTAATTCATTCGCACGATCCATTCTAATTCATTAATACGATCCATTCTAATTCATTCGCACGATCCATTCTAATTCATTCACACTCAGACGATCCATTCTAATTCATTCGCACGAATGTATCCTTTCTAATTCATTCGTACGATCCATTCTAATTCATTCGCACAATCTATTCTAATTCATTCGAATGATCCATTCTAAGTCATTCGTACGATCCATTCTAATTTATTCGCACAATCCATTCTAATTCATTAGCACGATCCATTCTAATTCCTTCGTATGATCCATTCTAATTCATTCGTACGATCCATTCTAATTCATTCGCACAATCTATTCTAATTCATTCGTACGATCAATTCTAATTCATTCGCACGTATCCATTCTAATTTATTCATACGATCCACTCTATTTCATTCATACGATCCATTCTTACTCATTCGTACGATCCATTCTAATTCATTCGTACGATCCATTCTAATTCATTCGTACGATCCATTCTAATTCATTCGTACGATCCATTCTAATTCATTCATACGATCCATTCTATTTCATTCGTACGATCCATTCTTACTCATTCGTACGATCCATCCTAATTCATTTGCACGAAGGTATCCATTCTAATTCAATGGCACGAATGTATCCTTTCTAATTCATTCGTACGATCCATTCTAATTCATTCGCACAATCTATTCTAATTCATTCGAACGATCCATTCTAAGACATTCGTACGATCCATTCTAATTCATTCGTACGATCCATTCTAATTCATTCGTACGATCCATTCTAATTCATTCGCACAATCTATTCTAATTCATTCGTACGATCCATTCTAATTCATTCGCACGATCCATTCTAATTCATTCATACGATCCATTCTATTTCATTCGTACGATCCATTCTTACTCATTCGTACGATCCATTCTAATTCATTTGCACGAAGGTATCCATTCTAATTCATTCGTACTATCCATTCTAATTATCCGTACGATCTATTCTATTTCATTCGTACGATCCACTCTTATCGTACGATCCATTCTAATTCAATCCATTCTAATTCATTCGTACGATCCATTCTAATTCATTCGTACGATCCATTCTAATTCATTCGTACGATTCATTCTAATTCATTCGTACGATCCATTCTATTTCATTCGCACGATCCATTCTAATTCATTCGCACGATCCATTCTAATTCATTCGTACGATCCATTCTTATTCATTCGTACTATCCATTCTAATTCCTTCGTACGATCCATTCTAATTCCTTCGTACGATCCATTCTAATTCATTCGTACGATCCATTCTAATTCATTCGTACGATCCATTCTAATTCATTCGTACGATTCATTCTAATTCATTCTAATTCATTCGTACGATCCATTCTAATTATTCGTACGATCCATTCTAATTCATGCGCACAATCTATTCTAATTCATTCGCACAATCTATTCTAATTCATTCGTACGATCCATTCTAATTTATTCGTACGATCCATTCTAATTCATTCTTACAATCCATTCTTACTCATTCGTACGATCTATTCTAATTCATTCGTACGATCCATTCTATTTCATTCGTACGATCCATTCTAATTCATTCGTACAATCCATTCTAATTCATTCGCACGATCCATTCTTACTCATTCGTACGATCCATTCTAATTCATTCGCACGATCCATTCTAATTCATTAATACGATCCATTCTAATTCATTCGCACGATCCATTCTAATTCATTCACACTCAGACGATCCATTCTAATTCATTCGCACGAATGTATCCTTTCTAATTCATTCGTACAATCCATTCTAATTCATTCACACAATCTATTCTAATTCATTCGAACGATCCATTCTAAGTCATTCGTACGATCCATTCTAATTCATTCGCACAATCCATTCTAATTCATTAGCACGATCCATTCTAATTCCTTCGTATGATCCATTCTAATTCATTCGTACGATCCATTCTAATTCATTCGCACAATCTATTCTAATTCATTCGTACGATTAATTCTAATTCATTCGCACGTATCCATTCTAATTTATTCATACGATCCATTCTATTTCATTCGTACGATCCATTCTTACTCATTCGTACGATCGATTCTAATTCATTCGTACGATCCATTCTAATTCATTCGTACGATCCATTCTAATTCATTCGTACGATCCATTCTAATTCATTCATACGATCCATTCTATTTCATTCGTACGATCCATTCTTACTCATTCGTACGATCCATCCTAATTCATTTGCACGAAGGTATCCATTCTAATTCAATCGCACGAATGTATCCTTTCTAATTCATTCGTACGATCCATTCTAATTCATTCGCACAATCTATTCTAATTCATTCGAACGATCCATTCTAAGTCATTCGTACGATCCATTCTAAGTCATTCGTACGATCCATTCCAATTCATTCGTACGATCGAGTCTAATTCATTCGCACAATCTATTCTAATTCGTTCGCACGATCCATTCTAATTCATTCATACGATCCATTCTATTTCATTCGTTCATTCGTACGTTCCATTCTAATTCATTCGTACGATCCATTCTAATTCATTCGTACGATCCATTCTAATTCATTCGCACAATCTATTCTAATTCATTCGTACGATCCATTCTAATTCATTCGCACGATCCATTCTAATTCATTCATACGATCCATTCTATTTCATTCGTACGATCCATTCTTACTCATTCGCACGAATGGATCGTTCGAATGAATTAGAATAGATTGTGCGAATGAATTAGAATGGATCGTACGAATGAATTAGAACGGATACATTCGTGCGAATGAATTAGAATGGATCGTATGAGTGTGAATGAATTAGAATGGATTGTGCGAATGAATTAGAGTGGATACATTCGTACGAATGAATTAGAATAGATTGTGCGAATGAATTAGAATGGATCGTACGAAGGAATTAGAATGGATGGTACGAATGAATTAGAATGGATACCTTCGTGCAAATGAATTAGAATGGATCATACGAATGAGTAAGAATGGATCGTACGAATGAAATAGAATGGATCATATGAATGAATTAGAATGGATCTTGCGAATGAATTAGAATGGATCGTACGAATGAATTAGAATAGATTGTGCGAATGAATTAGAATGGATCGTACGAATGAATTAGAATGGATCGTACGAATGAATTAGAATGGATCGTATGCATAAATTAGAATGGATCGTGCGAATGAATTAGAATGGATCGTACGAATGAATTAGAATGGATCATACGAAGGAATTAGAATGGATCGTACGAATGAATTAGAATGGATCGTGCGAATGAATTAGAATGGATCGTGCGAATGAATTAGAATGGATCGTACGAATGAATTAGAATGGATCGTATGAATGAATTAGAATCGATCGTACGAATGAATTAGAATGGATCATGAGAATGAATTAGAATGGATCGTATGAATGAATTAGAATGGATCGTGCGAATGAATTAGAATGGATCATACAAATGAAATAGTATGGATTCGCACGAATGTATCCATTCTAATTCATTCGTACGATCCATTCTAATTCATTCGTACAATCTATTCTAACTCATTCATACGATCCATTCTAATTCATTCGCACGATCCAGCGAATGAATTAGAATGGATCGTATGAGTGTCAATGAATTAGAATGGATCGTATGAGTGTCAATGAATTAGAATGGATCGTACGAATGAATTAGAATGGATCGTATTAATGAATTAGAATGGATCGTGCGAATGAATTAGAATGGATCGTACAAATGAGTAAGAATGGATCGTGCGAATGAATTAGAATGGATCATATGAATGAATTAGAATGGATCATATGAATGAATTAGAATGGATCGTGCGAATAAATTAGAATGGATCGTATGAATGAATTAGAATAGATTGTGCGAATGAATTAGAATGGATCGTA
Source organism: Chamaelirium japonicum (assembly GCA_947650365.1). Lineage (NCBI taxonomy): Eukaryota > Viridiplantae > Streptophyta > Magnoliopsida > Liliales > Melanthiaceae > Chamaelirium > Chamaelirium japonicum. The sequence goes on along the minus strand of OX393560.1, from coordinate 37,770,428 downwards.
CGAATGAATTAGAATGGATACATTCGTGCGAATGAATTAGAATGGATCGTACGAATGAATTCGGATGTATCCATTCTAATTCATTCGTACGATCCATTCTAATTCATTCGCACAATCCATTCTAATTCATTTGCACAATCTATTCTAATTCATTCGTACGATCAATTCTAATTCATTAGCATGATCCATTCTAATTCATTTGTACGATCTATTCCATTTCATTCGTACAATCCATTCTTACTCAATCGTACGATCCATTCTAATTCATATGATCCATTCTAATTCATTCGCACGAATGTATCCATTCCAATTCATTCGTACGATCCATTCTAATTCATTCGCACAATCTATTCTAATTCATTCGTACGATCAATTCTAATTCATTAGCATGATCCATTCTAATTCATTCGTGCGATCTATTCTATTTCATTCGTACAATCCATTCTTACTCAATCGTATGATCCATTCTAATCCATTCGCACAATCTATTCAAATTCATTCGTACGATCCATTCTATTTCATTCGTACGATCCATTCTAATTCATACGATCCATTCTATTTCATTCATACGATCCATTTTAATTCATTCGCACGATCCATTCTATCGTACGATCTATTCTATTTCATTCGTACAATCCATTCTCACTCAACCGTATGATCCATTCTAATTCATTCGCACGAATAGTACGAATGAATTAGAATGGATACCTTCGTGCAAATGAATTAGAATGGATCGTACGAATGAGTAAGAATGGATCGTACGAATAAATGGATCATATGAATGAATTAGAATGGATCGTTTGAGTGAATGCGAATGGATCGTGCGAATCAATTAGAATGGATTGTACGAATGAATTAGAATGGATCGTACGAATGAATTAGAATGGATCGTATGAATGAATTAGAATGGATCGTACGAATGAATTAGAATGGATCGTACGAATGAATTAGAAGGGATTGAATTAGAATGAATCGTACGAATGAATTAGAGTCGATACATTCGTGTGAATGAATTAAAATGGATAATACGAATGAGTAAGAATGGATCGTAGAATTAGAATGGATCGTATGAATGAATTAGAATGGATCGTACGAATGAATTAGAATGGATACATTCGTGCGAATGAATTAGAATGGATCGTATGAATGAATTAGAATGGATCGTACGAAGGAATTACAATGGATCATACGAATGAATTAGAATGGATTGTACGAATGAAATAGAATAGATCGTACAAATGAATTAGAATGGATCATGCTAATGAATTAGAATTGATCGTACGAATGAATTAGAATAGATTGTGCGAATGAATTAGAATGGATCGTACGAATGAATTGGAATGGATACATTCGTGCGAATGAATTAGAATGGATCGTATGAATGAATTAGAGTGGATACATTCGTACAAATGGATTAGAATGGATCGTACGAATGAATTAGAATGGATACATTCGTGCGAATGAATTAGAATGGATCGTATGAATGAATTAGATTGGATCGTATGAATGAATTAGAATGGATTGTATGAATTAGAATGGATACCTTCGTGCAAATGAATTAGAATGGATCGTACGAATGAGTAAGAATGGATCGTGCGAATGAATTAGAATGGATTGTACGAATGAATTAGAATGGATCGTACGAATGAATTAGAATGGATACATTCGTGCGAATCCATTCTATTTCAATCATACGATCCATTCTAATTCATTCGCACGATCCATTCTAATTCATTCATACGATCCATTCTAATTCATTCGGACGATCCATTCTAATTCATTCGTACGATCCATTCTAATTCATTCGCACAATCCATTCTAATTCATTCGTACGATCCATTCTAATTCATTCGTACGATTCATTCTAATTCAATCCATTCTAATTCATTCGTACGATCCATTCTTACTCATTCGTACGATCCATTCTAATCCATTCGTACGATCCATTCTATTTCATTCGTACGATCCATTCTTACTCATTCGTATGATCCATTCTAATTCATTTGCACGAAGGTATCCTTTCTAATTCATTCGTACTATCCATTCTAATTCCTTCGTACGAATGAATTAGAATGGATCGTATTAATGAATTAGAATAGATCGTGCGAATGAATTAGAATGGATCGTACGAATGAGTTAGAATAGATTGTACGAATGAATTAGAATGGATCGTACGAATGAATTAGAATGGATACATTCGTGCGAATCCATTCTATTTCATTCGTACGATCCATTCTAATTCAATCATACGATCCATTCTACGATCCATTCTAATTCATTCGTACGTTCCATTCTTATCGTACGATCCATTCTAATTTATTTACACGAAGGTATCCATTCTAATTCATCCGTACTATCCATTCTAATTCATTCGTACGATCCATTCTAATTCATTCGCACGAATGTATCCATTCAATCCATTCTAATTCATTCGTACGATCCATTCTAATTCATTCGTACGATTCATTCTAATTCCTTCGTATGATCCATTCTAATTCATTCGCACAATCCATTCTAATTCATTCACACTCATACGATCCATTCTAATCCATTCTAATTCATTCTATTTCATATTCTAATTCATTCGTACGATCCATTCTATTTCATTCGTACGATCCATTCTTACTCATTCGTACGATCCATTCTAATTCATTTGCACGAAGGTATCCATTCTAATTCATTCGTACTAGCCATTCTAATTCCTTCGTACGATCCATTCTAATTCATTCGTACAATCCATTCTAATTCATTCGCATGATCCATTCTTACTCATTCGTACGATCCATTCTAATTCATTCACACGATCTATTCTAATTCATTCATACGATCCATTCTAATTCATTCGTACGATCCATTCTAATTCATTCGCACGATCCATTCTAATTCATTCGTACGATTCATTCTAATTCAATCCATTCTAATTCATTCGTACGATCCATTCTTACTCATTCGTACAATCCATTCTAATTCATTCGCACAATCCATTCTAATTCATTTGCACGAAGGTATCCATTCTAATTCATTCGTACTATCCATTCTAATTCCTTCGTACGATCCATTATGAATGAATTAGAATGGATCGTGCGAATGAATTAGAATGGATCGTGCGATTGAATTTGAATGGATCGTACGAATGAAATAGAATGGATTGTACGAATGAGATAGAATGGATCGTACGAATGAATTAGAATCGATTGTGCGAATGAATTAGAATGGATCGTACGAAGGAATTAGAATGGATCGTACGAATGAATTAGAATGGATCGTACGAAGGAATTAGAATGGATCGTACGAAGGAATTAGAATGGATCGTATGAATGAATTAGATTGGATCATATTAATGAATTAGAATGGATCGTACGAATGAATTAGAATAGATCGTACGAATGAATTAGAATGGATACGAATGGATCGTACGAATGAGTAAGAATGGATCTATTCTAATTCATTCATACGATCCATTCTAATTCATTCATACGATCCATTCTAATTCATTCGCACGCTATTCTAATTCATTCGTAGGATCCATTCTAATTCATTCGTACGATCCATTCTAATTCATAAGTACGATCCATTCTAATTCATTCGCACGATCCATTCTATTTCATTCGTACGATCTATTCTATTTCATTCGTACAATCTATTCTAATTCATTCATACGATCCATTCTAATTCATTCGGACGATCCATTCTAATTCATTCGCACGCTATTCTAATTCATTCGTAGGATCCATTCTAATTCATTACTACGATCCATTCTAATTCATTCATACGATCCATTCAAATTCATTCGTACGATCCATTCTAATTCATTCGTACGATCCATGCTAATTCATTCGTACGATCCATTCTAATTCATGCGCACAATCTATTCTAATTCATTCGCACAATCTATTATAATTCATTCGTACGATCCATTCTAATTCATTCGTACGATCCATTCTAATTCATTCGCACGCTATTCTAATTCATTCGTAGGATCCATTCTAATTCATTCGTGCAAAAGAATTAGAATGGATCGTACGAATGAATTAGAATGGATCGTATGCATGAATTAGAATGGATCGTACGAATGAATTAGAATGGATCGTGCGAATGAATTAGAATGGATCATATGAATGAATTAGAATGGATCGTATGAATGAATTAGAATGGATCGTGCGAATAAATTAGAATGGATCGTATGAATGAATTAGAATGGATCGTACGAATGAAATAGAATGGATTGTACGAATGAGATAGAATGGATCGTACGAATGAATTAGAATGGATACATTCGTGCGAATCCATTCTATTTCATTCGTACGATCCATTCTAATTCATTCGCACGATCCATTCTAATTCATTCATACGATCCATTCTAATTCATTCGTACGATCCATTCTATTTCATTCGTACGATCGTCCGAATGAATTAGAATGGATTGAATTAGAATAAATCGTATGAATGAATTAGAATGAATCATACCGTACGAATGAATTATAATGGATCATACGAATGAAATAGAATGGATCGTATGAATGAATTAGAATGGATCGTGCGAATGAATTAGAATGGATCGTATGAATGAATTAGAATGGATCGTACGAATGAATTAGCATGGATTGAATTAGAATGAATCGTACGAATGAATTAGAATGAATCATACCGTACGAATGAATTAGAATGGATCATACGAAGGAATTAGAATGGATCGTACGAATGAATTAGAATGGATCGTATGAATGAATTAGAATAGATCCATTCTTACCTATTCGTACGATCCATTCGTATCCATTCTAATTCATTCGTACGATCTATTCTAATTCATTACTACGATCCATTCTAATTCATTCATATGATCCATTCTAATTCATTCGTACGATCCATTCTAATTCATTCGCATGATCCATTCTAATTCATTCGTACGATCGATTCTAATTCATTCATACGATCCATTCTAATTCATTCATACGATCCATTCTAATCCATTCTTACTCATTCATACGATCCATTGAATTAGAATGGATACGAATGGATCGTACGAATGAGTAAGAATGGATCGTACGAATGAAATAGAATGGATCGTACGAATGAATTAGAATGGATTGAATTAGAATGAATCGTACGAATGAATTAGAATGGATCGTACGAATGAATTAGAATGGATCGTACGAATGAATTAGAATGGATTGAATTAGAATGGATTGTACGATAAGAATGGATCGTACGAATGAAATAGAATAGATCGTACGGATAAATGAATTTGGATCGTACGAATGAATTAGAAAGGATATATTCGTGCGAATGAATTAGAATGGATCATATGAATGAATTAGAATGGATCGTATGAATGAATTAGAATGGATCGTGTGAATAAATTAGAATGGATCGTATGAATGAATTAGAATAGATTGTGCGAAGGAATAAGAATGGATCGTACGAATGAATTAGAATAGATACATTCATGCGAATGAATTAGAATGGATCATACGAATGAATTAGAGTTGATACATTCGTGTGAATGAATTAAAATGGATAATACGAATGAGTTAGAATGGATCGTAGAATTAGAATAGATCGTATGAATGAATTAGAATGGATACATACGAATGAATTAGAATGGATCGTATGAATGAATTAGAATGGATCGTGCGAATGAATTAGAATGGATCGTACGAATGAATTAGAATGGATCGTATGAATGAATTAGAATGGATCGTAGTAATGAATTAGAATGGATCGTACGAATGAATTAGAATGGATCGTATGAATGAATTAGATTGGATCGTTTTAATGAATTAGAATGGATCGTACGAATGAATTAGAATAGATCGTACGAATGAATTGGAATGGATACGAATGGATCGTACGAATGAGTAAGAATGGATCGTACGAATGAATTAAAATGGATCGTACGAATGAATTAGAATGGATCGTACGTATGACTTAGAATGGATCGTTTGAATGAATTAGAATGGATCGTACGAAGGAATTAGAATGGATAGTACGAATGAAGTAGAATGGATCATTCGTGCAAATGAATTAGAATGGATCGTACGAATGAGTAAGAATGGATCGTACTAATGAAATAGAATGGATCGTATGAATGAATTAGAATGGATCGTGCGAATGAATTAGAATGGATCGTATAAATGAATTAGAATGGATCGTACGAAGGAATTAGAATGGATAGTACGAATGAATTAGAATGGATACCTTCGTGCAAATGAATTAGAATGGATCATACGAATGAGTAAGAATGGATCGTACGAATGAAATAGAATGGATCGTATGAATGAATTAGAATGGATCGTATGAATGAATTAGAATGGATACATTCGTGTGACATTCTATTTCATTCGTACGATCCATTCTAATTCATTCGCACGATCCATTCTAATTCATTCATATGATCTATTCTAATTCGTTCGCACGAATGTATCCATTCTAATTCATTCGTACGATCCATTCTAATTCATTTGTACAAATGTATCCTTTCTAATTCATTCGTACGATCCATTCTAATTCATTTGTACGATCCATTCTAATTCATTCGTACGATCCATTCTAACTCATTCGCACGATCCATTCTAATTCATTCGCACGATCCTACGAATGAATTAGAATAGATTGTGCGAATGAATTAGAATGGATCTGGATCGTACGAATGAGTTAGAATGGATACACGATCCAGATCCATTCTAATTCATTCGCACAATCTATTCTAATTCATTCGTAGGATCGTGCGAATGAATTAGAATGGATCGTGCGAATGAGTTAGAATGGATCGTACAAATGAATTAGAATGGATCGTATGAATGAATTAGAAAGGATACATTTGTACAAATGAATTAGAATGGATCGTACGAATGAATTAGAGTGGATACATTCGTACAAATTAATTAGAATGGATCGTACGAATGAATTAGAATGGATACATTCGTGCGAATGAATTAGAATGGATCATATGAATGAATTAGAATGGATCGTGCGAATGAATTAGAATGGATCGTACGAATGAGTAAGAATGGATCGTACGAATGAAATAGAATGTCGCACGAAAGTATCCATTCTAATTCATTCATACGATCCATTCTAATTCATTCATACGTTCCATTCTATTTCATTCGTACGATCCATTCTTACTCATTCGTACGATCCATTCTAATTCATTTGCATGAAGGTATCCATTCTAATTCATTCGTACTATCCATTCTAATTCCTTCGTACAATCCATTCTAATTCCTTCGTACGATCCATTCTAATTCATTCGTACGATCCATTCTAATCCATTTGTACGATCCATTCTTACTCATTCGTACGATCCATTCTAATTCATTTGCACGAAGGTATCCATTCTAAATCATTTGCACGAAGGTATCCATTCTAATTCATTCGCACGATCCTACGAATGAATTAGAATAGATTGTGCGAATGAATTAGAATGGATCTGGATCGTACGAATGAGTTAGAATGGATACACGATCCAGATCCATTATAATTCATTCGCACAATCTATTCTAATTCATTCGTAGGATCGTGCGAATGAATTAGAATGGATCGTGTGAATGAGTTAGAATGGATCGTACGAATGAATTAGAATGGATCGTACGAATGAATTAGAATGGATCGTACGAATGAATTAGAAAGGATACATTCGTACAAATGAATTAGAATGGATCGTACGAATGAATTAGAGTGGATACATTCGTACAAATGAATTAGAATGGATCGTACGAATGAATTAGAATGGATACATTCGTGCGAATGAATTAGAATGGATCATATGAATGAATTAGAATGGATCGTGCGAATGAATTAGAATGGATCGTACGAATGAGTAAGAATGGATCGTACGAATGAAATAGAATGTCGAACGAATGTATCCATTCTAATTCATTCATACGATCCATTCTAATTCATTCATACGATCCATTCTATTTCATTCGTACGATCTATTCTTACTCATTCGTACGATCCATTCTAATTCATTTGCACGAAGGTATCCATTCTAATTCATTCGTACTATCCATTCTAATTCCTTCGTACAATCCATTCTAATTCCTTCGTACGATCCATTCTTACTTATTCGTACGATCCATTCTAATTCATTCGTTCGATCCATTCTAATTCATTCGTACGATCCATTCTAATTCATTCGCACGATCCATTCTAATTCATGCATACGGTCCAATCTAATTCATTCATACGATCCATTCTAATTCATTCGCACGAATGTATCCATTCTAATTCATTCGTACGATCCATTCTAATTCATTCATACGATCCATTCTAATTCTACGATCCATTCTTACTCATTCGTATTATCCATTTTAATTCATTCACACGAATGTATCGACTCTAATTCATTCGTACGATTCATTCTAATTCAATCCATTCTAATTCATTCGTACGATCCATTCTAATTCATTCGTATGATCCATTCTAATTCATTCATACGATCCATTCTAATTCATTCGTACGATCCATTCCAATTAATTCGTACAATCCATTCTAATTCATTCGCACGATCCATTCGCATTCACTCAAACGATCCATTCTAATTCATTCATATGATCCATTCATTCGTACGATCCATTCTTACTCATTCGTACGATCCATTCTAATTCATTTGCACGAAGGTATCCATTCTAATTCATTCGTACTATTCGTGCGAATGAATTAGAATGGATCATACGGTTGAGTAAGAATGGATTGTACGAATGAAATAGAATAGATCGTACGAATGAATTAGAATGGATCATGCTAATGAATTAGAATTGATCGTACGAATGAATTAGAATAGATTGTGCGAATGAATTAAAATGGATACATTCATGCGAATGGATTAGAATGGATCGTATGAATGAATTAGAATGGATCGTATGAATTAGAATGGATCGTATGAATGAATTAGAATGGATCGTATGAATGAAATAGAATGGATCGTACGAATGAATTAGAATAGATCGTGCGAATGAATTAGAATGGATCGTGCGAATGAGTAAGAATGGATCGTACGAATGAAATAGAATGGATCGTATGAATGAATTAGATTGGATCGTATTAATGAATTAGAATGGATCGTACGAATGAATTGGAATAGATCGTACGAATGAATTAGAATGGATACGAATGGATCGTTTGAATGAATTAGAATGGATCGTACGAATGTATTAGAATGGATCGTACGAATGAATTAGAATGGATTGAATTAGAATGAATCGTACGAATGAATTAGAATGAATCATACCGTACGAATGAATTAGAATGGATCATATGAATGAATCAGAATGGATCGTATGAATGAATTAGAATGGATCGTACGAATGAATTAGAATGTATCCATTCTAATTCATTTGTACGATCCATTCTAATTCATTTGTATGATCTATTCTAATTCATTCGCATGATCCATTCTAATTCCTTCATACGATCCATTTTAATTCATTCGCACGATCCATTCTAATTCATTCATACGATCCATTCTAATTCATTCGTAAGATCCATTCTAATTTCTTCATATGATCTATTCTAATTCCTTCATACGATCCATTCTAATTCATTCGCACGATCCATTCTAATTCATTCATATGATCCATTCTAATTCATTCGTACGATCCATTCTAATTCATTCGTACGATCCATTCTAATTCATTCGCACAATCTATTCTAATTCATTCGTACGATCCATTCTAATTCATTCGCACGATCCATTCTAATTCATTCGCACAATCTATTCTAATTCATTCGTATGATCCATTCTAATTCATTCGCACGATCCATTCTAATTCATTCATACAATCCATTCGATTTCATTCGTACAATCCATTCTAATTCATTCATACGATCCATTCTAATTCCTTCGTATGATCCATTCTAATTTATTCGCACGATCCATTCTAATTCATTCGTATGATCCATTCTATTTCATTCGTACGATCCATGCTAATTCATTCTCACGAATGTATCCATTCTAATTCATTCGTACGATCCATTCTAATTCATTTGTACGAAGGTATCCATTCTAATTCATTCATACGATCCATTCTAAGCCATTTGTACGAATGTATCAACTCTAATTCATTCATACGATTCATTCTAATTCAATCCATTCTAATTCATTCGTACGATCCATTCTAATTCATTCGCACGATCCATTCTAATTCATTCGTACGATCTATTCTAATTCATTCGTACGATCCATTCTCATTCATTAATACATTCCAATCTAATTCATTCATACGATCCATTCTATTTCATTCGTACGATCCATTCTAATTCATTCGCACGATCCATTCTAATTCATTCATACAATCCATTCTAATTCATTTGTACGATCCATTCTAATTCATTCACACGAATGTATCAACTCTATTTCATTCATACGATCCATTCTAATTCATTCGTACGATCCATTCTAATTCATTCGTACGATCCATTCAAATTCATTTGTACGATCCATTCTAATTCATTCGCACGATCCATTCTAATTCATTCGCACAATCTATTCTAATTCATCCGTACGATCCATTCTATTTCATTCGTATGATCCATTCTAATTCATTCGCACAATCTATTCTAATTCATTCATACGATCCATTCTAATTCATTCGTACGAATGTATCAACTCTAATTCATTCGTACGATCGATTCTAATTCATTCGCACGATCCATTCTAATTCATTCATACGATCCATTCTAATTCCTTCGTACGATCCATTTTAATTCATTCGCACGATCCATTCTAATTCATTCATACGATCCATTCTAATTCATTCGTACGATCCATTCTAATTTCTTCGTATGATCCATTCTAATTCATTCGCACGATCCATTCTAATTCATTAATACGATCCAATCTAATTCATTCATACGATCTATTCTAATTCATTCGCACGAATATATCCTTTCTAATTCATTCGTACGATCCAAATTCATTTATCCGTACGATCTATTCTATTTCATTCGTACGATCCATTCTTATCGTACGATCCATTCTAATTCAATCCATTCTAATTCATTCGTACGATCCATTCTAATTCATTCGTACGATCCATTCTACTTCATTCGTACGATTCATTCTAATTCAATCTATTCTAATTCATTTGTACGATCCATTCTATTTCATTCGTACGATCCATTCTTACTCATTCGTACGATCCATTCGTATCCATTCTAATTCATTCGTACGATCTATTCTAATTCATTCGTACGATCCATTCTAATTCCTTCGTACGATCAATTCTAATTCATTCGTACGATCCATTCTAATTCATTCGCACGATCCATTCTAATTCATTCGTACGATCCATTCTATTTCATTCAAACGATCCATTCTAATTCATTCATACGATCTATTCTAATTCTTTCGCATGAATGTATCCATTCTAATTCATTTGTACGATCCATTCTAATTCATTCGCACGATTCATTCTAATTCATTCATACAATCCATTCTAATTCTTTTGCACGAATGTATCCATTCTTATTCATTCATTCGATCCATTCTATTTCATTCGTACGATCCATTCTAATTCATTCGCACGATCCATTCTTACTCATTCGTACGATCCATTCTAATTCATTCGTACGATCTATTCTAATTCATTCATACGATCCATTCCAATTTATTCGCACGATCCATTCTAATTCCTTCGTATGATCCATTCTAATTCATTCGTACGGTATGATTCATTCTAATTCACTCGTACGATTCATTCTAATTCAATCCATTCTAATTCATTCGTACGATCCATTCTAATTCATTCGTACGATCTATTCTAATTCATTCATACGATCCATTCTAATTTATTCGCACGATCCATTCTAATTCCTTCGTATGATCCATTCTAATTCATTCGTACGGTATGATTCTTTCTAATTCACTCGTACGATTCATTCTAATTCAATCCATTCTAATTCATTCGTACGATCCATTCTAATTCATTCGTACGATCCATTCTAATTCATTCGTACGATTCATTCTAATTCAATCCATTCTAATTCATTCATACGATCCATTCTAATTCATTCGTACGATCTATTCTATTTCATTCGTATAATCCATTCTTACTCAATCGTATGATCCATTCTAATCCATTCGCACAATCTAGTCTAATTCATTCATATGATCCATTCTAATTCATTCGTACGATCCATTCTAATTCATTCGCACAATCTATTCTAATTCATTCGTACGATCCATTCTAATTCATTCGCACGATCCATTCTAATTCATTCATACGATCCATTCTAATTCATTCGCACGAATGAAATAGAATGGATCGTGCGAATGAATTAGAATGGATCGTACGAATGAATTAGAATGGATCGTATGCATGAATTAGAATGGATCGTGCGAATGAATTAGAATGGATCGTACGAATGAATTAGAATGGATCGTACGATGGAATTAGAATGGATCGTATGAATGAATTAGAATGGATCGTGCGAATGAATTAGAATGAATCGTACGAATGAATTAGAATTGATCGTACGAATGAATTAGAATGGATCGTACGAATGAATTAGAATGGATCGTGCTAATGAATTAGAATAGATCGTGCGAATGAATTAGAATGGATCGTACGAATGAATTAGAATGAATTAGAATGGATCATACGAATGAATTAGAATGGATCGTACGAATGAAATAGAATGGATCGTATGAATGAATTAGAATGGATCGTGCGAATGAATTAGAATGGATCGTACGAATGAAATTGAATGGATTCGCACGAATGTATCCATTCTAATTCAATGGATCGTGCGAATGAATTAGAATGGATCGTACGAATGAATTAGAATGGATCGTACGAAGGAATTAGAATGGATCGTACGAATGAATTCGAATGGATCGTACGAATGAATTAGAATGGATCGTACAAAGGAATTAGAATGGATCGTACGAATGAATTAGAATGGATCGTGCGAATAAATTAGAATGGATCGTATGAATGAATTAGAATGGATCGTGCGAATGAATTAGAATATGGATCGTACGAAGGAATTAGAATGAATCGTACGAATGAATTAGAATGGATCGTACGAATGAATTAGAATGGATCGTACGAATGAATTAGAATGGATTGAATTAGAATGGATTGTACGAATGAGATAGAATGGATCGTGCAAATGAATTAGAATGGATCGTACGAATGAATTAGAATGGATTGTACGAATGAGATTGAATGGATCGTATGAATGAATTAGAATGGATACATTCGAATTCATTCGTACGATCCATTCTAATTCATTCGTACGATCCATTCTAATTCATTCGTACGATCCATTCTTACTCATTCGTACGATCCATTCTAATTCATTCGTTCGATCAATTCTAATTCATTCGTACGATCCATTCTAATTCATTCGCACGATCCATTCTAATTCATGCATACGGTCCAATCTAATTCATTCATACGATCCATTCTAATTCATTCGCACGAATGTATCCATTCTAATTCATTCGTACGATCCATTCTAATTCATTCGCACGATCCATTCTAATTCATTCATACAATCCATTCTAATTCTTTTGCACGAATGTATCCATTCTAATTCATTCGTTCGATCCATTCTAATTCATTCGTACGATCCATTCTAATTCATTCGCACGATCCATTCTAATTCATGCATACGATCCAATCTAATTCATTCATACGATCCATTCTAATTCATTCGCACAAATGTATCCATTCTAATTTATTCGTACGATCCATTCTAATTCATTCGTACGATCTATTCTAATTCATTCATACGATCCATTCTAATTTATTCGCACGATCCATTCTAATTCCTTCGTATGATCCATTCTAATTCATTCGTACGGTATGATTCATTCTAATTCATTCGTACGATTCATTCTAATTCAATCCATTCTAATTCATTCGTACGATCCATTCTAATTCATTCGTACGATCCATTCTAATTCCTTCGTACGATTCATTCTAATTCAATCCATTCTAATTCATTCGTACGATCCATTCTTACTCATTCGTACGATCCATTCTAATTCATTCGCACGAATGAATCCATTCTAATTCATTCGTATGATCCATTCTAATTTATTCGCATGAATTATCCATTCTAAGTCATTCGTACGATCCATTCTATCTCATTCGTACAATCCATTCTATTTCATTCGTACGATCCATTCTAATTCATTCGCATGATCCATTCTAATTCATTCGTACGATCGATTCTAATTCATTCATATGATCCATTCTAATTCATTCGCACGATCCATTCTAATTCATTCGCATGATCCATTCTAATTCATTCGTACGATCGATTCTAATTCATTCATACGATCCATTCTAATTCATTCGCACGAATGTATCCATTCTAATTCATTCGTACGATCCATTCTAATTCATTTGCACGATCCAATCTAATTCATTCGCACAATCTATTCTAATTCATTCGCACGAATAGTGCGAATGAATTAGAATGGATACCTTCGTGCAAATGAATTAGAATGGATCGTACGAATGAGTAAGAATGGATCGTACGAATGAATTAGAATGGATCGTGCGAATGAATTAGAATGGATCGTACGAATGAATTAGAATGGATCGTATGAATGAATTAGAATGGATCGTACGAATGAATTAGAATGGATCGTACGAATGAATAAGAATGGATCGTACGAATGAATTAGAATGGATCGTACGAATGAATTAGAATGGATTGAATTAGAATGAATCGTACGAATGAATTAGAATGAATCATACCATACGAATGAATTAGAATGGATCATACGAAGGAATTAGAATGGATCGTGCGAATAAATTAGAATGGATCGTATGAATGAATTAGAATAGATCGTACGAATGAATTAGAATGGATCGTACGAATGAATTAGAATGGATACATTCGTGCGAATGAATTAGAATGGATCGTATGAATGAATTAGATTGGATCGTATGCATGAATTAGAATGGATCGTGCGAATGGATTAGAATGGATCGTACGAATGAATTAGAATGGATCGAACGAATGAATTAGAATGGATACATTCGTGCAAAAGAATTAGAATGGATTGTATGAATGAAATAGAATGGATCGTGTGAATGAATTAGAATGGATCGTACGAATGAATTAGAATGGATACATTCGTGCGAATGAATTAGAATGGATCGTATGAATGAATTAGATTGGACCCTATGCATGAATTAGAATGGATCGTGCGAATGAATTAGAATGGATCGTACGAATGAATTAGAATGGATCGAACGAATGAATTAGAATGGATCGTACGAATGAGTAAGAATGGATCGTACGAATGAATTAGAATGGATCGTACGAATGAATTAGAATGGATCGTACGAATGAATTCGAATGTATCCATTCTAATTCATTCATACGATCCATTCTATCTCATTCGTACAATCCATTCTAATTCATTCGTACGATCCATTCTAATTCATTCGCACGATCCATTCTATCTCATTCGTACAATCCATTCTAATTCAATCCATTCTAATTCATTCGTACGATCCATTCTAATTCATTCGTACGATCCATTCTAATTCATTCGTATGATTCATTCTAATTCCTTCGTATGATCCATATTCTAATTTGTTCGCACGATCCATTCTAATTCATTCATACGATCCATTCTAATTTATTCGCACGATACATTCTAATTCATTCGTACGATCCATTCTAATTCCTTCGTACGATCCATTCTAATTCCTTCGTACGATCCATTCTAATTCATTCGTACGGTCCATTCTAATTCCTTCGTACGATCCATTCTAATTCATTCGTACGATCCATTCTAATTCATTCGCACGATCCACTGAATTAGAATGGATACATTCGTGCGAATCCATTCTATTTCATTCGTACAATCCATTCTAATTCATTCGCACGATCCATTCTAATTCATTCATACGATCCATTCTATTTCATTCGTACGATCCATTCTAATTCAATCGTACGATCTATTCTAATTCATTCGTACGATCCATTCTAATTCATTCGTACGATCCAGTCTAATTCATTCGCACAATCTATTCTAATTCATTAGTACGATCCATTCTAATTCATTCGTACGATCCATTCTAATTCATTCGTACGATCCATTCTAATTCATTCGCACGATCCATTCTAATTCATTCCTACGATCCATTCTAATTCCTTCGTACGATCCATTCTAATTCATTCGTACGATCCATTCTAATTCATTCGCACGATCCATTCTAATTCATGCATACGATCCATTCTAATTCATTCGTACGATCCATTCTAATTCATTCGCACGATCCATTCTATTTCATTCGTGCGAATGAATTAGAATGGATCGTATGAATGAATTAGAATGGATCGTGCGAATGAATTAGAATGGATCGTACGAATGAATTAGAATAGATTGTGCGAATGAATTAGAATGGATCGTACGAATGAATTAGAATGGATCGTACGAATGAATTAGACTAGATTGTGCGAATGGATTAGAATGGATTATACGATTGAGTAAGAATGGATTGTACGAATGAAATAGAATAGATCGTACGAATGAATTAGAATGGATCGTATGAATGAATTAGAATGTATTGAATTAGAATGAATCGTACGAATGAATTAGAATGGATCGTACGAATGAATTAGAATGGATCGTACAAATGAATTAGAATGGATTGAATTAGAATGAATCGTACGAGTGAATTAGAATGAATCATACCGTACGAATGAATTAGAATGGATCATACGAAGGAATTAGAATGGATCGTGCGAATAAATTAGAATGGATCGTATGAATGAATTAGAATAGATCATACAAATGAATTAGAATGGATCGTATGAATGAGTAAGAATGGATCGTGCGAATGAATTAGAATGGATCGTACGAATTAATTAGAATGGATCGAACGAATGAATTAGAATGGATACATTCGTGCAAAAGAATTAGAATGGATTGTATGAATGAATTAGAATGGATCGTACGAATGAATTAGAATGGATCGTACGAATGAATTAGAATGGATACATTCGTGCGAAAGAAATAGAATAGATCGTATGAATGAATTAGAATGGATCGTATGAATGAAATAGAATGGATCGTACGAATGAATTAGAATGGATCGTGCGAATGAATTAGAATGGATCGTACGAATGAATTAGAATGGATCGTACGAATGAATTAGAATAGATCGTACGAATGAATTAGAATGGATACGAATGGATCGTACGAATGAGTAAGAATGGATCGTACGAATGAAATAGAATGGATCGTACGAATGAATTAGAATGGATTGAATTAGAATGAATCGTACGAATGAATTAGAATGGATCGTACGAATGAACTAGAATGGATCGTACGAATGAATTAGAATGGATTGAATTAGAATGGAGCGTACGATAAGAATGGATCGTACGAATGAAATAGAATAGATCGTACGGATAAATGAATTTGGATCGTACGAATGAATTAGAAAGGATATATTCGTGCGAATGAATTAGAATAGATTGTATGAATAAATTAGATTGGATCGTATTAATGAATTAGAATGGATCGTGCGAATGAATTAGAATGGATCATACGAAGAAATTAGAATGGATCGTACGAATGAATTAGAATGGATCGTGCGAATGAATTAGAATGGATTGTACGAATGAATTAGAATAGATCGTACGAATGAATTAGAATGGATCGTACGAATGAATTAGAATGGATCGTGCGAATGAATTAGAATGGATCGTACGAATGAAATAGAATGGATCGTATGAATGAATTAGATTGGATCGTATTAATGAATTAGAATGGATCGTACGAATGAATTAGAATAGATCGTACGAATGAATTAGAATGGATACGAATGGATCGTATGAATGAATTAGAATGGATCGTACGAATGTATTAGAATGGATCGTACGAATGAATTAGAATGGATTGAATTAGAATGAATTGTACGAATGAATTAGAATGAATTATACCGTACGAATGAATTAGAATGGATCATATGAATGAATTAGAATGGATCGTATGAATGAATTAGAATGGATCGTACGAATGAATTAGAATGGATTGAATCAGAATGGATCGTATGAATGAATTAGAATGGATCGTGCGAATGAATTAGAATGGATCGTACGAATGAAATAGAATGGATCGTGCGAATGAATTAGAATGGATCGTACGAATGAATTAGAATGGATTGTACGAATGACTTAGAATGGATCGTTCGAATGAATTAGAATAGATTGTGCGAATGAATTAGAATGGATCGTACGAATGAATTAGAATGGATCGTACGAATGAATTAGAATGGATCGTACGAATGAATTAGAATGGATACGATGAATGAATTAGAATGGATCGTACGAATGAATTAGAATAGATTGTGCGAATGAATTAGAATGGATCGTACGAATGAATTAGAATGGATCGTATGAATGAATTAGAATGGATCGTGCGAATGAATTAGAATGGATCGTACGAATGAAATAGAATGGATTCCCACGAATGCATCCAATCTAATTCATTCATATGATCCATTCTATCTCATTCGTACAATCCATTCTATTTCATTCGTACGATCCATTCTAATTCATTCATACGATCCATTCTAATTCATTCATATGATCCATTCTAATTCATTCGTGCGATCCATTCTAATTTATTCGTACGATCCATTCTAATTCATTCGCACGATCCATTCTAATTCATTCGCACGATCCATTCTAATTCATTCATACGATCCATTCTGATTCATTAGAATGGATCGTGCGAATGAATTAGAATGGATCATATGAATGAATTAGAATGGATCGTATGAATGAATTAGAATGGATCGTGCGAATAAATTAGAATGGATCGTATGAATGAATTAGAATGGATCGTACGAATGAAATAGAATGGATTGTACGAATGAGATATACTGGATTGTACGAATGAATTAGAATGGATACATTCGTGCGAAACCATTCTATTTCATTCGTACGATCCATTCTAATTCATTCGCACGATCCATTGTAATTCATTCGTACGATCCATTCTAATTCATTCGTACGATCCATTCTAATTCATTCGTACGATTCATTCTAATTCAATCCATTCTAATTCATTCGTACGATTCATTCTAATTCAATCCATTCTAATTCATTCGTACGATCCATTCTATTTCATTCGTACGATCCATTCTTACTCATTCGTACGATCCATTGAATTAAAATGGATACGAATGGATCGTACGAATGAGTAAGAATGGATCATACGAATGAAATAGAATGGATCGTACGAATGAATTAGAATGGATTGAATTAGAATGAATCGTACGAATGAATTAGAATGAATCGTACGAATGAATTAGAATGGATCGTACGAATGAATTAGAATGGATCGTACGAATGAATTAGAATGGATTGAATTAGAATGGATCGTACGAATGAAATAGAATAGATCGTACGGATAAATGAATTTGGATCGTACGAATGAATTAGAAAGGATATATTCGTGCGAAGGAATTAGAATAGATCGTATGAATGAATTAGATTGGATCATATTAATGAATTAGAATGGATCGTGCGAATGAATTAGAATGTATCGTACGAATGAATTAGAATGGATCGTACGAATGAATTAGAATGGATACATTCGTGCGAATGAATTAGAATGGATCATACGAATGAATTAGAGTTGATACATTCGTGTGAATGAATTAAAATGGATAATACGAATGAGTAAGAATGGATCGTATGAATGAATTAGAATGGATACATACGAATGAATTAGAATGGATCGTATGAATGAATTAGAATGGATCGTGCGAATGAATTAGAATGGATCGTACGAATGAATTAGAATGGATCGTATGAATGAATTAGAATGGATCGTAGTAATGAATTAGAATGGATCGTACGAATGAATTAGAATGGATCGTATGAATGAATTAGATTGGATCGTATTAATGAATTAGAATGGATCGTACGAATGAATTAGAATAGATCGTACGAATGAATTAGAATGGATACGAATGGATCGTACGAATAAGTAAGAATGGATCGTACGAATGAATTAGAATGGATCGTACGAATGAATTAGAATGGATCGTACGTATGACTTAGAATGGATCGTTCGAATGAATTAGAATGGATCGTACGAAGGAATTAGAATGGATAGTACGAATGAAGTAGAATGGATCATTCGTGCAAATGAATTAGAATGGATCGTACGAATGAGTAAGAATGGATCGTACGAATGAAATAGAATGGATCGTATGAATGAATTAGAATGGATCGTGCGAATGAATTAGAATGGATCGTATGAATGAATTAGAATGGATCGTACGAAGGAATTAGAATGGATAGTATGAATGAATTAGAATGGATACCTTCGTGCAAATGAATTAGAATGGATCGTACGAATGAGTAAGAATGGATCATACGAATGAAATAGAATGGATCGTATGAATGAATTAGAATGGATCGTATGAATGAATTAGAATGGATACATTCGTGCGACATTCTATTTCATTCGTACGATCCATTCTTACTCATTCGTACGATCCATTCTAATTCATTCGCACGATCCATTCTAATTCATTCATATGATCCATTCTAATTCATTCGCACGAATGTATCCATTCTAATTCATTCGTACGATCCATTCTAATTCATTTGTACGAATGTATCCACTCTAATTCATTCGTATGATCCATTCTAATTCATTTGTACGAATGTATCCTTTCTAATTCATTCGTGCGATCCATTCTAATTCATTCGTACGATCCATTCTAATTCATTCGTACGATCCATTCTAACTCATTCGCACGATCCATTCTAATTCATTCGCACGATCCTACGAATGAATTAGAATAGATTGTGCGAATGAATTAGAATGGATCTGGATCGTACGAATGAGTTAGAATGGATACACGAATGAATTAGAATGGATCGTGCGAATGGATCTGGATCGTGCGAATGGATTAGAATGGATCTGGATCGTGCGAATGAATTAGAATGGATCTGGATCGTACGAATGAGTTAGAATGGATACACGAATGAATTAGAATGGATCGTGCGAATGGATCTGGATCGTGCGAATGGATTAGAATGGATCTGGATCGTGCGAATGAATTAGAATGGATCGTGCGAATGAGTAAGAATGGATCGTACGAATGAAATAGAATGGATTGTATGAATGAATTAGATTGGATCGTATTAATGAATTAGAATGGATCGTACGAATGAATTAGAATAGATCGTACGAATGAATTAGAATGGATACGAATGGATCGTATGAATGAATTAGAATGGATCGTACGAATGTATTAGAATGGATCGTATGAATGAATTAGAATGGATTGAATAAGAATGAATCGTACGAATGAATTAGAACGAATCATACCGTACGAATGAATTAGAATGGATCATATGAATGAATTAGAATGGATCGTATGAATGAATTAGAATGGATCGTACGAATGAATTAGAATGGATCGTACGAATGAATTAGAATAGATTGTGTGAATGAATTAGAATGGATCGTGCGAATGAATTAGAATGGATCGTACGAATGAATTAGAATGGATCATGCTAATGAATGAATTAGAATGGATCGTGCGAATGAATTAGAACTGATCGTACGAATGAGTAAGAATGGATCGTGCGAATGAATTAGAATGGATCGTACGAATGAAATAGAATCGATTGTACGAATGAGATAGAATGGATCGTACGAATGAATTAGAATGGATACATTCATGCGATTGAATTAGAATGGATCATATGAATGAATTAGAATGGATTCATTAATGCGAATGAATTAGAATGGATCGTACGAATGAGTAAGAATGGATCGTACGAATGAATTAGAATGGATTGAATTAGAATGAATCGTACGAATGAATTAGAATGGATCGTACGAATGAATTAGAATGGATCGTACGAATGAATTAAATGGATTGAATTAGAATGAATCGTACGAATGAACTAGAATGAATCATACCGTACGAATGAATTATAATGGATCATACGAAGGAATTAGAATGGATCGTACGAATGAATTAGACTGGATCGTACGAATGAATTAGAATGGATCGTACGAAGGAATTAGAATGGATCGTACGAAGGAATTAGAATGGATAGTACGAATGAATTAGAATGGATACCTTCGTGCAAATGAATTAGAATGGATCATACGAATGAGTAAGAATGGATCGTACGACTGAAATAGAATGGATCGTGGGAATGAATTAGAATGGATCGTAGGAATGAAATAGAATAGATTGTGCGAATGAATTAGAATGGATCGTACGAATGAATTAGAATGGATCGTACGAATGAATTAGACTAGATTGTGCGAATGGATTAGAATGGATCATACGATTGAGTAAGAATGGATTGTACGAATGAAATAGAATAGATCGTACGAATGAATTAAAATGGATCGTACGAATGAAATAGAATGGATTGTACGAATGAGATAGAATGGATCGTATGAATGAATTAGAATGGATACATTCGTGCGACATTCTATTTCATTTGTACGATCCATTCTTACTCATTCGTACGATCCATTCTAATTCATTCGCACGATCCATTCTAATTCATTCATATGATTCATTCGTACGATTCATTCTAATTCAATCCATTCTAATTCATTCGTACGATCCATTCTAATTCATTCGTACGATCCATTCTAATTCCTTCGTACGATCCATTCTAATTCATTCGTACGAACCATTCTAATTCATTCGTACAATCCATTCTAATTCATTCGTGTGATCCATTCTAATTCCTTCGTACGATCCATTTTAATTCATTCGCCAGATCCATTCTAATTCATTCATACGATCCATTCTAATTTATTCGCACGATCCATTCTAATTCATTCATACGATCCATTCTAATTCATTTATATGATCCATTCTAATTCATTCGCACGATCCATTCTAATTCATTCGTACGATCCATTCTAATTCATGCATACGATCCATTCTAATTCATTCGTACGATCCATTCTAATTCTTTTGCACGAATGAATTAGAATGGATCCTACGAATGAATTAGAATAGTGTGCAAATGAATTAGAATGGATCGTACGAATAAATTAGAATGGATCGTACGAATGAATTAGAATAGATTGTGCGAATGAATTAGAATAGATTGTGCGCATGAATTAGAATGGATCGTACGAATGAATTAGCATGGATCGTACGAATTAATTAGAATGGATCGTACGAATGAATTAGAATGGATCGTATGAATGAATTAGAATGGATCGTAGTAATGAATTAGAATGGATCCTATGAATCAATTAGAATAGCGTGCGAATAAATTAGAATGGATCGTACGAATGAATTAGAATGGGTCGTATGAATGAATTAGAATAGATTTTACGAATGAAATAGAATAGATCGTACGAATGAAATAGAATGGATTCGTATGAATGAATTAGAATAGATCGTGCGAATGAATTAGAATGGATCGTACTTATGAATTAGAATGGATCGTACGAATGAATTAGAATGGATCCTACGAATGAATTAGAATAGCGTGCGAATGAATTAGAATGGATCGTACGAATGAATTAGAATGGATCGTATGAATGAATTAGAATAGATCCATTCTTACTCATTCGTACGATCCATTCGTATCCATTCTAATTCATTCGTACGATCTATTCTAATTCATTCGTACGATCCATTCTAATTCATTAATACGATCCAATCTAATTCATTCATACGATCCATTCTAATTCATTCGTACGATCCATTCTAATTCCTTCGTACGATCCATTCTAATTCATTCGTACGATCCATTCTAATTCCTTCGTACGATCCATTCTAATTCATTCGCATAATCGATTCTAATTCATTCGTACGATCCATTCTATCTCATTCGTACGATCCATTCTAATTCATTCGCACGATCCATTCTAATTCATTCGCACGATCCATTCTAATTCATTCATAATGGATCGTACGAAGGAATTAGAATGGATAGTACGAATGAATTAGAATGGATACCTTCGTGCAAATGAATTAGAATGGATTGTGCGAATGAATTATAATGGATCGTACGAATGAGTCAGAATGGATCGTACGAATGAATTAGAATGGATTGAATTAGAATGGATTGTGCGAATGAATTAGAATGGATCGTACAAATGAGTAAGAATGGATCGTACGAATGAATTAGAATGGATTGAATTAGAATGAATCGTGCGAATGAATTAGAATGGATCGTACGAATGAATTAGAATGGATACGAATGGATTAGAATGGATCGTACGAATGAATTAGATTGGATAGTACGAATGAATAAGAATGGATACCTTCGTGCAAATGAATTAGAATGGATCGTACGAATGAGTAAGAATGGATCGTACGAATGAAATAGAATTGATCGTATGAATGAATTAGAATGGATCGTGCGAATGAATTAGAATGGATCGTACGAATGAATTAGAATAGATTGTGCGAATGAATTAGAATGGATCGTACGAATGAATTAGAATGGATCGTACGAATGAATTAGAATGGATCATACGAATGAAATAGAATGGATCGTATGAATGAATTAGAATGGATCGTGCGAATGAATTAGAATGGATCGTGCGAATGAATTAGAATGGATCATATGAATGAATTAGAATGGATCGTTTGAGTGAATGCGAATGGATCGTGCGAATGAATTAGATTGGATCGTATAAATGAATTAGAATGGATCGTACGAATAAATTGGAATGGATCGTGCTAATGAATTAGAATGGATCGTACGAATGAATTAGAGTGGATATATTCGTACAAATGAATTAGAATGGATACATTCGTACGAATGAATTAGAATGGATACATTCGCACGAATTAGAATGGATCGTACGAATGAATTAGAATGGATCGTACGAATGAATTAGAATGGATCGTATGAATGAATTAGATTGGATCGTACGAATGAATTAGAATGGATCATACGAAGGAATTAGAATGGATCGTATGAATGAATTAGAATGGATCGTGCGAATGAATTAGAATGGATCGTACGAATGAAATAGAATGGATTCGCACGAATGTATCCATTCTACTTCATTCATACGATCCATTCTAATTCATTCCTACGATCCATTCTATTTCATTCGTACGATCTATTCTTACTCATTCGTACGATCCATTCTAATTCATTTGCACGAAGGTATCCATTCTAATTCATTCGTACTATCCATTCAAATTCCTTAGTACGATCCATTCTAATTCCTTCGTACGATCCATTCTAATTCATTCGTACGATCCATTCTAATTCATTCGTCCGATCCATTCTAATTCCTTCGTATGATCCATTATAATTCATTCGTACGGTATGATTCATTCTAATTCATTCGTACGATTCATTCTAATTCAATCCATTCTAATTCATTCGTACGATCCATTCTAATTCATTCGTACGATCCATTCTAATTCATTCGTACGATTCATTCTAATTCTTTCATATGATCCATTCTTACTCATTCGTACGATCCATTCTAATTCATTCGCACGAATGAATCCATTCTAATTCATTCGTATGATCCATTCTAATTCCTTCGTACGATCCATTCCATTCTAATTCATTCGTACGATCCATTCTATCTCATTCGTACAATCCATTCTATTTCATTCGTACGATCCATTCTAATTCATTCGCACGATCCATTCTTACTCATTCGTACGATCCATTCTAATTCATTCGCACAATCCATTCTAATTCATTCATTAGCATGATCCATTCTAATTCATTCGTACGATCCATTCTAATTCATTCGCACGATCCATTGTAATTCATTCACACAATCTATTCTAATTCATTCGTACGATCCATTCTAATTCATTCATATGATCCATTCTAATTCATTCGTACGGTATGATTCATTCTAATTCATTCGTACGATTCATTCTAATTCAATCCATTCTAATTCATTCGTACGATCCATTCTAATACATTCGTACGATCCATTCTAATTCATTCATACGATCCATTCGTATCCATTCTAATTCATTCGTACGATCTATTCTATTTCTTTCGTACGATCCATTCTTACTCATTCGCACGATCCATTCTAATTCATTCGCACGATCCATTCTAATTCATTCGTACGATCCATTCTATTTCATTCATACGATTCATTCTAATTCATTCATACGATCCATTCTAATTCATACGATCCATTCTAATTCATTCATACGATCCATTCTAATCCATTCGCACGAATGTATCCATTTTAATTCATTCGCACAATCTATTCTAATTCATTCGTACGATCAATTCTAATTCATTAGCATGATCCATTCTAATTCATTCGTACGATCTATTCTATTTCATTCGTACAATCCATTCTTACTCAACCGTATGATCCATTCTAATTCATTCGCACGAATAGTACGAATGAATTACAATGGATACCTTCGTGCAAATGAATTAGAATGGATCGTACGAATGAGTAAGAATGGATCGTACGAATGAATGGATCATATGAATGAATTAGAATGGATCGTTTGAGTGAATGCGAATGGATCGTGCGAATGAATTAGAATGGATTGTACGAATGAATTAGAATGGATCGTACGAATGAATTAGAATGGATCGTACGAATGAATTAGAATGGATCGTACGAATGAATTAGAATGGATTGAATTAGAATGAATCGTACGAATGAATTAGAGTTGATACATTCGTGTGAATGAATTAAAATGGATAATACGAATGAGTAAGAATGGATCGTAGAATTAGAATGGATCGTATGAATGAATTAGAATGGATCGTACGAATGAATTAGATTGGATACATTCGTGCGAATGATTTAGAATGGATCGTATGAATGAATTAGAATGGATCGTACGAAGGAATTAGAATGGATAGTACGAATGAATTAGAATGGATACCTTCGTGCAAATGAATTAGAATGGATCGTACGAATGAGTAAGAATGGATCGTACGAATGAAATAGAATGGATCGTATGAATGAATTAGAATGGATCGTATGAATGAATTAGAATGGATACATTCGTGCGACATTCTATTTCATTCGTACGATCCATTCTTACTCATTCGTACGATCCATTCTAATTCATTCGCACGATCCATTCTAATTCATTCATATGATCCATTCTAATTCATTCGCACGAATGTATCCATTCTAATTCATTCGTACGATCCATTCTAATTCATTTGTACGAATGTATCTACTCTAATTTATTCGTACGATCCATTCTAATTCATTTGTACGAATGTATCCTTTCTAATTCATTCGTACGATCCAGATCCATTCTAATTCATTCGCACAGATAAATGAATTTGGATCGTGCTAATGAATTAGAATGGATCGTACGAATGAATTAGAATGGATCGTACTAATGAATTAGAATAGATTGTGCGATTGAATTAGAATGGATTGTACGAATGAATTAGAAAGGATATATTCGTGCGAATGAATTAGAATAGATCGTATGAATGAATTAGATTGG
Source organism: Chamaelirium japonicum (assembly GCA_947650365.1). NCBI lineage: Eukaryota > Viridiplantae > Streptophyta > Magnoliopsida > Liliales > Melanthiaceae > Chamaelirium > Chamaelirium japonicum. The sequence goes on along the minus strand of OX393560.1, from coordinate 37,742,994 downwards.
ATCGTATTAATGAATAGAATGGATCGTGCGAATGAATTAGAATGGATCGTACGAATGAATTAGAATGGATAGATTCGTGCGAATGAATTTGAATGGATCGTACGAAGGAATTAGAATGGATCGTACGAAGGAATTAGAATAGATCATACGAAGAAATTAGAATGGATCGTACGAATGAATTAGAATGGATCGTATGAATGAATTAGAATGGATCATGCGAATGAATTAAAATGGATCGTATGAATGAAATAGAATGGATCGTATGAATTAGAATGGATCGTACGAATGAAATAGAATGGATCGTACGAATGAATTAGAATAGATTGTGCGAATGGATTAGAATGGATCATACGATTGAGTAAGAATGGATTGTACGAATGAAATTGAATAGATCGTACGAATGAATTAGAATGGATCATGCTAATGAATTAGAATTGATCGTACGAATGAATTAGAATAGATTGTGCGAATGAATTAGAATGGATCGTACGAATGAATTGGAATGGATACATTCGTGCGAATGAATTAGAATGGATCGTATGAATGAATTAGAGTGGATACATTCGTACAAATGAATTAGAATGGATCGTACGAATGAATTAGAATGGATACATTCGTGCGAATGAATTAGAATGGATCATATGAATGAATTAGAATGGATCGTGCGAATGAATTAGAATGGATCGTACGAATGAGTACGAATGGATCGTACGAATGAAATAGAATGTCGCACGAATGTATCCATTCTAATTCATTCATACGATCCATTCTAATTTATTCATACGATCCATTCTATTTCATTCGTACAATCCTACGAATGAATTAGAATGGATCGTGCGAATAAATTAGAATGGCTCGTACGAAGGAATTAGAATGGATCGTACGAATGAATTAGAATGGATCGTACGAATGAATTAGAATGGATCGTACTAATGAATTAGAATAGATTGTGCGAATGAATTAGAATGGATCGTACGAATGAATTAGAATGGATCGTACGAATGAATTAGAATTAATTAGAATGGATCGTACGAATAAATTAGAATGGATCGTACGAATGAAATAGAATGGATCGTATGAATGAATTAGAATGGATCGTGCGAATGAATTAGAATGGATCGTACGAATGAAATAGAATGGATTCGCACGAATGTATCCATTCTAATTCAATGGATCGTGCGAATGAATTAGAATGGATCGTACGAATGAATTAGAATGGATCGTACGAAGGAATTAGAATGGATCGTACGAATGAATTAGAATGGATCGTACGAATGAATTAGCATGGATCGTACGAAGGAATTAGAATGGATCGTACGAATGAATTAGAGTTGATACATTCGTGTGAATGAATTAAAATGGATAATACGAATGAATTAGAATGGATTGTATGAATGAATTAGAATGGATCGTGCGAATGAATTAGAGTTGATACATTCGTGTGAATGAATTAAAATGGATAATACGAATGAATTAGAATGGATTGTATGCATGAATTAGAATGGATCGTGCAAAACAATTAGAATGGATCGTACGAAGGAATTACAATGGATCGTACGAATGAATTAGAATGGATCGTGCGAATGAATTAGAATGGGTCGTACGAATGAATTAGAATGGATACACGATCCAGATCCATTCTAATTCATTCGCACAATCTATTCTAATTCATTCGTAGGATCCATTCTAATTCATTACTATGATCCATTCTAATTCATTCGCACGATCCATTCTAATTCATTCGTACGATCCATTCTAATTCATTCGCACGATCCATTCTAATTCATTCATACGATCCATTCTAATTCATTCGCACGAATGTATCCATTCTAAATGAATTAGAATGGATCGTACGAATGAGTAAGAATGGATCATGCGAATGAATTAGAATGGATCATATGAATGAATTAGAATGGATCGTATGAATGAATTAGAATGGATCGTGCGAATAAATCAGAATGGATCGTATGAATGAATTAGAATCGATCGTACGAATGAATTAGAATGGATCATGCGAATGAATTAGAATGGATCGTGCGAATGAATTAGAATGGATCGTACGAATGAAATAGAATGGATTGTACGAATGAGATAGAATGGATCGTACGAATGACTTAGAATGGATAATTCATGCGAATGAATTAGAATGGATCATACGAATGAATTAGAATGGATTCATTCGTGCGAATGAATTAGAATGGATCGTACGAATGAGTAAGAATGGATCGTACGAATGAATTAGAATGGATTGAATTAGAATGAATCGTATGAATAAATTAGAATGGATCGTACGAATGAATTAGAATTGATCGTACGAATGAATTAGAATGGATTGAATTAGAATGAATCGTACGAATGAATTAGAATGAATCATACCGTACGAATGAATTAGAATGGATCATACGAAGGAATTAGAATGGATCGTGCGAATGAATTAGAATAGATCGTACGAATGAATTAGAATGGATCGTACGAATGAATTAGAATGGATACATTCGTGCGAATGAATTAGAATGGATCGTATGAATGAATTAGATTGGATCGTATGCATGAATTAGAATGGATCGTGCAAATGAATTAGAATGGATCGTACGAATGAATTAGAATGGATCGAACGAATGAATTAGAATGGATACATTCGTGCAAAAGAATTAGAATGGATTGTATGAATGAATTAGAATGGATGGTGCGAATGAATTAGAATGGATCGTACGAATGAATTAGAATGGATACATTCGTGCGAATGAATTAGAATGGATCGTACGAATGAATTAGATTGGACCGTATGCATGAATTAGAATGGATTGTGCGAATGAATTAGAATTGATCGTACGAATGAATTAGAATGGATCGAACGAATGAATTAGAAAGGATCGTACGAATGAGTAAGAATGGTTCGTATGAATGAATTAGAATGGATCGTACGAATGAATTAGAATGGATCGTACGAATGAATTCGAATGTATCCATTCTAATTCATTCATACGATCCATTCTATCTCATTCGTACAATCCATTCTAATTCATTCGTACGATCCATTCTAATTCATTCGCACGATCCATTCTATCTCATTCGTACAATCCATTCTAATTCAATCCATTCTAATTCATTCGTACGATCCATTCTAATTCATTCGTACGATCCATTCTAATTCAATCGTACGATTCATTCTAATTCCTTCGTACGATCCATATTCTAATTCATTCGCACGATCCATTCTAATTCATTCATACGATCCATTCTAATTTATTCGCACGATCCATTCTAATTCATTCGTACGATCCATTCTAATTCCTTCGTACGATCCATTCTAATTCATTCGTACGATCCATTCTAATTCATTCGTACGATCCATTCTAATTCCTTTGTACGATCCATTCTAATTCATTCGTACGATCCATTCTAATTCACTCGAACGATCCATTGAATTAGAATGGATACATTCGTGCGAATCGATTCTATTTCATTCGTACGATCCATTCTAATTCATTCGCACGATCCATTCTAATTCATTCATACGATCCATTCTATTTCATTCGTCCGATCCATTCTAATTCATTCGTACGATCCATTCTAATTCATTCTAATTCATTCGTACGAGCCATTCTAATTCATTCGTACGATCCATTCTAATTCATCGTACGATCCATTCTAATTCATTCGCACGATCCATTCTAATTCATTCATACGATCCATTCTAATTCCTTCGTACGATCCATTCTAATTCCTTCGTACGATCCATTCAAATTCATTCGCACGATCCATTCTAATTCATGCATACGATCCATTCTAATTCATTCGTACGATCCATTCTAATTCATTCGCACGATCCATTCTATTTCATTCGTATGATCCATTCTAATTCATTCGCACAATCTATTCTAATTCATTCATACGATCCATTCTAATTCATTCGTACGAATGTATCAACTCTAATTCATTCGTACGATCGATTCTAATTCATTCGCACGATCCATTCTAATTCATTCGTACAATCCATTCTAATTCCTTCGTACGATCCATTTTAATTCATTCGCACGATCCATTCTAATTCATTCATACGATCCATTCTAATTCATTCGTATGATCCATTCTAATTCCTTCGTACGATCCATTCTAATTCATTCGTACGATCCATTCTTACTCATTCGTACGATCCATTCTAATTCATTCATACAATCCATTCTAATTCTTTTGCACGAATGTATCCATTAGAATGAATTAGAATGGATCGTACGAATGAATTAGAATGGATTATGCGAATGAATTAGAATGGATCATATGAATGAATTAGAATGGATCGTATGAATGAATTAGAATGGATCGTGCGAATAAATTAGAATGGATCGTATGAATGAATTAGAATAGATTGTGCGAATGAATTAGAATGGATCATACGAATGAAATAGAATGGATCGTGCGAATGAATTAGAATGGATCGTACGAATGAATTAGAATGGATCGTATGCATGAATTAGAATGGATCGTGCGAATGAATTAGAATGGATCGTACGAATGAATTAGAATGGATCGTACGAAGGAATTAGAATGGATCGTATGAATGAATTAGAATGGATCGTGCGAATGAATTAGAATGGATCGTACAAATGAATTAGAATGGATCGTACGAATGAATTAGAATGGATCGTACGAATGAATTAGAATAGATTGTGCGAATGAATTTGAATGGATCGTACGAATGAATTAGAATGGATCGTACGAATGAATTAGAATGAATTAGAATGGATCGTACGAATGAATTAGAATGGATCGTACGAATGAATTAGAATGAATTAGAATGGATCGTACGAATGAATTAGAATGGATCGTACGAATGAAATAGAATGGATCGTATGAATGAATTAGAATGGATCGTGCGAATGAATTAGAATGGATCGTACGAATGAAATAGAATGGATCGTACGAATGAATTAGAAAGGATCGTACGAATGAATTAGACTAGATTGTGCGAATGGATTAGAATGGATCATACGATTGAGTAAGAATGGATTGTACAAATGAAATAGAATAGATCGTACGAATGAATTAGAATGGATCGTATGAATGAATTAGAATGGATTGAATTAGAATGAATCGTACGAATGAATTAGAATGGATCGTACGAATGAATTAGAATGGATCGTACGAATGAATTAGAATGGATTGAATTAGAATGAATCGTACGAGTGAATTAGAATGAATCATACCGTACGAATGAATTAGAACGGATCATACGAATTAATTAGAATGGATCGTGCGAATAAATTAGAATGGATCGTATGAATGAATTAGAATAGATCGTACGAATGAATTAGAATGGATCGTACGAATGAGTAAGAATGGATCGTACGAATGAATTAGAATGGATCGTACGAAGGAATTAGAATGGATCGTACGAATGAATTAGAATGGATCGTGTGAATAAATTAGAATGGATCGTATGAATGAATTAGAATGGATCGTGCGAATGAATTAGAATATGGATCGTACGAAGGAATTAGAATGAATCGTAGGAATGAATTAGAATGGATCGTATGAATGAATTAGAATGGATCGTACAAATGAATTAGAATGGATTGAATTAGAATGGATTGAACGAATGAGATAGAATGGATCGTGCGAATGAATTAGAATGGATCGTACGAATGAATTAGAATGGATTGTACGAATGAGGTAGAATGGATCGTATGAATGAATTAGAATGGATACATTCGAATTCATTCGTACGATCCATTCTAATTCATTCGTACGATCCATTCTAATTCATTCGTACGATCCATTCTTACTCATTCGTACGATCCATTCTAATTCATTTGTTCGATCCATTCTAATTCATTCGTACGATCCATTCTAATTCATTCGCACGATCCATTCTAATTCATGCATACGGTCCAATCTAATTCATTCATACGATCCATTCTAATTCATTCGCACGAATGTATCCATTCTAATTCATTCGTATGATCCATTCTAATTCATTCGCACGATCCATTCTAATTCATTCATACAATCCATTCTAATTCTTTTGCACGAATGTATCCATTATAATTCATTCGTTCGATCCATTCTAATTCATTCGTACGATCCATTCTAATTCAATCGCACGATCCATTCTAATTCATGCATACGATCCAATCTAATTCATTCATACGATCCATTCTAATTCATTCGCACGAATGTATCCATTCTAATTCATTCGTACGATCCATTCTAATTCATTCGTACGATCTATTCTAATTCATTCATACGATCCATTCTAATTCATTCGCACGATCCATTCTAATTCATGCATACGATCCAATCTAATTCATTCATACGATCCATTCTAATTCATTCGCACGAATGTATCCATTCTAATTCATTCGTACGATCCATTCTAATTCATTCGTACGATCTATTCTAATTTATTCATACGATCCATTCTAATTTATTCGCACGATCCATTCTAATTCCTTCGTATGATCCATTCTAATTCATTCGTACGGTATGATTCATTCTAATTCATTCGTACGATTCATTCTAATTCAATCCATTCTAATTCATTCGTACGATCCATTCTAATTCATTCGTATGATCCATTCTAATTCATTCGTACGATTCATTCTAATTCAATCCATTCTAATTCATTCGTACGATCCATTCTTACTCATTCATACGATCCATTCTAATTCATTCGCACGATCCATTCTAATTCATTCGCATTATCCATTCTAATTCATTCGTACGATCGATTCTAATTCATTCATATGATCCATTCTAATTCATTCGCACGATCCATTCTAATTCATTCGCATGATCCATTCTAATTCATTCGTACGATCGATTCTAATTCAATCATACGATCCATTCTAATTGATTCGCACGAATGTATCCATTCTAATTCATTCGTACGATCCATTCTAATTCATTCGCACGATCCATTCTAATTCATTCGCACAATCTATTCTAATTCATTCGCACGAATAGTACGAATGAATTAGAATGGATTGTTTGAGTGAATGCGAATGGATCGTGCGAATGAATTAGAATGGATTGTACGAATGAATTAGAATGGATCGTACGAATGAATTAGAATGGATCGTGTGAATGAATTAGAATGGATCGTGCGAATGAATTTGAATGGATCGTACGAATGAGTAAGAATGGATCGTACGAATGAAATAGAATGTCGCACGAATGTATCCATTCTAATTCATTCATACGATCCATTCTAATTCATTCATACGATCCATTCTATTTCATTCGTACGATCCATTCTTACTCATTCGTACGATCCATTCTAATTCATTTGCACGAAGGTATCCATTCTAATTCATTCGTACTATCCATTCTAATTCCTTCGTACGATCCATTCTAATTCATTCATACGATCCATTCAAATTCATTCGTACGATCCATTCTATTTCATTCGTACGAATGAATGGATCATATGAATGAATTAGAATGGATCGTTTGAGTGAATGCGAATTGATCGTACGAATGAATTAGAATGGATTCATTCATACGTACGATCCTTTCTAATTCATTCGCACGAATGTATCCATTCTAATTCATTCGCACAATCTATTCTAATTCATTCGCATGAATAGTACGAATGAATTAGAATGGATTGTACGAATGAATTAGAATGGATCATACGAAGGAATTAGAATGGATCGTGCAAATGAATTAGAATGGATCGTACGAATGAATTAGAATGGATCGTATGAATGAATTAGATTGGATCGTATTAATGAATTAGAATGGATCGTACGAATGAATTAGAAAGGATCATACGAAGGAATTAGAATGGATCATAAGAATGAATTACAATGGATCATACGAATGAATTAGAATGGATCGTACGAAGGAATTAGAATGGATCGAACGAATGAATTAGAATGGATAGTGCGAATGAGTAAGAATGGATCGTACGAATGAATTAGAATGGATCGTACGAATGAATTAGAATGGATCGTACGAATGAATTCGAATGCATCCATTCTAATTCATTCATACGATCCATTCTATCTCATTCGTACAATCCATTCTAATTCATTCGTACGATCCATTCTAATTCATTCGCACGATCCATTCTATCTCATTCGTACAATCCATTCTAATTCAATCCATTCTAATTCATTCGTACGATCCATTCTAATTCATTCGTAATATCCATTCTAATTCATTCGTACGATTCATTCTAATTCCTTCGTACGATCCATATTCTAATTCATTCACACGATCCATTCTAATTCATTCATACGATCCATTCTAATTGTTTTGCACGATCCATTCTAATTCATTCGTACGATCCATTCTAATTCCTTTGTACGATTCATTCTAATTCATTCGCACAATCCATTCTAATTCATGCGAACGATACTACGAATGAATTAGAATAGATTGTACTAATGTATTAGAATGGATCGTATTAATGAATTAGATTGGATCGTATTAATGAATTAGAATGGACCGTACGAATGAATTAGAATGGATCGTGCTAATGAATTAGAATGGATCGTACGAATTAATTAGAGTGGATACATTCATGCGAATGAATTAGAATGGATACGTGCGAATGAATTAGAATTCATGCGTATGAAGGAATTAGAATGGATCGTACGAATGAATTAGAATGGATAGTACGAATGAATTAGAATGGATACCTTCTGCAAATGAATTAGAATGGATCGTACGAATGAGTAAGAATGGATCGTATGAATGAATTAGAATGGATCGTACGAATGAATTAGAATGGATACATTCGTGCGAATGAATTAGAATGGATCGTATGAATGAATTAGAATGGATTGTGCGAATGAATTAGAATGAATCGTACGAAGGAATTAGAATGGATCGTACGAATGAATTAGAATGGATCGTGCGAATAAATTAGAATGGATCATATGAATGAATTAGAATGGATCGTGCGAATGAATTAGAATATGGATCGTACGAAGGAATTAGAATGAATCGTACGAATGAATTAGAATGGATCGTACGAATGAATTAGAATGGATCGTACGAATGAATTAGAATGGATTGAATTAGAATGGATTGTACGAATGAGATAGAATGGATCGTGCGAATGAATTAGAATGGATCGTACGAATGAATTAGAATGGATTGTACGAATGAGATAGAATGGATCGTATGAATGAATTAGAATGGATACATTCGAATTCATTCGTACGATCCATTCTAATTCATTCGTACGATCCATTCTAATTCATTCGTACGATCCATTCTTACTCATTCGCACTATCCATTCTAATTCATTCGTTCGATCCATTCTAATTCCTTCGTACGATCCATTCTAATTCATTCGTACGATCCATTCTAATTCATTCGTACGATCCATTCTAATTCCTTCGTATGATCCTTTCTAATTCATTCGTACGATCCATTCTAATTCATTAATACGATCCATTCTAATTCATTCATACGATCCATTCTAATTCATTCGTACGATCCATTCTAATTCATTCGTACGATCCATTCTAATTCATTCGCACGATCCATTCTAATTCCTTCGTACGATCCATTCTAATTCATTCGTACGATCCATTCTAATTCATTTGTACTATTCGTGCGAATGAATTAGAATAGATTGTGCGAATGAATTAGAATGAATTAGAATGGGTCATACGAATGAATTAGAATGGATCGTATGAATGAATTAGAATGGATTGTATGAATGAATTAGAATGGATCGTTTGAGTGAATGCGAATGGATCGTGCGAATGAATTAGAATGGATTGAATTAGAATGAATCGTACGAATGAATTAGAATGGATCGTGCGAATGAATTAGAATGGATCGTACGAATGAATTAGAATGGATCGTACGAAGGAATTAGAATGGATCGTATGAATGAATTAGAATGGATCGTGCGAATGAATTAGAATGGATCGTACGAATGAAATAGAATGGATTCGCACGAATGTATCCATTCTAATTCATTCATACGATCCATTCTATTTCATTCATACGATCCATTCTATTTCATTCGTACGATCCATTCTAATTCATTCGTACGATCCATTCTAATTCATTCGTACGATTCATTCTAATTCAATCCATTCTAATTCATTCCATTCTAATTCATTCGCACGATCCATTCGCATTCACTCAAACGATCCATTCTAATTCATTCATACAATCCATTCTAATTCTTTTGCACGAATGTATCCATTCTAATTCATTCGTACGATCCATTCTAATTCATTTGTATGATCTATTCTAATTCATTCGCATGATCCATTCTAATTCCTTCGTACAATCCATTCTAATTCATTCGTACGATCCATTCTAATTCATTCGCACAATCCATTCTAATTCATTCGTATGATCCATTCTAATTCATTCGCATGATCTATTCTAATTCATTCATACGATCCATTCTAACTTATTCGCACGATCCATTGTAATTCATTCATACAATCCATTCTAATTCTTTTGCACGAATGTATCCATTCTAATTCATTCGTACGATCCATTCTAATTCATTCACACTCATACGATCCATTCTAATTCTTTTGCACGAATGTATCCATTCTAATTCATTCGTACGATCCATTCTAATTCATTCGTACGATCCATTCTAATTCATTCGCACAATCCATTCTAATTCATTCACACTCATACGATCCATTCTAATTCATTCGCACGAATTAGAATGGGTCGTACGAATGAATTAGAATGGATCGTACGAATGAAATTGAATTGATCGTACGAATGGATCGTACGAATGAATTAGAATGGATCATACGAATGAATTAGAATGGATACATTCGTGCGAATCCATTCTAATTCAATCCATTCTAATTCATTCGCACGATCCATTCTAATTCATTCATACGATCCATTCATGCGAATCCATTCTATTCTAATTCAATCCATTCTAATCCATTCGTACGATCCATTCTAATTCATTCGCACGATCCATTCTAATTCATTCATACGATCCATTCTAATTCATTCGCACGAATGTATCTATTCCAATTCATTCGTACGATCCATTCTAATTCATTCGCACAATCTATTCTAATTCATTCGCACAATCTATTCTAATTCATTCGTACGATCAATTCAAATTCATTCGCACGTATCCATTCTAATTCATTCATACGATCCATTCTATTTCATTCGTACGATCCATTCTTACTCATTCGTACGATCCATTCTAATTCATTCGTACGATCCATTCTAATTCATTCGTACGATCCATTCTAATTCATTCATACGATCCATTCTAATTCATTCCTACGATCTATTCTAATTCATTCGCACAATCTATTCTAATTCATTCGTACGATCCATTCTAATTCATTCGCACGATCCATTCTATTTCATTCGTACGATCCATTCTTACTCATTCGTACGATCCATTCTTACTCATTCGCGCGAATGAATTAGAATGGATCCATTCTAATTCATTCGTACGATCCATTCTAATGCATGAATTAGAATGGATCGTGCGAATCAATTAGAATGGATCGTACGAATGAATTAGAATGGATCGAACGAATGAATTAGAATGGATACATTCGTGCTAATGAATTAGAATGGATCGTACGAATGAATTAGAATGAATTGTACAAGGAATTAGAATGGATCGTACGAATGAATTAGAATGGATCGTGCGAATAAATTAGAATGGATCATATGAATGAGTAAGAATGGATCGTACGAATGAAATAGAATGGATCGTATGAATGAATTAGAATGGATACGTGCGAATGAATTAGAATGGATCATATGAATGAATTAGAATGGATCGTTTGAGTGAATGAGAATGGATTGTGCGAATGAATTACATTGGATCGTATAAATGAATTAGAATGGATCGTACGAATGAATTAGAATAGATCGTGCTAATGAATTAGAATGGATCGTACGAATGAATTAGAGTGGATACATTCGTACAAATGAATTAGAATGGATACATTCGTACGAATGAATTAGAATGGATCGTTCGAATGAATTAGAATAGATTGTGCGCACGAATTAGAATGGATCGTACGAATGAATTAGAATGGGTCGTACGATCCATTCTAATTCATTCATACGATCCATTCTAATTCATTCGCACGAATGTATCCATTCCAATTCATTCGTACGATCCATTCTAATTCATGCTAATTCGTATTAATGAATTAGAATGGATCGTACGAATGAATTAGAATAGATTGTGCGAATGAAATAGAATGGATCGTACGAATGAATTAGAATAGATTGTGCGAATGAAATAGAATGGATCGTACGAATGAATTAGAATGGATCGTACGAATGAATTAGAATAGATTGTGCGAATGAATTAGAATGGATCGTGCGAATGAATTAGAATGGATCATATGAATTAGAATGGATCGTACGAATGAATTAGAATAGATTCATTCGTGCGAATGAATTAGAATGGATCGTACGAATGAATTAGAATGGATCGTATGAATGAATTAGAATAGATTGTGCGAATGAATTAGAATGGATCGTACGAATGAAATAGAATGGATCGTACGAATGAATTAGAATGGATCGTACAAATGAATTAGAATGGATCGTACGAAGGAATTAGAATAAATTAGAATGGATCGTACGAATGAATTAGAATGGATTGTACGAATGAAATAGAATGGATCGTATGAATGAATTAGAATGGATCGTGCGAATGAATTAGAATGGATCGTACAAATGAAATAGAATGGATTCGCACGATCCATTCTAATTCATTCATACGATCCATTCTAATTCATTCACACGAATGTATCAACTCTAATTCATTCGTATGATCCATTCTAATTCATTCGCACGAATGTATCCATTCTAATTCATTCGTACGATCCATTCTAATTCATTCGCACAATCTATTCTAATTCATTCATACGATCCATTCTAATTTATTTGCACCATCCATTCTAATTCATTCATACGATCCATTCTAATTCATTCATATGATCCATTCTAATTCTTTCGCACGAATATATCCTTTCTAATTCATTCGTACGAATGAATTAGAATGGATTGAATTAGAATGGATTGTACGAATGAGATAGAATGGATCGTGCGAATGAATTAGAATGGATCGTACGAATGAATTAGAATGGATTGTACGAATGAGATAGAATGGATCGTATGAATGAATTAGAATGGATACATTCGAATTCATTCGTACGATCCATTCTAATTCATTCGTACGATCCATTCTTATTCATTCATACGATCCATTCTAATTCATTCGTTCGATCCATTCTAATTCATTCGTACGATCCATTCTAATTCATTCGCACGATCCATTCTAATTCATGCATACAGTCCAATCTAATTCATTCATACGATCCATTCTAATTCATTCGCACGAATGTATCCATTCTAATTCATTCGCACGATCCATTCTAATTCATTCATACGATCCATTCTAATTCTTTTGCATGAATGTATCCATTCTAATTCATTGAACGATCCATTCTAATTTATTCGTACGATCCATTCTAATTCATTCGTACGAATGTATCCATTCTAATTCATTCGTACGAATGAATTAGAATGGATACATTCGTGCAAAAGAATTAGAATGGATTGTATGAATGAATTAGAATGGATCGTGCGAATGAATTAGAATGGATCGTACGAATGAATTAGAATGGATACATTCGTGCGAATGAATTAGAATGGATCGTATGAATGAATTAGATTGGACCGTATGCATGAATTAGAATGGATCGTGCGAATGAATTAGAATGGATCGTACGAATGAATTAGAATGGATCGAACGAATGAATTAGAATGGATCGTACGAATGAGTAAGAATGGATCGTACGAATGAATTAGAATGGATCGTACGAATGAATTAGAATAGATCGTACGAATGAATTCGAATGTATCCATTCTAATTCATTCATACGATCCATTCTATCTCATTCGTACAATCCATTCTAATTCATTCGTACGATCCATTCTAATTCATTCGCACGATCCATTCTATCTCATTCATACAATCCATTCTAATTCAATCCATTCTAATTCATTCATACGAATGAATTAGAAAGGATATATTCGTGCGAATGAATTAGAATGGATCATATGAATGAATTAGAATGGATCGTGCGAATAAATTAGAATGGATCGTATGAATGAATTAGAATAGATTGTGCGAATGAATTAGAATGGATCGTACGAATGAATTAGAATGGATACATTCGTGCGAATGAATTAGAATGGATCATACGAATGAATTAGAGTTGATACATTCGTGTGAATGAATTAGAATGGATCGTATGAATGAATTAGAATGGATACATTCGTGCAAATGAATTAGAATGGATCGTACGAATGAGTAAGAATGGATCGTGCGAATGAATTAGAATGGATTGTACGAACGAAATAGAATAGATCGTACGAATGAATTAGAATGGATCGTATGAATGAATTTGAATGGATCGTGCGAATAAATTAGAATGGATCGTATGAATGAATTAGAATGGATTCATAGGAATGAATTAGAATGGATCGTATGAATGAATTAGAATGAATCGTGCGAATGAATTAGAATGGATCGTACGAATTAATTTGAATGGATCGTATGAATGAATTAGAATGCATCGTAGTAATGAATTAGAATGGATCGTATGAATGAATTAGAATGGATACACGATCCAGATCCATTCTAATTCATTCGCACAATCTATTCTAATTCATTCGTAGGATCGTGCGAATGAATTAGAATGGATACATTCGTGTGAATGAATTAAAATGGATAATACGAATGAGTAAGAATGGATCGTAGAATTAGAATGGATCGTATGAATGAATTAGAATGGATCATACGAATGAATTAGAATAGATTGTGCGAATGAATTAGAATGGATCTGGATCGTGTATCCATTCTAATTCATTCGTACGACCCATTCTAATTCATTCGTACGGTCCATTCTAATTCATTCGCACGATCCATTCTAATTCATTCGCACGATCCATTCTAATTCATTCATACGATCCATTCTAATTCATTCATATGATCCACTCTAATTCATTCGTATGATCCATTCTAATTCATTCGTAGTATCCATTCTAATTCATTCGTACTATCCATTCTAATTCCTTCGTACGATCCATTCTAATTCATTCATACAATCCATTATAATTCTTTTGCACGAACGTATCCACTCTAATTCATTCGTACGATCCATTCTAATTCATTTGTACGAATGTATGCTTTCTAATTCATTCGTACGATCTATTCTAATTCATTCGTACGATCCATTCTAATTCATTCGCACGATCCATTGAATTAGAATGGATACATTCGTGCGAATCCATTCTATTTCATTCGTACGATCCATTCTAATTCATTCGCACGATCCATTCTAATTCATTCATACGATCCATTCTATTTCATTCGTACGATCCAATCTAATTCATTCGTACGATCCATTCTAATCCATTCGTATTCATTCGCATGGATTGAATTAGAATGGATCGTACGAATGAATTAGAATGGATCGTACGAATGAGTAAGAATGGATCGTGCGAATGAATTAGAATGGATCGTACGAATGAAATAGAATGGATTCGCACGAATGTATCCATTCTAATTCATTCATACGATCCATTCTAATTCATTCGTACGATCCATTCTAATTTCTTCGTATGATCTATTCTTATTCATTCGCACAATCTATTCTAATTCATTCGTACGATCCATTCTAATTCATTCGCACGATCCATTCTAATTCATTCATACGATCCATTCTAATTCATTCGTACGATCCATTCTAATTCATTCGTACGATCCATTCTAATTCATTCGCACAATCTATTCTAATTCATTCGTACGATCCATTCTAATTCATTCGCACGATCCATTCTAATTCATTCGCACGAATGTATCCATTCTAATTCAATGGATCGTGCGAATGAATTAGAATGGATCGTACGAATGAATTAGAATGGATCGTACGAAGGAATTAGAATGGATCGTACGAATGAATTAGAATGGATCGTATGAATGAATTAGAATGGATTGAATTAGAATGAATCGTACGAATGAATTAGAATGGATCGTACGAATGAATTAGAATGGATCGTACGAATGAAATAGAATGGATCGTATGAATGAATTAGAATGGATCGTACGAATGAATTAGAATGGATCGTAGGAATGAATTAGAATGGATCGTATGAATGAATTAGAATGGATCATGCGAATGAATTAGAATGGATCGTACGAATGAATTAGAATAGATTGTTCGAATGGATTAGAAAGGATCATACGATTGAGTAAGAATGGATTGTACGAATGAAATAGAATAGATCGTACGATTGAATTAGAATGGATCGTATGAATGAATTAGAATGGATCGTGCGAATGAATTAGAATGGATCGTACGAATGAATTAGAATGGATCGTACGAAGGAATTAGAATGGATCGTACGAATGAATTAGAATGGATCGTACGAATGAATTAGAATGGGTACGAATGGATCGTATGAATGAATTAGAATGGATCGTATGAATGAATTAGAATGGATCGTGCGAATGAATTAGAATGGATCGTACGAATGAAATAGAATGGATATCCATTCTAATTCAATGGATCGTGTGAATGAATTAGAATGGATCGTACGAATGAATTAGAATGGATCGTACGAATGAATTAGAATGGATTGAATTAGAATGAACCGTACGAATGAAATAGAATGGATCGTGCGAATGAATTAGAATGGATCGTACGAATGAATTAGAATAGATCGTACGAATGACTTAGAATGGATCGTTCGAATGAGTTAGAATAGATTGTGCGAATGAATTAGAATGGATCGTACGAATGAATTAGAATGGATACATTCATGCGAATCCATTCTATTTCATTCGTACGATCCATTCTAATTTATTCGTACGATCTGTTCTAATTCATTCATACGATCCATTCTAATTCATTCGTACGATCCATTCTAATTCATTCGTACGGTCCATTCGTACGATCAATTCTATTTCATTCGTACGATCCATTCTAATTCATTCGCAAGATCCATTCTAGTTCATTCATACGATCCATTCTAATTCATTCGTACGATCTATATTCTAATTCATTCGCACGATCCATTCTAATTCATTCATACGATCCATTCTAATTTATTCGCACAATCCATTCTAATTCATTCGTACGATCTATTCTATTTCATTCGTAAATGAATTTGGATCGTGCTAATGAATTAGAATGGATCGTGCTAATGAATTAGAATGGATACATTCGTGCGAATGAATTAGAATGGATCATATGAATGAATTAGATTGGATCGTTTGAGTGAATGCGAATGGATCGTGCGAATGAATTAGATTGGATCGTATAAATAAATTAGAATGGATCGTACGAATGAATTAGAATGGATCATGCTAATGAATTAAAATGGATCGTACGAATGAATTAGAGTGGATACATTCGTACAAATGAATTAGAATGGATACATTCGTACGAATGAATTAGAATGGATCATACGAATGAATTAGAATGGATACATTCGCACGAATTAGAATGGATCGTACGAATGAGTTAGAATGGATCGTACGAATGAATTAGAATGGATCGTATGAATGAATTAGATTGGATCGTATAAATGAATTAGAATGGATCGTACGAATGAATTAGAATGGATCGTGCTAATTAATTAGAATGGATCGTACGAATGAATTAGAGTGGATACATTCGTACAAATGAATTAGAATGGATACATTCGTGCGAATGAATTAGAATGGATCGTGCGAATGAATTAGAATGGATCGTACAAATGAATTAGAATAGATTGTGCTAATGAATTAGAATGGATCGTATGAATTAGAATGGATCGTACGAATGAATTAGAATGGATACGTGCGAATGAATTAGAATTGTGAATTAGAATGGATCATACGAAGGAATTAGAATGGATCGTGCTAATGAATTAGAATGGATTGTGCGAATGAATTAGAATGGATCGTACGAATGACTTAGAATGGATCGTTCGAATGAATTAGAATAGATTGTGCGAATGAATTAGAATGGGTCGTACGAATGAATTAGAAAGGTTACATTCGTGCGAATGAATTAGAATGGATCGTATGAGTGTGAATAAATTAGAATGGATCGTGCGAATGAATTAGAATGGATTGTATTAATGAATTAAAATGGATTGTGCGAATGAATTAGAATGGATCGTACGAATGAGTAAGAATGGATCGTGCGAATAAATTAGAATGGATTGTATGAATGAATTAGAATGGATCGTACGAATGAATTAGAATGGATACATTCGTGCGAATCCATTCTATTTCATTCGTACGATCCATTCTAATTCATTCGCATGATCCATTCTAATTCATTCATACGATCCATTCTAATTCATTCGTACGATCCATTCTAATTCATTCGTACAATCCATTCTAATTTATTCGTACGATCCATTCTAATCCATTCGCACAATCTAGTCTAATTCATTCGTACGATCCATTCTAATTCATTCGTACAATCCATTCTATTTCATTCGTACGATCCATTCTAATTCATTCGCTCGATCCATTCTAATTCATTCATACGATCCATTCTAATTCATTCGTACGATCCATTCTAATTGATTCGTACAATCCATTCTAATTCATTCGTACGATCCATTCTAATTCATTCATACGATCCATTCTAATTCATTCGTACGATCCATTCTTATTCATTCGTACGGTATGATTCATTCTAATTCATTCATACGATTCATTCTAATTCAATCCATTCTAATTCATTCGTACGATCCATTCTAATTCATTCGTACGATCCATTCTAATTCCTTCGTACGATTCATTCTAATTCAATCCATTCTAATTCATTCGTACGATCCATTCTTACTCATTCGTACGATCCATTCTAATTCATTCGCACGAATGAATCCATTCTAATTCATTCGCACGAATGAATCCATTCTAATTCATTCGTATGATCCATTCTAATTCATTCGCATGAATTATCCATTCTAAGTCATTCGTACGATCCATTCTATCTCATTCGTACAATCCATTCTATTTCATTCGTACGATCCATTCTAATTCATTCGCATGATCCATTCTAATTCATTCGTACGATCGATTCTAATTCATTCATACGATCCATTCTAATTTATTCGCACGATCCATTCTAATTCATTCGCATGATCCATTCTAATTCATTCGTATGATCGATTCTAATTCATTCATACGATCCATTCTAATTCATTCGCACGAATGTATCCATTCTAATTCATTCGTACGATCCATTCTAATTCATTTACACGATCCATTCTAATTCATTCGCACAATCTATTCTAATTCATTCGCACGAATAGTACGAATGAATTAGAATGGATACCTTCGTGCAAATGAATTAGAATGGATCGTACGAATGAGTAAGAATGGATCGTACGAATGAATTAGAATGGATCGTACGAATGAATTAGAATGGATCGTACGAATGAATTAGAATGGATCGTACGAATGAATTAGAATGGATCGTACGAATGAATAAGAATGGATCGTACGAATGAATTAGAATGGATCGTACGAATGAATTAGAATGGATTGAATTAGAATGAATCGTACGAATGAATTAGAATGAATCATAACGTACGAATGAATTAGAATCGATCATACGAAGGAATTAGAATGGATCGTGCGAATAAATTAGAATGGATCGTATGAATGAATTAGAATAGATCGTACGAATGAATTAGAATGGATCGTACGAATGAATTAGAATGGATACATTCGTGCGAATGAATTAGAATGGATCGTATGAATGAATTAGATTGGATCGTATGCATGAATTAGAATGGATCGTGCTAATGGATTAGAATGGATCGTACGAATGAATTAGAATGGATCGAACGAATGAATTAGAATGGATACATTCGTGCAAAAGAATTAGAATGGATTGTATGAATCAATTAGAATGGATCGTGTGAATGAATTAGAATGGATCATACGAATGAATTAGAATGGATACATTCGTGCGAATGAATTAGAATGGATCGTATGAATGAATTAGATTGGACCATATGCATGAATTAGAATGGATCGTGCGAATGAATTAGAATGGATCGTACGAATGAATTAGAATGGATCGAACGAATGAATTAGAATGGATTGTACGAATGAGTAAGAATGGATCGTACGAATGAATTAGAATGGATCGTACGAATGAATTAGAATGGATCGTACGAATGAATTCGAATGTATCCATTCTAATTCATTCATACGATCCATTCTATCTCATTCGTACAATCCATTCTAATTCATTCGTACGATCCATTCTAATTCATTCGCACGATCCATTCTATCTCATTCGTACAATCCATTCTAATTCAATCCATTCTAATTCATTCGTACGATCCATTCTAATTCATTCGTACGATCCATTCTAATTCATTCGTATGATTCATTCTAATTCCTTCGTACGATCCATATTCTAATTCATTCGCACGATCCATTCTAATTCATTCATACGATCCATTCTAATTTATTCGCACGATACATTCTAATTCATTCGTACGATCCATTCTAATTCCTTCGTACGATCCATTCTAATTCCTTCGTACGATCCATTCTAATTCATTCGTACGATCCATTCTAATTCCTTCGTACGATCCATTCTAATTCATTCGTACGATCCATTCTAATTCATTCGCACGATCCATTGAATTAGAATGGATACATTCGTGCGAATCCATTCTATTTCAATCGTACGATCCATTCTATTTCATTCGTACGATCCATTCTAATTCATTCATACGATCCATTCTATTTCATTCGTACGATCCATTCTAATTCATTCGTACGATCTATTCTAATTCATTCTAATTCATTCGTACGATCCATTCTAATTCATTCGTACGATCCATTCTAATTCATTCGCACAATCTATTCTAATTCATTAGTACGATCCAATCTAATTCATTCGTACGATCCATTCTAATTCATTCGTACGATCCATTCTAATTCATTCGCACAATCTATTCTAATTCATTCGTACGATCCATTCTAATTCATTCGTATGATCCATTCTAATTCATTCGTACGATCCATTCTAATTCCTTCGTAGGATCCATTCTAATTCATTCGCACGAATGTATCCATTCAAATTCATTCGTACGATCCATTCTAATATATTCGCATGATCCATTCTAATTCATTCATACGATCCATTCTAATTCCTTCGTACGATCCATTCTAATTCATTCGTACGATCCATTCTAATACATTCGCACGATCCATTCTAATTCATGCATACGATCCATTCTAATTCATTCGTACGATCCATTCTAATTCATTCGCACGATCCATTCTATTTCATTCGTGCGGATGAATTAGAATGGATCGTATGAATGAATTAGAATGGATCGTGCGAATGAATTAGAATGGATCGTACGAATGAATTAGAATAGATTGTGCGAATGAATTAGAATGAATCGTACGAATGAATTAGAATGGATCGTACGAATGAATTAGACTAGATTGTGCGAATGGATTAGAATGGATCATACGATTGAGTAAGAATGGATTGTACGAATGAAATAGAATAGATCGTACGAATGAATTAGAATGGATCGTATGAATGAATTAGAATGGATTGAATTAGAATGAATCGTACGAATGAATTAGAATGGATCGTACGAATGAATTAGAATGGATCGTACGAATGAATTAGAATGGATTGAATTAGAATGAATCGTACGAGTGAATTAGAATGAATCATACCGTACGAATGAATTAGAATGGATCATACGAATTAATTAGAATGGATCGTGCGAATAAATTAGAATGGATCGTATGAATGAATTAGAATAGATCATACGAATGAATTAGAATGGATCGTACGAATGAGTAAGAATGGATCGTGCGAATGAATTAGAATGGATCGTACGAATGAATTAGAATGGATCGAACGAATGAATTAGAATGGATACATTCGTACAAAAGAATTAGAATGGATTGTATGAATGAATTAGAATGGATCGTACGAATGAATTAGAATGGATCGTACGAATGAATTAGAATGGATACATTCGTGCGAAAGAATTAGAATAGATCGTATGAATGAATTAGAATGGATCGTATGAATGAAATAGAATGGATCGTACGAATGAATGAGAATGGATCGTGCGAATGAATTAGAATGGATCGTACGAATGAATTAGAATGGATCGTACGAAGGAATTAGAATGGATCATACGAATTAATTAGAATAGATCGTACGAATGAATTAGAATGGATACGAATGGATCGTACGAATGAGTAAGAATGGATCGTACGAATAAAATAGAATGGATCGTACGAATGAATTAGAATGGATTGAATTAGAATGAATCGTACGAATGAATTAGAATGGATCGTACGAATGAATTAGAATGGATCGTACGAATGAATTAGAATGGATTGAATTAGAATGGAGCGTACGATAAGAATGGATCGTACGAATGAAATAGAATAGATCGTACAGATAAATGAATTTGGATCGTACGAATGAATTAGAAAAGATATATTCGTGCGAATGAATTAGAATAGATCGTATGAATGAATTAGATTGGATCGTATTAATGAATTAGAATGGATCGTGCGAATGAATTAGAATGGATCATACGAAGAAATTAGAATGGATCGTACGAATGAATTAGAATGGATCGTGCGAATGAATTAGAATGGATTGTACGAATGAATTAGAATGGATCGTACGAATGAATTAGAATGGATCGTACGAATGAATTAGAATGGATCGTGCGAATGAATTAGAATGGATCGTACGAATGAAATAGAATGGATCGTATGAATGAATTAGATTGGATCGTATTAATGAATTAGAATGGATCGTACGAATGAATTAGAATAGATCGTACGAATGAATTAGAATGGATACGAATGGATCGTATGAATGAATTAGAATTGATCGTACGAATATATTAGAATGGATCGTACGAATGAATTAGAATGGATTGAATTAGAATGAATCGTATGAATGAATTAGAATGAATTATACCGTACGAATGAATTAGAATGGATCATATGAATGAATTGGAATGGATCGAATGAATGAATTAGAATGGATCGTACGAATGAATTAGAATGGATTGAATCAGAATGGATCGTATGAATGAATTAGAATGGATCGTGCGAATGAATTAGAATGGATCGTACGAATGAAATAGAATGGATCGTGCGAATGAATTAGAATGGATCGTACGAATGAATTAGAATGGATCGTACGAATGACTTAGAATGGATCGTTCGAATGAATTAGAATAGATTGTGCGAATGAATTAGAATGGATCGTACGAATGAATTAGAATGGATCGTACGAATGAATTAGAATGGATACGATGAATGAATTAGAATGGAACGTACGAATGAATTAGAATAGATTGTGCGAATGAATTAGAATGGATAGTACGAATGAATTAGAATGGATCGTATGAATGAATTAGAATGGATCGTGCGAATGAATTAGAATGGATCGTACGAATGATATAGAATGGATTCGCACGAATGCATCCAATCTAATTCATTCATACGATCCATTCTATCTCATTCGTACAATCCATTCTATTTCATTCGTACGATCCATTCTAATTCATTCATACGATCCATTCTAATTTATTCGCACGATCCATTCTAATTCATTCATATGATCCATTCTAATTCATTCGCACGATCCATTCTAATTCATTCGTACGATCCATTCTAATTCATTCGCACGATCCATTCTAATTCATTCGCACGATCCATTCTAATTCATTCATACGATCCATTCTGATTCATTAGAATGGATCGTGCGAATGAATTAGAATGGATCATATGAATGAATTAGAATGGATCGTATGAATGAATTAGAATGGATCGTGCGAATAAATTAGAATGGATCGTACGAATGAAATAGAATGGATTGTACGAATGAGATATACTGGATTGTACGAATGAATTAGAATGGATACATTCGTGCGAATCCATTCTATTTCATTCGTACGATCCATTCTAATTCATTCGCACGATCCATTCTAATTCATTCGTACGATCCATTCTAATTCATTCGTACGATCCATTCTAATTCATTCGTACGATTCATTCTAATTCAATCCATTCTAATTCATTCGTATGATCCATTCTATTTCATTCGTACGATCCATTCTTACTCATTCGTACGATCCATTGAATTAGAATGGATACGAATGGATCGTACGAATGAGTAAGAATGGATCGTACGAATGAAATAGAATGGATCGTACGAATGAATTAGAATGGATTGAATTAGAATGAATCGTACGAATGAATTAGAATGGATCGTACGAATGAATTAGAATGGATCGTACGAATGAATTAGAATGGATTGAATTAGAATGGATCGTACGATAAGAATGGATCGTACGAATGAAATAGAATA
This sequence comes from Chamaelirium japonicum, assembly GCA_947650365.1. Lineage (NCBI taxonomy): Eukaryota > Viridiplantae > Streptophyta > Magnoliopsida > Liliales > Melanthiaceae > Chamaelirium > Chamaelirium japonicum. Next base: position 37,718,587 of record OX393560.1, on the reverse strand, counting down.
GATCGTACGGATAAATGAATTTGGATCGTACGAATGAATTAGAAAGGATATATTCGTGCGAATGAATTAGAATAGATCGTATGAATGAATTAGATTGGATCGTATTAATGAATTAGAATGGATCGTGCGAATGAATTAGAATGGATCGTACGAATGAATTAGAATTGATCGTACGAATTCATTCGTATGATCGTACGAATGAATTAGAATGGATACATTCGTGCGAATGAATTAGAATGGATCATACGAATGAATTAGAGTTGATACATTCGTGTGAATGAATTAAAATGGACAATACGAATGAGTAAGAATGGATCGTAGAATTAGAATGGATCGTATGAATGAATTAGAATGGATACATACGAATGAATTAGAATGGATCGTATGAATGAGTTAGAATGGATCGTGCGAATGAATTAGAATGGATCGTACGAATGAATTAGAATGGATTGTATGAATGAATTAGAATGGATCGTAGTAATGAATTAGAATGGATCGTACGAATGAATTAGAATGGATCGTATGAATGAATTTGATTGGATCGTATTAATGAATTAGAATGGATCGTAGGAATGAATTAGAATAGATCGTACGAATGAATTAGAATGGATACGAATGGATCGTACGAATGAGTAAGAATGGATCGTACGAATGAATTAGAATGGATCGTACAAATGAATTAGAATGGATCGTACGTATGACTTAGAATGGATCGTTCGAATGAATTAGAATGGATCATACGAAGGAATTAGAATGGATAGTACGAATGAAGTAGAATGGATCATTCATGCAAATGAATTAGAATGGATCGTACGAATGAGTAAGAATGGATCGTACGAATGAAATAGAATGGATCGTATGAATGAATTAGAATGGATCGTGCGAATGAATTAGAATGGATCGTATGAATGAATTAGAATGGATCGTACGAAGGAATTAGAATGGATAGTACGAATGAATTAGAATAGATACCTTCGTGCAAATGAATTAGAATGGATCGTACGAATGAGTAAGAATGGATCGTACGAATGAAATAGAATGGATCGTATGAATGAATTAGAATGGATCGTATGAATGAATTAGAATGGATACATTCGTGCGACATTCTATTTCATTCGTACGATCCATTCTTACTCATTCGTACGATCCATTCTAATTCATTCGCACGATCCATTCTAATTCATTCATATGATCCATTCTAATTCATTCGCACGAATGTATCCATTCTAATTCATTCGTACGATCCATTCTAATTCATTTGTACGAATGTATCCACTCTAATTCATTCGTACTATCCATTCTAATTCATTTGTTTGAATATATCCTTTCTAATTCATTCGTACGATCCATTCTAATTCATTCGTACGATCCATTCTAATTCATTCGTACGATCCATTCTAACTCATTCGCACGATCCATTCTAATTCATTCGCACGATCCTACGAATGAATTAGAATAGATTGTGCGAATGAATTAGAATGGATCTGGATCGTACGAATGAGTTAGAATGGATACACGAATGAATTAGAATGGATCGTGCGAATGGATCTGGATCGTGTGAATGGATTAGAATGGATCTGGATCGTGCGAATGAATTAGAATGGATCGTGCGAATGAGTAAGAATGGATCGTACGAATGAAATAGAATGGATTGTATGAATGAATTAGATTGCATCGTATTAATGAATTAGAATGGATCGTACGAATGAATTAGAATAGATCGTACGAATGAATTAGAATGGATACGAATGGATCGTATGAATGAATTAGAATGGATCGTACGAATGTATTAGAATGGATCGTATGAATGAATTAGAATGGATTGAATAAGAATGAATCGTACGAATGAATTAGAATGAATCATACCGTACGAATGAATTAGAATGGATCGTATGAATGAATTAGAATGGATCGTACGAATGAATTAGAATGGATCGTACGAATGAATTAGAATAGATTGTGCGAATGAATTAGAATGGATCGTGCGAATGAATTAGAATGGATCATATGAATGAATTAGAATAGATCATATGAGTGAATTCGAATGGATCGTGCGAATGAATTAGAATGGATTGTACGAATGAATTAGAATGGATCGTATGAATGAATTAGAATGGATCGTGCGAATGAATTAGAATGGATCGTACGAATGAATTAGAATGGATCGTATGAATGAATTAGAATGGATACATTCGTGCGAATGAATTAGAATGGATCCTACGAATGAATTAGAATGGATCGTATGAATGAATTAGAATGGATCGTGCGAATGAATTAGAATGGATCGTATAAATGAAATAGAATGGATCGTATGAATTAGAATAGAGCGTACGAAGGAATTAGAATGGATCGTACGAATGAATTAGAATGGATCATAGGAATGAAATAGAATAGATCGTACGAAGGAATTAGAATGGATCGTACGAATGAATTAGAATGGATCGTACAAATGAATTAGAATGGATCGTATGAATGAATTAGAATGGATCGTATGAGTGAATTCGAAGGGATCGTACGAATGAATTAGAATGGATCGTACGGAGGAATTAGAATGGATCGTACGAATGAATTAGAATGGATACATTCATGCGAATGAATTAGAATAGATCATACGAATGAATTAGAATGGATTCATTCGTGCGAATGAATTAGAATGGATCGTACGAACGAGTAAGAATGGATCGTACGAATGAATTAGAATGGATTGAATTAGAATGAATCGTACGAATGAATTAGAATTGATCGTACGAATGAATTAGAATGGATCGTACGAATGAATTAGAATGGATTGAATTAGAATGGATCGTACGATAAGAATGGATCGTACGAATGAAATAGAATAGATCGTACGGATAAATGAATTTGGATCGTGCTAATGAATTAGAATGGATCGTACGAATGAATTAGAATGGATCGTACTAATGAATTAGAATAGATTGTGCAAATGAATTAGAATGGATCGTACGAATGAATTAGAAAGGATATATTCGTGCGAATGAATTGGAATAGATCGTATGAATGAATTAGATTGGATCGTATTAATGAATTAGAATGAATTAGAATGGATTGTGCGAATGGATTAGAATGGATCATACGATTGAGTAAGAATGGATTGTACGAATGAAATAGAATAGATCGTACGAATGAATTAGAATGGATCATGCTAACGAATTAGAATTGATCGTACGAATGAATTAGAATAGATTGTGCGAATGAATTAGAATGGATCGTCCGAATGAATTGGAATGGATACATTCGTGCGAATGAATTAGAATGGATCGTATGAATGAATTAGAGTGGATACATTCGTACAAATGAATTAGAATGGATAGTACGAAGGAATTAGAATATGGATCGTACGAATGAATTAGAATGGATCGTACGAATGAATTAGAATGGATCGTATGAATGAATTAGAATGGATCGTGCGAATGAATTAGAATGGATCGTACGAATGAAATAGAATGGATTCGTACGAATGTATCCATTCTAATTCATTCGTACGATCCATTCTAATTCATTCGTACAATCCATTCTAATTCATTCGCACGATCCATTCGCATTCACTCAAACGATCCATTCTAATTCACTCATATGATCCATTCTAATTCATTCGCACGAATGTATCCATTCTAATTCATTCGTACGATCCATTCTATTTCATTTGTACGAATGTATCCACTCTAATTCATTCATACGATCCATTCTAATTCATTCGCACGAATGTATCCATTCCAATTCATTCGTACGATCCATTCTAATTCATTAGAATGGATCGTACGAATGAGTAAGAATGGATCGTACGAATGAATTAGAATGGATTGAATTAGAATGAATCGTACGAATGAATTAGAATGGATCGTACGAATGAATTAGAATGGATCGTACGAATGAATTAGAATGGATTGAATTAGAATGAATCGTACGAATGAATTAGAATGAATCATACCGTACGAATGAATTAGAATGGATCATACGAAGGAATTAGAATGGATCGTACGAATGAATTAGAATGGATCGTACGAATGAATTAGAATGGATCGTACGAAGGAATTAGAATGGATCGTACGAAGGAATTAGAATGGATAGTACGAATGAATTAGAATGGATACCTTCGTGCAAATGAATTAGAATGGATCGTACGAATGAGTAAGAATGGATCGTACGAATGAAATAGAATGGATCGTATGAATGAATTAGAATGGATCGTGCGAATGAATTAGAATGGATCGTACGAATGAATTAGAATAGATTGTGCGAATGAATTAGAATGGATCGTACAAATGAATTAGAATGGATCGTACGAATGAATTAGAATGGATCGTATGAATGAATTAGAATGGATCGTACGAATGAATTAGAATGTATCGTACGAATGAAATAGAATGGATTCGCACGAATATATCCATTCTAATTCATTCGTACGATCCATTCTAATTCATTCGTACAATCCATTCTAATTCATTCGCACGATCCATTCGCATTCACTCAAACGATCCATTCTAATTCATTCATATGATCCATTCTAATTCATTCGCACGAATGAATCCATTCTAATTTATTCATACGATCCATTCTAATTCATTTGTACGAATGTATCCACTCTAATTCATTCATACGATCCATTCTAATTCATTCGCATGAATGTATCCATTCCAATTCATTCGTACGATCAATTCTAATTCATTCGCACGATCTATTCTAGAATGGATCGTATTAATGAATTAGAATGGATCGTACGAATGAATTAGAATGGATAGTACGAATGAGTAAGAATGGATCGTGCGAATGAATTAAAATGGATCGTACGAATGAAATAGAATGGATTGTACGAATGAGATAGAATGGATCGTACGAATGAATTAGAATGGATACATTCATGCGAATGAATTAGAATGGATCATACGAATGAATTAGAATGGATTCATTCATGCGAATGAATTACAATGGATCGTACGAATGAGTAAGAATGGATCGTACGAATGAACTAGAATGGATTGAATTAGAATGAATCGTATGAATGAATTAGAATGGATCGTACGAATGAATTCGAATGGATCGTACGAATGAATTAGAATGGATTGAATTAGAATGAATCGTACGAATGAATTAGAATGAATCATACCGTACGAATGAATTATAATGGATCATACGAAGGAATTAGAATGGATCGTACGAATGAATTAGAATGGATCGTACGAATGAATTAGAATGGATCATACAAAGGAATTAGAATGGATCGTACGAAGGAATTAGAATGGATAGTACGAATGAATTAGAATGGATACCTTCGTGCAAATGAATTAGAATGGATCGTACGAATGAGAAAGAATGGATCGTACGACTGAAATAGAATGGATCGTGCGAATGAATTAGAATGGATCGCACGAATGAATTAGAATAGATTGTGCGAATGAATTAGAATGGATCGTACGAATGAATTAGAATGGATCGTACGAATGAATTAGACTAGATTGTGCGAATGGATTAGAATGGATCATACGATAGAGTAAGAATGGATTGTACGAATGAAATAGAATAGATCGTACGAATGAATTAGAATGGATCGTACGAATGAAATAGAATGGATTGTACGAATGAGATAGAATGGATCGTATGAATGAATTAGAATGGATACATTCGTGCGACATTCTATTTCATTCGTACGATCCATTCTTACTCATTCGTACGATCCATTCTAATTCATTCGCACGATCCATTCTAATTCATTCATATGATTCATTCGTACGATTCATTCTAATTCAATCCATTCTAATTCATTCGTACGATCCATTCTAATTCATTCGTACGATCTATTCTAATTCCTTCGTACGATCCATTCTAATTCATTCGTACGATCCATTCTAATTCATTCGTACAATCCATTCTAATTCATTCATGCGATCCATTCTAATTCATTCGTACGATCCATTTTAATTCATTCGCACGATTCATTCTAATTCATTCATACGATCCATTCTAATTTATTCGCACGATCCATTCTAATTCATTCATACGATCCATTCTAATTCATTCATATGATCCATTCTAATTCAATCGCACGATCCATTCTAATTCATTCGTACGATCCATTCTAATTCATGCATATGATCCATTCTAATTCATTCGTACGATCCATTCTAATTCTTTTGAACGAATGAATTAGAATTGATCCTACAAATGAATTAGAATAGCGTGCGAATGAATTAAAATGGATCGTACGAATAAATTAGAATGGATCGTACGAATGAATTAGAATAGATTGTGCGAATGAATTAGAATAGATTGTGCGCATGAATTAGAATGGATCGTACGAATGAATTAGCATGGATCGTACGAATTAATTAGAATGGATCGTACGAATGAATTAGAATGGATCGTATGAATGAATTAGAATGGATCGTAGTAATGAATTAGAATGGATTCTACGAATGAATTAGAATAGCGTGCGAATGAATTAGAATGGATCGTACGAATGAATTAGAATGGGTCGTATGAATGAATTAGAATAGATTTTACGAATGAAATAGAATAGATCGTACGAATGAAATAGAATGGATTCGTATGAATGAATTAGAATGGATCGTGCGAATGAATTAGAATGGATCGTACGAATGAATTAGAATGGATCCTACGAATGAATTAGAATAGCGTGCGAATGAATTAGAATGGATCGTACGAATGAATTAGAATGGATCATATGAATGAATTAGAATAGATCCATTCTTACTCATTCGTACGATCCATTCGTATCCATTCTAATTCATTCGTACGATCTATTCTAATTCATTCGTACGATCCATTCTAATTCATTAATACGATCCAATCTAATTCATTCATACGATCCATTCTAATTCATTCGTACGATCCATTCTAATTCATTCGTACGATCCATTCTAATTCCTTCGTACGATCCATTCTAATTCATTCGTACGATCCATTCTAATTCCTTCGTACGATCCATTCTAATTCATTCGCACAATCGATTCTAATTCATTCGTACGATCCATTCTATCTCATTCATATGATCCATTCTAATTCATTCGCACGATCCATTCTAATTCATTCGCACGATCCATTCTAATTCATTCATAATGGATCGTACGAAGGAATTAGAATGGATAGTAGAATGAATTAGAATGGATACCTTCGTGCAAATGAATTAGAATGGATTGTGCGAATGAATTAGAATGGATCGTACGAATGAGTAAGAATGGATCGTACGAATGAATTAGAATGGATTGAATTAGAATGGATTGTGCGAATGAATTAGAATGGATCGTACGAATGAGTAAGAATGGATCGTACGAATGAATTAGAATGGATTGAATTAGAATGAATCGTGCGAATGAATTAGAATGGATCGTACGAATGAATTAGAATGGATACGAATGGATTAGAATGGATCGTACGAATGAATTAGATTGGATAGTACGAATGAATTAGAATGGATACCTTCGTGCAAATGAATTAGAATGGATCGTACGAATGAGTAAGAATGGATCGTACGAATGAAATAGAATGGATCGTATGAATGAATTAGAATGGATCGTGCGAATGAATTTGAATGGATCGTACGAATGAATTAGAATAGATTGTGCGAATGAATTAGAATGGATCGTACGAATGAATTAGAATGGATCGTACGAATGAATTAGAATGGATCGTACGAATGAAATAGAATGGATCGTATGAATGAATTAGAATGGATCGTGCGAATGAATTAGAATGGATCGTGCGAATGAATTAGAATGGATCATATGAATGAATTAGAATGGATCGTTTGAGTGAATGCGAATGGATCATGCGAATGAATTAGATTGGATCGTATAAATGAATTAGAATGGATCGTACGAATTAATTAGAATGGATCGTGCTAATGAATTAGAATGGATCGTACGAATGAATTAGAGTGGATACATTCGTACAAATGAATTAGAATGGATACATTCGTACGAATGAATTAGAATGGATCGTACGAATGAATTAGAATGGATACATTCGCACGAATTAGAATGGATCGTACGAATGAATTAGAATGGATCGTACGAATGAATTAGAATGGATCGTATGAATGAATTAGATTGGATCGTACAAATGAATTAGAATGGATCGTACGAAGGAATTAGAATGGATCGTATGAATGAATTAGAATGGATCGTGAGAATGAATTAGAATGGATCGTACGAATGAAATAGAATGGATTCGCACGAATGTATCCATTCTACTTCATTCATACGATCCATTCTAATTCATTCATACGATCCATTCTATTTCATTCGTACGATCCATTCTTACTCATTCGTACGATCCATTCTAATTCATTTGTACGAAGGTATCCATTCTAATTCATTCGTACTATCCATTCTAATTCCTTCGTATGATCTATTCTAATTCCTTCGTACGATCCATTCTAATTCATTCATACGATCCATTTTAATTCATTCGTACGATCCATTCTAATTCCTTCGTATGATCCATTATAATTCATTCGTACGGTATGATTCATTCTAATTCATTCGTACGAATCATTCTAATTCAATCCATTCTAATTCATTCGTACGATCCATTCTAATTCATTCGTACGATCCATTCTAATTCATTCGTACGATTCATTCTAATTCAATCCATTCTAATTCATTCATACGATCCATTCTTACTCATTCGTACGATCCATTCTAATTCATTCGCACAAATGAATCCATTCTAATTCATTCGTATGATCCATTCTAATTCCTTCGTACGATCCATTCCATTCTAATTCATTCGTACGATCCATTCTATCTCATTCGTACAATCCATTCTATTTCATTCGTACGATCCATTCTAATTCATTCGCACGATCCATTCTTACTCATTCGTACGATCCATTCTAATTCATTCGCACGATCCATTCTAATTCATTCATTAGCATGATCCATTCTAATTCATTCGTACGATCCATTCTAATTCATTCGCACGATCCATTGTAATTCATTCACACAATCTATTCTAATTCATTCGTACGATCCATTCTAATTCATTCATATGATCCATTCTAATTCATTCGTACGGTATGATTCATTCTAATTCATTCGTACGATTCATTCTAATTCATTCGTACGATCCATTCTAATACATTCGTACGATCCATTCTAATTCATTCATACGATCCATTCGTATCCATTCTAATTCATTCGTACGATCTATTCTAATTCATTCGTACGATCCATTCTAATTCATTAATACGATCCAATCTAATTCATTCATACGATCCATTCTATTTCATTCGTACGATCCATTCTTACTCATTCGCACGATCCATTCTAATTCATTCGCACGATCCATTCTAATTCATTCGTACGATCCATTCTATTTCATTCATACGATCCATTCTAATTCATTCATACGATCCATTCTAATTCATACGATCCATTCTAATTCATTCATACGATCCATTCTAATCCATTCGCACGAATGTATCCATTTTAATTCATTCGCACAATCTATTCTAATTCATTCGTACGATCAATTCTAATTCATTAGCATGATCCATTCTAATTCATTCGTACGATCTATTCTATTTCATTCGTACAATCCATTCTTACTCAACCGTATGATCCATTCTAATTCATTCGCACGAATAGTACGAATGAATTAGAATGGATACCTTCGTGCAAATGAATTAGAATGGATCGTACGAATGAGTAAGAATGGATCGTACGAATGAATGGATCATATGAATGAATTAGAATGGATCGTTTGAGTGAATGCGAATGGATCGTGCGAATGAATTAGAATGGATTGTACGAATGAATTAGAATGGATCGTACGAATGAATTAGAATGGATCGTACGAATGAATTAGAATGGATTGAATTAGAATGAATCGTACGAATGAATTAGAGTTGATACATTCGTGTGAATGAATTAAAATGGATAATACGAATGAGTAAGAATGGATCGTAGAATTAGAATGGATCGTATGAATGAATTAGAATGGATCGTACGAATGAATTAGAATGGATACATTCGTGCGAATGATTTAGAATGGATCGTATGAATGAAATAGAATGGATCGTACGAAGGAATTAGAATGGATAGTACGAATGAATTAGAATGGATACCTTCGTGCAAATGAATTAGAATGGATCGTACGAATGAGTATGAATGGATCGTACGAATGAAATAGAATAGATTGTATGAATGAATTAGAATGGATCGTATGAATGAATTAGAATGGTTACATTCGTGCGACATTCTATTTCATTCGTACGATCCATTCTTACTCATTCGTACGATCCATTCTAATTCATTCGCACGATCCATTCTAATTCATTCATATGATCCATTCTAATTCATTCGCACGAATGTATCCATTCTAATTCATTCGTACGATCCATTCTAATTCATTTGTACGAATGTATCCACTCTAATTCATTCATACGATCCATTCTAATTCATTTGTACGAATGTATCCTTTCTAATTCATTCGTACGATCCATTATAATTCATTCGTACGATCCATTCTAACTCATTCGCACGATCCATTCTAATTCATTCGCACGATCCTACGAATGAATTAGAATAGATTGTGCGAATGAATTAGAATGGATCTGGATCGTGTATCCATTCTAACTCATTCGTACGATCCAGATCCATTCTAATTCATTCGCACAGATAAATGAATTTGGATCGTGCTAATGAATTAGAATGGATCGTACGAATGAATTAGAATGGATCGTACTAATGAATTAGAATAGATTGTGCGATTGAATTAGAATGGATTGTATGAATGAATTAGAAAGGATATATTCGTGCGAATGAATTAGAATAGATCGTATGAATGAATTAGATTGGATCGTATTAATAAATTAGAATGGATCGTGCGAATGAATTAGAATGGATCGTACAAATGAATTAGAATGGATAGATTCGTGCGAATGAATTTGAATGGATCGTACGAAGGAATTAGAATGGATCGTACGAAGGAATTAGAATAGATCATACGAAGAAATTAGAATGGATCATACGAATGAATTAGAATGGATCGTATGAATGAATTAGAATGGATCGTGCGAATGAATTAAAATGGATCGTATGAATGAAATAGAATGGATCGTATGAATTAGAATGGATCGTACGAATGAAATAGGATGGATCGTACGAATGAATTAGAATAGATTGTGCGAATGGATTAGAATGGATCATACGATTGAGTAAGAATGGATTGTACGAATGAAATAGAATAGATCGTACGAATGAATTAGAATGGATCATGCTAATGAATTAGAATTGATCGTACGAATGAATTAGAATAGATTGTGCGAATGAAATAGAATGGATCGTACGAATGAATTGGAATGGATACATTCGTGCGAATGAATTAGAATGGATCGTATGAATGAATTAAAGTGGATACATTCGTACAAATGAATTAGAATGGATCGTACGAATGAATTAGAATGGATACATTCGCGCGAATGAATTAGAATGGATCATATGAATGAATTAGAATGGATCGTGCGAATGAATTAGAATGGATCGTACGAATGAGTAAGAATGGATCGTACGAATGAAATAGAATGTCGCACGAATGTATCCATTCTAATTCATTCATACGATCCATTCTAATTCATTCATACGATCCATTCTATTTTATTCGTACAATCCTACGAATGAATTAGAATGGATCGTGCGAATAAATTAGAATGGCTCGTACGAAGGAATTAGAATGGATCGTACGAATGAATTAGAATGGATCGTACGAATGAATTAGAATGGATCGTACTAATGAATTAGAATAGATTGTGCGAATGAATTAGAATGGATCGTACGAATGAATTAGAATGGATCGTACGAATGAATTAGAATTAATTAGAATGGATCGTACGAATGAATTAGAATGGATCGTACGAATTAAATAGAATGGATCGTATGAATGAATTAGAATGGATCGTGCGAATGAATTAGAATAGATCGTACGAATGAAATAGAATGGATTCGCACGAATGTATCCATTCTAATTCAATGGATCGTGCGAATGAATTAGAATGGATCGTACGAATGAATTAGAATGGATCGTACGAAGGAATTAGAATGGATCGTACGAATGAATTAGAATGGATTGTACGAATGAATTAGCATGGACCGTACGAAGGAATTAGAATGGATCGTACGAATGAATTACAGTTGATACATTCGTGTGAATGAATTAAAATGGATAATACGAATGAATTAGAATGGATTGTATGAATGAATTAGAATGGATCGTGCGAATGAATTAGAGTTGATACATTCGTGTGAATGAATTAAAATGGATAATACGAATGAATTAGAATGGATTGTATGCATGAATTAGAATGGATCGTGCAAAAGAATTAGAATGGATCGTACGAAGGAATTAGAATGGATCGTACGAATGAATTAGAATGGATCGTGCGAATGAATTAGAATGGGTCGTACGAATGAATTAGAATGGATACACGATCCAGATCCATTCTAATTCATTCGCACAATCTATTCTAATTCATTCGTAGGATCCATTCTAATTCATTACTACGATCCATTATAATTCATTCGCTCGATCCATTCTAATTCATTCGTACGATCCATTCTAATTCATTCGCACGATCCATTCTAATTCATTCATACGATCCATTCTAATTCATTCGCACGAATGTATCCATTCTAAATGAATTAGAATGGATCGTACGAATGAGTAAGAATGGATCATGCGAATGAATTAGAATGGATCATATGAATGAATTAGAATGGATCGTATGAATGAATTAGAATGGATCGTGCGAATAAATCAGAATGGATCGTATGAATGAATTAGAATCGATCATACGAATGAATTAGAATGGATCATGCGAATGAATTAGAATGGATCGTGCGAATGAATTAGAATGGATCGTACGAATGAAATATAATGGATTGTACGAATGAGATAGAATGGATCGTATGAATGACTTAGAATGGATAATTCATGCGAATGAATTAGAATGGATCATACGAATGAATTAGAATGGATTCATTCGTGCGAATGAATTAGAATGGATCGTACGAATGAGTAAGAATGGATCGTACGAATGAATTAGAATGGATTGAATTAGAATGAATCATACGAATAAATTAGAATGGATCGTACGAATGAATTAGAATGGATCGTACGAATGAATTAGAATAGATTGAATTAGAATGAATCGTACGAATGAATTAGAATGAATCATACCGTACGAATGAATTAGAATGGATCATACGAAGGAATTAAAATGGATCGTGCGAATAAATTAGAATGGATCGTATGAATGAATTAGAATAGATCGTATGAATGAATTAGAATGGATCGTACAAATGAATTAGAATGGATACATTCGTGCGAATGAATTAGAATGGATCGTATGAATGAATTAGATTGTATCGTATGCATGAATTAGAATGGATCGTGCGAATGAATTAGAATGGATCGTACAAATGAATTAGAATGGATCAAACAAATGAATTAGAATGGATACATTCGTGCAAAAGAATTAGAATGGATTGTATGAATGAATTAGAATGGATCGTGCGAATGAATTAGAATGGATCGTACGAATGAATTAGAATGGATACATTCGTGCGAATGAATTAGAATGGATCGTATGAATGAATTAGATTGGACCGTATGCATGAATTAGAATGGATCGTACGAATGAATTAGAATGGATCGTAGAAATGAATTAGAATGGATCGAACGAATGAATTAGAATAGATCGTACGAATGAGTAAGAATGGATCGTACGAATGAATTAGAATGGATCGTACGAATGAATTAGAATGGATCGTACGAATGAATTCGAATGTATCCATTCTAATTCATTCATACGATCCATTCTATCTCATTCGTACAATCCATTCTAATTCATTCGTACGATCCATTCTAATTCATTCGCACGATCCATTCTATCTCATTCGTTCAATCCATTCTAATTCAATCCATTCTAATTCATTCGTACGATCCATTCTAATTCATTCGTACGATCCATTCTAATTCATTCGTATGATTCATTCTAATTCCTTCGTACGATCCATATTCTAATTCATTCGCACAATCCATTCTAATTCATTGATACGATCCATTCTAATTTATTCGCACGATCCATTCTAATTCATTCGTACGATCCATTCTAGTTCCTTCGTACGATCCATTCTAATTCATTCGTACGATCCATTCTAATTCATTCGTACGATCCATTCTAATTCCTTCGTATGATCCATTCTAATTCATTCGTACGATCCATTCTAATTCACTCGCACAATCCATTGAATTAGAATGGATACATTCGTGCGAATCCATTCTATTTCATTCGTACGATCCATTCTAATTCATTCGCACGATCCATTCTAATTCATTCATACGATCCATTCTATTTCATTCGTACGATCCATTCTAATTCATTCGTACGATCCATTCTAATTTATTCTAATTCATTCGTACGATCCATTCTAATTCATTCGTATGATCCATTCTAATTCATTCGCACAATCTATTCTAATTCATTAGTACGATTCATTCTAATTCATTCGTACGATCCATTCTAATTCATTCATACGATCCATTCTAATTCATCCGCACGATCCATTCTAATTCATTCATACGATCCATTCTAATTCCTTCGTACGATCCATTCTAATTCCTTCGTACGATCCATTCTGATTCATTCGCACGATCCATTCTAATTCATGCATACGATCCATTCTAATTCATTCGTACGATCCATTCTAATTCATTCGCACGATCCATTCTATTTCATTCGTTTGATCCATTCTAATTCATTCGCACAATCTATTCTAATTCATTCATACGATCCATTCTAATTCATTCGTACGATCGATTCTAATTCATTCGCATGATCTATTCTAATTCATTCGTACGATCCATTCAAATTCCTTCGTACGATCCATTTTAATTCATTCGCACGATCCATTCTAATTCATTCATACGATCCATTCTAATTCATTCGTAAGATCCATTCTAATTCCTTCGTACGATCCATTCTAATTCATTCGTACGATCCATTCTTACTCATTCGTACGATCCATTCTAATTCATTCATACAATCCATTCTAATTCTTTTGCACGAATGTATCCATTAGAATGAATTAGAATGGATCGTACGAATGAATTAGAATGGATCGTGTGAATGAATTAGAATGGATCATATGAATGAATTAGAATGGATCGTATGAATGAATTAGAATGGATCGTGCGAATAAATTAGAATGGATCGTATGAATGAATTAGAATAGATTGTGCGAATGAATTAGAATGGATCATACGAATGAAATAGAATGGATCGTGCGAATGAATTAGAATGGATCGTACGAATGAATTAGAATGGATCGTATGCATGAATTAGAATGGATCGTGCGAATGAATTAGAATGGATCGTACGAATGAATTAGAATGGATCGTACGAAGGAATTAGAATGGATCGTATGAATGAATTAGAATGGATCGTGCGAATGAATTAGAATGGATCGTACGAATGAATTAGAATGTATCGTACGAATGAATTAGAATGGATCGTACGAATGAATTAGAATAGATTGTGCGAATGAATTTGAATGGATCGTACGAATGAATTAGAATGGATCGTACGAATGAATTAGAATGAATTAGAATGGATCGTACGAATGAATTAGAATGGATCATACGAATGAAATAGAATGGATCGTATGAATGAATTAGAATGGATCGTGCGAATGAATTAGAATGGATCGTACGAATGAAATAGAATGGATTCGCACGAATGTATCCATTCTAATTCAATGGATCGTGCGAGTGAATTAGAATGGATCGTACGAGTGAATTAGAATGGATCGTACAAAGGAATTAGAATGGATCGTACGAATGAATTAGAATGGATCGTACGAATGAATTAGAATGGATCGTACGAAGGAATTAGAATGGATCGTACGAATGAATTAGAATGGATCGTGCAAATGAATTAGAATGGATCGTATGAATGAATTAGAATGGATCGTGCGAATGAATTAGAATATGGATCGTACGAAGGAATTAGAATGAATCGTACGAATGAATTAGAATGTATCGTACGAATGAATTAGAATGGATCGTACGAATGAATTAGAATGGATTGAATTAGAATGGATTGTACGAATGAGATAGAATGGATCGTGCGAATGAATTAGAATGGATCGTACGAATGAATTAGAATGGATTGTACGAATGAGATAGAATGGATCGTATGAATGAATTCGAATGGATACATTCGAATTCATTCGTACGATCCATTCTAATTCATTCGTACGATCCATTCTAATTCATTCGTACGATCCATTCTTACTCATTCATACGATTCATTCTAATTCATTTGTTTGATTCATTCTAATTCATTCGTACGATCCATTCTAATTCATTTGCACGATCCATTCTAATTCATGCATACGGTCCAATATAATTCATTCATACGATCCATTCTAATTCATTCGCACGAATGTATTCATTCTAATTCATTCGTACGATATATTCTAATTCATTCGCACGATCCATTCTAATTCATTCATACAATCCATTCTAATTCTTTTGCACGAATGTATCCATTCTAATTCATTCGTTCGATCCATTCTAATTCATTCGTACGATCCATTCTAATTCAATCGCACGATCCATTCTAATTCATGCATACGATCCAATCTAATTCATTCATACGATCCATTCTAATTCATTCGCACGAATGTATCCATTCTAATTCATTCGTACGATCCATTCTAATTCATTCATACGATCTATTCTAATTCATTCATACGATCCATTCTAATTCATTCGCACGATCCATTCTAATTCATGCATACGATCCAATCTAATTCATTCATACGATCCATTCTAAGTCATTCGCACGAATGTATCCATTCTAATTCATTCGTACGATCCATTCTAATTCATTCGTACGATCTATTCTAATTTATTCATACGATCCATTCTAATTTATTTGCACGATCCATTCTAATTCCTTCATATGATCCTTTCTAATTCATTCGTACGGTATGATTCATTCTAATTCATTCGTACGATTCATTCTAATTCAATCCATTCTAATTCATTCGTACGATCCATTCTAATTCATTCGTACGATCCATTCTAATTCATTCGTACGATTCATTCTAATTCAATCCATTCTAATTCATTCGTACGATCCATTCTTACTCATTCGTACGATCCATTCTAATTCATTCGCACGAATGCATCCATTCTAATTCATTCGTATGATCCATTCTAATTCATTCGCATGAATTATCCATTCTAAGTCATTCGTACGATCCATTCTATCTCATTCGTACAATCCATTCTATTTCATTCGTACGATCCATTCTAATTCATTCGCACGATCCATTCTAATTCATTCGCATGATCCATTCTAATTCATTCGTACGATCGATTCTAATTCATTCATACGATCCATTCTAATTCATTCGCACGATCCATTCTAATTCATTCGCATGATCCATTCTAATTCATTCATACGATTGATTCTAATTCAATCATACGATCCATTCTAATTCATTCGCACGAATGTATCCATTCTAATTCATTCGTACGATCCATTCTAATTCATTCGCACGATCCATTCTAATTCATTCGCACAATCTATTCTAATTCATTTGCACGAATAGTACGAATGAATTAGAATGGATACCTTCGTGCAAATGAATTAGAATGGATCGTACGAATGAGTAAGAATGTATCGTACGAATGAATGGATCATATGAATGAATTAGAATGGATCGTTTGAGTGAATGCGAATGGATCGTGCGAATGAATTAGAATGGACTGTACGAATGAATTAGAATGGATCGTATGAATGAATTAGAATGGATCGTATGAATGAATTAGAATGGATCGTGCGAATGAATTAGAATGGATCGTACGAATGAGTAAGAATGGATCATACGAATGAAATAGAATGTCGCACGAATGTATCCATTCAAATTCATTCATACGATCCATTCTAATTCATTCATACGATCCATTCTATTTCATTCGTACGATCCATTCTTACTCATTCGTACGATCCATTCTAATTCATTTGCACGAAGGTATCCATTCTAATTCATTCGTACTATCCATTCTAATTCCTTCGTACGATCCATTCTAATTCATTCATACGATCCATTCTAATTCATTCGTACGATCCATTCTATTTCATTCGTACGAATGAATGGATCATATGAATGAATTAGAATGGATCGTTTGAGTGAATGCGAATTGATCGTACGAATGAATTAGAATGGATTCATTCATACGTACGATCCATTCTAATTCATTCGCACGAATGTATCCATTCTAATTCATTCGCACAATCTATTCTAATTCATTCGCACGAATAGTACGAATGAATTACAATGGATCATACGAATGAATTAGAATGGATCATATGAAGGAATTAGAATGGATCGTGCGAATGAATTAGAATGGATCGTACGAATGAATTAGAATGGATCGTACGAATGAATTAGAATGGATCGTATGAATGAATTAGATTGGATCGTATTAATGAATTAGAATGGATCGTACGAATGAATTAGAAAGGATCATACGAAGGAATTAGAATGGATCGTACGAATGAATTAGAATGGATCATACGAATGAATTAGAATGGATCGTACGAAGGAATTAGAATGGATCGAACGAATGAATTAGAATGGATAGTGCGAATGAGTAAGAATGGATCATACGAATGAATTAGAATGGATCGTACGAATGAATTAGAATGGATCGTACGAATGAATTCGAATGCATCCATTCTACTTCATTCATACGATCCATTCTATCTCATTCGTACAATCCATTCTAATTCATTCGTACGATCCATTCTAATTCATTCGCACGATCCATTCTATCTCATTCGTACAATCCATTCTAATTCAATCCATTCTAATTCATTCGTACGATCCATTCTAATTCATTCGTAATATCCATTCTAATTCATTTGTACGATTCATTCTAATTCCTTCGTACGATCCATATTCTAATTCATTCGCACGATCCATTCTAATTCATTCATACGATCCATTCTAATTTATTCGCACGATCCATTCTAATTCATTCGTACGATCCATTCTAATTCCTTCGTACGATCCATTCTAATTCATTCGCACAATCCATTCTAATTCATGCGAACTATCCTACGAATGAATTAGAATAGATTGTACAAATGTATTAGAATGGATCGTATGAATGAATTAGATTGGATCGTATTAATGAATTAGAATGGATCGTACGAATGAATTAGAATGGATCGTGCTAATGAATTAGAATGGATCGTACGAATGAATTAGAGTGGATACATTCATGCGAATGAATTAGAATGGATACGTGCGAATGAATTAGAATTCATGCGTACGAAGGAATTAGAATGGATCATACGAATGAATTAGAATGGATAGTACGAATGAATTAGAATGGATACCTTCGTGCAAATGAATTAGAATGGATCGTACGAATGAGTAAGAATGGATCGTATGAATGAATTAGAATGGACTGTACGAATGAATTAGAATGGATACATTCGTGCGAATGAATTAGAATGGATCGTATGAATGAATTAGAATGGATTGTGCGAATGAATTAGAATGAATCGTACGAAGGAATTAGAATGGATCGTACGAATGAATTAGAATGGATAGTGCGAATAAATTAGAATGGATCGTATTAATGAATTAGAATGGATCGTGCGAATGAATTAGAATATGGATCGTACGAAGGAATTAGAATGAATCGTACGAATGAATTAGAATGGATCGTACGGATGAATTAGAATGGATCGTACGAATGAATTAGAATGGATTGAATTAGAATGGATTGTACGAATGAGATAGAATGGATCGTGCGAATGAATTAGAATGGATCGTCCGAATGAATTAGAATGGATTGTACGAATGAGATAGAATGGATCATATGAATGAATTAGAATGGATACATTCGAATTCATTCGTATGATCCATTCTAATTCATTCGTACGATCCATTCTAATTCATTCGTACGATCCATTCTTACTCATTCGCACTATCCATTCTAATTCATTCGTTCGATCCATTCTAATTCCTTCGTACGATCCATTCTAATTCATTCGTACGATCCATTCTAATTCATTCGTACGATCCATTCTAATTCCTTCGTATGATCCTTTCTAATTCATTCGTACGATCCATTCTAATTCATTAATACGATCCAATCTAATTCATTCATACGATCCATTCTAATTCATTCGTACGATCCATTCTAATTCATTCGTACGATCCATTCTAATTCATTCGCACGATCCATTCTAATTCCTTCGTACGATCCATTCTAATTCATTCGTACGATCCATTCTAATTTATTCGTACTATTCGTGCGAATGAATTAGAATAGATTGTGCGAATGAATTAGAATGAATTAGAATGGGTCGTACGAATGAATTAGAATGGATCGTATGAATGAATTAGAATGGATTGTATGAATGAATTAGAATGGATCGTTTGAGTGAATGCGAATGGATCGTGCGAATGAATTAGAATGGAATGAATTAGAATGGATTGAATTAGAATGAATCGTACGTATGAATTAGAATGGATCGTGCGAATGAATTAGAATGGATCGTACGAATGAATTAGAATGGATCGTACGAAGGAATTAGAATGGATCGTATGAATGAATTAGAATGGATCGTACGAATGAAATAGAATGGATTCGCACGAATGCATCCATTCTAATTCATTCATACGATCCATTCTATTTCATTCGTACGATCCATTCTATTTCATTCGTACGATCCATTCTAATTCATTCGTACGATCCATTCTAATTCATTCGTACGATTCATTCTAATTCAATCCATTCTAATTCATTCCATTCTAATTCATTCGCACGATCCATTCGCATTCACTCAAACGATCCATTCTAATTCATTCATACAATCCATTCTAATTCTTTTGCACGAATGTATCCATTCTAATTCATTCGTACGATCCATTCTAATTCATTCGTATGATCTATTCTAATTCATTCGCATGATCCATTCTAATTCCTTCGTACGATCCATTCTAATTCATTCGTACGATCCATTCTAATTCATTCGCACAATCCATTCTAATTCATTCATATGATCCATTCTAATTCATTCGCATGATCTATTCTAATTCATTCATACGATCCATTCTAACATATGCGCACGATCCATTCTAATTCATTCATACAATCCATTCTAATTCTTTTGCACGAATGTATCCATTCTAATTTATTCGTACGATCCATTCTAATTCATTCGTACGATCCATTCTAATTCATTCACACTCATACGATCCATTCTAATTATTTTGCACGAATGTATCCATTCTAATTCATTCGTACGATCCATTCTAATTCATTCGTATGATCCATTCTAATTCATTCGCACAATCCATTCTAATTCATTCACACTCATACGATCCATTCTAATTCATTCGCACGAATTAGAATGGGCCGTACGAATGAATTAGAATGGATCGTACGAATGAAATAGAATTGATCGTACGAATGGATCGTACGAATGAATTAGAATGGATCGTACGAATGAATTAGAATGGATACATTCGTGCGAATCCATTCTAATTCAATCCATTCTAATTCATTCGCACGATCCATTCTAATTCATTCATACGATCCATTCGTGCGAATCCATTCTATTCTAATTCAATCCATTCTAATCCATTCGTACGATCCATTCTAATTCATTCGCACGATCCATTCTAATTCATTCATATGATCCATTCTAATTCATTCGCACGAATGTATCCATTCCAATTCATTCGTACGATCCATTCTAATTCATTCGCACAATCTATTCTAATTCATTCGTACGATCAATTCAAATTCATTCGCACGTATCCATTGTAATTCATTCATACGATCCATTCTATTTCATTCGTACGATCCATTCTTACTCATTCGTACGATCCATTCTAATTCATTCGTACGATCCATTCTAATTTATTCGTACGATCCATTCTAATTCATTCATACGATCCATTCTAATTCATTCATACGATCCATTCTAATTCATTCGCACAATCTATTCTAATTCATTCGTACGATCCATTCTAATTCATTCGCACGATCCATTCTATTTCATTCGTACGATCCATTCTTACTCATTCGTACGATCCATTCTTACTCATTCGCGCGAATGAATTAGAATGGATCCATTCTAATTCATTTGTACGATCCATTCTAATGCATGAATTAGAATGGATCATGCGAATGAATTAGAATGGATCGTACGAATGAATTAGAATGGATCGAACGAATGAATTAGAATGGATACATTCGTCCTAATGAATTAGAATGGATCGTACGAATGAATTAGAATGAATCGTACGAAGGAATTAGAATGGATCGTACGAATGAATTAGAATGGATCGTGCGAATAAATTAGAATGGATCGTATGAATGAGTAAGAATGGATCGTACGAATGAAATAGAATAGATCGTATGAATGAATTAGAATGGATACGTGCGAATGAATTAGAATGGATCATATGAATGAATTAGAATGGATCGTTTGAGTGAATGCAAATGGATCGTGCGAATGAATTAGATTGGATTGTATAAATGAATTAGAATGGATCGTACGAATGAATTAGAATGGATCGTGCTAATGAATTAGAATGGATCGTACGAATGAATTAGAGTGGATACATTCGTACAAATGAATTAGAATGGATACATTCGTACGAATGAATTAGAATGGATCGTACGAATGAATTAGAATAGATTGTGCGCACGAATTAGAATGGATCGTACGAATGAATTAGAATGGATCGTACGATCCATTCTAATTCATTCATACGATCCATTCTAATTCATTCGCACGAATGTATCCATTCCAATTGATTCGTACGATCCATTCTAATTCATGCTAATTCGTATTAATGAATTAGAATGGATCGTACGAATGAATTAGAATAGATTGTGCGAATGAAATAGAATGGATCGTACGAATGAATTAGAATAGATTGTGCGAATGAAATAGAATGGATCATACGAATGAATTAGAATGGATCGTACGAATGAATTGGAATAGATTGTGCAAATAAATTAGAATGGATCGTGCGAATGAATTAGAATGGATCATATGAATTAGAATGGATCGTACGAATGAATTAGAATGGATACATTCGTGCGAATGAATTAGAATGGATCGTACGAATGAATTAGAATGGATCATATGAATGAATTAGAATAGATTATGCGATTGAATTAGAATGGATCGTATGAATGAAATAGAATTGATCGTACGAATGAATTAGAATGGATCGTACGAATGAATTAGAATGGATCGTACGAATGAATTAGAATGAATTAGAATGGATCGTACGAATGAATTAGAATGGATCGTACGAATGAAATAGAATGGATCGTATGAATGAATTAGAATGGATCGTGCGAATGAATTAGAATGGATCGTACGAATGAAATAGAATGGATTCACACGATCCATTCTAATTCATTCATACGATCCATTCTAATTCATTCACACGAATGTATCAACTCTAATTCATTCGTATGATCCATTCTAATTCATTCGCACGAATGTATCCATTCTAATTCATTCGTACGATCCATTCTAATTCATTCGCACAATCTATTCTAATTCATTCATACGATCCATTCTAATTTATTTGCACGATCCATTCTAATTCATTCATACGATCCATTCTAATTCATTCATATGATCCATTCTAATTCATTCGCACGAATATATCCTTTCTAATTCATTCGTACGAATGAATTAGAATGGATTGAATTAGAATGGATTGTACGAATGAGATAGAATGGATCGTGCGAATGAATTAGAATGGATCGTACGTAAGAATTAGAATGGATACATTCGTGCGAATGAATTAGAATGGATCGTATGAATGAATTAGATTGGACCGTATGCATGAATTAGAATGGATCGTGCGAATGAATTAGAATGGATCGTTCGAATGAATTAGAATGGATCGAACGAATGAATTAGAATGGATCGTACGAATGAGTAAGAATGGATCGTACGAATGAATTAGAATGGATCGTACGAATGAATTAGAATGGATCGTACGAATGAATTAGAATGGATCGTACGAATGAATTCGAATGTATCCATTCTAATTCATTCATACGATCCATTCTATCTCATTCGTACAATCCATTCTAATTCATTCGTACGATCCATTCTAATTCATTCGCACGATCCATTCTATCTCATTCGTACAATCCATTCTAATTCAATCCATTCTAATTCATTTGTACGAATGAATTAGAAAGGATATATTCGTGCGAATGAATTAGAATGGATCATATGAATGAATTAGAATGGATCGTATGAATGAATTAGAATGGATCGTGTGAATGAATTAGAATAGATTGTGCGAATGAATTAGAATGGATCGTACGAATGAATTAGAATGGATACATTCATGCGAATGAATTAGAATGGATCATACGAATGAATTAGAGTTGATACATTCGTGTGAATGAATTAGAATGGATCGTATGAATGAATTAGAATGGATACATTCGTGCAAATGAATTAGAATGGATCGTACGAATGAGTAAGAATGGATCGTGCGAATGAATTAGAATGGATTGTACGAATGAAATAGAATAGATCGTACGGATGAATTAGAATGGATCGTAGGAATGAATTTGAATGGATCGTGCGAATGAATTAGAATGGATCGTATGAATGAATTAGAATGGATTCATACGAATGAATTAGAATGGATCGTATGAATGAATTAGAATGAATCGTGCGAATGAATTAGAATGGATCGTACGAATGAATTTGAATGGATCGTATGAATGAATTAGAACGGATCGTAGTAATGAATTAGAATGGATCGTATGAATGAATTAGAATGGATACACGATCCAGATCCATTCTAATTCATTCGCACAATCTATTCTAATTCATTCGTAGGATCGTGCGAATGAATTAGAATGGATACATTCGTGTGAATGAATTAAAATGGATAATACGAATGAGTAAGAATGGATCGTAGAATTAGAATGGATCGTATGAATGAATTAGAATGGATCATACGAATGAATTAGAATAGATTGTGCGAATGAATTAGAATGGATCTAGATCGTGTATCCATTCTAATTCATTCGTACGATCCATTCTAATTCATTCGCACGATCCATTCTAATTCATTCGCACGATCCATTCTAATTCATTCATACGATCCATTCTAATTCATTCATATGATCCACTCTAATTCATTCGTATGATCCATTCTAATTCATTCGTAGTATCTATTCTAATTCGTTCGTACTATCCATTCTAATTCCTTCGTACGATCCATTCTAATTCATTCATACAATCCATTCTAATTCTTTTGCACGAACGTATCCACTCTAATTCATTCGTACGATCCATTCTAATTCATTTGTACGAATGTATCCTTTCTAATTCATTCGTACGATCCATTCTAATTCATTCGTACGATCCATTCTAATTCATTCGTACGATTCATTCTAATTCATTCGCACGATCCATTGAATTAGAATGGATACATTCGTGCGAATCCATTCTATTTCATTCGTACGATCCATTCTAATTCATTCGCACGATCCATTCTAATTCATTCATACGATCCATTCTATTTCATTCGTACGATCCAATCTAATTCATTCGTACGATCCATTCTAATCCATTCGTATTCATTCGCATGGATTGAATTAGAATGGATCGTACGAATGAATTAGAATGGATCGTACGAATGAGTAAGAATGGATCGTGCGAATGAATTAGAATGGATCGTACGAATGAAATAGAATGGATTCGCACGAATGTATCCATTCTAATTCATTCATACGATCCATTCTAATTCATTCGTACGATCCATTCTAATTTCTTCGTATGATCTATTCTTATTCATTCGCACAATCTATTCTAATTCATTCGTACGATCCATTCTAATTCATTCGCACGATCCATTCTAATTCATTCATACGATCCATTCTAATTCATTCGTATGATCCATTCTAATTCATTCGTACGATCCATTCTAATTCATTCGCACAATCTATTCTAATTCATTCGTACGATCCATTCTAATTCATTCGCACGATCCATTCTAATTCATTCGCACGAATGTATCCATTCTAATTCAATGGATCGTGCGAATGAATTAGAATGGATCGTACGAATGAATTAGAATGGATCGTACGAAGGAATTAGAATGGATCGTACGAATGAATTAGAATGGATCGTATGAATGAATTAGAATGGATTGAATTAGAATGAATCGTACGAATGAATTAGAATGGATCGTACGAATGAATTAGAATGGATCGTACGAATGAAATAGAATGGATCGTATGAATGAATTAGAATGGATCGTGCGAATGAATTAGAATGGATCGTACGAATGAATTAGAATGGATCGTATGAATGAATTAGAATGGATCGTATGAATGAATTAGAATGGATCGTGCGAATGAATTAGAATGGATCGTACGAATGAAATAGAATGGATCGTACGAATGAATTAGAATAGATTGTGCGAATGGATTAGAATGGATCATACGATTGAGTAAGAATGGATTGTACGAATGAAATAGAATAGATCGTACGAATGAATTAGAATGGATCGTATGAATGAATTAGAATGGATCGTGCGAATGAATTAGAATGGATCGTACGAATGAATTAGAATGGATCGTACGAAGGAATTAGAATGGATCGTACGAATGAATTAGAATGGATCGTACGAATGAATTAGAATGGGTACGAATGGATCGTATGAATGAATTAGAATGGATCGTATGAATGAATTAGAATGGTTCGTGCGAATGAATTAGAATGGATCGTACGAATGAAATAGAATGGATTCGCACGAATGTATCCTATCTAATTCAATGGAACGTGCGAATGAATTAGAATGGATCGTACGAATGAATTAGAATGGATCGTACGAATGAATTAGAATGGATTGAATTAGAATGAACCGTACGAATGAAATAGAATGGATCGTGCGAATGAATTAGAATGGATCGTACGAATGAATTAGAATGGATCGTACGAATGACTTAGAATGGATCGTTCGAATGAATTAGAATAGATTGTGCGAATGAATTAGAATGGATCGTACGAATGAAGTAGAATGGATACATTCGTGCGAATCCATTCTATTTCATTCGTACGATCCATTCTAATTTATTCGTACAATCTATTCTAATTCATTCATACGATCCATTCTAATTCATTCGTACGATCCATTCTAATTCATTCGTACGATCCATTCGTACGATCAATTCTATTTCATTCGTACGATCCATTCTAATTCATTCGCACGATCCATTCTAGTTCATTCATACGATCCATTCTAATTCATTCATACGATCTATATTCTAATTCATTCGCACGATCCATTCTAATTCATTCATACGATCCATTCTAAGTTATTCGCACGATCCATTCTAATTCATTCGTCCGATCTATTCTATTTCACTCGTAAATTAATTTGGATCGTGCTAATGAATTAGAATGGATCGTGCTAATGAATTAGAATGGATACATTCGCACGAATTAGAATGGATCGTACGAATGAATTAGAATGGATCGTACGAATGAATTTGAATGGATCGTATGAATGAATTAGATTGGATCGTATAAATGAATTAGAATGGATCGTACGAATGAATTAGAATGGATCGTGCTAATGAATTAGAATGGATCGTACGAATGAATTAGAGTGGATACATTCGTACAAATGAATTAGAATGGATACATTCGTGCGAATGAATTAGAATGGATCGTGCGAATGAATTAGAATGGATCGTGCGAATAAATTAGAATGGATCGTACAAATGAATTAGAATAGATTGTGCTAATGAATTAGAATGGATCGTATGAATGAATTAGAATGGATCGTACGAATGAATTAGAATGGATACGTGCGAATGAATTAGAATTGTGAATTAGAATGGATCATACGAAGGAATTAGAATGGATCGTGCTAATGAATTAGAATGGATTGTGCGAATGAATTAGAATGGATACACGATCCAGATCCATTCTAATTCATTCGCACAATCTATTCTAATTCATTCGTAGGATCGTGCGAATGAATTAGAATGGATACATTCGTGTGAATGAATTAAAATGGATAATACGAATGAGTAAGAATGGATCGTAGAATTAGAATGGATCGTATGAATGAATTAGAATGGATCATACGAATGAATTAGAATAGATTGTGCGAATGAATTAGAATGGATCTGGATCGTGTATCCATTCTAATTCATTCGTACGATCCATTCGAATTCATTCGCACGATCCATTCTAATTCATTCGCACGATCCATTCTAATTCATTCATACGATCCTTTCTAATTCATTCATATGATCCACTCTAATTCATTCGTATGATCCATTCTAATTCATTCGTAGTATCTATTCTAATTCGTTCGTACTATCCATTCTAATTCCTTCGTACGATCCATTCTAATTCATTCATACAATCCATTCTAATTCTTTTGCACGAACGTATCCACTCTAATTCATTCGTACGATCCATTCTAATTCATTTGTACGAATGTATCCTTTCTAATTCATTCGTACGATCCATTCTAATTCATTCGTACGATCCATTCTAATTCATTCGCACGATCCATTGAATTAGAATGGATACATTCATGCGAATCCATTCTATTTCATTCGTACGATCCATTCTAATTCATTCGCACGATCCATTCTAATTCATTCATACGATCCATTCTATTTCATTCGTACGATCCAATCTAATTCATTCGTACGATCCATTCTAATCCATTCGTATTCATTCGCATGGATTGAATTAGAATGGATCGTATGAATGAATTAGAATGGATCGTACGAATGAGTAAGAATGGATCATGCGAATGAATTAGAAAGGATCGTACGAATGAAATAGAATGGATTCGCACGAATGTATCCATTCTAATTCATTCATACGATCCATTCTAATTCATTCGTACGATCCATTCTAATTTCTTCGTATGATCTATTCTTATTCATTCGCACAATCTATTCTAATTCATTCGTACGATCCATTCTAATTCATTCGCAAGATCCATTCTAATTCATTCATACGATCCATTCTAATTCATTCGTACGATCCATTCTAATTTATTCGTAGGATCCATTCTAATTCATTCGCACAATCTATTCTAATTCATTCGTACGATCCATTCTAATTCATTCGCACGATCCATTCTAATTCATTCGCACGAATGTATCCATTCTAATTCAATGGATCGTGCGAATGAATTAGAATGGATCGTACGAATGAATTAGAATGGATCGTACGAAGGAATTAGAATGGATCATACGAATGAATTAGAATGGATCGTATGAATGAATTAGAATGGATTGAATTAGAATGAATCGTACGAATGAATTAGAATGGATCGTACGAATGAATTAGAATGGATCGTACGAATGAAATAGAATGGATCATATGAATGAATTAGAATGGATCGTGCGAATGAATTAGAATGGATCGTACGAATGAATTAGAATGGATCGTATGAATGAATTAGAATGGATCGTATGAATGAATTAGAATGGATCGTGCGAATGAATTAGAATGGATCATACGAATGAAATAGAATGGATCGTACGAATGAATTAGAATAGATTGTGCGAATGGATTAGAATGGATCATACGATTGAGTAAGAATGGATTGTACGAATGAAATAGAATAGATCGTACGAATGAATTAGAATGGATCGTATGAATGAATTAGAATGTATCGTGCGAATGAATTAGAATGGATCGTACGAATGAAGTAGAATGGATCGTACGAAGGAATTAGAATGGATCGTACGAATGAATTAGAATGGATCGTACGAATGAATTAGAATGGGTACGAATGGATCGTATGAATGAATTAGAATGGATCGTATGAATGAATTAGAATGGATCGTGCGAATGAATTAGAATGGATCGTACGAATGAAATAGAATGGATTCGCACGAATGTATCCTATCTAATTCAATGGAACGTGCGAATGAATTAGAATGGATCGTACGAATGAATTAGAATGGATCGTACGAATGAATTAGAATGGATTGAATTAGAATGAACCGTACGAATGAAATAGAATGGATCGTGCGAATGAATTAGAATAGATCGTACGAATGAATTAGAATGGATCGTACGAATGACTTAGAATGGATCGTTCGAATGAATTAGAATAGATTGTGCGAATGAATTACAATGGATCGTACGAATGAATTAGAATGGACACATTCGTGCGAATCCATTCTATTTCATTCGTACGATCCATTCTAATTTATTCGTACAATCTATTCTAATTCATTCATACGATCCATTCTAATTCATTCGTACGATCCATTCTAATTCATTCGTACGATCCATTCGTACGATCAATTCTATTTCATTCGTACGATCCATTCTAATTCATTCGCACGATCCATTCTAGTTCATTCATACGATCAATTCTAATTCATTCGTACGATCTATATTCTAATTCATTCGCACGATCCATTCTAATTCATTCATACGATCCATTCTAATTTATTCGCACGATCCATTCTAATTCATTCGTCCGATCTATTCTATTTCACTCGTAAATGAATTTGGATCGTGCTAATGAATTAGAATGGATCGTGCTAATGAATTAGAATGGATACATTCGTGCGAATGAATTAGAATGGATCATATGAATGAATTAGAATGGATCGTTTGAGTGAATGCGAATGGATCGTGCGAATGAATTAGATTGGATCGTATAAATGAATTAGAATGGATCGTACGAATGAATTAGAATGGATCGTGCTAATGAATTAGAATGGATCGTACGAATGAATTAGAGTGGATACATTCGTACAAATGAATTAGAATGGATACATTCGTACGAATGAATTAGAATGGATCGTACGAATGAATTAGAATGGATACATTCGCACGAATTAGAATGGATCGTACGAATGAATTAGAATGGATCGTACGAATGAATTAGAATGGATCGTATGAATGAATTAGATTGGATCGTATAAATGAATTAGAATGGATCGTACGAATGAATTAGAATGGATCGTGCTAATGAATTCGAATGGATCGTACGAATGAATTAGAGTGGATACATTCGTACAAATGAATTAGAATGGATACATTCGTGCGAATGAATTAGAATGGATCGTGCGAATGAATTAGAATGGATCATACAAATGAATTAGAATAGATTGTGCTAATGAATTAGAATGGATCGTATGAATGAATTAGAATGGATCGTACGAATGAATTAGAATGGATACGTGCGAATGAATTAGAATTTTGAATTAGAATGGATCATACGAAGGAATTAGAATGGATCGTGCTAATGAATTAGAATGGATTGTGCGAATGAATTAGAATGGATCGTACGAATGACTTAGAATGGATCGTTCGAATGAATTAGAATAGATTGTGCGAATAAATTAGAATGGATCGTACGAATGAATTAGAAAGGATACATTCGTGCGAATGAATTAGAATGGATCGTATGAGTGTGAATGAATTAGAATGGATCGTGCGAATGAATTAGAATGGATCGTATTAATGAATTAGAATGGATCGTGCGAATGAATTAGAATGGATCGTACGAATGAGTAAGAATGGATCGTGCGAATGAATTAGAATGGATTGTACGAATGAATTAGAATGGATCGTACGAATGAATTAGAATGGATACATTCGTGCGAATCCATTCTATTTCATTCGTACGATCCATTCTAATTCATTCGCACGATCCATTCTAATTCATTCATACGATCCATTCTAATTCATTCGTACGATCCATTCTAGTTCATTCGTACAATCCATTCTAATTCATTCGTACGATCCATTCTAATTCATTCATACGATCCATTCTAATTCATTAGCACAATCTATTCTAATTCATTCGTACGATCCATTCTAATTCATTCGCACGATCCATTCAAATTCATTCGCACGAATGTATCCATTCTAATTCATTTGTACGAATGTATCCACTCTAATTCATTCGTACGATCCATTCTAATTCATTAGCATGATCCATTCTAATTCATGCGTACGATCCATTCTAATTCATTTATACGATCCAATCTAATTCATTCATACGATCCATTCTAAATCATTCGTACGATCCATTCTAATTCATTCGTACGATCCATTCTAATTCGTGCGAATGTATCCATTCTAATTCATTCGTACGATCCATTCTAATTCATTCGTACGAATGTATCCATTCTAATTCATTTGTACGAATATATCCACTCTAATTCATTCGTACGATCCATTCTAATTCATTAGCACGATCCATTCTAATTCATTCGTACGATCCATTCTAATTCATTTATACGATCCAATCTAATTCATTCGCACGATCCATTCGCATTCACTCAAACAATCCATTCTAATTCATTCATATGATCCATTCTAATTCATTCGCACGAATGTATCCATTCTAATTCATTCATACGATCCATTCTAATTCATTAGCACGATCCAAATTCATTTATCCGTACGAATGAATTAGAATGGATCGTGCGAATGAAATAGAATGGATTCGTATGAATGAATTAGAATGGATCGTGCGAATGAATTAGAATGGATCGTACTTATGAATTAGAATGGGTCGTACGAATGAATTAGAATGGATCATACGAATGAATTAGAATGGATCGTACGAATGAATTAGAATGGATCATACGAATGAAATAGAATGGATCGTATGAATGAATTAGAATGGATTCATTCATGCGAATGAATTAGAATGGATCGTACGAATGAGTAAGAATGGATCGTACGAATGAGTTAGAATGGATTGAATTAGAATGAATCGTACGAATGAATTAGAATGGATCGTACGAATGAATTAGAATGGATCGTACGAATGAAATAGAATGGATCGTATGAATGAATTAGAATGGATCGTGCGAATGAATTAGAATGGATCGTACGAATGAATTAGAATAGATTGTGCGAATGAATTAGAATGGATCGTGCGAATAAATTTGAATGGATCGTACGAATGAATTAGAATAGATTGTGGGAATGAATTAGAATGGATCGTACGAATGAATTAGAATGGATCGTACGAATGAGTTAGAATGGATCGTGCGAATGAATTAGAATGGATCGTACGAATGAATTAGAATAGATTGTGCGAATGAATAAGAATAGATCATACGAAGAAATTAGAATGGATCGTACGAATGAATTAGAATGGATCGTATGAATGAATTAGAATGGATACATTCGTGCGAATCCATTCTATTTCATTCGTTCGATCCATTCTAATTCATTCGCACGATCCATTCTTACTCATTCGTACGATCCATTCTAATTCATTCGTGCGATCCATTCTAATTCATTCGTAGTGTCTATTCTAATTCATTCGTACTATCCATTCTAATTCATTCGCACAATCTATTCTAATTCATTCGTACGATCTATTCTAATTCATTCGTACGATCCATTCTAATTCATTCGCACGATCAATTCTAATTCATTCGAACAATCTATTAGAATGGATCGTGCGAATGAATTAGAATGGGTCGTACGAATGAATTAGAATGGATACACGATCCAGATCCATTCTAATTCATTCGCACAATCTATTCTAATTCATTCGTAGGATCCATTCTAATTCATTACTACGATCCATTCTAATTCATTCATACGATCCATTCTAATTCATTCGTACGATCCATTCTAATTCATTCGCACAATCCATTCTAATTCATTCATACGATCCATTCTAATTCATTCATACGATCCATTCTAATTCATTCGTACGATCCATTCTAATTCATTCGCACGATCCTACGAATGAATTAGAATAGCGTGCGAATGAATTAGAATGGATCGTACGAATGAATTAGAATGGATCGTACGAATGAATTAGAATGGATCGTACGAATGAATTAGAATAGATTGTGCGCATGAATTAGAATGGATCGTACAAATGAATTAGAATGGATCGTGCGAATGAATGCGAATGGATCGTGCGAATGAATTAGAATGGATCGTATGAATGAATTAGAATGGATCGTAGTTGTTGGGGGTAGCTGAAACTCGCACAGGAGTTCGCCCTCTCCTCCGTGCTCACTAAATCATCTTGACAGGGAGCAAGATCCAATTTGGGCTGAAGGGGCCCTAGGCAAAGAGCTCGCCCAAGCTCGCTTAGGAGCTCGCCCAGGCTCGCTAAGGAGCTCGCCCAAGCTCGCTCAGAAGCCCGTCCAGGAGTTGAAACCCTCGGAAGACCGAGCGTGCCCCCTTTCCAGCTCGCAAGGAGCTCGCCTTCCAGCTCTCAAGGAGCTCGCCCCCCCAGCTCGCAAGGAGCTCGCCCCACATTGAGAGGAGCTCGCCCAAGTTCGCTCAGGAGCTCGCCATCTCAGCCCATCAGGAGCTCGCCCCCACAGGGAGCTGGATGGACACCTTGTATCTGAGTGCAGCTCGATCCCCCAGATCGCAAGGAGCTCGCCCCACATTGAGAGGAGCTCGCCCAAGTTTGCTCAGGAGCTCGCCCTCTCAGCCCATCAGGAGCTCGCCCCCACAGGGAGCTGGATGGACACCTTGTATCTGAGTGCAGCTCGCCCCCAAACTCGCAAGGAGCTCGCTTCATAGCTCGCAGGGAGCGAGATCCACATTGGGCTGAAGGGGCCCTAGGCAAAGAGCTCGCTCAGGAGCTCGCCAAAGCTCGTTCAGGAGCTCGCCTAAGCTCTCTCAGGAGCTCGTCAAGCTCGTTCAGGAGCTCGCCTCGCCCCCATAGGGAGCTGGATGGACACCTTGTATCTGAGTGCAGCTCGCCCCGACCCCTGTTTATCGAAGAGGTTGCTCCCGCGAGGTCCAACTCTTGATAGATATGGGCAAAAGGACGGAGCAGTGCTAGGCGAGCTCGCTCTCGCTTCCCCCTAGAGGTCTCCCCCAGTAAAAACCGCATAAAGCTTACCAGGTGTCGAGAACCCACTGAAGCTACGTGGACGATTGCAGTCCACGGAAGCCCATTGGAGTCGGTTCGAGACCTCCCAGACTTGAACATTCTAGAAGATTCCCCTGGCAGCGATAGGACAGCAGTTGCTGTCCCCCACTACTTCGTCAGACGGGCTAGACGACAAAGAATGTCAGGAGCCCAAGTACCAAGGACTGTCAGACCCGCACGAGCCAGCACGTGGGGGGCCTAGAAGGTGCCGGAAAGAGCTGCCACACGTCGCACCCCGATAGGTCGCCAATATCTATAAATACACACCCCCAGGCTCCAAAGTACAGGTTCAAAATCCCCTTCACTACCACTTTGGTATACAACAGCTCTCCGTTGTGCTACCGTAACTGACTTGAGCGTCGGAGGGTCTGCGCTCCTAAGGGAGCCAGCCGTTCTCACGTTTCTCTTTTCTTGGTCTGACAGGTGTCTCGCAAGGACCAGGAAAAATCCCCCAAACAGTAGTAATGAATTAGAATGGATCGTGCGAATGAATTAGAATGGATCGTATGAATGAATTAGAATGGGTCGTACGAATGAATTAGAATGGATACACGATCCAGATCCATTCTAATTCATTCGCACAATCTATTCTAATTCATTCGTAGGATCGTACGAATAAATTAGAATAGATCGTACGAATGAATTAGAATGGATCGTACGAATGAATCGGAATGGATACATTCGTGCGAATGAATTAGAATGGATCGTACGAATGAATTAGAATGGATCGTGCGAATGAATTAGAATGGATCGTACGAATGAATCAGAATAGATCGTACGAATGACTTAGAATGGATCGTTCGAATGAATTAGAATAGATTGTGCGAATGAATTAGAATGGATCGTACGAATGAATTAGAAAGGATACATTCGTGCGAATGAATTAAAATGGACACATTCGTGCGAATGAATTAGAATGGATTGTATGAATGAATTAGAATGGATCGTGCAAATGAATTAGAATGGATTGTGCGAATGAATTAGAATGGATCCTACGAATGAATTAGAATAGATCGTACGTATGAATTAGAATGGATACATTCGTGCGAATGAAATAGAATGGATCGTGCGAATGAATTAGAATGGATTGTACGAATGAATTAGAATGGATCGTACGAATGAAATAGAATGGATTGTACGAATGAGATAGAATGGATCGTACGAATGAATTAGAATCGATTGTGTGAATGAATTAGAATGGATCGTACGAATGAAATAGAATGGATCGTACGAATGAATTAGAATAGATTGTGCGAATGGATTAGAATGGATCATACGATTGAGTAAGAATGGATTGTACGAATGAAATAGAATAGATCGTACGAATGAATTAGAATGGATCGTATGAATGAATTAGAATGGATCGTGCGAATGAATTAGAATGGATCGTACGAATGAATTAGAATGGATCGTACGAAGGAATTAGAATGGATCGTATGAATGCATTAGAATGGATCGTACGAATGAATTAGAATGGATATGAATGAATCGTATGAATGAATTAGAATGGATCGTACGAATGAATTAGAATGGATCATACGAATGAATTAGAATGGATTGTACGAATGAATTAGAAGGGATCGTACGAATGAGTAAGAATGGATCGTGCAAATGAATTAGAATGGATTGTACGAATGAATTAGAATGGATCGTACGAATGAATTAGAATGGTACATTCGTGCGAATCCATTCTATTTCATTCGTACGATCCATTATAATTCATTCGCACGATCCATTCTAATTCATTCATTCGATCCATTCTAATTCATTCGTACGATCCATTCTAATTCATTCGTGCAATCCATTCTAATTCATTCGTACGATCCATTCTAATTCATTCATACGATCCATTCTAATTCATTAGCACAATCTATTCTAATTCATTCGTACGATCCATTCTAATTCATTCGCACGATCCATTCTAATTCATTCGCACGAATGTATCCATTCTAATTCATTTGTACGAATGTATCCACTCTAATTCATTCGTACGATCCATTCTAATTCATTAGCACGATCCATTCTAATTCATTCATACGATCCATTCTAATTCATTTATACGATCCAATCTAATTCATTCATACGATCCATTCTAATTCATTCGTACGATCCATTCTAATTCATTCGTACGATCCATTCTAATTCGTGCGAATGTATCCACTCTAATTCATTCGTACGATCCATTCTAATTCATTAGCACGATCCATTCTAATTCATTTGTACGATCCATTCTAATTCATTTATACGATCCAATCTAATCCATTCGCACGATCCATTCGCATTCACTCAAACGATCCATTCTAATTCATTCATATGATCCATTCTAATTCATTCGCACGAATGTATCCATTCTAATTCATTAGCACGATCCATTCTAATTCATTCGTACGATCTATTCTAATTCATTCATACGATCCATTCTAATTCATTCGTACGATCCATTCTAATTCATTCGTACGATCCATTCGTACGATCAATTCTATTTCATTCGTAAGATCCATTCTAATTCATTCGCACGATCCATTCTAGTTCATTCATACGATCCATTCTAATTCATTCGTACGATCTATATTCTAATTCATTCGCACGATCCATTCTAATTCATTCATACGATCCATTCTAATTTATTCGCATGATCCATTCTAATTCATTCGTACGATCTATTCTATTTCATTCGTACAATCAATTCTTACTCAATCGTATGATCCATTCTAATCCATTCGCACAATCTATTCTAATTTATTCCCACGATCCATTCTAATTCCTTCGTACGATCCATTCTAATTAGAATGGATCCATTCTAATCCATTCCTATTTATTAGTACGATCGTACGAATGAGTAAGAATGGATCGTACGAATGAAATAGAATGGATCGTATGAATGAATTAGAATGGATCGTGCGAATGAATTAGAATGGAATCATACCGTACGAATGAATTAGAATCTATTCAATTAGAATAGATTGTGCGAATGAATTAAAATGGATACCTTCGTACGAATGAATTAGAATGGATCGTACGAATGAAATAGAATGGATCGTACGAATGAATTAGAATGGATCGTATGAATGAATTAGAATGGATCGTGCGAATGAATTAGAATGGATCGTACGAATGAAATAGAATGGATTCGCACGAATGTATCCATTCTAATTCATTCGTACGATCCATTCTATCTCATTCGTACAATCCATTCTATTTCATTCGTACGATCCATTCTAATTCATTCATACGATCCATTCTAATTTATTCGCACGATCCATTCTAATTCATTCATATGATCCATTCTAATTTATTCGCACGATCCATTCTAATTCATTCGTACGATCCATTCTAATTCATGCATACGATCCATTCTAATTCATTCGTACGATCCATTCTAATTCTTTTGCACGAATGAATTAGAATAGATCCTGCGAATGAATTTGAATAGCGTGCGAATGAATTAGAATGGATCGTACGAATGAATTAGAATGGATTGTACGAATGAATTAGAATAGATTGTGCGAATGAATTAGAATAGATTGTGCGCATGAATTAGAATGGATCGTATGAATGAATTAGAATGGATCGTGCGAATGAATGCGAATGGATCGTGCGAATGAATTAGAATGGATCGTAGTAATGAATTAGAATGGATCGTGCGAATGAATTAGAATGGATCGTACGAATGAATTAGAATGGGTCGTACGAATGAATTAGAATGGATACACGATCCAGATCCATTCTAATTCATTCGCACAATCTATTCTAATTCATTCGTAGGATCGTACGAATGAATTAGAATGGATACGAATGGATCGTACGAATGAGTAAGAATGGATCGTACGAATGAAATAGAATGGATTGTACGAATGAATTAGAATGGATCATACGAATGAATTAGAATGGATTCATTCGTGCGAATGAATTAGAATGGATCGTACGAATGAGTAAGAATGGATCGTACGAATGAATTAGAATGGATTGAATTAGAATGGATCGTATGAATGAATTAGAATGGATCGTACGAATGAGTAAGAATGGATCGTGCGAATGAATTAGAATGGATCGTACGAATGAAATAGAATGGATTCGCACGAATGTATCCATTCTAATTCATTCATACGATCCATTCTAATTCATTCGTACGATCCATTCTTACTCATTCGTACGATCCATTCTAATTCATTCGCACGATCCTACGAATGAATTAGAATAGATTGTGCGAATGAATTAGAATGGATCTGGATCGTGTATCCATTCTAATTCATTCGTACGACCCATTCTAATTCATTCGTACGATCCATTCTAATTCATTCGCACGATCCATTCTTACTCATTCGTATGATCCATTCTAATTCATTCGTATGATCCATTCTAATTCATTCGTACGATCCATTCTAATTCATTTGTACGATCCATTCTATTTCATTCGTACGATCCATTCTAATTCATTCGCACGATCTATTCTAATTCATTCGTACTATCCATTCTAATTCCTTCGTACGATCCATTGTAATTCCTTCGTACGATCCATTCTAATTCATCCGTACGATTCATTCTAATGCAATCCATTCTAATTCATTCGTACGATCCATTCCAATTCATTCGTACGATCCATTCTAATCCATTCTAATTCAATCGCACAATCCATTCTAATTCATTCGTACGAAGGTATCCATTCTAATTCATTCGCACAATCTATTCTAATTGAATAGATTCTAATTCATTCGTACGGTATGATTCCATTCTAATTCATTCGCACGATCCATTCT
Organism: Chamaelirium japonicum; assembly: GCA_947650365.1. Taxonomy (NCBI): domain Eukaryota; kingdom Viridiplantae; phylum Streptophyta; class Magnoliopsida; order Liliales; family Melanthiaceae; genus Chamaelirium; species Chamaelirium japonicum. The sequence continues at coordinate 37,678,818 of OX393560.1, read as the reverse complement.
AATTCATTCATACGATCCATTCTATTTCATTCGTACGATCCATTCTTACTCATTCGTACGATCGTACTAATGAATCGGAATGGATTAGAATGGATCCATTCCAATTAATTGGAATGGATCGTACGAAGGAATTAGAATGGATCGTGGGAATAAATTAGAATAGATTGTGCGAATGGATTAGAATGGATCATACGATTGAGTAAGAATGGATTGTACGAATGAAATAGAATAGATCGTACGAATGAATTAGAATGGATCGTGCGAATAAATTAGAATGGATCGTATGAATGAATTAGAATGGATCGTGCGAATGAATTAGAATATAGATCGTACGAATGAATTAGAATGGATCGTATGAATGAACTAGAATGGATCGTCCGAATGAATTAGAATGGATCGTACGAGTGAAATAGAATTGATCGTACGAATGGATCGTACGAATGAATTAGAATGGATCGTACGAATGAATTAGAATGGATCGTATGAATGAATTAGAATAGATCGTACGAATGAATTAGAATGGATCGTGCTAATGAATTAGAATGGATACATTCGTGCGAATGAATTAGAATGGATCATATGAATGAATTAGAATGGATCGTTTGAGTGAATGCGAATGGATCGTGCGAATGAATTAGATTGGATCGTATAAATGAATTAGAATGGATCGTACGAATGAATTAGAATGGATCGTGCTAATGAATTAGAATGGATCGTACGAATGAATTAGAGTGGATACATTCGTACAAATGAATTAGAATGGATACATTCGTACGAATGAATTAGAATGGATCGTACGAATGAATTAGAATGGATACATTCGCACGAATTAGAACGGATCGTACGAATGAATTAGAATGGATCGTACGAATGAATTAGAATGGATCGTATGAATGAATTAGATTGGATCGTATAAATGAATTAGAATGGATCGTACGAATGAATTAGAATGGATCGTGCTAATGAATTAGAATGGATCGTACGAATGAATTAGAGTGGATACATTCGTACAAATGAATTAGAATGGATACATTTGTACGAATGAATTAGAATGGATCGTGTGAATGAATTAGAATGGATCGTACGAATGAATTAGAATAGATTGTGCTAATGAATTAGAATGGATCGTATGAATGAATTAGAATGGATCATACGAATGAATTAGAATGGATTGTACGAATGAATTAGAATGGATCGTACGAATGAATTAGAATGGATCGTATGAATGAATTAGAATGGATCGTGCGAATGAATTAGAATGGATCGTACGAATGAAATAGAATGGATTCGCACGAATGTATCCATTCTAATTCATTCGTATGATCCATTCTAATTCATTCGTACAATCCATTCTAATTCATTTGCACGATCCATTCATACTCATTCGTACGATCCATTCTAATTCATTCGTACGATCCATTCTAATTCATTCGTAGGATCCATTCTAATTCATTCGTACGATCCATTCTAATTCATTCATACGATCCATTCGTATTCATTCTAATTCATTCGTACGATCCATTCTAATTCATTCGTACGATCCATTCTAATTCCTTCGTACGATCTATTCTAATTCATTCGTACGATCCATTCGTATTCATTCGCATGGATTGAATTAGAATGGATCGTACGAATGAATTAGAATGGATCGTACGAATGAATTAGAATGGATCGTACGAATGAGTAAGAATGGATCGTGCGAATGAATTAGAATGGATCGTACGAATGAAATAGAATTGATCGTATGAATGAATTAGATTGGATCGTATTAATGAATTAGAATGGATCGTGCGAATGAATTAGAATGGATCGTACGAATGAATTAGAATGGATCGTACGAATGACTTAGAATGGATCGTTTGAATGAATTAGAATGGATCGTACGAAGGAATTAGAATGGATCGTACGAATGAATTAGAATGGATCGTACGAATGAATTAGAATGAATTAGAATGGATCATACGAATGAATTAGAATGGATCGTACGAATGAAATATAACGGATCGTATGAATGAATTAGAATGGATCGTGCGAATGAATTAGAATGGATCGTACGAATGAAATAGAATGGATTCGCACGAATGTATCCATTCTAATTCAATGGATCATGCGAATGAATTAGAATGGATCGTACGAATGAATTAGAATGGATCGTACGAAGGAATTAGAATGGATCGTACGAATGAATTAGAATGGATCGTACGAATGAATTAGAATGGATTGAATTAGAATGAATCGTACGAATGAATTAGAATGAATTATACCGTACGAATGAATTAGAATGGATCATACGAATGAAATAGAATGGATTGTACGAATGAGATAGAAAGGATCGTACGAATGAAATAGAATGGATTCGCACGAATGGATCGTATGAATGAATTAGAATGGATACATTCGTGCAAAAGAATTAGAATGGATTGTATGAATGAATTAGAATGGCTCGTTTGAGTGAATGCGAATGGATCGTGCGAATGAATTAGAATGGAATGAATTAGAATGGATTGAATTAGAATGAATCGTACGAATGAATTAGAATGGATCATACAAATGAATTAGAATGGATCGTACGAATGAATTAGAATGGATCGTACGAATGAATTAGAATGGATCGTACGAATGAATTAGAATGGATCGTCTGAATGAATTAGAATGGATCGTGCGAATGAATTAGAATGGATCGTACGAATGAATTAGAATGGATACGAATGAAATAGAATTGATCGTACGAATGGATCGTACGAATGAATTAGAATGGATCGTACGAATGAATTAGAATGGATCGTACGAATGAAATATAATTGATCGTACGAATGAATTAGAATGGATCGTACGAACGAATTAGAATGGATCGTGCGAATGAATTAGAATGGATCATACGATTGAGTAAGAATGGATTGTACGAATGAAATAGAATAGATCGTACGAATGAATTAGAATGGATCTTACGAATGAATTAGAATGGATCATATGAATGAATTAGAATGGATCATTTGAGTGAATACGAATGGATCGTGCGAATGAATTAGAATGGATTGAATTAGAATGGATTCGCACGAATGTATCCATTCTAATTCATTCGTACGATCCATTCTAATTCATTCGTTCGATCTATTCGTACGATCAATTCTATTTCATTCGTACGATCCATTCTAGTTCATTCGCACGATCCATTCTAGTTCATTCATACGATCCATTCTAATTCATTCGTACGATCTATATTCTAATTCATTCGCACGATCCATTCTAATTTATTCATACGATCCATTCTAATTTATTCGCACGATCCATTCTAATTCATTCGTATGATCTATTCTATTTCATTCGTACAATCCATTCTTACTCAATCGTATGATCCATTCTAATCCATTCGCACAATCTATTCTAATTCATTCATACGATCCATTCTAATTTATTCGCACGATCCATTCTAATTCCTTCGTATGATCCATTCTAATTCGGATCATGCGAATGAATTAGAATGGATCGTATGAATGAATTGGAATGGATACATTCGTGCAAATGAATTAGAATGGATCCTATGAATGAATTAGAATAGATTGTGCGAATGAATTAGAATGGATCGTACGAATGATTTAGAATGGACCGTACGAATGAATTAGAATGGATCGTACGAATGAATTAGAATGGATCGTGCGAATGAATTAGAATGGATCGTACGAATGAAATAGAATGGATTCGCACGAATGTATCCGAATGGATAGTACGAAGGAATTAGAATAGATCGTACGAAGGAATTAGAATGGATAGTACGAATGAATTAGAATGGATACCTTCGTGCAAATGAATTTGAATGGATCGTACGAATGAGTAAGAATGGATCGTACAAATGAAATAGAATGGATCGTATGAATGAATTAGAATGGATCGTGCGAATGAATTAGAATGGATCGTACGAATGAATAAGAATAGATTGTGCGAATGAGTAAGAATGGATCGTACGAATGAATTAGAATGGATTGAATTAGAATGAATCGTACGAATGAATTAGAATGGATCGTACGAATGAATTAGAATGGATCGTACGAATGAAATAGAATGGATCGTTTGAATGAGTTAGAATGGATCGTGCGAATGAATTAGAATGGATCGTACGAATGAATTAGATTGGATCGTACGAATGAATTAGAATGGGTCGTGCGAATGAATTAGAATGGATCGTACGAATGAATTAGAATAGATTGTGCGAATGAATTAGAATGGATCGTACGAATGAATTAGAATGGATCGTACGAATGAAAGAATGGATCGTGCGAATGAATTAGAATGAATTAGAATGGATCGTACGAATAAATTAGAATGGATCGTACGAATGAATTAGAATGGATCATACGAATGAATTAGAATGGATTCATTCGTGCGAATGAATTAGAATGGATCGTACGAATGAGTAAGAATGGATCGTACGAATGAATTAGAATGGATTGAATTAGAATGAATCGTACGAATGAATTAGAATGGATCGTACGAATGAAATAGAATGGATCGTATGAATGAATTAGAATGGATCGTGCGAATGAATTAGAATGGATACCTTCGTGCAAATGAATTAGAATGGATCGTACGAATGAGTAAGAATGGATCGTACAAATGAAATAGAATGGATCGTATGAATGAATTAGAATGGATCGTGCGAATGAATTAGAATGGATCGTACGAATGAATGAGAATAGATTATGCGAATGAGTAAGAATGGATCGTCCGAATGAATTAGAATGGATTGAATTAGAATGAATCGTACGAATGAATTAGAATGGATCGTACGAATGAATTAGAATGGATCGTACGAATGAAATAGAATGGATCGTATGAATGAATTAGAATGGATCGTGCGAATGAATTAGAATGGATCGTACGAATGAATTAGAATGGATCGTACGAATGAATTAGAATGGATCGTGCGAATGAATTAGAATGGATCGTACGAATGAATTAGAATAGATTGAACGAATGAATTAGAATAGATTGAGCGAATGAATTAGAATGGATCGTACGAATGAATTAGAATGGATCGTACGAATGAATTAGAATGGATCGTATGAATGAATTAGAATGGATACATTCGTGCGAATCCATTCTATTTCATTCGTACGATCCATTCTAATTCATTCGCACGATTCATTCTTACTCATTCGTACGATCCATTCTAATTCATTCGTACGATCCATTCGAATTCACTCGTATGATCCATTCTAATTCAATCCATGCGAATGAATACGAATGGATTAGAATGGATCATACGAATGAATTAGATTGGATCGTACGAATGAAATAGAATGGATCGTATGAATGAATTAGAATGGATCATGCGAATGAATTAGAATGGATCGAACGAATGAAATAGAATGGATTCGCACGAATGTATCCATTCTAATTCAATGGATCGTGCGAATGAATTAGAATGGATCGTACGAATGAATTAGAATGGATCGTACGAAGGAATTAGAATGGATCGTACGAATGAATTAGAATGGATCGTATGAATGAATTAGAATCGATTGAATTAGAATGAATGGTACGAATGAATTAGAATGAATCATACCGTACGAATAAATTAGAATGGATCGTACGAATGAATTAGAATAGATCGTACGTATGAATTAGAATGGATACATTCGTGCGAATGAATTAGAATGGATCGTACGAATGAAATAGAATGGATCGTGCGAATGAATTAGAATGGATCGTACGAATGAATTAGAATGGATCGTACGAATGACTTAAAATGGATCGTTCGAATGAATTAGAATAGATTGTGCGAATAAATTAGAATGGATCGGACGAATGAATTAGACTGGATCTGGATCGTACGAATTATTCATTCTATGAATGGATCGTACGAATGAATTAGAATGGATCTGGATCGTTTATCCATTCTAATTCCTTCGTACGATCTATTCTAATTCATTCGTACGATCCATTCTAATTCATTCGCACGATCCATTCTAATTCATTCGCACGAATGTATCCATTCTAATTCATACGTACGATCTATTCTAATTCATTCGTACGATCCATTCTAATTCATTCGCACAATCCAATCTAATTCATTTGCACGATCCATTCTAATTCATTCATACAATCCATTCTAATTCTTTTGCACGAAGGTATCCATTCTAATTCATTCGTACTATCCATTCTAATTATCCGTACGATATATTCTATTTCATTCGTACGATCCATTCTTATTGTACGATTGAATTAGAATGGATCGTACGAATGAATTAGAATGGATAGTACGAATGAATTAGAATGGATACATTCATGCGAATGGATCATACGATCCATTCTAATTCATTCGCACGATCCATTCTAATTCATTCATACGATCCATTCTAATTCATTCATACGATCCATTCTAATTCATTCGTACGGATAAATAAATTTGGATCGTGCTAATGAATTAGAATGGATCGTACGAATGAATTAGAATGGATTGTGTGAATGAATTAGAATGGATCGTACGAATGAATTAGAATAGATCGTACGAATGAATTAGAATGGATCGTACGAAGGAATAAGAATGGATCGTACGAAGGAATTAGAATGGATAGTACGAATGAAGTAGAATGGATACCTTCGTGCAAATGAATTAGAATGGATCGTACAAATGAGTAAGAATGGATCGTACGAATGAATTAGAATAGATCGTACGAATATATTAGAATGGATCTTACGAATGAATTAGAATGGAACGTATAGATTGTGCGATTGAATTAGAATGGATCGTACGAATGAATTAGAATGGATCGTACAAATGAATTAGAATGGATCGTGCGAATGAATTAGAATGGATCGCACGAATGTATCCATTCTAATTCATTCATACGATCCATTCTATTTCATTCGTAGGATCCATTCTTACTCATTCGTACGATCCATTCTAATTCATTCGCACGAATGAATCCATTCTAATTCATTCGTATGATCCATTCTAATTCATTCGCATGAATGTATCCATTCTAATTCATTCATACGATCCATTCTAATTCATTAATACGATCCAATCTAATTCATTCGTACGATCCATTCTAATCCATTCGTATTCATTCGCATGGATTGAATTAGAATGGATCGTACGAATGAATTAGAATGGATCGTACGAATGAATTAGAATGGATCGTACGAATGAGTAAGAATGAATCGTACAAATGAATTAGAATAGATACATTCGTGCGAATCCATTCTATTTCATTTGTACGATCCATTCTAATTCATTCGCACGATCCATTCTAATTCATTCATACGATCCATTCTATTTCATTCGTATGATCCATTCTAATTCATTCGTACGGTATGATTCATTCTAATTCATTCGTACGATTCATTCCAATTCAATCCATTCTAATTCATTCGTACGATCCATTCTAATTCCTTCATACGATCCATTCTAATTTATTCGTACGATCCATTCTAATTCATTCGCACGATCCATTGAATTAGAATGGATACATTCATGCGAATCCATTCTATTTCATTCGTACGATCCATTCTAATTCATTCGCACGATCCATTCTAATTCATTCGTACGATCCATTCTATTTCATTCGTACGATCCATTCTAATTCATTCGTAAGATCCATTCTAATTCATTCTAATTCATTCGTACGATCCATTCTAATTCATTCGTACGATCAATTCCTTCGTACGATCCATTCTAATTCATTCGAACGATCCATTCTAAGTCATTCGTACGATCCATTCTAATTCATTCGTACGATCCATTCTAATTCATTCGCACGATCCATTCTAATTCATTAATACGATCCAATCTAATTCATTCATACGATCCATTCTAATTCATTCGTACGATCCATTCTAATTCATTCGCACGATCCATTCTAATTCATTCGAACGATCCATTCTATTTCATTCGTACGATCCATTCTTACTCATTCATACGATCCATTCTAATTCATTCGTACGATCCATTCTAATTCCTTCGTATGATCCATTCTAATTCATTCGTACGGTATGATTCATTCTAATTCATTCGTACGATTCATTCTAATTCAATCCATTCTAATTCATTCGTACGATCCATTCTAATTCATTCGTACGATCCATTCTAATTCATTCGTACGATTCATTCTAATTCAATCCATTCTAATTCATTCGTACGATCCATTCTTACTCATTCGTACGATCCATTCTAATTCATTCGCACGAATGAATCCATTCTAATTCATTCGTATGATCCATTCTAATTCATTCACATGAATGTATCCATTCTAATTCATTCGTACGATCCATTCTATCTCATTCGTACAATCCATTCTATTTTATTCGTACAATCCATTCTAATTCATTCGCACGATCCATTCTAATTCATTCGCATGATCCATTCTAATTCATTCGTACGATCGATTCTAATTCATTCATACGATCCATTCTAATTCATTCGCACGAATATATCCATTCTAATTCATTCGTACGATCCATTCTAATTCATTCGCACAATCCATTCTAATTCATTAATACGATCCAATCTAATTCATTCATACGATCTATTCTAATTCATTCGCACGAATATATCCTTTCTAATTCATTCGTACGATCCATTCTAATTCATTCGCACGAACCATTCTAATTTATGCATACGATCCAATCTAATCTATTCTAATTCATTCGTACGATCCATTCGCATTCACTCAAACGATCCATTCTAATTCATTCATATGATCCATTCTAATTCATTCGCACGATCCATTCTAATTCATTCACACTCATACGATCCATTCTAATTCATTCGCATGAATGTATCCTTTCTAATTCATTCGTACGATCCATTCTAATTCATTCGCACAATCTATTCTAATTCATTCGAACGATCCATTCTAAGTCATTCGTACGATCCATTCTAATTCATTCGTACGATCCATTCTAATTCATTCGCACGATCCATTCTAATTCCTTCGTACGATCCATTCTAATTCATTCGCACGATCCATTCTAATTCATTCATACGATCCATTCTATCTCATTCGTACAATCCATTCTATTTCATTCATACGATCCATTCAAATTCATTCGTATGATCCATTCTAATTCATTCGCATGAATATATCCATTCTAATTCATTCGTACGATCCATTCTATCTCATTCGTACAGTATGATTCATTCTAATTCATTCGTACGATTCATTCTAATTCAATCCATTCTAATTCATTCGTACGATCCATTCTGATTCATTCATACGATCCATTCTAATTCATTCGTACGATTCATTCTAATTCAATCCATTCTAATTCATTCGTACAATCCATTCTTACTCATTCGTACGATCCATTCTAATTCATTCGCACGAATGAATCCATTCTAATTCATTCGTATGATCCATTCTAATTCATTCGCATGAATGTATCCATTCTAATTCATTCGTACGATCCATTCTATCTCATTCGTACAATCCATTCTATTTCATTCGTACGATCCATTCTAATTCATTCGCACGATCCATTCTACTCATTCGTACGATCCATTCTAATTCATTCGCACGAATGAATCCATTCTAATTCATTCGTATGATCCTTTCTAATTCATTCGTACAATCCATTCTATTTCATTCGTACGATCCATTCTTACTCATTCGTACGATCCATTCGTATCCATTCTAATTCATTCATACGAATGAATTAGAATAGATCGTACGAATGAATTACAATGGATACGAATGGATCGTACGAATGAGTCAGAATGGATCGTACGAATGAAATAGAATGGATTGTACGAATGAATTAGAATGGATCATACGAATGAATTAGAATGGATTCATTCGTACGAATGAATTAGAATGGATCGTACGAATGAGTAGAATGGATCGTGCGAATGAATTAGAATGGATCGTACGAATGAAATAGAATGGATTGTACGAATGAGATAGAATGGATCGTACGAATGAGATAGAATGGATCGTACGAATGAATTAGAATGGATACATTCATGCGAATGAATTAGAATGGATCATACGAATGAATTAGAATGGATACCTTCGTGCAAATGAATTAGAATGGATCGTACGAATGAGTAGGAATGGATCGTACGAATGAAATAGAATGGATCGTATGAATGAATTAGAATGGATCGTGCGAATGAATTAGAATGGATCGTACGAATGAATTAGAATAGATTGTGCGAATGAATTAGAATGGATCGTACGAATGAATTAGAATGGATCGTACGAATGAATTAGAATGGATCGTATGAATGAATTAGAATGGATCGTGCGAATGAATTAGAATGGATCGTACGAATGAAATAGAATGGATTCGCACGAATGTATCCATTCTAATTCATTCGTACGATCCATTCTAATTCATTCGTACAATCCATTCTAATTCATTCGCACGATCCATTCTTACTCATTCGTACGATTCATTCTAATTCATTCGGACGATCCATTCTAATTCATTAATACGATCCATTCTAATTCATTCGCACGATCCATTCTAATTCATTCGTACGATCCATTCTAATTCATTCGCACAATCTATTCTATTTCATTCATACGATCCATTCTAATTCTTTTGCACGAATGTATCCATTCTAATTCATTCGTACGATCCATTCTAATTCATTCGTACGATCCATTCTAATTCATTCACACGATCCATTCTAATTCATTCATACAATCTATTCGAATTCATTCGTACGATCCATTCTAATTCATTCGTACGATCCATTCTAATTCATTCGTATGATCCATTTTTACTCATTCGTACGATCCAATCTAATTCATTCATACGATCCATTCTACGATCCATTCTAATTCATTCGTACGTTCCATTCTAATTCATTCGTACGATTCATTCTAATTCAATCCATTCTAATTCATTCGTACGATCCATTCTTACTCATTCATACGATCCATTCTAATTCATTCGCACGATCCATTCTAATTCATTAATACGATCCATTCTAATTCAATCGCACGATCCATTCTAATTCATTCACACAATCCATTCTATTTCATTCGTACGATCCATTCTAATTCATTCGCACGAAGGTATCCATTCTAATTCATACAATCCATTCTAATTCATTCATATGATCCAATCTAATTCATTCATACGATCCATTCTAATTCATTCGCACGAATGTATCCATTCTAATTCATTCGTACGATCCATTCTAATCCATTTGTACGAATGTATCCACTCAAATTCATTCATACGATCCATTCTAATTCATTCGCACGAATGTATCCATTCCAATTCATTCGTACGATCCATTCTAATTCATTCGCACGATCCATTCTAATTCATTCATACGATCCATTCTATTTCATTCGTACGATCCATTCGAATTCATTCATATGATCCATTCTAATTCATTCGCACGAATGTATCCATTCTAATTCATTCGTACGATTCATTCTAATTCAATCCATTCTAATTCATTCCATTCTAATTCATTCGCACGATCCATTCGCATTCACTCAAACGATCCATTCATTCTAATTCATTCGTATGAATGAGTAAGAATGGATCGTTCGAATGAATTAGAATGGATTGTGCGAATGAATTAGAATGGATCGTACGAATGAATTAGAATGGAACGTACAAATGAATTAGAATAGATCGTACGAATGAATTAGAATGGATCGTACTAAGGAATTAGAATGGATAGTACGAATGAAGTAGAATGGATACCTTCGTGCAAATGAATTAGAATGGATCGTACGAATGAATTAGAATGGATCGTACGAATGAATTAGAATGGATCTTACGAATGAATTAGAATGGAACGTATAGATTGTGCGAATGAATTAGAATGGATCGTACGAATGAATTAGAATGGATCATATGAATGAATTAGAATGGATCGTGCGAATGAATTAGAATGGATCGCACGAATGTATCCATTCTAATTCATTCATACGATCCATTCTAATTCATTCGTACGATCCATTTTTAGTCATTCGTACGATCCATTCTAATTCATTCGCACGAATGAATCCATTCTAATTCTTTCGTATGATCCATTCTAATTCATTCGCATGAATGTATCCATTCTAATTCATTCGTACGATCCATTCTAATTCATTAATACGATCCAATCTAATTCATTCGTACGATCCATTCTAACCCATTCGTATTCATTCGCATGGATTGAATTAGAATGGATCGTACGAATGAATTAGAATGGATCGTACGAATCAATTAGAATGGATCGTACGAATGAGTAAGAATGGATCGTGCGAATGAATTAGAATGGATACATTCGTGCGAATCCATTCTATTTCATTCGTTCGATCCATTCTAATTCATTCGCACGATCCATTCTAATTCATTCATACGATCCATTCTATTTCATTCGTATGATCCATTCTAATTCATTCGTACGGTATGATTCATTCTAATTCATTCGTACGATTCATTCTAATTCAATCCATTCTAATTCATTCGTACGATCCATTCTAATTCATTCGTACGATCCATTCTAATTCCTTCGTACGATCCATTCTAATTCATTCGTACGATCCATTCTAATTCATTCGCACGATCCATTGAATTAGAATGGATACATTCGTGCGAATCCATTCTATTTCATTCGTACGATCCATTCTAATTCATTCGCACGATCCATTCTAATTCATTCATATGATCCATTCTATTTCATTCGTACAATCCATTCTAATTCATTCGTACGATCCATTCTAATTCATTCTAATTCATTCGTACGATCCATTCAAATTCATTCGTACGATCCATTCTAATTCCTTCGTACGATCCATTCAAATTCATTCGTACGATCCATTCAAATTCATTCGTACGATCCATTCTAATTCATTAATACGATCCAATCTAATTCATTCATACGATCCATTCTAATTCATTCGTACGATCCATTCTAATTCATTCGCACGATCCATTCTAATTCATTCGAACGATCCATTCTATTTTATTCGTACGATCCATTCTTACTCATTCGTACGATCCATTCTAATTCATTCGTACGATCCATTCTAATTCCTTCGTATGATCCATTCTAATTCATTCGTACGGTATGATTCATTCTAATTCATTCGTACGATTCATTCTAATTCAATCCATTCTAATTCATTCGTACGATCCATTCTAATTCATTCGTACGATCCATTCTAATTCATTCGTACGATTCATTCTAATTCAATCCATTCTAATTCATTCGTACGATCCATTCTTACTCATTCGTACGATCCATTCTAATTCATTCGCACGAATGAATCCATTCTAATTCATTCGTATGATCCATTCTAATTCATTCGCATGAATGTATCCATTCTAATTCATTCGTACGATCCATTCTATCTCATTCGTACAATCCATTCTATTTCATTCGTACGATCCATTCTAATTCATTCGCACGATCCATTCTAATTCATTCGCATGATCCATTCTAATTCATTCGTACGATCGATTCTAATTCATTCATCCGATCCATTCTAATTCATTCGCACAAATATATCCATTCTAATTCGTTCGTACGATCCATTCTAATTCATTCGCACAATCCATTTTAATTCATTAATATGATCCAATCTAATTCATTCATACGATCTATTCTAATTCATTCGCACGAATATATCCTTTCTAATTCATTCGTACGATCCATTCTAATTCATTCGCACGATCCATTCTAATTCATGCATACGATCCAATCTAATTCATTCATACGATCCATTCTAATTCATTCGCACGAATGTATCAATTCTAATTCATTCGTACAATCCATTCTAATTCATTTGCACGATCCATTCTAATTCATTCATACAATCCATTCTAATTCTTTTGCACGAATGTATCCATTCTAATTCATTCGCACGAATGTATTCTTTCTAATTCATTCGTACGATCCATTCTAATTCATTCGCACAATCTATTCTAATTCATTCGAACGATCCATTCTAAGTCATTCGTACGATCCATTCTAATTCATTCGTACGATCCATTCTAATTCATTCGCACGATCCATTCTATTTCATTCGTACGATCTATTCTAATTCATTCGCACGAATGTATCCATTCCGATTCATTCGTACGATCCATTCTAATTCATTCGCACAATCTATTCTAATTCATTCATACGATCAATTCTAATTCATTCGCACGTATCCATTCTAATTCATTCATACGATCCATTCTATTTCATTCGTACGATCCATTCTTACTCATTCGTACGATCCATTCTAATTCATTCGTACGATCCATTCTAATTCATTCGTACGATCCATTCTAATTCATTCGCACAATCTATACGTTCCATTCTAATTCATTCGTAAGATCCATTCTAATTCATTCGCACGATCCATTCTAATTCATTAATACGATCCAATCTAATTCATTCGTACGATCCATTCTAATCCATTCGTATTCATTCGCATGGATTGAATTAGAATGGATCGTACGAATGAATTAGAATGGATCGTACGAATGAATTAGAATGGATCATACGAATGAGTAAGAATGGATCGTGCGAATGAATTAGAATGGATCGTACGAATGAAATAGAATGGATTCGCACGAATGTATCCATTCTAATTCATTCATACGATCCATTCTAATTCATTCGTACGATCCATTCTAATTTCTTTGTATGATCTATTCTTATTCATTCGCACAATCTGTTCTAATTCATTCGTACGATCCATTCTAATTCATTCGCACGATCCATTCTAATTCATTCGTACGATCCATTCTAATACATTCGTACGATCCATTCTAATTCATTCGCACAATCTATTCTAATTCATTTATACGATCCATTCTAATTCATTCGCACGATCCATTCTAATTCATTCGCACAATCTATTCTAATTCATTCGTACGATCCATTCTAATTCATTCGCACGATCCATTCTAATTCATTCGTACGATCCATTCTAATTCATTCGTACGATCCATTATAATTCATTCGTACGATTCACTCTAATTCAATCCATTTTAATTCATTCGTACGATCCATTCTAATTCATTCGCACGATCCATTCTAATTCATTCGTACGATCCATTCTAATTCATTCGTACGATCCATTCTAATTCATTCGTACGATCCATTCTAATTCATTCGCACGATCCATTCTAATTCATTCATACGATCCATTCTATTTCATTTGCACGATCCATTCTAATTCATTCATACAATCCATTCTAATTCTTTTGCACGTATGAATGGATCGTACGAATGAATTAGAATGGATCGTACGAATGAATTAGATTGGATCGTATTAATGAATTAGAATGGATCGTGCGAATGAATTAGAATGGATCTTACGAATGAATTAGAATGGAACGTATAGATTGTGCAAATGAATTAGAATGGATCGTACGAATGAATTAGAATGGATCGTACGAATGAGTAAGAATGGATCGTACGAATGAAATAGAATGGATCGTATGAATGAATTAGAATGGATACGTGCGAATGAATTAGAATTGATCGTACGAATGAATTAGAATAGATTGTGCGAATGAATTAGAATGGATCGTACGAATGAATTGGAATGGATACATTCGTGCGAATGAATTAGAATGGATCGTACGAATAAAATAGAATGGATCGTGCGAATGAATTAGAATGGATCGTACGAATGAATTAGAATGGATCGTACGAATGACTTAGAATGGATCGTTCGAATGAATTAGAATAGATTGTGCGAATGAATTAGAATGGATCGTACGAATGAATTAGAAAGGATACATTCGTGCGAATGAATTAGAATGGATCGTATGAGTGTGAATGAATTAGAATGGATTGTGCAAATGAATTAGAATGGATCGTACGAATGAATTAGAATGGATCGTACGAATGAATTAGAATGGATACATTCGTGCAAAAGAATTAGAATGGATTGTATGAATGAATTAGAATGGATCGCGCGAATAAATTAGAATGGATCGTATAAATGAATTAGAATAGATCATGCGAATGAATTAGAATGGATCATACGAATGAATTAGAATGGATTGCGCGAATGAATTAGAATGGATCGTACGAATGAATTAGAATGGATCGTACGAAGGAATTAGAATGGATCATGCGAATGAATTAGAATAGATCATACGAATGAATTAGAATGGATCGTACGAATGAATTAGAATGGATACATTCGTGCAAAAGAATTAGAATGGATTGTATGAATGAATTAGAATGGATCGTTTGAGTGAATACGAATGGATTGTGCGAATGAATTAGAATGGAATGAATTAGAATGGATTGAATTAGAATGAATCGTACGAATGAATTAGAATGGATCGTACGAATGAATTAGAATGGATCGTACGAATGAAATAGAATGGATCGTATGAATGAAATAGAATGGATCGTATGAATGAATTAGAATGGATACATTCGTGCGAATCCATTCTATTTCATTCGTACGATCCATTCTAATTCATTCGCACGATCCATTCTAATTCATTCATACGATCCAATTAGAATGGATCGTATGAATGAATTAGAATGGATCGTGCGAATGAATTAGAATGGATCGCATGAATCCATTCTATTTCATTCATACGATTCATATTAATGAATTAGAATGGATCGTGCAAATGAATTAGAATGGATCGTACGAATGAGTAAGAATGGATCGTGCGAATGAATTAGAATGGATCGTACGAATGAAATAGAATGGATTCGCACGAATGTATCCATTCTAATTCATTCATACGATCCATTCTAATTCATTCGTACGATCCATTCTAGTTTCTTCGTATGATCTATTCTTATTCATTCGCATAATCTATTCTAATTCATTCGTACGATCCATTCTAATTCATTCGCACGATCCATTCTAATTCATTCATACGATCCATTCTAACTCATTCGCACGATCCATTCTAATTCATTCGCACGATCCTACGAATGAATTAGAATGGATCGTATGAATGAATTAGAATGGATCGTGCGAATGAATTAGAATGGATCGTACGAATGAATTAGAATGGATCGTACGAAGGAATTAGAATGGATCGTACGAATGAATTAGAATGGATCGTACGAATGAATTAGAATGGATACGAATGGATCGTATGAATGAATTAGAATAGATCGTACGAATGAAATAGAATGGATCGTACGAAGGAATTAGAATGGATCATATGAATAAATTAGAATGGATCGTATGAATGAAGTAGAATGGATCGTGCGAATAAATTAGAATGGATCGTACGAATGAATTAGAATGGATCGTACGAATGAATTAGAATGGATCGTGCGAATGAATTAGAATGGATCGTGCGAATGAATTAGAATGGATCGTACGAATGAATTAGAATGGATCGTACGAAGGAATTAGAATGGATCGTACGAATGAATTAGAATGGATCGTACGAGAATAAATTAGCATGGATCATACGAAGGAATTAGAATGGATCGTACAAATGAATTAGAATGGATCGTATGAATGAATTAGAATGGATCGTACGAAGGAATTAGAAAGGATCGTACGAAGGAATTAGAATGGATAGTACGAATGAATTAGAATGGATACCTTCGTGCAAATGAATTAGAATGGATCGTACGAATGAGTAAGAATGGATCGTACGAATGAAATAGAATAGATCGTATGAATGAATTAGAATGGATCGTGCGAATGAATTAGAATGGATCATACGAATGAATTAGAATAGATTATGCGAATGAATTAGAATGGATCGTACGAATGAATTAGAATGGATCGTACGAATGAATTAGAATGGATCGTATGCATGAATTAGAATGGATCGTGCGAATGAATTAGAATGGATCGTACGAATGAATTAGAATGGATCGTATGAATGAATTAGATTGGATCGTATTAATGAATTAGAATAGATCGTACGAATGAATTAGCATGGATTGAATTAGAATGAATCATACGAATGAATTAGAATGAATCATACCGTACGAATGAATTAGAATGGATCATACGAAGGAATTAGAATGGATCGTACGAATGAATTAGAATGGATCGTACGAATGAAATAGAATGGATCGTATGAATGAATTAGAATGGATCGTGCGAATGAATTAGAATGGATCGTTCGAATGAATTAGAATAGATTGTGCGAATGAATTAGAATGGATCGTACGAATGAATTAGAATGGATCGTGCGAATAAATTAGAATGGATCGTATGAATGAGGTAGAATGGATTGTATGAATGAATTAGAATAGATTGTGCGAATGAATTAGAATGGATCGTACGAATGATTTAGAATGGATCGTACAAATGAATTAGAATAGATTGTGTGAATGAATTAGAATGGATCGTACGAATGAATTAGAATGGATCGTGCGAATGAATTAGAATGGATCGTACGAATGAATTAGAATCGATTGTGCGAATGAATTAGAATGGATCGTACGAATGAATTAGAATGGATCGTACGAATGAATTAGAATGGATCGTATGCATGAATTAGAATGGATCGTGCGAATGAATTAGAATGGATCGTACGAATGAATTAGAATGGATCGTACGAAGGAATTAGAATGGATCGTATGAATGAATTAGAATGGATCGTGCGAATGAATTAGAATGGATCGTACGAATGAAATAGAATGGATTCGTACGAATGTATCCATTCTAATTCATTCATACGATCCATTCTAATTCATTCATACGATCCATTCTATTTCATTCGTACGATCCATTCTTACTCATTCGTACGATCCATTCTAATTCATTTGCATGATCCATTCTAATTCATTCATACGATCCATTCTAATTCCTTCGTACGATCCATTCTAATTCATTCGTACGATCCATTCTAATTCATTCGCACGATCCATTCTAATTCATGCATACGATCCATTCTAATTCATTACTACGATCCATTCTAATTCATTCGTACGATCCATTCTAATTCCTTCGTATGATCCATTCTAATTTATTCGCACGATCCATTCTAATTCATTCGTACGATCCATTCTAATTCATTCGTACGATCCATTCTAATTCATTCGCACGAATGTATCCATTCTAATTCATTCGTACAATCCATTCTTACTCATTCGTAATGAATTAGAATGGATACATTCGTGCAAAAGAATTAGAATGGATTGTATGAATGAATTAGAATGGATCGTGCAAATGAATTAGAATGGATTGTGCGAATGAATTAGAATGGATCGTACGAATGAATTAGAATAGATCGTACGTATGAATTAGAATGGATACATTCGTGCGAATGAGTTAGAATGGATCGTGCGAATGAATTAGAATGGATCGTACGAATGAATTAGAATGGATCGTACGAAGGAATTAGAATGGATACACGATCCAGATCCATTCTAATTCATTCGCACGATCCATTCTAATTCATTCGTACGATCCATTCTAATTCATTCGTACGATCCATTCTAACTCATTCGCACGATCCATTCTAATTCATTCGCACGATCCATTCTAATTCATTCGCACGATCCATTCTAGTTCATTCATACGATCCATTCTATTTCATTCGTACGATCCATTCTTACTCATTCGTACGATCCATTCTAATTTATTTGCACGAAGGTATCCATTCTAATTCATTCGTACTATCCATTCTAATTCCTTCGTACGATCCATTCTAATTCATTCGAACGATCCATTCTAAGTCATTCGTACGATCCATTCTAATTCATTCGCACGATCCATTCTAATTCATTCGTACGAATGAATTAGAATGGATCGTATGAATGAATTAGAATGGATCGTGCGAATGAATTAGAATGGATCGTACGAATGAAATAGAATGTATCGTACGAATGAATTAGAATGGATCGTACGAATGAATTAGAATGGATTGAATTAGAATGGATCGTACGATAAAAATGGATCGTACGAATGAAATAGAATAGATCGTACGGATAAATGAATTTGGATCGTACGAATGAATTAGAAAGGATATATTCGTGCGAATGAATTAGAATAGATCGTATGAATGAATTAGATTGGATCGTATTAATGAATTAGAATGGATCGTGCGAATGAATTAGAATGGATCGTACGAATGAATTAGAATGGATCTGGATCGTGTATCCATTCTAATTCATTCGTACGACCCATTCTAATTCATTCGTACGATCCATTCTAATTCATTCGCATTCTAATTCATTCGCACGATCCATTCTAATTCATTCATACAATCCATTCTAAATCTTTTGCACGAATGTATCCTTTCTAATTCATTCGTACGATCCAAATTCATTTATCAGTACGATCTATTCTATTTCATTCGTACGATCCATTCTTATCGTACGATCCATTCTAATTCAATCCATTCTAATTCATTCGTACGATCCATTCTAATTCATTCGTACGATCCATTCTATTTCATTCGTACGATCCATTCTAATTCTTTTGCACGAATGTATCCATTCTAATTCATTCTAATTCAGTCCATTCTTACTCATTCGTACGATCCATTCTAATTCATTCGTACGATCCAATCTAATTCATTCGTACGATCCATTCTAATTCATTCGCACAATCTATTCTAATTCATTCGTACGATCCATTCTAATTCATTCGCACGATCCATTCGCATTCACTCAAACGATCCATTCTAATTCATTCATATGATCCATTCTAATACATTCGCACGAATGTATCCATTCTAATTCATTCGTACGATCCATTCTAATTCATTTGTACAATCCATTCTAATTCATTCGCACGATCCATTCTAATTCATTCATACGATCCATTCTATTTCATTCGTACGATCCATTCTTACTCATTCGTACGATCCATTCTTACTCATTCGTACAATCCATTCTAATTCATTCGTACGACCCATTCTAATTCATTCGTACGATCCATTCTAATTCATTCGTACGATCCATTCTAATACATTCGTACGATCCATTCTAATTCAATCCATTCTAATTCATTCGTACGATCCATTCTAATACATTCGTACGATCCATTCTAATGCGAATGAATTAGAATGGATCGTACGAATGAATTAGAATGGATCGTATTAATGAATTAGAATGGATCGTGCGAATGAATTAGAATGGATCGTACGAATGAATTAGAATGGATAGATTCGTGCGAATGAATTTGAATGGATCATACGAATGAATTAGAATGGATCGTGCGAATGAATTAGAATGGATCGTACGAATGAATTAGAATAGATTGTGCAAATGAATTAGAATGGATTGTACGAATGAATTAGAATGGATCATACGATTGAGTAAGAATGGATTGTACGAATGAAATAGAATAGATCGTACGAATGAATTAGAATGGATCGTATGAATGAATTAGAATGGATTGAATTAGAATGAATCGTACGAATGAATTAGAATGAATCATGCCGTACGAATGAATTAGAATGGATCATACGAAGGAATTAGAATGGATCGTACGAATGAATTAGAATGGATCGAGCGAAGGAATTAGAATGGATCGTACGAAGGAATTAGAATGGATAGTACGAATGAATTAGAATGGATCGTATGAATGAATTAGAATGGATCGTGCGAATAAATTAGAATGGATCGTGCGAATAAATTAGAATGGATCGTATGAATGAATTAGAATAGATTGTGCGAATGAATTAGAATGGATCGTACGAATGAATTAGAATGGATCGTACGAATGAATTAGAATGGATTGAATTAGAATGAATCGTACGAATGAATTAGAATGGATCATACGAATGAATTAGAATGGATCGTGCGAATGAATTAGAATGGGTCGTACGAATGAATTAGAATCTATACACGATCCAGATCCATTCTAATTCATTCGCACAATCTATTCTAATTCATTCGTAGGATCCATTCTAATTCATTACTATGATCCATTCTAATTCATTCATACGATCCATTCTAATTCATTCGTAAGATCCATTCTAATTCATTCGCACGATCCATTCTAATTCATTCATACGATCCATTCTAATTCATTCGTATGAATCCATTCTAATTCATTCATACGATCCATTCTTACTCATTCGTATTATCCATTTTAATTCATTAACACGAATGTATCAACTCTAATTCATTCGTATGATCCATTCTAATTCATTCGCACGAATGTATCCATTCTAATCCATTCGTACGATCCATTCTAATTCATTCGTACGTTCCATTCTAATTCATTCGTACGATCCATTCTAATTCATTCGTACAATCTATTCTAATTTATTCGTATGATCCATTCTAATTCAATCCATTCTAATTCATTCATACGATCTATTCTATTTCATTCGTACAATCCATTCTTACTCAACCGTATGATCCATTCTAATTCATTCGCACGAATAGTACGAATGGATTAGAATGGATACCTTCGTGCAAATGAATTAGAATGGATCGTACGAATGAGTAAGAATGGATCGTACGAATGAATTGATCATATGAATGAATTAGAATGGATCATTTGAGTGAATGTGAATGGATCGTGCGAATGAATTAGAATGGATTGTACGAATGAATTAGAATGGATCGTACGAATGAATTAGAATGGATCGTATGAATGAATTAGAATGGATCGTACGAATGAATTAGAATGGATTGAATTAGAATGAATCGTACGAATGAATTAGAGTTGATACATTCGGGTGAATGAATTAAAATGGATAATACGAATGAGTAAGAATGGATCGTAGAATTAGAATGGATTGTATGAATGAATTAGAATGGATCGTACGAATGAATTAGAATGGATATATTCGTGCGAATGAATTAGAATGGATCATATGAATTAATTAGAATGGATCGTACGAAGGAATTAGAATGGATAGTACGAATGAATTAGAATGGATTGTACGAATGAAATAGAATAGATCGTACGAATGAATTAGAATGGATCATGCTAATGAATTAGAATTGATCGTACGAATGAATTAGAATAGATTGTGCGAATAAATTAGAATGGATCGTACGAATGAATTGGAATGGATACATTCGTGCGAATGAATTAGAATGGATCGTATGAATGAATTAGAGTGGATACATTCGTACAAATGGATTAGAATGGATCGTACGAATGAATTAGAATGGATACATTCGTGCGAATGAATTAGAATGGATCGTATGAATGAATTAGATTGGATCGTATGAATGAATTAGAATGGATTGTATGAATTAGAATGGATACCTTCGTGCGAATGAATTAGAATAGATCATACGAATGAATTAGAATGGATCGTACGAATGAATTAGAATGGATACATTCGTGCAAAAGAATTAGAATGGATTGTATGAATGAATTAGAATGGATCGTTTGAGTGAATGCGAATGGATCGTACGAAGGAATTAGAATAGATCGTACGAATGAATTAGAATGGATCGTTTGAGTGAATGCGAATGGATCGTGCGAATGAATTAGAATGGAATGAATTAGAATGGATTGAATTAGAGTGAATCGTACGAATGAATTAGAATGGATCGTACGAATGAATTAGAGTGGATCGTACGAATGAATTAGAATGGATCGTACGAATGAATTAGAATGGATCGTACGAATGAATTAGACTATATTGTGCGAATGGATTAGAATGGATCATACGATTGAGTAAGAATGGATTGTACGAATGAAATAGAATAGATCGTACGAATGAATTAGAACAGATCGTATGAATGAATTAGAATCGATCGTACGAATGAGTAAGAATGGATCGTACGAATGTATCCATTCTAATTCATTCATACGATCCATTCTAATTCATTACTACGATCCATTCTAATTCATTCATACGATCCATTCTAATTCATTCGTACGATCCATTCTAATTCTTTCGTACGATCCATTCTAATTCATTCGCACAATCTATTCTAATTCATTCTAATTCATTCGTACGATCCATTCTAATTCCTTCGTATGATCCATTGTAATTCCTTCGTACGATCCATTCTAATTCATTCGTACGATCCATTCTATTTCATTCGTACGATCCATTCTAATTCCTTCGTATGATCCATTCTAATTCATTCGTACGATCCATTCTATTTCATTCGTACGATCCATTCTAATTCGTACGATCCATTCTATTTCATTCATACGATCCATTTTAATTCATTCGCACGATCCATTCTAATTCATTCATACGATCCATTCTTACTCATTCGTACGATCCATTCTAATTCATTCGCACGATCCATTCTAATTCATCCGTACGATCCATTCTATTTCATTCGTACGATCCATTCTAATTCATTCGCACAATCAATTCTAATTCATTCGTACGATCCATTCTAAATCATTCGCACGATCCATTCTAATTTATTCATACGATCCATTCTAATTCATTCGTACGATCCATTCTAATTTCTTCGTATGATCTATTCTAATTCCTTCGTACGATCCATTCTAATTCATTCATACGATCTATTCTAATTCTTTCGCACGACTGAATTAGAATAGATTGTGCGAATGAATTAGAATGGATCGTACGAATGAATTAGAATAGATTGTGCGAATGAATTAGAATGGATCGTACGAATGAATTGGAATGGATACATTCGTGCGAATGAATTAGAATGGATCGTACGAATGAAATAGAATGGATCATGCGAATGAATTAGAATGGATCGTACGAATGAATTAGAATGGATCATACGAATGAATTAAAATGGATCGTGCGAATGAATTAGAATGGATCATATGAATGAATTAGAATGGATCATACGAAGGAACTAGAATGGATCGTGCGAATAAATTAGAATGGATCGTATGAATGAATTAGAATGGATCGTATGAATGAATTAGAATGGATCGTAGTAATGAATTAGAATGGATCCTACGAATGAATTAGAATAGATTGTGCGAATGAATTAGAATGGATCGTACGAATGAATCAGAAAGGATACATTCGTGCGAATGAATTAGAATGGATCGTATGAGTGTGAATGAATTAGAATGGATCGTGCGAATGAATTAGAATGGATCGTATTAATGAATTAGAATGGATCGTGCAAATGAATTAGAATGGATCGTACGAATAAGTAAGAATGGATCGTGCGAATGAATTAGAATGGATCATATGAATGAATTAGAATGGATCGTATTAATGAATTAGAATGGATCGTGCGAATAAATTAGAATGGATCGTACGAATGAATTAGAATGGATCGTACGAATAAATTAGAATGGATCGTGCGAATGAATTAGAATGGATAGTACGAATGAATTAGAATGAATTAGAATGGATACATTCATGCTAATGAATTAGAATGGATCATATGAATGAATTAGAATGGATTCATTCGTGCGAATGAATTAGAATGGAACGTGCGAATGAATTAGAATGGATTGTACGAATGAATTAGAATGGATCGTACGAATGAATTAGAATGGATACATTCGTGCGAATCCATTCTATTTCATTCGTACGATCCATTCTAATTCATTCGCACGATCCATTCTAATTCATTCGTACGATCCATTCTAATTCATTCGTACGATCCATTCTAATTCATTCGCACAATCTATTCTAATTCATTCGTACGATCCATTCTAATTCATTCGCATCGCACGATCCATTCTAATTCATTCATACGATCCATTCTATTTCATTCGTACGATCCATTCTTACTCATTTGTACGATCCATTCTAATTCATTTGCACGAAGGTATCCATTCTAATTCATTCGTACTATCCATTCTAATTCTTTCGTACGATCCATTCTAATTCCTTCGTACGATCCATTCTAATTCATTCGTACGATCCATTCTAATTCATTCGTACGATCCATTCTAATTCCTTCGTATGATCCATTCTAATTCATTCGTACGGTATGATTCATTCTAATTCATTCGTACGATTCATTCTAATTCAATCCATTCGAATTCATTGATACGATCCATTCTATTTCATTCGTACAATCCATTCTAATACATTCTAATTTATTCGCACGATCCATTCTAATTCATTCATACGATCCATTCTAATTCATTCGTACGATCCATTCTAATTCATTCGTACGATCCAT
Source organism: Chamaelirium japonicum (assembly GCA_947650365.1). NCBI lineage: Eukaryota > Viridiplantae > Streptophyta > Magnoliopsida > Liliales > Melanthiaceae > Chamaelirium > Chamaelirium japonicum. The sequence goes on along the minus strand of OX393560.1, from coordinate 37,652,894 downwards.
TCTAATTCATTCGCACAATCTATTCTAATTCATTCGTACGATCCATTCTAATTCATTCGCACGATCCATTCTAATTCATTCACACAATCTATTCTAATTCATTCGTACGATCCATTCTAATTCATTCGTACGATCCATTCTAATTCATTCGTACGATTCATTCTAATTCAATCCATTCTAATTCATTCGTACGATCCATTCTTACTCATTCGTACGATCCATTCTAATTCATTCATACGATCCATTCTACGATCCATTCTAATTCATTCGTACGTTCCATTCTAATTCATTCGCATGAATATATCCATTCTAATTCATTCGTACGATCCATTCTAATTCATTCGTGCGAATCCATTCTATTTCATTCGTACGATCCATTCTAATTCATTCGCACGATCCATTCTAATTCATTCATACGATCCATTCTAATTCATTCGTACGATCCATTCTAATTCATTTGCACGATCCATTCTAATTCATGCATACGATCCATTCTAATTCATTACTACGATCCATTCTAATTCATTCGTACGATCCATTCTAATTCCTTCGTATGATCCATTCTAATTTATTCGCACGATCCATTCTAATTCATTCGTACGATCCATTCTATTTCATTCGTACGATCCATTCAAATTCATTCGCATGAATGTATCCATTCTAATTCATTCGTACGATCCATTCTAATTCATTTGTACGAATGTATCCACTCTAATTCATTCATATGATCCATTCTAATTCATTCGCACGAATATATCCATTCTAATTTATTCGTACGATCCATTGTAATTCCTTCGTATGATCCATTCTAATTTATTCGCATGATCCATTCTAATTCATTCGTACGATCCATTCTATTTCATTCGTACGATCCATTCTAATTCATTCGCACGAATGTATCCATTCTAATTCATTCGTACGATCCATTCTAATTCATTTGTACGAATGTATCCACTCTAATTCATTCATATGATCCATTCTAATTCATTCGCACGATCTAATCTAATTCATTCGTACGATCCATTCTAATTCATTCGCACAATCTATTCTAATTCATTCGTACGATCCATTCTAATTCATTCGCATGATCCATTCTAATTCATTCATACGATCCATTCTATTTCATGCGTACGATCCATTCTTACTCATTCGTACGATCCATTCGAATTCATTGTGCGAATGAATTAGAATGGATCTTACGAATGAATTAGAATGGATATATTCGTGCGAATGAATTAGAATGGATCATATGAATGAATTAGAGTGGATACATTCGTACAAATGGATTAGAATGGATCGTACGAATGAATTAGAATGGATACATTCGTGCGAATGAATTAGAATGGATCGTACGAATGAAATAGAATGGATCGTACGAATGAATTAGAATGGATCGTGCGAATAAATTAGAATGGATCATACGAAGGAATTAGAATGGATCGTACGAATGAATTAGAATGGATCGTAGTAATGAATTAGAATGGATCGTATGCATGAATTAGATTGGATCGTGCAAATGAATTAGAATGGATCGTACGAATGAATTAGAATGGATCGTATGAATGAATTAGAATGGATCGTGCGAATGAATTAGAATGAATCGTACGAATGAAATAGAATGGATTCGCACGAATGAATTAGAATGGATCGTACGAATGAATTAGAATGGATATATTCATGCGAATGAATTAGAATGGAACGTACGAATGAATTAGAATGGATCGTAGAATGGATCGTATGAATGAATTAGAATGGATCGTACGAATGAGTAAGAATGGATCGTACGAATAAATTAGAATGGATTGAATTAGAATGAATCGTACGAATGAATTAGAATGGATCGTACGAATGAATTAGAATGGATTGTACGAATGAATTAGAATAGATTGTGTGAATGAATTAGAATGGATCGTGCGAATGAATTAGAATGGATCGTACGAATGAATTAGAATAGATTGTGCGAATGAATTAGAATGGATCGTACGAATGAATTAGAATGGATCGTACGAATGAATTAGAATGGATCGTATGTATGAATTAGAATGGATCGTGCGAATGAATTAGAATGGATCGTACGAATGAATTAGAATAGATTGTGCGAATGAATTAGAATAGATTGTACGAATGAATTAGAATGGATCGTACGAATGAATTAGAATGGATCGTACGAATGAATTAGAATGGATCGTATGAATGAATTAGAATGGATCGTACGAATGAATTAGAATAGATTGTGCGAATGAATTAAAATGGATCGTACGAATGAATTAGAATAGATTGTGCGAATGAATTAGAATAGATTGTGCGAATGAATTAGAATGGATCGTACGAATGAATTAGAATGGATCGTACGAATGAATTAGAATGGATCGTATGAATGAATTAGAATGGATTGTGCGAATGAATTAGAATGGATCGTACGAATGAAATAGAATGGATTTGCATGAATGTATCTGAATGGATCGTACGAAGGAATTAGAATGGATCGTACAAAGGAATTAGAATGGATAGTACGAATGACTTAGAATGGATACCTTCGTGCAAATGAATTAGAATGGATCGTACGAATGAGTAAGAATGGATCGTACGAATGAATTAGAATGGATTGAATTAGAATGAATCATACGAATGAATTAGAATGGATCGTACGAATGAATTAGAATGGATCGTACGAATGAATTAGAATGGATTGAATTAGAATGAATCATACGAATGAATTAGAATGAATCATACCGTACGAATGAATTAGAATGGATCGTACGAATGAAATAGAATGGATTCGCACGAATGTATCCATTCTAATTCATTCGTACTATCCATTCTAATTCCTTCGTACGATCCATTCTAATTCATTCGCACGAATGTATCCATGAATGAATTAGAATGGATCATACGAATGAATTAGAATGGATACATTCGTGCGAATGAATTAGAATGGATCGTGCGAATGAATTAGAATGGATCGTACGAATGAGTAAGAATGGATCGTACGAATAAATTAGAATGGATTGAATTAGAATGAATCGTACGAATGAATTAGAATGGATCGTACGAATGAATTAGAATGGATCGTACGAATGAATTAGAATAGATTGTGTGAATGAATTAGAATGGATCGTGCGAATGAATTAGAATGGATCGTACGAATGAATTAGAATAGATTGTGCGAATGAATTAGAATGGATCGTACGAATGAATTAGAATGGATCGTACGAATGAATTAGAATGGATCGTACGAATGAATTAGAATGGATCGTGCGAATGAATTAGAATGGATCGTACGAATGAAATAGAATGGATTTGCATGAATGTATCTGAATGGATCGTACGAAGGAATTAGAATGGATCGTACAAAGGAATTAGAATGGATAGTACGAATGACTTAGAATGGATACCTTCGTGCAAATGAATTAGAATGGATCGTACGAATGAGTAAGAATGGATCGTACGAATGAAATAGAATGGATCGTATGAATGAATTAGAATGGATCGTGCGAATGAATTAGAATGGATCGTACGAATGAATTAGAATAGATTGTGTGAATGAATTAGAATGGATCGTACGAATGAATTCGAATGGATCGTACGAATGAATTAGAATGGATCGTACGAAGGAATTAGAATTGATCGTACGAATGAATTAGAATAGATTGTGCGAATGAATTAGAATGGATCGTACGAATGAATTGGAATGGATATATTCGTGCGAATGAATTAGAATGGATCGTATGAATGAATTAGAGTGGATACATTCGTACAAATGAATTAGAATGGATCATACGAATGAATTAGAATGGATCGTACGAATGAATTAGAATGGATCGTACGAATGAGTAAGAATGGATCGTACGAATGAAATAGAATGGATCGTATGAATGAATTAGAATGGATACTTGCGAATGAATTAGAATTGTGAATTAGAATGGATCATACGAAGGAATTAGAATGGATCGTGCTAATGAATTAGAATGGATTGTGCGAATGAATTAGAATGGATCGTACGAATGACTTAGAATGGATCGTTCGAATGAATTAGAATAGATTGTGCGTATGAATTAGAATGGATCGTACGAATGAATTAGAAAGGATACATTCGTGCGAATGAATAAGAATGGATCGTATGAGTGTAAATGAATTAGAATGGATCGTGCGAATGAATTAGAATGGATCGTATTAATGAATTAGAATGGATCGTGCGAATGAATTAGAATGGATCGTACGAATGAGTAAGAATGGATCGTGCGAATGAATTAGAATGGATTGTACGAATGAATTAGAATGGATACATTCGTGCGAATCCATTCTATTTCATTCGTACGATCCATTCTAATTCATTCGCACGATCCATTCTATTTCATTCATACGATCCATTCTAATTCATTCGTACGATCCATTCTAATTCATTCGTACAATCCATTCTAATTCATTCGTACGATCCATTCTAATTCATTCATACGATCCATTCTAATTCATTAGCACAATCTATTCTAATTCATTCGTACGATCCATTATAATTCATTCGCACGATCCATTCTAATTCATTAGCACGATCCATTCTAATTCATTCGTACGATCCATTCTAATTAATTTATACGATCCAATCTAATTCATTCATACGATCCATTCTAATTCATTCGTACGATCCATTCTAATTCATTCGTACGATCCATTCTAATTCGTGCGAATGTATCCATTCTAATTCATTCGTACGAATGTATCCATTCTAATTCATTTGTACGAATGTATCCACTCTAATTCATTCGTACGATCCATTCTAATTCATTAGCACGATCCATTCTAATTTATTCGTACGATCCATTCTAATTCATTTATACGATCCAATCTAATTCATTCATACGATCCATTCTAATTCATTCGTACGATCCATTCTAATTCATTCGTACGATTCATTCTAATTCGTGCGAATGTATCCATTCTAATTCATTCGTACGATCCATTCTAATTCATTCGTACAATCCATTCTAATTCATTCGCACGATCCATTCGCATTCACTCAAATGATCCATTCTAATTCATTCATATGATCCATTCTAATTCATTCGCACGAATGTATCCATTCTATTTCATTCGTACGATCCATTCTAATTCATTCGCACGATCCATTCTAATTCATTCATACGATCCATTCTAATTCATTCGTACGATCCATTCTAATTCATTCGTACGATCCATTCTAATTCATTCGCACAATCTATTCTAATTCATTCGTACGATCCATTCTATCTCATTCGTACGATCCATTCTAATTCATTCGTACGATCGTATCCATTCTAATTCATTCGTATGATCCATTCTAATTCATTCGTACGATCCATTCTTACTCATTCGTACGATCCATTCTAATTCATTCGTACGATCCATTCTATCTCATTCGTACGATCCATTCTATTCTTACTCATTCATACGATCCATTGTAATTCATTCGCACGAATGTATCCATTCTAAATGAATTAGAATGGATCGTGCGAATGAGTAAGAATGGATCGTACGAATGAATTAGAATGGATCGTATGAATGAATTAGAATGGATCGTATTAATGAATTAGAATGGATCGTACGAATGAATTAGAATAGATCGTACGAATGAATTAGAATGGATACGAATGGATCGTACGAATGAGTAAGAATGGATCGTACGAATGAAATAGAATGGATTGTACGAATGAATTAGAATGGATACATTCGTGCGAATGAATTAGGATGGATCGTATGAATGAATTAGAATGGATCGTACGAATGAATTAGAATGGATACATTCGTGCGAATGAATTAGAATGTATCGTATGAATGAATTAGAATCGATCGTACGAATGAATTAGAATGGATCATACGAATGAATTATAATGGATCGTGCGAATGAATTAGAATGGATCGTACGAATGAATTAGAATAGATTGTGCGAATGAATTAGAATGGATCGTACGAATGAATTAGAATGTATCCTTCCTAATTCATTCGTACGATCCATTCTAATTCATTTGCACGATCCATTCTAATTCATTCATACGATCCATTCTAATTCATTCGCACGATCCATTCTAATTCATTCATACGATCCATTCTAATTCATTCGCACGAATGTATCAATGGATCGTACGAATGAATTAGAATGGATTGAATTAGAATGAATCGTACGAATGAATTAGAATGGATCGTGCGAATGAATTAGAAGGGATTGTACGAATGAATTAGAATGGATCGTACGAATGAATTAGAATGGATCGTGCGAATGAATTAGAATGGATCGTACGAATGAATTAGAAAGGATACATTCTAATTCATTCGTACAATCCATTCTAATTCATTCCCACAATCTATTCTAATTCATTCATACGATCCATTCTAATTCATTCGCACGATCCATTCTAATTCATTCGTACGATCCATTCTTACTCATTCACACGATCCATTCTAATTCATTCGCACGATCCATTCTAATTCATTCATACGATCCATTATAATTCCTTCGTACGATCCATTCTAATTCATTCGTACGATCCATTCTAATTCATTCGCACGAATGTATCCATTCTAATTCATTCGTACATGTATGAATGAATTAGAATGGATCGTACGAATGAATTAGAGTTGACACATTCGTGCGAATGAATTAGAATGGATCGTACGAATGAATTAGATTGGATCGTATGAATGAATTATAATAGATCATGCGAATGAATTAGAATAGATCATACGAATGAATTAGAATGGATCGTACGAATGAATTAGAATGGATACATTCGTGCGAATCCATTCTATTTCATTCGTACGATCCATTCTAATTCATTCGCACGATCCATTCTAGTTCATTCATACGATCCATTCTAATTCATTCATACGATCCATTCTAATTCATTCGCACGAATATATCAATGGATCGTACGAATGAATTAGAATGGATTGAATTAGAATGAATCGTACGAATGAATTAGAATGGATCGTGCGAATGAATTAGAATGGATTGTACGAATGAATTAGAATGGATCGTACGAATGAATTAGAATGGATCGTACGAATGAATTAGAATAGATCGTACGAATGAATTAGAATGGATTGAATTAGAATGAATCGTACGAATGAATTAGAATGGATCGTACGAATGAATTAGAATAGATCGTACGAATGAATTAGAATGGATTGAATTAGAATGAATCGTACAAATGAATTAGAATGAGGATCGTACGAATGAATTAGAATGGATCGTGCGAATAAATTAGAATGGATCGTATGAATGAATTAGAATGGATCGTGCGAATGAATTAGAATATAGATCGTACGAATGAATTAGAATGGATCGTACGAATGAATTCGAATGTATTCTTTCTAATTCATTCGTACGATCCATTCTAATTCATTCGTACGATCCATTCTAATTCATTCGTACGATCCATTCTAATTCATTCGCACGATCCATTCTAATTCATTCATACGATCCATTCTAATTTCATTCGTACAATCCATTCTAATTCATTCGCTCGATCCATTTGCATTCACTCAAACGAACCATTCTAATTCATTCGTACGATCCATTCTATTTCATTTGCACGAAGGTATCCATTCTAATTCATTTGCACGATCCATTCTAATTCATTCGTACGATCCATTCTATTTCATTCATACGATCCATTCTAATTCATTCGCACGATCCATTCTAATTCATTCGCACGATCGATTCTAATTCATTCGTACGATCGATTCTAATTCATTCATAGGATCCATTCTAATTCATTCACACGAATGTATCCATTCTAATTCATTCGTACGATCCATTCTAATTCATTCATACGATCCATCCTAATTCATTCGCACGAATGTATCCATTCTAATTCATTCGTACAATCCATTCTATTTCATTCGTACGATCCATTCTTACTCATTCGTACGAACCATTCGTATCCATTCTAATTCATTCGTACGATCTATTCTAATTCATTCGTACGATCCATTCTAATTCATTAATACGATCCAATCTAATTCATTCATACGATCCATTCTAATTCATTCGTACGATCCATTCTAATTCATTCGCACGATCCATTCTAATTCATTCATACGATCCATTCTAATACATTCGTACGATTCATTCTAATTCAATCCATTCTAATTCATTCGTACGATCCATTCTAATTCATTCGTACGATCCATTCTAATTCATTCGTACGATCCATTCTAATTCATTCGTACAATCCATTCTAATTCATTCGCACGATCCATTCGCATTCACTCAAACGATCCATTCTAATTCATTCATATGATCCATTCTAATTCATTCGCACGAATGTATCCATTCTAATTCATTTGTACGATCCATTCTAATTCATTTGTACGAATGTATCCACTCTAATTCATTCATACGATCCATTCTAATTCATTCGCACGAATGTATCCATTCTAATTCATTCGTACGATCCATTCTAATTCATTCGCACGATCCATTCTAATTCATTCGCACGATCCATTCTTACTCATTCGTACGATCCATTCTTACTCATTCTCACGATCCATTCTTACTCATTCGCACGATCCATTCTTACTCATTCGCACGATCCATTCTTACTCATTCGTGCGAATGAATTAGAATGGATCATATGAATGAATTAGAATGGATCGTTTGAGTGAATGCGAATGGATCGTGCGAATGAATTAGAATGGATTGTACGAATGAATTAGAATGGATCGTACGAATGAATTAGAATGGATACATTCGTGCGAATCCATTCTATTTCATTCGTACGATCCATTTAATTCTTTCGCACGATCCATTCTAATTCATTCATACGATCCATTCTAATTCATTCGTACGATCCATTCTAATTCATTCGTACGATCCATTCTAATTCATTCGCACAATCTATTCTAATTCATTCGTACGATCCATTCTAATTCATTCGCACGATCCATTCTAATTCATTCATACGATCCTTTCTAATTCATTCGCACGATCCATTCTAATTAATTCGCATGATCCATTCTAATTCATTCGTATGATCGATTCTAATTCATTCATACGATCCATTCTAATTCATTCACACGAATGTATCCATTCTAATTCATTCGTACGATCCATTCTAATTCATTCATACGATCCATCCTAATTCATTCGCACGAATGTATCCATTCTAATTCATTCGTACAATCCATTCTATTTCATTCGTACGATCCATTCTTACTCATTCGTACGATCCATTCGTATCCATTCTAATTCATTCGTATGATCTATTCTAATTCATTCGTACGATCCATTCTAATTCATTAATATGATCCAATCTAATTCATTCATACGATCCATTCTAATTCATTCGTACGATCCATTCTAATTCATTCGTGCGAACCATTCTATTTCATTTGCACGAAGGTATCCATTCTAATTCATTCATACTATCCATTCTAATTCCTTCGTACGATCCATTCTAATTCATTCGCACGATCTATTCTAATTCATTCGTACGATCCATTCTATTTCATTCATACGATCCATTCTAATTCATCCGTACGATCTATTCTAATTCCTTCGTATCCATTCTAATTCACTCATACGATCCATTCTAATTCATTTATACGAATCATTTTAATTCATTCGCACAATCTATTCTAATTCATTCGTACGATCAATTCTAATTCATTCGCACGATCCATTGTAATTCATTCGTACGATCCATTCTAATTCATTCGTACGAATGTATCCATTATAATTCAATCCATTCTAATTCATTCGTACGATCCATTCTAATTCATTCGTACGATCCATTCTAATTCATTCGTACGATCCATTCTAATTCATTCGCACGATCCATTCTAATTCATTCATACGATCCATTCTAATTCATTCGTACGATTCATTCTATTTCATTCGCACGATGAATTAGAATGGATTCATTCGTGTGAATGAATTAGAATGGATCGTACGAATGAATTAGAATGGATCATACGAATGAATTAGAATGGATCGTATGAATGAATTAGAATGGATCGTATTAATGAATTTGAATGGATCGTACGAATGAATTAGAATGGAACGTACGAATGAATTAGAATGGATCGTAGAATGGATCGTATGAATGAATTAGATTGGATCATACGAATGAGTAAGAATGGATCATACAAATGAATTAGAATGGATCGTACGAATGAATTAGAATGGATACATTTCGTACGATCCATTCTAATTCATTCGTACGATCTATTCTAATTCATTCATGCAATCCAGTCTAATTCATTCGTACGAAGGAATTAGAAAGGATCGTATGAATGAATTAGAATGGATCGTACGAATGAAATAGAATGGATCCATTCTTACTCATTCGTACGATTCATTCTAATTCAATCCATTCTAATTCATTCGCATGATCCATTCTAATTCATTCGTACGATCGATTCTAATTCATTCATACGATCCATTCTAATTTATTCGCACGATCCATTCTAATTCATTCGTACGATCTATTCTATTTCATTCGTACAATCCATTCTTACTCAATCGTATGATCCATTCTAATCCTTTCGCACAATCTATACGTGCGAATGAATTAGAATGGATCGTGCGAATGAGTAAGAATGGATTGTACGAATGAGATAGAATGGATCGTATGAATGAATTAGAATGGATACATTCATGCGAATAAATTAGAATGGATCATACAAATGAATTAGAATGGATTCATTCGTGCGAATGAATTAGAATGGATCGTATGAATGAATTAGAATGGATTGAATTAGAATGAATCGTACGAATGAATTAGAATGGATTGTATGAATGAATTAGAATGAATGAATTAGAATGGATCTTACGAATGAATTAGAATGGATCGTACGAATGAATTAGAATGGATCGTTCGAATGAATTAGAATAGATTGTGCGAATGAATTATAATGGATCGTACGAATGAGTAAGAATGGATCGTAGAATTAGAATGGATCATATGAATGAATTAGAATGGATCGTGCGAATGAATTAGAATGGATACATTCGTGCGAATGAATTAGAATGGATACATTCGTGCGAATGAATTAGAATGGATCGTATGAATGAAATAGAGTGGATACATTCGTACAAATGAATTAGAATGGATCGTACGAATGAATTAGAATGGATCATACGAATGAATTATAATGGATCGTTTGAGTGAATGCGAATGGATCGTGCGAATGAATTAGAATGGATTGTACGAATGAATTAGAATGGATCGTACGAATGAAATAGAATGGATCGTACGAATGAATTAGAATGGATCGTATGAATGAATTAGAATGGATCGTGCGAATGAATTAGAATGGATCGTACGAATGAAATAGAATGGATTCGCACGAATGTATCCATTCTAATTCATTCGTACGATCCATTCTAATTCATTCGTACAATCTATTCTAACTCATTCGTACGATCCATTCTAATTCATTCGCACGATCCATTCTAATTCATTAATACGATCCAATCTAATTCATTCACACGATCCATTCTAATTCATTCACACTCATACGATCCATTCTAATTCATTCACACGAATGTATCCTTTCTAATTCATTCGTACGATCCATTCTAATTCATTCGCACAATCTATTCTAATTCATTCGAACGATCCATTCTAATTCATTCGTACGATCCGTTCTAATTCATTCGTACGATCCATTCTAATTCATTCGCACGATCCATTCTAATTCATTCGCACGATCCATTCTAATTCATTAGCACGATCCATTCTAATTCATTCGTACGATCCATTCTAATTCATTTATACGATCCAAACTAATTCATTCATACGATCCATTCTAATTCTTTCGCACGAATGTATCCATTCTAATTCATTCGTACGAATGAATTAGAATGGATCGTACGAATGAATTAGAACGGATACATTCGTGCGAATGAATTAGAATGGATCGTATGAGTGTGAATGAATTAGAATGGATTGTGCGAATGAATTAGAATGGATCGTACGAATGACTTAGATGGATCGTTCGAATGAATTAGAATAGATTGTGCGAATGAATTAGAATGGATCGTACGAATGAATTAGAACGGATACATTCGTGCGAATGAATTAGAATGGATCGTATGAGTGTGAATGAATTAGAATGGATTGTGCGAATGAATTAGAATGGATCGTACGAATGAATTAGAATGGATCGTACGAATGAATTAGAATGGATACATTCGTGAAAAAGAAGTAGAATGGATTGTATGAATGAATTAGAATAGATCGTGCGAATGAATTAGAATGGATCGTGCGAATGAATTAGAATGGATACATTCATGCGAATGAATTAGAATGGATCATACGAATGAATTAGAATGGATTCATTCGTGCGAATGAATTAGAATGGATCGTACGAATGAATTAGAATGGATCGTGCGAATGAATTAGAATGGATCGTATTAATGAATTTGAATGGATCGTACGAATGAATTTGAATGGAACGTACGAATGAATTAGAATGGATCGTAGAATGGATCGTATGAATGAATTAGATGGGATCGTACGAATGAGTAAGAATGGATCATACGAATGAATTAGAATGGATCGTACAAATGAATTAGAATGGATACATTTCGTACGATCCATTCTAATTCATTCGTACGATCTATTCTAATTCATTCATGCAATCCAGTCTAATTCATTCGTACGGTGGAATTAGAAAGGATCGTATGAATGAATTAGAATGGATCGTACGAATGAAATAGACTGGATCCATTCTTACTCATTCGTACGATTCATTCTAATTCAATCCATTCTAATTCATTCGCATGATCCATTCTAATTCATTCGTACGATCGATTCTAATTCATTCATACGATCCATTCTTATTTATTCGCACGATCCATTCTAATTCATTTGTACGATCTATTCTATTTCATTCGTACAATCCATTCTTACTCAATCGTATGATCCATTCTAATCCATTCGCACAATCTATACATGCGAATGAATTAGAATGGATCGTATGAGTGTGAATGAATTAGAATGGATCGTGCGAATGAGTAAGAATGGATTGTATGAATGAAATAGAATAGATCGTACGAATGAATTAGAATGGATTGTACGAATGAATTAGAATGGATCGTTCGAATGAATTAGAATAGATTGTGCGAATGAATTAGAATGGATCGTGCGAATGAATTAGAATAGATCGTACGAATGAATTAGAATGGATCGTACGAATGAATTAGAATGGATCGTATGAATGAATTAGAATGGATCGTGTGAATGAATTAGAATGGATCGTACGAATGAAATAGAATGGATTCGCACGAATGTATCCATTCTAATTCATTCGTACGATCCATTCTAATTCATTCGTACAATCCATTCTAATTCATTCGCACGATCCATTCGCATTCACTCAAACGATCCATTCTAATTCATTAATACAATCCATTCTAATTCTTTTGCACGAATGTATCCATTCTAATTCATTCGTACGATCCATTCTAATTCATTCGTATGATCTATTCTAATTCATTTGCATGATCCATTCTAATTCCTTCGTACGATCCATTTTAATTCATTCGCATGATCCATTCTAATTCATTCATACGATCCATTCTAATTCATTCGTACGATCTATTTAAGAATGGATTGTATGAATGAAATAGAATAGATCGTACGAATGAATTAGAATGGATCGTACGAATGAATTAGAATGGATCGTACGAATGAATTAGAATGGATCGTTCGAATGAATTAGAATAGATTGTGCGAATGAATTAGAATGGATCGTACGAATGAATTAGAATGGATCGTACGAATGAATTAGAATGGATCGTATGAATGAATTAGAATGGATCGTGCGAATGAATTAGAATGGATCGTACGAATGAAATAGAATGGATTCGCACGAATGTATCCATTCTAATTCATTCGTACGATCCATTCTAATTCATTCGTACAATCCATTCTAATTCATTCGCACGATCCATTCGCATTCACTCAAACGATCCATTCTAATTCATTCATACAATCCATTCTAATTCTTTTGCACGAATATATCCATTCTAATTCATTCGTACGATCCATTCTAATTCATTCGTATGATCTATTCTAATTCATTCGCATGATCCATTCTAATTCCTACGTACGATCCATTTTAATTCATTCGCACGATCCATTCTAATTCATTCATACGATCCATTCTAATTCATTCGTACGATCCATTCTAATTTCTTCGTATGATCTATTCTAATTCCTTCGTACGATCCATTCTAATTCATTCATACGATCTATTCTAATTCTTTCGCACGAATGTATCCATTCTAATTCAATCGTACGATCCATTCTAATTCCTTCGTACGATCCATATTCTACTTCATTCGTACGATCCATTCTAATTTATTCATACAATCCATTCTAATTCATTAGAATGGATCGTATGAATGAAATAGAATGGATCGTACTAATGAATTAGAATGGATCGTACGAATGAATTAGAATGGATAGTACGAATGAAATAGAATGGATCGTATGAATGAATTAGAATGGATCGTATGAATGAATTAGAATGGATCGTGCGAATGAATTAGAATGGATCGTACGAATGAATTAGAATGGATCGTACGAATGAATTAGAATGAATCGTACGAATGAATTAGAATGGATTGAATTAGAATGGATACATTCGTACGAATAAATTAGAATGGATCGTAGGAATGAATTAGAATGGATCGTGCGAATGAATTAGAATTGATCGTACGAATGAATTAGAATAGATTGTGCGAATGAATTAAAATGATTCGTATAAATGAATTAGAATGGATCGTATGAGTTAATTAGAATGGATACGAAGGAATTAGAATGGATCGTACGAATGAATTAGAATGGATCATATGAATGAAATAGAATGGATCGTACGAATGAATTAGAATGGATCGTGCGAATGAATTAGAATGGATCGTACGAATGAATTAGAATGGATCGTACGAAGGAATTAGAATGAATAGTACGAATGAATTAGAATGGATACCTTCGTGCAAATGAAATAGAATGGTTGGCACGAATGAATTAGAATGGATCGTACGAATGAATTAGAATGGATCGTATGAATGAATTAGATTGGATCGTATTAATGAATTAGAATGGATCGTACGAATGAATTATAATAGATCGTACGAATGAATTAGAATGGATACGAATGGATCGTACGAATGAGTAAGAATGGATCGTACGAATGAAATAGAATGGATTGTATGAATGAATTAGAATGGATACATTCGTGCGTATGAATTAGTATGGATCGTATGAATGAATTAGAATGGATCGTACGAATGAATTAGAATGGATACATTCGTGCGAATGAATTAGAATGGATCGTATGAATGAATTAGAATCGATCGTACGAATGAATTAGAAAGGATCATGCGAATGAATTAGAACGGATCGTGCGAATGAATTAGAATGGATCGTATGAATGAATTAGAATGGATCGTGCGAAGGAATTAGAATGGATCGTACGAATGAATTAGAATAGATTGTGCGAATGAATTAGAATGGATCGTACGAAAGAATTAGAATGGATCGTACGAATGAATTAGAATGGATCGTATGAATGAATTAGAATGGATCATGCGAATGAATTAGAATGGATCGTACGAATGAAATAGAATGGATTCGCACGAATGTATCCATTCTAATTCATTCGTACGATCCATTCTAATTCATTCGTACAATCTATTCTAATTCATTCGCACTATCCATTCGCATTCACTCAAACGATCCATTCTAATTCATTCATATGATCCATTCTAATTCATTCGCACGAATGTATCCATTCTAATTCATTCGTACGATCCATTCTAATTCATTTGTACGAATGTATCCACTCTAATTCATTCATACGATCCATTCTAATTCATTCGCACGAATGTATCCATTCCAATTCATTCGTACGATCAATTCTAATTCATTCGCACGATCTATTCGAGAACGGATCGTATTAATGAATTAGAATGGATCGTGCAAATGAATTAGAATGGATCGTATGAATGAATTAGATTGGATCGTATTAATGAATTAGAATGGATCATACGAATGAATTAGAATAGATCGTACGAATGAATTAGAATGGATACGAATGGATCGTACGAATGAGTAAGAATGGATCGTACGAATGAAATAGAATGGATTGTACGAATGAATTAGAATGGATACATTCGTGCGAATAAATTAGGATGGATCGTATGAATGAATTAGAATGGATCGTACGAATGAATTAGAATGGATACATTCGTGCGAATGAATTAGAATGGATCGTATGAATGAATTAGAATCGATCGTACGAATGAATTAGAATGGATCATGCGAATGAATTAGAATGGATCGTGCGAATGAATTAGAATGGATCGTATGAATGAATTAGAATGGATCGTGCGAATGAATTAGAATAGATCGTACGAATGAATTAGAATAGATCGTGCGAATGAATTAGAATGGATCGTACGAATGAATTAGAATGGATCGTACGAATGAATTAGAATGGATCGTACGAATGAATTAGAATGGATCGTGCGAATGAATTAGAATGGATCGTACGAATGAAATAGAATGGATTCGCACGAATGTATCCATTCTAATTCATTCGTACGATCCATTCTAATTCATTCGTACAATCCATTCTAATTCATTCGCACGATCCATTCGCATTCACTCAAACGATCCATTCTAATTCATTCATATGATCCATTCTAATTCATTCGCATGAATGTATCCATTCTAATTCATTTGTACGATCCATTCTAATTCATTTGTACGAATGTATCCACTCTAATTCATTCATACGATCCATTCTAATTCATTCGCACGAATGTATCCATTCCAATTCATTTGTACGATCAATTCTAATTCATTCGCACGATCTATTCGAGAATGGATCGTATTAATGAATTAGAATGGATCGTGCGAATGAATTAGAATGGATCGTACGAATGAGTAAGAATGGATCATGCGAATGAATTAGAATGGATCGTACGAATGAATTAGAATGGATACATTCGTGCGAATGAATTAGAATGGATCGTATGAATGAATTAGAGTGGATACATTCGTACAAATGAATTAGAATGGATCGTACGAATGAATTAGAATGGATACATTCGTGCGAATGAATTAGAATGGTTCATATGAATGAATTAGAATGGATCGTTTGAGTGAATGCGAATGGATCGTGCGAATGAATTAGAATGGATTGTACGAATGAATTAGAATGGATCGTACGAATGAATTAGAATGGATCGTATGAATGAATTAGAATGGATCGTACGAATGAATTAGAATGGATTGAATTAGAATGAATCGTACGAATGTATTAGAATGGATCATATGAATGAATTAGAATGGATCGTGCGAATGAATTAGAATGGATCGTACGAATGAATTAGAATGGATCGTATGAATGAATTAGATTGGATCGTATTAATGAATTAGAATGGATCGTACGAATGAATTAGAATAGATCGTACGAATGAATTAGAATGGATACGAATGGATCATACGAATGAGTAAGAATGGATCGTACGAATGAAATAGAATGGATTGTACGAATGAATTAGAATGGATACATTCGTGCGAATGAATTAGGATGGATCGTATGAATGAATTAGAATGGATCGTACGAATGAATTAGAATGGATACATTCGTGCGAATGAATTAGAGTGGATCGTATGAATGAATTAGAATCGATCGTACGAATGAATTAGAATGGATCATGCGAATGAATTAGAATGGATCGTTCGAATGAATTAGAATGGATCGTATGAATGAATTAGAATGGATCGTATGAATGAAATAGAATGGATCGTACGAATGAATTAGAATGGATCGTGCGAATGAATTAGAATGGATCGTACGAAGGAATTAGAATGGATAGTACGAATGAATTAGAATGGATACCTTCGTGCAAATGAAATAGAATGGATCGTACGAATGAATTAGAATGGATCGTTTGAGTGAATGCGAATGGATCGTGCGAATGAATTAGAATGGATTGTACGATTGAAATAGAATGGATCGTATGAATGAATTAGAATGGATTAAATTAGAATGAATCGAATCATACCGTACGAATGAATTAGAATGGATCATACGAAGGAATTAGAATGGATCGTACGACTGAATTAGAATGGATCGTACGAATGAATTAGAATGGATCGTACGAAGGAATTAGAATGGATCATACGAAGGAATTAGAATGGATAGTACGAATGAATTAGAATGAATACCTTCATGAAAATGAATTAGAATGGATCGTACGAATGAGTAAGAATGGATCGTACGAATGAAATAGAATGGATCGTATGAATGAATTAGAATGGATCGTGCGAATGAATTAGAATGGATCGTACGAAAGAATTAGAATGGATCGTACGAATGAATTAGAATGGATCGTGCGAATGAATTAGAATGGATTGTACGAATGAAATAGAATGGATTCGCACGAATGTATCCATTCTAATTCATTCGTACGATCCATTCTAATTCATTCGTACAATCCATTCTAATTCATTCGCACGATCCATTCTAATTCATTCGCATGAATGAATCCATTCTAATTCATTCGTATGATCCATTCTAATTCATTAGCATGAATGTATCCATTCTAATTCTAATTCATTCGTACGAATGAATTAGAATAGATTGTGCGAATGAATTAGAATGGATCGTACGAAGGAATTAGAATGGATAGTACGAATGAAGTAGAATAGATTGTGCGAATGGATTAGAATGGATCATACGATTGAGTAAGAAAGGATTGTACGACTGAATTAGAATGAATTAGAATGGATTCATTCGTGCGAATGAATTAGAATGGATCATACGGTTGAGTAAGAATGGATTGTACGAATGAGATAGAATGGATCGTACGAATGAATTAGAATGAATCATATGAATGAATTAGAATGGATCGTATGAATGAATTAGAATGGATCGTGCGAATAAATTAGAAAGGATCATATGAATGAATTAGAATGGATCGTATGAATGAATTAGAATGGATCGTACGAATGAATTAGAATGGATCGTACGAAGGAATTAGAATGGAACGTGAATTAGAATGGATCGTACGAATGAATTAGAATGGATACATTCGTGCGAATGAATTAGAATGGATCATATGAATGAATTAGAATGGATCGTTTGAGTGAATGCGAATGGATCGTACGAATGAAATAGAATAGATCGTACGGATAAATGAATTTGGATCGTGCCAATGAATTAGAATGGATCGTACGAATGAATTAGAATGGATCGTACTAATGAATTAGAATAGATTGTGCGAATGAATTAGAATGGATCGTACGAATGAATTAGAAAGAATATATATTCGTGCGAATAAATTAGAATAGATCATACGAATGAGATAGAATGGATCGTACGAATGAATTAGAATGGATACGTTCATGCGAATGAATTAGAATGGATCATACGAATGAATTAGAATGGATCGTACGAATGAAATAGAATGGATTATACGAATGAGAAAGAATGGATCGTACGAATGAATTAGAATGGATACATTCATGCGAATGAATTAGAATGGATCGTACGAAGGAATTAGAATGGATCGTGCGAATGAATTAGAATGGATCATACGAATGAATTAGAATGGATCGTACGAATGAAATAGAATGGATTGTACGAATGAGATGGAATGGATCGTGCGAATGAATTAGAATGGATCGTATTAATGAATTAGAATGGATCGTGCGAATGAATTAGAATGGATCGTACGAAGGAATTAGAATGGATAGTACGAATGAATTAGAATGGATCCATTCTTACTCATTCGTACGATTCATTCTAATTCAATCCATTCTAATTCATTCGCATGATCCATTCTAATTCATTCGTACGATCGATTCTAATTCATTCATACGATCCATTCTAATTTATTCGCACGATCCATTCTAATTCATTTGTACGATCTATTCTATTTCATTCGTACAATCCATTCTTACTCAATCGTATGATCCATTCTAATCCATTCGCACAATCTATACGTGCGAATGAATTAGAATGGATCGTATGAGTGTGAATGAATTAGAATGGATCGTGCGAATGAGTAAGAATGGATTGTATGAATGAAATAGAATAGATCGTACGAATGAATTAGAATGGATCGTACGAATGAATTAGAATGGATCGTTCGAATGAATTAGAATAGATTGTGCGAATGAATTAGAATGGATCGTGCGAATGAATTAGAATGGATCGTACGAATGAATTAGAATGGATCGTACGAATGAATTAGAATGGATCGTATGAATGAATTAGAATGGATCGTGCGAATGAATTAGAATGGATCGTACGAATGAAATAGAATGGATTCGCACGAATGTATCCATTCTAATTCATTCGTACGATCCATTCTAATTCATTCGTACAATCCATTCTAATTCATTCGCACGATCCATTCGCATTCACTCAAACGATCCATTCTAATTCATTCATACAATCCATTCTAATTCTTTTGCACGAATGTATCCATTCTAATTCATTCGTACGATCCATTCTACTTCATTCGTATGATCTATTCTAATTCATTTGCATGATCCATTCTAATTCCTTCGTACGATCCATTTTAATTCATTCGCACGATCCATTCTAATTCATTCATACGATCCATTCTAATTCATTCGTACGATCCATTTAAGAATGGATTGTATGAATGAAATAGAATAGATCGTACGAATGAATTAGAATGGATCGTACGAATGAATTAGAATGGATCGTACGAATGAATTAGAATGGATCGTTCGAATGAATTAGAATAGATTGTGCGAATGAATTAGAATGGATCGTACGAATGAATTAGAATGAATCGTACGAATGAATTAGAATGGATCGTATGAATGAATTAGAATGGATCGTGCGAATGAATTAGAATGGATCGTACGAATGAAATAGAATGGATTCGCACGAATGTATCCATTCTAATTCATTCGTACGATCCATTCTAATTCATTCGTACAATCCATTCTAATTCATTCGCACGATCCATTCGCATTCACTCAAACGATCCATTCTAATTCATTCATACAATCCATTCTAATTCTTTTGCACGAATGTATCCATTCTAATTCATTCGTACGATCCATTCTAATTCATTCGTATGATCTATTCTAATTCATTCGCATGATCCATTCTAATTCCTTCGTACGATCCATTTTAATTCATTCGCACGATCCATTCTAATTCATTCATACGATCCATTCTAATTCATTCGTACGATCCATTCTAATTTCTTCGTATGATCTATTCTAATTCCTTCGTACGATCCATTCTAATTCATTCATACGATCTATTCTAATTCTTTCGCACGAATGTATCCATTCTAATTCATTCGTACGATCCATTCTAATTCCTTCGTACGATCCATATTCTACTTCATTCGTACGATCCATTCTAATTTATTCATACAATCCATTCTAATTCATTAGAATGGATCGTATGAATGAAATAGAATGGATCGTACGAATGAATTAGAATGGATCGTACGAATGAATTAGAATGGATCGTACGAATGAAATAGAATGGATCGTATGAATGAATTAGAATGGATCGTATGAATGAATTAGAATGGATCGTGCGAATGAATTAGAATGGATCGTACGAATGAATTAGAATGGATCGTACGAATGAATTAGAATGAATCGTACGAATGAATTAGAATGGATTGAATTAGAATGGATACATTCGTACGAATAAATTAGAATGGATCGTACGAATGAATTAGAATGGATCGTGCGAATGAATTAGAATTGATCGTACGAATGAATTAGAATAGATTGTGCGAATGAATTAAAATGATTCGTATAAATGAATTAGAATGGATCGTATGAGTTAATTAGAATGGATACGAAGGAATTAGAATGGATCGTACGAATGAATTAGAATGGATCATATGAATGAAATAGAATGGATCGTACGAATGAATTAGAATGGATCGTGCGAATGAATTAGAATGGATCGTACGAATGAATTAGAATGGATCGTACGAAGGAATTAGAATGAATAGTACGAATGAATTAGAATGGATACCTTCGTGCAAATGAAATAGAATGGTTCGCACGAATGAATTAGAATGGATCGTACGAATGAATTAGAATGGATCGTATGAATGAATTAGATTGGATCGTATTAATGAATTAGAATGGATCGTACGAATGAATTATAATAGATCGTACGAATGAATTAGAATGGATACGAATGGATCGTACGAATGAGTAAGAATGGATCGTACGAATGAAATAGAATGGATTGTATGAATGAATTAGAATGGATACATTCGTGCGTATGAATTAGGATGGATCGTATGAATGAATTAGAATGGATCGTACGAATGAATTAGAATGGATACATTCGTGCGAATGAATTAGAATGGATCGTATGAATGAATTAGAATCGATCGTACGAATGAATTAGAAAGGATCATGCGAATGAATTAGAACGGATCGTGCGAATGAATTAGAATGGATCGTATGAATGAATTAGAATGGATCGTGCGAAGGAATTAGAATGGATCGTACGAATGAATTAGAATAGATTGTGCGAATGAATTAGAATGGATCGTACGAAAGAATTAGAATGGATCGTACGAATGAATTAGAATGGATCGTATGAATGAATTAGAATGGATCATGCGAATGAATTAGAATGGATCGTACGAATGAAATAGAATGGATTCGCACGAATGTATCCATTCTAATTCATTCGTACGATCCATTCTAATTCATTCGTACAATCTATTCTAATTCATTCGCACTATCCATTCGCATTCACTCAAACGATCCATTCTAATTCATTCATATGATCCATTCTAATTCATTCGCACGAATGTATCCATTCTAATTCATTCGTACGATCCATTCTAATTCATTTGTACGAATGTATCCACTCTAATTCATTCATACGATCCATTCTAATTCATTCGCACGAATGTATCCATTCCAATTCATTCGTACGATCAATTCTAATTCATTCGCAAGATCTATTCGAGAACGGATCGTATTAATGAATTAGAATGGATCGTGCAAATGAATTAGAATGGATCGTATGAATGAATTAGATTGGATCGTATTAATGAATTAGAATGGATCATACGAATGAATTAGAATAGATCGTACGAATGAATTAGAATGGATACGAATGGATCGTACGAATGAGTAAGAATGGATCGTATGAATGAAATAGAATGGATTGTACGAATGAATTAGAATGGATACATTCGTGCGAATAAATTAGGATGGATCGTATGAATGAATTAGAATGGATCGTACGAATGAATTAGAATGGATCCATTCGTGCGAATGAATTAGAATGGATCGTATGAATGAATTAGAATCGATCGTACGAATGAATTAGAATGGATCATGCGAATGAATTAGAATGGATCGTGCGAATGAATTAGAATGGATCGTATGAATGAATTAGAATGGATCGTGCGAATGAATTAGAATAGATCGTACGAATGAATTAGAATAGATCGTGCGAATGAATTAGAATGGATCGTACGAATGAATTAGAATGGATCGTACGAATGAATTAGAATGGATCGTACGAATGAATTAGAATGGATCGTGCGAATGAATTAGAATGGATCATACGAATGAAATAGAATGGATTCGCACGAATGTATCCATTCTAATTCATTCGTACGATCCATTCTAATTCATTCGTACAATCCATTCTAATTCATTCGCACGATCCATTCGCATTCACTCAAACGATCCATTCTAATTCATTCATATGATCCATTCTAATTCATTCGCATGAATGTATCCATTCTAATTCATTCGTACGATCCATTCTAATTCATTTGTACGAATGTATCCACTCTAATTCATTCATACGATCCATTCTAATTCATTCGCACGAATGTATCCATTCCAATTCATTCGTACGATCAATTCTAATTCATTCGCACGATCTATTCGAGAATGGATCGTATTAATGAATTAGAATGGATCGTGCGAATGAATTAGAATGGATCGTACGAATGAGTAAGAATGGATCGTGCGAATGAATTAGAATGGATCGTACGAATGAATTAGAATGGATACATTCGTGCGAATGAATTAGAATGGATCGTATGAATGAATTAGAGTGGATACATTCGTACAAATGAATTAGAATGGATCGTACGAATGAATTAGAATGGATACATTCGTGCGAATGAATTAGAATGGTTCATAAGAATGAATTAGAATGGATCGTTTGAGTGAATGCGAATGGATCGTGCGAATGAATTAGAATGGATTGTACGAATGAATTAGAATGGATTGTACGAATGAATTAGAATGGATCGTATGAATGAATTAGAATGGATCGTACGAATGAATTAGAATGGATTGAATTAGAATGAATCGTACGAATGTATTAGAATGGATCGTATGAATGAATTAGAATGGATCGTGCGAATGAATTAGAATGGATCGTACGAATGAATTAGAATGGATCGTATGAATGAATTAGATTGGATCGTATTAATGAATTAGAATGGATCGTACGAATGAATTAGAATAGATCGTACGAATGAATTAGAATGGATACGAATGGATCGTACGAATGAGTAAGAATGGATCGTACGAATGAAATAGAATGGATTGTACGAATGAATTAGAATGGATACATTCGTGCGAATGAATTAGGATGGATCGTATGAATGAATTAGAATGGATCGTACGAATGAATTAGAATGGATACATTCGTGCGAATGAATTAGAGTGGATCGTATGAATGAATTAGAATCGATCGTACGAATGAATTAGAATGGATCATGCGAATGAATTAGAATGGATCGTTCGAATGAATTAGAATGGATCGTATGAATGAATTAGAATGGATCGTATGAATGAAATAGAATGGATCGTACGAATGAATTAGAATGGATCGTGCGAATGAATTAGAATGGATCGTACGAAGGAATTAGAATGGATAGTACGAATGAATTAGAATGGATACCTTCGTGCAAATGAAATAGAATGGATCGTACGAATGAATTAGAATTGATCGTTTGAGTGAATGCGAATGGATCGTGCGAATGAATTAGAATGTATTGTACGATTGAAATAGAATGGATCGTATGAATGAATTAGAATGGATTAAATTAGAATGAATCGAATCATACCGTACGAATGAATTAGAATGGATCATACGAAGGAATTAGAATGGATCGTACGACTGAATTAGAATGGATCGTACGAATGAATTAGAATGGATCGTACGAAGGAATTAGAATGGATCATACGAAGGAATTAGAATGGATAGTACGAATGAATTAGAATGAATACCTTCATGAAAATGAATTAGAATGGATCGTACGAATGAGTAAGAATGGATCGTACGAATGAAATAGAATGGATCGTATGAATGAATTAGAATGGATCGTGCGAATGAATTAGAATGGATCGTACGAATGAATTAGAATGGATCGTACGAATGAATTAGAATGGATCGTGCGAATGAATTAGAATGGATTGTACGAATGAAATAGAATGGATTCGCACGAATGTATCCATTCTAATTCATTCGTACGATCCATTCTAATTCATTCGTACAATCCATTCTAATTCATTCGCACGATCCATTCTAATTCATTCGCATGAATGAATCCATTCTAATTCATTCGTATGATCTATTCTAATTCATTAGCATGAATGTATCCATTCTAATTCTAATTCATTCGTACGAATGAATTAGAATAGATTGTGCGAATGAATTAGAATGGATCGTATGAAGGAATTAGAATGGATAGTACGAATGAAGTAGAATAGATTGTGCGAATGGATTAGAATGGATCATACGATTGAGTAAGAAAGGATTGTACGACTGAATTAGAATGAATTAGAATGGATTCATTCGTGCGAATGAATTAGAATGGATCATACGGTTGAGTAAGAATGGATTGTACGAATGAGATAGAATGGATCGTACGAATGAATTAGAATGAATCATATGAATGAATTAGAATGGATCGTATGAATGAATTAGAATGGATCGTGCGAATAAATTAGAAAGGATCATATGAATGAATTAGAATGGATCGTATGAATGAATTAGAATGGATCGTACGAATGAATTAGAATGGATCGTACGAAGGAATTAGAATGGAACGTGAATTAGAATGGATCGTACGAATGAATTAGAATGGATACATTCGTGCGAATGAATTAGAATGGATCATATGAATGAATTAGAATGGATCGTTTGAGTGAATGCGAATGGATCGTACGAATGAAATAGAATAGATCGTACGGATAAATGAATTTGGATCGTGCCAATGAATTAGAATGGATCGTACGAATGAATTAGAATGGATCGTACTAATGAATAAGAATAGATTGTGCGAATGAATTAGAATGGATCGTACGAATGAATTAGAAAGAATATATATTCGTGCGAATAAATTAGAATAGATCGTACGAATGAGATAGAATGGATCGTACGAATGAATTAGAATGGATACATTCATGCGAATGAATTAGAATGGATCATACGAATGAATTAGAATGGATCGTACGAATGAAATAGAATGGATTATACGAATGAGAAAGAATGGATCGTACGAATGAATTAGAATGGATACATTCATGCGAATGAATTAGAATGGATCGTACGAAGGAATTAGAATGGATCGTGCGAATGAATTAGAATGGATCATACGAATGAATTAGAATGGATCGTACGAATGAAATAGAATGGATTGTACGAATGAGATGGAATGGATCGTGCGAATGAATTAGAATGGATCGTATTAATGAATTAGAATGGATCGTGCGAATGAATTAGAATGGATCGTACGAAGGAATTAGAATGGATAGTACAAATGAATTAGAATGGATACCTTCGTGCAAATGAATTAGAATGGATCGTACGAATGAAATAGAATGGATCGTACGAATGAATTAGAATGGATCGTACGAATGACTTAGAATGGATCGTTCGAATGAATTAGAATAGATTGTGCGAATGAATTAGAATGGATCGTACGAATGAATTAGAAAGGATACATTCGTGCGAATGAATTAGAATGGATCGTATGAGTGTGAATGAATTAGAATGGATACATTCGTGCAAAAGAATGGATCGTATTAATGAATTAGAATGGATCGTATTAATGAATTAGAATGGATCGTGCGAATGAATTAGAATGGATCGTACGAAGGAATTAGAATGGATTGTACGAATGAATTAGAATGGATACATTCGTGCAAAAGAATTAGAATGGATTGTATGAATGAATTAGAATGGATCGTGCAAATGAATTAGAATGGATCGTGCGAATGAATTAGAATGGATCGTACGAATGAATTAGAATGGATCGTACGAATGAATTAGAAAGGATACATTTGAATTCATTCGTACGATCCATTCTAATTCCTTCGTACGATCCATATTCTAATTTATTCGCACGATCCATTCTAATTCATTCATACGATCCATTCTAATTTATTCGCACGATCCATTCTAATTCATTCGTACGATCCATTCTAATTCATTCGCACAATCTATTCTAATTCATTCGAACGATCCATTCTAATTCATTCATACGATCCATTCTACTTCATTCGTACGATCTATTCTATTTCATTCGTACAATCCTTTCTTACTCAATCGTATGATCCATTCTAATCCATTCGCACAATCAATGCTAATTCAGTCGTACGATCCTTTGTAATTCATTCGTACGATCCATTCTAATTCCTTCGTATGATCCATTCTAATTCATTCGTACGGTATGATCCATTCTAATTCATTCGCACGATCTATTCTAATTCATTTGTACGATCCATTCTAATCCATTCTATGATCCATTCTAATTCATTCGTACGTTCCATTCTAATTCATTAGCACGATCAATGCTAATTCATTCGTACGATCCATTCTATTCCATTCGTACGATCCATTCTAATTCATTTGCACGATCCATTCTAATTCATTCGCATGAATATATCCATTCTAATTCATTCGTATGATCCATTCTAATTCACGATCCATTCTAATTCCTTCGTACGATCCATTCGAATTCATTCGTACGATCCATTCTAATTCATTCATACGATCCATTCTAATTCATTCGCACAATCTATTCTAATTCATTCGTACGATCCATTCTAATCATTCGCACGATCCATTCTAATTCATTCGAACGATCCATTCTATTTCATTCGTACGATCCATGCTAATTCATTCGTACGATCCATTCTAATTCATTCGTACATTCGTACGAAGGAATTAGAATGGAGAATGGATCGTGCGAATGAATTAGAATGGATCGTGCGATAAGAATGGATCATACGAATGAATTAGAATGGATACATTCATGCAAATGAATTAGAATGGATCGTATGAATGAATTAGATTGGATCGTATGAATGAATTAGAATGGATCGTGCGAATGAATTAGAATGGATCGTACGAATGAATTAGAATGGATCGTACGAATGAATTAGAATGGATACATTCGTGCAAAAGAATTAGAATGGATCGTATGAATGAAATAGAATAGATCGTAAGAATGAATTATAATGGATCATGCTAATGAATTAGAATTGATCGTACGAATGAATTAGAATAGATTGTGCGAATGAATTAGAATGGATCGTATGAATGAATTGGAATGGATACATTCGTGCGAATGAATTAGAATGGATCGTATGAATGAATTAGAGTGGGTACATTCGTACAAATGAATTAGGATGGATCATATGAATGAATTAGAGTGGATACATTCGTACGAATGAATTAGAATAGATTGTGCGAATGAATTAGAATGGATCGTACCATTGAATTAGAATGGATCGTACGAATGAATTAGAATGGATCGT
Organism: Chamaelirium japonicum; assembly: GCA_947650365.1. Classification (NCBI taxonomy): domain Eukaryota; kingdom Viridiplantae; phylum Streptophyta; class Magnoliopsida; order Liliales; family Melanthiaceae; genus Chamaelirium; species Chamaelirium japonicum. Next base: position 37,624,059 of record OX393560.1, on the reverse strand, counting down.
ATGAATGAATTAGAATGGATCGTGCAAATGAATTAGAATGGATCGTACGAATGAAATAGAATGGATTCGCACGAATGTATCCATTCTAATTCATTTGTACGATCCATTCTAATTCATTCGCACGATCCATTCTAATTCATTCGTATGATCCATTCTAATTCATTCATACGAATGAATTAGAATGGATAAATTCGTGAGAATGAATTAGAATGGATCGTGCGAATGAATTAGAATGGATCGTACGAATGAATTAGAATGGATACATTCGTGCGAATCCATTCTATTTCATTCATACGATCCATTCTAATTCATTCGCACGATCCATTCTAATTCATTCGTACGATCCATTCTAATTCATTCGTACGATCCATTCTAATTCATTCGCACAATCTATTCTAATTCATTCGTACGATCCATTCTAATTCATTCGCACAATCCATTCTAATTCATTCGAACGAATAATTCTAATTCATTCGCACGATCGTATGAATGAATTAGAATGGATACATTCGTACGAAGGAATTAGAATGGATCGTACGAATGAATTAGAATGGATCGTGCGAATGAATTAGAATGGATTCATTCGTGCGAATGAATTAGAATGGATCGTACGAATGAGTAAGAATGGATCGTACGAATGAATTAGAATGGATTGAATTAGAATGAATCATACGAATGAATTAGAATGGATCGTACGAATGAATTAGAATGGATCGTACGAATGAATTAGAATGGATTGAATTAGAATGAATCATACGAATGAATTAGAATGAATCATACCGTACGAATGAATTAGAATGGATCGTACGAATGAAATAGAATGGATTCGCACGAATGTATCCATTCTAATTCATTCGTACTATCCATTCTAATTCCTTCGTACGATCCATTCTAATTCATTCGCACGAATGTATCCATGAATGAATTAGAATGGATCATACGAATGAATTAGAATGGATACATTCGTGCGAATGAATTAGAATGGATCGTGCGAATGAATTAGAATGGATCGTACGAATGAATTAGAATGGATACATTCGTGCGAATCCATTCTATTTCATTCGTACGATCCATTCTAATTCATTCGCACGATCCATTCTAATTCATTCATACGATCCATTCTAATTCATTCGCACGATCCATTCTAATTCATTCACACTCATACAATCCATTCTAATTCATTCGTACGATCCATTCTAATTCATTCGCACAATCTATTCTAATTCATTCGTACGATCCATTCTAATTCATTAATACGATCCATTCTATTTCATTCGTACGATCCATTCTTACTTATTCGTACGATCCATTCTAATTCATTTGCACGAAGGTATCCATTCTAATTCATTCATACTATCCATTCTAATTCCTTCGTATGATCCATTCTAATTCCTTCGTACGATCCATTCTAATTCATTCGTACGATCCATTCTAATTCATTCGTACGATCCATTCTAATTCATTCGCACGATCCATTCTAATTCATTCATACGATCCATTCTATTTCATTCGTGTGATCCATTCTAATTCATTCGTACGGTATGATTCATTCTAATTCATTCGTACGATTCATTCTAATTCAATCCATTCTAATTCATTCGTACGATCGTACGAATGAAATAGAATGGATCGTACGATTGAATTAGAATGGATCGTATGAATGAATTAGAATGGATCGTGCGAATGAATTAGAATGGATCGTACGAATGAAATAGAATGGATTCGCACGAATGTATCCATTCTAATTCATTCGTACGATCCATTCTATCTCATTCGTACAATCCATTCTATTTCATTCGTACGATCCATTCTATTTCATTCGTACGATTCATTCTAATTCATTCATACGATCCATTCTTATTTATTCGCACGATCCATTCTAATTCATTCATACGATCCATTCTAATTCATTCATATGATCCATTCTAATTCATTCGCACGATCCATTTTAATTCTTTCGTACGATCCATTCTAATTCATTCGCACGATCCATTCTAATTCATTCGCACGATCCATTCTAATTCATTCATACGATCCATTCTAATTCATTCGTGCGAATGAATTATAATAGATCGTACGAATGAATTAGAATGGATTTATTCGTGCGAATGAATTATAATGGATCGTACGAATGACTAGAATGGATCGTGCGAATGAATTATAATGGATCGTACGAATGAAATAGAATGGATTGTACGAATGAGATAGAATGGATTGTACGAATGAATTAGAATGGATACATTCATGCGAATGAATTAGAATGGATCATACGAATGAATTAGAATGGATTCATTCGTGCGAATGAATTAGAATGGATCGTACGAATGAGTAAGAATGGATCGTACGAATGAATTAGAATGGATTGAATTAGAATGAATCGTTCGAATGAATTAGAATGGATCGTACGAATGAATTAGAATGGATCGTACGAATGAATTAGAATGGATTGAATTAGAATGAATTGTACGAATGAATTAGAATGGATCATACCGTACGAATGAATTAGAATGGATCATACGAATGAATTAGAATGGATCGTACGAATAAATTAGAATGGATCGTACGAAGGAATTAGAATGGATCATACGAAGGAATTAGAATGGATAGTACGAATGAATTAGAATGGATACCTGCATGCAAATGAATTAGAATGGATCGTACGAATGAGTAAGAATGGATCGTACGAATGAAATAGAATGGATCGTACGAATGAATTGGAATAGATTGTGCGAATGGATTAGAATGGATCATACGATTGAGTAAGAAAGGATTGTACGAATGAATTAGAATGGATTGTACGAATAAATTAGAATGGATCGTACGAATGAATTAGAATAGATTGTACGAATGAATTAGAATGGATCGTACGAATGAGTAAGAATGGATCGTACGAATGAATTAGAATGGATTGTACGAATGAATTAGAATGGATCGTACGAATGAAATAGAATGGATCGTATGAATGAATTAGAATGGATAATGCGAATGAATTAGAATGGATCGTACGAATGAAATAGAATGGATTCGCACGAATGAATTAGAATGGATCGTTCGAATGAATTAGAGTAGATAGTGCGAATAAATTAGAATGGATCGTACGAATGAATTAGAAAGGATATATTCGTGCGAATGAATTAGAATAGATCGTATGAATGAATTAGATTGGATCGTATTAATGAATTAGAATGGATTGTGCGAATGAATTAGAATGGATCGTACGAATGAATTAGAATGGATACATTCGTGCGAATGAATTAGAATGGATCGTATGAATGAATTAGAATCAATCGTACAAATGAAATAGAATGGATTGTACGAATGAGAGAGAATGGACCTTGTACGAATGAGATAGAATGGATCGTACGAATGAATTAGATTGGATCGTGCGAATGAATTAGAATGGATCGTACGAATGAATTGGACTGGATCGTATGAATGAATTAGAATGGATTGAATTAGAATGAATCGTACGAATGAATTAGCATTGATCGTTCAAATGAATTAGAATGGAACGTATGAATGAATTAGAATGGATCGTAGAATGGATCGTATGAATGAATTAGAATGGATCGTATGAATGAATTAGAATAGATCGTACGAATGAATTAGAATAGATTGTGCGAATGAATTAGAATGGATCGTACGAATGAATTAGAATGGATCGTACGAATGAATTAGAATGGATTGTATGCATGAATTAGAATGGATCGTGCGAATGAAATATAATGGATCATACGAAGGAATTATAATGGATCGTATGAATGAATTAGAATGGATCGTGCGAATGAATTAGAATGGATCGTACGAATGAAATAGAATGGATTCGCACGAATGTGTCCATTCTAATTCATTCGTACGATCCATTCTAATTCATTCGTACAATCCATTCTAATTCATTCGTACAATCCATTCTAATTCATTCGCACGATCCATTCTAATTCATACGATCCATTCTAATTCATTCGTACGATCCATTCTAATTCAATCCATTCTAATTCATTCGTATGATCTATTCTTACTCGCACAATCTATTCTAATTCATTCGTACGTTCCATTCTAATTCATTCATACGATCCATTCGTATCCATTCTAATTCATTCGTACGATCTATTCTAATTCATTCGTACGATCCATTCTAATTCATTAATACGATCCATTCTAATTCATTCATACGATCCATTCTATTTCATTCGTACGATCCATTCTTACTCATTCGCACGATCCATTCTAATTCATTCGTACGATCCATTCTAGAATGGATTGTATGAATGAATTAGAATGTATCGTGCGAATGAATTAGAATGGATCGTACGAATGAATTAGAATGGATACATTCGTGCGAAAGAATTAGAATAGATCGTATGAATGAATTAGAATGGATCGTGCGAATGAATTAGAATGGATCGTACGAATGAAATAGAATGGATTGTACGAATGAGATAGAATGGATCGTACGAATGAATTAGAATGGATACATTCGTGCGAATGAATTAGAATGGATCGTATGAATGAATTAGACTGGATACATACGTACAAATGAATTAGGATGGATCGTATGAATGAATTAGAGTGGATACATTCGTACGAATGAATTAGAATAGATTGTGCGAATGAATTAGAATGGATCGTACGAATGAATTAGAATGGATCGTGCGAATGAATTAGAATGGATCGTATTAATGAATTAGAATGGATCGTGCGAATGAATTAGAATGGATCGTACGAATGAGTAAGAATGGATCGTGCGAATGAATTAGAATGGATCGTACGAATGAATTAGAATGGATCGTACGAATGAATTAGAATGGATACATTCGTGCGAATCCATTCTATTTCATTCGTACGATCCATTCTAATTCATTCGCACGATCCATTCTAATTCATTCGTACGATCCATTCTAATTCATTCGCACAATCTATTCTAATTCATTCGTACGATCCATTCTAATTCATTCGCACGATCCATTCTAATTCATTCATACCATCCATTCTATTTCATTCGTACGATCCATTCCTACTCACTCGTACGATCCATTCTAACTCATTTGCATGAAGGTATCCATTCTAATTCATTCGTATGATCCATTCTAATTCATTCGCATGAATGTATCCATTCTAATTCATTCATACGATCCATTCTATCTCATTCGTACAATCCATTCTATTTCATTCGTACGATCCATTCTAATTCATTCGCATGATCCATTCTACTCATTCGTACGATCCATTCTAATTCATTCGCACGAATGAATCCATTCTAATTCATTCGTATGATCCATTCTAATTCATTCGTACAATCCATTCTATTTCATTCGTACGATCCATTCTTACTCATTCGTACGATCCATTCGTATCCATTCTAATTCATTCGTACGATCCATTCTAATTCATTCGCACAATCTGTTCTAATTCATTCGTACGATCCATTCTATTTCATTCGTACGATCCATTCTAATTCATTCACACGATCCATTCTAATTCATTCGTACGATCCATTCTACTCATTCGTACGATCCATTCTAATTCATTCGCACGAATGAATCCATTCTAATTCATTCGTATGATCCATTCTAATTCATCCGTACAATCCATTCTATTTCATTCGTACGATCCATTCTTACTCATTCGTATGATCCATTCGTATCCATTCTAATTCATTCGTACGATCCATTCTAATTCATTCGCACAATCTATTCTAATTCATTCGTACGATCCATTCTAATTCATTCGCACGGTATGATTAGAATGGATCGTACGAATGAATTAGAATGGATACATTCATGCTAATGAATTAGAATGGATCATACGAATGAATTAGAATGGATTCATTCGTGCGAATGAATTAGAATAGATCGTACGAATGAGTAAGAATGGAATTAGAATGGATAGTACGAATGAATTAGAATGGATACCTTCGTGCAAATGAATTAGAATGAATTAGAATGGATCGTAAGAATGAATTAGAATGGATCGTGCGAATGAATTAGAATGGATCGTACGAATGAAATAGAATGGATCGTACGAATGAATTAGAATAGATTGTGCGAATGGATTAGAATGGATCATACGATTGAGTAAGAAAGGATTGTACGAATGAATTAGAATGGATTATACGAATAAATTAGAATGGATCGTATGAATGAATTAGAATAGATTGTACGAATGAATTAGAATAGATTGTGCGAATGAATTAGAATGGATCGTACGAATGAATTGGAATGGATACATTCGTGCGAATGAATTAGAATGGATCGTATGAATGAATTAGAGTGGATATATTCGTACAAATGAATTAGGATGGATCGTATGAATGAATTAGAGTGGATACATTCGTACGAATGAATTAGAATAGATTGTGCGAATGAATTAGAATGGATCATACGAATGAATTAGAATGGATACATTCATGCGAATGAATTAGAATGGATCGTATGAATGAATTAGAATGGATCGTGCGAATGAATTAGAATGGATCGTGCGAATGAATTAGAATGGATCGTACGAATGAATTAGAATGGATCGTATGAATGAATTAGATTGGATCGTATTAATGAATTACAATGGATCGTGCAAATGAATTAGAATGGATCGTACGAATGAATTAGAATGGATCGTACGAATGACTTAGAATGGATCGTTCGAATGAATTAGAATAGATTATGCGAATGAATTAGAATGGATCGTACGAATGAATTAGACAGGATACATTCGTGCGAATGAATTAGAATGGATCGTATGAGTGTGAATGAATTAGAATGGATCGTGCGAATGAGTTAGAATGGATCGTACGAATGAAATAGAATGGATTCGCACGAATGTATCCATTCTAATTCAATGGATCGTGCGAATGAATTAGAATGGATCGTACGATCCATTCTAATTCATTCGTACGATCCATTCTAATTCATTCGCACGATCCATTCTAATTCATTCGCACGAATGTATCCATTCTAATTCATTCGTATGATCCATTCTAATTCATTCATACGAATGAATTAGAATGGATACATTCGTGCGAATGAATTAGAATGGATCGTACGAAGGAATTAGAATGGATAGTACAAATGAATTAGAATGGATACATTCATGCGAATCCATTCTATTTCATTCGTACGATCCATTATAATTCATCCGTACGGTATGATTAGATCCATTCTAATTCATTCGCACAATCCATTCTAATTCATTCGCACGAATGAATTAGAATAGATCGTACAAATGAATTAGAATGGATGGAATTAGAATGAATAGTATGAGTGAATTAGAATGAATCATACTGTACGAATGAATTAGAATGGATCATACGAAGGAATTAGAATGGATCGTACAAATGATATAGAATGGATCGTACGAATGAATTAGAATGGATCGTACGAAGGAATTAGAATGGATCGTACGAAGGAAATAGAATGGATAGTACGAATGAATTAGAATGGATACCTTCGTGCAAATGAATTAGAATGGAACGTACGAATGAGTAAGAATGAATCGTACGAATGAAATAGAATGGATCGTATGAATGAATTAGAATGGATCGTGCGAATGAATTAGAATGGATCGTACGAATGAATTAGAATAGATTGTGCGAATGAATTAGAATGGATCGTACGAAAGAATTATAATGGATCGTACGAATGAATTAGAATGGATCGTATGCATGAATTAGAATGGATCATGCGAATGAATTAGAATGGATCGTATGAATGAATTAGAATGGATCGTACGAATGAATTAGAATGGATCGTATGAATGAATTAGATTGGATCGTATTAATGAATTAGAATGGATCGTACGAATGAATTAGCATGGATTGAATTAGAATTGATCATACGAATGAGTAAGAATGGATCGTACGAATGAATTAGAATGGATCGTACGAATGAATTGGAATGGATCGTATGCATGAATTAGAATGGATCGTACGAATAAATTAGAATCGATCGTGCGAATGAATTAGAATGGATCATATGAATGAATTAGAATGGATCGTATGAATAAATTAGAATGGATCGTGCGAATAAATTAGAATGGATTGTATGAATGAATTAGAATGGATCGTACGAATGAAATAGAATGGATTGTACGAATGAGATAGAATGGATCGTACGAATGAATTAGAATGGATACATTCGTGTGAATCCATTCTATTTCATTCGTACGATCCATTCTAATTCATTCGCACGATCCATTCTAATTCATTCATACGATCCATTCTAATTCATTCGTACGATCCATTCTATTTCATTCGTACGATCGTACGAATGAATTAGAATGGATTGAATTAGAATGAATCGTATGAATGAATTAGAATGAATCATACCATACGAATGAATTAGAATGGATCATACGAATGAAATAGAATGGATCGTATGAATGAATTAGAATGGATCGTGCGAATGAATTAGAATGGATCGTATGAATGAATTAGAATGGATCGTACGAATGAATTAGCATGGATTGAATTAGAATGAATCGTACGAATGAATTAGAATGAATCATACCGTACGAATGAATTAGAATGGATCATACGAAGGAATTAGAATGGATCGTACGAATGAATTAGAATGGATCATACGAATGAATTAGAATGGATTGTACGAATGAAATAGAATAGATCGTATGAATGAATTAGAATGGATCGTAGAATTAGAATGGATCGTATGAATGAATTAGAATGAATTCATACGAATGAAGTAGAATGGATCGTATGAATGAATTAGAATGGATCGTGCGAATGAATTAGAATGGATCGTACGAATGAATTAGAATGGATCGTACGAATGAATTAGAATGGATCGTAGTAATGAATTAGAATGGATCCTACGAATGAATTAGAATAGATTGTGCGAATGAATTAGAATGGATCTGGATCGTGTATCCATTCTAATTCATTCGTACGACCCATTGTAATTCATTCGCACGATTCATTCTAATTCATTCGTACGATCCATTCTAATTCACTCGTACGATTCATTCTAATTCAATCCATTCTAATTCATTCATACGATCCATTCTAATTCATTCGTACGATCCATTCTAATTCATTCGCACGATCCATTCTAATTCATTCATACGATCCATTTTATTTCATTCGTACGATCCATTCTTACTCATTCGTACGATCCATTCTAATTCATTTGCACGAAGGTATCCATTCTAATTCATTCGTACTGTCCATTCTAATTCCTTCGTACGATCCATTCTAATTCCTTCGTACGATCCATTCTAATTCATTCGCACGATCCATTCTAATTCATTCATACGATCCTTTCTAATTCATTACTACGATCCATTCTAATTCATTCGTACGATCTATTCTAATTCATTCATACGATCCATTCTAATTTATTCGCACGATCCATTCTAATTCATTCATACGATCCATTCTAATTCATTCATATGATCCATTCTAATTTCTTCGTACGATCCATTCTATTTCATTCGTACGATCCATTCTAATTCATTCATACGATCCATTCGTATCCATTCTAATTCATTCGTACGATCCATTCTAATTCATTCGTACGATCCATTCTAATTCCTTCGTACGATCCATTCTAATTCATTCGTACGATCCATTCTAATTCATTTGCACGATCCATTCTAATTCATTCATACGATCCATTCTAATTCATTCGTACGATCTATTCAATTTCATTCGTACAATCCATTCTTACTCAATCGTATGATCCATTCTAATCCATTCGCACAATCTATTCTAATTCATTCGTACGATCCATTCTATTTCATTCGTACGATCCATTCTATTTCATTCGTACGATCCATTCTAATTCATTCGTACAATCCATTCTAATTCATTCGTATGATCCATTCTAATTCATTCATACGATCCATTCTATTTCATTCGTACGATCCATTCTTACTCATTCGTACGATCCATCCGAATTCATTTGCACGAAGGTATCCATTCTAATTCATTCGTACGATCCATTCTAATTCATTCATACGATCCAATCTAATTCATTCATACGATCCATTCTAATTCATTCGCACGAATGTATCCATTCTAATTCATTCGTACGATCCATTCTAATTCATTCATACAATCCATTCTAATTCTTTTGCACGAATGTATCCATTAGAATGAATTAGAATTGATCGTACGAATGAATTAGAATGGATCGTACGAATGAATTAGAATGGATTGAATTAGAATGAATCGTACGAATGAATTAGAGTTGATACATTCGTGTGAATGAATTAAAATGGATAATACGAATTAATTAGAATGGATTGTATGAATGAATTAGAATGGATCGTGCGAATGAATTAGAATGGATACATTCGTGCGAATGAATTAGAATGGATCGTATGAATGAATTAGATTGGATCGTATGCATGAATTAGAATGGATCATGCGAATGAATTAGAATGGATCGTACGAATGAATTAGAATGGATCGAACGAATGAATTAGAATGGATCGTACGAATGAGTAAGAATGGATCGTACGAATGAATTAGAATGGATCGTACGAATGAATTAGAATGGATACATTCGTGCGAATGTATTAGAATGGATCATATGAATGAATTAGAATGGATCGTTTGAGTGAATGCGAATGGATCATGCGAATGAATTAGAATGGATTGTACGAACGAATTAGAATGGATCGTACGAAGGAATTAGAATGGATACATTCGTGCGAATCCATTCTATTTCATTCGTACGATCCATTCTAATTCATTCGCAGGATCCATTCTAATTCATTCATACGATCCATTCTAATTCATTCGTACGATCCATTCTAATTCATTCGTACGATCCATTCTAATTCATTCGCACAATCTATTCTAATTCATTCGTAGGATCCATTCTAATTCATTCGCACGATCCATTCTAATTCATTCATACGATCCATTCTAATTCATTCGCACAATCTATTCTAATTCATTCGTACGATCAATTCTAATTCATTCGCACGTATCCATTCTAATTCATTCATACGATCCATTCTATTTCATTCGTACGATCCATTCTTACTCATTCGTACGATCCATTCTAATTCATTAGTACGATCCATTCTAATTCATTCATACGATCCATTCTAATTCATTCGCACGATCCATTCTAATTCATTCATACGATCCATTCTAATTCATTCGCACGATCCATTCTAATTCATTCGCACGATCCATTCTAATTCATTCATACAATCCATTCTAATTCTTTTGCACGAATGTATCCATTCTAATTCATTCGTACGATCCATTCTAATTCATTCGTACGAAGGAATTAGAATGGATCGTATGAATGAATTAGAATGGATCGTATGAATGAATTAGAATGGATCGTACGAATGAATTAGAATGGATCGTACGAATGAATTAGAATGGATCGTACGAATGAGTAAGAATGGATCGTACGAATGAAATAGAATGGATCGTAGGAATGAATTAGAATGGATACGTGCGAATGAATTAGAATTGATCGTACGAATGAATTAGAATAGATTTTGCGAATGAATTAGAATGGATCGTACGAATGAATTGGAATGGATACATTCGTGTGAATGAATTAGAATGGATCGTATGAATGAATTAGAATGGATCGTGCGAATGAATTAGAATGGATCGTACGAATGAATTAGAATAGGTTGTGCGAATGAATTAGAATGGATCGTACGAATGAATTAGTATGGATCGTACGAATGAATTAGAATGGATCGTGCAAATGAATTAGAATGGATCGTACGAATGAAATAGAATGGATTAGAATGAATTAGAATGGATCGTATGAATGAATTAGAATGGATCATACGAATGAAATAGAATGGATTCGCACGAATGTATCCATTCTAATTCAATGGATCGTGCGAATGAATTAGAATGGATCGTACGAATGAATTAGAATGGCTCGTACGAAGGAATTAGAATGGATCGTACGAATGAATTAGAATGGATCGTACGAATGAATTAGAATGGATCGTACTAATGAATTAGAATAGATTGTGCGAATGAATTAGAATGGATCGTACGAATGAATTAGAATGGATCGTACGAATGAATTAGAACTAATTAGAATGGATCGTACAAATGAATTAGAATGGATCGTACGAATGAAATAGAATGGATCGTATGAATGAATTAGAATGGATCGTGCGAATGAATTAGAATGGATCGTACAAATGAAATAGAATGGATTCGCACAAATGTATCCATTCTAATTCAATGGATCGTGCGAATGAATTAGAATGGATCGTACGAATGAATTAGAATGGATCGTACGAAGGAATTAGAATGGATCGTACGAATGAATTAGAATGGATCGTACGAATGAATTAGCATGGATCGTATGAAGGAATTAGAATGGATCGTACGAATGAATTAGAGTTGATACATTCATGTGAATGAATTAAAATGGATAATACGAATGAATTAGAATGGATTGTATGAATGAATTAGAATGGATCGTGCGAATGAATTAGAGTTGATACATTCGTGTGAATGAATTAAAATGGATAATACGAATAAATTAGAATGGATTGTATGCATGAATTACAATGGATCGTACGAATGAAATAGAATGGATCGTACGAAGGAATTTGAATGGATCGTACGAATGAATTAGAATGGATCGTGCGAATGAATTAGAATGGGTCGTACGAATGAATTAGAATGGATACACGATCCAGATCCATTCTAATTCATTCGCACAATCTATTCTAATTCATTCGTAGGATCCATTCTAATTCATTACTACGATCCATTCTAATTCATTCGCACGATCCATTCTAATTCATTCGTACGATCTATTCTAATTCATTCGCACGATCCATTCTAATTCATTCATACGATCCATTCTAATTCATTCGCACGAATGTATCCATTCTAAATGAATTAGAATGGATCGTACGAATGAGTAAGAATGGATCGTGCGAATGCATTAGAATGGATCATATGAATGAATTAGAATGGATCGTATGAATGAATTAGAATGGATCGTGCGAATAAATTAGAATGGATCGTATGAATGAATTAGAATCGATCGTACGAATGAATTAGAATGGATCATGCGAATGAATTAGAATGGATCGTGCGAATGAATTAGAATGTATCTTACGAATGAAATAGAATGGATTGTATGAATGAGATAGAATGGATCGTACGAATGACTTAGAATGGATAATTCATGTGAATGAATTAGAATGGATCATACGAATGAATTAGAATGGATTCATTCGTGCGAATGAATTAGAATGGATCGTACGAATGAGTAAGAATGGATCGTACGAATGAATTAGAATGGATTGAATTAGAATGAATCGTACGAATGAATTAGAATGGATCGTACGAATGAATTAGAATGGATCGTACGAATGAATTAGAATGGATCGTACGAAGGAATTAGAATGGATCGTGCGAATGAATTAGAATGGATCGTACGAATGAATTAGAATGGATCGTACGAATGAATTAGAATGGATCGTATGAATGAATTAGATTGGATCGTATTAATGAATTAGAATGGATCGTACGAATGAATTAGAAAGGATCATACGAAGGAATTAGAATGGATCGTACGAATGAATTAGAATGGATCATACGAATGAATTAGAATGGATCGTACGAAGGAATTAGAATGGATCGAACGAATGAATTAGAATGGATAGTGCGAATGAGTAAGAATGGATCGTACGAATGAATTAGAATGGATCGTACGAATGAATTAGAATGGATCGTACGAATGAATTCGAATGTATCCATTCTAATTCATTCATACGATCCATTCTAATTCATTCGAATGAATTAGAATGGATTCGCACGAATGTATCCATTCTAATTCATTCATACGATCCATTCTAATTCATTCGTACGATCCATTCTTACTCATTCGTACGATCCATTCTAATTCATTCGCACGAATGAATCCATTCTAATTCTTTCGTATGATCCATTCTAATTCATTCGAATGAATGTATCCATTCTAATTCATTCGTACGATCCATTCTAATTCATTTGCACGAATGTATCTATTCTAATTCATTCATACTATCCATTCTAATTCATTCATACAATCTATTCTAATTCATTCGTATGATCCAGTCTATTTCATTCGTACGTTCCATTCTAATTCATTCATACGATCCATTCTAATTCATTCGCCCGATCCATTCTAATTCATTCGCATGATCCATTCTAATTCATTCATACGATCCATTCTAATTCATTCGTATGAATCCATTCTTACTCATTCCTACGATCCATTCTAATTCATTCGCACGATCCATTCTAATTCATTCGTAAGATCCATTCTAATTCATTCGTACGATCCATTCTAATTCATTCGTACGATCCATTCTAATTCATTCGCACAATCTATTCTAATTCATTCGTACGATCCATTCTAATTCATTTGTACGATCCATTCTAATTCATTCGTACGATTCATTCTAATTCAATCCATTCTAATTCATTCCATTCTAATTCATTCGCACGATCCATTCGCATTCACTCAAACGATCCATTCTAATTCATTCATACAATCCATTCTAATTCTTTTGCACGAATGTATCCATTCTAATTCATTCATACGATCCATTCGTACGAATGAATGAGAATGGATACGTGCGAATGAATTAGAATTGTGAATTAGAATGGATCATACGAAGGAATTAGAATGGATCGTGCGAATGAATTAGAATGGATTATGCGAATGAATTAGAATGGATCGTACGAATGACTTAGAATGGATCGTTCGAATGAATTAGAATAGATTGTGCGAATGAATTAGAATGGATCGTACGAATGAATTAGATAGGATTCATTCGTGCGAATGAATTAGAATGGATCGTATGAGTGTGAATGAATTAGAATGGATCGTGCGAATGAATTAGAATGGATCGTATTAATGAATTAGAATGGATCGTGCGAATGAATTAGAATGGATCGTACGAATGAGTAAGAATGGATCGTGCGAATGAAATAGAATGGATTGTACGAATGAATTAGAATGGATCGTACGAATGAATTAGAATGGATACATTCGTGCGAATCCATTCTATTTCATTCGTACGATCCATTCTAATTCATTCGCACGATCCATTCTAATTCATTTATACGATCCATTCTAATTCATTCGTACAATCCATTCTAATTCATTCGTACGATCCATTCTAATTCATTCATACGATCCATTCTAATTCATTAGCACATTCTGTTCTAATTCATTCGTACGATCCATTCTAATTCATTCGCACGATCCATTCTAATTTATTCGCACGAATGTATCCATTCTAACTCATTTGTACGAATGTATCCACTCTAATTCATTCGTACGATCCATTCTAATTCATTAGCACGATCCATTCTAATTCATTCGTACGATCCATTCTAATTCATTTATACGATCCAATCTAATTCATTCATACGATCCATTCTAATTCATTCGTACGATCCATTCTAATTCATTCGTACGATCCATTCTAATTCGTGCGAATGTATCCATTCTAATTCATTCGTACGATCCATTAGAATGAATCCATTCTAATTCATTTGTATGATCCATTCTAATTCATTCGTACGATCCATTCTAATTCATTCGTACGATCCATTCTAATTCATTCTAATTCATTCGCATGATCCATTCTTTCATTCGTACGATCCATTCTAATTCATTCGTACGATCCATTCTAATTCATTCGCACAATCTATTCTATTTCATTCGTACGATCCATTCTAATTCATTCGCACGACCCATTCTAATTCATTCGTACGATCCATTCTAATTCATTCGTACGATCCATTCTAATTCATACGTACGATCCATTCTAATTCATTCGCACGATCCATTCTAAATCATTCATACGATCCATTCTATTTCATTCGTACGATCCATTCTAATTCATTCGTATGATTCATTCTAATTCAATCCATTCTAATTCATTCGTACGATCCATTCTTACTCATTCGCACAATCTATTCTTATTCATTCGTACGATCCATTCTAATTCATTCGCACGATCCATTCTAATTCATTCATACGATCCATTCTATTTCATTTGTACGATCCATTCTTACTCATTCGTACGATCCATTCTAATTCATTTGCACGAAGGTATCTATTCTAATTCATTCGTACTATCCATTCTAATTACTTCGTACGATCCATTCTAATTCCTTCGTACGATCCATTCGGATACATTCGTGCGAATGACTTAGAATGGATCGTACGAATGAAATAGAATGGATCGTACGAATGAATTAGAAAGGATATATTCGTACAAATGAATTAGAGTGGATCGTACGAATGAATTAGAGTGGATACGTTCGTGCAAAAGAATTAGAATGGATTGTATGAATGAATTAGAATGGATCATACGAATGAATTAGAATGGATCGTATGAATGAAATAGAATGGATTAGAATGAATTAGAATGGATCGTATGAATGAATTAGAATGGATCATACGAATGAAATAGAATGGATTCGCACGAATGTATCCATTCTAATTCAATGGATCATGCGAATGAATTAGAATGGATCATACGAATGAATTAGAATGGCTCGTACGAAGGAATTAGAATGGATCGTACGAATGAATTAGAATGGATCGTACGAATGAATTAGAATGGATCGTACTAATGAATTAGAATAGATTGTGCGAATGAATTAGAATGGATCGTACGAATGAATTAGAATGGATCGTACGAATGAATTAGAATGAATTAGAATGGATCGTACGAATGAATTAGAATGGATCGTACGAATGAAATAGAATGGATCGTATGAATGAATTAGAATGGATCGTGCGAATATATTAGAATGGATCGTACGAATGAAATAGAATGGATTCGCACGAATGTATCCATTCTAATTCAATGGATCGTGCGAATGAATTAGAATGGATCGTACGAATGAATTAGAATGGATCGTACGAAGGAATTAGAATGGATCGTACGAATGAATTAGAATGGATCGTACGAATGAATTAGCATGGATCGTACGAAGGAATTAGAATGGATCGTATGAATGAATTAGAGTTGATACATTCGTGTGAATGAATTAAAATGGATAATACGAATGAATTAGAATGGATTGTATGAATGAATTAGAATGGATCGTGCGAATGAATTAGAGTTGATACATTCGTGTGAATGAATTAAAATGGATAATACGAATGAATTAGAATGGATTGTATGCATGAATTAGAATGGATCGTACGAATGAAATAGAATGGATCGTACGAATGTATTGGAATGGATCGTACGAATGAATTAGAATGGATCGTGCGAATGAATTAGAATGGGTCGTACGAATGAATTAGAATGGATACACGATCCAGATCCATTCTAATTCATTCGCACAATCTATTCTAATTCATTCGTTGGATCCATTCTAATTCATTACTACGATCCATTCTAATTCATTCGCACGATCCATTCTAATTCATTCGTACGATCCATTCTAATTCATTCGCACGATCCATTCTAATTCATTCATACGATCCATTCTAATTCATTCGCACGAATGTATCCATTCTAAATGAATTAGAATGGATCGTACGAATGAGTAAGAATGGATCGTGCGAATGAATTAGAATGGATCATATGAATGAATTAGAATGGATCGTATGAATGAATTAGAATGGATCGTGTGAATAAATTAGAATGGATTGTATGAATGAATTAGAATCGATCGTACGAATGAATTAGAATGGATCATGCGAATGAATTAGAATGGATCGTGCGAATGAATTAGAATGGATCGTACGAATGAAATAGAATGGATTGTACGAATGAGATAGAATGGATCGTACGAATGACTTAGAATGGATAATTCATGCGAATGAATTAGAATGGATCATACGAATGAATTATAGTGGATTCATTCGTGCGAATGAATTAGAATGGATCGTACGAATGAGTAAGAATGGATCGTACGAATGAATTAGAATGGATTGAATTAGAATGAATCGTACGAATGAATTAGAATGGATCGTACGAATGAATTAGAATAGATCGTACGAATGAATTAGAATGGATTGAATTAGAATGAATCGTACGAATGAATTAGAATGAATCATACCGTACGAATGAATTAGAATGGATCATACGAAGGAATTAGAATGGATCGTGCGAATAAATTAGAATGGATCGTATGAATGAATTAGAATAGATCGTACGAATGAATTAGAATGGATCGGACGAATGAATTAGAATGGATACATTCGTGTGAATGAATTAGAATGGATCGTATGAATGAATTAGATTGGATCGTATGGATGAATTAGAATGGATCGTGCGAATGAATTAGAATGGATCGTACGAATGAATTAGAATGGATCGAACGAATGAATTAGAATGGATACATTTGTGCAAAAGAATTAGAATGGATTGTATGAATGAATTAGAATGGATCGTGCGAATAAATTAGAATGGATCGTACGAATGAATTAGAATGGATACATTCGTGCGAATGAATTAGAATGGATCGTATGAATGAATTAGATTGGACCGTATGCATGAATTAGAATGGATCGTGCGAAAGAATTAGAATGGATCGTACGAATGAATTAGAATGGATCGAACGAATGAATTAGAATGGATCGTACGAATAAGTAAGAATGGATCGTACGAATGAATTAGAATGGATCGTACGAATGAATTAGAATGGATCGTACAAATGAATTCGAATGTATCCATTCTAATTCATTCATACAATCCATTCTATCTCATTCGTACAATCCATTCTAATTCATTAGTACGATCCATTCTAATTCATTCGCACGATCCATTCTATCTCATTCGTACAATCCATTCTAATTCAATCCATTCTAATTCATTCGTACGATCCATTCTAATTCAATCCATTCTAATTCATTCGTACGATCCATTCTAATTCATTCGTACGATTCATTCTAATTCCTTCATACGATCCATATTCTAATTCATTCGCACGATCCATTCTAATTCATTCATACGATCCATTCTAATTCATTCATACGATCCATTCTAATTTATTCGCACGATCCATTCTAATTCATTCGTACGATCCATTCTAATTCCTTCGTACGATCCATTCTAATTCATTCGTACGATCCATTCTAATTCATTCGTACTATCCATTCTAATTCCTTCGTACGATCCATTCTAATTCATTCGTACGATCCATTCTAATTCACTCGCACGATCCATTGAATTAGAATGGATACATTCGTGCGAATCCATTCTATTTCATTCGTACGATCCATTCTAATTCATTCGCACGATCCATTCTAATTCATTCATACGATCCATTCTATTTCATTCGTACGATCCATTCTAATTCATTCGTATGATCCATTCTAATTCATTCTAATTCATTCGTACGATCCATTCTAATTCATTCGCACAATCTATTCTAATTCATTAGTACGATCCATTCTAATTTATTCGTACGATCCATTCTAATTCATTCGTACGATCCATTCTAATTTATTCGTACGATCCATTCTAATTCATTCGCACGATCCATTCTAATTCATTCATACGATCCATTCTAATTCCTTCGTACGATCCATTCTAATTCATTCGTACGATCCATTCTAATTCATTCGCACGATCCATTCTAATTCATGCATACGATCCATTCTAATTCATTCGTACGATCCATTCTAATTCATTCGCACGATCCATTCTATTTCATTCGTATGATCCATTCTAATTCATTCGCACAATCTATTCTAATTTATTCATATGATCCATTCTAATTCATTCGTACGAATGTATCAACTCTAATTCATTCGTACGATCGATTCTAATTCATTCGCACGATCCATTCTAATTCATTCATACGAACCATTCTAATTCCTTCGTACAATCCATTTTAATTCATTCGCACGATCCATTCTAATTCATTCATACGATCCATTCTAATTCATTCTTACGATCCATTCTAATTCCTTCGTACGATCCATTCTAATTCATTCGTATGATCCATTCTTACTCATTCGTACGATCCATTCTAATTCATTCATACAATCCATTCTAATTCTTTTGCACGAATGTATCCATTAGAATGAATTAGAATGGATCGTACGAATGAATTAGAATGGATCGTGCGAATGAATTAAAATGGATCATATGAATGAATTAGAATGGATCGTATGAATTTATTAGAATGGATCGTGCGAATAAATTAGAATGGATCGTATGAATGAATTAGAATAGATTGTGCGAATGAATTAGAATGGATCATACGAATGAAATAGAATGGATCGTGCGAATGAATTAGAATGGATCGTACGAATGAATTAGAATGGATCGTATGCATGAATTAGAATGGATCGTGCGAATGAATTAGAATGGATCGTACGAATGAATTAGAATGGATCGTACGAAGGAATTAGAATGGATCGTATGAATGAATTAGAATGGATCGTGCGAATGAATTAGAATGGATCGTACGAATGAATTAGAATGGATCGTACGAATGAATTAGAATGGATCGTACTAATGAATTAGAATAGATTGTGCGAATGAATTAGAATGGATCGTACGAATGAATTAGAATGGATCGTACGAATGAATTAGATTGGATCGTATTAATGAATTAGAATGGATCGTACGAATGAATTAGAAAGGATCATACGAAGGAATTAGAATGGATCGTACGAATGAATTAGAATGGATCGTACGAATGAATTAGAATGGATCATATGAATGAATTAGAATGGATCGTATGTATGAATTAGAATGGATCGTACGAATGAATTAGAATGGATCGTACGAATGAATTAGAATAGATTGTGCGAATGAATTAGAATGGATCGTGCGAATGAATTAGAATGGATCGTACGAATGAATTAGAATGGATCATGCTAATGAATGAATTAGAATGGATCGTGCGAATGAATTAGAATGGATCGTACGAATGAGTAAGAATGGATCGTGCGAATGAATTAGAATGGATCGTACGAATGAAATAGAATGGATTGTACGAATGAGATAGAATGGATCGTACGAATGAATTAGAATGGATACATTCATGCGAATGAATTAGAATGGATTATACGAATGAATTAGAATGGATTCATTCGTGCGAATGAATTAGAATGGATCGTACGAATGAGTAAGAATGGATCGTACGAATGAATTAGAATGGATTGAATTAGAATGAATCGTACGAATGAATTAGAATGGATCGTACGAATGAATTAGAATGGATCGTACGAATGAATTAGAATGGATTGAATTAGAATGAATCGTACGAATGAATTAGATTGAATCATACCGTATGAATAAATTATAATGGATCATACGAAGGAATTAGAATGGATCGTACGAATGAATTAGAATGGATCGTACGAAGGAATTAGAATGGATCGTACGAAGGAATTAGAATGGATAGTACGAATGAATTAGAATGGATACCTTCATGCAAATGAATTAGAATGGATCGTACGAATGAGTAAGAATGGATCGTACGAATGAAATAGAATGGATCGTATGAATGAATTAGAATGGATCGTATGAATGAATTAGAATGGATACATTCGTGCGAATCCATTCTATTTCATTCGTACGATCCATTCTAATTCATTCGCACGATCCATTCTAATTCATTCATACGATCCATTCTAATTCCTTCGTACGATCCATTCTAATTCATTCGTACGATCCAATCTAATTCATTCATACGATCCATTCTAATTCATTCGTACGATCCATTCTAATTTATTCGTACGATCCATTCTAATTCGTGCGAATGTATCCATTCTAATTCATTCGTACGTTCCATTCTAATTCATTCGTATGAATGTATCCATTCTAATTCATTTGTACGAATGTATCCACTCTAATTCGTTCGTACGATCCATTCTAATTCATTAGCACGATCCATTCTAATTCATTCGTACGATCCATTCTAATTCATTTTTACAATCCAATCTAATTCATTCGCACGATCCATTCGCATTCACTCAAACGATCCATTCTAATTCATTCATATGATCCATTCTAATTCATTCGCACGATCCATTCTAATTCATTCATACGATCCATTCTATTTCATTCGTACGATCCATTCTAATTCATTCGTACGATCCATTCTAATTCATTCGTACGATCCTTTCTAATTCATTCGCACAATCTATTCTAATTCATTCGTACGATCCATTCTAATTCATTCGCACGATCCATTCTAATTCATTCATACGATCCATTCTATTTTATTCGTACGATCCATTCTTACTCATTCGTACGATCCATTCTAATTCATTTGCACGAAGGTATCCATTCTAATTCATTCGTACTATCCAATCTAATTCATTTGTACGATCCATTCTAATCCATTCGTATCCATTCTAATTCATTCGTACGATCCATTCTAATTCATTCGCACGATTCATTCTAATTCAATCCATTCTAATTCATTCGTACGATCCATTCTTACTCATTCGTACGATCCATTCTAATTCATTCGCACAATCCATTCTAATTCAATCCATTCTAATTCATTCGTACGATCCATTCTTACTCATTCGTACGATCCATTCTAATTCATTCGCACAATCCATTCTAATTCATTTGCACGAAGGTATCCATTCTAATTCATTCGTACTATCCATTCTAATTCCTTCGTACGATCCATTATGAATGAAATAGAATGGATCGTGCGAATGAATTAGAATGGATCGTGCGAATGAATTAGAATTGATTGTACGAATGAAATAGAATGGATTGTACGAATGAGATAGAATGGATCGTACGAATGAAATAGAATCGATTGTGCAAATGAATTAGAATGGATCGTACGAAGGAATTAGAATGGATCGTACGAATGAATTAGAATGGATCGTACGAAGGAATTATAATGGATCGTACGAATGAATTAGAATGGATCGTATGAATGAATTAGATTGGATCGTATTAATGAATTAGAATGGATCGTACGAATGAATTAGAATAGATCGTACGAATGAATTAGAATGGAAACGAATGGATCGTACGAATGAGTAAGAATGGATCTATTCTAATTCATTCATACGATCCATTCTAATTCATTCGTACGATCCATTCTAATTCATTCGCACGCTATTCTAATTCATTCGTAGGATCCATTCTAATTCATTCGTACGATCCATTCTAATTCATAAGTACGATCCATTCTAATTCATTCGCACGATCCATTCTAATTCATTCATACGAATCCATTCTATTTCATTCGTACGATCTATTCTATTTCATTCATACAATCTATTCTAATTCATTCATACTATCCATTCTAATTCATTCGTACGATCCATTCTAATTCATTCGCACGCTATTCTAATTCATTCGTAGGATCCATTCTAATTCATTACTACGATCCATTCTAATTCATTCATACGATCCATTCTAATTCATTCGTACGATCCATTCTAATTCATTCGTACGATCCATGCTAATTCATTCGTACGATCCATTCTAATTCATGCGCACAATCTATTCTAATTCATTCGCACAATCTATTCTAATTCATTCGTACGATCCATTCTAATTCATTCGTACGATCCATTCTAATTCATTCGCACGCTATTAGAATGAATTAGAATAGATCGTATGAATGAATTAGATTGGATCGTATTAATGAATTAGAATGGATCGTACGAATGAATTAGAATAGATCGTACGAATGAATTAGAATGGATCGTGCGAATGAATTAGAATGGATTGTATGAATGAATTAGAATGGATCATGCGAATGAATTAGAATGGATCGTACGAATGAATTAGAATGGATCGTGCGAATGAATTAGAATAGATCGTATGAATGAATTAGATTGGATCGTACGAATGAATTAGAATGGATCGTACGAATGAATTAGAATGGATCGTACGAATGAATTAGAATGGATCATACGAATGAATTAGAATGGATCATATGAATGAATTAGAATGGATCGTGCGAATGAATTAGAATGGATCGTACGAATGAAATAGAATGGATTCACACGAATGTATCCATTCTTATTCATTCGTACGATCCATTCTAATTCATTCGTACAATCCATTCTAATTCATTCGCACGATCCATTCTTACTCATTCGTACGATCCATTCTAATTCATTCGTACGATCCATTCTAATTCATTAATACGATCCAATCTAATTCATTCATACGATCTATTCTAATTCATTCGCACGATCCATTCTAATTCATTTGCACGATCCATTCTAATTCATTCATACAATCCATTCTAATTCATTCGCACGATCCATTCTAATTCATTCGCACAATCTATTCTAATTCATTCGTACGATCTATTCTAATTCATTCGTACGATCCATTCTAATTCATTAATACGATCCAATCTAATTCATTCATACGATCCATTCTAATTCATTCTAATTCATTCGCACAAATTAGAATGGATTAGGATGGATCGTACGAATGAGTAAGAATGGATCGTACGAATGAAATAGAATGGATCGTATGAATGAATTAGAATGGATCGTACGAATGGATTGTACGAATGAATTAGAATAGATTGTGCGAATGAATTAGAATGGATCGTGCGAATGAATTAGAATGGATCGTACGAATGAATTAGAATGGATCATGCTAATGAATGAATTAGAATGGATCGTGCGAATGAATTAGAATGGATCGTACGAATGAGTAAGAATGGATCGTGCGAATGAATTAGAATGGATCGTACGAATGAAATAGAATGGATTGTACGAATGAGATAGAATGGATCGTACGAATGAATTAGAATGGATACATTCATGCGAATGAATTAGAATGGATCATACGAATGAATTAGAATGGATTCATTCGTGCGAATGAATTAGAATGGATCGTACGAATGAGTAAGAATGGATCGTACGAATGAATTAGAATGGATCGTACGAATGAATTAGAATAGATCGTACGAATGAATTAGAATGGATTAAATTAGAATGAATCGTACGAATGAATTAGAATAAATCATACCGTACGAATGAATTAGAATGGATCATACGAAGGAATTAGAATGGATCGTGCGAATAAATTAGAATGGATCGTATGAATGAATTAGAATAGATCGTACGAATGAATTAGAATGGGTCGTACGAATGAATTAGAATGGATACATTCGTACGAATGAATTAGAATAGATTGTGCGAATGATCCATTCTAATTCATTTGCACGATCCATTCTAATTCATTCGTAAGATCCATTCTAATTCATTCGTACGATCCATTCTAATTCATTCGCACGAATGTATCCATTCTAATTCATTCGCACGAATGTATCCATTCTAATTCATTCGTACGATCCATTCTAATTCATTCGTACGATCTATTCTAATTCATTCATACGATCCATTCTAATTTATTCGCACGATCCATTCTAATTCCTTCGTATGATCTATTCTAATTCATTCGTACGGTATGATTCATTCTAATTCATTCGTACGATTCATTCTAATTCAATCCATTCTAATTCATTCGTACGATCCATTCTAATTCATTCGTACGATCCATTCTATTTCATTCGTACGATCCATTCTTACTCATTCGTACGATCCATTCTAATTCATTCGTACGATCCATTCTAATTCATTCGTACGATCCATTCTAATTTATTCGCACGATCCATTCTAATTCGTTCATACGATCCATTCTAATTCATTCGTATGAATCCATTCTAATTCCTTCGTACGATCCATTCTAATTCATTCATACGATCCATCCTAATTCATTCGCACGAATGTATCCATTCTAATTCATTCGTACAATCCATTCTATTTCATTCGTACGATCCATTCTTACTCATTCGTACGATCCATTCGTATCCATTCTAATTCATTCATACGATCTATTCTAATTCATTCGTACGATCCATTCTAATTCATTAATACGTATTCATACGATCCATTCTAATTCATTCGTACAATCCATTCTAATTCATTCGTACGATCCATTCTAATTCATTCATACGATCCATTCTATTTCATTCGTACGATCCATTCTTACTCATTCGTACAATCCATCCTAATTTATTTGCACGAAGGTATCCATTCTAATTCATTCGCACGATCCATTCTAATTCATTCATACGATCTATTCTAATTCATTCGTACGATCTATTCTATTTCATTTGTACGATCCATTCTAATTCATTCGCACAATCTATTCTAATTCATTCATACGATCCATTCTAATTCATTCGTACGATCCATTCTAATTCATTCGCACGAATGAATCCATTCTAATTCATTCGTACGATCCATTCTAATTCATATGATCCATTCTAATTCATTCGCACGATCCATTCTAATTCATTCATAATGGATCGTACGAAGGAATTAGAATGGATCGTACGAATGAATTAGAATGGATTGTACGAATGAATTAGAATGAATTAGAATGGATCGTACGAATGAAATAGAATGGATCGTATGAATGAATTAGAATGGATCGTGCGAATGAATTAGAATGGATCGTACGAATGAAATAGAATGGATTCGCACGAATGTATCCATTCTAATTCAATGGATCGTGCGAATGAATTAGAATGGATCGTACGAATGAATTAGAATGGATCGTATGAATGAATTAGAATGGATCGTGCGAATGAATTAGAATGGATCGTACGAATGAATTAGAATAGATTGTGCGAATGGATTAGAATGGATCATACGATTGAGTAAGAATGGATTGTACGAATGAAATAGAATAGATCGTACGAATGAATTAGAATGGATCGTATGAATGAAATAGAATGGATCGTGCGAATGAATTAGAATGGATCGTACGAATGAATTAGAATGGATCGTACGAAGGAATTAGAATGGATCGTACGAATGAATTAGAATGGATCGTACGAATGAATTAGAATGGATACGAATGGATTGTATGAATGAATTAGAATGGATCGTATGAATGAATTAGAATGAATCGTACGAATGAGTAAGAATGGATGGTAAGAATGAATTCTAATTCGTACGATCCATTCTAATCCATTCTATTTCATTCATACGATCCATTCTTTTGAATGAATTAGAATGGATCGTATGAATGAAATAGATTGGATCGTTCTAATCCATTTGCACGAATGTATCCATTCTAATTCAATGGATCGTGCGAATGAATTAGAATGGATCGTACGAATGAATTAGAATGGATCGTACGAAGGAATTAGAATGGATCGTACGAATGAATTAGAATGGATCGTATGAATGAATTAGAATGGATTGAATTAGAATGAATCGTACGAATGAATTAGAATGGATCGTACGAATGAATTAGAATGGATCGTACGAATGAAATAGAATGGATCGTATGACTGAATTAGAATGGATCGTGCGAATGAATTAGAATGGATCGTACGAATGAATTAGAATGGATCGTATGAATGAATTAGAATGGATCGTATGAATGAATTAGAATAAATCGTGCGAATGAATTAGAATGGATCGTACGAATGAAATAGAATGGATCGTACGAATGAATTAGAATAGATTGTGCGAATAGATTAGAATGGATCATACGATTGAGTAAGAATGGATTGTATGAATGAAATAGAATAGATCGTACGAATGAATTAGAATGGATCGTATGAATGAATTAGAATGGATCGTGCGAATGAATTAGAATGGATCGTACGAATGAATTAGAATGGATCGTACGAAGGAATTCGAATGGATCGTACGAATGAATTAGAATAGATACGAATGGATCGTATGAATGAATTAGAATGGATCGTATGAATGAATTAGAATGGATCGTGCGAATGAATTAGAATGGATCGTACGAATGAAATAGAATGGATTCGCACGAATGTATCCATTCTAATTCAATGGATCATGCGAATGAATTAGAATGGATCGTACGAATGAATTAGAATGGATCGTACGAATGAATTAGAATGGATTGAATTAGAATGAACCGTACGAATGAAATAGAATGGATCGTGCGAATGAATTAGAATGGATCGTACGAATGAATTAGAATGGATCGTACGAATAACTTAGAATGGATCGTTCGAATGAATTAGAATCAATTGTGCGAATGAATTAGAATGGATCATACGAATGAATTAGAATGGATACATTCGTGCGAATCCATTCTATTTCATTCATACGATCCATTCTAATTCATTCGTACGATCTATTCTAATTCATTCATACGATCCATTCTAATTCATTCGTACGATCCATTCTAATTCATTCGTACGATCCATTCGTACGATCAATTCTATTTCATTCGTACGATCCAATCTAATTCATTCGCACGATCCATTCTAGTTCATTCATACGATCCATTCTAATTCATTCGTACGATCTATATTCTAATTCATTCGCACGATCCATTCTAATTCATTCATACGATCCATTCTAATTTATTCGCACGATCCATTCTAATTCATTCGTATGATCTATTCTATTTCATTCGTAAATGAATTTGGATCGTGCTAATGAATTAGAATGAATCGTGCTAATGAATTAGAATGGATACATTCGTGCGAATGAATTAGAATGGATCATATGAATAAATTAGAATGGATCGTTTGAGTGAATGCGAATGGATCGTGCGAATGAATTAGATTGGATCGTATAAATGAATTAGAATGGATCGTACGAATGAATTAGAATGGATCGTGCTAATGAATTAGAATGGATCGTACGAATGAATTAGAGTGGATACATTCGTACAAATGAATTAGAATGGATACATTCGTACGAATGAATTAGAATGGATCGTACGAATGAATTAGAATTGATACATTCGCACGAATTAGAATGGATCGTACGAATGAATTAGAATGGATCGTGCTAATGAATTAGAATGGATCGTACGAATGAATTAGAGTGGATACATTCGTACAAATGAATTAGAATGGATTCATTCGTACGAATGAATTAGAATGGATCGTACAAATGAATTAGAATTGATACATTCGCACGAATTAGAATGGATCGTACGAATGAATTAGAATGGATCGTATGAATGAATTAGATTGGATCGTATAAATGAATTAGAATGGATCGTATAAATGAATTAGAATGGATCGTGCTAATGAATTAGAATGGATCGTACGAATGAATTAGAGTGGATACATTCGTACAAATGAATTAGAATGGATACATTCGTGCGAATGAATTAGAATGGATCGTGTGAATGAATTGGAATGGATCGTATGAATGAATTAGAATAGATTGTGCTAATGAATTAGAATGGATCGTATGAATGAATTAGAATGGATCATACGAATGAATTAGAATGGATACGTGCGAATGAATTAGAATTATGAATTGGAATGGATCATACGAAGGAATTAGAATGGATCGTGCTAATGAATTAGAATGGATTGTGCGAATGAATTAGAATGGATCGTACGAATGACTTAGAATGGATCGTTCGAATGAATTAGAATAGATTGTGCGAATGAATTAGAATGGATTGATGAATGAATTAGAAAGGATACATTCGTGCGAATGAATTAGAATGGATCGTATGAGTGTGAATGAATTAGAATGGATCGTGCGAATGAATTAGAATGGATCGTATTAATGAATTAGAATGGATCGTGCGAATGAATTAGAATGGATCGTACGAATGAGTAAGAATGGATCATGCGAATGAATTAGAATGGATTGTACGAATGAATTAGAATGGATCGTACGAATGAATTAGAATGGATACATTTGTGCGAATCCATTCTATTTCATTTGTACGTTCCATTCTAATTCATTCGCACGATCCATTCTAATTCATTCATACGATCCATTCTAATTCATTCGTACGATCCATTCTAATTCATTCGTACAATCCATTCTAATTCATTCGTACGATCCATTCTAATTCATTCATACGATCCATTCTAATTCATTAGCACAATCTATTCTAATTCTTTCGTACGATCCATTCTAATTCATTCGCACGATCCATTCTAATTCATTCGCACGAATGTATCCATTCTAATTCATTTGTACGAATGTATCCACTCTAATTCATTCGTACGATCCATTCTAATTCATTAGCACGATCCATTCCAATTCATTCGTACGATCCATTCTAATTCATTTATACGATCCAATCTAATTCATTCATACGATTCATTCTAATTCATTCGTACGATCCATTCTAATTCATTCGTACAATCCATTCTAATTCATTCGTACGATCCATTCTAATTCATTCGCACGATCCATTCGATCTCATTCGTACAATCCATTCTAATTCAATCCATTCTAATTCATTCGTACAATCCATTCTAATTCATTCGTACGATCCATTCTAATTCATTCGTACGATTCATTCTAATTCCTTCGTACGATCCATATTCTAATTCTTTCGCACGATCCATTCTAATTAATTCATACGATCCATTCTAATTTATTCGCACAATCTATTCTAATTCATTAGTACGATCCATTCTAATTCATTCGTACGATCCATTCTAATTCATTCGTACGATCCATTCTAATTCATTCGTACGATCCATTCTAATTCATTCGCACGATCCATTCTAATTCATTCATACGATCCATTCTAATTCCTTTGTACGATCCATTCTAATTCATTCGTACGATCCATTCTAATTCATTCGCACGATCCATTCTAATTCATGCATATGATCCATTCTAATTCATTCGTACGATCCATTCTAATTCATTCGCACGATCCATTCTATTTCATTCGTATGATCCATTCTAATTCATTCGCACAATCTATTCTAATTCATGCATACGATCCATTCTAATTCATTCGTACGATCCATTCTAATTCATTCGTATGATCCATTCTAATTCATTCGTACGATCCATTCTAATTCATTAATACGATCCAATCTAATTCATTCATACGATCCATTCTATTTCATTCGTACGATCCATTCTAATTCATTCGCACGATCCATTCTAATTCATTCATACAATCCATTCTAATTCATTTGTACGATCCATTCTAATTCATTCACACGAATGTATCAACTCTATTTCATTCGTACGATCCATTCTAATTCATTCGTACGATCCATTCTAATTCATTCGTACGATCCATTCTAATTCATTCGCACGATGCATTCTAATTCATTCGCACAATCTATACTAATTCATTCGTACGATCCATTCTATTTCATTTGTATGATCCATTCTAATTCATTCGCACAATCTATTCTAATTCATTCATACGATCCATTCTAATTCATTCGCGCGAATGAGTAAGAATGGATCGTACGAATGAGTAAGAATGGATCGTACGAATGAAATAGAATGGATCGTGCGAATGAATTAGAATGGATCGTACGAATGAATTAGAATAGATTGTGCGAATGAATTAGAATGGATCGTATGAATGAATTAGAATGGATCGTATGAATGAATTATAATAGATTGTGCGAATGAATTAGAATGGATCGTACGAATGAATTATAATAGATCGTACGAATGAATTAGAATGGATCGTACGAATGAATTAGAAAGGATACATTCGTACAAATGAATTAGAATGGATCATACGAATGAATTAGAGTGGATACATTCGTACAAATGAATTAGAATGGATCGTACGAATGAATTAGAATGGATACATTCGTGCGAATGAATTAGAATGGATCATATGAATGAATTAGAATGGATCGTGCGAATGAATTCATGCGTACGAAGGAATTAGAATGGATCGTACGAAGGAATTAGAATGGATAGTACGAATGAATTAGAATGGATACCTTCGTGCAAATGAATTAGAATGGATCGTACGAATGAGTAAGAATGGATCGTACGAATAAAATAGAATGGATGGATACCTTCGTGCAAATGAATTAGAATGGATCGTACGAATGAGTAAGAATGGATCGTACGAATGAAATAGAATGGATCGTACGAATGAATTAGAATGGATACATTCGTGCGAATGAATTAGAATGGATCGTATGAATGAATTAGAATGGATTGTGCGAATGAATTAGAATGAATCGTACGAAGGAATTAGAATGGATCATACGAATGAATTAGAATGGATCGTGCGAATAAATTAGAATGGATCGTATGAATGAATTAGAATGGATCGTGCGAATGAATTAGAATATGGATCGTACGAAGGAATTAGAATGAATCGTACGAATGAATTAGAATGGATCGTACGAATGAATTAGAATGGATCGTACGAATGAATTAGAATGGATTGAATTAGAATGGATTGTACGAATGAGATAGAATGGATCGTGCGAATGAAGTAGAATGGATCGTACGAATGAATTAGAATGGATTGTACGAATGAGATAGAATGGATCGTATAAATGAATTAGAATGGATACATTCGAATTCATTCGTACGATCCATTCTAATTCATTCGTACGATCCATTCTAATTCATTCGTACGATCCATTCTTACTCATTCGCACTATCCATTCTAATTCATTCGTTCGATCCATTCTAATTCCTTCGTACGATCCATTCTAATTCATTCGTACGATCCATTCTAATTCATTCGTACGATCCATTCTAATTTCCTCGTATGATCCTTTCTAATTCATTCGTACGATCCATTCTAATTCATTAATACGATCCAATCTAATTCATTTATACGATTCATTCTAATTCATTCGTACGATCCATTCTAATTCATTCGTACGATCCATTCTAATTCATTCGCACGATCCATTCTAATTCCTTTGTACGATCCATTCTAATTCATTCGTACGATCCATTCTAATTCATTCGTACTATTCGTGCGAATGAATTAGAATAGATTGTGCGAATGAATTAGAATGAATTAGAATGGGTCGTATGAATGAATTAGAATGGATCGTATGAATGAATTAGAATGGATTGTATGAATGAATTAGAATGGATCGTTTGAGTGAATGCGAATGAATCGTACGATCCAATCTTACGAATGAATTAGAATGGATCGTACGAATGAAATAGATTGGATCGTTCTAATTCATTCGTATGAATGTATCCATTCTAGTTCATTCGTTCGCACGATCGTGCGAATGTATCCATTCTAATTCATTCGTACGATCCATTCTAATTCATTCATACGATCCATTCTAATTCATTAGCACAATCTATTCTAATTCATTCGTACGATCCATTCTAATTCATTCGCACGATCCATTCTATTTCATTCGCACGAATGTATCCATTCTAATTTATTTGTACGAATGTATCCACTCTAATTCATTCGTACGATTCATTCTAATTCATTCGCACGATCCATTCTAATTCATTCATAATGGATCGTACGAAGGAATTAGAATGGATCGTACGAATGAATTAGAATGGATCGTACGAATGAATTAGAATGAATTAGAATGGATCGTACGAATGAATTAGAATGGATCGTACGAATGAAATAGAATGGATCGTACGAATGAATTAGAATGGATCGTGCGAATGAATTAGAATGGATCGTACGAATGAAATAGAATGGATCGTACGAATGAATTAGAATGGATCGTACGAATGAGTAAGAATGGATCGTGTGAATGAATTAGAATGGATCATATGAATGAATCCATTCTAATTCCTTCGTACGATCCATTCTAATTCCTTCGTACGATCCATTCTAATTCATTCGTATGATCCATTCTAATTCATTCGTACGATCCATTCTAATTCATTCGCACAATCTATTCTAATTCATTCATACGATCCATTCTAATTCATTCGCACGATCCATTCTAATTCATTCGCACAATCTATTCTAATTCATTCGTACGATCCATTATAATTCATTCGCACGATCCATTCTAATTCATTCATACGATCCATTCTATTTCATTCGTACGATCCATTCTAATTCATTCGTACGATCCATTCTAATTCATTCGTACGATTCATTCGTACGATCCATTCTTACTCATTCGTACGATCCATTCTAATTCATTCGCACGATCCATTGAATTAGAATGGATACATTCGTGCGAATCCATTCTATTTCATTCGTACGATCCATTCTAATTCATTCGCACGATCCATTCTAATTCATTCATACGATCCATTCTATTTCATTCGTACGATCCATTCTAATTCATTCGTACGATCCATCCTAATCCATTCTAATTCATTCGTACGATCCATTCTAATTCATTTATACGATCCATTCTAATTCGTTTGAGTGAATGCGAATGAATTAGAATGGATCGTTTGAGTGAATGCGAATAGATCGTGCGAATGAATTAGATTGGATCGTATAAATGAATTAGAATGGATCGTACGAATGAATTAGAATGGATCGTGCTAATGAATTAGAATGGATCGTACGAATGAATTAGAGTGGATACATTCATACAAATGAATTAGAGTGGATACATTCGTATAAATGAATTAGAATGGATCGTACGAATGAATTAGAATGGATACATTCGCACGAATTAGAATGGATCGTACGAATGAATTAGAATGGATCGTACGAATGAATTAGAATGGATCGTATGAATGAATTAGATTGGATCGTATAAATGAATTAGAATGGATCGTACGAATGAATTAGAATGGATCGTGCTAATGAATTAGAATGGATCGTACGAATGAATTAGAGTGGATACATTTGTACAAATGAATTAGAATGGATACATTCGTGCGAATGAATTAGAATGGGTCGTGCGAATGAATTAGAATGGATCGTACGAATGAATTAGAATAGATTGTGCTAATGAATTAGAATGGATCATATGAATGAATTAGAATGGATCGTACGAATGAATTAGAATGGATTGTACGAATGAATTAGAATGGATCGTACGAATGAATTAGAATGGATCGTATGAATGAATTAAAATGGATCGTGCGAATGAATTAGAATGGATCGTACGAATGAAATAGAATGGATTCGTACGAATGTATCCATTCTAATTCATTCATACGATCCATTCTAATTCTTCGTACAATCCATTCTAATTCATTCGCACGATCCATTCTTACTCATTCGTACGATCCATTCTAATTCATTCGCACGATCCATTCTAATTCATTAATACGATCCATTCTAATTCATTCGCACGATCCATTCTAATTCATTCACACTCATACTATCCATTCTAATTCATTCGCACGAATGTATCCTTTCTAATTCATTCGTACGATCCATTCTAATTCTTTCGCACAATCTATTCTAATTCATTCGAACGATCCATTCTAAGTCATTCGTACGATCCATTCTAATTCATTCGCACAATCCATTCTAATTCATTAGCACGATCCATTCTAATTCCTTCGTATGATCCATTCTAATTCACAATTCTAATTCATTCACACGTATCCATTCTAATTCATTCGTACGATCCATTCTAATTCATTCATACGATCCATTCTAATTCATTAGCACAATCTATTCTAATTCATTCGTACGATCCATTCTAATTCATTCGCACGATCCATTCTAATTCATTCGCACGAATGTATCCATTCTAATTCATTTATACGAATGTATCCACTCTAATTTAATCGTACGATCCATTCTAATTCATTAGCACGATCCATTCTAATTCATTCGTACGATCCATTCTAATTCATTTATACGATCCAATCTAATTCATTCATACGATCCATTCTAATTCATTCGTACGATCCATTCTAATTCATTCATACGATTCGTGCGAATGTATCCATTCTAATTCATTCGTACGATCCATTCTAATTCATTCATACGAATGTATCCATTCTAATTCATTTGTACGAATGTATCCACTCTAATTCATTCGTACGATCCATTCTAATTCATTAGCACGATCCATTCTAATTCATTCGTACGATCCATTCTAATTCATTTATACGATCTAATCTAATTCATTCGCACGATCCATTCGCATTCACTCAAACGATCCATTGTAATTCATTCATATGATCCATTCTAATTCATTCGCACGAATGTATCCATTCTAATTCATTAGCACGATCCATTCTAATTCATTAGCATGATCCAAATTCATTTACGAATGAAATAGAATAGATCGTACGAATGAATTAGAATGGATCGTGCGAATAAATTAGAATGGATCGTATGAATGAATTAGAATGGATCGTGCGAATGAATTAGAATATAGATCGTACGAATGAATTAGAATGGATTGTATGAATGAACTAGAATGGATCGTGCGAATGAATTAGAATGGATCGTACGAATGAAATAGAATTGATCGTACGAATGGATCGTACGAATGAATTAGAATGGATCGTACGAATGAATTAGAATGGATCGTATGAATGAATTAGAATAAATCGTACGAATGAATTAGAATGGATCGTATGAATGAAATAGAATGGATTCGTACGAATGTATCTATTCTAATTCATTCGTACGATCCATTCTAATTTATTCGCATAATCTATTCTAATTCATTCGAATGATCCATTCTAAGTCATTCGTACGATCCATTCTAATTCCTTCGTATGATCTATTCTAATTCATTCATACGATCCATTCTAATTCATTCGTACGATCCATTCTAATTCATTCATACGATCTATTCTAATTCATTCGTACGATCCAATCTAATTCATTCATACGATCCATTCTAATTCATTCGTACGATCCATTCTAATTCATTCGTACGATCCATTCTAATTCGTGCGAATGTATCCATTCTAATTCATTCGTACGATCCATTCTAATTCATTCATACGATCCATTCTATTTGATTCGTACGATCCATTCTTACTCATTCGTACAATCCATTCTAATTCATTTGCACGAAGGTATCCATTCTAATTCATTCGTACTATCCATTCTAATTCCTTCGTATGATCCATTCTAATTCCTTCGTACGATCCATTCTAATTCATTCGTACGATCCATTCTAATTCATTCGTACGATCCATTATAATTCCTTCGTATGATCCATTATAATTCATTCGTACGGTATGATTCATTCTAATTCATTCGTACGATTCATTCTAATTCAATCTATTATAATTCATTCGTACAATCCATTCTAATTCATTCATACGATCCATTCTAATTCATTCGTATGATTCATTCTAATTCAATCCATTCTAATTCATTCGTACGATCCATTCTTACTCATTCGTACGATCCATTCTAATTCATTCGCACGAATGAATCCATTCTAATTCATTCGTATGATCCATTCTAATTCATTCGCATGAATGTATCCATTCTAATTCATTTGTACGATCCATTCTATCTCATTCGTACAATCCATTCTATTTCATTCGTACGATCCATTCTAATTCATTCGCACGATCCATTCTTACTCATTCGTACGATCCAATCTAATTCATTCGCACGATCCATTCTAATTGATTCATTAGCATGATCCATTCTAATTCATTCGTACGATCCATTCTAATTCATTCGCACGATCCATTCTAATTCATTCGCACAATCTATTCTAATTCATTCCTACGATCCATTCTAATTCATTCGTACGATCCATTCTAATTCATTCATACGATCCATTCTAATTCATTCGTACGATCCATTCTAATTCATTCGTACGATCCATTCTAATTCCTTCGTCTGATCCTTTCTAATTCATTCGTACGATCCATTCTAATTCATTAATACGATCCAATCTAATTCATTCATACGATCCATTCTAATTCATTCGTACGATCCATTCTAATTCATTCGCACAATCTATTCTAATTCATTAGTACGATCCATTCTAATTCATTCGTACGATCCATTCTAATTCATTCGTACGATCCATTCTAATTCATTCGTACGATCCATTCTAATTCATTCGCACGATCCATTCTAATTCATTCATACGATCCATTCTAATTCCTTCGTACGATCCATTCTAATTCATTCGTACGATCCATTCTAATTCATTCGCACGATCCATTCTAATTCATGCATACGATCCATTCTAATTCATTCGTACGATCCATTCTAATTCATTCGCACGATCCATTCTATTTCATTCGTATGATCCATTCTAATTCATTCGCACAATCTATTCTAATTCATTCATACGATCCATTCTAATTTATTCGCACGATCCATTCTAATTCATTCATACGATCCATTCTAATTCATTCATATGATCCATTCTAATTCATTCGCACGATCCATTCTAATTCATTCGTACGATCCATTCTAATTCATTCTAATGGATACATTCGTGCAAAAGAATTAGAATGGATTGTATGAATGAATTAGAATGGATCGTACGAATGAGTAAGAATGGATCGTACGAATGAATTAGAATGGATCGTACGAAGGAATTAGAATGGATCGTACGAATGAATTAGAATGGATCGTATGAATGAATTAGAATGGATCGTGCGAATGAATTAAAATGGATCATACGAAGGAATTAGAATGGATCGTACGAATGAATTAGAATGGATCGTGCGAATGAATTAGAATCGATCGTACGAATGAATTAGAGTTGATACATTCGTACGAATGAATTAGAATGGATTGTATGAATGAATTAGAATAGATTGTGCGAATGAATTAGAATGGATCATACGAATGAAATAGAATGGATCGTGCGAATGAATTAGAATGGATCGTACGAATGAATTAGAATGGATCGTATGCATGAATTAGAATGGATCGTGCGAATGAATTAGAATGGATCGTACGAATTAATTAGAGTGGATCGTACGAAGGAATTAGAATGGATCGTATGAATGAATTAGAATGGATCGAGCGAATGAATTAGAATGGATCGTACGAATGAATTAGAATGGATCGTACGAATGAATTAGAATGGATCGTACGAATGAATTAGAATGGATCGTACTAATGAATTAGAATAGATTGTGCGAATGAATTAGAATGGATCGTACGAATGAATTAGAATGGATCGTACGAATGAATTAGAATGGATCGTACGAATGAATTAGAATGGATCGTACGAATGAAATAGAATGGATCGTATGAATGAATTAGAATGGATCGTGCGAATGAATTAGAATGGATCGTACGAATGAAATAGAATGGATTCGCACGAATGTATCCATTCTAATTCAATGGATCGTGCGAGTGAATTAGAATGGATCATACGAATGAATTAGAATGGATCATACGAAGGAATTAGAATGGATCGTACGAATGAATTAGAATGGATCGTACGAATGAATTAGAATGGATCGTACGAAGGAATTAGAATGGATCGTACGAATGAATTAGAATGGATCGTGCAAATAAATTGGAATGGATCGTATGAATGAATTAGAATGGATCGTGCGAATGAATTAGAATATGTATCGTACGAAGGAATTAGAATGAATCGTACGTACGAATTAGAATGGATCGTACGAATGAGTAAGAATGGATCGTGCGAATGAATTAGAATGGATCGTACGAATGAAATAGAATGGATTCGCACGAATGTATCCATTCTAATTCATTCATACGATCCATTCTAATACATTCGTACGATCCATTCTAATTTCTTCATATGATCTATTCTTATTCATTCGCACAATCTATTCTAATTCATTCGTACGATCCATTCTAATTCATTCGCACGATCCATTCTAATTCATTCATATGATCCATTCTAATTCATTCGTACGATCCATTCTAATTCATTCGTGCGATCCATTCTAATTCATTCGCACGATCTATTCTAATTCATTCGTACGATCCATTCTAATTCATTCGCACGATCCATTCTAATTCATTCGCACGATCCATTCTAATTCATTCGCACAATCTATTCTAATTCATTCGTACAATCCATTCTAATTCATTCGCACGATCCATTCTAATTCATTCATACGATCCATTCTATTTCATTCGTACGATCCATTCTAATTCATTCGTACGATCCATTCTAATTCATTCGTACGATTCATTCTAATTCAATCCATTCTAATTCATTCGTACGATCCATTCTTACTCATTCGTACGATCCATTCTAATTCATTCGCACGAATGAATCCATTCTAATTCATTCGTATGATCCATTCTAATTCATTCGCATGAATGTATCCATTCTAATTCATTCGTACGATCCATTCTAATTCATTAATACGATCCAATCTAATTCATTCGTACGATCCATTCTAATCCATTCGTATTCATTCGCATGGATTGAATTAGAATGGATCGTACGAATGAATTAGAATGGATCGTACGAATGAATTAGAATGGATCGTACGAATGAGTAAGAATGGATCGTGCGAATGAATTAGAATGGATCGTACGAATGAAATAGAATGGATTCGCATGAATGTATCCATTCTAATTCATTCATACGATCCATTCTAATTCATTCGTACGATCCATTCTTACTCATTCGTATGATCCATTCTAATTCATTCGCAGGAATGAATCCATTCTAATTCATTCGTATGATCCATTCTAATTCATTCGCATGAATGTATCCATTCTAATTCATTCATACGATCCATTCTAATTCATTTGCACGAATGTATCCATTCTAATTCATTCATACGATCCATTCTAATTCATTCATACAATCTATTCTAATTCATTCGTACGATCCATTCTACGATCCATTCTAATTCATTCGTACGTTCCATTCTAATTCATTCATACGATCCATTCTAATTCATTCGCACGATCCATTCTAATTCATTCGCATGATCCATTCTAATTCATTCGTATGAATCCATTCTTACTTATTCGTACGATCCATTCTAATTCATTCGCACGATCCATTGAATTAGAATGGATACATTCGTGCGAATCCATTCTATTTCATTCGTACGATCCATTCTAATTCATTCGCACGATCCATTCTAATTCATTCATACGATCCATTCTAATTCATTCGTACGATCCATTCTAATTCATTCGTACGATCCAATCTAATTCATATGCACAATCTATTCTAATTCATTCGTACGATCCATTCTAATTCATTTGTACGATCCATTCTAATTCATTCGTACGATTCATTCTAGTTCATTCCATTCTAATTCATTCGCACGATCCATTCGCATTCACTCAAACGATCCATTCTAATTCATTCATACGAATTAGAATTGTGAATTAGAATGGATCATACGAAGGAATTAGAATGGATCGTGCTAATGAATTAGAATGGATTGTGCGAATGAATTAGAATGGATCGTACGAATGATTTAGAATGGATCGTTCGAATGAATTAGAATCGATTGTGCGAATGAATTAGAATGGATCGTACAAATGAATTAGAAAGGATACATTCGTGCGAATGAATTAGAATGGATCGTATGAGTGTGAATGAATTAGAATGGATCGTGCGAATAAATTAGAATGGATCGTATTAATGAATTAGAATGGATCGTGCGAATGAATTAGAATGG
The DNA here is from genome assembly GCA_947650365.1 of Chamaelirium japonicum. Taxonomy (NCBI): domain Eukaryota; kingdom Viridiplantae; phylum Streptophyta; class Magnoliopsida; order Liliales; family Melanthiaceae; genus Chamaelirium; species Chamaelirium japonicum. Next base: position 37,582,900 of record OX393560.1, on the reverse strand, counting down.
ATCGTACGAATGAGTAAGAATGGATCGTGCGAATGAATTAGAATGGATTGTACGAATGAATTATAATGGATCGTACGAATGAATTAGAATGGATACATTCGTGCGAATCCATTCTATTTCATTCGTACGATCCATTCTAATTCATTCGCACGATCCATTCTAATTCATTCATACGATCCATTCTAATTCATTCGTACGATCCATTCTAATTCATTCGTACAATCCATTCTAATTCATTCGTACGATCCATTCTAATTCATTCATACGATCCATTCTAATTCATTAGCATAATCTATTCTAATTCATTCGTACGATCCATTCTAATTCATTCGCATGATCCATTCTAATTCATTCGCACGAATATATCCATTCTAATTCATTTGTACGAATGTATCCACTCTAATTCATTCGTACGATCCATTCTAATTCATTAGCACGATCCATTCTAATTCATTCGTACGATCCATTCTAATTCATTTATACGATCCAATCTAATTCATTCATACGATCCATTCTAATTCATTCGTACGATCCATTCTAATTCATTCGTACGATCCATTCTAATTCGTGCGAATGTATCCATTCTAATTCATTCGTACGATCCATATGAATGAATCCATTCTAATTCATTCGTATGATCCATTCTAATTCATTCGTACGATCCATTCTAATTCATTCGTTCGATCCATTATAATTCATTCTAATTCTTTCGCACGATCCATTCTTTCATTCGTACGATCCATTCTAATTCATTCGTACGATCCATTCTAATTCATTCGCACAATCTATTCTAATTCATTCGTACGATCCATTCTAATTCATTCGCATGATCCATTCTAATTCATTCGTACGATCCATTCTAATTCATTCGCACGATCCATTCTAATTCATTCGCACGATCCATTCTAATTCATTCGTACGATCCATTCTATTTCATTCGTACGATCCATTCTAATTCATTCGTACGATCCATTCTAATTCATTCGTACGATCCATTCTTACTCATTCGCACAATCTATTCTTATTCATTCGTACGATCCATTCTAATTCATTCGCACGATCCATTCTAATTCATTCATACGATCCATTCTATTTCATTTGTACGATCCATTCTTACTCATTCGTACGATCCATTCTAATTCATTTGCACGAAGGTATCCATTCTAATTCATTCGTACTATCCATTCTAATTCCTTCGTACGTTCCATTCTAATTCCTTCGTACGATCCATTCGGATACATTCGTGCGAATCCATTCTATTTCATTCGTATGATCCATTCTAATTCATTCGCACGATCCATTCTAATTCATTCATACGATCCATTCTAATTCATTCGTACGATCCATTCTAATTCATTCGTACGATCCATTCTAATTCATTCGTACGTATGAATTAGAATGGATACATTCGTGCGAATGAATTAGAATGGATCGTACGAATAAAATAGAATGGATCGTGCGAATGAATTAGAATGGATCGTACGAATGAATTAGAATGGATCGTACGAATGACTTAGAATGGATCGTTCGAATGAATTAGAATAGATTGTGCGAATGAATTAGAATGGATCGGACGAATGAATTAGACTAGATCTGGATCGTACGAATGATTCATTCTATGAATGGATCGTACGAATGAATTAGAATGGATCTGGATCGTTTATCCATTCTAATTCCTTCGTACAATCCATTCTAATTCATTCGTACGATCCATTCTAATTCATTCGCACGATCCATTCTAATTCATTCGCACGAATGTATCCATTCTAATTCGTACGTACGATCTATTCTAATTCATTCGTACGACCCATTCTAATTCATTCACACAATCCATTCTAATTCATTTGCACGATCCATTCTAATTCATTCATACAATCCATTCTAATTCTTTTGCACGAAGGTATCCATTCTAATTCATTCGTACTATCCATTCTAATTATCCGTACGATCTATTGTATTTCATTCGTACGATCCATTCTTATCGTACGAATGAATTAGAATCGATCGTACGAATGAATTAGAATGGATAGTACGAATGAATTAGAATGGAAACATTCATGCGAATGGATCATACGATCCATTCTAATTCATTCGCACGATCCATTCTAATTCATTCGGACGATCCATTCTAATTCATTCATACGATCCATTCTAATTCATTCATACGATTCATTCTAATTCATTCGTACGGATAAATGAATTTGGATCGTGCTAATGAATTAGAATGGATCGTACGAATGAATTAGAATGGATTGTGCGAATGAATTAGAATGGATCGTACGAATGAATTAGAATGGATCGTACGAATGAATTAGAATAGATCGTACGATTGAATTAGAATGGATCGTACGAAGGAATTAGAATGGATCGTACGAAGGAATTAGAATGGATAGTACGAATGAAGTAGAATTGATACCTTCGTGCAAATGAATTAGAATGGGTCGTACGAATGAGTAAGAATGGATCGTACAAATGAATTAGAATGGATCGTACGAATGAATTAGAATGGATCTTACGAATAAATTAGAATGGAACGTATAGATTGTGCGAATGAATTAGAATGGATCGTACGAATGAATTAGAATGGATCGTACGAATGAATTAGAATGGATCGTGCGAATGAATTAGAATGGATCGCACGAGTGTATCCATTCTAATTCATTTGTACGAATGTATCCACTCTAATTCATTCGTACGATCCATTCTAATTCATTAGCACGATCCATTCTAATTCATTCGTACGATCCATTCTAATTCATTTATACGATCCAATCTAATTCATTCATACGATCCATTCTAATTCATTCATACAATCCATTCTAATTCATTCGTACGATCCATTCTAATTCGTGCGAATGTATCCATTCTAATTCATTCGTACGATCCATTCTAATTCATTCGTACGAATGTATCCATTCTAATTCATTTGTACGAATGTATCCACTCTAATTCATTCGTACGATCCATTCTAATTCATTAGCACGATCCATTCTAATTCATTCGTACGATCCATTCTAATTCATTTATACGATCCAATCTAATTCATTCGCACGATCCATTCGCATTCACTCAAACGATCCATTCTAATTGATTCATATGATCCATTCTAATTCATTCGCACGAATGTATCCATTCTAATTCATTAGCACGATCCATTCTAATTCATTAGCACGGTCCAAATTCATTTACGAATGAAATAGAATAAATAGTACGAATGAATTAGAATGGATCGTGCGAATAAATTAGAATGGATCGTATGAATGAATTATAATGGATCGTGCGAATGAATTAGAATATAGATCGTACGAATGAATTAGAATGGATCGTATGAATGAACTAGAATGGATCGTGCGAATGAATTAGAATGGATCGTACGAATGAAATAGAATTGATCGTACGAATGGATCGTACGAATGAATTAGAATGGATCGTACGAATGAATTAGAATGGATCGTATGAATGAATTAGAATAGATCATACGAATGAATTAGAATGGATCGTACGAATGAAATAGAATGGATTCGCACGAATGTATCCATTCTAATTCATTCGTAGGATCCATTCTAATTCATTCGCACAATCTATTCTAATTCATTCGAACGATCCATTCTAAGTCATTCGTACGATCCATTCTAATTCATTCGTACGATCCATTCAAATTCATTCGCACGATCCATTCTATTTCATTCGTACGGTTCATTCTAATTCAATCCATTCTAATTCATTCGTACGATCCATTCTAATTCATTCGTACGATCCATTCTAATTCATTCGCACGATCCATTGAATTAGAATGGATACATTCGTGCGAATCCATTCTATTTCATTCGTACGATCCATTCTAATTCATTCGCACGATCCATTCTATTTCATTCGCACGATCCATTCTAATTCATTCATACGATCCATTCTAATTCATTCATACGATCCATTCGTATCCATTCTAATTCATTCGTACGATTCATTCTAATTCATTCGTACGATCCATTCTAATTCCTTCGTACGATCCATTCTAATTCATTCGTACGATCCATTCTAATTCATTCGCACGATCCATTCTAATTCATTCATACGATCCATTGTAATTCATTCGTACGATCTATTCTATTTCATTCGTACAATCCATTCTTACTCAATCGTATGATCCATTCTAATCCATTCGCACAATCTATTCTAATTCATTCGTACGATCCATTCTATTTCATTCGTACGATCCATTCTAATTCATTCGTACGATCTATTCTAATTCATTCATACGATCCATTCTAATTCATTCGCATGATCCATTCTAATTCATTCGCATGATCCATTCTAATTCATTCGTACGATCGATTCTAATTCATTCATACGATCCATTCTAATTCATTCGCACGAATGTATCCACTCTAATTCAATGGATCGTGCGAATGAATTAGAATTCATTCTAATGGATCGTATGAATGAATTAGAATGGATCGTACTAATGAATTAGAATAGATTGTGCGAATAAATTAGAATGGATCGTATGAATGAATTAGAATGGATCGTGCGAATGAATTAGAATATGGATCGTACGGACGAATTAGAATGAATCGTACGAATGAATTAGAATGGATCATACGATTGAATTAGAATGGATCGTACGAATGAATTAGAATGGATTGAATTAGAATGGATTGTACGAATGAGATAGAATGGATCGTGTGAATGAATTAGAATGGATCGTACGAATGAATTAGAATAGATTGTGCGAATGAATTAGAATGGATCTGGATCGTGTATCCATTCTAATTCATTCGTACGACCCATTCTAATTCATTCGTACGATCCATTCTAATTCATTCGCACGATCCATTCTAATTCATTCGCACGATCCATTCTAATTCATTCGTACGAATTGATCGTACGAATGGATCGTACGAATGAATTAGAATGGATCGTTCGAATGAATTAGAATGGATCGTATGAATGAATTAGAATGGATCGTAGTAATGAATTAGAATGGATCGTGCGAATGAATTAGAATGGATCGTACGAATGAAATAGAATTGATCGTACGAATGGATCGTACGAATGAATTAGAATGGATCGTTCGAATCAATTAGAATGGATCGTATGAATGAATTAGAATGGATCGTAGTAATGAATTAGAATGGATCGTGCGAATGAATTAGAATGGATCGTGCGAATGAATTAGAATGGATCGTACGAATGAATTAGAATGGGTCGTACGAATGAATTAGAATGGATACACGATCCAGATCCATTCTAATTCATTCGCACAATCTATTGTAATTCATTCGTAGGATCGTACGAATGAATTAGAATAGATCGTACGAATGAATTAGAATGGATACGAATGGATCGTACGAATGAGTAAGAATGGATCGTACGAATAAAATAGAATGGATTGTACGAATGAATTAGAATGGATCATACGAATGAATTAGAATGGATTCATTCGTGCGAATGAATTAGAATGGATCGTACGAATGAGTAGAATGGATCGTGCGAATGAATTAGAATGGATCGTACGAATGACATAGAATGGATTGTACGAATGAGATAGAATGGATCGTACGAATGAATTAGAATGGATACATTCATGCGAATGAATTAGAATGGATCATACGAATGAATTAGAATGGATTCATTCGTGCGAATGAATTAGAATGGATCATACGATTGAGTAAGAATGGATTGTACGAATGAAATAGAATAGATCGTACGAATGAATTAGAATGGATCGTACGAATGAATTAGAATGGATCGTATGAATGAATTAAAATGGATCGTTTGAGTGAATGCGAATGGATCGTGCGAATGAATTAGAATGGATTGAATTAGAATGGATTCGCACGAATGTATCCATTCTAATTCATTCGTACGATCCATTCTAATTCATTCATACGATCCATTCGTACGATCAATTCTATTTCATTCGTACGATCCATTCTAATTCATTCGCACGATCCATTCTAGTTCATTCATACGATCCATTCTAATTCATTCGTACGATCTATATTCTAATTCATTCGCACGATCCATTCTAATTCATTCATACGATCCATTCTAATTTATTCGCACGATCCATTCTAATTCATTCGTACGATCTATTCTATTTCATTCGTACAATCCATTCTTACTCAATCGTATGATCCATTCTAATCCATTCGCACAATCTATTATAATTCATTCATACGATCCATTCTAATTTATTCGCACGATCCATTCTAATTCCTTCGTATGATCCATTCTAATTCGGATCGTGCGAATGAATTAGAATGGATCGTATGAATGAATTAGAATGGATACATTCGTGTAAATGAATTAGAATGGATCGTACGAATGAGTAAGAATGGATCGTGCGAATGAATTAGAATGGATTGTACGAATGAAATAGAATAGATCGTACGAATGAATTAGAATGGATCGTATGAATGAATTAGAATGGATCGTGCGAATGAATTAGAATGGATCGTATGAATGAATTAGAATGGATTCATACGAATGAATTAGAATGGATCGTATGAATGAATTAGAATGGATCGTGCGAATGAATTAGAATGGATCGAACGAATGAATTAAAATGGATCGTATGAATGCATTAGAATGGATCGTAGTAATGAATTAGAATGGATCGTATGAATGAATTAGAATGGATACACGATCCAGATCCATTATAATTCATTCGCACAATCTATTCTAATTCATTTGTAGGATCGTGCGAATGAATTAGAATGGATACATTCGTGTGAATGAATTAAAATGGATAATACGAATGAGTAAGAATGGATCGTAGAATTAGAATGGATCGTATGAATGAATTAGAATAGATTGTGCGAATGAATTAGAATGGATCTGGATCGTGTATCCATTCTAATTCATTCGTACGACCCATTCTAATTCATTCGTACGATCCATTCTAATTCATTCGCACGATCCAATCTAATTCATTCGCACGATCCATTCTAATTTATTCATACGATCCATTCTAATTCATTCATATGATCCACTCTAATTCATTCGTATGATCCATTCTAATTCATTCGTAGTATCCATTATAATTCATTCGTACTATCCATTCTAATTCTTTCGTACGATCCATTCTACTTCATTCGTACAATCCATTCTAATTCTTTTGCACGAACGTATCCACTCTAATTCATTCGTACGATCCATTCTAATTCATTTGTACGAATGTATCCTTTCTAATTCATTCGTACGATCCATTCTAATTCATTCGTACGATCCATTCTAATTCTTTCGTACGATCCTTTCTAATTCATTCGTACGATCCATTCTAATTCATTCGCACGATCCATTGAATTAGAATGGATACATTCGTGCGAATCCATTCTATTTCATTCGTACGATCCATTCTAATTCATTCGCACGATCCATTCTAATTCATTCATACGATCCATTCTATTTCATTCGTATGATCCAATCTAATTCATTCGTACGATCCATTCTAATCCATTCGTATTCATTCGCATAGATTGAATTAGAATGGATCGTACGAATGAATTAGAATGGATCGTACGAATGAATTAGAATGGATCGTACGAATGAGTAAGAATGGATCGTGCGAATGAATTAGAATGGATCGTACGAATGAAATAGAATGGATTCGCACGAATGTATCCATTCTAATTCAATGGATCGTGCGAATGAATTAGAATGGATCGTACGAATGAATTAGAATGGATCGTACGAATGAATTAGAATGGATCGTACAAATGAATTAGATTGGATCGTACGAATGAAATAGAATGGATCGTATGAATGAATTAGAATGGATCGTGCGAATGAATTAGAATGGATCGTACGAATGAAATAGAATGGATTCGCACGAATGTATCCATTCTAATTCAATGGATCGTGCGAATGAATTAGAATGGATCGTACGAATGAATTAGAATGGATCGTACGAATGAATTAGAAAGGATATATTCGTACAAATGAATTAGAATGGATCGTACGAATGAACTAGAGTGGATACGTTCGTGCAAAAGAATTAGAATGGATTGTATGAATGAATTAGAATGGATCGTACGAAGGAATTAGAATGGATAGTACGAATGAATTAGAATGGATACTACTAATGAATTAGAATGGATCGTATGAATGAATTAGAGTGGATCATATGAATGAATTAGAATGGATCGTATGAATGAATTAGAATGAATCGTGCGAATGAATTAGAATGGATCGTGCGAATGAATTAGAATGGATCGTACGAATGAATTAGAATGGGTCGTACGAATGAATTAGAATGGATACACGATCCAGATCCATTCTAATTCATTCGCACAATCTATTCTAATTCATTCGTATGATCCATTCTAATTCATTCATACGATCCATTCTAATTCTACGATCCATTCTTACTCTATCGTATTATCCATTTTAATTCATTCACACGAATGTATCCATTCTAATTCATTCGCACGATCCTACGAATGAATTAGAATAGATTGTGCGAATGAATTAGAATGGATCTGGATCGTGTATCCATTCTAATTCATTCATACGATCCATTCTAATTCATTACTACGATCCATTCTAATTCATTCATACGATCCATTCTAATTCATTCGTACGATCCATTCTAATTCATTACTACGATCCATTCTAATTCATTCATACGATCCATTCTAATTCATTACTACGATCCATTCTAATTCATTCGTACGTTCCATTCTAATTCATTCATACGTTCCATTCTAATTTATTCGCACGAATGAATTAGAATGGATCGTGCGAATAAATTAGAATGGAACGTATGAATGAATTAGAATGGAACGTACGAATGAATTAGAATGGATACATTCGTGCAAAAGAAGTAGAATGGATTGTATGAATGAATTAGAATGGATCGTGCGAATGAATTAGAATGGATCGTGCGAATGAATTAGAATGGATACATTCATGCGAATGAATTAGAATGGATCATACGAATGAATTAGAATGGATCGTACGAATGAAATAGAATGGATCGTATGAATGAATTAGAATGGATCGTGCGAATGAATTAGAATGGATTGTGCGAATGAATTAGAATAGATTGTGCGCATGAATTAGAATGGATCGTACGAAGGAATTAGAATGGATCGTACGAATGAGTTAGAATGCATCGTGCGAATGAATTAGAATGGGTCGTACGAATGAATTAGAATGGATACACGATCCAGATCCATTCTAATTCATTCGCACAATCTATTCTAATTCATTCGTAGGATCCATTCTAATTCATTACTACGATCCATTCTAATTCATTCGCACGATCCATTCTAATTCATTCGTACGATCCATTCTAATTCATTCGCACGATCCATTCTAATTCATTCATACGATCCATTCTAATTCATTCATACGAATGTATCCATTCTAATTCATAAGTACGATCCATTCTAATCCATTCTATTTCGATCGTACGTATGAATTAGAATGGATACCTTCGTGCAAATGAATTAGGATGGATCGTACGAATGAGTAAGAATGGATCGTACGAATGAAATAGAATGGATCGTGCGAATGAATTAGAATGGATCGTACGAATGAATTAGAATGGATCGTACGAAGGAATTAGAATGGATCGTACGAATGAATTAGAATGGATCGTACGAATGAATTAGAATGGATACGAATGGATCGTATGAATGAATTAGAATGGATCGTACGAATGAAATAGAATGGATCGTACGAAGGAATTAGAATGGATCATATGAATGAATTAGAATGGATCGTATGAATGAATTAGAATGGATCGTGCGAATAAATTAGAATGGATCATATGAATGAATTTGAATGGATCGTACGAATGAATTAGAATGGATCGTGCGAATGAATTAGAATGGATCGTACGAATGAAATAGAATGGATTCGCACGTATGTATCCATTCTAATTCAATGGATCGTGCAAATGAATTAGAATGGATCGTACGAATGAATTAGAATAGATCGTACGAATGAATTACAATGGATACGAATGGATCGTACGAATGAGTAAGAATGGATCGTACGAATGAAATAAAATGGATCGTACGAATGAATTAGAATGGATACATTCGTGCGAATGAATTAGAATGGATCGTTTGAGTGAATGCGAATGGATCGTACGAATGAATTAGAATGGGTCGTACGAATGAGTAAGAATGGATCGTACGAATGAGTAAGAATGGATCGTACGAATGAGTAAGAATGGATCGTACGAATGAATTAGAATGGATCGTACGAATGAATTAGAATGGATACATTCGTGCGAATGAATTAGAATGGATCATATGAATGAATTAGAATGGATCGTTTGAGTGAATGCGAATGGATCGTGCGAATGAATTAGATTGGATCGTATAAATGAATTAGAATGGATCGTACGAATGAATTAGAATGGATCGTGCTAATGAATTAGAATGGATCGTACGAATGAATTAGAGTCGATACATTCGTACAAATGAATTAGAATGGATACATTCGTACGAATGAATTAGAATGGATCGTACGAATGAATTAGAATGGATACATTCGCACGAATTAGAATGGATCGTACGAATGAATTAGAATGGATCGTACGAATGACTTAGAATGGATCGTATGAATGAATTAGATTGGATCGTATAAATGAATTAGAATGGATCGTACGAATGAATTAGAATGGATCGTGCTAATGAATTAGAATGGATCGTACGAATGAATTAGAGTGGATACATTCGTTCAAATGAATTAGAATGGATACATTCGTGCGAATGAATTAGAATGGATCGTGCGAATGAATTAGAATGGATCGTACGAATGAATTAGAATAGATTGTGCTAATGAATTAGAATGGATCGTATGAATGAATTAGAATGGATCGTACGAATGAATTAGAATGGATTGTACGAATGAATTAGAATGGATCGTACGAATGAATTAGAATAGATCGTATGAATGAATTAGAATGGATCGTGCGAATGAATTAGAATGGATCGTACGAATGAAATAGAATGGATTCGCACGAATGTATCCATTCTTATTCATTCGTATGATCCATTCTAATTCATTCGTACAATCCATTCTAATTCATTCGCACGATCCATTCTTTCTCATTCGTACGATCCATTCTAATTCATTCGCACGATCCATTCTAATTCATTAATACGATCCATTCTAATTCATTCGCACGATCCATTCTAATTCATTCACACTCATACGATCCATTCTAATTCATTCGCACGAATGTATCCTTTCTAATTCATTCGTACGATCCATTCTAATTCATTCGCACAATCTATTCTAATTCATTCGAACGATCCAATCTAAGTCATTCGTACGATCCATTCTAATTCATTCCCACAATCCATTCTAATTCATTAGCACGATCCATTCTAATTCCTTCGTATGATCCATTCTAATTCATAATTCTAATTCATTCGCACGTATCCTTTCTAATTCATTCATACGATCCATTCTATTTCATTCGTACGATCCATTCTTACTCATTCGTACGATCCATTCTACTTCATTCGTACGATCCATTCTAATTCATTTATACGAATGTATCCACTCTAATTCATTCGTACGATCCATTCTAATTCATTCGCACGAATGTATCCATTCCAATTCATTCGTACGATCCATTCTAATTTATTCGCACAATCTATTCTAATTCATTCGTACGATCAATTCAAATTACTTCGTACGATCCATTCTAATTCATTCGTACGATCCATTCTAATTCATTCGTACGATCCATTCTAATTCATTCGCACAATCTATTCTAATTCATTCGTACGATCCATTCTAATTCATTCGCACGATCCATTCTAATTCATTCATACGATCCGTTCTAATTCATTCGTATGATCCATTCTAATTCATTCGTACGATCCATTCTAATTCCTTCGTACGATCCATTCTAATTCATTCATACGATCCATCCTAATTCATTCGCACGAATGTATCCATTCTAATTCATTCGTACAATCCATTGAATGATTTAGAATGGATCGTATGAATGAATTAGAATTGATCGTGCGAATGAATTAGAATGGATCGTACGAATGAATTAGAATGGATTGAATTAGAATGAATCATATGAATGAATTAGAGTTGATATATTCGTGTGAATGAATTAAAATGGATAATACGAATGAGTAAGAATGGATCGTAGAATTAGAATGGATCGTACGAATGAATTAGAATGGATCGTACGAATGAATTAGAATGGATTGAATTAGAATGAATCAGAATGGATCGTATGAATGAATTAGAATAGATTGTGCGAATGAATTAGAATGGATCGTACGAATGAATTAGAATGGATCGTACGAATGAATTAGAATGGATCGTATGAATGAATTAGAATAGATTGTGCGAATGAATTAGAATGGATCGTACGAATGAATTAGAATGGATCGTACGAATGAATTAGAATGGATCGTATGAATGAATTAGAATGGATCGTGCGAATGAATTAGAATGGATCATACGAATGAATTAGAATGGATACATTCGTGCGAATGAATTAGAATGGATCATGCGAATGAATTAGAATGGATTGTACGAATGAATTAGAATGGATACATTCGTGCGAATCCATTCTATTTCATTCGTACGATCCATTCTAATTCATTCGCACGATCCATTCTAATTCATTCATACGATCCATTCTAATTCATTCGTACGATCCATTCTAATTCATTCGCACAATCTATTCTAATTCATTCGTACGAATGTATCCACTCTAATTCATTCATACGATCCATCCTAATTCATTTGTACGAATGTATCCACTCTAATTCATTCATACGATCCATTCTATTTCATTCGTACGATCCATTCTTACTCATTCGTATGATCCATTCTAATTCATTTGCACGAAGGTATCCATTCAAATTCATTCGTACTATCCATTCTAATTCCTTCGTACGATCGTTTCTAATTCATTGATACGATCCATTCTAATTCATTCGCATGAATGTATCAATTCTAAGGATACATTCTAATTCATTCGTACGAATGAATTAGAATGGATCGTATGAATGAATTAGAATGGATCGTACGAATGAATTAGAATGGATCGTACGAATGAATTAGAATGGATTGAATTAGAATGAATCGTACGAATGAATTAGAGTTGATATATTTGTGTGAATGAATTAAAATGGATAATACGAATGAGTAAGAATGGATCATAGAATTAGAATGGATCGTACGAATGAATTAGAATGGATTGAATTAGAATGAATCAGAATGGATCGTATGAATGAATTAGAATAGATTATGCGAATAAATTAGAATGGATCGTACGAATGAATTAGAATGGATCGTACGAATGAATTAGAATGGATCGTATGAATGAATTAGAATAGATTGTGCGAATGAATTAGAATGGATCGTATGAATGAATTAGAATGGATCGTACGAATGAATTAGAATGGATCGTATGAATGAATTAGAATGGATCGTGCGAATGAATTAGAATGGATCGTATGAATGAATTAGAATGGATCATACGAATGAATTAGAATGGATACATTCGTGCGAATGAATTAGAATGGATCATGCGAATGAATTAGAATGGATCGTACGAATGAATTAGAATGGATACATTCATGCGAATCCATTCTATTTCATTCGTACGATCCATTCTAATTCATTCGCACGATCCATTCTAATTCATTCATACGATCCATTCTAATTCATTCGTACGATCCATTCTAATTCATTCGCACAATCTATTCTAATTCATTCGTACGAATGTATCCACTCTAATTCATTCATACGATCCATTCTAATTCATTCGTACGATCCATTCTAATTCATTCGCACAATCTATTCTAATTCATTCGTACGAATGTATCCACTCTAATTCATTCATACGATCCATCCTAATTCATTTGTACGAATGTATCCACTCTAATTCATTCATATGATCCATTCTAATTCATTCGCACGAATGTATCCATTCCAATTCATTCGTAAGATCCATTCTAATTCATTCGCACAATCTATTCTAATTCTTTCGTACGATCAATTCTAATTCATTAGCATGATCCATTCTAATTCATTCATACGATCTATTCTAATTCATTCGCACGATCCATTCTAATTCATTCATACGATCCATTCTATTTCATTCGTACGATCCATTCTAATTCATTCGCACAATCCATTCTAATTCATTCATACGATCCATTCTGATTCATTCGTACGATCCATTCTAATTCATTGGTACGATCCATTCTAATTCATTCGCACAATCTATTCTGATTCATTCGTACGAATGTATCCACTCTAATTCATTCATACGATCCATCCTAATTCATTTGTACGAATGTATCCACTCTAATTCATTCATACGATCCATTCTATTTCATTCGCACGAATGTATCCATTCCAATTCATTCGTACGATCCATTCTAATTCATTCGCACAATCTATTCTAATTCATTCGTACGATCAATTCTAATTCATTAGCATGATCCATTCTAATTCATTCGTACGATCTTTTCTAATTCATTCGTACGATCCATTCTAATTCATTCGCACGATCCATTCTAATTCATTCATACGATCCATTCTATTTCATTCGTATGATCCATTCTAATTCATTCGTACGGTATGATTCATTCTAATTCATTCGTACGATTCATTCTAATTCAATCCATTCTAATTCATTCATACGATCCATTCTAATTCATTCGTACGATCTATTCTAATTCATTCGGACGATCCATTAGAATGGATAGTACGAATGAATTAGAATGGATCGTATGAATAAATTAGAATGGATCGTACGAATGAGTAAGAATGGATCGTACGAATGAATTAGAATGGATTGAATTAGTATGAATCGTACGAATGAATTAGAATGGATCGTACGAATGAATTAAAATGGATCGTATGAATGAATTAGAATGGATCGTATGAATGAATAAGAATGGATCGTACGAATGAATTAGAATGGATCGTGCGAATGAATTAGAATGGATCGTACGAAGGAATTAGAATGGATAGTACGAATGAATTAGAATGGATAGTACGAATGAATTAGAATGGATCGTGCGAATGAAGTAAAATGGATCGTATGAATGAAATAGAATGGATCGTATGAATTAGAATGGATCGTACGAATGAAATAGAATGGATCGTACGAATGAATTAGAATAGATTGTGCGAATGGATTAGAATGGATCATACGATTGAGTAAGAATGGATTGTACGAATGAAATAGAATAGATCGTACGAATGAATTAGAATGGATCATGCTAACGAATTAGAATTGATCGTACGAATGAGTAAGAATGGATCGTACGAATGAATTAGATTAGATTGTGCGAATGAATTAGAATGGATCGTACGAATGAATTGGAATGGATACATTCGTGCGAATGAATTAGAATGGATCGTATGAATTAGAATGGATCGTACGATTGAGTAAGAATGGATTGTACGAATGAAATAGACTAGATCGTACGAATGAATTAGAATGGATCATGCTAATGAATTAGAATTGATCGTATGAATGAATAAGAATGGATCGTACGAATGAAATAGAATGGATCGTATGAATGAATTAGAATGGATCGAATGAATGAATTAGAATGGATACATTCGTGCAAAAGAATTAGAATGGATTGTATGAATGGATTAGAATGGATCATATGAATGAATTAGAATGGATCGTGCGAATGAATTAGAATGGATCGTGCGAATGAATTAGAATGGATCGTACGAATGAATTAGAATGGATCGTATGAATGAATTAGAATGGATCGTATGAATGAATTAAAATGGATTGTGCGAATGAATTAGAATGGATCGTACGAATGAATTAGAATGGATCGTATGAATGAATTAGAATGGATCGTAGTAATGAATTAGAATGGATCCTACGAATGAATTAGAATAGATTGTGCGAATGAATTAGAATGGATCTGGATCGTGTATCCATTCTAATTCATTCGTACGACCCATTCTAATTCATTCGTACGATCCATTCTAATTCATTCGCACGATCCATTCTAATTCATTCATACGATCCATTCTAATTCATTCATACGATCCATTCTAATTCATTCATACAATCCATTCTAATTCTTTTGCACGAATGTATCCATTCTAATTCATTCGTTCGATCCATTCTAATTCATTCATACGATCCATTCTAATTCATTCTAATCCATTCTAATTCATTCGTACTATTCTAATTCATTCGTACGAATGAATTAGAATGGATCGTACGAATGAATTAGAATGGATCGTATGAATGAATTAGAATGGATCGTACGAATGAATTAGAATGGATCGTACGAATGAATTAGATGGATTGAATTAGAATGAATCGTACGAATGAATTAGAGTTGATACATTCGTGTGAATGAATTAAAATGGATAATACGAATGAGTAAGAATGGATTGTAGAATTAGAATGCATCGTACGAATGAATTAGAATAGATCGTACGAATGAATTAGAATGGATTGAATTAGAATGAATCAGAATGGATCGTATGAATGAATTAGAATAGATTGTGCGAATGAATTAGAATGGATCGTACGAATGAATTAGAATGGATCGTGCGAATGAATTAGAATGGATCGTATGAATGAATTAGAATAGATTGTGCGAATGAATTAGAATGGATCGTACGAATGAATTAGAATGGATCGTAAGAATGAATTAGAATGGATCGTATGAATGAATTAGAATGGATCGTGCGAATGAATTAGAATGGATCGTATGAATGAATTAGAATGGATCATACGAATGAATTAGAATGGATACATTCGTGCGAATGAATTAGAATGGATCATGCGAATGAATTAGAATGGATCGTATGAATGAATTAGAATGGATACATTCGGGCGAATCCATTCTATTTCATTCGTATGATCCATTCTAATTCATTCGCACGATCCATTCTAATTCATTCATACGATCCATTCTAATTCATTCGTACGATCCATTCTAATTCATTCGCACAATCTATTCTAATTCATTCGTACGAATGTATCCACTCTAATTCATTCATACGATCCATCCTAATTCATTTGTACGAATATATCCACTCTAATTCATTCGTACGATCCATTCTAATTCATTCGCACGAATGTATCCATTCCAATTCATTCGTAAGATCCATTCTAATTCATTCGCACAATCTATTCTAATTCATTCGTACGATCAATTCTAATTCATTAGCATGATCCATTCTAATTCATTCGTACGATCTATTCTAATTCATTCGTATGATCGATTCTAATTCATTCGCACGATCCATTCTAATTCATTCATACGATCCATTCTATTTCATTCGTACGATCCATTCTAATTCATTCGCACAATCCATTCTAATTCATTCGTACGATCCATTCTAATTCATTCATACGATCCATTCTAATTCATTCGTACGATCCATTCTAATTCATTCGTACGATCTATTCTAATTCATTCGCACAATCTATTCTAATTCATTCGTACGAATCTATCCACTCTAATTCATTCATACGATCCATCCTATTTCATTTGTATGAATGTATCCACTCTAATTCATTCATACGATCTATTCTAATTCATTCGCACGAATGTATCCATTCCAATTCATTCGTACGATCCATTCTAATTCATTCGCACAATCTATTCTAATTCATTCGTACGATCAATTCTAATTCATTCGTACGATCTATTCTAATTCATTCGTACGATCTATTCTAATTCATTCGTACGATCCATTCTAATTCATTCGCACGATCCAATCTAATTCATTCATACGATCCATTCTATTTCATTCGTATGATCCATTCTAATTCATTCGTACGGTATGATTCATTCTAATTCATTCGTACGATTCATTCTAATTCAATCCATTCTAATTCATTCATACGATCCATTCTAATTCCTTCGTACGATCCATTCTAATTCAATCGTACGATCCATTCTAATTCATTTGCATGATCCATTCTAATTCATTCGTACGATCTATTCTAATTCATTCGTACGATCCATTAGAATGGATAGTACGAATGAATTAGAATGGATCGTATGAATGAATTAGAATGGATCGTACGAATGAGTAAGAATGGATCGTACGAATGAATTAGAATGGATTGAATTAGTATGAATCGTACGAATGAATTAGAATGGATCGTACGAATGAATTAGAATGGATCGTATGAATGAATTAGAATGGATCGTATGAATGAATTAGAATGGATCGTACGAATGAATTAGAATTGATCGTGCGAATGAATTAGAATGGATCGTACGAAGGAATTAGAATGGATCGTACGAAGGAATTAGAATGGATAGTACGAATGAATTAGAATGGATAGTACGAATGAATTAGAATGGATCGTGCGAATAAAGTAAAATGGATCGTATGAATGAAATAGAATGGATCGTATGAATTAGAATGGATCGTACGAATGAAATAGAATGGATCGTACGAATGAATTAGAATAGATTGTGCGAATGGATTAGAATGGATCATACGATTGAGTAAGACTGGATTGTACGAATGAAATAGAATAGATCATACGAATGAATTAGAATGGATCATGCTAATGAATTAGAATTGATCGTACGAATGAATTAGAATAGATTGTGCGAATGAATTAGAATGGATCGTACGAATGAATAGGAATGGATACATTCGTGCGAATGAATTAGAATTGATCGTATGAATTAGAATGGATCGTACGATTGAGTAAGAATGGATTGTACGAATGAAATAGAATAGATCGTACGAATGAATTAGAATAAATCATGCTAATGAATTAGAATTGATCGTACGAATGAGTAAGAATGGATCGTACGAATGAAATAGAATGGATCGTATGAATGAATTAGAATGGATCGTACGAATGAATTAGAATGGGTCATACGAATGGATCGTATGAATGAATTAGAATGGATCGTGCGAATGAATTAGAATGGATCGTACGAATGAAATAGAATGGATCGTACGAATGAATTAGAATGGATCGTACGAATGAATTAGAATGGATTGAATTAGAATGGATCGTACGATAAGAATGGATCGTACGAATGAAATAGAATAGATCGTACGGATAAATGAATTTGGATCGTACGAATGAATTAGAAAGGATATATTCGTGCGAATGAATTAGAATAGATCGTATGAATGAATTAGATTGGATCGTATTAATGAATTAGAATGGATCGTGCGAATGAATTAGAATGGATCGTACGAATGAATTAGAATGGATCTGGATCGTGTATCCATTCTAATTCATTCGTACGACCCATTCTAATTCATTCGTACGATCCATTCTAATTCATTCGCATTCTAATTCATTCGCACTATCCATTCTAATTCATTCATACAATCCATTCTAATTCTTTTGCACGAATGTATCCTTTCTAATTCATTCGTACGATCCAAATTCATTTATCCGTACGATCTATTCTATTTCATTCGTACGATCCATTTTTATCGTACGATCCATTCTAATTCAATCCATTCTAATTCATTCGTACGATCCATTCTAATTCATTCGTACGATCCATTCTATTTCATTCACACGATCCATTCGCATTCACTCAAACGATCCATTCTAATTCATTCATTTGATCCATTCTAATTCATTCGCACGAATGTATCCATTCTATTTCATTCGTACGATCCATTCTAATTCATTCGCATGATCCATTCTAATTCATTCATACGATCCAGTCTAATTCATTCGTACGATCCATTCTAATTCATTCGTACGATCCATTCTAATTCATTCGCACAATCTGTTCTAATTCATTCGTACGATCCATTCTAATTCATTCGTACGATCCATTCTAATTCAATCCATTCTAATTCATTCGTACGATCCATTCTAATTCATTCGTACGATCCATTCTATTTCATTCGTACGATCCATTCTAATTCGTACGAATGAAATAGAATGGATCGTATGAATGAATTAGAATGGATCGTGCAAATGAATTAGAATGGATCGTACGAATGAATTAGAATAGATTGTGCGAATGAATTAGAATGGATCGTACGAATGAATTAGAATGGATCGTACGAATGAATTAGAATGGATCGTATGAATGAATTAGAATGGATCGTGCGAATGAATTAGAATGGATCGTACGAATGAAATAGACTGGATACATTCGTGCGAATGAATTAGAATGGATCAAATGAATGAATTAGAACGGATCGTTTGAGTGAATGCAAATGGATCGTGCGAATGAATTAGAATGCATTAGAATGGATCGTACAAATGAATTAGAATGGATCGTGCGAATGAATTAGAATGGATCGTACGAATGAATTAGAATGGATCGTATTAATGAATTAGAATGGATCGTGCGAATGAATTAGAATGGATCGTACGAATGAGTAAGAATGGATCGTGCGAATGAAATAGAATGGATCGTATGAATGAATTAGAATGGATCGTGCGAATGAATTAGAATGGATCGTACGAATGAATTAGAATGGATTGAATTAGAATGAATCGTACGAATGAATTAGAATGAATCATACCGTACGAATGAATTAGAATGGATCATACGAAGGAATTAGAATGGATCGTACGAATGAATTAGAATGGATCGTACGAATGAATTAGAATGGATTGTACGAAGGAATTAGAATGGATCGTACGAAGGAATTAGAATGGATACCTTCGTGCAAATGAATTAGAATGGATCGTACGAATGAGTAAGAATGGATCGTACGAATGAAATAGAATGGACCGTATGAATGAATTAGAATGGATCGTGCGAATGAATTAGAATGGATCGTACGAATGAATTAGAATAGATTGTGCGAATGAATTAGAATGGATCGTACGAATGAATTAGAATGGATCGTATGAATGAATTAGAATGGATCGTGCGAATGAATTAGAATGGATCGTACGAATGAAATAGAGTGGATTCGCACGAATGTATCCGAATGGATCGTACGAAGGAATTAGAATGGATCGTACGAAGGAATTAGAATGGATAGTACGAATGAATTAGAATGGATACCTTCGTGCAAATGAATTAGAATGGATCGTACGAATGAGTAAGAATGGATCGTACGAATGAAATAGAATGGATCGTATGAATGAATTAGAATGGATCGTGCGAATGAATTAGAATGGATCGTACGAATGAATTAGAATAGATTGTGCGAATGAATTAGAATGGATCGTACGAATGAATTAGAATGGATCGTACGAATGAATTAGAATGGATCGTATGCATGAATTAGAATGGATCGTGCGAATGAATTAGAATGGATCGTACGAATGAATTAGAATGGATCGTACGAAGGAATTAGAATGGATCGTATGAATGAATTAGAATGCGAATAAATTAGAATGGATCGTACGAATGAAATAGAATGGATTCGCACGAACATATCCATTCTAATTCATTCGTACGATCCATTCTAATTCATTCGTACAATCCATTCTAATTCATTCGCACGATCCATTCGCATTCACTCAAACGATCCATTCTAATTCATTCATATGATCCATTCTAATTCATTCGCACGAATGTATCCATTTTAATTCATTCGTACGATCCATTCTAATTCATTTGTACGAATGTATCCACTCTAATTCATTCATACGATCCATTCTAATTCATTTGTACGAATGTATCCACTCTAATTCATTCGTACGAATGAATTAGAATGGATCGTATGAGTGTGAATGAATTAGAATGGATCGTGCGAATGAATTAGAATGGATCGTATTAATGAATTAGAATGGATCATATGAATGGATCGTACGAATGAAATAGAATGGATCGTATGAATGAATTAGAATGGATCGTGCGAATGAATTAGAATGGATCGTACGAATGAATTAGAATAAATTGTGCGAATGAATTAGAATGGATCGTACGAATGAATTAGAATGGATCGTACGAATGAATTAGAATGGATCGTATGTATGAATTAGAATGGATCATATGAATGAAATAGAATGGATCGTACGAATGAATTAGAATGGATCGTGCGAATGAATTAGAATGGATCGTACGAATGAAATAGAATGGATACATTCGTGAGAATGAATTAGAATGGATCATATGAATGAATTAGAATGGATCGTTTGAGTGAATGCGAATGGATCGTGCGAATGAATTAGAATGAATTAGAATGGATCATACGAATGAATTAGAATGGATCGTGCGAATGAATTAGAATGGATCGTGTGAATGAATTAGAATGGATCGTATTAATGAATTAGAATGGATCGTGCGAATGAATTAGAATGGATCGTACGAATGAGTAAGAATGGATCATGCGAATGAAACAGAATGGATCATATGAATGAATTAGAATGGATCGTGCGAATGAATTAGAATGGATCGTACGAATGAATTAGAATGGATTGAATTAGAATGAATCGTACGAATGAATTAGAATGAATCATACCGTACGAATAAATTAGAATGGATCATACGAAAGAATTAGATTGGATCGTACGAATGAATTAGAATGGATCGTACGAATGAATTAGAATGGATCGTACGAAGGAATTAGAATGGATCGTACGAAGGAATTAGAATGGATAGTACGAATGAATTAGAATGGATACCTTCGTGCAAATGAATTAGAATGGATCGTACGAATGAGTAAGAATGGATCGTACGAATGAAATAGAATGGATCGTATGAATGAATTAGAATGGATCGTACGAATGAATTAGAATGGATACATTCGTGCGAATGAATTAGAATGGATCATACGAATGAATTAAAATGGATTCATTCGTGCAAATGAATTAGAATGGATCATACGAATGAGTAAGAATGGATCGTACGAATGAATTAGAATGGATTGAATTAGAATGAATCGTACGAATGAATTAGAATGGATCATACGAAGGAATTAGAATGGATCGTACGAATGAATCAGAATGGATCGTATTAATGAATTAGAATGGATCGTGCGAATGAATTAGATTGGATCGTGCGAATGAATTAGAATGGATCGTACGAATGAATTAGAATAGATCGAACGAATGAATTAGAATGGATATATTCGTGCAAAAGAATTGGAATGGATTGTATGAATGAATTAGAATGGATCGTGCGAATGAATTAGAATGGATCGTACGAATGAATTAGAATGGATACATTCGTGCGAAAGAATTAGGATAGATCGTATGAATGAATTAGAATGGATCCAATCTAATTCATTAGTACGATCGATTCTAATTCATTCATACGATCCATTCTAATTCATTCGCACGAATGTATCCATTCTAATTCATTCGTACGATCCATTCTAATTCATTCGCACGATCCATTCTAATTCATTCATACGATCCATTCTATTTCATTCGTACGATCCATTCTTACTCATTCGTACGATCAATCCTAATTCATTTGCACGAAGGTATCCATTCTAATTCATTCGTACGATCCATTCTAATTCATTCGCACGATCCATTCTAATTTATTCGTATGTGAGTGGATCGTATTTTTTCGTGCTAATGAATTAGAATGGATCGTACGAATGAATTAGAATGGATACATTCGTGCGAAAGAATTAGAATGGATCGTATGAATGAATTAGATTGGATACATTCGTGCAAATGAATTAGAATGGATACATTCATGGGAATGAATTAGACTGGATCGTACAAAGGAATTAGAATGGATCATACGAATGAAATATAATGGGTCGTAAAAAGGAATTAGGATGGATCGTACGAATGAATTAGAATGGATTGAATTAGAATGAATCGTACGATTGAATTAGAATGAATCGTACGAATGAATTAGAATGGATCGTACGAATGAATTAGAATGGATTGAATTAGAATGAATCGTACGAATGAATTAGAATGAATCATACCGTACGAATGAATTAGAATGGATCATACGAAAGAATTAGAATGGATCGTACGAATGAATTAGAATGGATCGTACGAATGAATTAGAATAGATCATACGAAGGAATTATAGTGGATCGTACGAAGGAATTAGAATGGATAGTACGAATGAATTAGAATGGATACCTTCGTGCAAATGAATTAGAATGGATCGTACGAATGAGTAAGAATGGATCGTACGAATGAAATAGAATGGATCGTATGAATGAATTAGAATGGATCGTGCGAATGAATTAGAATGGATCGTACGAATGAATTAGAATAGATTGTGCGAATGAATTAGAATGGATCGTACGAATGAATTAGAATGGATCGTACGAATGAATTAGAATGGATCGTACGAATGAATTAGAATGGATCGTATGAATGAATTAGAATGGATTGTGCGAATGAATTAGAATGGATCGTACGAATGAAATAGAATGGATTCGCACGAATGTATCCATTCTAATTCATTCGTACGATCCATTCTAATTCATTCGTATAATCCATTCTAATTCATTCGCACGATCCATTCACATTCACTCAAACGATCCATTCTAATTCATTCATATGATCCATTCTAATTCATTCGCATGAATGTATCCATTCTAATTCATTCGTACGATCCATTCTAATTCATTTGTACGAATGTATCCACTCTAATTCATTCATACGATCCATTCTAATTCATTCGCATGAATGTATCCATTCCAATTCATTCGTACGATCCATTCTAATTCATTCGCACAATCTATTCTAATTCATTCGTACGATCAATTCTAATTCATTAGCATGATCCATTCTAATTCATTCGTACGATCTATTCTATTTCATTCGTACAATCCATTCTTACTCAATCGTATGATACATTCTAATCCATTCGCACAATCTATTCTAATTCATTCGTACGATCCATTCTATTTCATTCGTACGATCTATTCTAATTCATACGTTCCATTCTATTTCATTCATACGATCCATTTTAATTCATTCGCACGATCCATTCTAATTCATTCATACGATCCATTCTAATTCATTCGTACGATCCATTCTAATTTCTTCGTATGATCTATTCTAATTCTTTCGTACGATCCATTCTAATTCCTTCGTACGATCCATTCAAATTCATTCGCACGAATCTATCCATTCTAATTCATTCGTACGATCCATTCTAATTCATTCGCACGATCCATTCTAATTCATTAATACGATCCAATCTAATTCATTCATACGATCTATTCTAATTCATTTGCACGAATATATCCTTTCTAATTCATTCGTACGATCCATTCTAATTCATTCGCACAATCTGTTCTAATTCATTAGTACGATCCATTCTAATTCATTCCTACGATCTATTCTAATTCATTAGCACGATCCAAATTCATTTATCCGTACGATCTATTCTATTTCATTCGTACGATCCATTCTTATCGCACGATCCATTCTAATTCATTCGCAAGATCCATTCTCTATTCTAATTCCTTCGTACGATCCATTCTATTTCCTTCGTATCCATTCTAATTCACTCATACGATCCATTCTAATTCATTCATACGATACATTCTAATTCATTCGCATGAATGTATCCATTCTAATTCATTCGTACGATCTATTCTAATTCATTCGCACAATCTATTCTAATTCATTCATATGATCCATCCTAATTCATTCGCACGAATGTATCCATTCTAATTCATTCGTACAATCCATTCTATTTCATTCGTACGATCCATTCTTACTCATTCGTACGATCCATTCGTATCCATTCTAATTCATTCGTACGATCTATTCTAATTCATTCGTACGATCCATTCTAATTCATTCATACGATCCAATCTAATTCATTCATACGATCCATTCTAATTCATTCATACGATCCATTCTAATTCATTCACACGAATTAGAATGGATCGTACGAAGGAATTAGAAAGGATCGTACAAACGAATTAGAATGGATCGTATGAATGAAATAGAATAGATCGTACGAATGAATTAGAATGGATCGTATGAATGAATTAGATTGGATCGTATGAATGAATTAGAATGGATTGTACGAATGAAATAGAATAGATCGTACGAATGAATTAGAATGGATCGTGCGAATGAATTAGAATGGGTCGTACGAATGAATTAAAATGGATCGTATGAATGAAATAGAATGGATCGTATGAATTGGAATGGATCGTACGAATGAAATAGAATGGATCGTACGAATGAATTAGAATAGATTGTGCGAATGGATTAGAATGGATCATACGATTGAGTAAGAATGGATTGTACGAATGAAATAGAATAGATCGTACGAATGAATTAGAATGGATCATGCTAATGAATTTGAATTGATCGTACAAATGAATTAGAATAGATTGTGCGAATGAATTAGAATGGATCGTACGAATGAATTGGAATGGATACATTCGTGCGAATGAATTAGAATGGATCGTATGAATGAATTAGAGTGGATACATTCGTACAAATGAATTAGAATGGATCGTACGAATGAATTAGAATGGATACATTCGTGCGAATGAATTAGAATGGATCATATGAATGAATTAGAATGGATCGTTTGAGTGAATGCGAATGGATCGTGCGAATGAATTAGAATGGATTGTACGAATGAATTAGAATGGATCGTACGAATGAATTAGAATGGATACATTCGTGCGAATCCATTCTATTTCATTCGTACGATCCATTCTAATTCATTCGCACGATCCATTCTAATTCATTCATACGATCCATTCTAATTCATTTGTACGATCCATTCTAATTCATTCGTACGATCCATTCTAATTCATTCTCACAATCTATTCTAATTCATTCGTACGATCCATTCTAATTCATTCGCACGATCCATTCTAATTCATTCATACGATCCATTCTATTTCATTCGTATGATCCATTCTTACTCATTCGTACGATCCATTCTAATTCATTTGTACGAAGGTATCCATTCTAATTCATTCGTACTATCCATTCTAATTCCTTCGTACGATCCATTCTAATTCCTTCGTACGATCCATTCTAATTCATTCGTACGATCCATTCTAATTCATTCGTATAATCCATTCTAATTCCTTCGTACGATCCATTCAAATTCATTCGCACGAATCTATCCATTCTAATTCATTCGTACGATCCATTCTAATTCATTCGCACGATCCATTCTAATTCATTAATATGATCCAATCTAATTCATTCATACGATCTATTCTAATTCATTCGCACGAATATATCCTTTCTAATTCATTCGTACGATCCATTCTAATTCATTCGCACAATCTATTCTAATACATTAGTACGATCCATTCTAATTCATTCGTACGATCCATTCTAATTCATTATCACTATCCAAATTCATTTATCCGTACGATCTATTCTATTTCATTCGTACGATCCATTCTTATCGCACGATCCATTCTAATTCATTCGCACGATCCATTCTCCATTCTAATTCGTTCGTACGATCCATTCTAATTCCTTCGTATCCATTCTAATTCACGCATACGATCCATTTTAATTCATTCATACGATCCATTCTAATTCATTCGCATGAATGTATCCATTCTAATTCATTCGTACGATCCATTCTAATTCATTCGCACAATCTATTCTAATTCATTCATACGATCCATCCTAATTCATTCGCACGAATGTATCCATTCTAATTCATTTGTATAATCCATTCTATTTCATTCGTACGATCCATTCTTACTCATTCATACGATCCATTCGTATCCATTCTAATTCATTCGTACGATCTATTCTAATTCATTCGTACGATCCATTCTAATTCATTAATACGATCCAATCTAATTCATTCATACGATCCATTCTAATTCATTCGTACGATCCATTCTAATTCATTCGCATGATCCATTCTAATTCATTCATACGATCCATTCTAATTCATTCGTACGATCCATTCTAATTCATTCGCACGATCCATTCTAATTCATTCGCACGAATGTATCCATTCTAATTCATTCGTATGATCCATTCTAATTCATTCACACGATCCATTCTAATTCATTCATACAATCCATTCTATTTCATTCGTACGATCCATTCTTACTCATTCGTACGATCCATTCTAATTCATTTGCACGAAGGTATCCATTCTAATTCATTCGTACTATCCATTCTAATTCCTTCGTACGATCCATTCTAATTCCTTCGTACGATCCATTCTAATTCATTCGTACGATCCATTCTAATTCATTCGTACGATCCATTCTAATTCATTCGTACGATCCATTCTAATTCCTTCGTAAGATCCATTCAAATTCATTCGCACGAATCTATCCATTCTAATTCATTCGTACGATCCATTGTAATTCATTCGCACGATCCATTCTAATTCATTATTACGATCCAATCTAATTCATTCATACGATCTAATCTAATTCATTCGCAAGAATATATCCTTTCTAATTCATTCGTACGATCCATTCTAATTCATTCGCACAATCTATTCTAATTCATTAGTACGATCCATTCTAATTCATTCGTACGATCCATTCTAATTCATTAGCACGATCCAAATTCATTTATCCGTACGATCTATTCTATTCTATTCGTACGATCCATTCTAATTGAATTAGAATGGATTGAATTAGAATGAATCGTAAGAATGAATTAGAATGGATCGTACGAATGAATTAGAATGGATTGAATTAGAATGAATCGTACGAATGAATTAGAATGAATCATACCGTACGAATTATTTAGAATGGATCATACGAAGGAATTAGAATGGATCGTACGAATGAATTAGAATAGATCGTACGAATGAATTAGAATGGATCGTACGAAGGAATTAGAATGGATTGTACGAAGGAATTAGAATGGATAGTACGAATGAATTAGAATGGATACCTTCGTGCAAATGAATTAAAATGGATCGTGCGAATGAATTAGAAAGGATACATTCATGCGAAAGAATTAGAATGGATCGTATGAGTGTGAATGAATTAGAATGGATCGTGCAAATGAATTAGAATGGATCGTATTAATGAATTAGAATGGATCGTGCGAATGAATTAGAATGGATCGTACGAATGAGTAAGAATGGATCGTGCGAATGAATTAGAATGGATTATACGAATGAATTAGAATGGATCGTACGAATGAATTAGAATGGATACATTCGTGCGAATCCATTCTATTTCATTCGTACGATCGATTCTAATTCATTCGCACGATCCATTCTAATTCATTCATACGATCCATTCTAATTCATTCGTACGATCCATTCTAATTCATTCGTACGATCCATTCTAATTCATTCGCAAAAACTATTCTAATTCATTCGTACGATCCATTCTAATTCATTCGCACGATCCATTCTAATTCATTCATACGATCCATTCTATTTCATTCGTACGATCCATTCTTACTCATTCGTACGATCCATTCTAAATCATTTGCACGAAGGTATCCATTCTAATTCCTTCGTACGATCCATTCTAATTCCTTCGTACGATCCATTTTAATTCATTCGTACGATCCATTCTAATTCCTTCGTATGATCCATTCTAATTCATTCGTACGATTCATTCTAATTCAATCCATTCTAATTCATTCGTACGATCCATTCTAATTCATTCGTACGATTCATTCTAATTCAATCCATTCTAATTCATTCGTAAGATCCATTCTTACTCATTCGTACGATCCATTCTAATTCATTCGCACGAATGAATCCATTCTAATTCATTCGTATGATCCATTCTAATTCATTCGCATGAATGTATCCATTCTAATTCATTCGTACGATCCATTCTATCTCATTCGTACAATCCATTCTATTTCATTCGTACGATCCATTCTAATTCATTCGCACGATCCATTGTAATTCATTCGCATGATCCATTCTAATTCATTCGTACGATCGATTCTAATTCATTCATACGATCCATTCTAATTCATTCGCACGAATGTATCCATTCTAATTCATTCGTACGATCCATTCTAATTCATTAATGAATTAGAATGGATACATTCATGCGAATGAATTAGAATGGATCATACGAATGAATTAGAATGGATTCATTCGTCCGAGTGAATTAGAATGGATCGTACGAATGAGTAAAGAATGGATCGTACGAATGAATTAGAATGGATTGAATTAGAATGAATCGTACGAATGAATTAGAATGGATCGTACGAATGAATTAGAATGGATCGTACGAATGAATTAGAATGGATTGAATTAGAATGAATCGTACGAATGAATTAGAATGTTTCATACCGTACGAATGAATTAGAATGGATCATACGAAGGAATTAGAATGGATCGTACGAATGAATTAGAATGGATTATACGAATGAATTAGAATGGATCGTACGAAGGAATTAGAATGGATCGTACGAAGGAATTAGAATGGATACCTTCGTGCAAATGAATTAGAATGGATCGTACGAATGAGTAAGAATGGATCGTACGAATGAAATAGAATGGATCGTATGAATGAATTAGAATGGATCGTGCGAATGAATTAGAATGGATCGTACGAATGAATTAGAATAGATTGTGCGAATGAATTAGAATGGATCGTACGAATGAATTAGAATGGATCGTACGAATGAATTAGAATGGATCGTGCGAATGAATTAGAGTGGATCGTACGAATGAAATAGAATGGATTCGCACGAATGTATCTATTCTAATTCATTCGTACGATCCATTCTAATTCATTCATACGATCCAATCTAATTCATTCATACGATCCATTCTAATTCATTCGCACGAATGTATCCATTCTAATTCATTCACACGATCCATTCTAATTCATTCATACAATCCATTCTAATTCATTCGTACGATCCATTCTAATTCAATCGCACAATCTATTCTAATTCATTCATACGATCCATTCTAATTCGTTTGTACGACCCTTTCTAATTCCTTCGTACGATCCATTCTATTTCATTCGTATGACCCATTCTAATTCATAAGTACGATCCATTCTAATTCATTCAAACGATCCATTCTAATTCATTCGTACGATCCATTCCAATTCATTCCCACGATCCATTCTAATGAATTAGAATGGATCGTATTAATGAATTAGAATGGATCGTGCGAATGAATTAGAATGGATCGTACGAATGAGTAAGAATGGATCGTGCGAATGAATTAGAATGGATCATATGAATGAATTAGAATGGATCGTATGAATGAATTAGAATCGATCGTACGAATGAATTAGAATGGATCATGCGAATGAATTAGAATGGATCGTGCGAATGAATTAGAATGGATCGTACGAATGAAATAGAATGGATTGTATGAATGAGATAGAATGGATTGTACGAATGAATTAGAATGGATACATTCATGCGAATGAATTAGAATGGATACATTCATGCGAATGAATTAGAATGGATCATACAAATGAATTAGAATGGATTCATTCGTGCGAATAAATTAGAATGGATTGTATGAATGAATTAGAATAGATCGTATGAATGAATTAGAATGGATCTTACGAATGAATTAGAATGGATCGCTTGAATTAGAATGGATCGTACGAAGGAATTAGAATGGATCGTATGAATGAATTAGATTGGATCGTATTAATGAATTTGAATGGATCGTATGAATGAATTAGATTGGATCGTATGAATGAATTAGAATGGATCTTGCGAATGAATTAGAATGGATCGTACGAATGAAATAGAATGGATTGTATGAATGAATTAGAATAGATCGTGCGAATGAATTAGAATGGATCGTACGAATGAATTAGAATGGATCATATGAATGAATTAGAATGGATCGTATGAATGAATTAGAATGGATCGTGCGAATAAATTAGAATGGATCATATGAATGAATTAGAATGGATCGTATGAATGAATTAGAATGGATCGTACGAATGAATTAGAATGGATCGTACGAATGAATTAGAATGAATCGTGAATTAGAATGGATCGTACGAATGAATTAGAATGGATCGTGCGAATGAATTAGAATGGATCGTGCGAATGAATTAGAATGGATCGTGCGAATGAATTAGAATGGATCGTACGAATGAATTAGAATGGATCGTACGAATGAATTAGAATGGATCGTACGAATGAATTAGAATGGATCGTGCGAATGAATTAGAATGGATCGTGCGAATGAATTAGAATGGATCGTACGAATGAATTAGAATGGATCGTATGAATGAATTAGAATGGATCGTGCGAATGAATTAGAATGGATCGTGCGAATGAATTAGAATGGATCGTACGAATGAATTAGAATGGATCGTACTAATGAATTAGAATAGATTGTGCGAATGAATTAGAATGGATCGTACGAATGAATTAGAAAGGATATATTTGTGCGAATGAATTAGAATGGATCGTATGAATGAATTAGAATGGATCGTGCGAATGAATTAAAATGGATCGTATGAATGAAATAGAATGGATCGTATGAATTAGAATGGATCGTACGAATGAAATAGAATGGATCGTACGAAATAATTAGAATAGATTGTGCGAATGGATTAGAATGGAAGGAATTAGAATGGATCGTACGAAGGAATTAGAATGGAGAATGGATCGTACGAATGAATTAGAATGGATCGTACGAATGAATTAGAATGGATCATACGAATGAATTAGAATGGATCGTGCGAATGAATTAGAATGGATCGTGCGAATGAATTAGAATGGATCGTGCGAATGAATTAGAATGGATCGTATGAATGAATTAGAATGGATCGTGCGAATGAATTAGAATGGATCGTACGAATGAATTAGAACGGATCGTACTAATGAATTAGAATAGATTGTGCGAATGAATTAGAATGGATCGTACGAATGAATTAGAAAGGATATATTTGTGCGAATGAATTAGAATAGATCGTATGAATGATTTAGATTGGATCGTATTAATGAATTAGAATGGATCGTGCAAATGAATTAGAATGGATCGTACGAATGAATTAGAATGGATAGATTCGTGCGAATGAATTTGAATGGATCGTACGAATGAATTAGAGTGGATAGATTCGTGCGAATGAATTTGAATGGATCGTACGAAGGAATTAGAATGGATCGTACGAAGGAATTAGAATAGATCATACGAAGAAATTAGAATGGATCATACGAATGAATTAGAATGGATCGTATGAATGAATTAGAATGGGTCGTGCGAATGAATTAAAATGGATCGTATGAATGAAATAGAATGGATCGTATGAATTAGAATGGATCGTACGAATGAAATAGAATGGATCGTACGAAATAATTAGAATAGATTGTGCGAATGGATTAGAATGGAAGGAATTAGAATGAATCGTACGAAGGAATTAGAATGGAGAATGGATCGTATTAATGAATTAGAATGGATCGTGTGAATGAATTAGAATGGATCGTACGAATGAGTAAGAATGGATCGTGCGAATGAATTAGAATGGATCGTATGAATGAATTAGAATCGATCGTACGAATGAATTAGAATGGATCATGCGAATGAATTAGAATGGATCGTGCGAATGAATTAGAATGGATCGTACGAATGAAATAGAATGGATTGTACGAATGAGATAGAATGGATCGTACGAATGAATTAGAATGGATACATTCATGCGAATGAATTAGAATGGATCATACGAATGAATTAGAATGGATTCATTCGTGCGAATAAATTAGAATGGATCGTATGAATGAATTAGAATGGATCGTATGAATGAATTAGAATGGATCGTACGAAGGAATTAGAATGGATTGTACGAATAAATTAGAATAGATCGTATGAATGAATTAGAATGGATCTTACGAATGAATTAGAATGGATCGTATGAATTAGAATGGATCGTACGAAGGAATTAGAATGGATCGTATGAATAAATTAGATTGGATCGTATTAATGAATTTGAATGGATCGTATGAATGAATTAGATTGGATCGTATGAATGAATTAGAATAGATCTTGCGAATGAATTAGAATGGATCGTACGAATGAAATAGAATGGATTGTATGAATGAATTAGAATAGATCGTGCGAATGAATTAGAATGGATCGTACGAATGAATTAGAATGGATCATATGAATGAATTAGAATAGATCGTGTGAATAAATTAGAATGGATCATATGAATGAATTAGAATGGATCGTATGAATGAATTAGAATGGATCGTACGAATGAATTAGAATGGATCGTACGAAGGAATTAGAATGGATCGTGAATTAGAATGGATCGTACGAATGAATTAGAATGGATACATTCGTGCGAATGAATTAGAATGGATCATATGAATGAATTAGAATGGATCGTTTGAGTGAATGCGAATGGATCGTGCGAATGAATTAGAATGGATTGTACGAATGAATTAGAATGGATCGTACGAATGAATTAGAATGGATACATTCGTGCGAATCCATTCTATTTCATTCGTACGATCCGTTCAAATTCATTCGCACGATCCATTCTAATTCATTCATACGATCCATTCTAATTCATTCGTACGATCCATTCTAATTCATTCGTACGATCCATTCTAATTCATTCGCACAATCTATTCTAATTCATTCGTCTGATCCATTCTAATTCATTCGCACGATCCATTCTAATTCATTCATAAGATCCATTCTATTTCATTCGTACGATCCATTCTTACTAATTCGTACGATCCATTCTAATTCATTTGCACGAAGGTATCCATTCTAATTCATTCGTACTATCCATTCTAATTCCTTCGTACGATCCATTCTAATTCCTTCGTACGATCCATTCTAATTCATTCATACGATCCATTCTAATTCCTTCGTACGATCCATTCTAATTCATTCGTACGAAGGAATTAGAATGGATCGTGCGAATGAATTAAAATGGATCGTATGAATGAAATAGAATGGATCGTATGAATTAGAATGGATCGTACGAATGAAATAGAATGGATCGTGCGAATGGATTAGAATGGATCATACGATTGAGTAAGAATGGATTGTACGAATGAAATAGAATAGATCGTACGAATGAATTAGAATGGATCATGCTAATGAATTAGAATTGATTGTACGAATGAATTAGAATAGATTGTGCGAATGAATTAGAATGGATCGTGCGAATGAATTAGAATGGATCGTACGAATGAATTAGAATAGATTGTGCGAATGAATTAGAATGGATCGTACGAATGATTTAGAATAGATCGTACGAATGAATTAGAATGGATCGTATGAATGAATTAGAATGGATCGTGCGAATGAATTAGAATGGATCGTACGAATGAATTAGAATAGATTGTGCGAATGAATTAGAATGGATCGTACGAATGAATTAGAATGGATACATTCGTGCGAATCCATTCTATTTCATTCGTACGATCCATTCTAATTCATTCGCACGATCCATTCTAATTCATTCATACGATCCATTCTAATTCATTCGTACGATCCATTCTAATTCATTCATACGATCCATTCTAATTCATTTGTACGATCCATTCTAATTCATTGGTACGATCCATTCTAATTTATTCGCATAATCTATTCTAATTCATTCGCACGAATGTATCCATTCTAATTCATTCGTACGATCCATTCTAATTCATTCGCACAATCTATTCTAATGCATTCGTACGATCCATTCTAATTCATTCACACGATCCATTCTAATTCATTCGTACGATCCATTCTAATTCATTCGTACGATCCATTCTAATTCATTCGCACAATCTATTCTAATTCATTCGTATGATCCATTCTAATTTATTCGCATGATCCATTCTAATTCATTCATACGATCCATTCTATTTCATTCGTACGATCCATTCTTACTCATTCGTACGATCCATTATAATTCATTTGCACGAAGGTATCCATTCTAATTCATCTTACTATCCATTCTAATTCCTTCGTACGATCCATTCTAATTCCTTCGTACGATCCATTCTAATTCATTCGTACGATCCATTCTAATTCATTCGTACGATCCATTCTAATTCCTTCGTATGATCCATTCTAATTCATTCGTATGGTATGATGAATTAGAATGGATCGTACGAATGAATTAGAATGGATCGTACGAATGAATTAGAATGGATTGAATTAGAATGAATCGTACGAATGAATTAGAATGAATCATACCGTACGAATGAATTAGAATGGATCGTTCGAATGAATTAGAATAGATTGTGCGAATGAATTAGAATGGATCGTACGAATGAATTAGAATGGATCGTGCGAATAAATTAGAATGGATCGTATGAATGAATTAGAATGGATCGTGCGAATGAATTAGAATGGATCGTATGAATGAAATAGAATGGATCGTATGAATTAGAATGGATTGTACGAATGAATTAGAATGGATCGTGCGTCGTACGAATGAATTAGAATGGATCATATTAATGAATTAGAATGGATCGTATGAATGAATTAAAATGGATCATGCGAATGAATTAAAATGGATCGTATGAATGAAATAGAATGGATCGTATGAATTAGAATGGATCGTACGAATGAAATAGAATGGATCGTACGAATGAATTAGAATAAATTGTGTGAATGGATTAGAATGGATCATACGATTGAGTAAGAATAGATTGTACGAATGAAATAGAATAGATCGTACGAATGAATTAGAATGGATCGAATGAATGAATTAGAATAGATCGTACGAATGAATTAAAATGGATCGTATAAATGAATTAGAATGGATCGTATTAATGAATTAGAATGGATCGTACGAATGAATTAGAATATATCCTTTCTAATTCATTTATACGATCCATTTTAATTCGTACATTTTCATTCGTACTATCCATTCTAATTCATTCATACGATCTATTCTAATTCATTCGCACGAATATATCCTTTCTAATTCATTCGTACGATCCATTCTAATTCATTCGCACAATCTATTCTAATTCATTAGTACGATCCATTCTAATTCATTCGTACGATCCATTCTAATTCATTAGCACGATCCAAATTCATTTATCCGTACGATCTATTCTATTTCATTCGTACGATCCATTCATATCGCACGATCCATTCTAATTCATTCGCACGATCCATTCTCCATTCTAATTCCTTCGTATGATCCATTCTAATTCCTTCGTATCCATTCTAATTCACTCATACGATCCATTCTAATTCATTCATACGATCCTTTCTAATTCATTCATACGATCCTTTCTAATTCATTCGCACGATCCATTCTAATTCATTAATACGATCCAATCTAATTCATTCATACGATCCATTCTAATTCATTCGTACGATCCATTCTAATTCATTCGCACGATCCATTCTAATTCATTCGCACGATCCATTCTAATTCATTTGTACGAATGTAGCCACTCTAATTCATTCATACGATCCATTCTAATTCATTCGCACGAATGTATCCATTCCAATTCATTCGTACGATCCATTCTATTTCATTTGTACGATCCATTCTAATTCATTCGATCCATTCTAATTCATTCGTACAATCCATTCTAATTCATTCGCACGATCCATTCGCATTCACTCAAACGATCCATTCTAATTCATTCGTACGATCCATTCTAATTCATTCGTACGATCTATTCTAATTCATTCGTACGATCCATTCTAATTCATTCGTACGATTCATTCTAATTCAATCCATTCTAATTCATTCGTACGATCCATTCTTACTCATTCGTACGATCCATTCTAATTCATTCGCACGAATGAATCCATTCTAATTCATTCGTACGATCCATTCTAATTCATTCGCATAATCTATTATAATTCATTCGAACGATCCATTCTAAGTCATTCGTACGATCCATTCTAATTCATTCGCACGTATCCATTCTAATTCATTCGTACGATCCTTTACAATCCATTCTAATTCATTCGCACGATCCATTCTTACTCATTCGTACGATCCATTCTAACTCATTCGTACGATCCATTCTAATTCATTCTAATTCAATCCATTCTAATTCATTCACACAATCCATTCTAATTCATTCATACGATCCACTCACATACGAATAAATTAGAATGAATTAGAATGGATTGTGTGAATGAATTAGAATGGATCGTACGAATGAATTAGAATGGATCGTGCGAATGAATTAGAATGGATCGTGCGAATGAATTAGAATATGGATCGTATGAAGGAATTAGAATGGATCGTACGATTGAATTCGAATGTATCCTTTCTAATTCATTCGTACGATCCATTCTAATTCCTTCGTACGATCCATTCTAATTCATTCGTATGATCCATTCTAATTCATTCGCACGATCCATTCTAATTCATTCGTACGATCCATTCTATTTCATTCATTCGATCCATTCTAATTCATTCATACGATCTATTCTAATTCTTTCGCACGAATGTATCCATTCTAATTCATTCGTACGATCCATTCTAATTCATTCGCACGATCCATTCTAATTCATTCATACAATCCATTCTAATTCTTTTGCACGAATGTATCCATTCTAATTCAATCGTCCGATCCATTCTAATTCATTCGTACGATCCATTCTAATTCATTCGCACGATCCATTCTAATTCATGCATACGATCCAATCTAATTCATTCATACGATCCATTCTAATTCATTCGCACGAATGTATCCATTCTAATTCATTCGTACATGTATGAATGAATTAGAATGGATCGTACGAATGAATTAGAGTTGATACATTCGTGCGAATGAATTAGAATGGATCGTACGAATGAATTAGATTGGATCGTATGAATGAATTATAATGGATCATGCGAATGAATTAGAATAGATCATACGAATGAATTAGAATAGATCGTACGAATGAATTAGAATGGATACATTCGTGCAAAAGAATTAGAATGGATTGTATGAATGAATTAGAATGGATCGTGCGAATGAATTAGAATGGATACATTCGTGCGAATGAATTAGAATGGATCGTATGAATGAATTAGATTGGATCGTATAAATGAATTAGAATGGATCGTGCGAATGAATTAGAATGGATCGTACGAATGAATTAGAATGGATCGTTTGAATGAATTAGAATGGATCGTACTTATGAATTAGAATGGGTCATACGAATGAAATAGAATGGATCGTACGAAGGAATTAGAAAGGATCGTACAAACGAATTAGAATGGATCGTATGAATGAAATAGAATAGATCGTTCGAATGAATTAGAATGGATCGTATGAATGAATTAGATTGGATCGTATGAATGAATTAGAATGGATTGTACGAATGAAATAGATTAGATCGTACGAATGAATTAGAATGGATCGTGCGAATGAATTAGAATGGGTCGTACGAATGAATTAGAATGGATACACGATCCAGATCCATTCTAATTCATTCGCACAATCTATTATAATTCATTCGTAGGATCCATTCTAATTCATTACTACGATCCATTCTAATTCATTCATACGATCCATTCTAATTCTTTCGTACGATCCATTCTAATTCATTCGCACGATCCATTCTAATTCATTCATACGATCCATTTTAATTCATTCGTACGATCTATTCTACTTCATTCGTACAATCCATTCTTACTCAATCGTATGATCCATTCTAATCCATTCGCACAATCTATTCTAATTCATTCGTATGATCCATTCTATTTTATTCGTACGATCCATTCTAATTCATACGATCCATTCTATTTCATTCATACGATCCATTTTAATTCATTCGCACGGTCCATTCTAATTCATTCATACGATCCATTCTTACTCATTCGTACGATCCATTCTAATTCATTCGCACGATCCATTCTAATTCATCCATACGATCCATTCTATTTCATTCGTACGATCCATTCTAATTCATTCGCACAATCTATTCTAATTCATTCGTACGATCCATTCTAATTTATTCGCACGATCCATTCTAATTCATTCATACGATCCATTCTATTTCATTCGTACGATCCATTCTTACTCATTCGTACGATCCATTCTAATTCATTTGCACGAAGGTATCCATTCTAATTCATTCGTACTATCCATTCTAATTCCTTCGTACGATCCATTCTAATTCCTTCGTACGATCCATTCTAATTCATTCGTACGATCCATTCTAATTCATTCGTACGATCCATTCTAATTCCTTCGTATGATCCATTCTAATTCATTCGTACGGTATGATTCATTCTAATTCATTCGTACGATTCATTCTAATTCAATCCATTCTAATTTATTCGTACGATCCATTCTAATTCATTCGTACGATCCATTCTAATTCATTCGTACGATTCATTCTAATTCAATCATACGATCCATTCTAATTCATTCGCACCATCTATTCTAATTCATTCGTACGATCCATTCTAATTCATTCGCACGATCCATTCTAATTCATTCATACGATCCATTCTATTTCATTCGTACGATCCATTCTAATTCATTCGTACGATCCATTCTAATTCATTCGTACGATTCATTCTAATTCAATCCATTCTAATTCATTCATACGATCCATTCTTACTCATTCGTACGATCCATTCTAATTCATTCGCACGAATGAATCCATTCTAATTCATTCGTATGATCCATTCTAATTCATTCGCATGAATGTATCCATTCTAATTCATTCGTACGATCCATTCTAATTCATTCATATGATCCATTCTAATTCATTCGTATGATCCATTCTAATTCATTCGCACGAATGTATCCATTCTAATTCATTCGTACGATCCATTCTAATTCATTCGCACAATCTATTCTAATTCATTCATACGATCCATTCTAATTTATTCGCACGATCCATTCTAATTCATTCATACGATCCATTCTAATTCGTTCATACGATCCATTCTAATTCATTCATACGATCCATTCTAATTCGTGCGAATGAATTAGAATATGGATCGTACGAAGGAATTAGAATGGATCGTACGTATGAATTAGAATGGATCGTGCGAATGAATTAGAATTGATCGTATGAATGAATTAGAGTAGATACATTCGTACGAAGGAATTAGAATGGATCGTACGAATGAATTAGAATGGATTATATGAATGAATTAGAATGGATCGTACGAATGAATTATAATGGACCATGCGAATGAATTAGAATAGATCATACGAATGAATTAGAATGGATCGTACGAATGAATTAGAATGGATACATTCGTGCAAAAGAATTAGAATGGATTGTATGAATGAATTAGAATGGATCGTGCGAATGAATTAGAATGGATACATTCGTGTGAATGAATTAGAATGGATCGTATGAATGAATTAGATTGGATCGTATGAATGAATTAGAATGGATCGTATGAATGAATTAGAATGGATCATACGAATGAATTAGAATGGATCGTACGAATGAAATAGAATGAATTGTACGAATGAGATAGAATGGATCGTACGAATGAATTAGAATGGATACATTCATGCGAATGAATTAGAATGGATTCATTCGTGCGAATGAATTAGAATGGATTGTACGAATGAGTAAGAATGGTTTGTACGAATGAATTAGAATGGATTGAATTAGAATGAATCGTACGAATGAATTTGAATGGATCGTACGAATGAATTAGAATGGATCGTACGAATGAATTAGAATGGATTGAATTAGAATGAATCGTACGAATGAATTAGAATGAATCATACCGTACGAATGAATTAGAATGGATCATACGAAGGAATTAGAATGGATCATACGAATGAATTAGAATGAATCGTACGAATGAATTAGAATGGATCGTACGAAGGAATTAGAATGGATAGTACGAATGAATTAGAATGGATACCTTCGTGCAAATGAATTAGAATGGATCGTACGAATGAGTAAGAATGGATCGTACGAATGAAATAGAATGGATCGTATGAATGAATTAGAATGGATCATACGAATGAATTAGAATAGATTGTGCGAATGAATTAGAATGGATCGTACGAATGAATTAGAATGGATCGTACGAATGAATTAGAATGGATCGTACGAATGAATTAGAATGGATCGTGTGAATGAATTAGAATGGATCGTACGAATGAATAAAATATGGATCGTACGAATGAATTAGAATGGATCGTACGAATGAATTAGAATGGATCGTACGAATGAATTAGAATGGATCGTACGAATAAATTAGAATGGATCGTGCGAATAAATTAGAATGGATCGTATGAATGAATTAGAATAGATTGTGCGAATGAAATAGAATGGATTGTACGAATGAGATATAATGGATCTTACGAATGAATTAGAATGGATACATTCATGCTAATGAATTAGAATGGATCATACGAATGAATTAGAATGGATTCATTCGTGCGAATGAATTAGAATGGATCGTACGAATGAGTAAGAATGGATCGTACGAATGAATTAGAATGGATTGAATTAGAATGAATCGTACGAATGAATTAGAATGGATCGTACGAACGAATTAGAATGGATCGTACGAATGAATTAGAATGGATTGAATTAGAATGAATCGTACGAATGAATTAGAATGAATCATACCGTACGAATGAATTAGAATGGATCATACGAAGGAATTAGAATGGATCGTACGAATGAATTAGAATGGATCGTACGAATGAATTAGAATGGATCGTACGAAGGAATTAGAATGGATAGTACGAATGAATTAGAATGGATACCTTCGTATTAGAATGGATCGTACGAATGAGTAAGAATGGATCGTACGAATGAAATAGAATTGATCGTATGAATGAATTAGAATGGATCGTGCGAATGAAATAGAATGGTTCGTACGAATGAATTAGAATAGATTGTGCGAATGAATTAGAATGGATCGTACGAATGAATTAGAATGGATCGTACGAATGAATTAGAATGGATCGTATGAATGAATTAGAATGGATCGTGCGAATGAATTAGAATGGATCGTACGAATGAATTAGAATATGGATCGTACGAAGGAATTAGAATGGATTGTACGTATGAATTAGAATGGATCGTACGAATGAATTAGAATGGATCGTACGAAT
This sequence comes from Chamaelirium japonicum, assembly GCA_947650365.1. Taxonomy (NCBI): domain Eukaryota; kingdom Viridiplantae; phylum Streptophyta; class Magnoliopsida; order Liliales; family Melanthiaceae; genus Chamaelirium; species Chamaelirium japonicum. Next base: position 37,540,149 of record OX393560.1, on the reverse strand, counting down.
GAATTAGAATGGATCGTACGAATGAATTAGAATGGATCGTACGAATGAATTAGAATGGATCGTGCGAATAAATTAGAATGGATTATTTGAATGAATTAGAATAGTTTGTGCGAATGAAATAGAATGGATTGTACGAATGAGATAGAATGGATCGTACGAATGAATTAGAATGGATACATTCATGCTAATGAATTAGAATGGATCATACGAATGAGTTAGAATGGATTCATTCGTGCGAATGAATTAGAATGGATCGTACGAATGAGTAAGAATGGATCGTACGAATGAATTAGAATGGATTGAATTAGAATGAATCGTACGAATGAATTAGAATGGATCGTACGAATGAATTAGAATGGATCGTACGAATGAATTAGAATGGATTGAATTAGAATGAATCGTACGAATGAATTAGAAAGGATCATACCGTACGAATGAATTAGAATGGATCATACGAAGGAATTAGAATGGATCGTACGAATGAATTAGAATGGATCGTACGAATGACTTAGAATGGATCGTTCGAATGAATTAGAATAGATTGTGCAAATGAATTAGAATGGATCATACGAATGAATTAGAAAGGATACATTCGTGCGAATGAATTAGAATGGATACCTTCGTGCAAATGAATTAGGATGGATCGTACGAATGAGTAAGAATGGATCGTACGAATGAAATAGAATGGATCGTATTAATGAATTAGAATGGATCGTACGAATGAATTAGAATGGATTGTACGAATGAATTAGAATGGATCGTACGAATGAAATAGAATGGATCGTACGAATGAAATAGAATGGATCGTACGAATGAATTAGAATAGATTGTGCGAATGGATTAGAATGGATCATACGATTGAGTAAGAATGGATTGTACGAATGAAATAGAATAGATCGTACGAATGAATTAGAATGGATCGTATGAATGAATTAGAATGGATCGTGCGAATGAATTAGAATGGATCGTGCGAATGAATTAGAATGGATCGTACGAATGAATTAGAATGGATCGTACGAATGAATTAGAATAGATTGTGCGAATGAATTAGAATGGATCGTACGAATTAGAATTGATCGTACGAATGAATTAGAATGGATCATACGAAGGATTTAGAATGGATCATACGAATGAATTAGAATGGATCGTACGAATGAATTAGAATGGATACATTCGTGCGAATGAATTAGAATGGATCATACGAAGGAATTAGAATGGATCATACGAATGAATTAGAATGGATCGTACGAATGAATTAGAATGGATACATTCGTGCGAATGAATTAGAATGGATCATACGAAGTAATTAGAATGGATCGTACGAATGAATTAGAATGGATCGTACGAATGAATTAGAATGGATCGTATAAATGAATTAGAATGGATACATTCGTGCGAATGAATTAGAATGGATCATACGAATGAATTAGAGTGGATACATTCTTACAAATGAATTAGAATGGATACATTCGTGCGAATGAATTAGAATGGATCGTACGAATGAATTAGAATGGATCGTATGAATGAATTAGAATGGATCGTGTGAATGAATTAGAATGGATTGTACGAATGAATTAGAATGGATCGTACGAATGAATTAGAATGGATACATTCGTGCGAATCCATTCTATTTCATTCGTACGATCCATTCTAATTCATTCGCACGATCCATTCTAATTCATTCATACGATCCATTCTAATTCATTCGTACGATCCATTCTAATTCATTCGTACGATCCATTCTAATTCATTCACATAATCTATTCTAATTCATTCGTACGATCCATTCTAATTTATTCGCACGATCCATTCTAATTCATTCATACGATCCATTCTATTTCATTCGTACGATCCATTCTTACTCATTCGTACGATCCATTCTAATTCATTCGTACGATCCAATCTAATTTATTCGCACGATCCATTCTAATTCATTCGTATGATCCATTCTAATTCATTAATACGATCCATTCTAATTCATTCGCACGATCCATTCTAATTCATTCGCACGATCCATTCTAATTCATTCGCACGATCCATTCTAATTCATTCGTATGATCTATTCGATTTCATTCGTACAATCCATTCTAATTCATTCATACGATCCATTCTAATGCATTCATACGATCCATTCTAATTCATTCGTATGAATGATCGTGCTAATGAATTAGAATAGATCGTGCGAATGACTTAGAATGGATCGTGCAAATGAATTAGAATGGATCGTACGAATGAAATAGAATGGATTGTACGAATGAGATAGAATGGATCGTACGAATGAATTAGAATGGATACATTCATGCGAATGAATTAGAATGGATCATACGAATGAATTAGAATGGATTCATTCGTGCGAATGAATTAGAATGGATCGTACGAATGAGTAAGAATGGATCGTACGAATGAATTAGAATGGATTGAATTAGAATGAATCGTACGAATGAATTAGGATGGATCGTACGAATGAATTAGAATGGATCGTACGAATGAATTAGAATGGATTGAATTAGAATGAATCGTACGAATGAATTAGAATGAATCATAGTATGAATGAATTAGAATAGATTGTGCGAATGAATTAGAATGGATCGTACGAATGAATTAGAATGGATCGTACGAATGAATTAGAATGGATCGTACGAATGAATTAGAATGGATCGTACGAATGAATTAGAATGGATCGTGCGAATGAATTAGAATGGATCGTACGAATGAATTAGAATATGGATCGTACGAAGGAATTAGAATGGATCGTACGAATGAATTCGAATGTAATGAATTAGAATGGTTACATTCATGCGAATGAATTAGAATGGATCATACGAATGAATTAGAATGGATTCATTCGTGCGAATGAATTAAAATGGATCGTACGAATGAGTAAGAATGGATCGTACGAATGAATTAGAATGGATTGAATTAGAATGAATCGTACGAATGAATTAGGATGGATCGTACGAATGAATTAGAATGGATCGTACAAATGAATTAGAATGGATTGAATTAGAATGAATCGTACGAATGAATTAGAATGAATCATAGTATGAATGAATTAGAATAGATTGTGCGAATGAATTAGAATGGATCGTACGAATGAATTAGAATGGATCGTACGAATGAATTAGAATGGATCGTATGAATGAATTAGAATGGATCGTGCGAATGAATTAGAATGGATCGTACGAATGAATTAGAATATGGATCGTACGAAGGAATTAGAATGGATCGTACGAATGAATTCGAATATATCCTTTCTAATTCATTCGTACGATCCATTCTAATTCCTTCGTACGATCCATTCTAATTCATTCATACGATCCATTCTAATTCATTCGCCCGATCCATTCTAATTCATTCGTACGATCCATTCTATTTTATTCATACGATCCATTCTAATTCATTCGTACGATCCATTCTAATTCATTCGCACGAATTAGAATGGATCGTACGAATGAATTAGAATAGATTGTGCGAATGAATTAGAATGGATCGTACGAATGAATTAGAATGGATCGTACGTATGAATTAGAATGGATACATTCGTGCGAATGAATTAGAATGGATCGTATGAATGAATTAGATTGGATCGTATGAATGAATTTGAATGGATTGCATGAATTAGAATGGATACCTTCGTGCAAATGAAATAGAATGGATCGTACGAATGAATTAGAGTAGATTGTGCGAATGGATTAGAATGGATCATACGATTGAGTAAGAATGGATTGTACGAATGAAATAGAATAGATCGTACGAATGAATTAGAATGGATCGTACGAATGAATTAGAATGGATCGTTCGAATGAATTAGAATAGATTGTGCGAATGAATTAGAATGGATCGTACGAATGAATTAGAATGGATCGTACGAATGAATTAGAATGTATCGTGCGAATGAATTAGAATGGATCGTACGAATGAAATAGAATGGATTCGCACGAATGTATCCATTCTAATTCATTCGTACGATCCATTCTAATTCATTCGTACAATCCATTCTAATTCATTCGCACGATCCATTCGCATTCACTCAAACGATCCATTCTAATTCATTCATACAATCCATTCTAATTCTTTTGCACGAATGTATCCATTCTAATTCATTCGTACAATCCATTTTAATTCATTCGTATGATCTATTCTAATTCATTCGCATGATTCATTCTAATTCCTTCGTACGATCCATATTAATTCATTCGCACGATCCATTCTAATTCATTCATACGATCCATTCTAATTCATTCGTACGATCCATTCTAATTTCTTCGTATGATCTATTCTAATTCCTTCGTACGATCCATTCTAATTCATTCATACGATCTATTCTAATTCTTTCGCACGAATGTATCCATTCTAATTCATTCGTACGATCCATTCTAATTCCTTCGTACGATCCATATTCTAATTCATTCGTACGATCCATTCTAATTTATTCGTACAATCCATTCTAATTCATTCGCACGAATGTATCCATTCTAATTCATTCGTACGATCCATTCTACGAATTAGAATGGATCGTATGAATGAATTAGAATGGATCGTGCGAATAAATTAGAATGGATCGTATGAATGAATTAGAATAGATTGTGCGAATGAATTAGAATGGATCGTACGAATGAATTAGAATGGATACATTCGTGCGAATGAATTAGAATGGATGATACGAATGAATTAGAATGGATCATATGAATGAATTAGAATGGATCGTACGAATGAATTAGAATTGATACATTCATGCGAATGAATTAGAATGGATCATATGAATGAATTAGAATGGATTCATTCGTGCGAATGAATTAGAATGGATCGTATGAATGAGTAAGAATGGATCGTACGAATGAATTAGAATTGATTGAATTAGAATGAATCGTACGAATGAATTAGAATGGATCGTACGAATGAATTAGAATGGATCGTACGAATGAATTAGAATGGATCGTACGAATGAAATAGAATGGATCTTATGAATGAATTAGAATGGATCGTGCGAATGAATTAGAATGGATCGTACGAATGAATTAGAATAGATTGTGCGAATGAATTAGAATGGATCGTGCGAATGAATTAGAATAGATTGTGCGAATGAATTAGAATGGGTCGTACGAATGAATTAGAATGGATCGTACGAATGAATTAGAATGGATCGTATGAATGAATTAGAATGGATCGTGCGAATGAATTAGAACGGATCGTACGAATGAAATAGAATGGATTCGCACGAATGTATCCATTCAAATTCATTTGTACGATCCATTCTAATTCATTCGTACAATCCATTCTAATTCATTCGCACGATCCGTTCGCATTCACTCAAATGATCCATTCTAATTCATTCATATGATCCGTTCTAATTCATTCGTACGATCCATTCTAATCATTCGTACGATCCATTCTAATTCATTCGCACAATCTATTCTAATTCATTCGTACGATCCATTCTAATTCATTCGCACGATCCATTCTAATTCATTCATACGATCCATATTCTAATTCATTCGCACGATCCATTCTAATTCGAACTATTCTAATTCATTCGTACGATCCATTCTAATTCATTCGTACGATTCATTCTAATTCAATCCATTCTAATTCATTCGTACGATCCATTCTTACTCATTCGTACGATCCATTCTAATTCATTCGCACGAATGAATCCATTCTAATTCATTCGTATGATCCATTCCAATTCATTAGCATGAATGTATCCATTCTAATTCATTCGTACGATCCATTCTATCTCATTCGTACAATCCATTCTATTTCATTCGCACAATCTATTCTAATTCATTCATACGATCCATTCTAATTTATTCGCACGATCCATTCTAATTCATTCATACGATCCATTCTAATTCATTCATACGATCCTTTCTAATTCATTCGTACGATCCATTCTAATTCATTCATACGATCCATTCTAATTCATTCGTATGATCCATTCTAATTCATTCGTACGATCCATTCTAATTCCTTCGTATGATCCATATTCTAATTCATTCGTACGATCCATTCTAATTCATTCGCACGATCCATTCTAATTCATTCATACGATCCATTCTAATTCATCCGTACGATCCATTCTAATTCATTCGTACGATCCATTCTAATTCATTCGCACAATCTATTCTAATTCATTCGTACGATCCATTCTAATTCATTCGCACGATCCATTCTAATTCATTCATACGATCCATTCTAATTCATTCGCACGAATGTATCCATTCTAATTCATTCATACGATCCATTCTAATTCATTTGTACGAATGTATCCACTCTAATTCATTCGTATGATCCATTCTAATTCATTCGCACGAATGTATCCATTCTAATTCATTCGTACGATCCATTCTAATTCATTCGTACGATCCATTCTAATTCCTTCGTACGATCCATTCTAATTCCTTCGTATAATCCATTCTAATTCATTCGCACGAATGTATCCATTCTAATTCATTCGTACGATCCATTCTAATTCATTCGTACGATCCATTCTAATTCCTTCGTATGATCCATTCTAATTCATTCGCACGAATGTATCCATTCTAATTCATTCGTATGATCCATTCTAATTCATTCGTACGATCCATTCTAAATCCTTCGTATGATCCATTCTAATTCATTCGTACGATCAATTCTAATTCATACGATCCATTCTAATTCATTCGCACAATCTATTCTAATTCATTCGTACGATCCATTCTAATTCATTCGTACGATCCATTCTAATTCATTCGTACGATCCATTCTATTTCATTCATACGATCCATTTTAATTCATTCGCATGATCCATTCTAATTCATTCATACGATCCATTCTAATTCATTCGTACGATCCATTCTAATTTCTTTGTATGATCTATTCTAATTTCTTCGTACGATCCATTCTAATTCCTTCGTACGATCCATTCAAATTCATTCGCACGAATCTATCCATTCTAATTCATTTAGAATGGATTGTACAAATGAGATAGAATGGATCGTACGAATGAATTAGAATGGATACATTCATGCGAATGAATTAGAATGGATCATACGAATGAATTAGAATGGATTCATTCGTGTGAATGAATTAGAATGGATCGTACGAATGAGTAAGAATGGATCGTACGAATGAATTAGAATGGATTGAATTAGAATGAATCGTACGAATGAATTAGAATGGATCGTACGAATGAATTGGAATGGATACATTCTGCGAATGAATTAGAATGGACCGTATGAATGAATTAGAGTGGATACATTCGTACAAATGAATTAGAATGGATCGTATGAATGAATTAGAATGGATACATTCGTGCGAATGAATTAGAATGGATCATATGAATGAATTAGAATGGATCGTTTGAGTGAATGAGAATGGATCGTGCGAATGAATTAGAATGGATTGTATGAATGAATTAGAATGGATCGTACGAATAAATTAGAATGGATACATTCGTGCGAATGAATTAGAATGGATCGTATGAATGAATTAGAATGAATCGTACGAATGAATTAGAATGGATCGTTCGAATGAATTAGAATGGATCGTACGAATGAATTAGAATGGATTGAATTAGAATGAACCGTACGAATGAATTAGAATGAATCATACCTTACGAATGAATTAGAATGGATCGTACGAATGAATTAGAATGGATCGTACGAATGAATTAGAAAGGATACATTCGAATTCATTCGTACGATCCATTCTAATTCCTTCGTACGATCCATATTCTAATTCATTCGCACGATCCATTCTAATTCATTCGCACGATCTATTTTAATTCATTCGTACGATCCATTCTTACTCATCGTATGCATGAATTAGAATGGATCGTGTGAATGAATTAGAATGGATCGTGCGAATGAATTAGAATGGATCGTACGAATGAATTAGAATGGATCGAACGAATGAATTAGAATGGATACATTTGTGCAAAAGAATTAGAATGGATTGTATGAATGAATTAGAATGGATCGTGCGAATGAATTAGAATGGATCGTACGAATGAATTAGAATGGATACATTCGTGCGAAAGAATTAGAATAGATCGTATGAATGAATTAGAATGGATCGTATGAATGAAATAGAATGGATCGTACGAATGAATTAGAATGGATTATACGAAGGAATTAGAATGGATCGTACGAATGAATTCGAATGTATCCTTTCTAATTCATTCGTACGATCCATTCTATTTCCTTCGTACGATCCATTCAAATTCATTCGCACGAATCTATCCATTCTAATTCATTCGTACGATCCGTTCTAATTCATTCGCACGATCCATTCTAATTTATTAATACGATCCAATCTAATTCCATCGTATGATCCATTCTAATTCATTCGTACGATTCATTCTAATTCAATCCATTCTAATTCATTCGTACGATCCATTCTTACTCATTCGTACGATCCATTCTAATTCATTCGCACGAATGAATCCATTCTAATTCATTCGTACGATCCATTCTAATTCATTCGCACGAATGAATCCATTCTAATTCATTCGTACGTAATTCAATTCATTCGCATGATCCATTCGAATTAGAATGAATCGTACGAATGAATTAGAATGAATCATACCGTACGAATGAATTAGAATGGATCATACGAAGGAATTAGAATGGATCGTACGAATAAATTAGAATGGATCGTACGAATGAATTAGAATGGATCGTGTGAATGAATTAGAATGGATCGTACGAATGAAATAGAATGGATTCGCACGAATGTATCCATTCTAATTCATTCGTACGATCCATTCTAATTCATTCGTACAATCCATTCTAATTCATTCGCACGATCCATTTGCATTCACTCAAACGACCCATTCTAATTCATAAGTACGATCCATTCTAATTCATAAGTACGATCCGTTCTAATTCATTCGCACGAATGTATCCGTTCTAATTCATTCGTACGATCCATTCTAATTCATTTGTACGAATGTATCCATTCTAATTCATTCGTACGATCCATTCTAATTCATTTGTACGAATGTATCGTTTCAAATTCATTCGTACGATCCATTCTAATTCATTCGCACAATCTATTCTAATTCATTAGTACCATCCATTCTAATTCATTCATACGATCCATTCTAATTCATTCGTACGATCCATTCGAATTCATTCGTACGATCCATTCTAATTCATTCGTACGATCCATTCTAATTCATTCGCACAATCTATTCTAATACATTCGTACGATCCATTCTAATTCATTCGCACGATCCATTCTAATTCATTCATACGATCCATTCTATTTCATTCGTACGATCCATTCTTACTCATTCGTACGATCCATTCTAATTCATTTGCACGAAGGTATCAATTCTAATTCATTCGTACTATCCTTTCTAATTCATTCATACGATCCATTCTAATTCATTCGTACAATCCATTCTAATTCATTCGCACGATCCATTTGCATTCACTCAAACGACCCATTCTAATTCATAAGTACGATCCATTCTAATTCATTCAAACGATCCATTCTAATTCATTCGTACGATCCATTCTAATTCATTCGCACGAATGTATCCGTTCTAATTCATTCGTACGATCCATTCTAATTCATTTGTACGAATGTATCCATTCTAATTCATTCGTACGATCCATTCTAATTCATTTGTACGAATGTATCCTTTCAAATTCATTCGTACGATCCATTCTAATTCATTCGCACAATCTATTCTAATTCATTAGTACGATCCATTCTAATTCATTCATACGATCCATTCTAATTCATTCGTACGATCCATTCTAATTCATTCGTACGATCCATTCTAATTCATTCGCACAATCTATTCTAATACATTCGTACGATCCATTCCAATTCATTCGCACGATCCATTCTAATTCATTCATACGATCCATTCTAATTCATTCGCACGAATGTATCCATTCTAATTCATTCGTACGATCCATTCTAATTCATTCGCACAATCTATCCTAATTCATTCATACGATCCATTCTAATTTATTCGCACGATCCATTCTAATTCATTCATATGATCCATTCTAATTCATTCATATGATCCATTCTAATTCATTCGCACGATCCATTCTTACTCATTCGTACGATCCATTCTAATTCATTCGCACGATCCATTCTAATTCATTCGCACGATCCATTCTAATTCATTCACACTCATACGATCCATATTCTAATTCATTCATACGATCCATTCTAATTCGTTTGTACGATCCTTTCTAATTCCTTCGTACGATTCATTCGCACGAATGGATCGTACGAATGAGTAAGAATAGATCGTACGAATGAAATAGAATGGATCGTATGAATGAATTAGAATGGATCGTGCGAATGAATTAGAATGGATCGTACGAATGAATTAGAATGGATCGTACGAAGGAATTAGAATGGATAGTACGAATGAATTAGAATGGATAGTACGAATGAATTAGAATGGATACCTTTGTGCAAATGAATTAGAATGGATCGTACGAATGAGTAAAATGGATCGTACGAATGAAATAGAATGGATCGTATGAATGAATTAGAATGGATCGTGCGAATGAATTAGAATGGATCGTACGAATGAATTGGAATGGATCGTAGTAATGAATTAGAATGGATCGTACGAATGAATTAGAATATGGATCGTACGAAGGAATTAGAATGGATCGTACGAATGAATTCGAATGTATCCTTTCTAATTCATTCGTACGATCCATTCTAATTCCTTCGTACGATCCATTCAAATTCATTCGCACGAATCTATCCATTCTAATTCATTCGTACGATCCGTTCTAATTCATTCGCACGATCCATTCTAATTTATTAATACGATCCAATTTAATTCCATCGTATGATCCATTCTAATTCATTCGTACGATTCATTCTAATTCAATCCATTCTAATTCATTCGTACGATCCATTCTTACTCATTCGTACGATCCATTCTAATTCATTCGCACGAATGAATCCATTCTAATTCATTCGTACGATCCATTCTAATTCATTCGCACGAATGAATCCATTCTAATTCATTCGTACGTAATTCAATTCATTCGCACGATCCATTCGAATTAGAATGAATCGTACGAATGAATTAGAATGAATCATACCGTACGAATGAATTAGAATGGATCATACGAAGGAATTAGAATGGATCGTACGAATGAATTAGAATGGATTGTACGAATGAATTAGAATGGATCGTGCGAATGAATTAGAATGGATCGTACGAATGAAATAGAATGGATTCGCACGAATGTATCCATTCTAATTCATTCGTACGATCCATTCTAATTCATTCGTACAATCCATTCTAATTCATTCGTACAATCCATTCTAATTCATTCGCACGATCCATTTGCATTCACTCAAACGACCCATTCTAATTCATAAGTACGATCCATTCTAATTCATTCAAACGATCCATTCTAATTCATTCGTACGATCCATTCTAATTCATTCGCACGAATGTATCCATTCTAATTCATTCGTACGATCCATTCTAATTCATTTGTACGAATGTATCCATTCTAATTCATTCGTACGATCCATTCTAATTCATTTGTACGAATGTATCCTTTCAAATTCATTCGTACGATCCATTCTAATTCATTCGCACAATCTATTCTAATTCATTAGTACCATCCATTCTAATTCATTCATACGATCCATTCTAATTCATTCGTACGATCCATTCTAATTCATTCGTACGATCCATTCTAATTCATTCGCACAATCTATTCTAATACATTCGTACGATCCATTCCAATTCATTCGCACGATCCATTCTAATTCATTCATACGATCCATTCTAATTCATTCGCACGAATGTATCCATTCTAGTTCAATCGTACGATCCATTCTAATTCATTCGCACAATCTATTCTAATTCATTCATACGATCCATTCTAATTTATTCGCACGATCCATTCTAATTCATTCATATGATCCATTCTAATTCATTCATATGATCCATTCTAATTCATTCGCACGATCCATTCTTACTCATTCGTACGATCCATTCTAATTCATTCGCACGATCCATTCTAATTCATTAATACGATCCATTCTAATTCATTCGCACGATCCATTCTAATTCATTCACACTCATACGATCCATATTCTAATTCATTCGTATGATCCATTCTAATTCGTTTGTACGATCCTTTCTAATTCCTTCGTACGATTCATTCGCACGAATGGATCGTACGAATGAGTAAGAATAGATCGTACGAATGAAATAAAATGGATCGTATGAATGAATTAGAATGGATCGTGCGAATGAATTAGAATGGATCGTACGAATGAATTAGAATGGATCGTACGAAGGAATTAGAATGGATAGTACGAATGAATTAGAATGGATAGTACGAATGAATTAGAATGGATACCTTCGTGCAAATGAATTAGAATGGATCGTACGAATGAGTAAAATGGATCGTACGAATGAAATAGAATGGATAGTATGAATGAATTAGAATGGATCGTGCGAATGAATTAGAATGGATCGTACGAATGAATTGGAATGGATCGTAGTAATGAATTAGAATGGATCGTACGAATGAATTAGAATATGGATCGTACGAAGGAATTAGAATGGATCGTACGAATGAATTCGAATGTATCCTTTCTAATTCATTCGTACGATCCATTCTAATTCCTTCGTACGATCCATTCAAATTCTTTCGCACGAATCTATCCATTCTAATTCATTCGTACGATCCATTCTAATTCATTCGCACGATCCATTCTAATTTACTAATACGATCCAATCTAATTCCATCGTATGATCCATTCTAATTCATTCGTACGATTCATTCTAATTCAATCCATTCTAATTCATTCGTACGATCCATTCTTACTCATTCGTACGATCCATTCTAATTCATTCGTACGAATGAATCCATTCTAATTCATTCGTACGATCCATTCTAATTCCTTCGCACGAATGAATCCATTCTAATTCATTCGTACGTAATTCAATTCATTCGAACGATCCATTCGAATTAGAATGAATCGTACGAATGAATTAGAATGAATCATAGCGTACGAATAAATTAGAATGGATCATACGAAGGAATTAGAATGGATCGTACGAATGAATTAGAATGGATCGTACGAATGAATTAGAATGGATCGTGCGAATGAATTAGAATGGATCGTACGAATGAAATAGAATGGATTCGCACGAATGTATCCATTCTAATTCATTCGTACGATCCATTCTAATTCATTCGTACAATCCATTCTAATTCATTCGCACGATCCATTTGCATTCACTCAAACGACCCATTCTAATTCATAAGTACGATCCATTCTAATTCATTCAAACGATCCATTCTAATTCATTCGTACGATCCATTCTAATTCATTCGCACGAATGTATCCGTTCTAATTCATTCGTACGATCCATTCTAATTCATTTGTACGAATGTATCCATTCTAATTCATTCGTACGATCCATTCTAATTCATTTGTACGAATGTATCCTTTCAAATTCATTCGTACGATCCATTCTAATTCATTCGCACAATCTATTCTAATTCATTAGTACGATCCATTCTAATTCATTCGTACGATCCATTCTAATTCATTCGTACGATCCATTCTAATTCATTCGTACGATCCATTCTAATTCATTCGCACAATCTATTCTAATACATTCGTACGATCCATTCTAATTCATTCGCACGATCCATTCTAATTCATTCATACGATCCATTCTAATTCATTCGCACGAATGTATCCATTCTAATTCATTCGTACGATCCATTCTAATTCATTCGCACAATCTATTCTAATTCATTCATACGATCCATTCTAATTTATTCGCACGATCCATTCTAATTCATTCATATGATCCATTCTAATTCATTCATATGATCCATTCTAATTCATTCGCACGATCCATTCTTACTCATTCGTACGATCCATTCTAATTCATTCGCACGATCCATTCTAATTCATTAATACGATCTATTCTAATTCATTCGCACGATCCATTCTAATTCATTCACACTCATACGATCCATATTCTAATTCATTCGTACGATCCATTCTAATTCGTTTGTACGATCCTTTCTAATTCCTTCGTACGATTCATTCGCACGAATGGATCGTACGAATGAGTAAGAATAGATCGTACGAATGAAATAGAATGGATCGTATGAATGAATTAAAATGGATCGTGCGAATGAATTAGAATGGATCGTACGAATGAATTAGAATGGATCGTACGAATGAATTAGAATGGATAGTACGAATGAATTAGAATGGATACCTTCGTGCAAATGAATTAGAATGGATCGTACGAATGAGTAAAATGGATCGTACGAATGAAATAGAATGGATCGTATGAATGAATTAGAATGGATCGTGCGAATGAATTAGAATGGATCGTACGAATGAATTGGAATGGATCGTAGTAATGAATTAGAATGGATCGTGAGAATGAATTAGAATATGGATCGTACGAAGGAATTAGAATGGATCGTACGAATGAATTCGAATGTATCCTTTCTAATTCATTCGTACGATCCATTCTAATTCCTTCGTACGATCCATTCTAATTCATTCGTACGATCCATTCTAATTCATTCGCACGATCCATTCTAATTCATTCGTACGATCCATTCTATTTCATTTATACGATCCATTGTAATTCATTCATACAATCTATTCTAATTCTTTCGCACGAATGTATCCATTCCAATTCATTCGTACGATCCATTCTAATTCATTCGCACGATCCATTCTAATTCATTCATATAATCCATTCTAATTCTTTTGCACGAACGTATCCATTCTAATTCATTCGTTCGATCCATTCTAATTCATTCGTACGATCCATTCTAATTCATTCGCACGATCCATTCTAAGTCATGCATACAATCCAATCTAATTCATTCATACGATCCATTCTTATTCATTCGCACGATCTAATTCATTCATACGATCCATTCTAATTCATTCGTACGATCTATTCTAATTCATTTATACGATCCATTCTAATTCATACAATCTATTCTAATTAGAATGGATCGTACTAATGAATTAGAATAGATTGTGCGAATGAATTAGAATGGATCGTACGAATGAATTAGAAAGGATATATTCGTGTAAATGAATTAGAATAGATCGTATGAATGAATTAGATTGGATCGTATTAATGAATTAGAATGGATCGTGCGAATGAATTAGAATACATCTTACGAATGAATTAGAATGGATAGATTTGTGCGAATGAATTTGAATGGATCGTACGAAGGAATTAGAATGGATCATACGAAGGAATTAGAATAGATCATACGAAGAAATTAGAATGGATCGTACGAATGAATTAGAATGGATCGTATGAATGAATTAGAATAGATCGTGCGAATGAATTAAAATAGATCGTATGAATGAAATAGAATGGATCGTATGAATTAGAATGGATCGTACGAATGAAATAGAATGGATCGTACGAATGAATTAGAATAGATTGTGCGAATGTATTAGAATGGATCATACGATTGAGTAAGAATGGATTGTACGAATGAAATAGAATAGATCGTACGAATGAATTAGAATGGATCATGCTAATGAATTAGAATTGATCGTACGAATGAATTAGAATAGATTGTGCGAATGAATTAGAATGGATCGTACGAATGAATTGGAATGGATACATTCGTGCGAATGAATTAGAATGGATCGTATGAATGAATTAGAGTAGATACATTCGTACAAATGAATTAGAATGGATCGTACGAATGAATTAGAATGGATACATTCGTGCGAATGAATTAGAACGGATCATATGAATGAATTAGAATAGATCGTTTGAGTGAATGCGAATGGATCGTGCGAATGAATTAGAATGGATTGTACGAATGAATTAGAATGGATGGTACGAATGAATTAGAATGGATACATTCGTGCGAATCCATTCTATTTCATTCGTACGATCCATTCTAATTCATTCGCACGATCCATTCTAATTCATTCATACGATCCATTCTAATTCATTCGTGCGATCCATTCTAATTCATTCGTACGATCCTTTCTAATTCATTCGCACAATCTATTCTAATTCATTCGTACGATCCATTCTAATTCATTCGCACGATCCATTCTAATTCATTCATACGATCCATTCTATTTCATTCTTACGATCCATTCTTACTCATTCGTACGATCCATTCTAATTCATTTGCACGAAGGTATCCATTCTAATTCATTCGTACTATCCATTCTAATTCCTTCGTACGATCCATTCAAATTCATTCGTACGATCCATTCTAATTCATTCATACGATCCATTCTAATTCCTTCATTTGATCCATTCTAATTCATTCGTACGGTATGATTCATTCTAATTCATTCGTACGATTCATTCTAATTCAATCCATTCTAATTCATTCGTACGATCCATTCTAATTCATTCGTACGATCCATTCTAATTCATTCGTACGATTCATTCTAATTCAATCCATTCTAATTCATTCGTACGATCCATTCTTACTCATCGTATGCATGAATTAGAATGGATTGTGCGAATAAATTAGAATGGATCGTACGAATGAAATAGAATGGATCGAATGAATGAATTAGAATGGATACATTCGTGCGAATGAATTAGAATGGATCATACGAATGAGTAAGAATGGATCGTACGAATGAAATAGAATGGATTGTACGAATGAATTAGAATGGATCGTATGAATGAATTAGCATTGATCGTGCTAATGAATTAGAATGGAACGTACGAATGAATTAGAATGGATTGTAGAATGGATCGCATGAATGAATTAGATTGGATCGTACGAATGAGTAAGAATGGATCATACGAATGAATTAGAATGGATCGTATGAATGAATTAGAATGGATACATTTCGTACGATCCATTCTAATTCATTCGTACGATCTATTCTAATTCATTCATGCAATCCATTCTAATTCATTCGTTCGAAGGAATTAGAAAGGATCGTATGAATGAATTAGAATGGATCGTACGAATGAAATAGAATGGATCGTACTTATGAATTAGAATGGATCGTACGAATGAATTAGAATGGATCGTACGAATGAATTAGAATAGATTGTGCGAATGAATTAGAATGGATCGTACGAATGAATTAGAATGGATAAATTCGTGCAAATGAATTAGAATGGATTGTATGAATGAATTAGATTGGATCGTATAAATGAATTAGAATGGATCGTACGAATGAATTAGAATAGATCGTACGAATGAATTAGAATGGATACGAATGGATCGTACGAATGAGTAAGAATGGATCGTACGAATGAAATAGAATGGATTGTACGAATGAATTAGAATGGATACATTCGTGCGAATAAATTAGGATGGATCGTATGAATGAATTAGAATAGATTGTGCGAATGAATTAGAATGGATCGTACGAATGAATTAGAATGGATAGATTCGTGCGAATGAATTTGAATGGATCGTACGAATGAGTAAGAATGGATTGAATTAGAATGAATTAGAATGGATCGTACGAATGAATTAGAATGGATCGTATGAATGAATTAGAATGGATCGTGCGAATGAATTAGAATGGATCGTGCGAATGAATTAGAATGGATCTTGCGAATGAATTAGAATGGATCGTACGAATGAATTAGATTGGATCGTATTAATGAATTAGAATGGATCGTACGAATGAATTAGAATAGATTGTACGAATGAATTAGAATGGATACGAATGGATCGTACGAATGAGTAAGAATGGATCGTACAAATGAAATAGAATGGATTGTACGAATGAATTAGAATGGATACATTCGTGCGAATGACTTAGGATGGATCGTATTAATGAATTAGAATAGATTGTGCGAATGAATTAGAATGGATCGTACGAATGAATTAGAATGGATACATTCATGCGAATGAGTTAGAATGGATCGTATGAATGAATTAGAATGGATCGTATGAGTGAATTAGAATGGATACGAAGGAATTAGAATGGATCGTACGAAGGAATTAGAATGGAGAATGGATCGTGCGAATGAATTAGAATGGATCGTGCGATAAGAATGGATCGTACGAATGAAATAGAATAGATCGTACGGATAAATGAATTTGGATCGTGCTAATGAATTAGAATGGATCGTACGAATGAATTAGAATGGATCGTACTAATGAATTAGAATAGATTGTGCGAATGAATTAGAATGGATCGTACGAATGAATTAGAAAGGATATATTCGTGCGAATGAATTAGAATAGATCGTATGAATGAATTAGATTGGATCGTATTAATGAATTAGAATGGATCATGCGAATGAATTAGAATGGATCGTATGAATGAATTAGAATGGATCGTACGAATAAATTAGAATCGATCGTACGAATGAAGTAGAATGGATCATGCGAATGAATTAGAATGGATCGTGCGAATGAATTAGAATGGATCGTACGAATGAAATAGAATGGATTGGACGAATGAGATAGAATGGATCGTACGAATGAATTAGAATGGATACATTCATGCGAATGAATTAGAATGGATCATACGAATGTATTAGAATGGATTCATTCGTGCGAATGAATTAGAATGGATCGTGCGAATGAGTAAGAATGGATCGTATGAATGAATTAGAATGGATTGAATTAGAATGAATCGTACGAATGAATTAGAATGGATCGTACGAATGAATTAGAATGGATCGTACGAATGAATTAGAATGGATTGAATTAGAATGAATCGTACGAATGAATTAGAATGAATCATACCGTACGAATGAATTAGAATGGATCATACGAAGGAATTAGAATGGATCGTACGAATGAATTAGAATGGATCGTACGAAGGAATTAGAATGGATAGTACGAATGAATTAGAATGGATACCTTCGTGCAAATGAATTAGAATGGATCGTACGAATGAGTAAGAATGTATCGTACGAATGAAATAGAATGGATCGTATGAATGAAGTAGAATGGATCGTGCGAATGAATTAGAATGGATCGTACGAATGAATTAGAATAGATGGTGCGAATGAATTAGAATGGATCGTACGAATGAATTAGAATGGATTGTACGAATGAATTAGAATGGATCGTATGAATGAATTAGAATGGATCGGGCGAATGAATTAGAATGGATCGTACGAATGAATTAGAATATGGATCGTACGAAGGAATTAGAATGGATCGTACGAATGAATTCGAATGTATCCTTTCTAATTCATTCGTACGATCCATTCTAATTCCTTCGTACGATCCATTCTAATTCATTCGTACGATCCATTCTAATTCATTCGCACGATCCATTCTAATTCATTCGTACGATCCATTCTATTTCATTCATACGATCCATTCTAATTCATTCATACGATCTATTCTAATTCTTTCGCACGAATGTATCCATTCTAATTCATTCGTACGATTCATTCTAATTCATTCGCACGATCCATTCTAATTCATTCATACAATCCATTCTAATTCTTTTGCACGAATGTATCCATTCTAATTCATTCGTTCGATCCATTCTAATTCCTTCGTACGATCCATTCTAATTCATTCGCACGATCCATTCGCATTCACTCAAACGATCCATTCTAATTCATTCATATGATCCATTCTAATTCATTCGCACGAATGTATCCATTCTAATTCATTCGTACGATCCATCTAATTCATTTGTACGAATGTATCCACTCTAATTCATTCATACGATCCATTCTAATTCATTCGCACGAATGTATCCATTCCAATTCATTCGTACGATCCATTCTAATTCATTCGCACAATCTATTCTAATTCATTCGTATGATCAATTCTAATTCATTAGCATGATCCATTCTAATTCATTCGTACGATCTATTCTATTTCATTCGTACAATCCATTCTTACTCAATCGTATGATCCATTCTAATCCATTCGCACAATCTATTCTAATTCATTCGTACGATCCATTCTATTTCATTCGTACGATCCATTCTAATTCATACGATCCATTCTATTTCATTCATACGATCCATTTTAATTCATTCGCACGATCCATTCTAATTCATTCGTACGATCCATTCTATTTCATTCGTACGATCCATTCTAATTCATACGATCCATTCTATTTCATTCATACGATCCATTTTAATTCATTCGCACGATCCATTCTAATTCATTCATACGATCCATTCTAATTCATTCATACGATCCATTCTAATTTCTTCGTATGATCTATTCTAATTCCTTCCTACGATCCATTCTAATTCCTTCGTACGATCCATTCAAATTCATTCGCACGAATCTATCCATTCTAATTCATTCGTACGATCAATTCTAATTCATTCGCACGATCCATTCTAATTCATTAATACGATCCAACCTAATTCATTCATACGATCTATTCTAATTCATTCGCACGAATATATCCTTTCTAATTCATTCGTACGATCCTTTCTAATTCATTCGCACAATCTATTCTAATTCATTAGTACGATCCATTCTAATTCATTCATACGATCCATTCTAATTCATTAGCACGATCCAAATTCATTTATCCGTAGGATCTATTCTATTTCATTCGTACGATCCATTCTTATCGCACGATCCATTCTAATTCATTCGCACGATCCATTCTCTATTCTAATTCCTTCATACGATCCATTCTAATTCCTTCGTACGATCCATTCTAATTCATTCGTACGATCCATTCTAATTCATTCATACGATCCATTCTAATTCCTTCGTATGATCCATTCTAATTCATTCGTACGGTATGATTCATTCTAATTCATTCGTACGATTCATTCTAATTCAATCCATTCTAATTCATTCGTACGATCCATTCTAATTCATTCGTACGATCCATTCTAATTCATTCGTACGATTCATTCTAATTCAATCCATTCTAATTCATTCGTACGATCCATTCTTACTCATTCGTACGATCCATTCTAATTCATTCGCACGAATGAATCCATTCTAATTCATTCGTATGATCCATTCTAATTCATTAGAATGAATGTATCCATTCTAATTCATTCGTACGATCCATTCTATCTCATTCGTATAATCCATTCTATTTCATTCGGACAATCTATTCTAATTCATTCATACGATCCATTCTAATTTATTCGCACGATCCATTCTAATTCATTCATACGATCCATTCTAATTCATTCATACGATCCATTCTAATTTATTCGTACGATCCATTCTAATTCCTTCGTACGATCCATTCTAATTCCTTCATACGATCCATATTCTAATTTATTCGTACGATCCATATTCTAATTCATTCGCACGATCCATTCTAATTCATTCATACGATCCATTCTAATTTATTCGTACGATCCATTCTAATTCATTCGCACGATGCATTCTAATTCATTCGCACAATCTATTCTAATTCATTCGTACGATCCATTCTAATTCATTCGCACGATCCATTCTAATTCATTCATACGATCCATTCTATTTCATTCGTACGATCCATTCTTACTCATTCGTACGATCCATTCTAATTCATTTGCACGAAGGTATCCATTCTAATTCATTCGTACTATCCATTCTAATTCCTTCGTACGATCCATTATAATTCCTTCGTACGATCCATTCTAATTCATTCGTACGATCCATTCTAATTCATTCCTACGATCCATTCTAATTCCTTCGTATGATCCATTCTAATTCATTCGTACGGTATGATTCATTCTAATTCATTCGTACGATTCATTCTAATTCATTTGTACGATCCATTCTAATTCAATCCATTCTAATTCAATCGCACGATCCATTCTAATCCATTCTAATTCATTCGTATGATCCATTTTAATTCATTCGCATGAATGTATCCATTCTAATTCATTCGTACGATCCATTCTATCTCATTCGTACAATCCATTCTATTTCATTCGTACGATCCATTCTAATTCATTCGCACGATCCATTCTAATTCATTCGCACGATCCATTCTAAGTCATTCGCACGATCTATTCTAATTCATTAGCACGATCATTCATACGAATGAATTAGAATGGATCGTATGAATGAATTAGAATGGATCGTATGAATGAATTAGAATGGATTGTACGAATGAAATAGAATAGATCGTACGAATGAATTAGAAAGGATCGTGCGAATGAATTAGAATGGATCGTGCGAATGAATTAGAATGGATCGTACGAATGAATTAGAATGGATCGTATGAATGAATTAGAATGGACCATATGAATGAATTAGAATGGATACATTCGTGCGAATGAATTAGAATGGATCGTGCGAATGAATTAGAATGGATCGTACAAAGGAATTAGAATGGATCGTACGAAGGAATTAGAATGGATAGTACGAATGAATTAGAATGGATACCTTCGTGCAAATGAATTAGAATGGATCGTACGAATGAGTAAGAATGGATTGTACGAATGAAATAGAATGGATCGTATGAATGAATTAGAATGGATCATGCGAATGAATTAGAATGGATCGTACGAATGAATTAGAATAGATTGTGCGAATGAATTAGAATGGATCGTACGAATGAATTAGAATGGATCGTACGAATGAATTAGAATGGATCGTGCGTATGAATTAGAATGGATCGTACGAATGAAATAGAATGGATTCGCACGAATGTATCCATTCTAATTCATTCGTACGATCCATTCTAATTCATTCGTACAATCCATTCTAATTCATTCGCACGATCCATTCGCATTCACTCAAACGATCCATTCTAATTCATTCATATGATCCATTCTAATTCATTCGCACGAATGTATCCATTCTAATTCATTCGTACGATCCATTCTAATTCATTTGTACGAATGTATCCACTCTAGTTCATTCATACGATCCATTCTAATTCATTCGCACGAATGTATCCATTCCAATTCATTCGTACGATCCATTCTAATTCATTCGCACAATCTATTCTAATTCATTCGTACGATCTATTCTAATTCATTTGCATGATCCATTCTAATTCATTCGTACGATCTATTCTATTTCATTCGTATAATCCATTCTTACTCAATCGTATGATCCATTCTAATCCATTCTCACAATCTATTCTAATTCATTCGTACGATCCATTCTATTTCATTCGTACGATCCATTCTAATTCATACGATCCATTCTATTTCATTTATACGATCCATTTTAATTCATTCGCACGATCCATTCTAATTCATTCATACGATCCATTCTAATTCATTCGTACGATCCATTCTAATTTCTTCGTATGATCTATTCTAATTCCTTCGTACGATCCATTCTAATTCCTTCGTACGATCCATTCAAATTCATTCGCACGAATCTATCCATTCTAATTCATTCGTACGATCCATTCTAATTCATTCACACGATCCATTCTAATTCATTAATACGATCCAATCTAATTCATTCATACGATCTATTCTAATTCATTCGCACGAATATATCCTTTCTAATTCATTCGTACGATCCAAATTCATTTATCCGTACGATCTATTCTATTTCATTCGTACGATCCATTCTTATCGTACGATCCATTCTAATTCAATCCATTCTAATTCATTCGTACGATCCATTCTAATTCATTCGTACGATCCATTCTAATTCATTCATACGATTCTTTCTAGTTCAATCCATTCTAATTCATTCGTACGATCCATTCTATTTCATTCGTACGATCCATTCTTACTTATTCGTACGATCCATTCATATCCTTTCTAATTCATTCGTACGATCCATTCTAATTCCTTCGTACGATCCATTCTAATTCATTCGTACGATCCATTCTAATTCACTCGCACGATCCATTCTAATTCATTCGTACGATCCATTCTATTTCATTCATACGATCCATTCTAATTCATTCATACGATCTATTCTAATTCTTTCGCACGAATGTATCCATTCTAATTCATTCGTACGATCCATTCTAATTCATTCGCACGATCCATTCTAATTCATTCATACAATCCATTCTAAATCTTTTGCACGAATGTATCCATTCTAATTCATTCGTTCGATCCATTCTAATTCATTCGTACGATCCATTCTAATTCATTCGCACGATCCATTCTAATTCATGCATACGATCCAATCTAATTCATTCATACGATCCATTCTAATTCATTCGCACGAATGTATCCATTCTAATTCATTCGTACATGTATGAATGAATTAGAATGGATCGTACGAATGAATTAGAGTTGATACATTCGTGCGAATGAATTAGATTGGATCGTACGAATGAATTAGATTGGATCGTATGAATGAATTATAATAGATCATGCGAATGAATTTGAATAGATCATACGAATGAATTAGAATGGATCATACGAATGAATTAGAATGGATACATTCGTGCAAAAGAATTAGAATGGATTGTATGAATGAATTAGAATGGATCGTGCGAATGAATTAGAATGGATACATTCGTGCGAATGAATTAGAATGGATCGTATGAATGAATTAGATTGGATCGTATGAATGAATTAGAATGGATCGTATGAATAAATTAGAATGGATCATACGAATGAATTAGAATGGATCGTACGAATAAAATAGAATGGATTGTACGAATGAGATAGAATGGATCGTACGAATGAATTAGAACGGATACATTCATGCGAATGAATTAGAATGGATCATACGAATGAATTAGAATGGATTCATTCGTGCGAATGAATTAGAATGGATCGTACGAATGAGTAAGAATGGATCGTACGAATGAATTAGAATGGATTGAATTAGAATGAATCGTACAAATGAATTAGAATGGATCGTACGAATGAATTAGAATGGATCGTACGAATGAATTAGAATGGATTGAATTAGAATGAATCGTACGAATGAATTAGAATGAATCATACCGTACGAATGAATTAGAATGGATCATACGAAGGAATTAGAATGGATCGTACGAATGAATTAGAATGGATCGTACGAATGAATTAGAATGGATTGTACGAAGGAATTAGAATGGATCGTACGAAGGAATTAGAATGGATAGTACGAATGAATTAGAATGGATACCTTCGTGCAAATGAATTAGAATGGATCGTACGAATGAGTAAGAATGGATCGTACGAATGAAATAGAATGGATCGTATGAATGAATTAGAATGGATCGTGCGAATGAATTAGAATGGATCGTACGAATGAATTAGAATAGATTGTGCGAATGAATTAGAATGGATCGTACGAATGAATTAGAATGGATCGTACGAATGAATTAGAATGGATTGAATTAGAATGAATCGTACGAATGAATTAGAATAAATCATACCGTACGAATGAATTAGAATGGATCATACGAAGGAATTAGAATGGATCGTACGAATGAATTAGAATGGATCATACAAATGAATTAGAATGGATCGTACGAAGGAATTATAATGGATCGTACGAAGGAATTAGAATGGATAGTACGAATGAATTAGAATGGATAACTTCGTGCAAATGAATTAGAATGGATCGTACGAATGAGTAAGAATGGATCGTACGAATGAAATAGAATGGATCGTATGAATGAATTAGAATGGATCGTGCGAATGAATTAGAATGGATCGTACGAATGAATTAGAATAGATTGTGCGAATGAATTAGAATGGATCGTACGAATGAATTAGAATGGATCGTACGAATGAATTAGAATGGATCGTACGAATGAATTAGAATGGATCGTGCGAATGAATTAGAATGGATTGTACGAATGAATTAGAATATGGATCGTACGAAGGAATTAGAAAGGATCATACGAATGAATTAGAATGGATCGTACGAATGAATTAGAATGGATCGTATGAATGAATTAGAATGGATCGTACGAATGAATTAGAATGGATCGTATGAATGAATTAGAATGGATCGTGCGAATAAATTAGAATGGATCGTATGAATGAATTCGAATAGATTGTGCGAATGAAAAAGAATGGATTGTACGAATGAGATAGAATGGATCGTACGAATGAATTAGAATGGATACATTCATGCGAATGAATTAGAATGGATCATACGAATGAATTAGAATGGATTCATTTGTGCGAATGAATTAGAATGGATCGTACGAATGAGTAAGAATGGATTGTATGAATGAATTAGAATGGATTGAATTTGAATGAATCGTACGAATGAATTAGAATGGATCGTACGAATGAATTAGAATGGATCGTACGAATGAAATAGAATGGATCGTATGAATGAACTAGAATGGATCGTGCGAATGAATTAGAATGGATCGTACGAATGAATTAGAATAGATTGTGCGAATGAATTAGAATGGATCGTGCGAATGAATTAGAATGGATCGTACGAATGAATTAGAATAGATTGTGCGAATGAATTAGAATGGATCATACGAATGAATTAGAATAGATCGTACGAATTAATTAGAATGGATCGTATAAATGAATTAGAATGGATCGTGCGAATGAATTAGAATTGATCGTACGAATGAAATAGAATGGATTCGCACGAATGTATCCATTCTAATTCATTCGTACGATCCATTCTAATTCATTCGTACAATCCATTCTAATTCATTCGCACGATCCATTCGCATTCACTCAAACGATCCATTCTAATTCATTCATATGATCCATTCTAATTCATTCGTACGATCCATTCTAATTCATTCGTACGATCCATTCTAATTCATTCGCACAATCTATTCTAATTCATTCGTACGATCCATTCTAATTCATTCGCACGATCCATTCTAATTCATTCGTACGATCCATATTCTAATTCATTCGCACGATCCATTCTAATTCGAACCATTCTAATTCATTCGTACGATCCATTCTAATTCATTCGTACGATCCATTCTAATTCATTCGTACGATTCATTCTAATTCAATCCATTCTATTTCATTCGTACGATCCATTTTTACTCATTCGTACGATCCATTCTAATTCATTCGCACGAATGAATCCATTCTAATTCATTCGTATGAATTAGAATGGATCGTATGAATGAATTAGAATGAATCGTGTGAAAGAATTAGAATGGATTGTACGAATGAATTAGAACGGATCATATGAATGAATTTAAATGGATCGTACGAATGAATTAGAATGGATCGTACGAATGAATTAGAATGGATACATTCGTGCGAATGAATTAGAATGGATCGTATGAATGAATTAGATTGGATCGTATGCATGAATTAGAATGGATCGTGCGAATGAATTAGAATGGATCGTACGAATGAATTAGAATGGATCAAACGAATGAATTAGAATGGATACATTCGTGCAAAAGAATTAGAATAGATCGTATGAATGAATTAGAATGGATCGTATGAATGAAATAGAATAGATCGTACGAATGAATTAGAATGGATCGTGCGAATGAATTAGAATGGATCGTACGAATGAATTAGAATGGATCGTACGAAGGAATTAGAATGGATCGTACGAATGAATTAGAATAGATCGTACGAATGAATTAGAATGGATACGAATGGATCGTACGAATGAGTAAGAATGGATCGTACGAATGAAATAGAATGGATCGTACGAATGAATTAGAATGGATTGAATTAGAATGAATCGTACGAATGAATAAGAATGGATCGTACGAATGAATTAGAATGGATCGTACGAATGAATTAGAATGGATTGAATTAGAATGGATCGTACGATAAGAATGGATCGTACGAATGAAATAGATTAGATCGTACGGATAAATGAATTTGGATCGTACGAATGAATTAGAAAGGATATATTCGTGCGAATGAATTAGAATAGATCGTATGAATGAATTAGATTGGATCGTATTAATGAATTAGAATGGATCGTGCGAATGAATTAGAATGGATCGTACGAATGAATTAGAATGGATAGATTCGTGCGAATAAATTTGAATGGATCGTACGAAGGAATTAGAATAGATCATACGAAGAAATTAGAATGGATCGTACGAATGAATTAGAATGGATCGTATGAATGAATTAGAATGGATCGTGCGAATGAATTAAAATGGATCGTATGAATGAAATAGAATGGATCGTATGAATTAAAATGGATCGTACGAATGAAATAGAATAGATCGTACGAATGAATTAGAATAGATTGCGCGAATGGATTAGAATGGATCATACGATTGAGTAAGAATGGATTGTACGAATGAAATAGAATAGATCGTACGAATGAATTAGAATGGATCATGCTAATGAATTAGAATAG
Source organism: Chamaelirium japonicum (assembly GCA_947650365.1). Classification (NCBI taxonomy): domain Eukaryota; kingdom Viridiplantae; phylum Streptophyta; class Magnoliopsida; order Liliales; family Melanthiaceae; genus Chamaelirium; species Chamaelirium japonicum. The sequence goes on along the minus strand of OX393560.1, from coordinate 37,512,043 downwards.
ATCGTACGAATAAATTAGAATAGATTGTGCGAATGAATTAGAATGGATCGTACGAATGAATTGGAATGGATACATTCGTGCGAATGAATTAGAATGGATCGTATGAATGAATTAGAGTGGATATATTCGTACAAATGAATTAGAATGGATCGTACGAATGAATTAGAATGGATACATTCGTGCGAATGAATTAGAATGGATCATATGAATGAATTAGAATGGATCGTTTGAGTGAATGCGAATGGATCGTGCGAATGAATTAGAATGGATTGTACGAATGAATTAGAATGGATCGTACGAATGAATTAGAATGGATACATTCATGTGAATCCATTTTATTTCATTCGTACGATCCATTCTAATTTATTCGCACGATCCATTCTAATTCATTCATACGATCCATTCTAATTCATTCGCACAATCCATTCTAATTCATTCGTATGGTCCATTCTAATTCATTCGTACGATCCATTCTAATTCATTCGTACGGTATGATTCATTCTAATTCATTCGTACGATTCATTCTAATTCAATCCATTCTAATTCATTCGTACGATCCATTTAATTCATTCGTACGATCCATTCTAATTCATTCGTACGATTCATTCTAATTCATTCATACGATCCATTCTAATTCATTCGCACGAATGTATCCATTCTAATTCATTCGTACGATCCATTCTAATTCATTCGTACAATCCATTCTAATTCATTCGCACGATCCATTCGCATTCACTCAAATGATCCATTTTAATTCATTCATTTGATCCATTCTAATTCATTCGCACGAATGTATCCATTCTAATTCATTCGTACGATCCATTCTAATTCATTTGTACGAATGTATCCACTCTAATTCATTCATACGATCCATTCTAATTCATTCGCACGAATGTATCCATTCCAATTCATTCGTACGATCCATTCTAATTCATTCGTACGATTCATTCTAATTCAATCCATTCTAATTCATTCGTACGATCCATTCTTACTCATTCGTACGATCCATTCTAATTCATCCGCACGAATGAATCCATTCTAATTCATTCGTATGATCCATTCTAATTCATTCGCATGAATGTATCCATTCTAATTCATTTGTACGATCCATTCTATCTCATTCGTACAATCCATTCTAAATGAATTAGAATGGATAGATTCGTGCGAATGAATTTGAATGGATCGTAAGGAATTAGAATGGATCGTACGAAGGAATTAGAATAGATCATACGAAGAAATTAGAATGGATCGTACGAATGAATTAGAATCGATCGTATGAATGAATTAGAATGGATCGTGAGAATGAATTAAAATGGATCGTATAAATGAAATAGAATGGATCGTACGTATGAATTAGAATGGATCGTACGAATGAATTGGAATGGATCGTACGAATGAATTAGAATAGATTGTGCGAATGAATTAGAATGGATCGTATGAATTAGAATTGATCGTACGAATGAATTAGAATGGATCATACGAAGGATTTAGAATGGATCGTACGAATGAATTAGAATGGATCGTACGAATGAATTAGAATGGATACATTCGTGTGAATGAATTAGAATGGATCATACGAAGGAATTAGAATGGATCGTACGAATGAATTATAATGGATCGTACGAATGAATTAGAATGGATACATTCGTGCGAATGAATTAGAATGGATCATACGAATGAATTAGAGTGGATACATTCGTACAAATGAATTAGAATGGATCGTACGAATGAATTAGAATGGATACATTCGTGCGAATGAATTAGAATGGATCGTACGAATGAATTAGAATGGATCGTATGAATGAATTAGAATGGATCGTGCGAATGAATTAGAATGGATCGTACGAATGAATTAGAATGGATACATTCGTGCGAATCCATTCTATTTCATTCGTACGATCCATTCTAATTTATTCGCACGATCCATTCTAATTCATTCGTACGATCCATTCTAATTCATTCGTACGATCCATTCTAATTCATTCGTACGATCCATTCTAATTCCTTCGTATGAGCCATTCTAATTCATTCGCACGATCCATTCTAATTCATTCATACGATCCATTCTAATTCATTCGTTCGATCCATTCTAATTCATTTGTACGAATGTATCCACTCTAATTCATTCGTACGATCCATTCTAATTCATTCGCACGATCCATTCTAATTCATTCATACGATCCATTCTAATTCATTCGTACGATCCATTCTAATTCATTCGCACGAATGTATCCATTCTAATTCATTCGTACGATCCATTCTAATTCATTTGTACGAATGTATCCACTCTAATTCATTCGTATGATCCATTCTAATTCATTCGCACGAATGTATCCATTCTAATTCATTCGTACGATCCATTCTAATTTATTCATACGATCCATTCTAATTAATTCGTATGATCCACTCTAATTCATTCGCACGAATGTATCCATTCTAATTCATTCATACGATCCATTCTAATTCATTCGTACGGTATGATTCATTCTAAACGATCCATTCTAATTTATTCGCACAATTTATTCTAATTCATTCGAACGATACATTCTAAGTCATTCGTACGATCCATTCTAATTCATTCGTACGATTCATTCTAATTCATTAGAATGGATCGTACGAATGAATTAGAATGGATTGAATTAGAATGAATCGTACGAATGAATTCTAATTCATTCGTACGAATGAAATAGAATGGATCGTACGAATGAATTGGAATGGATACATTCTTGCGAATGAATTAGAATGGATCGTATGAATGAATTAGAGTGGCTACATTCGTACAAATGAATTAGAATGGATCGTGCGAATGAATTAGAATGGATCGTGCGAATGAATTAGAATGGATCGTACGAATGAATTAGAATGGATCGTATGAATGAATTAGATTGGATCGTATTAATGAATTAGAATGGATGGTGCGAATGAATTAGAATGGATCGTACGAATGAATTAGAATGGATCGTACGAATGACTTAGAATGGATCGTTCGAATCAATTAGAATAGATTGTGCGAATGAATTAGAATGGATCGTACGAATGAATTAGAAAGGATACATTCATGCGAATGAATTAGAATGGATCGTATGAGTGTGAATGAATTAGAATGGATCGTGCGAATGAATTAGAATGGATCGTATTAATGAATTAGAATGGATCGTGCGAATGAATTAGAATGGATCGTACGAATGAGTAAGAATGGATCGTGCGAATGAATTAGAATGGATTGTAGGAATTAATTAGAATGGATTGTACAAATGAATTAGAATGGATACATTCGTGCGAATCCATTCTATTTCATTCGTACGATCCATTCTAATTCATTCCCACGATCCATTCTAATTCATTCGTACGATCCATTCTAATTCATTCGTACGATCCATTCTAATTCATTCGCACAATCTATTCTAATTCATTCGTACGATCCATTCTAATTCATTCGCACGATCCATTCTAATTCATTCATACGATCCATTCTATTTCATTCGTACGATCCATTCTTACTCATTCGTACGATCTATTCTAATTTATTTGCACGAAGGTATCCATTCTAATTCATTCGTACTATCCATTCTAATTCCTTCGTACGATCCATTCTAATTCCTTCGTACGATCCATTCTAATTCATTCGCACGATCCATTCTAATTCATTCATACGATCCATTCTATTTCATTCGTACGATCCATTCTTACTCATTCGTACGATCCATTCTAATTCATTTGCACGAAGGTATCCATTCTAATTCATTCGTACTATCCATTCTAATTCCTTCGTACGATCCATTCTAATTCCTTCGTACGATCCATTCTAATTCATTCGTACGATCCATTCTAATTCATTCGTACGATCCATTCTAATTCCTTCGTATGATCCATTCTAATTCATTCGTACGGTATGATTCATTCTAATTCATTCGTACGATTCATTCTAATTCAATCCATTCTAATTCATTCGTACGATCCATTCTAATTCATTCGTACGATCCATTCTAATTCATTCGTACGATTCATTCTAATTCAATCCATTCTAATTTATTCGTACAATCCATTCTTACTCATTCGTACGATCGATTTGAATTCATTCGCACGAATGAATCCATTCTAATTCATTCGTATGATCCATTCTAATTCATTCGCATGAATGTATCCATTCTAACTCATTCGTACGATCCATTCTATCTCATTCGTACAATCCATTCTATTTCATTCGTACGATCCATTCTAATTCATTCGCACGATCCATTCTAATTCATTCGCATGATCCATTCTAATTCATTCGTACGATCGATTCTAATTCATTCATACGATCCATTCTAATTCATTCATACAATCCATTCTAATTCTTTTGCACGAATGTATCCATTCTAATTCATTCGTTCGATCCATTCTAATTCATTCATACGATCCATTCTAATTTATTCGTACGATCCATTCTAATTCATTCGTACGATCCATTCTAATTCATTCGCACAATCTATTCTAATTCATTCATACGATCCATTCTAATTCATTCGTACGATCTATTCTATTTCATTCGTACAATCCATTCTTACTCAATCGTATGATCCATTCTAATCCATTCGCACAATCTATTCTAATTTATTCGTACGATCCATTCTATTTCATTCGTACGATCCATTCTAATTCATACGATCCATTCTATTTCATTCATACGATCCATTTTAATTCATTCGCACGATCCATTCTAATTCATTCACACGATCCATTCTAATTCATTCGCACGATCCATTCTTACTCATTCGTACGATCCATTCTAATTCATTCGCACGATCCATTCTTACTCATTCGTACGATCCATTGTAATTCATTCGCACGATCCATTCTAATTCATTCGTACGATCCATTCTATTTCATTCATACGATCCATTCTAATGAATTAGAATGGATTGAATTAGAATGAATCGTACGAATAAATTAGAAAGGATACATTCGTGCGAATGAATTAGAATGGATCGTATGAGTGTGAATGAATTAGAATGGATCGTGCGAATGAATTAGAATGGATCGTATTAATGAATTAGAATGAATCGTGCGAATGAATTAGAATGGATCGTACGAATGAGTAAGAATGGATCGTGCGAATGAATTAGAATGGATCATATGAATGAATTAGAATGGATCGTATGAATGAATTAGAATGGATCGTGCGAATAAATTAGAATGGATCGTACGAAGGAATTAGAATGGATCATATGAATGAATTAGAATGGATCATTTGAATGAATTAGAATGGATCGTATTAATGAATTAGAATGGATCGTGCGAATGAATTAGAATGGATCGTACGAATGAATTAGAATGGATAGTACGAATGAATTAGATTGGATCGTATAAATGAATTAGAATGGATCGTATGAATGAATTAGAATCGATCGTACGAATGAATTAGAATGGATCATGCGAATGAATTAGAATGGATCGTGCGAATGAATTAGAATGGATCGTACGAATGAATTAGAATGGATCGTACAAATGAAATAGAATGGATTGTACGAATGAATTAGAATGGATACATTCGTTCGAATGAATTAGAATAGATTGTGCGAATGAATTAGAATGGATCGTACGAATGGATCGTACGAATGAATTAGAATGGATTGAATTAGAATGAATCGTACGAATGAATTAGAATGGATCGTATGAATGAATTAGAATGGATCGTATGAGTGAATTAGAATGGATACGAAGGAATTAGAATGGATCGTACGAAGGAATTAGAATGGAGAATGGATCGTGCGAATGAATTAGAATGGATCATACGAAGGAATTAGAATGGATCGTACGAATGAATTAGAATGGATCGTACGAATGAATTAGAATGGATCGTACGAAGGAATTAGAATGGATCGTACGAAGGAATTAGAATGGATAGTACGAATGAATTAGAATGGATACCTTCGTGCAAATGAATTAGAATGGATCGTACGAATGAGTAAGAATGGATCGTACGAATGAAATAGAATGGATCGTATGAATGAATTAGAATGGATCGTGCGAATGAATTAGAATGGATCGTACGAATGAATAAGAATAGATTGTGCGAATGAATTAGAATAGATCGTGCGAATGAATTAGAATGGATCGTACGAATGAATTAGAATGGATCGTACGAATGAATTAAAATGGATCGTATGAATGAATTAGAATGGATCGTGCGAATGAATTAGAATGGATCGTACGAATGAAATAGAATGGATTTGCACGAATGTATCCATTCTAATTCATTCGTACGATCCATTCTAATTCATGAATTAGAATGAATCGTATGAATGAATTAGAATGAATCATACCGTACGAATGAATTAGAATGGATCATACGAAGGAATTAGAATGGATCGTACGAATGAATTAGAATGGATCGTATGAATAAATTAGAATGGATCGTATGAAGGAATTAGAATGGATCGTATGAATGAATTAGAATGGATCGTGCGAATGAATTAAATGGATCGTATGAATGAATTAGAATGGATCATGCTAATGAATTAGAATGGATCATGCTAATGAATTAGAATGGATCGTACGAATGAATTAGAATGGATCGTACGAATGAATTAGAATGGATCGTGCGAATGAATTAGAATGGATCGTACGAATGAAATAGAATGGATCGTATTAATGAATTAGAATGGATTGGGCGAATGAATTAGAATGGATCGTACGAATGAGTAAGAATGGATCGTGCGAATGAATTAGAATGGATCATATGAATAAATTAGAATGGATCGTATGAATGAATTAGAATGGATCGTGCGAATAAATTAGAATGGATCGTATGAATGAATTAGAATAGATTGTGCGAATGAATTAGAATGGATCGTACGAATGAATTAGAATGGATACATTCGTGCGAATGAATTAGAATGGATCGTATGAATGAATTAGAATCGATCGTATGAATGAATTAGAATGGATCGTGCGAGTGAATTAGAATGGATTATATGAATGAAATAGAATGGATCATACGAATGAAATAGAATGGATCGTACGAAGGAATTAGAATGGATCGTATGAATGAATTAGAGTGGATACATTCGTGCGAATGAATTCGAATAGATCGTGCGAATGAATTAGAATGGATTGTATGAATGAATTAGAATGGATCGTACGAATGAAATAGAATGGATCGTACGAATGAATTAGAATGGATACATTCGTGCAAAAGAAATAGAATGGATTGTATGAATGAATTAGAATGGATCGTGTGAATGAATTAGAATGGATCATATGAATGAATTAGAATGGATACATTCGTGCGAATGAATTAGAATGGATCGTGCGAATGAATAAGAATGGAACGTACGAATGAATTAGAATGGATCGTATGAATGAATTTGAATGGATCGTGCGGATGAATTAGAATGGATCGTGCGAATGAATTAGAATGGATCGTACGAATGAATTAGAATGGATCGTATTTAGAATAGATCGTACGAATGAATTAGAATAGATCGTACGAATGAATTAGAATGGATACGAATGGATCGTACGAATGAGTAAGAATGGATCGTACGAATGAAATAGAATGGATTGTACGAATGAATTAGAATGGATACATTGGTGCGAATGAATTAGGATGGATCGTATGAATGAATTAGAATAGATTGTGCGAATGAATTAGAATGGATCGTACGAATGAATTAGAATGGATACATTTATGCGAATGAATTAGAATGGATCGTATGAATGAATTAGAATGGATCGTATGAGTGAATTAGAATGGATACGAAGGAATTAGAATGGATCGTACGAAGGAATTAGAATGGAGAATGGATCGTGCGAATGAATTAGAATGGATCGTGCGATAAGAATGGATCGTACGAATGAAATAGAATAGATCGTACGGATAAATGAATTTGGATCATGCTAATGAATTAGAATGGATCGTACGAATGAATTAGAATGGATCCTTTCTAATTCATTCGCACGATCCATTCTAATTCATTCGTATGATCCATTCTAATTCATTCGTACGATCCATTCTAATTCATTCGCACGATCCATTCTAATTCATTCGAACGATCCATTCTAATTCATTCATACGATCCATTCTAATTCATTCATATGATCCATTCTAATTCATTTGCACGAATGTATCCATTCTAACTCATTCGTACGATCCATTCTAATTCATTCACACGAATGAATCCATTCTAATTCATTCGTATGATCCATTCTAATTCATTCGCTTGAATGTATCCATTCTAATTCATTCGTACGATCTATTCTATCTCATTCGTACAATCCATTCTATTTCATTCGTACGATCCATTCTAATTCATTCGCACGATCCATTCTAATTCATTCGCATGATCCATTCTAATTCATTCGTACGATCGATTCTAATTCATTCATACGATCCATTCTAATTCATTCGCACGAATGTATCCATTCTAATTCATTCGTACGATCCATTCTAATTCATTCGCACAATCTATTCTAATTCATTCATACGAACCATTCTAATTTATTCGCATGATCCATTCTAATTCATTCATACGATCCATTCTAATTCATTCATATGATCCATTCTAATTCATTCGTACGATCCATTCTTACTCATTCGTACGATCCATTCTAATTTATTCGCACGATCCATTCTAATTCATTAATACGATCCATTCTAATTCATTCGCACGATCCATTCTAATTCATTCACACTCATACGATCCATTCTAATTCATTCGCACGAATGTATCCTTTCTAATTCATTCGTACGATCCATTCTAATTCATTCGCACAATCTATTCTAATTCATTCGAACGATCCATTCTAATTCATTCGTACGATCCATTCTAATTCATTCGCACGATCCATTCTAATTCATTTGCACGATCCATTCTAATTCATTCGCACGATCTATTCTAATTCATTAGCACAATCCATTCTAATTCATTCGTACGATCCATTCTAATTCATTTATATGATCCAATCTAATTCATTCATACGATCCATTCTAATTCTTTCGCACGAAAGTATCCATTCTAATTCATTCGTACGATCCATTCTAATTCATTAGCACGAAAAAACATGATCCACTCACATACGAATAAATTAGAATGAATTAGAATGGATTGTGTGAATGAATTAGAATGGATCGTATGAATGAATTAAAATGGATCGTGCGAATGAATTAGAATGGATCGTGCGAATGAATTAGAATATAGATCGTACGAAGGAATTAGAATGGATCGTACGAATGAATTCGAATGTATCCTTTCTAATTCATTCGTACGATCCATTCTAATTCCTTCATACGATCCATTCTAATTCATTCGTACAATCCATTCTAATTCATTCGCACGATCCATTTTAATTCATTCGTACGATCCATTCTATTTCATTCATACGATCCATTCTAATTCATTCATACGATCTATTCTAATTCTTTCGCACGAATGTATCCATTCTAATTCATTCGTACGATCCATTCTAATTCATTCGCACGATCCATTCTAATTCATTCATACAATCCATTCTAATTCTTTTGCACGAATGTATCCATTCTAATTCATTCGTTCGATCCATTCTAATTCATTCGTACGATCCATTCCAATTCATTCGCACGATCCATTCTAATTCATGCATACAATCCAATCTAATTCATTCATAAGATCCATTCTAATTCATTCGCAAGAATGTATCCATTCTAATTCATTCGTACATGTATGAATGAATTAGAATGGATCGTACGAATGAATTAGAGTTGATACATTCGTGCGAATGAATTAGAATGGATCGTACGAATGAATTAGATTGGATCGTATGAATGAATTATAATGGATCATGCGAATAAATTAGAATAGATCATACGAATGAATTAGAATGAATACATTCGTGCAAAAGAATTAGAATGGATTCTATGAATGAATTAGAATGGATCGTGTGAATGAATTAGAATGGATACATTCGTGCGAATGAATTAGAATGGATCGTATGAATGAATTAGATTGGATCGTATGAATGAATTAGAATGGATCGTGCGAATGAATGAGAATGGATCGTACGAATGAATTAGAATGGATCGTTTGAATGAATTAGAATGGATCGTACATATGAATTAGAATAGGTCATACAAATGAAATAGAATGGATCGTACGAAGGAATTAGAAAGGATCGTACAAACGAATTAGAATAGATCGTATGAATGAAATAGAATAGATCGTACGAATGAATTAGAATGGATCGTATGAATGAATTAGATTGGATCGTATGAATGAATTAGAATGGATTATACGAATGAAATAGAATAGATAGTACGAATGAATTAGAATGGATCGTGCGAATGAATTAGAATGGGTCGTACGAATGAATTAGAATGGATACACGATCCAGATCCATTCTAATTCATTCGCAAAATCTATTCTAATTCATTCGTAGGATCCATTCTAATTCATTACTATGATCTATTTTAATTCATTCATACGATCCAATCTGATTTATTCGTACGATCCATTCTAATTCATTCGCACGATCCATTCTAATTCATTCATACGATCCATTTTAATTCATTCGTACGATCTATTCTATTTCATTCGTACAATCCATTCTTACTCAATCGTATGATCCATTCTAATCCATTCGCACAATCTATTCTAATTCATTCGTACGATCCATTCTATTTCATTCGTACGTTCTATTCTATTTCATTCGTACAATCCATTCTAATTCATTCATACGATCCAATCTAATTCATTCATACGATCCATTCTAATTCATTCGTACGATCTATTCTATTTCATTCATATGATCCATTCTAATTTGTTTGTACGATCCTTTCTAATTCCTTGGTACGATCCATTCTATTTCATTCGTATGACCCATTCTAATTCATAAGTACGATCCATTCTAATTTATTCAAACGATCCATTCTAATTCATTCGTACAATCCATTCTAATTCATTCGTACGATCCATTCTAATTCATTTGCACGAAGGTATCCATTCTAATTTATTCGTACTATCCATTCTAATTCCTTCGTACGATCCATTCTAATTCCTTCGTACGATCCATTCTAATTCATTCGCACAATCTATTCTAATTCATTCATACGATCCATTCTAATTTATTCGCACGATCCATTCTAATTCATTCATACGATCCATTCTAATTCATTCATGTGATCCATTCTAATTCATTCGCACGATCCATTCTAATTCATTCGTACGATCCATTCTAATTCATTCGCACGATCCATTCTAATTCATTCATATGATCCATTCTAATTCATTCGTACGATCCATTCTAATTCATTCGTAAGATCCAATCTAATTCATTCATACGATCCATTCTAATTCTTTCGCACGAATGTATCCATTCTAATTCATTTGTATGATCCATTCTAATTCATTCGCACGATCCATTCTAATTCATTCATACGATCCATTCTAATTCATTCGTACGATCCATTCTAATTAATTCGTACGATCCATTCTAATTCATTCGCACAATCTATTCTAATTCATTCGTACGATCCATTCTAATTCATTCGCACGATCCATTCTAATTCATTCATACGATCCATTCTATTTCATTCGTACGATCCATTCTTACTCATTCGTACGATCCATTCTAATTCATTTGCACGAAGGTATCCATTCTAATTCATTCATACTATCCATTCTAATTCCTTCGTACGATCCATTCTAATTCCTTCGTACGATCCATTCTAATTCATTCGTACGATCTATTCTAATTCATTCGTATGATCCATTCTAATTCATTCGTACGGTATGATTCATTCTAATTCATTCGTACGATTCATTCTAATTCAATCCATTCTAATTCATTCGTACGATCCATTCTAATTCATTCGTACGATCCATTCTAATTCATTCGTACGATTCATTCTAATTCAATCCATTCTAATTCATTCGTACGATCCATTCTTACTCATTCGTACGATCCATTCTAATTCATTCGCACGAATGAATCCATTCTAATTCATTCGTATGATCCATTCTAATTCATTCGCATGAATGTATCCATTCTAATTCATTCGTACGATCCATTCTATCTCATTCGTACAATCCTGTCTATTTCATTCGTACGATCCATTCTAATTCATTCGCACGATCCATTCTAATTCATTCGCATGATCCATTCTAATTCATTCGTATGATCGATTCTAATTCATTCATACGATCCATTCTAATTCATTCGCATGAATGTATCCATTCTAATTCATTCGTACGATCCATTCTAATTCATTCGCACAATCTATTCTAATTCATTCATACGATCTATTCTAATTTATTCGCACGATCCATTCCAATTCATTCATACGATCCATTCTAATTCATTCATATGATCCATTCTAATTCATTCGCACGATCCATTCTTACTCATTCGTACGATCCATTCTAATTCATTTAGAATGGATACATTCGTGCGAATGAATTAGAATAGATCGTATGAATGAATTAGAATCGATCGTACGAATGAATTAGAATGGATCATGCGAATGAATTAGAATGGATCGTGCGAATGAATTAGAATGAATCGTACGAATGAAATAGAATGGATTGTACGAATGAGATAGAATGGATCGTATGAATGAATTAGAATGGATACATTCATGCGAATGAATTAGAATGGATCATACGAATGAATTAGAATGGATTCATTCGTACGAATGAATTAGAATGGATCGTACGAATGAGTAAGAATGGATCGTACGAATGAATTAGAATGGATTTAATTAGAATGAATCGTACGAATGAATTAGAATGGATCGTACGAATGAATTAGAATGGATCGTGCTAATGAATTAGAATAGATCGTGCGAATGAATTAGAATGGATCGTGCGAATGAATTAGAATGGATCGTACGAATGAAATAGAATGGATTGTATGAATGAATTAGAATCGATCGTACGAATGAATTAGAATGGATCATGCGAATGAATTAGAATGGATCGTGCGAATGAATTAAATGGATCGTACAAATGAAATAGAATGGATTGTACGAATGAGATAGAATGGATCGTACGAATGAATTAGAATGGATACATTCATGCGAATGAATTATAATGGATCATACGAATGAATTAGAATGGATTCATTCGTGCGAATGAATTAGAATGGATCGTACGAATGAGTAAGAATGGATCGTACGAATGAATTAGAATGGATTAAATTAGAATGAATCGTACGAATGAATTAGAATGGATCGTACGAATGAATTAGAATGGATCGTACGAATGAATTAGAATGGATTGAATTAGAATGAATCGTATGAATGAATTAGAATGAATCATACCGTACGAATGAATTAGAATGGATCATACGAATGAATTAGAATGGATCGTACGAATGAATTAGAATGGATCGTACGAATGAATTATAATGGATCGTACGAATGAATTAGAATGGATCGTGCGAATGAATTAGAATGAATCGTACGAATGAAATAGAATGGATTCGCACGAATGTATCCATTCTAATTCATTCGTACGATCCATTCTAATTCATTCGTACAATCCATTCTAATTCATTCGCACAATCCATTCGCATTCACTCAAACGACCCATTCTAATTCATAAGTACGATCCATTCTAATTCATTCAAACGATCCATTCTAATTCATTCGTACGATCCATTCTAATTCATTCGCACGAATGTATCCATTCTAATTCATTCGTACGATCCATTCTAATTCATTTGTACGAATGTATCCACTCTAATTCATTCATACGATCCATTCTAATTCATTCGCACAAATCTATCCATTCCAATTCATTCGTACGATCCATTCTAATTCATTCGCACAATCTATTCTAATTCATTCGTACGATCAATTCTAATTCATTAGCATGATCCATTCTAATTCATTTGTACGATCTATTCTATTTCATTCGTACAATCCATTCTTACTCAATCGTATGATCCATTCTAATCCATTCGCACAATCTATTCTAATTCATTCGTACGATCCATTCTATTTCATTCGTACGATCCATTCTAATTCATACGATCCATTCTATTTCATTCATACGATCCATTTTAATTCATTCGCACGATCCATTCTAATTCATTCATACGATCCATTCTAATTCATTCGTACGATCCATTCTAATTCATTCGTACGATCCATTCTAATTCATTCGTATGAATTAGAATGGATACATTCGTGCGAATGAATTAGAATTAGAATGAATTGGAATGGATCGTATGAATGAATTAGAGTGGATCGTACGAATGAATTAGAATGGATACATTCATGCCAATGAATTAGAATGGATCGTACGAATGAATTAGAATGGATACATTCGTGCAAATGAATTAGAATGGATAAATTCATGGGAATGAATTAGACTGGATCATACAAAGGAATTAGAATGGATCATACGAATGAAATATAATGGGTCGTACAAAGGAATTAGAATGGATCGTACGCAGAAATTAGAATGGTTTGTACGAAGGAATTAGAATGGATCGTACGAATGAATTAGAATGGATACATTCGTGCGAATGAATTAGAATGGATCGTACGAATGAGTAAGAATGGATCGTACGAATGAAATAGAATGGATCGTACGGATGAATTAGAATGGATCGTGCGAATGAATTAGAATGGATCGTACGAATGAGTAAGAATGGATCGTATGAATGAATTAGAATGGATCGTGCGAATAAATTAGAATGGATCGAACGAATGAATTAGAATGGATCATACGAATGAATTAAAATGGATCGTATGAATGAATTAGAATGGATCGTGCGAATGAATTAGAATGGATTATATGAATGAAATAGAATGGATCATACGAATGAAATAGAATGGATCGTACGAAGGAATTAGAGTGGATCGTATGAATGAATTAGAGTGGATACATTCGTGCGAATGAATTCGAATAGATCGTGCGAATGAATTAGAATGGGTTGTACGAATGAATTAGAATGGATCGTACGAATGAAATAGAATGGATCGTACGAATGAATTAGAATGGATACATTCGTGCAAAAGAAATAGAATGGATTGTATGAATGAATTAGAATGGATCGTGTGAATGAATTAGAATGGATCATACGAATGAATTAGAATGGATACATTCGTGCGAATGAATTAGAATGGATCGTGCGACTGAATTAGAATGGATCGTACGAATGAATTAGAATGGATCGTGCGAATGAATTAGAATGGATCGTGCGAATGAATTAGAATGGATCGTATTAATGAATTAGAATGGATCGTGCGAATGAATTAGAATGGATCGTGCGAATGAATTAGAATTTGGATCGTACGAAGGAATTAGAATGGATCGTACGAATGAATTCGAATGTATCCTTTCTAATTCATTCGTACGATCCATTCTAATTCCTTCGTACGATCCATTCTAATTCATTCGTACGATCCATTCTAATTCATTCGCACGATCCATTCTAATTCATTCGTACGATCCATTCTATTTCATTCATACGATCCATTCTAATTCATTCATACGATCTATTCTAATTCTTTCGCACGAATGTATCCATTCTAATTCATTCGTACGATCCATTCTAATTCATTCGCACGATCCATTCTAATTCATTCATACAATCCATTCTAATTCTTTTGCACGAATGTATCCATTCTAATTCATTCGTTCGATCCATTCTAATTCAATCGTACGATCCATTCTAATTCATTCACACGATCCATTCTAATTCATGCATACAATCCAATCTAATTCATTCATACGATCCATTCTAATTCATTCGCACGAATGTATCCATTCTAATTCATTCGTACATGTATGAATGAATTAGAATGGATGTACGAATGAATTAGAGTTGATACATTCGTGCGAATGAATTAGAATGGATCGTACGAATGAATTAGATTGGATCGTATAAATGAATTATAATGGATCATGCGAATGAATTAGAATAGATCATACGAATGAATTAGAAAGGATCGTACGAATGAATTAGAATGGATACATTCGTGCAAAAGAATTAGAATGGATTGTATGAATGAATTCGAATGGATCGTGCGAATGAATTAGAATGGATACATTCGTGCGAATGAATTAGAATAGATCGTATGAATGAATTAGAATGGATCGTACGAATGAATTAGAATAGATTGTGCGAATGAATTAGAATGGATCGTACGAATGAATTAGAATGGATCGTACGAATGAATTAGAATGGATCGTATGAATGAATTAGAATGGATCGTGCGAATGAATTAGAATGGATCGTACGAATGAAATAGAATGGATTCGCACGAATGTATCCATTCTAATTCATTCGTACGATCCATTCTAATTCATTCGTACAATCCATTCTAATTCATTCGCACGATCATTCGCATTCACTCAAACGATCCATTCTAATTAGAATATGGATCGTACGAAGGAATTAGAATGGATCGTACGAATGAATTAGAATGGGTCGTTTGAGTGAATGCGAATGGATCGTGCGAATGAATTTGAATGGATTGTACGAATGAATTAGAATGGATCGTTCGAATTAATTAGAATAGATTGTGCGAATGAATTAGAATGGATCGTACGAATGAATTAGAAAGGATACATTCGTGCGAATGAATTAGAATGGATCGTATGAGTGTGAATGAATTAGAATGGATCGTGCGAATGAATTAGAATGGATCGTATTAATGAATTAGAATGGATCGTGCGAATGAATTAGAATGGATCGTATGAATGAGTAAGAATGGATCATGCGAATGAATTAGAATGGATTATATGAATGAATTAGAATGGATCGTATGAATGAATTAGAATGGATCGTGCGAATAAATTAGAATGGATCGTATGAATGAATTAGAATAGATTGTGCAAATGAATTAGAATGGATCGTACGAATGAATTAGAATGGATACATTCGTGCGAATGAATTAGAATGGATCGTATGAATGAATTAGAATCGATCGTACGAATGAATTAGAATGGATCGTGCGAATGAATTAGAATGGATCGTACGAATGAAATAGAATGTATTGTACGAATGAGATAGAATGGATCGTACGAAGGAATTAGAATGGATACATTCATGCGAATGAATTAGAATGGATCATACGAATGAATTAGAATGGATTCATTCGTGCGAAAGAATTAGAATGGATCGTACGAATGAGTAAGAATGGATCGTACGAATGAATTAGAATGGATTGAATTAGAATGAATCATACGAATGAATTAGAATGGATCGTACGAATGAATTAGAATGGATCGTACGAATGAATAAGAATGGATTGAATTAGAATGAATCGTACGAATGAATTAGAATGAATCATACCGTACGAATGAATTAGAATGGATCATACGAAGGAATTAGAATGGATCGTACGAATAAATTAGAATGGATCGTACGAAGGAATTAGAATGGATCGTACGAAGGAATTAGAATGGATAGTACGAATGAATTAGAATGGATACCTTCGTGCAAATGAATTAGAATGGATCGTACGAATGAGTAATAATGGATCGTACGAATGAAATAGAATGGATCGTATGAATGAATTAGAATGGATCGTGCGAATGAATTAGAATGGATCGTACGAATGAATTAGAATAGATTGTGCGAATGAATTAGAATGGATCGTATGAATGAATTAGAATGGATCGTACGAATGAATTAGAATGGATCGTATGAATGAATTAGAATGGATCGTGCGAATGAATTAGAATGGATCGTACGAATGAAATAGAATGGATTCGCACGAATGTATCCATTCTAATTCATTCGTACGATCCATTCAAATTCATTCGTACAATCCATTCTAATTCATTCGCACGATCCATTCGCATTCAGTCAAACGATCCATTCTAATTCATTCATATGATCCATTCTAATTCATTCGCACGAATGTATCCATTCTAATTCATTCGTACGATCCATTCTAATTCATTTGTACGAATGTATCCACTCTAATTCATTCATACGATCCATTCTAATTCATTCGCACGAATGTATCCATTCCAATTCATTCGTACGATCCATTCTAATTCATTCACACAATCTATTCTATTTCATTCGTACGATCAATTCTAATTCATTAGCAGGATCCATTCTAATTCATTCGTACGATCTATTCTATTTCATTCGTACAATCCATTCTTACTCAATCGTATGATCCATTCTAATCCATTCGCACAATCTATTCTAATTCATTCGTACGATCCATTCTATTTCATTCGTACGATCCATTCTAATTCATACGATCCATTCTATTTCATTCATACGATCCATTTTAATTCATTCGCACGATCCATTCTAATTCATTCATACGATCCATTCTAATTCATTCGTACGATCCATTCTAATTTCTTCGTATGATCTATTCTAATTCATTTGCACAAATGAATCCATTCTAATGCGAATGGATCGTGCGAATGAATTAGAATGGATTGTGCGAATGAATTAGAATGGATCGTACGAATGAATTAGAATGGATACATTCGTGCGAATCCATTCTATTTCATTCGTACGATCCATTCTAATTCATTCGCACGATCCATTCTAATTCATTCATACGATCCATTCTAATTCATTCGTACGATCCATTCTAATTCATTCGTACGATCCATTCTAATTCATTCGCACAATCTATTCTAATTCATTCGTACGATCCATTCTAATTCATTCGTACGATCCATTCTAATTCATTCGTACGATCCATTCTTACTCATTCGTACAATCCATTCTAATTCATTTGCACGAAGGTATCCATTCTAATTCATTCGTACTATCCATTCTAATTCCTTCGTACGATCCATTCTAATTCCTTCGTACGATCCATTCTAATTCATTCATACGATCCATTCTAATTCATTCGTACGATCCATTCTAATTCCTTCGTATGATCCATTCTAATTCATTCGTACGGTATGATTCATTCTAATTAATTCGTACGATTCATTCTAATTCAATCCATTCTAATTCATTCGTACGATCCATTCTAATTCATTCGTACGATTCATTCTAATTCAATCCATTCTAATTCATTCGTACGATCCATTCTTACTCATTCGTACGATCCATTCTAATTCATTCGCACGAATGAATCCATTCTAATTCATTCGTATGATCCATTCTAATTCATTCGCATGAATGTATCCATTCTAATTCATTCGTACGATCCATTCTATCTCATTCGTACAATCCATTCTATTTCATTCGTACGATCCATTCTAATTCATTCGCACGATCCATTCTAATTCATTCGCATGATCCATTCTAATTCATTCGTACGATCGATTCTAATTCATTCATATGATCCATTTTAATTCATTCGCACGAATGTATCCATTCTAATTCATTCGTACGATCCATTCTAATTCATTTGCACAATCTATTCTAATTCATTCATACGATCCATTCTAATTTATTCGCACGATCCATTCTAATTCATTCATACGATCCATTCTAATTCATTTATATGATCCATTCTAATTCATTCGCAAGATCCATTCTTACTCATTTGTACGATCAATTCTAATTCATTCGCACGATCCATTCTAATTCATTAATACGATCCATTCTAATTCATTCGCACGATCCATTCTAATTCATTCACACTCATACGATCCATTCTAATTCATTCCCACGAATGTATCCTTTCTAATTCATTCGTACGATCCATTCTAATTCATTCGCACAATCTATTCTAATTCATTCGAATGATCCATTCTAATTCATTCGTACGATCCATTCTAATTCATTCGTACGATCCATTCTAATTCATTCGCACGATCCATTCTAATTCATTCGCACGATCCATTCTAATTCATTAGCACGATCCATTCTAATTCATTCGTACGATCCATTCTAATTCATTAGCACGAAAAAACACGATCCACTCACATACGAATAAATTAGAATGGATTGTGTGAATGAATTAGAATGGATTGTATGAATGAATTAGAATGGATCGTGCGAATGAATTAGAATGGATCGTGCGAATGATTTAGAATATGGATCGTACGAAGGAATTAGAATGGATCGTACGAATGAATTCGAATGTATCCTTTCTAATTCATTCATACGATCCATTCTAATTCCTTCGTACGATCCATTCTAATTCATTCGTACGATCCATTCTAATTCATTCGCACGATCCATTCTAATTCATTCGTACGATCCATTCTATTTCATTCATACGATCCATTCTAATTCATTCATACGATCTATTCTAATTCTTTCGCACGAATGTATCCATTCTAATTCATTCGTACGATCCATTCTAATTCATTCGCACGATCCATTCTAATTCATTCGCACGATCCATTCTAATTCATTCGTACGATCCATTCTAATTCATTCGTACGATCCATTCTAATTCATTCGCACAATCTATTCTAATTCATTCGTACGATCCATTCTAATTCATTCGCACGATCCATTCTAATTCATTCATATGATCCATTCTATTTCATTCGTACGATCCATTCTTACTCATTCGTACGATCCATTCTAATTCATTTGCATGAAGGTATCCATTCTAATTCATTCGTACTATCCATTCTAATTCCTTCGTACGATCCATTCTAATTCCTTCGTACGATCCATTCTAATTCATTCGTACGATCCATTCTAATTCATTCGTAAGATCCATTCTAATTCCTTCGTATGATCCATTCTAATTCATTCGTACGGTATGATTCATTCTAATTCATTCGTACGATTCATTCTAATTCAATCCATTCTAATTCATTCGTACGATCCATTCTAATTCATTCATACGATCCAACCTAATTCATTCGCACGAATGTATCCATTCTAATTCATTCGTACAATCCATTCTATTTCATTCGTACGATCCATTCTAATTCATTCGCACAATCTATTCTAATTCATTCATACGATCCATTCTAATTTATTCGCACGATCCATTCTAATTCATTCATACGATCCATTCTAATTCATTCATATGATCCATTCTAATTCATTCGCATGAATGTATCCATTCTAATTCATTCGTACGATCCATTCTATCTCATTCGTACAATCCATTCTATTTCATTCGTACGATCTATTCTAATTCATTCGCACAATCCATTCTAATTCATTCGCATGATCCATTCTAATTCATTCGTACGATCGATTCTAATTCATTCATACGATCCATTCTAATTCATTCGCACGAATGTATCCATTCTAATTCATTCGTACGATCCATTCTAATTCATTCGCATAATCTATTCTAATTAATTCATACGATCCATTCTAATTTATTCGCACGATCCATTCTAATTCATTCATACGATCCATTCTAATTCATTCATATGATCCATTCTAATTCATTCGCACGATCCATTCTTACTCATTCGTACGATCCATTCTAATTCATTCGCACGATCCATTCTAATTCATTAATACGATCCATTCTAATTCATTCGCACGATCCATTCTAATTCATTCACACTCATACGATCCATTCTAATTCATTCGCACGAATGTATCCTTTCTAATTCATTCGTACGATCCATTCTAATTCATTCGCACGATCCATTCTAATTCATTCGTATGATCCATTCTAATTCATTCGTACGATCCATTCTAATTCATTCGTACGATCCATTCCAATTCATTCGCACAATCTATTCTAATTCATTCGTACGATCCATTCTAATTCATTCGCACGATCCATTCTAATTCATTCATACGATCCATTCTATTTCATTCATACGATCCATTCTTACTCATTCGTACGATCCATTCTAATTCATTTGCACGAAGGTATCAATTCTAATTCATTCGTACTATCCATTCTAATTCCTTCGTACGATCCATTCTAATTCATTCGTACGATCCATTCTAATTCCTTCGTATGATCCATTCTAATTCATTCGTACAGTATGATTCATTCTAATTCATTCGTACGATTCATTCTAATTCAATCCATTCTAATTCATTCGTACGATCCATTCTAATTCATTCGTACGATCCATTCTAATTTATTCGTACGATTCATTCTAATTCAATCCATTCTAATTCATTCGTACGATCCATTCTTACTCATTCGTACGATCCATTCTAATTCATTCGCACGAATGAATCCATTCTAATTCGTTCGTATGATCCATTCTAATTCATTCGCATGAATGTATCCATTCTAATTCATTCGTACGATCCATTCTATCTCATTCGTATAATCCATTCTATTTCATTCGTACAATCCATTCTAATTCATTCGCATGATCCATTCTAATTCATTCGAATGATCCATTCTAATTCATTCGTACGATCGATTCTAATTCATTCATACGATCCATTCTAATTCATTCGCACGAATGTATCCATTCTAATTCTTTCGTACGATCCATTCTAATTCATTTGCACAATCTATTCTAATTCATTCATACGATCCATTCTAATTTATTCACACGATCCATTCTAATTCATTCATATGATCCATTCTAATTCATTCGCACGATCCATTCTTACTCATTCATACGATCCATTCTAATTCATTCGCACGATCCATTCTAATTCATTAATACGATCCATTCTAATTCATTCGCACGATCCATTCTAATTCATTCACACTCATACGATCCATTCTAATTCATTCGCACGAATGTATCCTTTCTAATTCATTCGTACGGTCCATTCTAATTCATTCGCACAATCTTTTCTAATTCATTCGAACGATCCATTCTAATTCATTCGTACGATCCATTCTAATTCATACGTACGATCCATTCTAATTCATTCGCATGATCCATTCTAATTCATTCGCACGATCCATTCTAATTCATTAGCACGATCCATTCTAATTCATTCGTACGATCCATTCTAATTCATTTATACGATCCAATCTAATTCATTCATACGATCCATTATAATTCTTTCGCACGAATGTATCCATTCTAATTCATTCGTACGATCCATTCTAATTCATTAGCACGAAAAAACACGATCCACTCACATACGAATAAATTAGAATGAATTATAATGGATTGTGTGAATGAATTAGAATGGATCGTATGAATGAATTAGAATGGATCGTGCGAATAAATTAGAATGGATCGTGCGAATGAATTAGAATATGGATCGTACGAAGGAATTAGAATCGATCGTACGAATGAATTCGAATGTATCCTTTCTAATTCATTCGTACGATCCATTCTAATTCCTTCGTACGATCCATTCTAATTCATTCATACGATCCATTCTAATTCATTCGCATGATCCGTTCTAATTCATTCGTACGATCCATTCTATTTCATTCATACGATCCATTCTAATTCATTCATACGATCTATTCTAATTCTTTCGCACGAATGTATCCATTCTAATTCATTCGTACGATCCATTCTAATTCATTCGCAAGATCCATTCTAATTCATTCGCACGATCCATTCTAATTCATTCATACGATCCATTCTAATTCATTCGTACAATCCATTCTAATTCATTCGTACGATCCATTCTAATTCATTCGCACAATCTATTCTAATTCATTCGTACGATCCATTCTAATTCATTCGCACGATCCATTCTAATTCATTCATATGATCCATTCTATTTCATTCGTACGATCCATTCTTACTCATTCGTACGATCCATTCTAATTCATTTGCACGAAGGTATCCATTCTAATTCATTCGTACTATCCATTCTAATTCCTTCGTACGATCCATTCTAATTCCTTCGTACGATCCATTCTAATTCATTCGTACGATCCATTCTAATTCATTCGTACGATCCATTCTAATTCCTTCGTATGATCCATTCTAATTCATTCGTACGGTATGATTCATTCTAATTCATTCGTACGATTCATTCTAATTCAATCCATTCTAATTCATTCGTATGATCCATTCTAATTCATTCATACGATCCATCCTAATTCATTCGCACGAATGTATCCATTCTAATTTATTCGTACAATCCATTCTATTTCATTCGTACGATCCATTCTAATTCATTCGCACAATCTATTCTAATTCATTCATACGATCCATTCTAATTTATTCGCACGATCCATTCTAATTCATTCATACGATCCATTCTAATTCATTCATATGATCCATTCTAATTCATTCGCATGAATGTATCCATTCTAATTCATTCGTACGATCCATTCTATCTCAATCATACAATCCATTCTATTTCATTCGTACGATCCATTCTAATTCATTCGCACGATCCATTCTAATTCATTCGCATGATCCATTCTCATTCATTCGTATGATCGATTCTAATTCATTCATACGATCCATTCTAATTCATTCGTACGATCCATTCTAATTCATTCGCACAGTCTATTCTAATTCATTCATACGTCCATTCTAATTTATTCGCACGATCCATTCTAATTCATTCATACGATCCATTCTAATTCATTCATATGATCCATTCTAATTCATTCGCACGATCCATTCTTACTCATTCGTACGATCCATTCTAATTCATTCGCAAGATCCATTCTAATTCATTAATACGATCCATTCTAATTCATTCGCACGATCCATTCTAATTCATTCACACTCATACGATCCATTCTAATTCATTCGCACGAATGTATCCTTTCTAATTCATTCGTACGATCCATTCTAATTCATTCGCACAATCTATTCTAATTCATTCGAACGATCCATTCTAATTCATTCGTACGATCCATTCTAATTCATTCGTACGATCCATTCTAATTCATTCGCACGATCCATTCTAATTCATTTGTACGATCCATTGTAATTCATTCGTACGATCCATTCTAATTCATTCGCACAATCTATTCAAATTCATTCGTACGATCCATTCTAATTCATTCGCACGATCCATTCTAATTCATTTATACGATCCATTCTATTTCATTCATACGATCCATTCTTAATCATTCGTACGATCCATTCTAATTCATTTGCACGAAGGTATCCATTCTAATTCATTCGTACTATCCATTCTAATTCCTTCGTACGATCCATTCTAATTCCTTCGTACGATCCATTCTAATTCATTCGTACGATCCATTCTAATTCATTCGTACGATCCATTCTAATTCCTTCGTATGATCCATTCTAATTCATTCACACAATCTATTCAAATTCATTCGTACGATCCATTCTAATTCATTCGCACAATCCATTCTAATTCATTTATACGATCCATTCTATTTCATTCATACGATCCATTCTTAATCATTCGTACGATCCATTCTAATTCATTTGCACGAAGGTATCCATTCTAATTCATTCGTACTATCCATTCTAATTCCTTCGTACGATCCATTCTAATTCCTTCGTACGTTCCATTCTAATTCATTCGTACGATCCATTCTAATTCATTCGTATGATCCATTCTAATTCCTTCGTATGATCCAATCTAATTCATTCGTACGGTATGATTCATTCTAATTCATTCGTACGATTCATTCTAATTCAATCCATTCTAATTCATTCGTACGATCCATTCTAATTCATTCGTACGATCCATTCTAATTCATTCGTACGATTCATTCTAATTCAATCCATTCTAATTCATTCGTACGATCCATTCTTACTCATTTGTACGATCCATTCTAATTCATTCGCACGAATGAATCCATTCTAATTCATTCGTATGATCCATTCTAATTCATTCGCATGAATATATCCATTCTAATTCATTCGTACGATCCATTCTATCTCATTCGTACAATCCATTCTATTTCATTCGTACGATCCATTCTAATTCATTCGCACGATCCATTCTAATTCATTCGCATGATCCATTCTAATTCATTCGTACGATCGATTCTAATTCATTCATACGATCCATTCTAATTCATTCACACGAATGTATCCATTCTAATTCATTCGTACGATCCATTTTAATTCATTCGCACAATCTATTCTAATTAATTCGTACGATCCATTCTAATTTATTCGCACGATCCATTCTAATTCATTCATACGATCCATTCTAATTCATTCATATGATCCATTCTAATTCATTCGCACTATCCATTCTTACTCATTCGTACGATCCATTCTAATTCATTCGCACGATCCATTCTAATTCATTAATACGATCCATTCTAATTCATTCAAACGATCCTTTCTAATTCATTCACACTCATACGATCCATTCTAATTCATTCGTACGAATGTATCCTTTCTAATTCATTCGTACGATCCATTCTAATTCACTCGCACAATCTATTCTAATTCATTCGAACGATCCATTCTAATTCATTCGTACGATCCATTCTAATTCATTCGCACGATCCATTCTAATTCATTCGCACGATCCACTCTAATTCATTAGCACGATCCATTCTAATTCATTCGTGCGATCCATTCTAATTCATTCATACGATCCATTCTAATTCATTCGTACGATCCATTCTAATTCATTCGTACGATCCATTATAATTCATTCGCACAATCTATTCTAATTCATTCGTACGATCCATTCTAATTCATTCGCACAATCTATTCTAATTCATTCGTACGATCCATTCTAATTCATTCCCACGATCCTTTCTAATTCATTCATATGATCCATTCTATTTCATTCGTACAATAGATCGTATGAGTGTGAATGAATTAGAATGGATCGTGTGAATGAATTAGAATGGATCGTATTAATGAATTAGAATGGATCGTGCGAATGAATTAGAATGGATCGTACGAATGAGTAAGAATGGATCGTGCGAATGAATTAGAATGGATCATATGAATGAATTAGAATGGATCGTATGAATGAATTAGAATGGATCGTGCGAATAAATTAGAATGGATCGTATGAATGAATTAGAATAGATTGTGCGAATGAATTAGAATGGATCGTACGAATGAATTAGAATGGATACATTCATGCGAATGAATTTGAATGGATCGTATGAATGAATTAGAATCGATCGTACGAATGAATTAGAATGGATCATGCGAATGAATTAGAATGGATCGTGCGAATGAATTAGAATGGATCGTACGAATGAAATAGAATGGATTGTACGAATGAGATAGAATTGATCGTACGAATTAATTAGAATGGATACATTCATGCGAATGAATTAGAGTGGATCATACGAATGAATTATAATGGATTCATTCGTGCGAATGAATTAGAATGGATCGTACGAATGAGTAAGAATGGATCATATGAATGAATTAGAATGGATTGAATTAGAATGAATCGTACGAATGAATTAGAATGGATCGTACGAATGAATTAGAATGGATCGTATGAATGAATTAGAATGGATTGAATTAGAATGAATCGTACGAATGAATTAGAATGAATCATACCGTACGAATGAATTAGAATGGATCATACGAAGGAATTAGAATGGATCGTACGAATGAATTAGAATGGATCGTACGAAGGAATTAGAATGGATCGTACGAAGGAATTAGAATGGATAGTACGAATGAATTAGAATGGATACCTTCGTGCAAATGAATTAGAATGGATCGTATGAATGAGTAAGAATGGATCGTACGAATGAAATAGAATGGTTCGTATGAATGAATTAGAATGGATCGTGCGAATGAATTAGAATGGATCGTACGAATGAATTAGAATAGATTGTGCGAATGAATTAGAATGGATCGTACGAATGAATTAGAATGGATCGTACGAATGAATTAGAATGGATCGTACGAATGAATTAGAATGGATCGTGCGAATGAATTAGAGTGGATCGTACGAATGAAATAGAATGGATTCGCACGAATGTATCCATTCTAATTCATTCGTACGATCCATTCTAATTCATTCGTACAATCCATTCTAATTCATTCGCACGATCCATTCGTATTCACTCAAACGATCCATTCTAATTCATTCATATGATCCATTCTAATTCATTCGCACGAATGTATCCATTCTAATTCATACGTATGATCCATTCTAATTCATTTGTACGAATGTATCCACTCTAATTCATTCATACGATCCATTCTAATTCATTCGCACGAATGTATCCATTTCAATTCATTCGTACGATCCATTCTAATTCATTCGCACAATCTATTCTAATTCATTCGTACGATCAATTCTAATTCATTAGCATGATCCATTCTAATTCATTCGTACGATCTATTCTATTTCATTCGTACAATCCATTCTTACTCAATCGTATGATCCATTCTAATCCATTCGCACAATCTATTCTAATTCATTCGTACGATCCATTCTATTTCATTCGTACGATCCATTCTAATTCATACGATCCATTCTATTTCATTCATACGATCCATTTTAATTCATTCGCACGATCCATTCAAATTCATTCATACGATCCATTCTAATTCATTCGTACGATCCATTCTAATTTCTTCGTATGATCTATTCTAATTCCTTCGTACGATCCATTCTAATTCCTTCGTACGATCCATTCAAATTCATTCGCATGAATCTATCCATTCTAATTCATTCGTACGATCCATTCTAATTCATTCGCACGATCCATTCTAATTCATTAATACGATCCAATCTAATTCATTCATACGATCTATTCTAATTAATTCGCACGAATATATCCTTTCTAATCCATTCGTACGATCCATTCTAATTCATTCGCACAATCTATTCTAATTCATTAGTACGATCCATTCTAATTCATTCGTACGATCCATTCTAATTCATTAGCACGATCCAAATTCATTTATCCGTACGATCTATTCTATTTCATTCATACGATCCATTCTTATCGCACGATCCATTCTAATTCATTCGCACGATCCATTCTCCATTCTAATTCCTTCGTACGATCCATTCTAATTCCTTCGTATCCATTCTAATTCACTCATATGATCCATTCTAATTCATTCATACGATCCATTCTAATTCATTCGCATGAATGTATCCATTCTAATTCATTCGTATGATCCATTCTAATTCATTCGCACAATCTATCCTAATTCATTCATACGATCCATCCTAATTCATTCGCACGAATGTATCCATTCTAATTCATTCGTACAATCCATTCTATTTCATTTGTACGATCCATTCTTACTCATTCGTACGATCCATTCGTATCCATTCTAATTCATTCGTACGATCTATTCTAATTCATTCGTACGATCCATTCTAATTCATTAATACGATCCAATCTAATTCATTCATACGATCCATTCTAATTCATTCGTACGATCCATTCTAATTCCTTCGCACGATCCATTCTAATTCATTCGCACGATCTATTCTAATTCATTCATACGATCCATTCTAATTCATTCATACGATCCATTCTAATTCATTCGTACGATCCATTCTAATTCATTCGCACAATCCATTCTAATTCATTCGTACAATCCATTCTAATTCATTCGCACGATCCATTCTAATTCATTCATACGATCCATTCTATTTCATTCGTACGATCCATTCTTACTCATTCGTACGATCCATTCTAATTCATTTGCACGAAGGTATCCATTCTAATTCATTCGTACTATCCATTCTAATTCCTTCGTACGATCCATTCTAATTCATTCGTACGATCCATTCTAATTCATTCGTACGATCCATTCTAATTCCTTCGTATGATCCATTCTAATTCATTCGTACGGTATGATTCATTCTAATTCATTCGTACGATTCATTCTAATTCAATCCATTCTAATTCATTCGTACGATCCATTCTAATTCATTCGTACGATCCATTCTAATTCATTCATACGATTCATTCTAATTCAATCCATTCTAATTCATTCGTAAGATCCATTCTTACTCATTCGTACGATCCATTCTAATTCATTCGCACGAATGAATCCATTCTAATTCATTCATATGATCCATTCTAATTCATTCGCATGAATGTATCCATTCTAATTCATTCGTACGATCCATTCTATCTCATTCGTACAATCCATTCTATTTCATTCGTACGATCCATTCTAATTCATTCGCACGATCCATTCTAATTTATTCGCACGATCCATTCTAATTCATTCGTACGATCGATTCTAATTCATTCATACGATCCATTCTAATTCATTCGCACGAATGTATCCATTCTAATTCATTCGCACAATCTATTCTAATTCATTCATACGATCCATTCTAATTTATTCGCACGATCCATTCTAATTCATTCATACTATCCATTCTAATTCATTCATATGATCCATTCTAATTTATTCGCACGATCCATTCTTACTCATTCGTACGATCCATTCTAATTCATTCGCACGATACATTCTAATTCATTAATACGATCCATTCTAATTCATTCGCAAGATCCATTCTAATTCATTCACACTCATAGGATCCATTCTAATTCATTCGCACGAATGTATCCTTTCTAATTCATTCGTACGATCCATTCTAATTCATTCGCACAATCTATTCTAATTCATTCGAACGATCCATTCTAATTCATTCGTACGATCCATTCTAATTCCTTCGTATTATCCATTCTAATTCATTCGTACGGTATGATTCATTCTAATTCATTCTTACGATTCATTCTAATTCATTCGTACAATCCATTCTAATTCATTCGTACGATCCATTCTAATTCATTCGTACGTTTTATTCTAATTCAATCCATTCTAATTCATGCGTACGATCCATTCTTACTCATTCGTACGAATGAATTAGAATGGATTGAATTAGAATGAATCATACGAATGAATTCGAATGGATCGTACGAATGAAATAGAATGGATTGTACGAATGAGATAGAATGGATCGTGCGAATGAATTAGAATGGATCGTACGAATGAATTAGAATGGATACATTCGTGCGAATGAATTAGAATGGATCGTATGAATGAATTAGAATCGATCGTACGAATGAATTAGAATAGATTGTGCGAATAAATTAGAATGGATCGTACGAATAAATTAGAATGGATACATTCGTGCGAATGAATTAGAATTAGAATGAATTGGAATGGATCGTACGAATGAATTAGAGTGGATCGTACGAATGAATTAGAATGGATACATTCGTGCCAATGAATTAGAATGGATCTTACGAATGAGTAAGAATGGATCGTACGAATGAAGTAGAATGGATTGTACGAATGAATTAGAATGGATTCATTCGTGCGAATGAATTAGAATGGATCGTACGAATGAATTAGAATGGATTCGTGCGAATGAATTAGCATTGATCGTGCTAATGAATTAGAATGGAACGTACGAATGAATTAGAATGGATCGTAGAATGGATCTATGAATGAATTAGATTGGATCGTACGAATGAGTAAGAATGGATCATACGAATGAAATAGAATGGATCGTACGTATCAATTAGAATGGATACATTCATGGGAATGAATTAGAATGGATCGTACGAAGGAATTAGAATGGATCGTACGAATGAATTAGAATGGATACATTCGTGCAAAAGAAGTAGAATGGATTGTATGAATGAATTAGAATGGATCGTACGAATGAATTAGACGTACGATCCATTCTAATTCATTCGTACAATCTATTCTAATTCATTCGTACGATCCATTCTAATTTATTCGTACAATCCATTCTAATTCATTCGCACGAATGTATCCATTCTAATTCATTCATACGATCCATTCTAATTCATTCATATAATCCATTCTAATTCATTCGTACGATCCATTCAAATTCCTTCATACGAATGTATCAACTCTAATTCATTCATACGATCCATTCTAATTCATTCGAACGATCCATTCTAATTCATACGTACGATCCATTCTAATTCATTCATATGATCCATTCTAATTCATTCGTACGATCCATTCTAATTCATTCGCGCGATCTATTCTAATTCATTCATACAATCCATTCTATTTCATTCGTACGATCCATTCTAATTCATTCGCAAGATCCATTCTAATTCATTCATACGATCCAATCTAATTCATTCATACGATCCATTCAAATTCATTAATACGATCCAATCTAATTCATTCATACGATCCATTCTAATTCCTTCGTACGATCCATTCTAATTCATACGATCCATTCTAATTCATTCGTACGATCCATTCTAATTCATTCGTACGATCCATTCTAATTCATTCGTACGATCCATTCTAATTCATTCGCACGATCCATTCTAATTCATTCATACGATCCAATCTAATTCATTCATACGATCCATTCTAATTCATTCGCACGAATGTATCGTATTAGACTGGATCGTACGAAGGAATTAGAATGGATCGTACGAATGAATTAGAATGGATCGTACGAATGAATTAGAATGGATTGAATTAGAATGAATCGTACGAATGAATTAGAATGAATCATACCGTATGAATGAAATAGAATGGATCATACGAAGGAATTAGAATGGATCGTACGAATGAATTAGAATGGATCTTACGAATGAATTAGAATGGATCATACGAAGGAATTAGAATGGATCGTACGAAGGAATTAGAATGGATAGTTCGAATGAATTAGAATGGATACCTTCGTACAAATGAATTAGAATGGATCGTACGAATGAGTAAGAATGGATCATACGAATGAAATAGAATGGATCGTATGAATGAATTAGAATGGATCGTGCGAATGAATTAGAATGGATCATGCGAATGAATTAGAATAGATTGTGCGAATGAATTATAATGGATCGTACGAATGAATTAGAATGGATCGTATGAATGAATTAGAATGGATCGTGCGAATGAATTAGAATGGATCGTACGAATGAAATAGAATGGATTCGCACGAATGTATCCATTCTAATTCATTCGTACGATCCATTCTAATTCATTCATACAATCCATTCTAATTCATTCGCACGATCCATTCGCATTCACTCAAACGATCCATTCTAATTCATTCATATGATCCATTCTAATTCATTCGTACGATCCATTCTAATTCATACGATCCATTCTAATTCATTCGCACGATCCATTCTAATTCATTCGTACGATCCATTCTAATTCATTCGTACGATCCATTCTAATTCATTCGCACAATCTATTCTAATTCATTCGTACGATCCATTCTAATTCATTCGCACGATCCATTCTAATTCATTCATATGATCCATTCTATTTCATTCGTACGATCCATTCTTACTCATTCGTACGATCCATTCTAATTCATTTGCACGAAGGTATCCATTCTAATTCATTCGTACTATCCATTCTAATTCCTTCGTACGATCCATTCTAATTCATTCGTACGATCCATTCTATCTCATTCGTACAATCCATTCTATTTCATTCGTACGATCCATTCTAATTCATTCACACGATTTATTCTAATTCATTCGCATGATCCATTCTAATTCATTCGTACGATCGATTCTAATTCATTCATACGATCCATTCTAATTCATTCGCACGAATGTATCCATTCTAATTCATTCGTACGATCCATTCTAATTCATTCGCACAATCTATTCTAATTCATTCATACGATCCATTCTAATTTATTCGCACGATCCATTCTAATTCATTCATACGATCCATTCTAATTCATTCATATGATCCATTCTAATTCATTCGCACGATCATTTCTTACTCATTCGTACGATCCATTTTAATTCATTCGCACGATCCATTCTAATTCATTAATACGATCCATTCTAATTCATTCGCACGATCCATTCTAATTCATTCATACGATCTATTCTAATTCTTTCGCACGAATGTATCCATTCGAATTCATTCGTACGATCCATTCTAATTCATTCGCACGATTTATTCTAATTCATTCATACAATCCATTCTAATTTATTCGCACGATCCATTCTAATTCATTCATACGATCCATTCTAATTCATTCATATGATCCATTCTAATTCATTCGCACGATCCATTCTTACTCATTCGTACGATCCATTCTAATTCATTCGCACGATCCATTCTAATTCATTAATACGATCCATTCTAATTCATTCGCACGATCCATTCTAATTCATTCACACTCATACGATCCATTCTAATTCATTCGCACAATCTATTCTAATTCATTCGAACGATCCATTCTAATTCATTCGTACGATCCATTCTAATTCATTCGTACGATCCATTCTAATTCATTCGCACGATCCATTCTAACTCATTCGCACGATCCATTCTAATTCATTAGCACGATCTATTCTAATTCATTCGTACGATCCATTCTAATTCATTTATACGATCCAATCTAATTCATTCATACGATCCATTCTAATTCTTTCGCACGAATGTATCCATTCTAATTCATTCGTACGATCCATTCTAATTCATTAGCACGAAAAAACACGATCCACTCACATACGAATAAATTAGAATGAATTAGAATTCATTCGTGCGAAAGAATTAGAATGGATCGTATGAATGAATTAGATTGGATCGTATAAATGAATTAGAATGGATCGTACGAATGAATTAGAATGGATCGTGCTAATGAATTAGAATGGATCGTGCGAATGAATTAGAATGGATCGTGCGAATGAATTAGAATGGATCGTGTTGGGGGTAGCTGAAACTCGCACAGGAGCTCGCCCTCTCCCCCGTGCTCGCCAAATCATCTTGACAGGGAGCGAGATCCAATTTGGGCTGAAGGGGCCCTTGGCAAAGAGCTCGCCTAGCTCGCTCAGGAGCTCACCCATGCTCGCACAGGAGCTCGCCCTCTCCCCCGTGCTCACCAAATCACCTTGGCAGGGAGCGAGATCCACATTGGGCTGAAGGGACCCTAGGCAAAGAGCTCGCCCATTCTCGCTCAGGAGCTCACCCATGCTCGCTCAGGAGCTCGCCCAAGCTCGCCCGGACCCCTGTTTATCGAAGAGGTTGCTCCCACGAGGTCCGACTCTTGATAGATGTGGGCGAAAGGACAGAGCAGTACAGGGCGAGCTTGCCTTTTGCTTTCTCCCTGAGATCGCCCAGACTTGAACATTCCAGAATAGCCACCTGGCCGCAACAAGAAAGATGCCCTCCCCCACTCAAACCGCCTGGCAGGCTTGACGACAGAATGTCAGGGTGCGAGTACCAAGGACTGTCAGACCCACGCGAGCCAGAACGTGGGGGTCTAGAAGACTCTGGAAGAATCTCCATGTGTCGGGCCACGGTAGGCCGCCTATTGCTATAAATGCTCACCCCCAGGCTCCATAGTACAGGTTCGAAATCCCTTTCCCTACCACTTTGGTATACCACAGCTCGCCGTTGTGCTTCCATGACTGACTTGAGCGTCGGAGGGTCTGCGCTCCTAAGGGAGCCAACCGTTCTCATGTTCTCTTTTCTTTGTCTTGCAGGCAGCCCGCACGGACCAGCGAAAAATCCCCCATACATTTGGCGCCGTCTGTGGGATCTTCGACTGGTTCCTGCGAGAACGCCCACGGCCACAAGGGTGAACGCAGGTACCCTAGTAACCCAAAGATGGCCCCGGCGACGAGGGGACGCAAGCGGACGAGGGCCCGTATGGGGTCTGTGCACAGCGAACCCCCCGCTGAAACCCCCCAGCCCCTTGTCCCGCTCAGTGACCAGCTCCTGTTGGAGATGTTGGCCACCCAGCGGGCAATGATGGAGGAGTTGACGTGCTTGCGTCAGGCCCCGGCGGCGAGCCGGCGATCGGGACCATCGAGGCCCGCATCTCCCGCGCGACCTCCCGTCTCGTCGTGTCTGCCCACGACCGTCCCAGCTCGGCGGACTTCCCACCCGGAACCCCCGGTTGAGAGGACGGCCGTGCGTGGAGCGAAGGAGACCCCGCTCACGAGGTTACAGAAGCTAGTAACCCAGCGATCTAGCAACCAGGCGACCTCGCACGCGACCATCCCCCGCCGCCGTAGCCGGAGCGTCGATTCCGACGGGTCGGAGGCAAGGTCTCTAGAGCGAGATCGCGACCCGCGCCATCGGCGACGAGGGAAAGAGCCCGCGGTGGCTATACCTTCCGGAGCTCGAGAGGCAACGGCCTCCCATAGACCAACCACCACGCTGAAGGGATCCGCGGGCGAGCAGCAAGGAGGCCGCCGATCGGTAGCCCCCGAGGGTCGCCGCGCGGTGGATCCGAACCTCCCTAGAGGGAGCGTGCACGGCCGCCTAGGACCTGCGCAGCCGCCTTTGGGAGTTCTCCCCGGGCACTGGCAGCGATCTAGTGCGTCAGTAAATTTACTGGAAGATCTCGCCGCCCACGGAGGTAGCTCGCCTTTCACCAGCGAGGTCCACCAAGGGGGTTTTTCGCACCATTGGACCCCCCCGAAGTTTGTATTGTTCGACGGGTCGTAGGATCCCGTCGACCATCTCTTGGCCTACAGAAAGCTTCTGTTTTTTCGGGACCAAGACCACGTCTTGTGCCGAGCATTCCCGAGCAGTTTGACCGGCTCGGCGTTGAATTGGTTCCACAAGTTGCCGTCCGGTGTGATCCCCGACTTCCCAACTGTCTCTAGGCTATTCCTGGAGCAGTATCGCTGCAATAGGCAGCCCCCGAAGAGAATCGAGTCTCTGTTCACTTTAGCCATGGGAGCTCGCGAAACGCTCCGGTGCTTCGCAACGCGATTCCGAAGCGCCTACCTCGCACTGGAAGACGCGGTGGGCCAAGATCGTACCGTGGCGAGTGCTTTCAGAAGCGCCCTCCCCGAGGGGGGCAAGCTTCATGACGCTCTAGTGATCAAAGATCCTCGCACGATGGTTGAACTATTTGCCCTGGTCCAGCAACACATCAAGCTCGAAGATGCGGTGCTAGACCGGAAGGGAAAAGCAGTCGAGCAGCGACCTCCTCCGGCTCTGCGACCTCTTGTCGTTAAGGCCGTGGAGAGGAGGGAGGTGCCACTGGCGGTACCATTGCCCGGACCGCCCGCAGCTCCTGCACTACAGACCGCTGAAGCCCCCGTGGCGGTCGCTGGAAGGCCGGCGAACTGGCGCCTGCCTCCGGGACCAGGGGAGCTGGACTTCACCGTGCTAACCCACTCGCCAGGACAAATCTTCCATCAGATTCGGAATGAACCTTTCTTCCAGTACCCGCCACTCCTACAGGTCGGAGAGCCCGGCTCTACCGACAACTCGCGGCGGTGCGCTTTTCATCGAAGCCCTGGGCATCACACCAACAGATGCCGGGCTCTGAAGAACCACTTGGAGGATTTGGTCGCCTTGGGGCACTTGAGCCAATTCATCTCGCCCCCGAGGAGATTCGAGGTGATACCAGAACGAGCCCCTCGGGAGGGAGATCGCCCAGGACTCGCGGAGCCCGCCTTACCTCCGCCTCCCCCGGGAGGACCGGCGATCTGTCATACCATTAGCGGACGGCTGAGCGGCCCGAGATCCAGTAATGAAGCCCGCCGACGAATTAGGGGGATGGAGCGGGCACAGAAGGTATTTTCCGTCTCGCTAACTCCTACTTTACTTCAAGCACCGAGGGTGGAAGCCCGTGATTTTCTCTGGTTTTCGGAAGACGACATGACTGGGGTCGTCACGCCCCACAATGACCCCCTCGTCATACGCCTGATGATGGCTAACATCGAGGTGAGGTGAGCTCTGGTTGATTCGGGGAGCGCCGTTGACATCCTTTTTCTGTCGGCCTACCTGCGAATGGGGTTGAGACTCGCTGACCTGTCTCCCTCGACGAGCTCCCTCAGCGGATTCACTGGAGAGGTCGCCAAAGTGGCAGGAGAGATAACCCTTACTGTGATCGCGGGCCCGGAGGCTCGCCAAGTCGGCTTCGCGGTAGTAGACGGAAGTTCCACATTTAATGACATCCTTGGGCGGCCTTGGTTGAGGCAAATGAATGCGGTATCTTCACCCAACCATCAGGCCCTCAAATTCCCAACCACGAGCGGGGTCGTAGTCATTCGGGGTGATCAGGTAACCGCTACCAAATATGAGCAAGATGTTCTTCACCTCGTGGACATGGAGGTCGCCAAGGCCAAGAGGCCCGCACCCTCCTAGCAATTATCGCCCGCTACGAGTGAGCTACTGGGCAGCCCGCTGGGGGCCTCCTCGCTTAAGTCCCCTACTCCACCCCCGGGTGGGAGTGGTGTGGATCTTAAGTTGGAGGAGGAAGGTCGCCCGACAACCCCCAAGAGAGGAAGTTTTCCAGTTGCCGAACCACTTCAAGAGGTCGACATCGATGGAGAAGAAGGGCCAAGAGTTGTTAGTCTGGGGACCTCGCTAACCAAGGGCGAGGTCCTGGCCATAACCAACTTGCTCAGGGAATACCGTGACGTATTCGCCTGGAGCTTCGCGGACATGCCAGGGATTGACCCGGAGGTCGCCTGTCATCGTCTGCACACCATGAAAGAGTTTCTGCCGGTCAAGCAGAAAGCTCGGCACATTCCTGCTGCAAAGTCCATTGCAGTGGCGGCGGAGATAGACAAGCTAGAGCGAGCTGGCTTCATACGCGAGGCGCACTTCCCCGAGTGGATCTCCAATATCGTGGCGGTGCCCAAGAAGAGCGGAGCGGTCAGAGTATGCATTGACTTCTCCGACCTCAATAAGGCATGCCCGAAGGACGGTTTTCCTCTCCCACGAATTGGCGCGCTGGTCGACGCGGCTGTCGGGTTCCGGGCCTTGTCTTTCATGGACGGATATTCAGGGTATAACCAGATACCCCTCCACCTCGAAGATCAGGAGAAGACCGCCTTCTATTCTGGAGCGGGCTACCAGAAACTATACTGCTATCGAGTGATGTCATTTGGGCTTAAGAACGCTGGAGCGACCTACCAAAGGTTAGTCACTCAGATGTTTAAAGATCAGATCGGCAGAAATGTCGAAGTTTATGTAGATGACCTTCTGGTAAAAAGTCGAGAGCGAGACGGGCATATTGCCAACCTTCGCGAAATCTTCGAGGTGTTGAGAAAGTACCAAATGAGGCTGAACCCGGCAAAGTGCGCATTCGGGGTGACTTCCGGGAAATTCCTCGGGTACCTGGTCACCCACAGGGGGATCGAGGCCGACCCTGGGCAAATTCGAGCACTTGTCGAAATGCCCACGCCAAGAACCCGGCAGGAAGTACAGAGATTGAGCGGGCGAATCGCCGCGCTCAATCGATTCATCTCCAAATCCTCAGACAATTGCCGACCTCTTTTCGAGCTGCTGCGAAAAGGAGCGAGCATTTGTTGGGATGAAAAGTGCGAGCGCGCTTTTCAGAATATCAAGGACTATATGGCGAGCCCGCCAATCCTAGCGGCACCTAAGGATGGCGCTGAGCTCAGCGTATATCTCGCGGTCACAGAGAACGCGGTAAGCGGAGTCCTTGTTGTGGAAGAAGCAAAGGTGGAGCGGCCTGTCTACTTTGTAAGCCACACAATGCTTCCCGCCGAGCTCCGGTATCGACCAATCGAGAAGGTCGCATTGGCCTTGGTCCTTACCGCGAGAAAGCTTCACCCCTACTTCTCGGCGCGCACTGTCAAAGTCATCACGGAACACCCCCTGAAGAGCGCGCTTTCCAGGCCTTCGGTAGTCGGCAGGCTGTATCGATGGTCTGCCGAGCTCGCCGCCTATGGTTTGGAGTATGTCCCTCGAGTTGCTGTCAAAGGGCAAGCTCTCGCCGATTTCTTGGCGGACTACCCCATAGAAGAACCAGTCCAGTACCAGGAGGATGAGCCAACTGAGGCACACCCTGGGAAGGCGAGGTTCTTGGATAGCCAAGGCGAGCTTCCTCCTGCTAAGCGTTCAGAGGAGGCGGGCTGGGAATTATTCGTCGATGGATCCTCCAACGCTTTGGGGGCTGGGATCGGGGTCGCACTGATCGCTCAAGAGGTACTACTTGAGAAATCAGTCCGGCTGGATTTCGCGGCTACCAACAATGAAGCAGAATATGAGGCGCTGCTGGCTAGTCTGGAGCTCGCTCAAGAGGTAGGCGCCAAACGCTTGAAGGTCTTTAGTGATTCCCAGCTAATTATTTGCCAAATCAATGGGGAGTACGCCTCTCAGGATGCGAGAATGGCGGGCTACATGGATCTGGT
Organism: Chamaelirium japonicum; assembly: GCA_947650365.1. Taxonomy (NCBI): domain Eukaryota; kingdom Viridiplantae; phylum Streptophyta; class Magnoliopsida; order Liliales; family Melanthiaceae; genus Chamaelirium; species Chamaelirium japonicum. Next base: position 37,472,292 of record OX393560.1, on the reverse strand, counting down.
GAAAGGCAAGGCTCGGAATTCGAGAAGATCACCTTCGAGCAAATTCTGCGGGCCGATAATAGGCGAGCTGATGCTTTGGCAAACGCCGCCTCCCTGCTGGGAACATCAGAAGCTCGCCAGATTCTCATCGAGGTCCAAAGTCAGTCTCGGCTCCAGCTGACGGAGCTCGCTGTTAACCAAGTCTCTGCCGACATATCACACGGCGGGTGGACCGCCCCTATTCTTCGTTTTCTCCAGAAGGGCGAGCTTCCAGAGGAAAGAGAGGGAGCCCGACGAATGGAGAAATGCGCGGGTCGCTATCTCATTCGCTGGGATTGCCTTTTTCGAAGATCTTTCGGCGGGCCAAATCTTCGTTGTATCGAGAGCCCGGAGACCGAAGAAGTTTTGAATTGCATTCATTCTGGCGAGCTGGGAAACCACGCTGGTGGGCGGTCTCTAGCTGCGAAAGTACGAAGGCAAGGATACTGGTGGCCCACTCTGGAGCAAGACGCTTTGAAGGTCGCCCAGAGGTGCATCCAATGCCAGAAGCACGCCACAATGAATCACATGCCGGCAGAAGAACTGCATCCTCTAGCGAGCCCCTGGCCTTTCCAGCAATGGGGGTTGGACATTGTGGGGTCTTTCCCTGTGTCAGCCCGGCAAAAGAAATTCATCTTAGTAGCTATGGACTACTTCACCAAATGGGTGGAAGCGGTCCCGCTAGTTAAGATAGGTGAGAAGCAAGTAAGAGACTTCCTTTGGAAGAATATTTTCTGCCGGTTCGGTCTGCCTCGGGTACTTATCACCGACAATGGTCGCTAGTTTGACAATCGCTTGATTAAAAGCTTTTGCGTTGAATATGGAGTCGACCTAAGGTTCTCGTCCCCAAGGTACCCTCAAAGCAATGGGCAGGCCGAAGCAACGAATCGCGTGATCCTTGACAACCTCAAGAAAAGGCTGGAAGGGAAAAAAGGATTGTGAGAGCAGGAGCTCGATGGAGTCTTGTGGGCCTATCGCACTACTCCATGTCGCTCAACTAACGAGTCCCCTTTCGGCCTAACTTACGGGTGTGAAGCTGTGCTACCCATCGAAGCCGAGCTGCCCACTGAAAGAAAACTCGCTGCAGATGAGGTCGATAATGACGCTCTGCTCGCCGACTCCCTCGATCAGCTCGAAGAAAGACAAGAGCGCGCCAATCTACACCTTGCCGGGTACAGACAAGAAATGAAGCGCGCCTATGACAAAAGAGTCCGCCATCGGGCATTCAAAGCTGGGGACATGGTGATAAGAAAGGTGTTCGCAAACACTCAAGAGCCTAATGCAGGGAAGCTCGCGGCGAACTGGGAAGGCCCCTACATAATACACGAAGCGCGAGGCCAGGGGGCTTACCAGTTGATGACCGCTGAAGGCGACCTGTTAGAGCGACCTTGGAATGCTTTGCACCTTCGTAAGTTTTATGCATAAGGGGATTTTTGTAAGTTATCTTCTGAAGATATGAATGAACGATGGAGGTTTCAGCAAAGAATTTAACTCGGAAGCTCGGCGCTGCAAGAGCTCGCTTGACCTACAAAGTAGTCCCCCGTTGTGCGGACTTAAAGCAAGACCGGGATCCTCAGAGGCAGCCAGTGGGCGACCTTGAGCTTCCCGGGGCAGTCCGCCGTTGTGCGGACTTAAAGCAAGACCGGGATCCTCAGAGGCAGCCAGTGGGCGACCTTGAGCTTCCCGAGGCAGTCCGCCGTTGTGCGGACTTAAAGCAAGATCGGGATCCTCAGAGGCAGCCAGTGGGCGACCTTGAGCTTCCCGGGGCAGTCCGCCGTTGTGCGGACTTAAAGCAAGACCGGGATCCTCAGAGGCAGCCAGTGGGCGACCTTGAGATTCCCGGGGCAGTCCGCCGTTGTGCGGACTTAAAGCAAGACCAGGATCCTCAGAGGCAGCCAGCGAGCGACCTTGAGATTCCTGGGGAAGTCCGCTGCCTAGTGGACTCTAAACTTAACCGGGATCCTTTGCGTTCGCCTGCCATGAACGGAAGCATTCCGGCGTGGGCATACCCCTCAAAGGGCAAGCCCGCTGAACAGGATCATCGAGGGAAATTAACCGGGCAGGGGGCAGCTAGCACTTATTAGTTTCCTTTAAAAATAAAAATGGTTTAAGTCTCTTGGTTCGCTTATCGTTTTCCGGGCTCAGAGACTATATTGAGGTTTAACGAGCATGCCGAGTTTTTCGTTTGCATGTATTTTAAAATAAAAAGGTTGAATCGAATTAGCTGCCTCGCCCGGGGTATGACTCTCGAGATCGCTGCAAACTCCTAAAGGCGGACTCATAAGTGACATAGAGAAAGAAAGGAACGCATAGACGAGCTCAAAAAGATGAAAATTTCATTGATTGACAAAAATTACAAAAACAGTTACAAGGGTGCGAGCTCAAGGCTTGCTAGTCTCCGCCCCACTGTCGTCCCCTCGGCGCCGCTTCTTCGACCTCTCGGTCTTGTACTTCTCCACAGCGGCCAGGGCGCCTTTCTTGAGGAGATCGTCCAGCTGAGCTTGGAGGCGACCTTGTTGAGCCCGGAGGCCTTCGGCGTGCGTCTCCTTCAGGGCGACGATCTCTGTCTTCAGAGCAGCGACCTCGCCTTGAAGTTGAGCCGCCTCCCTCCTAGCGGTCTCTCTGGCGGTCACAGCCTCGTCTCGCTCCGCCTTAGCTTTGAGGAGGGCGGTAGCGGACAGGCCTTTGGCTGCCTCGGCCATGGCGAGGCCTGACACCAGTGCTTTGACCCTGCGGTGCAGTGCCTCCGACTCCGCCTTCAGCTCCTCGGAGCCCTTAGCTCGCTGAAGCTCGTGGATGTGCTCGTCCACCTTGCGCTCGGACCCCCGAAGGGAATCGTCGAACAAGGCAGCCAGCGCCTTCCCGGCCCCAGCGACCTCCGCGGCCAATGCCTGGCTCTGCTTCTCCGCCTGCATAAGAAAGGTGAAAAAGTTAGCTAAAATTCAACATCTTTTGGCACAAGGGCAGAGAGAGCAGGAGATACCTCGGCCAGGCGGTCGCTTATGGAAGCGAAGGGGGCTCGGGCGAAGACGTTGCGGCCAAGCAGCTGCCGCACGTAGTAGGGCGCCCTCCCCTCCTTCGCAGAAGAGCCCGCGCTGGGACCCCCCGGAGCTTCAGTAGGAGGAGGCAGGCCGGGGGAAGGAGTGGAAGCTGGCACCTCCCCCGGGCAAGCTCCGGCTGCTGGCGGGCTCGGAGGGACCGCCCTGGCCCCTTTGGCCTCCGACTCCGAGCTGAAGGACTCAGAGTCGGAGCCAATGTCTATAAAGCTGGGGGACCTGTAGACCAGGTCCCCCAGGCCCTGCTGGGAGCCCGCTCCCCCCTCGCCCTCTGCTGTAGGAGAGGCCTGAGGGGCGGGAGCTGGAGCCGCTGCCGGCGAGGAGGTCACAGCGGTGGCGGTGGATTCGCCCTGCTGGACCCCTACTACGTCGGCGGGAGGTGGAAGATCCTCCCCGCTCGGTCCCGCCCCTGGTGCGGGAACTGGTGGAGCCGGGGGCTTCTCCACTTGAGCGGAAGCAGAAGGCTCCACTTGGGAAGACTGAGGAGCGGGCTTTTCCTCCTCGGAGCCTGGTACCTCCTCCGCGGAGTCCGTCCAACTGGGCTCCGAGTCCAAGCCCGCCTCCTCCAGCGCTTTTCGCCGCTGCTCCGTCTGGGTGTTCGAAGGCGCGGGTCCCGCACGCTTGGCCTTCTTCTTCCCGCGGGCCTCCATCTCCGGCGTCAGCACTGCTACACGAAGAGGGACGGTCAGATCGCCCGGGAAGTAGCCCATTAATATCTGGGCCATCCCGGATTCGACTTCCGCCATGGTTAGCGGGAGGTCGATGTTCGGGTCGTCGGGCTCGACCATTTGAACCTTGCGGCGGACAATTGGAGTTGGGGCGGGAGGCTGACCTGGGCCGGCGTCCGGGCGAGGAGGTTGCGGAGGAGCGGAGGCTTCGCCCTGGCGGAGCATCTCCAGGGTATCGGGGTCGTTGAGGCGGATGGGCGAAGCCCGCCTCCGGACCGTCTTCTTGCGGGGGTTGCCTCCCGAGCTTCCTGCCCCCTTGCTGGCTCCTTTGGAGGGAGGAGGAGCGTTCTGCATCGGCGGAATAGCATCGACCTCCTCCTCCTTCTTCTTCCGGATGATCTTCTGCTTCAGCAGAATAGCGCCGGTCTTCCCATCCTTCAGCTGGGAAGCAAAGTCGGGAGCGGTGATCTTCTCCGGAGTCCGCCCACCGAGGTAGTGGAGGATCGCTTCGTCCAGAGATCGCTCCTGGTCGGGAGCGATGCACTTCTTCTTCCCCGCTTTGTAGGAGGAGATCTCCCGGAAGATCGCCGTCGGGGGAACCCCGGGGTGAGCCGAGACTCCGCTGTGCCGCCCGCGCCAGTCGCTGACCACCACGAAAGGATAGTCCTTCCAGTGGCGGTCCTTGCTCTCGATAGTGGAGAAGGGGAGCACCTCGCCAGGCCGCCCGGCGAGGTAGAAGTAGCCGCAGCCCGCGGAGGTGAAGACCGGCGAGGGCTTGAGGAGCCACTTTTTGAGCAGATAGCTCAGTGGGATCCTCGCCTTCAAGGCGGTCTCCAGCTGGGACAGCCCGTAAAGTATCCCCCAGGAGTTTCCTGAGAGCTGAGCAGGGCAAAGCCCCGTCAACTCCAGGAGCTCCCCGGTGAGATGACTCAGGGGGAACCACAGCCCAGACCATAGTAGCCCGACAGAAGCTATTGTGCCCTGGGGCGGCCTCCCCGAGAGTGGCATCTCGGTGACGAGGATCTCCTGAGGGAGATCGATCGCCGCCCGGATACTGTCCCCGACGGGCACCCCGCTCGGGTTTTGCAGCCAGACCACCGCCCTCTCAGCAGCGGGCTCAGAGGCTTGGGCGGTGGCAGCAGCAGCAGCAGCAGCAGCATCGGCAGCGGAGGCCATTAGAGCAGAAAAGCAATGGCGAGCTGAGAGCAGAAGCGGAAGAGCGAGCTGGAGAGAAGGGAGAGCTGTTTTCACGCGACGGTAAAAAATGCCCCCCATCCCCTATTTATAGGCTGGTGAGGGGCAGGTGAATCGAGCCGCAATTAATGCCCGAGTGCGCTCGGCGAGGCGATGTGACGGCAATCGAAGCAGCAGCTCGCTTCTTTCCAATCGTCGAGCGCCACGTGGGCCATGCGTGGAAAAAGCTGCGTCGACGCCGACACTATCATTTACTGACAAAAGAGAAGCGAATGAGGAGGAGACACGTGTCTCGCGCCGATCGGGATCTCATGATGAGATTCATTGTATCAATATCGAGCCACGCGTCGCATTTAAGATGAAGCGACCGTTGGAGATTTGGAGCGATACCCCAGTCACAAGATCGCTCACGGTTGGTGCCCGCAGCTCGCCCGACGCAGACCCTGACCGCGTGTGGCAAGCTCGCACTGGAAGGAGATCGCTCGTGGCTGACGCTCCCGGCCCGCCCAGTGTTTGTGAAATACTGGGAGTCAAAGCTCGCGACGCAGATCGCTCACGGCTGGTGCCCGCAGCTCGCCCGACGCAGACCCTGACCGCGTGTGGCAAGCTCGCACCGGAAGGAGATCGCTCGTGGCTGACGCTTCCGGCCCGCCCAGCGTTTGTGAAATACTGACAGTCAAAGCTCTCGGCGCAGACCGACCATGCCAGATGCTGGCAGCCCACCAGACGGAGGTCGCCAATGACTGGTACTCCCAATCCTGCCATCATGTGCAACAAGACTCCTGAGCAAGCGTCAAAGTCTCCTTGGTCGCTCCCTCAGGAGGGGGTAATGTTGGGGGTAGCTGAAACTCGCACAGGAGCTCGCCCTCTCCCCCGTGCTCACCAAATCATCTTGACAGGGAGTGAGATCCAATTTAGGCTGAAGGGGCCCTAGGCAAAGAGCTCGCCTAGCTCGCTCAGGAGCTCGCCCATGCTCGCACAGGAGCTCGCCCTCTCCCCCGTGCTCACCAAATCACCTTGGCAGGGAGCGAGATCCACATTGGGCTGAAGGGGCCCTAGGCAAAGAGCTCACCCATTCTCGCTCAGGAGCTCGCCCATGCTCGCTCAGGAGCTCGCCCAAGCTCGCCCGGACCCCTATTTATCGAAGAGGTTGCTCCCGCAAGGTCCGACTCTTGATAGATGTGGGCTAAAGGACGGAGCAGTACAGGGCGAGCTTGCCTTTTGCTTTCTCCCTGAGACCGCCCAGACTTGAACATTCCAGAATAGCCACCTGGCCGCGACAAAAAAGATGCCCTCCCCCACTCAAACCGCCTGGCAGGCTTGACGACAGAATGTCAGGGTGCGAGTACCAAGGACTGTCAGACCCACGCGAGCCAGAACGTGGGGGTCTAGAAGGCTCTAGAAGAATCTCCACGTGTTGGGCCACGGTAGGCCGCCTATTGCTATAAATGCTCACCCCCAGGCTCCATAGTACAGGTTCGAAATCCCTTTCCCTACCACTTTGGTATACCACAGCTCGCCGTTGTGCTTCCGTGATTGACTTGAGCGTCGGAGGGTCTGCGCTCCTAAGGGAGCCAGCCGTTCTCACGTTCTCTTTTCTTTGTCTTGCAGGCAGCCCGCACGGACCAGCGAAAAATCCCCCATACAGATCGTACGAATGAATTAGAATGGATCGTACGAATGAATTAGAATGGATCGTTCGAATAAATTAGAATAGATTGTGCGAATGAATTAGAATGGATCGTACGAATGAATTAAAAAGGATACATTCGTGCGAATGAATTAGAATGGATACCTTCGTGCAAATGAATTAGAATGGATCGTACGAATGAGTAAGAATGGATCGTACGAATGAAATAGAATGGATCGTATGAATGAATTAGAATGGATCGTGCGAATGAATTAGAATGGATCGTACGAATGAATTAGAATAGATTGTGCGAATGAATTAGAATGGATCGTACGAATGAATTAGAATGGATCGTATGAATGAATTAGAATGGATCGTACGAATGATTTAGAATGGATCGTACTAATGAATTAGAATAGATTGTGCGAATGAATTAGAATGGATCGTACGAATGAATTAGAGTGGATACATTCGTACAAATGAATTAGAATGGATCGTACGAATGAATTAGAATGGATACATTCGTACAAATGAATTAGAATGGATCGTACGAATGAATTAGAATGGATACATTCGTGCGAATGAATTAGAATGGATCGTACGAATGAATTAGAATGGATCGTTTGAATGAATTAGAATGTATCGTACTTATGAATTAGAATGGGTCGTTTGAGTGAATGCGAATGGATCGTGCGAATGAATTAGAATGGATTGTACGAATGAATTAGAATGGATCGTACGAATGAATTAGAGTGGATACATTCGTACAAATTAATTAGAATGGATCGTACGAATGAATTAGAATGGATACATTCGTACAAATGAATTAGAATGGATCGTACGAATGAATTAGAATGGATACATTCGTGCGAATGAATTAGAATGGATCGTACGAAGGAATTAGAATGGATCGTACGAATGAATTAGAATGGATCGTACTTATGAATTAGAATGGGTCGTTTGAGTGAATTAGAATGGATCGTACGAATGAATTAGAATGGATCGTATGAATGAATTAGAATGGATCATGCGAATGAATTAGAATGGATCGTACGAATGAAATAGAATGGATTCGCACGAATGTATCCATTCTAATTTATTCGTACGATCCATTCTAATTCATTCGTATAATCCATTCTAATTCATTCGCACGTTCCATTCGCATTCACTCAAACGACCCATTCTAATTCATAAGTACGATACATTCTAATTCATTCAAACGATCCATTCTAATTCATTCGTACGATCCATTCTAATTCATTCGCACGAATGTATCCATTCTAATTCATTCGTACGATCCATTCTAATTCATTTGTACGAATGTATCCATTCTAATTCATTCGTACGATCCATTCTAATTCATTTGTACGAATGTATCCACTCTAATTCATTCGTACGATCCATTCTAATTCATTCGCACAATCTATTCTAATTCATTAGTACGATCCATTCTAATTCATTCGTACGATCCATTCTAATTCATTCATACGATCCATTCTTACTCATTCGTACGATCCATTCTAATTCATTTGCACGAAGGTATCCATTCTAATTCATTCGTACTATCCATTCTAATTCCTTCGTTCGATCCATTCTAATTCCTTCGTACGATCCATTCTAATTCCTTCGTACGATCCATTCTAATTCATTCCCATGAATGTATCTATTCTAATTTTGGATCGTATGAATGAATTAGAATGGATCGTATGAATGAGTAAGAATGGATCGTACGAATGAATTAGAATGGATCGTACGAATGAATTAGAATGGATACATTCGTGCGAATGAATTAGAATGGATCGTATGAATGAATTAGAATCGATCGTACGAATGAATTAGAATGGATCATGCGAATGAATTAGAATGGATCGTGCGAATGAATTAGAATGGATCGTACGAATGAAATAGAATGGATTGTACGAATGAGATAGAATGGATCGTACGAATGAATTAGAATGGATACATTCATGCGAATGAATTAGAATGGATCATACGAATGAATTAGAATGGATTCATTCGTGCGAATGAATTAGAATGGATCGTACGAATGAGTAAGAATGGATCATACGAATGAATTAGAATGGATTGAATTAGAATGAATCGTACGAATGAATTAGAATGGATCGTACGAATGAATTAGAATGGATCGTACAAATGAATTAGAATGGATTGAATTAGAATGAATCGTACGAATGAATTAGAATGAATCATACCGTACGAATGAATTAGAATGGATCATACAAAGGAATTAGAATGGATCGTACGAATGAATTAGAATGGATCATACGAATGAATTAGAATGGATCGTACGAAGGAATTAGAATGGATCGTACGAAGGAATTAGAATGGATAGTACGAATGAATTAGAATGGATACCTTCGTGCAAATGAATTAGAATGGATTGTACGAATGAGTAAGATTGGATCGTACGAATGAAATAGAATGGATCGTATGAATGAATTAGAATGGATCGTGCGAATGAATTAGAATTGATACATTCGTGCGATTGAATTAGAATGGATCGTATGAATGAATTAGATTGGATCGTATGAATGAATTAGAATGGATCGTGCGAATGAATTAGAATGGATCGTACGAATGAATTAGACTGGATCGTTTGAATGAATTAGAATGGATCATACTTATGAATTAGAATGGGTCATACGAATGAAATAGAATGGATCGTACGAAGGAATTAGAAAGGATCGTACAAACGAATTAGAATGGATCGTATGAATGAAATAGAATAGATCATACGAATGAATTAGAATGGATCGTATGAATGAATTAGATTGGATCGTATGAATGAATTAGAATGGATTGTACGAATGAAATAGAATAGATCGTACGAATGAATTAGAATGGATCGTGCGAATGAATTAGAATGGGTCGTACGAATGAATTAGAATGGATCGTACGAATGAATTAGAATGGATACATTCGTGCAAAAGAAGTAGAATGGATTGTATGAATGAATTAGATTGGATCGTTCGAATGAATTAGACGTACGATCCATTCTAATTCATTCGTACAATCTATTCTAATTCATTCGTACGATCCATTCTAATTTATTCGTACAATCCATTCTAATTCATTCGCACGAATGTATCCATTCTAATTCATTCGTACGATCCATTCTAATTCATTCATATAATCCATTCTAATTCATTCGTACGATCCATTCTAATTCCTTCGTACGAATGTATCTACTCTAATTCATTCATACGATCCATTCTAATTCATTCGCACGATCCATTCTAATTCATATGTACGATCCATTCTAATTCATTCATATAATCCATTCTAATTCATTCGTACGATCCATTCTAATTCATTCGCACGATCTATTCTAATTCATTCATACAATCCATTCTATTTCATTCGTACGATACATTCTAATTCATTCGCAAGATCCATTCTAATTCATTCATACGATCCAATCTAATTCATTCATACGATCCATTCAAATTCATTAATACGATCCAATCTAATTCATTCATACGATCCATTCTAATTCCTTCGTACGATCCATTCTAATTCATACGATCCATTCTAATTCATTCGTACGATCCATTCTAATTCATTCGTACGATCTATTCTAATTCATTCGCACGATCCATTCTAATTCATTCATACGATCCAATCTAATTCATTCATACGATCCATTCTAATTCATTCGCACGAATGTATCCATTCTAATTCATTCGCACGATCTATTCTAATTCATTCATACAATCCATTCTAATTCTTTCATATGATCCATTCTAATTCATTCGCACGATCCATTCTTACTCATTCGTACGATCCATTCTTATTCATTCGCACGATCCATTCTTACTCATTCGTATGATCCATTCTAATTCATTCGCACGATCCATTCTAATTCATTAATACGATCCATTCTAATTCATTTGTACGATCCATTCTAATTCATTCATACGATTCAATCTAATTCAATCCATTCTAATTCATTCGTACGATCCATTCTTACTCATTCGTACGATCCATTCTAATTCATTCGCACGAATGAATCCATTCTAATTCATTCGTATGATCCATTCTAATTCATTCGCATGAATGTATCCATTCTAATTCATTCGTACGATCCATTCTATCTCATTCGTACAATCCATTCTATTTCATTCATACGATCCATTCTAATTCATTCGCACGATCCATTCTAATTCATTCGCATGATCCATTCTAATTCATTCATACGATCGATTCTAATTCATTCATACGATCCATTCTAATTCATTCGCACGAATGTATCCATTCTAATTCATTCGTACGATCCATTCTAATTCATTCGCACAATCTATTCTAATTCATTCATACGATCCATTCTAATTCATATGTAAGATCCATTCTACTTCATTTATACGATCCAATCTAATTCATTCATACAATCCATTCTAATTCATTCGCACGAATTTATTCATTCTAACTCGTTCGTACGATCCATTCGAATTCATTCGCACGAATGTATCCATTCTAATTCATTCGTACGATCCATTCCGTGCGAATGAATTAGAATGCATCGTACGAATGAATTAGAATGGATATATTCGTGCGAATGAATTAGAATGGATCGTACGAATGAATTAGAATATGGATCGTACGAAGGAATTAGAATGGATCGTACTAATGAATTCAAATGTATCCTTTCTAATTCATTCGTACGATCCATTCTAATTCCTTCGTACGATCCATTCTAATTCATTCATACGATCAATTCTAATTCATTAGCATGATCCATTCTAATTCATTCATACGATCCATTCGTATCCATTCTAATTCATTCGTACGATCTATTCTAATTCATTCGTATGATCCATTCTAATTCATTAAAACGATCCAATCTTATTCATTCATACGATCCATTCTAATTCATTCGTACGATCCATTCTAATTCATTCGTACGATCTATTCTAATTCATGGATCGTGCGAATGAATTAGAATGGATCGTACGAATGAATTAGAATGGATCGTATGAATGATTTAGATTGGATCGTATGAATGAATTAGAATGGATCGTACGAATGAATTAGAATAGATCGTACGAATGAATTAGAATGGATACGAATGGATCGTACGAATAAGTAAGAATGGATCGTACGAATGAAATAGAATGGATTGTACGAATGAATTAGAATGGATACATTCGTGCGAATGAATTAGGATGGATCGTATGAATGAATTAGAATAGATTGTGCGAATGAATTAGAATGGATCGTACGAATGAATTAGAATGGATATATTCATGCGAATGAATTAGAATGGATCGTATGAATGAATTAGAATGGATCGTATGAGTGAATTAGAATGGATACGAAGGAATTAGAATGGATCGTACGAATGAGTAAGAATGGATCGTATTAATGAATTAGAATGGATCGTACGAAGGAATTAGAATAGATCATACGAAGAAATTAGAATGGATCGTACAAATGAATTAGAATGGATTGTATGAATGAATTAGAATGGATCGTGCGAATGAATTAAAATGGATCGTATGAATGAAATAGAATGGATCGTATGAATTAGAATGGATCGTACGAATGAAATAGAATGGATCGTACAAATGAATTAGAATAGATTGTGCGAATGGATTAGAATGGATCATACGATTGAGTAAGAATGGATTGTACGAATGAAATAGAATAGATCGTACGAATGAATTAGAATGGATCTTGCTAATGAATTAGAATTGATCGTACGAATGAATTAGAATAGATTGTGCGAATGAATTAAAATGGATCGTATAAATGAATTAGAATGGATCGTATGAATGAATTAGAATGGATCGTGCGAATGAATTAAAATAGATCGTATGAATGAAATAGAATGGATCGTATGAATTAGAATGGATCATACGAATGAAATAGAATGGATCGTACAAATGAATTAGAATAGATTGTGCGAATGGATTAGAATGGATCATACGATTGAGTAAGAAAGGATTGTACGAATGAAATAGAATAGATCGTACGAATGGATTAGAATGGATCGTATGAATGAATTAGAATGGATCGTTCGAATGAATTAGATTAGATTATGCGAATGAATTAGAATGGATCGTTCGAATGAATTAGATTAGATTGTGCGAATGAATTAGAATGGATCGTGCGAATGAATTAGAATAGATCGTACGAATGAGTAAGAATGGATCGTACGAATGAATTAGAATGGATTGAATTAGAATGAATCGTACGAATGAATTAGAATGGATCGTACGAATGAATTAGAATGGATTGAATTAGAATGAATCGTACGAATGAATTAGAATGAATCATACCGTACGAATGAATTAGAATGGATCATACGAAGGAATTAGAATGGATCGTGCGAATAAATTAGAATGGATCGTATGAATGAATTAGAATAGATTGTGCGAATGAATTAGAATGGATCGTACGAATGAATTAGAATGGATCGTGCGAATGAATTAGAATGGATCGTACGAATGAAATAGAATGGATTGTACGAATGAGATAGAATGGATCGTACGAATGAATTAGAATGGATACATTCATGCGAATGAATTAGAATGGATCATACGAATGAATTAGAATGGATTCATTCATGCGAATGAATTAGAATGGATCGTACGAATGAGTAAGAATGGATCGTACGAATGAATTAGAATGGATTGAATTAGAATGAATCGTACGAATGAATTAGAATGGATCGTACGAATAAATTAGAATGGATCATACGAATGAATTAGAATGGATTGAATTAGAATGAATCGTACGAATGAATTAGAATGAATCATACCATACGAACGAATTAGAATGGATCATACGAAGGAATTAGAATGGATCGTACGAATGAATTAGAATGGGTCGTACCGTACGAATGAATTAGAATGGATCATACGAAGGAATTAGAATAGATCGTACGAATGAATTAGAATGGATAGTACGAATGAATTAGAATGGATCGTATGAATGAATTAGAATGGATCGTACGAAAGAATTAAAATGGATACATTCGTGCGAATGAATTAGAATGGATCATATGAATGAATTAGAATGGATCGTTTGAGTGAATGCGAATGGATCGTGCGAATGAATTAGAATGGATTGTACGAATGAATTAGAATGGATCGAACGAATGAATTAGAATGGATATATTCGTGCAAAAGAATTAGAATGGATTGTATGAATGAATTAGAATGGATCGTGCGAATGAATTAGAATGGATCGTACGAATGAATTAGAATGGATACATTCGTGCGAAAGAATTAGAATAGATCGTATGAATGAATTAGAATGGATCGTATGAATGAAATAGAATGGATCGTACGAATGAATTAGAATGGATCGTGCGAATGAATTAGAATGGATCGTACGAATGAATTAAAATGGATCGTACGAAGGAATTAGAATGGATCGTACGAATGAATTAGAAAGGATACATTCGAATTCATTCGTACGATCCATTCTAATTCATTCGTACGATCCATATTCTAATTCATTCGCACGATCCATTCTAATTCATTCGCACGATCCATTCTAATTCATTTATACGATCCATTCTAATTCATTCACACAATCCATTCTAATTCATTCTAATTTATTCGTATGTGAGTGGATCGTCTTTTTTTGTGCTAAAGAATTAGAATGGATCGTACGAATGAATTACAATGGATACATTCGTGCGAAAGAATTAGAATGGATCGTATGAATGAATTAGATTGGATCGTATAAATAAATTAGAATGGATCGTACGAATGAATTAGAATGGATCGTGCTAATGAATTAGAATGGATCGTGCGAATAAATTAGAATGGATCGTGCGAATGAATTAGAATGGATCGTACGAATGAATTAGAATGGATCGTACGAATGAATTAGAATGGATCGTGCGAATGAATTAGAATATGGATCGTACGAATGATTTAGAATGGATCGTATGAATGAATTAGAATGGATACATTCGTGCGAATGAATTAGAATGGATCATACGAAGGAATTAGAATGGATCGTACGAATGAATTAGAATGGATCGTACGAATGAATTAGAATGGATATATTCGTGCGAATGAATTAGAATGGATCATACGAATGAATTAGAGTGGATACATTCGTACAAATGAATTAGAATGGATCGTACGAATGAATTAGAATGGATACATTCGTGCGAATGAATTAGAATGGATCGTACGAATGAATTAGAATGGATCGTATGAATGAATTAGAATGGATCGTGCGAATGAATTAGAATGAATCGTACGAATGAATTAGAATGGATCGTACGAATGAATTAGAATGGATCGTACGAATGAATTAGAATGGATTGAATTAGAATGAATCGTACGAATGAATTAGAATGAATCATACCGTACGAATGAATTAGAATGGATCATACGAAGGAATTAGAATGGATCGTACGAAGGAATTAGAATGGATCGTACGAATGAATTAGAATGGATCGTACGAATGAATTAGAATGGATCGTGCGAATGAATTAGAATGGATCGTACGAATGAATTAGAATGGATCGTACGAATGAATTAGAATGGATCGTATGAATGAATTAGAATGGATCGTGCGAATGAATTAGAATGGATCGTACGAATGAAATAGAATGGATTCGCACGAATGTATCAATTCTAATTCATTCGTACGATCCATTCTAATTCATTAGTACAATCCATTCTAATTCATTCGCATGATCCATTCTTACTCATTCGTACGAATGAATTAGAATGGATCGTACGAATGAATTAGAATAGATCGTACGAATGAATTAGAATGGATTGAATTAGAATGAATCGTACGAATGAATTAGAATGAATCATACCGTACGAATGAATTAGAATGGATCATACGAAGGAATTAGAATGGATCGTGCGAATAAATTAGAATGGATCGTATGAATGAATTAGAATAGATTGTGCGAATGAATTAGAATGGATCATACGAATGAATTAGAATGGATACATTCGTGCGAATGAATTAGAATGGATCGTATGAATGAATTAGAATCGATCGTATGAATGAATTAGAATGGATCATGCGAATGAATTAGAATGGATCGTGCGAATGAATTAGAATGGATCGTACGAATGAAATAGAATGGATTGTACGAATGAGATAGAATGGATCGTACGAATGAATTAGAATGGATACATTCATGCGAATGAATTAGAATGGATCATACGAATGAATTAGAATGGATTCATTCGTGCGAATGAATTAGAATGGATCGTACGAATGAGTAAGAATGGATCGTACAAATGAATTATAACGGATTGATTTAGAATGAATCGTACGAATGAACTAGAATGGATCGTACGAATGAATTAGAATGGATCGTACGAATGAATTAGAATGGATTGAATTAGAATGAATCGTACGAATGAATTAGAATGAATCATACGAATGAAATAAAATGGATCATATTCTAATTCATTCATACGATCCATTCTAATTCATTCGCACAATCTATTCTAATTCATTCGTACGATCCATTCTAATTCATTCGCACGATCTATTCTAATTCATTCGTACGATCCATTCTAATTCATTCGCACGAATGTATCCATTCTAATTCATTCATACAATCTATTCTAATTCATTCGTACGATCCATTCTATTTCATTCGTACGATCCATTCTTACTCTTTCGTATGATCCATTCTAATTCATTCGCATGAATGTATCCATTCTAATTCATTCGTACGATCCATTCTAATTCATTCGTCCGATCCATTCTAATTCATTCATATGATCCATTCTAATTCATTCATACGATCCATTCTAATTCTTTCACACGATCCATTCTAATTCATTCGTACGATCCATTCTAATTCATTCGTACGATCCATTCTAATTCATTCGTACGATCCATTCTAATTCATTCGCACGAATGAATCCATTCTAATTCATTCGTACAATCCATTCTATTTCATTCGTACGATCCATTCTTACTCATTCGTAAGATCCATTCTAATTCATTGGCACGAATGTATCCATTCTAATTCATTCGTACGATCTACTCTAATTCATTCGTACGATCCATTCCAATTCATTCTAATTCTAATTCATTCGCACGAATGTATCCATTCTAATTCATTCGTACGATCTATTCTAATTCATTCGCACAATCTATTCTAATTCATTCGTACGATCCATTCTAATTCATTCGCACGATCCATTCTAATTCATTTGCACGATCCATTCTAATTCATTCATACAATCCATTCTAATTCTTTTGCACGAATGTATCCATTCTAATTCATTACGAATGAGTAAGAATGGATTGTACGAATGAATTAGAACGATCTATTCTAATTCATTCATACAATCCATTCTATTTCATTCGTACGATCCATTCTAATTCATTCGCAAGATCCATTCTAATTCATTCATACGATCTAATCTAATTCATTCATACGATCCATTCAAATTCATTAATACGATCCAATCTAATTCATTCATACGATCCATTCTAATTCCTTCGTACGATCCATTCTAATTCATACGATCCATTCTAATTCATTCGTACGATCCATTCTAATTCATTCGTACGATCCATTCTAATTCATTCATACGATCCATTCTAATTCATTCGCATAATCCATTCTAATTCATTCGTACGATCCATTCTATTTCATTTGCACGAAGGTATCCATTCTAATTCATTCGTACTATCCATTCTAATTCCTTCGTACGATCCATTCTAATTCATTCGTACGATCCATTGTAATTCATTCGCACGATCCATTCTAATTCATTCGTACGATCCATTCTATTTCATTCATACGATCCATTCTAATTCATTCATACGATCCATTCTAATTCATTCGCACGATCCATTCTAATTCATTCGCATGATCCATTCTAATTCATTCGTACGATCGATTCTAATTCATTCATACGATCCATTCTAATTCATTCGTATCCATTCTAATTCACTCATACGATCCATTCTAATTCATTCATACGATCCATTCTAATTCATTCGCATGAATGTATCCATTGTAATTCATTCGTACGATCCATTCTAATTCATTCGCACAATCTACTCTAATTCATTCATACGATCCATCCTAATTCATTCGCACGAATGTATCCATTCTAATTCATTCGTACAATCCATTCTATTTCATTCGTACGATCCATTCTTACTCATTCGTACGATCCATTCGTATCCATTCTAATTCATTCGTACGATCTATTCTAATTTATTCGTACGATCCATTCTAATTCATTAATACGATCCAATCTAATTGATTCATACGATCCATTCTAATTCATTCGTACGATCCATTCTAATTCATTCGCACGATCCATTCTAATTCATTCGCACGATCCATTCTAATTCATTCATACGATCCATTCTAATTCATTCGTACAATCCATTCTAATTCATTCTAATTTATTCGTATGTGAGTGGATCGTGTTTTTTCGTGCTAATGAATTAGAATGGATCGTACGAATAAATTAGAATGGATACATTCGTGCGAAAGAATTAGAATGGATCGTATGAATGAATTAGATTGGATCTTACGAATGAATTAGAATGGATCGTACGAATGAATTAGAATGGATCGTATGAATGAATTAGAATGGATCGTGCGAATGAATTAGAATGGATCGTGCGAATGAATTATAATGGATCGTACGAATGAATTAGAATGGATCGTATGATTGAACTAGATTGGATCGTATTAATGAATTAGAATGGATCGTACAAATGAATTAGAATAGATCGTACGAATGAATTAGAATGGATACGAATGGATCGTACGAATGAGTAAGAATGGATCGTACGAATGAAATAGAATGGATTGTACGAATGAATTAGAATGGATACATTCGTGCGAATGAATTAGGATGGATCGTATGAATGAATTAGAATAGATTGTGCGAATGAATTAGAATGGATCGTACGAATGAATTAGAATGGATACATTCATGCGAATGAATTAGAATGGATCGTATGAATGAATTAGAATGGATCGTATGAGCGAATTAGAATGGATACGAAGGAATTAGAATGGATCGTACGAAGGAATTAGAATGGAGAATGGATCGTGCGAATGAATTAGAATGGATCGTGCGATAAGAATGGATCGTACGAATGAAATAGAATAGATCGTACGGATAAATGAATTTGGATCGTGCTAATGAATTAGAATGGATCGTACGAATGAATTAGAATGGATCGTACTAATGAATTAGAATAGATTGTGCGAATGAATTAGAATGGATCGTATGAATGAATTAGAAAGGATATATTCGTGCGAATGAATTAGAAAAGATCGTATGAATGAATTAGATTGGATCGTATTAATGAATTAGAATGGATCGTGCGAATGAATTAGAATGGATCGTACAAATGAATTTGAATGGATAGATTCGTGCGAATGAATTTGAATGGATCGTACGAAGGAATTAGAATAGATCATACGAAGAAATTAGAATGGATCGTACGAATGAATTAGAATGGATCGTATGAATGAATTAGAATGGATCGTGCGAATGAATTAAAATGGATCATATGAATGAAATAGAATGGATCGTATGAATTAGAATGGATCGTACGAATGAAATAGAATGGATCGTACGAATGAATTAGAATAGATTGTGCGAATGGATTAGAATGGATCATACGATTGAGTAAGAATGGATTGTACGAATGAAATAGAATAGATCGTATGAATGAATTAGAATGGATCATGCTAATGAATTAGAATTGATCGTACGAATGAATTAGAATAGATTGTGCGAATGAATTAGAATGGATCGTACGAATGAATTGGAATGGTTACATTCGTGCGAATGAATTAGAATGGATCGTATGAATGAATTAGAGTGGATACATTCGTACAAATGAATTAGAATGGATCATACAAATGAATTAGAATTGATAGATTCGTGCGAATGAATTAGAATGGATCATATGAATGAATTAGAATGGATCGTTTGAGGGAATGCGAATGGATCGTGCGAATGAATTAGAATGGATTGTACGAATGAATTAGAATGGATCGCACGAATGAATTAGAATGGATACATTCGTGTGAATCCATTCTATTTCATTCGTACGATCCATTCTAATTCATTCGCACGATCCATTCTAATTCATTCGTACGATCCATTCTAATTCATTCGTACGATCCATTCTAATTCATTCGTACGATCCATTCTAATTCATTCGCACAATCTATTCTAATTCATTCGTACGATCCATTCTAATTCATTCGCACGATCCATTCTAATTCATTCATACGATCCATTCTATTTCATTCGTACGATGCATTCTTACTCATTTGTACGATCAATTCTAATTCATTTGCACGAAGGTATCCATTCTAATTCATTCGTACTATCCATTCTAATTCCTTCGTACGATTCATTCTAATTCCTTCGTACGATCCATTCTAATTCATTCGTACGATCCATTCTAATTCATTCGTACGATCCATTCTAATTCCTTCGTATGATCCATTCTAATTCATTCGTACGGTATGATCCATTCCAATTCATTCGTAAGATCCATTCTAATTCATTCGCACAATCTATTCTAATTCATTCGTAAGATCCATTCTAATTCATTCGCACGATCCATTCTAATTCATTCATACGATCCATTCTAATTCATTCGTACGATCCATTCTAATTCATTCGTACGATCCATTCTAATTCATTCGCACGAATGAATCCATCCTAATTGATTCGTACAATCCATTCTATTTCATTCGTACGATCCATTCTTACTCATTCGTAAGATCCATTCTAATTCATTGGCACGAATGTATCCATTCTAATTCATTCGTACGATCTACTCTAATTCATTCGTACGATCCATTCCAATTCATTCTAATTCTAATTCATTCGCACGAATGTATCCATTCTAATTCATTCGTACGATCCATTCTAATTCATTCGCACAATCTATTCTAATTCATTCGTACGATCCATTCTAATTAATTCGCACGATCCATTCTAATTCATTTGCACGATCCATTCTAATTCATTCATACAATCCATTCTAATTCTTTTGCACAAATGTATCCATTCTAATTCATTACGAATGAGTAAGAATGGATTGTACGAATGAATTAGAACGATCTATTCTAATTCATTTATACAATCCATTCTATTTCATTCGTACGATCCATTCTAATTTATTCGCAAGATCCATTCTAATTCATTCATACGATCCAATCTAATTCATTCATACGATCCATTCAAATTAATTAATACGATCCAATCTAATTCATTCATACGATCCATTCTAATTCCTTCGTACGATACATTCTAATTCATACGATCCATTCTAATTCATTCGTACGATCCATTCTAATTCATTCGTACGATCCATTCTAATTCATTCATACGATCCATTCTAATTCATTCGCATGATCCATTCTAATTCATTCGTACGATCCATTCTATTTCATTTGCACGAAGGTATCCATTCTAATTCAGTCGTACTATCCATTCTAATTCCTTCGTACGATCCATTCTAATTCATTCGTACGATCCATTGTAATTCATTCGCACAATCCATTCTAATTCATTCGTACGATCCATTCTATTTCATTCATACGATCCATTCTAATTCATTCATACGATCCATTCTAATTCATTCGCACGATCCATTCTAATTCATTCGCATGATCCATTCTAATTCATTCGTACGATCGATTCTAATTCATTCATACGATCCATTCTAATTCATTCGTATCCATTCTAATTCACTCATACGATCCATTCTAATTCATTCATACGATCCATTCTAATTCATTCGCATGAATGTATCCATTGTAATTCATTCGTACGATCCATTCTAATTCATTCGCACAATCTACTCTAATTCATTCATACGATCCATCCTAATTCATTCGCACGAATGTATCCATTCTAATTCATTCGTACAATCCATTCTATTTCATTCGTACGATCCATTCTTACTCATTCGTACGATCCATTCGTATCCATTCTAATTCATTCGTACGATCTATTCTAATTTATTCGTACGATCCATTCTAATTCATTAATACGATCCAATCTAATTCATTCATACGATCCATTCTAATTCATTCGTACGATCCATTCTAATTCATTCGCACGATCCATTCTAATTCATACGCACGATCCATTCTAATTCATTCATACGATCCATTCTAATTCATTCGTACAATCCATTCTAATTCATTCTAATTTATTCGTATATGAGTGGATCGTGTTTTTTCGTGCTAATGAATTAGAATGGATCGTACGAATGAATTAGAATGGATACATTCGTGCGAAAGAATTAGAATGGATCGTATGAATGAATTAGATTGGATCTTACGAATGAATAAGAATGGATCGTACGAATGAATTAGAATGGATCGTATGAATGAATTAGAATGGATCGTGCGAATGAATTAGAATGGATCGTACGAATGAATTAGAATGGATCGTATGATTGAATTAGATTGGATCGTATTAATGAATTAGAATGGATCGTACGAATGAATTAGAATAGATCGTACGAATGAATTAGAATGGATACGAATGGATCGTACGAATGAGTAAGAATGGATCGTACGAATGAAATAGAATGGATTGTACGAATGAATTAGAATGGATACATTCGTGCGAATGAATTAGGATGGATCGTATGAATGAATTAGAATAGATTGTGCAAATGAATTAGAATGGATCGTACGAATGAATTAGAATGGATACATTCATGCGAATGAATTAGAATGGATCGTATGAATGAATTAGAATGGATCGTATGAGTGAATTAGAATGGATACGTAGGAATTAGAATGGATCGTACGAAGGAATTAGAATGGAGAATGGATCGTGCGAATGAATTAGAATGGATCGTGCGATAAGAATGGATCGTACGAATGAAATAGAATAGATCGTACGGATAAATGAATTTGGATCGTGCTAATGAATTAGAATGGATCGTACGAATGAATTAGAATGGATCGTACTAATGAATTAGAATAGATTGTGCGAATGAATTAGAATGGATCGTACGAATGAATTAGAACGGATATATTCGTGCGAATGAATTAGAATAGATCGTATGAATGAATTAGATTGGATCGTATTAATGAATTAGAATGGATCGTGCGAATGAATTAGAATGGATCGTACAAATGAATTTGAATGGATAGATTCGTGCGAATGAATTTGAATGGATCGTACGAAGGAATTAGAATAGATCATACGAAGAAATTAGAATGGATTGTACGAATGAATTAGAATGGATCGTATGAATGAATTAGAATGGATCGTGCGAATGAATTAAAGTGGATCGTATGGATGAAATAGAATGGATCGTATGAATTAGAATGGATCGTACGAATGAAATAGAATGGATCGTACGAATGAATTAGAATAGATTGTGCGAATGGATTAGAATGGATCATACGATTGAGTATGAATGGATTGTACGAATGAAATAGAATAGATCGTATGAATGAATTAGAATGGATCATGTTAATGAATTAGAATTGATCGTACGAATGAATTAGAATAGATTGTGCGAAAGAATTAGAATGGATCGTACGAATGAATTGGAATGGATACATTCGAGCGAATGAATTAGAATGGATCGTATGAATGAATTAGAGTGGATACATTCGTACAAATGAATTAGAATGGATCGTACGAATGAATTAGAATGGATACATTCGTGCGAATGAATTAGAATGGATCATATGAATGAATTAGAATGGATCATTTGAGTGAATGCGAATGGATCGTGCGAATGAATTAGAATGGATTGTATGAATGAATTAGAATGGATCGTACGAATGAATTAGAATGGATACATTCGAGCGAATCCATTCTATTTCATTCGTACGATCTATTCTAATTCACTCGCACGATCCATTCTAATTCATTCATACGATCCATTCTAATTCATTCGTACGATCCATTCTAATTCATTCGTACGATCCATTCTAATTCATTCGCACGATCTATTCTAATTCATTCGTACGATCCATTCTAATTCATTCGCACGATCCATTCTAATTCATTCATACGATCCATTCTATTTCATTCGTACGATCCATTCTTACTCATTCGTACGATCCATTCTAATTCATTTGCACGAAGGTATCCATTCTAATTCATTCGTACTATCCATTCTAATTCCTTCGTACGATCCATTCTAATTCCTTCGTACGATGCATTCTAATTCATTCGTACGATCCATTCTAATTCATTCGTACGATCCATTCTAATTCCTTCGTATGATCCATTCTAATTCATTCGTACGGTATGATTCATTCTAATTCATTCGTACGATTCATTCTAATTCAATCCATTCTAATTCATTCGTACGATCCATTCTAATTCATTCGTACGATCCATTCTAATTCATTCGTACGATTCATTCTAATTCAATCCATTCTAATTCATTCGTACTATCCATTCTTACTCATTCGTACAATCCATTCTAATTCATTCGCACGAATGAATCCAGTCTAATTCATTCGTATGATCCATTCTAATTCATTCGCATGAATGTATCCATTCTAATTCATTCGTACGATTCATTCTATCTCATTCGTACAATCCATTCTATTTCATTCGTACGATCCATTCTAATTCATTCGCACGATCCATTCTAATTCATTCGCACGATCCATTCTAATTCATTCACACGATCCATTCTAATTCATTCATACGATCCATTCTAATTCATTCACACAATCCATTCTAATTTATTCTAATTTATTCGTATGTGAGTGGATCGTGTTTTTTCGTGCTAATGAATTAGAATGGATCGTACGAATGAATTAGAATGGATACATTCGTGCGAAAGAATTAGAATGGATCGTATGAATGAATTAGATTGGATCGTATAAATGAATTAGAATGGATCGTATGAATGAATTAGAATGGATCGTGCTAATGAATTAGAATGGATCGTGCGAATAAATTAGAATGGATCGTGCGAATGAATTAGAATCGATCGTACGAATGAGTTAGAATGGATCGTACGAATGAATTAGAATGGATCGTTCGAATGAATTAGAATACATTGTGCGAATGAATAAGAATGGATCGTACGAATGAATTAGAAAGGATACATTCGTGCGAATGAATTAGAATGGATCGTATGAGTGTGAATGAATTAGAATGGATCGTGCGAATGAATTAGAATGGATCGTATTAATGAATTAGAATGGATCGTGCGAATGAATTAGAATGGATCGTACGAATGAGTAAGAATGGATCGTGCGAATGAATTAGAATGGATCATATGAATGAATTAGAATGGATCGTATGAATGAATTAGAATGGATCGTGCGAATAAATTAGAATGGATCGTATGAATGAATTAGAATAGATTATGCGAATGAATTAGAATGGATCGTACGAATGAATTAGAATGGATACATTCGTGCGAATGAATTAGAATGGATCGTATGAATGAATTAGAATCGATCGTACGAATGAATTAGAATGGATCATGCGAATGAATTAGAATGGATCGTGCGAATGAATTAGAATGGATCGTACGAATTAAATAGAATGGATTGTACGAATGAGATAGAATGGATCGTACGAATGAATTAGAATGGATACATTCATGCGAATGAATTAGAATGGATCATACGAATGAATTAGAATGGATTCATTCGTGAGAATGAATTAGAATGGATCGTACGAATGAGTAAGAATGGATCGTACGAATGAATTAGAATGGATTGAATTAGAATGAATCGTACGAATGAATTAGAATGGATCGTACGAATGAATTAGAATGGATCGTACGAATGAATTAGAATGGATTGAATTAGAATGAATCGTACGAATGAATTAGAATGAATCATACCGTACGAATGAATTAGAATGGATCATACGAAGAAATTAGAATGGATCGTACGAATGAATTAGAATGGATCGTACGAATGAATTAGAATGGATCGTACGAAGGAATTAGAATGGATCGTACGAAGGAATTAGAATGGATAGTACGAATGAATTAGAATGGACATTCGTACGATCCATTCTTACTCATTCGTACGATCCATTCTAATTCATTTGCACGAAGGTATCCATTCTAATTCATTCGTACTATCCATTCTAATTCCTTCGTACGATCCATTCTAATTCCTTCATACGATCCATTCTAATTCATTCGTACAATCTGTATGGGGGATTTTTCGCTGGTCCATACGGGCTGCCTGCAAGACAATAAAAAGAGAACGTGAGAACGACTGGCTCCCTTAGGAGCGCAGACCCTCCGACGCTCAAGTCAGTCATGGTAGCACAACGGCGAGCTACGGTATACCAAAGTGGTAGGGAAAGGGATTTCCAACCTCTACTATGGAGCTTGGGGGTGGGCATTTATAGCAATAGGCAGCTTACCGTGGCCCGACACATGGAGATTCTTCCAGAGGCTTCTAGACCCCCACGATCTGGCTCGTATGGGCTTGACAGTCCTTGGTACTCGCGCCCTGACAGTCCTTGGTACTCGCGCCCTGACAGTCTATCGTCAAGCCTGCCAAGCGGTTTGAGTGGGGGAGAGCATCTTTCTTGTCGCGGCCAGGTGGCTATTCTAGAATGTTCAAGTCTGGGCGGTCTCAGGGAGGAAGAAAAAAGCAAGCTCGCCCTGTATAGCTCCATCCTTTCACCCACATCTATCAAGAGTCAGACCTCGCGGGAGCAACCTCTTCGATAAACAGGGGTCTGGGCGAGCTGGGGCGAGCTCCTGGAAGAGCCTAGGCGAGCTCCTGAGCAAGCTTGGCGAGCTCCTGAGCGAGCTTGGTGAGCTCCTGGGAGAGCCTAGGCGAGCTCCTGAACGAGTTTGGCGAGCTCTTGGGAGAGCCTAGGCGAGCTCCTGGGAGAGCCTAGGCGAGCTCCTGCGCGAGCTTTGGTGAGCTCCTGAGCGAGCCAGGCGAGCTCCCGAGCGAGCTAGGCGAGCTCCCGAGCGAGCTAGGCGAGCTCCTGTGCGAGCTTCGGCGAGCTCCTGAGCGAGCTAGGCGAGCTCCCGAGCGAGCTAGGCGTGCTCCCGAGCGAGCTAGGCGTGCTCCTGAGCGAGCTCTTCACCTATAGCCCTTTCAGCCACTGTGGATCTCGCTTCTTGTCAAGATGTTTTGATGAGCGCGGGGGAGAGGGCGAACTCCTGTGCGAGTTTCTGCTACCCCCAACACGATCCATTCTAATTCCTTCGTATGATCCATTCTAATTCATTCGTACGGTATGATTCATTCTAATTCATTCGTATGATTCATTCTAATTCAATCCATTCTAATTCATTCGTACGATCCATTCTAATTCATTCGTACGATCCATTCTAATTCATTCGTACGATTCATTCTAATTCAATCTATTCTAATTCATTCGTACGATCCATTCTTACTCATTCGTACGATCCATTCTAATTCATTCGCACGAATGAATCCATTCTAATTCATTCGTATGATCCATTCTAATTCATTCGCATGAATGTATCCATTCTAATTCATTCGTACGATCCATTCTATCTCATTCGTACAATCCATTCTATTTCATTCGTACGATCCATTCTAATTCATTCGCATGATCCATTCTAATTCATTAATACGATCCAATCTAATTCATTCATACGATCTATTCTAATTCATTCGCACGAATATATCCTTTCTAATTCATTCGTACGATCCATTCTAATTCATTCACACAATCTATTCTAATTCATTAGTACGATCCATTCTAATTCATTCGTACGATCCATTCTAATTCATTAGCACGATCCAAATTCATTTATCCGTACGATCTATTCTATTTCATTCGTACGATCCATTCTTATCGTACGATCCATTCTAATTCAATCCATTCTAATTCATTCGTACGATCCATTCTAATTCATTCGTACGATCCATTCTAATTCATTCGTACGATTCATTCTAATTCAATCCATTCTAATTCATTCGTACGATCCATTTTTACTCATTCGTACGATCCATTCTAATTCATTCGCACGAATGAATCCATTCTAATTCATTCGTATGATCCATTCTAATTCATTCGCATGAATGTATCCATTCTAATTCATTCGTACGATCCATTCTATCTCATTCGTACAATCCATTCTATTTCATTCGTACGATCCATTCTAATTCATTCGCACGATCCATTCTAATTTATTCGCATGATCCATTCTAATTCATTCGTACGATCGATTCTAATTCATTCATACGATCCATTCTAATTCATTCGCACGAATGTATCCATTCTAATTCATTCGTACGATCCATTCTAATTCATTCGCACAATCTATTCTAATTCATTCATACGATCCATTCTAATTTATTCGCACGATCCATTCTAATTCATTCATACGATCCATTCTAATTCATTCATATGATCCATTGTAATTCATTCGCACAATCCATTCTTACTCATTTGTACGATCCATTCTAATTCATTCGCACGATCCATTCTAATTCATTAATACGATCCATTCTAATTCATTCGCACGATCCATTCTAATTCATTCAAACTCATACGATCTATTCTAATTCATTCGTTCGAATGTATCCTTTCTAATTCATTCGTACGATCCATTCTAATTAATTCGCACAATCTATTCTAATTCATTCGAACGATCCATTCTAATTCATTCGTACGATCCATTCTAATTCATTCGTACGATCCATTCTAATTCATTCATATGATCCATTCTAATTCATTCGCACGAATGTATCCATTCTAATTCATTCGTACGATCCATTCTAATTCATTTGTACGAATGTATCCACTCTAATTCATTCATACGATCCATTCTAATTCATTCGCACGAATGTATCCATTCCAATTCATTCGTACGATCCATTCTAATTCATTCACACAATCTATTCTAATTCATTCGTACGATCAATTCTAATTTATTAGCATGATCCATTCTAATTCATTCGTACGATCTATTCTATTTCATTCGTACAATCCATTCTTACTCAATCGTATGATCCATTCTAATCCATTCGCACAATCTATTCTAATTCATTCGTACGATCCATTCTATTTCATTCGTACGATCCATTCTAATTCATACGATCCATTCTATTTCATTCATACGATCCATTTTAATTCATTCGCACGATCCATTCTAATTCATTCATACGATCCATTCTAATTCATTCGTACAATCCATTCTAATTTCTTCGTATGATCTATTCTAATTCCTTCGTACGATCCATTCTAATTCCTTCGTACGATCCATTCAAATTCATTCGCACGAATCTATCCATTCTAATTCATTCGTACGATCCATTCTAATTCATTTGCACGATCCATTCTAATTCATTAATATGATCCAATCTAATTCATTCATACGATCTATTCTAATTCATTCGCACGAATATATCCTTTCTAATTCATTCGTACGATCCATTCTAATTCATTCGCACAATCTATTCTAATTCATTAGTACGATCCATTCTAATTCATTCGTACGATCCATTCTAATTCATTAGCACGATCCAAATTCATTTATCCATACGATCTATTCTATTTCATTCGTACGATCCATTCTTATCGCATGATCCCTTCTAATTCATTCGCACAATCCATTCTCCATTCTAATTCCTTCGTACGATCCATTCTAATTCCTTCGTATCTATTCTAATTCACTCATACGATCCATTCTAATTCATTCATACGATCCATTCTAATTCATTCGCATGAATGTATCCATTCTAATTCATTCATACAATCCATTCTAATTCATTCGCACAATCTATTCTAATTCATTCATACGATCCATCCTAATTCATTCGCACGAATGTATCCATTCTAATTCATTCGTACAATCCATTCTATTTCATTCGTACGATCCATTCTTACTCATTCGTACGATCCATTCGTATCCATTCTAATTCATTCGTACGATCTATTCTTATTCATTCGTACGATCCATTCTAATTCATTAATACGATCCAATCTAATTCATTCATACGATCCATTCTAATTCATTCATACGATCCATTCTAATTCATTCGCACGATCCATTCTAATTCATTCGCACGATCCATTCTAATTCATTCATACGATCCATTCTAATTCATTCGTACGATCCATTCTAATTTATTTGCATGATCCATTCTAATTCATTCGCACGAATGTATCCATTCTAATTCATTCGTATGATCCATTCTTATTCATTCACAAGATCCATTCTAATTCATTCATACAATCCATTCTATTTCTTTTGCACGAATGTATCCATTCTAATTCATTCGTACGATCCATTCTATTTCATTCGTACGATCCATTCTAATTTATTCGCACAATCTATTGTAACTCATTCGTACGATCCATTCTAAATCATTCGCACGATCCATTCTAATTCATTCATACGATCCATTCTATTTCATTCGTACGATCCATTCTTACTCATTCGTACGATCCATTCTAATTCATTCGCACGAATGTATCCATTCTAATTCATTCGTACGATCCATTCTAATTCATTCGTACGATCCATTCTATCTCATTCGTACAATCCATTCTATTTCATTCGTACGATCCATTCTAATTCATTCGCACGATCCATTCTAATTCATTAATACGATCCAATCTAACTCATTCATACGATCTATTCTAATTCATTCGCACGAATATATCCTTTCTAATTCATTCGTACGATCCATTCTAATTCATTCGCACAATCTATTCTAATTCATTAGTACGATCCATTCTAATTCATTCGTACGATCCATTCTAATTCATTAGCACGATCCAAATTCATTTATCCGTACGATCTATTCTATTTCATTCGTACGATCCATTCTTATCGTACGATCCATTCTAATTCAATCCATTCTAATTCATTCGTACGATCCATTCTAATTCATTCGTACGATCCATTCTAATTCATTTGTACGATTCATTCTAATTCAATCCATTCTAATTTATTCGTACGATCCATTCTTACTCATTCGTACGATCTATTCTAATTCATTTGCACGAAGGTATCCATTCTAATTCATTCGTACTATCCATTCTAATTCATTCGTACGATTCATTCTAATTCAATCCATTCTAATTCATTCGTACGATCCATTCTTACTCATTCGTACGATCCATTCTAATTCATTCGCATGAATGAATTCATTCTAATTCATTCGTATGATCCATTCTAATTCATTCGTACAATCCATTCTAATTCATTCTAATCCATTCTAATTCATTCGCACGATCCATTCTAATTCATTCGCATGATCCATTCTAATTCATTCGTACGATCGATTCTAATTCATTCATACGATCCATTCTAATTCATTCGCACGAATGTATCCATTCTAATTCATTCGTACGATCCATTCTAATTCATTCGCACAATCTATTCTAATTCATTCATACGATCCATTCTAATTTATTCGCACGATCCATTCTAATTCATTCATACGATCCATTCTAATTCATTCATATGATCCATTCTAATTCATTCGCACGATCCATTCTTACTCATTCGTACGATCCATTCTAATTCATTCGCACGATCCATTCTAATTCATTAATACGATCCATTCTAATTCATTCGCACGATCCTTTCTAATTCATTCACACTCATACGATCCATTCTAATTCATTCGCACAAATGTATCCTTTCTAATTCATTCGTATGATCCATTCTAATTCATTCGCACAATCTATTCTAATTGATTCGAACGATCCATTCTAATTCATTCGTACGATCCATTCTAATTCATTCGTACGATCCATTCTAATTCATTCGCACGATCCATTCTAATTCATTAGCACGATCCATTCTAATTCATTCGTACGATCCATTCTAATTCATTTATACGATCCAATCTAATTCATTAATACGATCCATTCTAATTCTTTCGCACGAATGTATCCATTCTAATTCATTCGTACGATCCATTCTAATTCATTAGCACGAAAAAACACGATCCACTCACATACGAATAAATTAGAATGAATTAGAATGGATTGTGTGAATGAATTAGAATGGATCGTGCGAATAAATTAGAATGGATCGTGCGAATGAATTAGAATATGGATCGTACGAAGGAATTAGAATGGATCGTACGAATGAATTCGAATGTATCCTTTCTAATTCATTCGTACGATCCATTCTAATTCCTACGTACGACCCATTCTAATTCATTCGTACGATCCATTCTAATTCATTCGCACGATCCATTCTAATTCATTCGTACGATCCATTCTATTTCATTCATACGATCCATTCTAATTCATTCATACGATCTATTCTAATTCTTTCGCACGAATGTATCCATTCTAATTCATTCGTACGATCCATTCTAATTCATTCGCACGATCCATTCTAATTCATTCATACAATCCATTCTAATTCTTTTGCACGAATGTATCCAGTCTAATTCATTCGTTCGATCCATTCTAATTTATTCGTATGATCCATTCTAATTCATTCGCACGATCCATTCTAATTCATGCATACGATCCAATCTAATTCATTCATACGATCCATTCTAATTCATTCGCACGAATGTATCCATTCTAATGTATTCGTACATATATGAATGAATTCGAATGGATCGTACGAATGAATTAGAGTTGATACATTCGTGCGAATGAATTAGAATGGATCGTACGAATGAATTAGATTGGATCGTATGAATGAATTATAATGGATCATGCGAATGAATTAGAATAGATCATACGAATGAATTAGAATGGATCGTACGAATGAATTAGAATGGATACATTCGTGCAAAAGAATTAGAATGGATTGTATGAATGAATTAGAATGGATCGTGTGAATGAATTAGAATGGATACATTCGTGCGAATGAATTAGAATGGATCGTATGAATGAATTAGATTGGATCGTATGAATGAATTAGAATGGATCGTGCGAATGAATTAGAATGGATCGTACGAATGAATTAGAATGGATCGTTTGAATGAATTAGAATGGATCGTACTTATGAATTAGAATGGGTCATAGGAATGAAATAGAATGGATCGTACGAAGAATTAGAAAGGATCGTACAAACGAATTAGAATGGATCGTATGAATGAAATAGAATAGATCGTACGAATGAATTAGAATGGATCGTATGAATGAATTAGATTGGATCGTATGAATGAATTAGAATGGATTGTACGAATGAAATAGAATAGATCGTACGAATGAATTAGAATGGATCGTGCGAATGAATTAGAATGGGTCGTACAAATGAATTAGAATGGATACACGATCCAGATCCATTCTAATTCATTCGCACAATCGATTCTAATTCATTCGTAGGATCCATTCTAATTCATTACTACGATCCATTCTAATTCATTCATACGATCCATTATCGTACGAATGAATTAGAATGGATCGTATGAATGAATTAGATTGGATCGTATGAATGAATTAGAATGGATTGTACGAATGAAATAGAATAGATCGTATGAATGAATTAGAATGGATCGTGCGAATGAATTAGAATGGGTCGTACGAATGAATTAGAATGCATACATTCGTGCGAATGAATTAGAATGGATCGTATGAATGAATTAGAATCGATCGTACGAATGAATTAGAATGGATCATGCGAATGAATTAGAATGGATCGTACGAATGAATTAGAATGGATCGTACGAATGAAATAGAATGGATTGTACGAATGAGATAGAATGGATCATACGAATGAATTAGAATGGATACATTCATGCGAATGAATTAGAATGGATTCATTCGTGCGAATGAATTAGAATGGATCGTACGAATGAGTAAGAATGGATCGTACGAATGAATTAGAATGGATTGAATTAGAATGAATCGTACGAATGAATTAGAATGGATAGATTCGTGCGAATGAATTTGAATGGATCGTACGAAGGAATTAGAATGGATCGTACGAAGGAATTAGAATAGATCATACGAAGAAATTAGAATGGATCGTACGAATGAATTAGAATGGATCGTATGAATGAATTAGAATGGATCGTGCGAATGAATTAAAATGGATCGTATGAATGAAATAGAATGGATCGTATGAATTAGAATGGATCGTACGAATAAAATAGAATGGATCGTACAAATGAATTAGAATAGATTGTGCGAATGGATTAGAATGGATCATACGATTGAGTAAGAATGGATTGTACGAATGAAATAGAATAGATCGTACGAATGAATTAGAATGGATCATGCTAATGAATTAGAATGGATCGTGCGAATAAATTAGAATGGATCGTACGAATGAATTAGAATGGATCGTACGAATGAATTAGAATGGATCGTACGAATGAATTAGAATGGATCGTATGAATTAGAATGGATCGTACGAAGGAATTAGAATGGATCGTATGAATGAATTAGATTGGATCGTATTAATGAATTTGAATGGATCGTATGAATGCATTAGATTGGATCGTATGAATGAATTAGAATGGATCTTGCGAATGAATTAGAATGGATCGTACGAATGAAATAGAATGGATTGTATGAATGAATTAGAATAGATCGTGCGAATGAATTAGAATGGATCGTACGAATGAATTAGAATGGATCATATGAATGAATTTGAATAGATCGTACGTATGAATTAGACTGGATCGTGCGAATGAATTAGAATGGATCGTATGAATGAATTAGAGTAGATACATTCGTACGAAGGAATTAGAATGGATCGTACGAATGAATTAGAATGGATTATATGAATGAATTAGAATGGATCATACGAATGAATTAGAATGGATACATTCGTGCGAATGAATTAGAATTGATTGTACGAATAAATTAGAATAGATCGTACGAATGAATTAGAATAGATTGTACGAATGAATTAGAATGGATCGTACGTCTAATTCATTCGTACGATCCATTCTAATTCATTCATACAATCCATTCTACTTCTTTTGCACGAATGTATCCATTCTAATTCCTTCGTATGATCCATTCTAATTCCTTCGTATGATCCATTCTAATTCCTTCGTACGATCCATTCTAATTCATTCGTACTTCCTTCGTATAATCCATTCTTACTCATTCGTACGATCCATTCTAATTCTAATTCATTCAT
Organism: Chamaelirium japonicum; assembly: GCA_947650365.1. Classification (NCBI taxonomy): domain Eukaryota; kingdom Viridiplantae; phylum Streptophyta; class Magnoliopsida; order Liliales; family Melanthiaceae; genus Chamaelirium; species Chamaelirium japonicum. Next base: position 37,437,721 of record OX393560.1, on the reverse strand, counting down.
ATGATCCATTCTAATTCATTCGCACGATCCATTCTAATTCATTCGCACGATCCATTCTAATTCATTCGTACGATCCATTCTAATTCATTTATACAATCCATTCTAATTCATTCGCACGAATATATCCATTCTAATTCATTCGTACGATCCATTCTAATTCTAATTCATTAGCACGAAAAAACACGATCCACTCACGAATGGATCATGCGAATGAATTAGAATGGATCGTGCGATTGAATTAGAATGGATCATATGAATGAATTAGAATGAATTAGAATGGATCGTACGAATGAGTAAGAATGGATCATACGAATGAAATAGAATGGATCGTACGTATCAATTAGAATGGATACACTCATGGGATTGAATTAGAATGGATCGTACGAAGGAATTAGAATGGATTGTACGAAGGAATTAGAATGGATCGTACGAATGAATTAGAATGGATACATTCGTGCAAAAGAAGTAGAATGGATTGTATGAATGAATTAGAATGGATCGTACGAATGAATTAGACGTACGATCCATTCTAATTCATTCGTACAATCTATTCTAATTCATTCGTACGATCCATTCTAATTTATTCGTACAATCCATTCTAATTCATTCGCACGAATGTATCCATTCTAATTCATTCGCACGAATGTATCCATTCTAATTCATTCGTACGATCCATTCTAATTCATTCATATAATCCATTCTAATTCATTCGTACGATCCATTCTAATACCTTCGTACGAATGTATCTACTCTAATTCATTCATACGATCCATTCTAATTCATTCGCACGATCCATTCTAATTCATACGTACGATCCATTCTAATTCATTCATATGATCCATTCTAATTCATTCGTACGATCCATTCTAATTCATTCGCACGATCCATTCTAATTCATTTATACAATCCAATCTAATTTATTCATACGATCCATTCTAATTCTTTCACACGAATGTATCCATTCTAATTCATTCGTACGATCCATTCTAAATCATTAGCACGAAAATACACGATCCACTCACATACGAATAAATTAGAATGAATTAGACTGGATTGTGTGAATGAATTAGAATGGATCGTATGAATGAATTAGAATGGATCGTGCGAATGAATTAGAATGGATCGTGCGAATGAATTAGAATTTGGATCGTACGAAGGAATTAGAATGGATCGTACGAATGAATTCGAATGTATCCTTTATAATTCATTCGTACGATCCATTCTAATTCCTTCGTACGATCCATTCTAATTCATTCGTACGATTCATGCTAATGAATTAGAATTGATCGTACGAATGAATTAGAATAGATTGTGCGAATGAATTAGAATGGATCGTACGAATGAATTGGAATGGATACATTCGTGCGAATGAATTAGAATGGATCGTATGAATGAATTAGAGTGGATACATTCGTACAAATGAATTAGAATGGATCGTACGAATGAATTAGAATGGATACATTCGTGCGAATGAATTAGAATGGATCATATGAATGAATTAGAATGGATCGTTTGAGTGAATGCGAATGGATCGTGCGAATGAATTAGAATGGATTGTACGAATGAATTAGAATGGATCGTACGAATGAATTAGAATGGATCGTACGAAGGAATTAGCATGGATCGTACGAAGGAATTAGAATGGATAGTACGAATGAATTAGAATGGATACCTTCATGGAAATGAATTAGAATGGATCGTGCGAATGAGTAAGACTGGATCGTACGAATGAAATAGAATGGATCGTATGAATGAATTAGAATGGATCGTGCGAATGAATTAGAATGGATCGTACGAATGAATTAGAATAGATTGAGCGAATGAATTAGAATGGATCGTACGAATGAATTAGAATGGATCGTACGAATGAATTAGAATGGATCGTGCGAATGAATTAGAATGGATCGTACGAATGAAATAGAATGGATTGTACGAATGAAATAGATTAGATCGTGCGAATGAATTAGAATAGATCGTATGAATGAATTAGATTGGATCGTATTAATGAATTAGAATGGATCATACGAATGAATTAGAATGGATCGTACGAATGAATTAGAATGGATACATTCGTGCAAAAGAATTAGAATGGATTGTATGAATGAATTAGAATGGATCGTGCGAATGAATTAGAATGGATACATTCAAATTCATTCGCACGATCCATTCTAATTCCTTCGTATGATCCATTCTAATTCATTCGTACGGTATGATTCATTCTAATTCATTCGTACGATTCATTCTAATTCAATACATTCTAATTCATTCGTACGATCCATTCTAATTCATTCGTACGATCCATTCTAATTCATTCGTACGATTCATTCTAATTCAATCGTACGATTCATTCTAATTCAATCCATTCTAATTCATTCGTACGATCCATTCTAGTTCATTCGTACGATCCATCCTAATTCCTTTGTACGACCCATTATATTTCATTCGTATGATCCATTCTAACTCCTTTGTACGATCCAGTCTAATTCATTCCCATGAATGTATCCATTCCAATTCATTTGCACGAATGTATCCAATCTAATTCATTCACACGATCCATTCTAATTCTTTCGCACGAATGTATCCATTCTAATTCATTCGTACGATCCATTCTAATTCATTAGCACGAAAAAAGACAATCCACTCACATACGAATAAATTAGAATGAATTAGAATGGATTGTGTGAATGAATTAGAATGGATCGTATGAATGAATTAGAATGGATCGTGCGAATGAATTAGAATGGATCGTGCGAACGAATTAGAATATGGATCGTACGAAGGAATTAGAATGGATCGTACGAATGAATTCGAATGTATCCTTTCTAATTCATTCGTACGATCCATTCTAATTCCTTCGTACGATCCATTCTAATTCATTCGTACGATCCATTCTAATTCATTCGCACGATCCATTCTAATTCATTCGTACGATCCATTCTAATTCATTCGTACGATCCATTCTAATTCATTCGTACGATTCATTCTAATTCATTCGCACGATCCATTCTAATTCATTCCTACGATCCATTCTAATTCATTCGTACGATCCATTCTAATTCATTTGCATGAAGGTATCCATTCTAATTCATTCGTACTATCCATTCTAATTCCTTCGTACGATCCATTCTAACTCCTTCGTACAATCCATTCTAATTCATTCGCACGATCCATTCTAATTCATTAATACGATCCAATCTAATTCATTCATACGATCTATTCTAATTAGAATGGATCGTACGAATGAATTAGAATGGATCATGCGAATGAATTAGAATGGATCGTGCGAATGAATTAGAATGGATCGTACGAATGAAATAGAATGGATGGTACGAATGAGATAGAATGGATCGTACGAATGAATTAGAATGGATACATTCATGCGAATGAATTAGAATGGATCATATGAATGAATTAGAATGGATCGTGCGAATGAATTAGAATGGATCGTACGAATGAATTAGAATGGATCGTATGAATGAATTAGAATGGATCGTAGTAATGAATTAGAATGGATCCTACGATTGAATTAGAATAGATTGTGCGAATGAATTAGAATGGATCGTACGAATGAATTAGAATGGATCGTACGAATAAATTAGAATGGATCGTACGAATGAATTAGAATGGATCGTGCGAATGAATTAGAATGGATTGTATGAATGAATTAGAATGGATCGTACGAATGAATTAGAATAGATTGTGCGAATGAATTAGAATGGATCGTACGAATGAATTAGAATGGATCGTACGAATCAATTAGAATGGATCGTGCGAATGAATTAGAATGGATCGTACGAATGTATTAGAATGGATTGTACGAATGAAATAGAATAGATCGTACGAATGAATTAGAATGGATCATGCTAATGAATTAGAATTGATCGTACGAATGAATTAGAATAGATTGTGCGAATGAATTAGAATGGATACATTCGTGCGGAAGAATTAGAATGGATCGTATGAATGAATTAGATTGGATCGTATAAATGAATTAGAATGGATCATACGAATGAATTAGAATGGATCGTGCTAAAGAATTAGAATGGATCGTGCGAGTGAATTAGAATGGATCGTGCGAATGAATTAGAATGAATCGTACGAATGAATTAGAATGGATCGTACGAATGAATTAGAAAGGATCGTTCGAATGAATTAGAATAGATTGTGCGAATGAATTAGAATGGATCGTACGAATGAATTAGAATGGATCGTGCGAATAAATTAGAATGGATCGTATGAATGAATTAGAATGGATCGTGCGAATGAATTAGAATATGGATCGTACGAAGGAATTAGAATGGATCGTACGAATGAATTAGAATGGATCGTATGAATGAATTAGAATGGATCATGCGAATGAATTAGATTGGATCGTACGAATGAAATAGAATGGATTCGCACGAATGTATCCATTCTAATTCATTCGTACGATCCATTTTAATTCATTCGTACAATCCATTCTAATTCATTCGCACGATCCATTCACATTCACTCAAACGATCCATTCTAATTCATTCATATGATCCATTCTAATTCATTCGCACGAATGTATCCATTCTAATTCATTCGTACGATCCATTCTAATTCATTTGTAAGAATGTATCCACTCTAATTCATTCATACGATCCATTCTAATTCATTCGCACGAATGTTTCCATTCCAATTCATTCGTACGATCCATTCTAATTCATTCGCACAATCTATTCTAATTCATTCGTACGATCTATTCTAATTTATTAGCATGATCCATTCTAATTCATTCGTACGATCTATTCTATTTCATTCGTACAATTCATTCTTACTCAATCATATGATCCATTCTAATCCATTCGCACAATCTATTCTAATTCATTCGTACGATCCATTCTATTTCATTCGTACGATCCATTCTAATTCATATGATCCATTCTATTTCATTCATACGATCCATTTTAATTCATTCGCACGATCCATTCTAATTCATTCATACGATCCATTCTAATTCATTCGTACGATCCATTCTAATTTCTTCGTATGATCTATTCTAATTCCTTCGTACGATCTATTCTAATTCCTTCGTACGATCCATTCAAATTTATTCGCACGAATCTATCCATTCTAATTCATTCGTACGAACCATTCTAATTCATTCGCACGATCCATTCTAATTCATTAATACGATCCAATCTAATTCATTCATACGATCTATTCTAATTCATTCGCACGAATATATCCTTTCTAATTCATTCATACGATCCAAATTCATTTATCCGTACGATCTATTCTATTTCATTCGTACGATCCATTCTTATCGTACGATCCATTCTAATTCAATCCATTCTAATTCATTCGTACGATCCATTCTAATTCATTCGTACGATCCATTCTAATTCATTCGTACGATTCATTCTAATTCAATCCATTCTAATTCATTCGTACGATCCATTCTATTTCATTCGTACGATCCATTCTTACTCATTCGTACGATCCATTCGTATCCATTCTAATTCATTCGTACGATCTATTCTAATTCATTCGTACGATCCATTCTAATTCCTTCGTACGATCCATTCTAATTCACTCGTACAATCCATTCTAATTCATTCGCACGATCCACACTAATTCATTTGTACGATCCATTCTATTTCATTCATACGATCCATTCTAATTCATTCATACGATCTATTCTAATTCTTTCGCACGAATGTATCCATTCTAATTCATTCGTACGATCCATTCTAATTCATTCGCACGATCCATTCTAATTCATTCATACAATCCATTCTAATTCTTTTGCACGAATGTATCCATTCTAATTCATTCGTTCGATCCATTCTAATTCATTCGTACGATCCATTCTAATTCATTCGCACGATCCATTCTAATTCATGCATACGATCCAATCTAATTCATTCATACGATCCATTCTAATTCATTCGCACGAATGTATCCATTCTAATTCATTCGTACGATCCATTCTAATTTATTCGTACGATCAATTTAAATTCATTCATACGATCCGTTCTAATTCATTCATACAATCCATTCTAATTCTTTCACACGATTCATTCTAATTCATTCATACGATCCATTCTATTTCATTCGTACTATCCATTCTTACTCATTCGTACGATCCTTTCTAATTCATTTGCACGAAGGTATCCATTCTAATTCATTCGTACTATCCATTCTAATTCCTTCGTACGATCCATTCTAATCCCTTCGTACGAATCTATTTCATTCGTACGATCCATTCTAATTCATACGATCCATTCTATTTCATTCGTACGATCCATTCTAATTCATTCGCACGATCCATTCTAATTCATTCGCATGATACATTCGTGCAAAAGAATTAGAATGGATTGTACGAATGAATTAGAATGGATCGTACGAATGAATTAGAATGGATCGTACGAATGAACTAGAATGGATCGTACGAATGACTTAGAATGGATCGTTCGAATGAATTCGAATAGATTATGCGAATTAATTAGAATGGATCGTACGAATGAATTAGAAAGGATACATTCGTGCGAATGAATTAGAATGGATCGTATGAGTGTGAATGAATTAGAATGGATTGTGCGAATGAATTAGAATGGATCGTACGAATGAATTAGAATAGATTGTACGAATGAATTAGAATGGATACGAATGGATCGTACGAATGAGTAAGAATGGATCGTACGAATGAAATAGAATGGATTGTACGAATGAATTAGAATGGATACATTCGTGCGAATGAATTAGGATGGATCGTATGAATGAATTAGAATAGATTGTGCGAATGAATTAGAATGGATCGTACGAATGAATTAGAATGGATACATTCATGCGAATGAATTAGAATGGATCGTATGAATGAATTAGAATGGATCGTATGAGTGAATTAGAATGGATACGAAGGAATTAGAATGGATCGTACGAAGGAATTAGAATGGAGAATGGATCGTGCGAATGAATTAGAATGGATCGTGCGATAAGAATGGATCGTACGAATGAAATAGAATAGATCGTACAGATAAATGAATTTGGATCGTGCTAATGAATTAGAATGGATCGTACGAATGAATTAGAATGGATCGTACTAATGAATTAGAATAGATTGTGCGAATGAATTAGAATGGATCGTACGAATGAATTAGAAAGGATATATTCGTGCGAATGAATTAGAATAGATCGTATGAATGAATTAGATTGGATCGTATTAATGAATTAGAATGGATCGTGCGAATGAATTAGAATGGATCGTACGAATGAATTAGAATGGATAGATTCGTGCTAATGAATTTGAATGGATCGTACGAAGGAATTAGAATGGATCGTACGAAGGAATTAGAATAGATCATACAAAGAAATTAGAATGGATCGTACGAATGAATTCGAATGGATCGTATTAATGAATTAGAATGGATCGTACGAATGAAATAGAATGGATCGTACGAATGAATTAGAATAGATTGTGCGAATGGATTAGAATGGATCATACGATTGAGTAAGAATGGATTGTACGAATGAAATAGAATAGATCGTACGAATGAATTAGAATGGATCATGCTAATGAATTAGAATTGATCGTACGAATGAATTAGAATAGATTGTGCGAATAAATTAGAATGGATCGTACGAATGAATTGGAATGGATACATTCGTGCGAATGAATTAGAATGGATCGTATGAATGAATTAGAGTGGATACATTTGTACAAATGAATTAGAATGGATCGTACGAATGAATTAGAATGGATACATTCGTGCGAATGAATTAGAATGGATCATATGAATGAATTAGAATGGATTGTTTGAGTGAATTAGAATGGATCGTGCGAATGAATTAGAATGGATAGTACGAATGAATTAGAATGGATACCTTCGTGCAAATGAATTAGAATGGATCGTACGAATGAGTAAGAATGGATCGTACGAATGAAATAGAATGGATCGTATGAATGAATTAGAATGGATAGTACGAATGAATTAGAATGGATCGTACGAATGAGTAAGAATGGATCGTGCGAATGAATTAGAATGGATCATATGAATGAATTAGAATGGATCGTATGAATGAATTAGAATGGATCGTGCGAATAAATTAGAATGGATCGTATGAATGAATTTGAATAGATTGTGCGAATGAATTAGAATGGATCGTATGAATGAATTAGATTGGATCGTATGAATGAATTAGAATGGATCGTACGAATGAGTAAGAATGGATCGTACGAATGAATTAGAATGGATCGTACGAATGAATTAGAATGGATACATTCGTGCGAATGAATTAGAATGGATCGTATGAATGAATTAGAATCGATCGTACGAATGATTTAGAATGGATCATGCGAATGAATTAGAATGGATCGTGCGAATGAATTAGAATGGATCGTACAAATGAAATAGAATGGATTGTACGAATGAGATAAAATGGATCGTACGAATGAATTAGAATGGATACATTCATGCGAATGAATTAGAATAGATCATACGAATGAATTAGAATGGATTCATTCGTGCGAATGAATTAGAATGGATCGTACGAATGAGTAAGAATGGATCGTACGAATGAATTAGAATGGATTGAATTAGAATGAATCGTACGAATAAATTAGAATGGATCGTACGAATGAATTATAATGGATCGTACGAATGAATTAGAATGGATTGAATTAGAATGAATCGTACGAATGAATTAGAATGAATTATACCGTACGGATGAATTATAATGGATCATACGAAGGAATTAGAATGGATCGTACGAATGAATTAGAATGGATCGTACGAATGAATTAGAATGGATCGTACGAAGGAATTAGAATGGATCGTACGAAGGAATTAGAATGGATAGTACGAATGAATTAGAATGGATACCTTCGTGCAAATGAATTAGAATGGATCGTACGAATGAGTAAGAATGGATCGTACGAATGAAATAGAATGGATCGTATGAATGAATTAGAATGGATCGTGCGAATGAATTAGAATGGATACATTCGTGCGAATGAATTAGAATGGATCGCATGAATGAATTAGATTGGATCGTATTAATGAATTAGAATGGATCGTGCGAATGAATTAGAATGGATCGTACGAATGAATTAGAATGGATCATTTGAATGAATTAGAATGGATCGTACTTATAATTAGAATGGGTCATACGAATGAAATAGAATGGATCGTACGAAGGAATTAGAAAGGATCGTACAAACGAATTAGAATGGATCGTATGAATGAAATAGAATAGATCGTACGAATTAATTAGAATGGATCATATGAATGAATTAGATTGGATCGTATGAATGAATTAGAATGGATTGTACGAATGAAATAGAATAGATCGTACGAATGAATTAGAATGGATCGTGCGAATGAATTAGAATGGGTCGTACGAATGAATTAGAATGGATCGTACGAATGAATTAGAATGGATACATTCGTGCAAAAGAAGTAGAATGGATTGTATGAATGAATTAGAATAGATCGTACGAATGAATTAGACGTATGATCCATTCTAATTCATTCGTACAATCTATTCTAATTCATTCGTACGATCCATTCTAATTTATTCGTACAATCCATTCTAATTCATTCGCACGAATGTATCCATTCTAATTCATTCGTACGATCCATTCTAATTCATTCATATAATCCATTCTAATTCATTCGTACGATCCATTCTAATTCCTTCGTACGAATGTATCTACTCTAATTCATTCATACGATCCATTCTAATTCATTCGCACGATCCATTCTAATTCATACGTACGATCCATTCTAATTCATTCATATGATCTATTCTAATTCATTCACATGATCTATTCTAATTCATTCATACAATCCATTCTATTTCATTCGTACGATCCAGTCTAATTCATTCGCAAGATCCATTCTAATTCATTCATACGATCCAATCTAATTCATTCATACGATCCATTCAAATTCATTAATACGATCCAATCTAATTCATTCATACGATCCATTCTAATTCCTTCGTACGATCCATTCTAATTCATACGATCCATTCTAATTCATTCGTACGATCCATTCTAATTCATTCGTACGATCCATTCTAATTCATTCGTACGATCCATTCTAATTCATTCGCACGATCCATTCTAATTCATTCATACGATCCAATCTAATTCATTCATATGATCCATTCTAATTCATTCGCACGAATGTATCCATTCTAATTCATTCGCACGATCCATTCTAATTCATTCATACAATCCATTCTAATTCTTTCATATGATCCATTCTAATTCATTCGCACGATCCATTCTTACTCATTCGTACGATCCATTCTAATTCATTCGGACGATCCATTCTAATTCATTAATACGATCCATTCTAATTTATTCGTACGATCCATTCTAATTCATTCGTACGATTCATTCTAATTCAATCCATTCTAATTCATTCGTACGATCCATTCTTACTCATTCGTACGATCCATTCTAATTCATTCGTATGATCCATTCTAATTCATTCGCATGAATGTATCCATTCTAATTTATTCGTACGATCCATTCTATCTCATTCGTACAATCCATTCTATTTCATTCATATGATCCATTCTAATTCATTCGCACGAATGTATCCATTCTAATTCATTCATACGATCCATTCTAATTCATTTGTACGAATGTATCCACTCTAATTCATTCAATGTATCCACTCTAATTCATTCATACGATCCATTCTAATTCCTTCGTATGATCCATTCTATTTCATTCGTATGATCCATTCTATTTCATTCATATAATCCATTCTAATTCATTCGCACGATCCATTCTAATTCATTCATACGATCCATTCTAATTCATTCGTATGATCCATTCTAATTCATTCGTTCGATCCATTCTAATTTATTCGCACGATCCATTCTAATTCATTCATACGATCCATTCTTACTCATTCGTACGATCCATTCTAATTCATTCGCACGATCCATTCTAATTCATTCATACGATACATTCTTACTCATTCGTACGATCCATTCTAATTCATTCGCACGATCTATTCTAATTCATCCGTACGATCCATTCTATTTCTTTCGTACGATCCATTCTTACTGATTCGTACGATCCATTCTAATTCATTCGCACGAATGTATCCATTCTAATTCATTCGTACGATCCATTCTAATTCATTCATACGATCCATTCTAATTCTACGATCCATTCTTACTCATTCGTATTGTCCATTTTAATTCATTCACACGAATGTATCAACTTTAATTCATTCGTATGATCCATTCTAATTCATTCGCACGAATGTATCCATTCTAATTCATTCATACGATCCATTCTAATTCATTCGCACGATCCTTTCTAATTCATTCATACAATCCATTCTAATTCTTTTGCACGAATGTATCCATTCTAATTCATTCGTTCGATCCATTCTAATTCATTCGTACGATCCATTCTAATTCATTCGCACGATCCATTCTAATTCATTCATACGATCCATTCTAATTCATTCGTATGATCCATTCTAATTCATTCGTACGATCCATTCTAATTCATTCGTACGATCCATTCTAATTCCTTCGTACGAATGTATCTACTCTAATTCATTCATACGATCCATTCTAATTCATTCGCACGATCCATTCTAATTCATACGTACGATCCATTCTAATTCATTCATACAATCCATTCTATTTCATTCGTACGATCCATTCTAATTCATTCATACGATCCAATCTAATTCATTCATACGATCCATTCAAATTCATTAATACGAATGAATTAGAATGGATCATATGAATGAAGTAGAATGGATCGTACGAATGAATTAGAATGGATCGTACGAAGGAATTAGAATGGATCGTACGAAGGAATTAGAATGGATCATGCTAATGAATTAGAATTGATCGTATGAATGAATTAGAATAGATTGTGCGAATGAATTAGAATGGATCGTACGAATGAGATAGAATGGATCGTACGAATGAATTAGAATGGATACATTCGTGCGAATGAATTAGAATGGATCATATGAATGAATTAGAATGGATCGTTTGAGTGAATGCGAATGGATCGTGCGAATGAATTAGAATGGATTGTACGAATGAATTAGAATGGATCGAATGAATTAGAATGGATCGTACAAATGAAATAGAATGGATCGTACGAATGAATTGGAATGGATACATTCGTGCGAATGAATTAGAATGGATCGTATGAATGAATTAGAGTGGCTACATTCGTACAAATGAATTAGAATGGATCGTGCGAATGAATTAGAATGGATCGTGCGAATGAATTAGAATGGATCCATTCTAATTCATTCGCATGAATGTATTCATTCTAATTCATTCATACGATCCATTCTATCTCATTCGTACAATCCATTCTATTTCATTCGTACGATCCATTCTAATTCATTCGCACGATCCATTCTAATTCATTCGCATGATCCATTCTAATTCATTCGTACGATCGATTCTAATTCATTCATACGATCCATTGTAATTCATTCGCACGAATGTATCCATTATAATTCATTCGTACGATCCATTATAATTCATTCGCACAATCTATTCTAATTCATTCATACGATCCATTCTAATTCAATCCATTCTAATTCATTCGTACGATCCATTCTTACTCATCGTATGCATGAATTAGAATGGATCGTGTGAATGAGTAAGAATGGATCGTACGAATGAAATAGAATGGATCGTATGAATGAATTAGAATGGATACGTGCGAATGAATTAGAATTGATCGTACGAATGAATTAGAATAGATTGTGTGAATGAATTAGAATGGATCGTACGAATGAATTGGAATGGATACATTCGTGGGAATGAATTAGAATGGATCGTACGAATGAAATAGAATGGATCGTGCGAATGAATTAGAATGGATCGTACGAATGAATTAGAATGGATCGTACGAATGACTTAGAATGGATCGTTCGAATGAGTTAGAATGGATCGTATGAATGAATTAGAATGGATTGTGCGAATGAATAAGAATGGATCGTACGAATGAATTAGATTGGATCGTACGAATGAATTAGAATGGATCGTACGAATGAATTAGAATGGATCGTATGAATGAATTAGAATGGATTGTGCGAAGGAATTAGAATGGATCGTACGAATGAATTAGAATGGATCGTACGAATGAATTAGAATGGATCGTACGAAGGAATTAGAATGGAACGTACGAAGGAATTAGAATGGATAGTACGAATGAATTAGAATGGATACCTTCGTGCAAATGAATTAGAATGGATACCTTCGTGCAAATGAATTAGAATGGATCGTACGAATGAAATAGAATGGATCGTATTAATTAATTAGAATGGATCGTGCGAATGAATTAGAATGGATCGTACGAATAAATTAGAATAGATTGTGCGAATGAATTAGAATGGATCGTGCGAATGAATTAGAATATAGATCGTACGAATGAATTAGAATGGATCGTACGAATGAATTAGAATGGATACATTCGTGCAAAGGAATTAGAATGGATCGTATGAATGAATTAGAATGGATCGTACGAATGAATTAGAATGGATCGATTCTAATTCATATGATCCACTCTAATTCATTCGTGCGAATCCATTCTATTTCATTCGTACGATCCATTCTAATTCATTCGCACGATCCATTCTAATTCATTCGCACGATCCATTCTGATTCATTCGTACGATCCATTCTAATTCATTCGTACGATCCATTCTAATTCATTCGTACGATCTATTCTAATTCATTCGTACGATCCATTCTAATTCATTCGCACGATCCATTCTAATTCATTCGTATGATCCATTCTAATTCATTCGTATGATCCATTCTAATTCATTCGCACGATCCATTCTAATTCATTCGCACGATCCATTCTAATTCATTCGCACGATCCATTCTAATTCATTCGTACGATCTATTCTAATTCATTCGTACGATCAATTCTAATTCATTCGCACGTATCCATTCTAATTCATTCGCACGTATCCATTCTAATTCATTCATACTATCCATTCTTACTCATTCGTACGATCCATTCTTACTCATTCGTACGATCCATTCTAATTCATTCGTACGATCCATTCTAATTCATTCGTACGATCCATTCTAATTCATTCGCACAATCTATACGTTCCATTCTAATTCATTTGTAAGATCCATTCTAATTCATTCGCACGATCCAAATGAATTAGAATGGATCGTGCGAATGAATTAGAATGGATCGTACGAATGAATTAGAATGGGTCGTATGAATGAATTAGAATGGATCGTATGAATGAGTAAGAATGGATCGTACGAATGAGTAAGAATGGATCGTACGAATGAAATAGAATGGATCGTATGAATGAATTAGAATGGATACGTGCAAATGAATTAGAATGGATTGTACGAATGAATTAGAATGGATCGTACGAATGAATTAGAATGGATCGTACGAATGAGTAAGAATGGATCGTACGAATGAAATAGAATGGATCGTATGAATGAATTAGAATCGATACGTGCGAATGAATTAGAATTGATCGTACGAATGAATTAGAATAGATTGTGCGAATGAATTAGAATGGATCGTACGAATGAATTGGAATGGATACATTCGTGCGAATGAATTAGAATGGATCGTACGAATGAAATAGAATGGATCGTGCGAATGAATTAGAATAGATCGTACGAATGAATTAGAATGGATCGTACGAATGACTTAGAATGGATCGTTCGAATAAATTAGAATGGATCGTACGAATGAATTAGAAAGGATACATTCGTGCGAATGAATTAGAATGGATCGTATGAGTATGAATGAATTAGAATGGATTGTGCGAATGAATTAGAATGGATCGTACGAATGAATTAGAATGGATCGTACGAATGAATTAGAATGGATACATTCGTGCAAAAGAATTAGAATGGATTGTATGAATGAATTAGAATGGATCGTGCGAATGAATTAGAATGGATCGTGCGAATGAATTAGAATGGATCGTGCGAATGAATTAGAATGGATCGTACGAATGAATTAGATTGGATCGTACGAATGAATTAGAATGGATCGTACGAATGAATTAGAAAGGATACATTTGAATTCATTCGTACGCTCCATTCTAATTCATTCGTACGATCTATATTCTAATTCATTCGCACGATCCATTCTAATTCATTCATACGATCTATTCTAATTTATTCACACGATCCATTCTAATTCATTCGTACGATCCATTCTAATTCATTCGCACAATCTATTCTAATTCACTCAAACGATCCATTCTAATTCATTCATATGATCCATTCTAATTCATTCGCACGAATGTATCCATTCTAATTCATTCGTACGATCCATTCTAATTCATTTGTACGAATGTATCCACTCTAATTCATTCATACGATCCATTCTAATTCATTCGCACGAATGTATCCATTCCAATTCATTCGTACGATCCATTCTAATTCATTCGCACAATCTATTCTAATTCATTCGTACGATCCATTCTAATTCATTCGTACGATTCATTCTAATTCAATCCATTCTAATTCATTCGTGCGATCCATTCTTACTCATTCGTACGATCCATTCTAATTCATTCGCACGAATGAATCCATTCTAATTCATTCGTATGATCCATTCTAATTCATTCGCATGAACGTATCTATTCTAATTCATTCGTACGATCCATTCTAATTAGAATGGATTGTACGAATGAGATAGAATGGATCGAACGAATGAATTAGAATGGATACATTCATGCGAATGAATTAGAATGGATTATACGAATGAATTAGAATGGATTCATTCGTGCGAATGAATTAGAATGGATCGTACGAATGAGTAAGAATGGATCGTACGAATGAATTAGAATGGATTGAATTAGAATGAATCGTACGAATGAATTACAATGGATCGTACGAATGAATTAGAATAGATTGTGCGAATGAATTAGAATGGATCGTACGAATGAATTACAATGGATCGTACGAATGAATTAGAATAGATTGTGCGAATGAATTAGAATGGATCGTACGAATGAATTGGAATGGATACATTCGTGCAAATGAATTAGAATGGCTCGTATGAATGAATTAGAGTGGATATATTCGTACAAATGAATTAGAATGAATCGTACGAATGAATTAGAATGGATACATTCGTGCGAATGAATTAGAATGGATCGTATGAATGAATTAGAATGGATCGTTTGATTGAATTAGAATAGATTGTGCGAATGAATTAGAATGGATCGTACGAATGAATTAGAATGGATCGTGCGAATAAATTAGAATGGATCGTATGAATGAATTAGAATGGATCGTGCGAATGAATTAGAATATAGATCGTACGAATGAATTAGAATGGATCGTACGAATGAATTCGAATGTATCCTTTCTAATTCATTCGTACGATCCATTCTAATTCATTCGTACGATCCATTCTAATTCATTCGCATGATCCATTCTAATTCATTCGCACGATCCATTCTAATTCATTCATACAATCCATTCTAATTCTTTTGCACGAATGTATCCATTCTAATTCATTCGTACGATCCACTCTAATTCATTCGTACGATCCATTCTAATTCATTCGCACAATCCATTCTAATTCATTCACACTCATACGATCCATTCTAATTCATTCGCATGAATGTATCCTTTCTAATTCATTCGTACGATCCATTCTAATTCATTCACACAATCTATTCTAATTCATTCGAACGATCCATTCTAAGTCATTCGTACGATCCATTCTAATTCATTCGTACGATCCATTCTAATTCATTCGCACGATCCAATCTATTTTATTCGTACGATCCATTCTAATTCATTCGCACGAATGTATCCATTCCAATTCATTCGTACGATCCATTCTAATTCATTCGCACAATCTATTCTAATTCATTCGTACGATCAATTCTAATTAGAATGGATCGTGCGAATGAATTAGAATGGATCGTACGAATGAATTAGCATGGATCGTACGAAGGAATTAAAATGGATCGTACGAATGAATTAGAATAGATCGTACGAATGAATTAGATTGGATCGTGCGAATGAATTAGAATGGATCGTACGAATGAGTAAGAATGGATCGTACGAATGAATTAGAATGGATTGAATAAGAATTAATCGTACGAATGAATTAGAATGGATCGTACGAATGAATTAGAATGGATCGTACGATTGAATTAGAATGGATTGAATTAGAATGAATCGTACGAATGAATTAGAATGGATCGTACGAATGAATTAGAATGGATCGTACGAATGAATTAGAATGGATCGTGCGAATAAATTAGAATGGATCTTAGAATGGATCGTACGAATGAAATAGAATGGATCGTAAGAATGAATTAGAATTGATTGTGCGAATGGATTAGAATGGATCATACGATTGAGTAAGAAAGGATTGTACGAATGAAATAGAATAGATCATACGAATGAATTAGAATGGATCATATGAATGAATTAGAATGGATCGTATGAATGAAATAGAATGGATCGTACGAATGAATTAGAATGGATCGTGCGAATGAAATAGAATGGATCGTACGAATGAATTAAAATGGATCGTATGAATGAATTAGAATGGATACATTCGTGCGAATGAATTAGATTGGATCGTATGCATGAATTAGAATGGATCGTGCGAATGAATTAGAATAGATTGTGCGAATGAATTAGAATGGATCGTACGAATGAATTAGAATGGATCGTACGAATGAATTAGAATGGATCGTACGAATGAATTAGAATGGATACATTCGTGCGAAAGAATTAGAATAGATCGTATGAATGAATTAGAATGGATCGTATGAATGAAATAGAATGGATCGTATGAATGAATTAGAATGGATCGTGCGAATGAATTAGAATGGATCGTACGAATGAATTAGAATGGATCGTACGAAGGAATTAGAATGGATCGTACGAATGAATTAGAATTAGAATGAATCGTACGAATGAATTAGAATGGATCGTACGAATGAATTAGAATGGATCATACGAATGAATTAGAATGGATCGTACGAATGAATTTGAATGGATTGAATTAGAATGAATCGTACAAATGAATTACAATGAATCATACCGTACGAATGAATTAGAATGGATCATACGAAGGAATTAGAATGGATCGTACGAATGAATTAGAATGGATCGTACGAATGAATTAGAATGGATCGTACGAATGAATTAGAATGGATCGTGCGAATGAATTAGAATGGATCGTACGAATGAAATAGAATGGATTCGCACGAATGTATCCATTCTAATTCATTCGTACGATCCATTCTAATTCATTCGCACAATCCATTCTAATTCATTCGCACGATCCATTCGCATTCACTCAAACGACCCATTCTAATTCATAAGTACGATCCATTCTAATTCATTCAAACGATCCATTCTAATTCATTCGTACGATCCATTCTAATTCATTCGCACGAATGTATCCATTCTAATTCATTCGTACGATCCATTCTAATTCATTCGCACGAATGTATCCATTCTAATTCATTCGTACGATCCATTCTAGTTCATTTGAACGAATGTATCCATTCTAATTCATTCGCACAATCTATTCTAATTCATTAGTACGATCCATTTTAATTCATTCGTACGATCCATTCTAATTCATTCATACGATCCATTCTAATTCATTCGTACGATCCATTCTAATTCATTCGCACAATCTATTCTAATACATTCGTACGATCTATTCTAATTCATTCGCACGATCCATTCTAATTCATTCATACGATCCATTCTAATTCATTCGCACGAATGTATCCATTCTAATTCATTCGTACGATCCATTCTAATTAATTCGCACAATCTATTCTAATTCATTCATACGATCCATTTTAATTCATTCGCACGATCCATTCTAATTCATTCATACGATCCATTCTAATTCATTCGTACGATCCATTCTAATTTCTTCGTATGATCTATTCTAATTCCTTCGTACGATCCATTCTAATTCCTTCGTACGATCCATTCAAATTCATTCGCACGAATCTATCCATTCTAATTTATTCGCACGATCCATTCTAATTCCTTCATACGATCCATTCTAATTCATTTGTACGAATGAATTAGAATGGATACCTTCGTGCAAATGAATTAGAATGGATCGTACGAATGAGTAAGAATGGGTCGTACGAATGAAATAGAATGGATCATATGAATGACTTAGAATGGATCGTGTGAATGAATTAGAATGGATCGTACGAATGAATTAGAATAGATTGTGCGAATGAATTAGAATGGATCGTACGAATGAATTAGAATGGATCGTACGAATGAATTAGAATGGATTGTGCGAATGAATTAGAATGGATCGTACGAATGAAATAGAATGGATTCGCATGAATGTATCCATTCTAATTCATTCGTACGATCCATTCTAATTCATTCGCACAATAAATTCTAATTCATTCGCACGATCCATTCGCATTCACTCAAACGATCCATTCTAATTCATTCATATGATGCATTCTAATTCATTCGCACGAATGTATCCATTCTAATTCATTCGTACGATCCATTCTAATTCATTTGTACGAATGTATCCACTCTAATTCATTCATACGATCCATTCTAATTCATTCGCACGAATGTATCCATTCCAATTCATTCGTACGATCCATTCTAATTCATTCGCACAATCTATTCTAATTCATTCGTACGATCAATTGTAATTCATTAGCATGATCCATTCTAATTCATTCGTACGATCTATTCTATTTCATTCGTACAATCCATTCTTACTCAATCGTATGATCCATTCTAATACATTCGCACAATCTATTCTAATTCATTCGTACGATCCATTCTATTTCATTCGTACGATCCATTCTAATTCATACGATCCATTCTATTTCATTCATACGATCCATTTTAATTCATTCGCACGATCCATTCTAATTCATTCATACGATCCATTCTAATTCATTCGTACGATCCATTCTAATTTCTTCGTATGATCTATTCTAATTCCTTCGTACGATCCATTCTAATTCCTTCGTACGATCCATTCAAATTCATTCGTACGAATGTATCCATTCTAATTCATTCGTACGATCCATTCTAATTCATTCGCACGATCCATTCTAATTCATTCGTACGATCCATTCTAATTCATTCGTACGATCCATTCTAATTCATTCGTACGATCTATTCTAATTCATTCGTACGATCCATTCTAATTCCTTTGTATGATCCATTCTAATTCATTTGTACGGTATGATTCATTCTAATTCATTCGTACGATTCATTCTAATTCAATCCATTCTAATTCATTCGTACAATCCATTCTAATTCATTCGTACGATCCATTCTAATTCATTCGTACGATCCATTCTAATTCATTCGTACGATTCATTCTAATTCTAATTCATTCGTACGATCCATTCTAATTCCTTCGTACGATCCATTCTAATTCATTCGGATGATCCATTCTAATTCATTCGCATGATCCATTCTAATTCATTCGTACGATCCATTCTATTTCATTCATACGATCCATTCTAATTCATTCATACGATCTATTCTAATTCTTTCGCACGAATGTATCCATTCTAATTCATTCGTACGATCCATTCTAATTCATTCGTACGATCCATTCTAATTCATTCGTACGATCCATTCTAATTCATTCGCACAATCTATTATAATTCATTCGCACGATCCATTCTAATTCATGCATACGATCCAATCTAATTCATTCGCACGAATGTATCCATTCTAATTCATTCGCACAATCTAATTCATTCATACGATCCATTCTAATTCATTCGTACGATCTATTCTAATTCATTCATACGATTCATTCTAATTCATACAATCTATTCTAATTAGAATGGATCATACTAATGAATTAGAATAGATTGTGCGAATGAATTAGAATGGATCGTACGAATGAATTAGAAAGGATATATTCATGCGAATGAATTAGAATAGATCGTATGAATGAATTAGATTGGATCGTATTAATGAATTAGAATGTATCGTGCGAATGAATTAGAATGGATCGTACGAATGAATTAGAATGGATAGATTCGTGCGAATGAATTTGAATGGATCGTACGAAGGAATTAGAATGGATCGTACGAAGGAATTAGAATAGATCATACGAAGAAATTAGAATGGATCGTACGAATGAATTAGAATGGATCGTATGAATGAATTAGAATGGATCGTGCGAATGAATTAAAATGGATCGTATGAATGAAATAGAATGGATCGTATGAATTAGAATGGATCGTACGAATGAAATAGAATGGATCGTACGAATGAATTAGAATAGATTGTGCGAATGTATTAGAATGGATCATACGATTGAGTTAGAATGGATTGTACGAATGAAATAGAATAGATCGTACGAATGAATTAGAATGGATCATGCTAATGAATTACAATTGATCGTACGAATGAATTAGAATAGATTGTGCGAATGAATTAGAATGGATCGTACGAATGAATTGGAATGGATACATTCGTGCGAATGAATTAGAATGGATCGTATGAATGAATTAGAGTGGATACATTCGTACAAATGAATTAGAATGGATCGTACGAATGAATTAGAATGGATACATTCGTGCGAATGAATTAGAATGGATCATATGAATGAATTAGAATGGATCGTTTGAGTGAATGCGAATGGATCGTGCGAATGAATTAGAATTGATTGTGCGAATGAATTAGAATGGATCGTACGAATGAATTACAATGGATACATTCGTGCGAATCCATTCTATTTCATTCGTACGATCCATTCTAATTCATTCGCACAATCCATTCTAATTCATTCGTACGATCCATTCTAATTCATTCGTACGATCCATTCTAATTCATTCGTACGATCCATTCTAATTCATTCGCACAATCTATTCTAATTCATTCGTACGATCCATTCTAATTCATTCACACGATCCATTCTAATTCATTCATATGATCCATTCTATTTCATTCGTACGACCCATTCTTACTCATTCGTACGATCCATTCTAATTCATTTGCACGAAGGTATCCATTCTAATTCATTCGTACTATCCATTCTAATTCCTTCGTACGATCCACTCTAATTCCTTCGTACGATCCATTCTAATTCATTCGTACGATCCATTCTAATTCATTCGTACGATCCATTCTAATTCCTTCGTATGATCCATTCTAATTCATTCGTACGGTATGATTCATTCTAATTCATTCGTACGATTCATTCTAATTCAATCCATTCTAATTCATTCGTACGATCCATTCTAATTCATTCGTACGATCCATTCTAATTCATTCATACGATTCATTCTAATTCAATCCATTCTAATTCATTCGTACGATCCATTCTTACTCATCGTATGCATGAATTAGAATGGATCGTGCGAATGAATTACAATGGATCGTACGAATGAAATAGAATGGATCGAACGAATGAATTAGAATGGATACATTCGTGCAAAAGAATTAGAATGGATCATATGAATAAATTAGAATGGATCGTTTGAGTGAATGCGAATGGATCGTATGAATGAATTAGAATGGATCGTACGAATGAAATAGAATAGATTCGCACGAATGTATCCATTCTAATTCATTCGTACGATCCATTCTAATTCATTCATACAATCTATTCTAATTCATTCGCACGATCCATTCGCATTCACTCAAACGATCCATTCTAATTCATTCATATGATCCATTCTAATTCATTCGCACGAATGTATCCATTCTAATTCATTCGTACGATCCATTCTAATTCATTTGTACTAATGTATCCACTCTAATTCATTCGTTCGATCCATTCTATTTCATTCGTACGATCCATTCTAATTCATTTGTACGAATGTATCCACTCTAATTCATTCATACGATCCATTCTAATTCATTCGCACGAATGTATCCATTCCAATTCATTTGTACGATCCATTCTAATTCATTCGCACAATCTATTCTAATTCATTCGTACGATCTATTCTAATTCATTAGCATGATCCATTCTAATTCATTCGTACAATCCATTCTATTTCATTCGTACGATCCATTCTAATTCATTCGCACGATCCATTCTAATTCATTCATATGATCCATTCTAATTCATTCGCACGAATGTATCCATTCTAATTCATTCGTACGATCCATTCTAATTCATTTGTACGAATGTATCCACTCTAATTCATTTGTACGATCCATTCTAATTCATTTGTACGAATGTATCCTTTCTAATTCATTCGTACGATCCATTCTAATTCATTCGCACAATCTATTCTAATTCATTAGTACGATCCATTCTAACTCATTCGTACGATCCATTCTAATTCATTCATACGATCCATTCTAATTCATTCGTACGATCCATTCTAATTCATTCGTACGATCCATTCTAATTCATTCGCACAATCTATTCTAATACATTCGTACGATCCATTCTAATTCATTCGCACGATCCATTCTAATTCATTCATACGATCCATTCTAATTCATTCGCATGAATGTATCCATTCTAATTCATTCGTACGATCCATTCTAATTCATTCGCACAATCTATTCTAATTCATTCATACGATCCATTCTAATTTATTCGCACGATCCATTCTAATTCATTCATACGATCCATTCTAATTCATTCATATGATGCATTCAAATTCATTCGAACGATCCATTCTTACTCATTCGTACGATCCATTCTAATTCATTCGCACGATCCATTCTAATTCATTAATACGATCCATTCTAATTCATTCGCACGATCCATTCTAATTCATTCGTACAATCCATTCTATTTCATTCGTACGATCCATTCTAATTCATTCGCACGATCCATTCTAATTCATTCGCATGATCCATTCTAATTCATTCGTACGATCGATTCTAATTCATTCATACGATCCATTCTAATTCATTCGCACGAATGTATCCATTCTAATTCATTCGTACGATCCATTCTAATTTATTCGTACGACCTATTCTATTTCATTCGTACGATCCATTCTAATTCATTCGTACGATCTATTCTAATTCCTTCGTATGATCCATTCTAATTCATTCGTACGGTATGATTCATTCTAATTCATTCGTACGATTCATTCTAATTCAATCCATTCTAATTCATTCGTACGATCCATTCTAATTCATTCATACGATCCATTCTAATTCATTCGTACGATCTATTCTATTTCATTCGTACGATCCATTCTTACTCATTCGTACGATCCATTCTAATTCATTTGCACGAAGGTATCCATTCTAATTCATTCGTACTATCCATTCTAATTCCTTCGTACGATCCATTCTAATTCCTTCGTACGATCCATTCTAATTCATTCGTACGATCCATTCTAATTCATTCGTACGATCCATTCTAATTCATTTGCACGAAGGTATCCATTCTAATTCATTCGTACTATCCATTCTAATTTATTCGTACGAATGAATTAGAGTGGATACATTCGTACAAATGAATTAGAATGGATCGTATGAATGAATTAGAGTGGATACATTCGTACAAATGAATTAGAATGGATCGTACGAATGAATTAGAATGGATACATTCGTGCGAATGAATTAGAATGGATCATATGAATGAATTAGAATGGATCGTATGAATGAATTAGAATGGATCGTACGAAGGAATTAGAATGGATCGTATGAATGAATTAGAATGGATCGTGCGAATAAATTAGAATGGATCGTATGAATGAATTAGAATAGATTGTGCGAATGAATTAGAATGGATCGTACGAATGAATTAGAATAGATACATTCGTGCGAATGAATTAGAATGGATCATATGAATGAATTAGAATGGATCGTGCGAATGAATTAGAATGGATCATACGAATGTATTAGAATAGATTGTGCGAATGAATTAGAATGGATCGTACGAATGAATTAGAATGGATCATACGAATGAATTAGAATGGATCGTATGAATGAATTAGAATGGATCGTACGAATGAATTAGAATCGATCGTACTAATGAATTAGAATAGATTGTGCGAATGAATTAGAATGGATCGTACGAATGAATTAGAAAGGATACATTCGTACAAATGAATTAGAATGGATCGTATGAATGAATTAGAATGGATACATTCATACAAATGAATTAGAATGGATCGTACGAATGAATTAGAATGGATACATTCGTGCGAATGAATTAGAATGGATCGTACGAATGAATTTGACTGGATCGTTTGAATGAATTAGAATGGATCGTACTTATGAATTAGAATGGGTCGTTTGAGTGAATGCGAATGGATCGTGCGAATGAATTAGAATGGATTGTACGAATAAATTAGAATGGATCGTACGAATGAATTAGAATGGATACATTCGTGCGAATCCATTCTATTTCATTCGTACGATCCATTCTAATTCATTCGCACGATCCATTATTATTCATTCGTACGATCCATTCTAATTCATTCGTACGATCCATTCTAATTCATTCGTACGATCCATTCTAATTCATTCGTACGATCCATTCTAATTCATTCGTACGGTATGATTCATTCTAATTCATTCGTACGATCCATTCTAATTCATAAGATCCATTCTATTTCATTCATACGATCCATTTGCAAATGAATTAGAATGGATCATACGAATGAATTAGAATGGATTCATTCGTGCGAATGAATTAGAATGGATCGTACGAATGAGTAAGAATGGATCGTACGAATGAATTAGAATGGATTGAATTAGAATGAATCATACGAATGAATTAGAATGGATCGTACGAATGAATTAGAATGGATCGTACGAATGAATTAGAATGGATTGAATTAGAATGAATCGTACGAATGAATTAGAATGAATCATACCGTACGAATGAATTAGAATGGATCATACGAAGGAATTAGAATGGATCGTACGAAAGAATTAGAATGGATCGTACGAATGAATTAGAATGGATCGTACGAAGGAATTAAAAAGGATCGTACGAAGGAATTAGAATGGATAGTACGAATGAATTAGAATGGATACATTCGTGCGAATCCATTCTATTTCATTCGTACGATCCATTCTAATTCATTCGCACGATCCATTCTAATTTATTCATGCGATCCATTCTAATTCATTCGTACGATCCATTCTAATTCATTCGTACGATCCATTCTAATTCATTCGCACAATCTATTCTAATTCATTCGTACGATCCATTCTAATTCATTCATACGATCCATTCTAATTCATTCGCACGATCCATTCTAATTTATTCCATTCTAATTCATTCATACGATCCATTCTAATTCATTCGTACGATCCATTCTAATTCATTCGCACGATCCATTCTAATTCATTCGCACGATCCATTCCAATTCATTTGTACGAATGTATCCACTCTAATTCATTCATACGATCCATTCTAATTCATTCGCACGAATGTATCCATTCCAATTCATTCGTACGATCCATTCTAATTTATTCGCACAATCTATTCTAATTCATTCGTACGATCAATTCTAATTCATTAGCATGATCCATTCTAATTCATTCATACGATCCATTCTATTTCATTCGTACGATCCATTCTTACTCATTCGTACGATCCATTCTAATTCATTTGCACGAAGGTATGCATTCTAATTCATTCACACAATCTATTCTAATTCATTCGAACGATCCATTCTAATTCATTCGTACGATCCATTCTAATTCATTCGCACGATCCATTCTAATTCATTCGCACGATCCATTCTAATTCATTCGTACGATCCATTCTAATTCATTCGTACGATTCATTCTAATTCACTCCATTCTAATTCATTCGTACGATCCATTCTTACTCATTCGTACGATCCATTCTAATTCATTCGCACGAATGAATCCATTCTAATTCATTCGTATGATCCATTCTAATTCATTCGCATGAACGTATCCATTCTAATTCATTCGTACGATCCATTCTAATTAGATTGGATTGTACGAATGAGATAGAATGGATCGAACGAATGAATTAGAATGGATACATTCATGCGAATGAATTAAAATGGATTATACGAATGAATTAGAATGGATTCATTCGTGCGAATGAATTAGAATGGATCGTACGAATGAGTAAGAATGGATCGTACGAATGAATTAGAATGGATTGAATTAGAATGAATCGTACGAATGAATTACAATAGATCGTACGAATGAATTAGAATAGATTGTGCGAATGAATTAGAATGGATCGTACGAATGAATTGGAATGGATACATTCGTGCGAATGAATTAGAATGGCTCGTATGAATGAATTAGAGTGGATATATTCGTACAAATGAATTAGAATGGATCGTACGAATGAATTAGAATGGATACATTCGTGCGAATGAATTAGAATGGATCGTATGAATGAATTAGAATGGATCGTTTGAGTGAATTAGAATAGATTGTGCGAATGAATTAGAATGGATCGTACGAATGAATTAGAATGGATCGTGCGAATAAATTAGAATGGATCGTATGAATGAATTAGAATGGATCGTGCGAATGAATTAGAATATAGATCGTACGAATGAATTAGAATGGATCGTACGAATGAATTCGAATGTATCCTTTCTAATTCATTCGTACGATCCATTCTAATTCATTCGTACGATCCATTCTAATTCATTCGCACGATCCATTCTAATTCATTCGCACGATCCATTCTAATTCATTCATGCAATCCATTCTAATTCTTTTGCACGAATGTATCCATTCTAATTCATTCGTACGATCCATTCTAATTCATTCATACGATCCATTCTAATTCATTCGCACAATCCATTCTTATTCATTCACACTCATACGATCCATTCTAATTCATTCGCATAAATGTATCCTTTCTAATTCATTCGTACGATCCATTCTAATTCATTCGCACAACCTATTCTAATTCATTCGAACGATCCATTCTAAGTCATTCATACGATCCATTCTAATTCATTCGTACGATCCATTCTAATTCATTCGCACGATCCAATCTATTTCATTCGTACGATCCATTCTAATTCATTCGCACGAATGTATCCATTCCAATTCATTCGTACGATCCATTCTAATTCATTCGCACAATCTATTCTAATTCATTCGTACGATCAATTCTAATTAGAATGGATCGTGCGAATGAATTAGAATGGATCGTACGAATGAATTAGCATGGATCGTACGAAGGATTTAAAATGGATCGTACGAATGAATTAGAATAGATCGTACGAATGAATTAGATTGGATCGTGCAAATGAATTAGAATGGATCGTACGAATGAGTAAGAATGGATCGTACGAATGAATTAGAATGGATTGAATAAGAATTAATCGTACGAATGAATTAGAATGGATCGTACGAATGAATTAGAATGGATCGTACGAATGAATTAGAATAGATTGAATTAGAATGAATCGTACGAATGAATTAGAATGGATCGTACGAATGAATTAGAATGGATCGTACGAATGAATTAGAATGGATCGTGCGAATAAATTAGAATGGATCTTAGAATGGATCGTACGAATGAAATAGAATGGATCGTACGAATGAATTAGAATTGATTGTGCGAATGGATTAGAATGGATCATACGATTGAGTAAGAAAGGATTGTATGAATGAAATAGAATAGATCGTACGTATGAATTAGAATGGATCGTACGAATGAATTAGAATGGATCGTACGAATGAATTAGAATGGATACATTCGTGCGAAAGAATTAGAATAGATCGTATGAATGAATTAGAATGGATCGTATGAATGAAATAGAATGGATCGTATGAATGAATTAGAATGGATCGTGCGAATGAATTAGAATGGATCGTACGAATGAATTAGAATGGATCGTACGAAGGAATTAGAATGGATCGTACGAATGAATTAGAATTAGAATGAATCGTACGAATGAATTAGAATGGATCGTACGAATGAATTAGAATGGATCATACGAATGAATTAGAATGGATCGTACGAATGAATTAGAATGGATTGAATTAGAATGAATCGTACAAATGAATTAGAATGAATCATACCGTACGAATGAATTAGAATGGATCATACGAAGGAATTAGAATGGATCGCACGAATGAATTAGAATGGATCGTACGAATGAATTAGAATGGATCGTACGAATGAATTAGAATGGATCGTGCGAATGAATTAGAATGGATCGTACGAATGAAATAGAATGGATTCGCACGAATGTATCCATTCTAATTCATTCGTACGATCCATTCTAATTCATTCGCACAATCCATTCTAATTCATTCGCACGATCCATTCGCATTCACTCAAACGACCCATTCTAATTCATAAGTACGATCTATTCTAATTCATTCAAACGATCCATTCTAATTCATTCGTACGATCCATTCTAATTCATTCGCACGAATGTATCCATTCTAATTCATTCGTACGATCCATTCTAATTCATTCGCACGAATGTATCCATTCTAATTCATTCGTACGATCCATTCTAATTCATTTGTACGAATGTATCCATTCTAATTCATTCGTACGATCCATTCTAATTCATTCGCACAATCTATTCTAATTCATTAGTACGATCCATTTTAATTCATTCGTACGATCCATTCTAATTCATTCATACGATCCATTCTAATTCATTCGTACGATCCATTCTAATTCATTCGTACGATCCATTCTAATTCATTCGCACAATCTATTCTAATACATTCGTACGATCCATTCTAATTCATTCGCACGATCCATTCTAATTCATTCATACGATCCATTCTAATTCATTCGCACGAATGTATCCATTCTAATTCATTCGTACGATCCATTCTAATTAATTCGCACAATCTATTCTAATTCATTCATACGATCCATGCTAATTTATTCGCACGATCCATTCTAATTCCTTCATACGATCCATTCTAATTCATTCATATGATCCATTCTAATGCATTCGCACGATCCATTCTTACTCATTCGTACGATCCATTCTAATTCATTCGCACGATCCATTCTAATTCATTAATACGATCCATTCTAATTCATTCGCACGATTCATTCTAATTCATTCACACGCATACGATCCATTCTAATTTATTCGCACGAATGTATCCTTTCTAATTCATTCGAACGATCCATTAGAATTAGAATGAATTACAATAGATTGTGCGAATGAATTAGAATGGATCGTACGAATGAATTAGAAAGGATACATTCGTGCGAATGAATTAGAATGGATCGTATGAGTGTGAATGAATTAGAATGGATCGTCCGAATGAATTAGAATGGATCGTATTAATGAATTAGAATGGATCGTGCGAATGAATTAGAATGGATCGTACGAATGAGTAAGAATGGATCGTGCGAATGAATTAGAATGGATCATATGAATGAATTAGAATTGATCGTATGAATGAATTAGAATGGATCGTGCGAATAAATTAGAATGGATCGTATGAATGAATTAGAATAGATTGTGCGAATGAATTAGAATGGATCGTACGAATGAATTAGAATGGATACATTCGTGCGAATGAATTAGAATGGATCGTATGAATGAATTAGAATGGATCGTGCGAATGAATTAGAATGGATCGTACGAATGTATTAGAATAGATTCTGCGAATGAATTAGAATGGATCGTACGAATGAATTAGAATGGATCGTACGAATGAATTAGAATGGATCGTATGAATGAATTAGAATGGATCGTCCGAATGAATTAGAATGGATCGTACTAATGAATTAGAATAGATTGTGCGAATGAATTAGAATGGATCGTACGAATGAATTAGAAAGGATACATTCGTACAAATCAATTAGAAGGGATCGTACGAATGAATTAGAATGGATACATTCGTACAAATGAATTAGAATGGATCGTACGAATGAATTAGAATGGATACATTCGTGCGAATGAATTAGAATGGATCATACGAATGAATTAGAATGGATCGTTTGAATGAATTAGAATGGATCGTACTTATGAATTAGAATGGGTCGTTTGAGTGAATGCGAATGGATCGTGCGAATGAATTAGAATGGATTGTACGAATGAATTAGAATGGATCGTACGAATGAATTAGAATGGATACATTCGTGCGAATCCATTCTATTTCATTCGTACGATCCATTCTAATTCATTCGCACGATCCATTCTAATTCATTCGTACGATCCATTCTAATTCATTCGTACGATCCATTCTAATTCATTCGTACGATCCATTCTAATTCCTTTGTATGATCCATTCTAATTCATTCGTATGGTATGATTCATTCTAATTCATTCGTACGATTCATTCTAATTCAATCCATTCTAATTCATTCGTACGATCCATTCTAATTCATTCATACGATCCATTCTAATTCATTCGTACGATCCATTCTAATTCATTCGTACGATTCATTCTAATTCTAATTCATTCGTACGATCCATTCTAATTCCTTCGTACGATCCATTCTAATTCATTCGGACGATCCATTCTAATTCATTCGCATGATCCATTCTAATTCATTCGTACGATCCATTCTATTTCATTCATACGATCCATTCTAATTCATTCATACGATCTATTCTAATTCTTTCGCATGAATGTATCCATTCTAATTCATTCGTACGATCCATTCTAATTCATTAGTACGATCCATTCTAATTCATTCGTACGATCCATTCTAATTCATTCGCACAATCTATTATAATTCATTCGCACGATCCATTCTAATTCATGCATACGATCCAATCTAATTCATTCGCACGAATGTATCCATTCTAATTCATTCGCACAATCTAATTCATTCAAACGATCCATTCTAATTCATTCGTACGATCTATTCTAATTCATTCATACGATCCATTCTAATTCATACAATCTATTCTAATTAGAATGGATCATACTAATGAATTAGAATAGATTGTGCGAATGAATTAGAATGGATCGTACGAATGAATTAGAAAGGATATATTCATGCGAATGAATTAGAATAGATCGTATGAATGAATTAGATTGGATCGTATTAATGAATTAGAATGGATCGTGCGAATGAATTAGAATGGATCGTACGAATGAATTAGAATGGATAGATTCGTGCGAATGAATTTGAAAGGATCGTACGAAGGAATTAGAATGGATCGTACGAAGGAATTAGAATAGATCATACGAAGAAATTAGAATGGATCATACGAATGAATTAGAATGGATCGTATGAATGAATTAGAATGGATCGTGCGAATGAATTAAAATGGATCGTATGAATGAAATAGAATGGATCGTATGAATTAGAATGGATCGTACGAATGAAATAGAATGGATCGTACGAATGAATTAGAATAGATTGTGCGAATGTATTAGAATGGATCATACGATTGAGTAAGAATGGATTGTACGAATGAAATAGAATAGATCGTACGAATGAATTAGAATGGATCATGCTAATGAATTACAATTGATCGTACGAATGAATTAGAATAGATTGTGCGAATGAATTAGAATGGATCGTACGAATGAATTGGAATGGATACATTCGTGCGAATGAATTAGAATGGATCGTATGAATGAATTAGAGTGGATACATTCGTACAAATGAATTAGAATGGATCGTACGAATGAATTAGAATGGATACATTCGTGCGAATGAATTAGAATGGATCATATGAATGAATTAGAATGGATCGTTTGAGTGAATGCGAATGGATCGTGCGAATGAATTAGAATTGATTGTGCGAATGAATTAGAATGGATCGTACGAATGAATTACAATGGATACATTCGTCCGAATCCATTCTATTTCATTCGTACGATCCATTCTAATTCATTCGCACAATCCATTCTAATTCATTCGTACGATCCATTCTAATTCATTCGTACGATCCATTCTAATTCATTCGTACGATCCATTCTAATTCATTCGCACAATCTATTCTAATTCATTCGTACGATCCATTCTAATTCATTCACACGATCCATTCTAATTCATTCATATGATCCATTCTATTTCATTCGTACGACCCATTCTTACTCATTCGTACGATCCATTCTAATTCATTTGCACGAAGGTATCCATTCTAATTCATTCGTATTATCCATTCTAATTCCTTCATACGATCCACTCTAATTCCTTCGTACGATCCATTCTAATTCATTCGTACGATCCATTCTAATTCATTCGTACGATCCATTCTAATTCCTTCGTATGATCCATTCTAATTCATTCGTACGGTATGATTCATTCTAATTCATTCGTACGATTCATTCTAATTCAATCCATTCTAATTCATTCGTACGATCCATTCTAATTCATTCGTACGATCCATTCTAATTCATTCGTACGATTCATTCAAATTCAATCCATTCTAATTCATTCGTACGATCCATTCTTACTCATCGTATGCATGAATTAGAATGGATCGTGCGAATGAATTACAATGGATCGAACGAATGAAATAGAATGGATCGAACGAATGAATTAGAATGGATACATTCGTGCAAAAGAATTAGAATGGATCATATGAATAAATTAGAATGGATCGTTTGAGTGAATGCGAATGGATCGTATGAATGAATTAGAATGGATCGTACGAATGAAATAGAATGGATTCGCACGAATGTATCCATTCTAATTCATTCGTACGATCCATTCTAATTCATTCGTACAATCTATTCTAATTCATTCGCACGATCCATTCGTATTCACTCAAACGATCCATTCTAATTCATTCATATGATCCATTCTAATTCATTCGCACGAATGTATCCATTCTAATTCATTCGTACGATCCATTCTAATTCATTTGTACTAATGTATCCACTCTAATTCATTCGTTCGATCCATTCTATTTCATTCGTACGATCCATTCTAATTCATTTGTACGAATGTATCCACTCTAATTCATTCATACGATCCATTCTAATTCATTCGCACGAATGTATCCATTCCAATTCATTCGTACGATCCATTCTAATTCATTCGCACAATCTATTCTAATTCATTCGTACGATCTATTCTAATTCATTAGCATGATCCATTCTAATTCATTCGTACAATCCATTCTATTTCATTCGTACGATCCACTCTAATTCATTCGCACGATCCATTCTAATTCATTCATATGATCCATTCTAATTCATTCGCACGAATGTATCCATTCTAATTCATTCGTACGATCCATTCTAATTCATTTGTACGAATGTATCCACTCTAATTCATTCGTACGATCCATTCTAATTCATTTGTACGAATGTATCCTTTCTAATTCATTCGTACGATCCATTCTAATTCATTCGCACAATCTATTCTAATTCATTAGTACGATCCATTCTAACTCATTCGTACGATCCATTCTAATTCATTCATACGATCCATTCTAATTCATTCGTACGATCCATTCTAATTCATTCGTACGATCCATTCTAATTCATTCGCACAATCTATTCTAATACATTCGTACGATCCATTCTAATTCATTCGCACGATCCATTCTAATTCATTCATACGATCCATTCTAATTCAATCGCACGAATGTATCCATTCTAATTCATTCGTACGATCCATTCTAATTCATTCGCACAATCTATTCTAATTCATTCATACGATCCATTCTAATTTATTCGCACGATCCATTCTAATTCATTCATACGATCCATTCTAATTCATTCATATGATGCATTCAAATTCATTCGAACGATCCATTCTTACTCATTCGTACGATCCATTCTAATTCATTCGCACGATCCATTCTAATTCATTAATACGATCCATTCTAATTCATTCGCACGATCCATTCTAATTCATTCGTACAATCCATTCTATTTCATTCGTACGATCCATTCTAATTCATTCGCACGATCCATTCTAATTCATTCGCATGATCCATTCTAATTCATTCGTACGATCGATTCTAATTCATTCATACGATCCATTCTAATTCATTCGCACGAATGTATCCATTCTAATTCATTCGTACGATCCATTCTAATTCATTCGTACGACCTATTCTATTTCATTCGTACGATCCATTCTAATTCATTCGTACGATCCATTCTAATTCCTTCGTATGATCCATTCTAATTTATTCGTACGGTATGATTCATTCTAATTTATTCGTACGATTCATTCTAATTCAATCCATTCTAATTCATTCGTACGATCCATTCTAATTCATTCATACGATCCATTCTAATTCATTCGTACGATCTATTCTATTTCATTCGTACGATCCATTCTTACTCATTCGTAGATCCATTCTAATTCATTTGCACGAAGGTATCCATTCTAATTCATTCGTACTATCCATTCTAATTCCTTCGTACGATCCATTCTAATTCATTCGTACGATCCATTCTAATTCATTCGTACGATCCATTCTAATTCATTTGCACGAAGGTATCCATTCTAATTCATTCGTACTATCCATTCTAATTCATTCGTACGAATGAATTAGAGTGGATACATTCGTACAAATGAATTAGAATGGATCGTATGAATGAATTAGAGTGGATACATTCGTACAAATGAATTAGAATGGATCGTACGAATGAATTAGAATCGATACATTCGTGCGAATGAATTAGAATGGATCATATGAATGAATTAGAATGGATCGTATGAATGAATTAGAATGGATCGTACGAAGGAATTAGAATGGATCGTATGAATGAATTAGAATGGATCGTGCGAATAAATTAGAATGGATCGTATGAATGAATTAGAATAGATTGTGCGAATGAATTAGAATGGGTCGTACGAATGAATTAGAATAGATACATTCGTGCGAATGAATTAGAATGGATCGTATGAATGAATTAGAATGGATCGTGCGAATGAATTAGAATGGATCGTACGAATGTATTAGAATAGATTGTGCGAATGAATTAGAATGGATCGTACGAATGAATTAGAATGGATCATACGAATGAATTAGAATGGATCGTATGAATAAATTAGAATGGATCGTACGAATGAATTAGAATCGATCGTACTAATGAATTAGAATAGATTGTGCGAATGAATTAGAATGGATCGTACGAATGAATTAGAAAGGATACATTCGTACAAATGAATTAGAATGGATCGTATGAATGAATTAGAATGGATACATTCATACAAATGAATTAGAATGGATCGTACGAATGAATTAGAATGGATACATTCGTGCGAATGAATTAGAATGGATCGTACGAATGAATTAGACTGGATCGTTTGAATGAATTAGAATGGATCGTACTTATGAATTAGAATGGGTCGTTTGAGTGAATGCGAATGGATCGTGCGAATGAATTAGAATGGATTGTACGAATAAATTAGAATGGATCGTACGAATGAATTAGAATGGATACATTCGTGCGAATCCATTCTATTTCATTCGTACGATCCATTCTAATTCATTCGCACGATCCATTATTATTCATTCGTACGATCCATTCTAATTCATTCGTACGATCCATTCTAATTCATTCGTACGATCCATTCTAATTCATTCGTACGATCCATTCTAATTCATACGATCCATTCTATTTCATTCATACGATCCATTTGCAAATGAATTAGAATGGATCATACGAATGAATTAGAATGGATTCATTCATGCGAATGAATTAGAATGGATCGTACGAATGAGTAAGAATGGATCGTACGAATGAATTAGAATGGATTGAATTAGAATGAATCATACGAATGAATTAGAATGGATCGTACGAATGAATTAGAATGGATTGAATTAGAATGAATCGTACGAATGAATTAGAATGAATCATACCGTACGAATGAATTAGAATGGATCATACGAAGGAATTAGAATGGATCGTACGAAAGAATTAGAATGGATCATACGAATGAATTAGAATGGATCGTACGAAGGAATTAAAAAGGATCGTACGAAGGAATTAGAATGGATAGTACGAATGAATTAGAATGGATACATTCGTGCGAATCCATTCTATTTCATTCGTACGATCCATTCTAATTCATTCGCACGATCCATTCTAATTCATTCATGCGATCCATTCTAATTCATTCGTACGATCCATTCTAATTCATTCGTACGATCTATTCTAATTCATTCGCATAATCTATTCTAATTCATTCGTACGATCCATTCTAATTCATTCGCACGATCCATTCTAATTCATTCCATTCTAATTCATTCATACGATCCATTCTAATTCATTCGTACGATCCATTCTAATTCATTCGCACGATCCATTCTAATTCATTCGCACGATCCATTCCAATTCATTTGTACGAATGTATCCACTCTAATTCATTCATACGATCCATTCTAATTCATTCGCACGAATGTATCCATTCCAATTCATTCGTACGATCCATTCTAATTCATTCGCACAATCTATTCTAATTCATTCGTACGATCAATTCTAATTCATTAGCATGATCCATTCTAATTCATTCATACGATCCATTCTATTTCATTCGTACGATCCATTCTTACTCATTCGTACGATCCATTCTAATTCATTTGCACGAAGGTATCCATTCTAATTCATTCACACAATCTATTCTAATTCATTCGAACGATCCATTCTAATTCATTCGTACGATCCATTCTAATTCATTCGCACGATCCATTCTAATTCATTCGCACGATCCATTCTAAATCATTCGTACAATCCATTCTAATTCATTCGTACGATTCATTCTAATTCACTCCATTCTAATTCATTCGTACGATCCATTCTTACTCATTCGTACGATCCATTCTAATTCATTCGCACGAATGAATCCATTCTAATTCATTCGTATGATCCATTCTAATTCATTCGCATGAACGTATCCATTATAATTCATTCGTACGATCCATTCTAATTAGAATGGATTGTACGAATGAGATAGAATGGATCGAACGAATGAATTAGAATGGATACATTCATGCGAATGAATTAGAATGGATTATACGAATGAATTAGAATGGATTCATTCGTGCGAATGAATTATAATGGATCGTATGAATGAGTAAGAATGGATCGTACGAATGAATTAGAATGGATTGAATTAGAATGAATCGTACGAATGAATTACAATGGATCGTACGAATGAATTAGAATAGATTGTGCGAATGAATTAGAATGGATCGTACGAATGAATTGGAATGGATACATTCGTGCGAATGAATTAGAATGGCTCGTATGAATGAATTAGAGTGGATATATTCGTACAAATGAATTAGAATGGATCGTACGAATGAATTAGAATGGATACATTCGTGCGAATGAATTAGAATGGATCGTATGAATGACTTAGAATGGATCGTTTGAGTGAATTAGAATAGATTGTGCGAATGAATTAGAATGGATCGTACGAATGAATTAGAATGGATTGTGCGAATAAATTAGAATGGATCGTATGAATGAATTAGAATGGATCGTGCGAATGAATTAGAATATAGATCGTACGAATGAATTAGAATGGATCGTACGAAGGAATTCGAATGTATCCTTTCTAATTCATTCGTACGATCCATTCTAATTCATTCGTACGATCCATTCTAATTCATTCGCACGATCCATTCTAATTCATTCGCACGATCCATTCTAATTCATTCATACAATCCATTCTAATTCTTTTGCACGAATATATCCATTCTAATTCATTCGTACGATCCATTCTAATTCATTCGTATCATCCATTCTAATTCATTCGCACAATCCATTCTAATTCATTCACACTCATACGATCCATTCTAATTCATTCGCATGAATGTATCCTTTCTAATTCATTCGTACGATCCATTCTAATTCATTCGCTCAATCTATTCTAATTCATTCGAACGATCCATTCTAAGTCATTCGTACGATCCATTCTAATTCATTCGTACGATCCATTCTAATTCATTCGCACGATCCAATCTATTTCATTCGTACGATCCATTCTAATTCATTCGCACGAATGTATCCATTCCAATTCATTCGTATGATCCATTCTAATTCATTCGCACAATCTATTCTAATTCATTCGTACGATCAATTCTAATTAGAATGGATCGTGCGAATGAATTAGAATGGATCGTACGAATGAATTAGCATGGATCGTACGAAGGAATTAAAATGGATCGTACGAATGAATTAGAATAGATCGTACGAATGAATTAGATTGGATCGTGCGAATGAATTAGAATGGATCGTACGAATGAGTAAGAATGGATCGTACGAATGAATTAGAATGGATTGAATAAGAATTAATCGTACGAATGAATTAGAATGGATCGTACGAATGAATTAGAATGGATCGTACGAATGAATTAGAATGGATTGAATTAGAATGAATCGTACGAATGAATTAGAATGGATCGTACGAATGAATTAGAATGGATCGTACGAATGAATTAGAATGGATCTTAGAATGGATCGTACGAATGAAATAGAATGGATCATACGAATGAATTAGAATAGATTGTGCGAATGAATTAGAATGGATCGTACGAATGAATTAGAATGGATCGTACGAATGAATTAGAATGGATCGTACGAATGAATTAGAATGGATACATTCGTGCGAAAGAATTAGAATAGATCGTATGAATGAATTAGAATGGATCGTATGAATGAAATAGAATGGATCGTATGAATGAATTAGAATGGATCGTGCGAATGAATTAGAATGGATCGTACGAATGAATTAGAATGGATCGTACGAATGAATTAGAATTAGAATGAATCGTACGAATGAATTAGAATGGATCGTACGAATGAATTAGAATGGATCATACGAATGAATTAGAATGGATCGTACGAATGAATTAGAATGGATTGAATTAGAATGAATCGTACAAATGAATTAGAATGAATCATACCGTACGAATGAATTAGAATGGATCAAACGAAGGAATTAGAATGGATCGTACGAATGAATTAGAATGGATCGTACGAATGAATTAGAATGGATCGTACGAATGAATTAGAATGGATCGTGCGAATGAATTAGAATGGATCGTACAAATGAAATAGAATGGATTCGCACGAATGTATCCATTCTAATTCATTCGTACGATCCATTCTAATTCATTCGCACAATCCATTCTAATTCATTCGCACGATCCATTCGCATTCACTCAAACGACCCATTCTAATTCATAAGTACGATCCATTCTAATTCATTCAAACGATCCATTCTAATTCATTCGTACGATCCATTCTAATTCATTCGCACGAATGTATCCATTCTAATTCATTCGTACGATCCATTCTAATTCATTCGCACGAATGTATCCATTCTAATTCATTCGTACGATCCATTCTAATTCATTTGTTCGAATGTATCCATTCTAATTCATTCGTACGATCCATTCTAATTCATTCGCACAATCTATTCTAATTCATTAGTACGATCCATTTTAATTCATTCGTACGATCCATTCTAATTCATTCATACGATCCATTCTAATTCATTCGTACGATCCATTCTAATTCATTCGTACGATCCATTCTAATTCATTCGCACAATCTATTCTAATACATTTGTACGATCCATTCTAATTCATTCGCACGATCCATTCTAATTCATTCATCCGATCCATTCTAATTCATTCGCACGAATGTATCCATTCTAATTCATTCATACGATCCATTCTAATTCATTCGCACAATCTATTCTAATTCATTCATACGATCCATTCTAATTTATTCGCACGATCCATTCTAATTCATTCATACGATCCATTCTAATTCATTCATATGATCCATTCTAATTCATTCGCACGATCCATTCTTACTCATTCGTACGATCCATTCTAATTCATTCGCACGATCCATTCTAATTCATTAATACGATCCATTCTAATTCATTCGCACGATTCATTCTAATTCATTCACACTCATACGATCCATTCTAATTCATTCGCACGAATGTATCCTTTCTAATTCATTCGAACGATCCATTAGAATTAGAATGAATTAGAATAGATTGTGCGAATGAATTAGAATGGATCGTACGAATGAATTAGAAAGGATACATTCGTGCGAATGAATTAGAATGGATCATATGAGTGTGAATGAATTAGAATGGATCGTGCGAATGAATTAGAATGGATCGTATTAATGAATTAGAATGGATCGTGCGAATGAATTAGAATGGATCGTACGAATGAGTAAGAATGGATCGCGCGAATGAATTAGAATGGATCATATGAATGAATTAGAATGGATCGTATGAATGAATTAGAATGGATCGTGCGAATAAATTAGAATGGATTGTATGAATGAATTAGAATAGTTTGTGCGAATGAATTAGAATGGATCGTACTAATGAATTAGAATGGATACATTCGTGCGAATGAATTAGAATGGATCGTATGAATGAATTAGAATGGAACGTGCGAATGAATTAGAATGGATCGTATGAATGTATTAGAATAGATTGTGCGAATGAATTAGAATGGATCGTACGAATGAATTAGAATGGATCGTACGAATGAATTAGAATGGATCGTATGAATGAATTAGAATGGATCGTACGAATGAATTAGAATGGATCGTACTAATGAATTAGAATAGATCGTGCGAATGAATTAGAATGGATCGTATGAATGAATTAGAAAGGATACATTCGTACAAATCAATTAGAAGGGATCGTACGAATGAATTAGAATGGACACATTCGTACAAATGAATTAGAATGGATCGTACGAATGAATTAGAATGGATACATTCGTGCGAATGAATTAGAATGGATTGTACGAATGAATTAGAATGGATCGTTTGAATGAATTAGAATGGATCGTACTTATGAATTAGAATGGGTCGTTTGAGTGAATGCGAATGGATCGTGCGAATGAATTAGAATGGATTGTACGAATGAATTAGAATGGATCGTACGAATGAATTAGAATGGATACATTCGTGCGAATCCATTCTATTTCATTCGTACGATCCATTCTAATTCGTTCGCACGATCCATTCTAATTCATTCATACGATCCATTCTAATTCATTCGTACGATCCATTCTAATTCATTCGTACGATCCATTCTAATTCCTTTGTATGATCCATTCTAATTCATTCGTACGGTATGATTAATTCTAATTCATTCGTACGATTCATTCTAATTCAATCCATTCTAATTCATTCGTACGATCCATTCTAATTCATTCGTACGATCCATTCTAATTCATTCGTACGATCCATTCTAATTCATTCGTACGATTCATTCTAATTCTAATTCATTCGTACGATCCATTCTAATTCCTTCGTACGATCCATTCTAATTCATTCGTACGATCCATTCTAATTCATTCGCATGATCCATTCTAATTCATTCGTACGATCCATTCTATTTCATTCATACGATCCATTCTAATTTATTCATACGATCTATTCTAATTCTTTCGCACGAATGTATCCATTCTAATTCATTCGTACGATCCATTCTAATTCATTCGTACGATCCATTCTAATTCATTCGTACGATCCATTCTAATTCATTCGCACAATCTATTATAATTCATTCGCACGATCCATTCTAATTCATGCATACGATCCAATCTAATTCATACGCACGAATGTATCCATTCTAATTCATTCGCACAATCTAATTCATTCATACGATCCATTCTAATTCATTCGTACGATCTATTCTAATTCATTCATACGATCCATTCTAATTCATACAATCTATTCTAATTAGAATGGATCGTACTAATGAATTAGAATAGATTGTGCGAATGAATTAGAATAGATCGTACGAATGAATTAGAAAGGATATATTCATGCGAATGAATTAGAATAGATCGTATGAATGAATTAGATTGGATCGTATTAATGAATTAGAATGGATCGTGCGAATGAATTAGAATGAATCGTACGAATGAATTAGAATGGATAGATTCGTGCGAATGAATTTGAATGGATCGTACGAAGGAATTAGAATGGATCGTACGAAGGAATTAGAATAGATCATACGAAGAAATTAGAATGGATCGTACGAATGAATTAGAATGGATCGTATGAATGAATTAGAATGGATCGTGCGAATGAATTAAAATGGATCGTATGAATGAAATAGAATGGATCGTATGAATTAGAATGGATCGTACGAATGAAATAGAATGGATCGTGCGAATGAATTAGAATGGATCGTACAAATGAATTAGAATGGGTCATGCTAATGAATTACAATTGATCGTACGAATGAATTAGAATAGATTGTGCGAATGAATTAGAATGGATCGTACGAATGAATTGGAATGGATACATTCGTGCGAATGAATTAGAATGGATCGTATGAATAAATTAGAGTGGATACATTCGTACAAATGAATTAGAATGGATCGTACGAATGAATTAGAATGGATACATTCGTGCGAATGAATTAGAATGGATTATATGAATGAATTAGAATGGATCGTTTGAGTGAATGCGAATGGATCGTGCGAATGAATTAGAATGGATTGTGCGAATGAAATAGAATGGATCGTACAAATGAATTAGAATGGATACATTCGTGCGAATCCATTCTATTTCATTCGTACGATCTATTCTAATTCATTCGCACAATCCATTCTAATTCATTCGTACGATCCATTCTAATTCATTCGTACGATCCATTCTAATTCATTCGTATGATCCATTCTAATTCATTCGCACAATCTATTCTAATTCATTCGTACGATCCATTCTAATTCATTCACACGATCCATTCTAATTCATTCATACGATCCATTCTATTTCATTCGTACGACCAATTCTTACTCATTCGTACGATCCATTCTAATTCATTTGCACGAAGGTATCCATTCTAATTCATTCGTACTATCCATTCTAATTCCTTCGTACGATCCACTCTAATTCCTTCGTACGATCCATTCTAATTCATTCGTACGATCCATTCTAATTCATTCGTACGATCCATTCTAATTCCTTCGTATGATCCATTCTAATTCATTCGTACGGTATGATTCATTCTAATTCATTCGTACGATTCATTCTAATTCAATCCATTCTAATTTATTCGTACGATCCATTCTAATTCATTCGTACGATCCATTCTAATTCATTCCATTCTAATTC
The DNA here is from genome assembly GCA_947650365.1 of Chamaelirium japonicum. Lineage (NCBI taxonomy): Eukaryota > Viridiplantae > Streptophyta > Magnoliopsida > Liliales > Melanthiaceae > Chamaelirium > Chamaelirium japonicum. The sequence goes on along the minus strand of OX393560.1, from coordinate 37,393,807 downwards.
ATTCGTACGATCCATTCTTACTCATCGTATGCATGAATTAGAATGGATCGTGCGAATGAATTAGAATGGATCGTACGAATGAAATAGAATGGATCGAACGAATGAATTAGAATGGATACATTCGTGCAAAAGAATTAGAATGGATCATATGAATGAATTAGAATGGATCGTTTGAGTGAATGCGAATGGATCGTATGAATGAATTAGAATGGATCGTATGAATGAAATAGAATGGATTCGCACGAATGTATCCATTCTAATTCATTCGTACGATCCATTCTAATTCATTCGTACAATCCATTCTAATTCATTCGCACGATCCATTCGCATTCACTCAAACGATCCATTCTAATTCATTCATATGATCCATTCTAATTCATTCGCACGAATGTATCCATTCTAATTCATTCGTACGATCCATTCTAATTCATTTGTACTAATGTATCCACTCTAATTCATTCGTTTGATCCATTCTATTTCATTCGTACGATCCATTCTAATTCATTTGTACGAATGTATCCACTCTAATTCATTCATACGATCCATTCTAATTCATTCGCACGAATGTATCCATTCCAATTCATTCGTACGATCCATTCTAATTCATTCGCACAATCTATTCTAATTCATTCGTATGATCTATTCTAATTCATTAGCATGATCCATTCTAATTCATTCGTACAATCCATTCTATTTCATTCGTACGATCCATTCTAATTCATTCGCACGATCCATTCTAATTCATTCATATGATCCATTCTAATTCATTCGCACGAATGTATCCATTCTAATTCATTCGTACGATCCATTCTAATTCATTTGTACGAATGTATCCACTCTAATTCATTCGTACGATCCATTCTAATTCATTTGTACGAATGTATCCTTTCTAATTCATTCGTACGATCCATTCTAATTCATTCGCACAATCTATTCTAATTCATTAGTACGATCCATTCTAACTCATTCCTACGATCCATTCTAATTCATTCATACGATCCATTCTAATTCATTCGTACGATCCATTCTAATTCATTCGTACGATCCATTCTAATTCATTCGCACAATCTATTCTAATACATTCGTACGATCCATTCTAATTCATTCGCACGATCCATTCTAATTCATTCATACGATCCATTCTAATTCATTCGCACGAATGTATCCATTCTAATTCATTCGTACGATCCATTCTAATTCATTCGCACAATCTATTCTAATTCATTCATACGAACCATTCTAATTTATTCGCACGATCCATTCTAATTCATTCATACGATCCATTCTAATTCATTCATATGATGCATTCTAATTCATTCGAACGATCCATTCTTACTTATTCGTACGATCCATTCTAATTCATTCGCACGATCCATTCTAATTCATTAATACGATCCATTCTAATTCATTCGCACGATCCATTCTAATTCATTCGTACAATCCATTCTATTTCATTCGTACGATCCATTCTAATTCATTCGCACGATCCATTCTAATTCATTCGCATGATCCATTCTAATTCATTCGTACGATCGATTCTAATTCATTCATACGATCCATTCTAATTCATTCGCACGAATGTATCCATTCTAATTCATTTGTACGATCCATTCTAATTCATTCGTACGACCTATTCTATTTCATTCGTACGATCCATTCTAATTCATTCGTACGATCCATTCTAATTCATTCGTACGATCCATTCTAATTCCTTCGTATGATCCATTCTAATTCATTCGTACGGTATGATTTATTATAATTCATTCGTACGATTCATTCTAATTCAATCCATTCTAATTCATTCGTACGATCCATTCTAATTCATTCATACGATCCATTCTAATTCATTCGTACGATCCATTCTTACTCATTCGTACGATCCATTCTATTTCATTTGCACGAAGGTATCCATTCTAGTTCATTCGTACTATCCATTCTAATTCCTTCGTACGATCCATTCTAATTCCTTCGTACGATTCATTCTAATTCATTCGTACAATCCATTCTAATTCATTCGTACGATCCATTCTAATTCATTTGCACGAAGGTATCCATTCTAATTCATTCGTACTATCCATTCTAATTCATTCGTACGAATGAATTAGAGTGGATACATTCGTACAAATGAATTAGAATGGATCGTATGAATGAATTAGAGTGGATTCATTCGTACAAATGAATTAGAATGGATCGTACGAATGAATTAGAATGGATACATTCGTGCGAATGAATTAGAATGGATCATATGAATGAATTAGAATGGATCGTATGAATGAATTAGAATGGATCGTACGAAGGAATTAGAATGGATCGTATGAATGAATTAGAATGGATCGTGCGAATAAATTAGAATGGATCGTATGAATGAATTAGGATAGATTGTGCGAATGAATTAGAATGGATCGTACGAATGAATTAGAATAGATACATTCGTGCGAATGAATTAGAATGGATCGTATGAATGAATTAGAATGGATCGTGCGAATGAATTAGAATGGATCGTACGAATGTATTAGAATAGATTATGCGAATGAATTAGAATGGATCGTACGAATGAATTAGAATGGATCATACGAATGAATTAGAATGGATCGTATGAATGAATTAGAATGGATCGTACGAATGAATTAGAATCGATCGTACTAATGAATTAGAATAGATTGTGCGAATGAATTAGAATGGATCGTACGAATGAATTAGAAAGGATACATTCGTACAAATGAATTAGAATGGATCGTATGAATGAATTAGAATGGATACATTCCGACAAATGAATTAGAATGGATCGTACGAATGAATTAGAATGGATACATTCGTGCGAATGAATTAGAATGGATCGTACGAATGAATTAGACTGGATCGTTTGAATGAATTAGAATGGATCGTACTTATGAATTAGAATGGGTCGTTTGAGTGAATGCGAATGGATCGTGCGAATGAATTAGAATGGATTGTACGAATGAATTAGAATGGATCGTACGAATGAATTAGAATGGATACATTCGTGCGAATCCATTCTATTTCATTCGTACGATCCATTCTAATTCATTCGCACGATCCATTCTAATTCATTCGTACGATCCATTCTAATTCATTCGTTCGATCCATTCTAATTCATTCGTACGATCCATTCTAATTCATTCGTACGGTATGATTCATTCTAATTCATTCGTACGATCCATTCTAATTCATACGATCCATTCTATTTCATTCATACGATCCATTTGCAAATGAATTAGAATGGATCATACGAATGAATTAGAATGGATTCATTCGTGCGAATGAATTAGAATGGATCGTACGAATGAGTAAGAATGGATCGTACGAATGAATTAGAATGGATTGAATTAGAATGAATCGTACGAATGAATTAGAATGGATCGTAAGAATGAATTAGAATGGATCGTACGAATGAATTAGAATGGATTGAATTAGAATGAATCGTACGAATGAATTAGAATGAATCATACCGTACAAATGAATTAGAATGGATCATACGAAGTAATTAGAATGGATCGTACGAATGAATTAGAATGGATTGTACGAATGAATTAGAATGGATCGTACGAAGGAATTAAAAAGGATCGTATGAAGGAATTAGAATGGATAGTAGGAATGAATTAGAATGGATACATTCGTGCGAATCCATTCTATTTCATTCGTACGATCCATTCTAATTCATTCGCACGATCCATTCTAATTCATTCATGCGATCCATTCTAATTCATTTGTACGATCCATTCTAATTCATTTGTACGATCCAATCTAATTCATTCGCACAATCTATTCTAATTCATTCGTACGATCCATTGTAATTCATTCATACGATCCATTCTAATTCATTCGCACGATCCATTCTAATTCATTCCATTCTAATTCATTCATACGATCCATTCTACGATCCATTCTAATTCATTTGTACGATCCATTCTAATTCATTCGCACGATCCATTCTAATTCATTCGCACGATCCATTCCAATTCATTTGTACGAATGTATCCACTCTAATTCATTCATACGATCCATTCTAATTCATTCGCACGAATGTATCCATTCCAATTCATTCGTACGATCCATTCTAATTCATTCGCACAATCTATTCTAATTCATTCGTACGATCAATTCTAATTCATTAGCATGATCCATTCTAATTCATTCATACGATCCATTCTATTTCATTCGTACGATCCATTCTTACTCATTCGTACGATCCATTCTAATTCATTTGCATGAAGGTATCCATTCTAATTCATTCGCACAATCTATTCTAATTCATTCGAACGATCCATTCTAATTCATTCGTACGATCCATTCTAATTCATTCGCACGATCCATTCTAATTCATTCGTACGATCCATTCTAATTCATTCATATGATCCATTCTAATTCATTCGTACGATATGATTCATTCTAATTCATTCGTACGATTCATTCTAATTCAATCCATTCTAATTCATTCGTACGATCCACTCTAATTCATTCGTACGATCCATTCTAATTCATTCGTACGATCCATTCTAATTCATTCGCACAATCTATTCTAATTCATTCGTACGAATGAAATAGAATAGATTGTACGAATGAATTAGAATGGATCGTACGAATGAATTAGAATAGATTGTATGAATGAATTAGAATGGATACATTCGTGCGAATGAATTAGAATGGATCGTACGAATGAATTAGAATAGATCGTGCGAATGAATTAGAATGGATCATACGAATTAATTAGAATAGATTGTGCGAATGAATTAGAATGGATCGTATGAATGAATTAGATTAGGATCCATTTTATTTCATTCGTATGATCCATTCTAATTCCTTCGTACAATCTAATTCATTCATACGATCCATTCTAATTCATTCGCACGAATGTATCCATTCTAATTCATTCGTTCGATCCATTCTAATTCATTCGTACGATCCATTCTAATTCATTCGCACTATCCATTCTAATTCATGCATACGATCCAATCTAATTCATTCATACGATCCATTCTAATTCATTCGCACGAATGTATCCGTTCTAATTCATTCGTACATGTATGAATGAATTAGAATGGATCGTACGAATGAATTAGAGTTGATACATTCATACGAATGAATTAGAATGGATCGTATGAATGAATTAGAATCGATCGTACGAATGAATTAGAATGGATACCTTCGTGCAAATGAATTAGAATGGATCGTACGAATGAGTAAGAATGGATCGTACGAATGAAATTGAATGGATCGTATGAATGAATTAGAATGGATCGTGCGAATGAATTAGAATGGATCGTACGAATGAAATAGAACGGATTCGCATGAATGTATCCATTCTAATTCATTCGTACGATCCATTCTAATTCATTCGTACAATCCATTCTAATTCATTCGCACGATCCGTTCGCATTCACTCAAACGACCCATTCTAATTCATAAGTACGATCCATTCTAATTCATTCAAACGATCCATTCTAATTCATTCGTACGATCCATTCTAATTCATTCGCACGAATGTATCCATTCTAATTCATTCGTACGATCCATTCTAATTCATTTGTACGAATATATCCATTCTAATTCATTCGTACGATCCATTCTAATTCATTTGTACGAATGTATCCACTCTAATTCATTCGTACGATCCATTCTAATTCATTCGTACGATCCATTCTAATTCATTCGCACAATCTATTCTAATTCATTCGTACGATCCATTCTAATTCATTCGCACGATCCATTCTAATTCATTCATATGATCCATTCTATTTCATTCGTACGATCCATTCTTACTCATTCGTACGATCCATTCTAATTCATTTGCACGAAGGTATCCATTCTAATTCATTCGCACGAATGTATCCTTTCTAATTCATTCGTACGATCCATTCTAATTCATTCGCACAATCTATTCTAATTCCTTCGTATGATCCATTCTAATTCATTCCCATGAATGTATCCATTCTAATTGATACGTACGATCCACTCTATTTCATTCGTATGATCCATTCTTACTCATTCGTACGATCCAATCTAATTCATTCATACGATCCATTCTACGATCCATTCTAATTCATTCGTACGTTCCATTCTAATTCATTAGCACGATCAATGCTAATTCATTCGTACGATCCATTCTAATTCATTCGTACAATCCATTCTATTTCATTCGTACGATCCATTCTTACTCATTCGTATGATCCATTCTAATTCATTCGCACAAATGTATCCATTCTAATTCATTCGTACAATCCATTCTTACTCATTCGTAATGAATTAGAATGGATACATTCGTGCAAAAGAATTAGAATGGATTGTCTGAATGAATTAGAATGGATCATGCAAATGAATTAGAATGGATCGTGCGAATGAATTAGAATGGATCGTACGAATGAATTAGAATGGATCGTGCGAATGAATTAGAATGGATCGTACGAATGTGTTAGACTAGATTGTGTGAATGAATTAGAATGGATCGTACGAATGAATTAAAATGGATCGTACGAATGAATTAGAATGGATCGTATGAATGAATTAGAATGAATCGTACGAATGAATTAGAATGGATCGTACTAATGAATTAGAATAGATTGTGCGAATGAATTAGAATGGATCGTACGAATGAATTAGAAAGGATACATTCGTACAAATGAATTAGAATGGATCGTACGAATGAATTAGAATGGATTGTACGAATGAATTAGAATGGATCGTACTTATGAATTAGAATGGATCGTACTTATGAATTAGAATGGGTCGTTTGAGTGAATGCGAATGGATCGTGCGAATGAATTAGAATGGATTGTACGAATGAATTAGAATGGATCGTACGAATGAATTAGAATGGATACATTCGTGCGAATCCATTCTATTTCATTCATACGATCCATTCTAATTCATTCGCACGATCCATTCTAATTCATTCATACGATCCATTCTAATTCATTCGTACGAACCATTCTAATTCATTCGTACGATCCATTCTAATTCATTCGTACAATCCATTCTAATTTCTTCGTATGATCCATTCTAATTCATTCGTACGGTATGATTCATTCTAATTCATTCGTACGATTCATTCTAATTCAATCCATTCTAATTTATTCGTACGATCCATTCTAATTCATTCGTACGATTCATTCTAATTCTAATTCATTCGTACGATCCATTCTAATTCATTCGTACGATCCATTCTAATTCATTCGCACGATCCATTCTAATTCATTCGTACGATCCATTCTATTTCATTCATACGATCCATTCTAATTCATTCATACGATCTATTCTAATTCTTTCGCACGAATGCATCCATTCTAATTCATTTGTACGATCCATTCTAATTCATTCGTACGATCCATTCTAATTCATTCGTACGATCCATTCTAATTCATTCGCACAATCTATTCTAATTCATTCGCACGATCCATTCTAATTCATGCATACGATCCAATCTAATTCATTCGCACGAATGTATCCATTCTAATTCATTCGCACAATCTAATTCATTCATACGATCCATTCTAATTCATTCGTATGATCTATTCTAATTCATTCATACGATCCATTCTAATTCATACAATCTATTCTAATTAGAATGGATCGTACTAATGAATTAGAATAGATTGTGCGAATGAATTAGAATGGATCGTACGAATGAATTAGAAAGGATATATTCGTGCGAATGAATTAGAATAGATCGTATGAATGAATTAGATTGGATCGTATTAATGAATTAGAATGGATCGTGCGAATGAATTAGAATGGATCGTACGAATGAATTAGAATGGATAGATTCGTGCGAATGAATTTGAATGGATCGTACGAAGGAAATAGAATGGATCGTACGAAGGAATTCGAATAGATCATACGAAGAAATTAGAATGGATCGTACGAATGAATTAGAATGGATCGTATGAATGAATTAGAATGGATCGTACGAATGAATTAAAATGGATCGTATAAATGAAATAGAATGGATCGTATGAATTAGAATGGATCGTACGAATGAAATAGAATGGATCGTACGAATGAATTAGAATAAATTGTGCGAATGGATTAGAATGGATCATACGATTGAGTAAGAATGGATTGTACGAATGAAAAAGAATAGATCGTACGAATGAATTAGAATGGATCATGCTAATGAATTAGAATTGATCTTACGAATGAATTAGAATAGATTGTGCGAATGAATTAGAATGGATCGTACGAATGAATTGGAATGGATACATTCGTGCCAATGAATTAGAATGGATCGTATGAATGAATTAGAATGGATACATTCGTACAAATGAATTAGAATGGATCGTACGAATGAATTAGAATGGATACATTCGTGCGGATGAATTAGAATGGATCATATGAATGAATTAGAATGGATCGTTTGAGTGAATGCGAATGGATCGTGCGAATGAATTAGAATGGATTGTACGAACGAATTAGAATGGATCGTACGAATGAATTAGAATGGATACATTCGTGCGAATCCATTCTATTTCATTCGTACGATCCAATCTAATTCATTCGCACGATCCATTCTAATTCATTCATACGATCCATTCTAATTCATTCGTACGATCCATTCTAATTCATTCGTACGATCCATTCTAATTCATTCGCACAAACTATTCTAATTCATTCGTACGATCCATTCTAATCCATTCACACGATCCATTCTAATTCATTCATACGATCCATTCTATTTCATTCGTACGAATGTATCCATTCCAATTCATTCGTACGATCCATTCTAATTCATTTGTACGAATGTATCCACTCTAATTCATTCATACGATCCATTCTAAGTCATTCGCACGAATGTATCCATTCCAATTCATTCGTACGATCCATTCTAATTCATTCGCACAATCTATTCTAATTCATTCGTACGATCAATTCTAATTCTTTTGCACGAATGTATCCATTCTAATTCATTCGTACGATCCATTCTAATTCATTCGTATGATCTATTCTAATTCATTCGCATGATCCATTCTAATTCATTCATACGATCCAATATAATTCATTCATACGATCCATTCTAATTCATTCGCACGAATGTATCCATTCTAATTCATTCGCACGATCCATTCTAATTCATTCATACAATCCATTCTAATTCTTTTGCACGAATGTATCCATTCTAATTCATTCGTACGATCCATTCTAATTCATTTGTATGATCTATTCTAATTCATTCGCATGATCCATTATAATTCATTCATACGGTGCAATTTAATACATTCGTACGATCCATTCTAATTTATTCGCACGAATGTATCAACTCTAATTTATTCGTACGATCCATTCTAATTCATTCGTACATGTACGAATGAATTAGAATGGATACATTCGTGCGAATGAATTAGAATGGATCGTATGAATGAATTAGATTGGATCGTATGCATGAATTAGGATGGATCGTGCGAATGAATTAGAATGGATCGTACGAATGAATTAGAATGGACCGAACGAATGAATTAGAATGGATACATTCGTGCAAAAGAATTAGAATGGATTATATGAATGAATTAGAATGGATCGTGCAAATGAATTAGAATGGATCGTACGAATGAATTAGAATGGATACATTCGTGCGAAAGAATTAGAATAGATCGTATGAATGAATTAGAATGGATCGTATGAATGAAATAGAATGGATCGTACGAATGAATTAGAATGGATCGTGCGAATGAATTAGAATGGATCGTACGAATGAATTAGAATGGATCGTACGAAGGAATTAGAATGGATCGTACGAATGAATTAGAAAGGATACATTCGAATTCATTCGTACGATCCATTCTAATTCCTTCGTACGATCCATATTCTAATTCATTCGCACGATCCATTCTAATTCATTCGCACGATCCATTCTAATTCATTCATACGATCCATTCTAATTCATTCACACAATCCATTCTAATTCATTCTAATTTATTCGTATGTGAGTGGATCGTGTTTTTTCGTGCTAATGAATTAGAATGGATCGTACGAATGAATTAGAATGGATACATTCGTGCGAAAGAATTAGAATGGATCGTATGAATGAATTAGATTGGATCGTATAAATGAATTAGAATGGATCGTACGAATGAATTAGAATGGATCGTGCTAATGAATTAGAATGGATCGTGCGAATGAATTAGAATGGATCGTGCGAATGAATTAGAATGGATCGTACGAATGAATTAGAATGGATCGTACGAATGAATTAGAATAGATTGTGCGAATGAATTAGAATGGATCGTACGAATGAATTAGAAAGGATACATTCGTGCGAATGAATTAGAATGGATCGTATGAGTGTGAATGAATTAGAATGGATCGTGCGAATGAATTAGAATGGATCGTATTAATGAATTAGAATGGATCGTACGAAATGTATCCATTCTAATTCATTCGTACGATCCATTCTAATTCATTCGTATGATCCATTATTACTCATTCGTACGATCCAATCTAATTCATTCATACGATCCATTCTACGATCCATTCTAATTCATTCGTACGTTCCATTCTAATTCATTAGCACGATCAATGCTAATTCATTCGTATGATCCATTCTAATTCATTCGTACAATCCATTCTTACTCATTCATAATGAATTAGAATGGATACATTCGTGCAAAAGAATTAGAATGGATTGTATGAATGAATTAGAATGGATCGTACAAATGAATTAGAATGGATCGTGCGAATGAATTAGAATGGATCGTACGAATGAATTAGAATAGATTATGCTAATGAATTAGAATGGAACGTACGAATGAATTAGAATGGATCGTATGAATGAATTAGAATGAATCGTACGAATGAGTAAGAATGGATCGTACGAATGAATTAGAATGGATTGAATTAGAATGAATCATACGAATGAATTAGAATGGATCGTACGAATGAATTAGAATGGATCGTACGAATGAATTAGAATGGATCGTATGAATGAATTAGAATGGATCGTGCGAATGAATTAGAATGGATCGTACGAATGAATTAGAATGGATCGTATGAATGAATTAGAATGGATCGTAGTAATGAATTAGAATGGATCCTACGAATGAATTAGAATAGATTGTGCGAATGAATTAGAATGGATCTGGATCGTGTATCCATTCTAATTCATTCGTACGACCCATTCTAATTCATTCGTACGATCCATTCTAATTCATGCGCACGATCCATTCTAATTTATTCATACGATCCATTCTAATTCATTCATACAATCCATTCTAATTCTTTTGCATGAATGTATCCATTCTAATTCATTCGTTCGATCCATTCTAATTCATTCATACGATCCATTCTAATTCATTCTAATCCATTCTAATTCATTCGTACGATCCATTCTAATTCATTCGCACAATCTATTCTAATTCATTCATACGGTCCATTCTAATTCATTCGTACGATCCATTCTATTTCATTCGTACGATCCATTCTAATTCATCCGCACAATCTATTCTAATTCATTCGTACGATCCATTCTAATTCATTCGTACGATCCATTCTAATTCATTCGTATGATCCATTCTAATTCCTTCGTATGATCCATTCTAATTCATTCGTACGGTATGATTCATTCTAATTCATTCGTACGATTCATTCTAATTCAATCCATTCTAATTTATTCGTACGATCCATTCTAATTCATTCGTACGATTCATTCTAATTCAATCCATTCAAATTCATTCGTACGATCCATTCTTACTCATTCGTACGATCCATTCTAATTCATTCGCACGAATGAATTCATTCTAATTCATTCGTATGATCCATTCTAATTCATTCGCATGAATGTTTCCATTCTAATTCATTCGTACGATCCATTCTATTTCATTCGTACAATCCATTCTATTTCATTCGTACGATCCATTCTAATTCATTCGCACGATCCATTCTAATTCATTCGCATGATCCATTCTAATTCATTCGTACGATCGATTCTAATTCATTCATACGATCCATTCTAATTCATTCGCACGAATGTATCCATTCTAATTCATTCGTACGATCCATTCTAATTCATTCGCACAATCTATTCTAATTCATTCATACGATCCATTCTAATTTATTCGCACGATCCATTCTAATTCCTTCGTATGATCCATTCTAATTCATTCGTACGGTATGATTCATTCTAATTCATTCGTACGATTCATTCTAATTCAATCCATTCTAATTCATTCGTACGATCCATTCTAATTCATTCGTACGATCCATTCTAATTCATTCGTACGATCCATTCTAATTCATTCGCACGATCCATTCTAATTCATTCATACGATCCATTCTAATTCATTCGTACGATCCATTCTAATTCATTCGTACGATCCATTCTAATTCATTCGCACGATCTATTCTAATTCATTCGTACGATCCATTCTAATTCATTCGTACGATCCATTCTAATTCATTAATACGATCCATTCTAATTCATTCAAATGATCCATTCTAATTCATTCCTACGATCCATTCTAATTCATTCGTACGATCCATTCTAATTCATTCGTACGATCCATTCTAATTCATTCATACGATCCATTCTAATTCATTCATACGATCCATTCTAATTCATTCGTACGATCCATTCTAATTCATTCACACGATCCATTCTAATTTATTCGCACAATCTATTCTAATTCATTCGTACGATCCATTCTAATTCATTCGCACGATCCATTCTAATTCATTCATACGATCCTTTCTATTTCATTCGATCCATTCTTACTCATTCGTACGATCCATTCTAATTCATTTGCACGAAGGTATCCATTCTAATTCATTCATACTATCAATTCTAATTCCTTCGTACGATCCATTCAAATTCCTTCGTACGATCCATTCTAATTCATTCGCACGATCCATTCTAATTCATTCATACGATCCATTCTATTTCATTCGTACGATCCATTCTTACTCATTCGTACGATCCATTCTAATTCATTTACAAGAAGGTATCCATTCTAATTCATTCGTACTATCCATTCTAATTCCTTCATACGATCCATTCTAATTCATTCATACGATCCATTCTAATTCATTCGCACGAATGTATCCATTCTAATTCATTCGTACGATCCATTCTAATTCATTCATACGATCCATTCTAATTCTACGATCCATTCTTACTTATTCGTATTATCCATTTTAATTCATTCACACGAATGTATCAACTCTAATTCATTCGTACGATTCATTCTAATTCAATCCATTCTAATTCATTCGTACAATCCATTCTAATTCATTCGTACGATCCATTCTAATTCATTCATACAATCCATTGTAATTCATTCGCACGATCCATTCGCATTCACTCAAACGATCCATTCTAATTCATTCATATGATCCATTCTAATTCATTCACATGAATGTATCCATTCTAATTCATTCGTACGATCCATTCTAATTCATTTGTACGAATGTATCCACTCTAATTCATTCATACGATCCATTCTAATTCATTCGCACGAATGTATCCATTCCAATTCATTCGTACGATCCATTCTAATTCATTCGCACAATCTATTCTAATTCATTCGTACGATCAATTCTAATTCATTAGCATGATCCATTCTAAATCATTCGTACGATCTATTCTATTTCATTCGCACAATCCATTCTTACTCAATCGTATGATCCATTCTAATCCATTCGCACAATCTATTCTAATTCATTCGTACGATCCATTCTATTTCATTCGTACGATCCATTCTAATTCATATGATCCATTCTATTTCATTCATACGATCCATTTTAATTCATTCGCACGATCCATTCTAATTCATTCATACGATCCATTCTAATTCATTCGTACGATCCATTCTAATTCATTCATACGATCTATTCTAATTCATTCGCACGAATATATCCTTTCTAATTCATTCGTACGATCCAAATTCATTTATCCGTACGATCTATTCTATTTCATTCGAACGATCCATTCTTATCGTACGATCCATTCTAATTCAATCCATTCTAATTCATTCGTACGATCCATTCTAATTCATTCGTACGATCCATTCTAATTCATTCGTACGATTCATTCTAATTCAATCCATTCTAATTCATCCGTACGATCCATTCTATTTCATTCGTACGATCCATTCTTACTCATTCGTACGATCCATTAGTATCCATTCTAATTCATTCGTACGATCTATTCTAATTCATTCGTACGATCCATTCTAATTCATTCGTACGATCCATTCTAATTCATTCGCACGATCCATTCTAATTCATTCGTACGATCCATTCTATTTCATTCATACGATCCATTCTAATTCTTTCGCACGAATGTATCCATTCTAATTCATTCGTACGATCCATTCTAATTCATTCGCACGATCCATTCTAATTCATTCATACAATCCATTCTAATTCTTTTGCACGAATGTATCCATTCTAATTCATTCGTTCGATCCATTCTAATTCATTCGTACGATCCATTCTAATTCATTCACACGATCCATTCTAATTCATGCTAACGATCCAATCTAATTCATTCATACGATCCATTCTAATTCATTCGCACGAATGTATCCATTCTAATTCATTCGTACATGTATGAATGAATTAGAATGGATCGTACGAATGAATTAGAGTTGATACATTCATACGAATGAATTAGAATGGATCGTATGAATGAATTAGAATCGATCGTACGAATGAATTAGAATGGATACCTTCGTGCAAATGAATTAGAATGGATCGTACGAATGAGTAAGAATGGATCGTACGAATGAAATAGAATGGATTCGCACTAATGTATCCATTCTAATTCATTCGTACGATCCATTCTAATTCATTCGTACAATCCATTCTAATTCATTCGCACGATCCATTCTAATTCATTCATACGATCCATTCTAATTCATTCGTACGATCCATTCTAATTCATTCGTACGATCCATTCTAATTCATTCGCACAATCTATTCTAATTCATTCGTACGATCCATTCTAATTCATTCGCACGATCCATTCTAATTCATTCATACGATCCATTCTATTTCATTCGTACGAATGTATCCATTCTAATTCATTCGTACGATCCATTCTAATTCATTTGTACGAATGTATCCACTCTAATTCATTCATACGATCCATTCTAAGTCATTCGCACGAATGTATCCGTTCCAATTCATTCGTACGATCCATTCTAATTCATTCGCACAATCTATTCTAATTCATTCGTACGATCAATTCTAATTCTTTTGCACGAATGTATCCATTCTAATTCATTCGTACGATCCATTCTAATTCATTCGCATGATCCATTCTAATTCATTCATACGATCCAATCTAATTCATTCATACGATCCATTCTAATTCATTCGCACGAATGTATCCATTCTAATTCATTCGCACGATCCATTCTAATTCATTCATACAATCCATTCTAATTCTTTTGCACGAATGTATCCATTCTAATTCATTCGTACGATCCATTCTAATTTATTTGTATGATCTATTCTAATTCATTCGCATGATCCATTATAATTCATTCATACGGTGCAATCTAATACATTCGTACGATCCATTCTAATTTATTCGCACGAATGTATCAACTCTAATTCATTTGTACAATCCATTCTAATTCATTCATACATGTACGAATGAATTAGAATGGATACATTCGTGCGAATGAATTAGAATGGATCGTATGAATGAATTAGATTGGATCGTATGCATGAATTAGGATGGATCGTGCGAATGAATTAGAATGGATCGTACGAATGAATTAGAATGGATCGAACGAATGAATTAGAATGGATACATTCGTGCAAAAGAATTAGAATGGATTATATGAATGAATTAGAATGGATCGTGCGAATGAATTAGAATGGATCGTACGAATGAATTAGAATGGATACATTCGTGCGAAAGAATTAGAATAGATCGTATGAATGAATTTGAATGGATCGTATTAATGAAATAGAATGGATCGTACGAATGAATTAGAATGGATCGTGCGAATGAATTAGAATGGATCGTACGAATGAATTAGAATGGATCGTACGAAGGAATTAGAATGGATCGTACG
Organism: Chamaelirium japonicum; assembly: GCA_947650365.1. Classification (NCBI taxonomy): domain Eukaryota; kingdom Viridiplantae; phylum Streptophyta; class Magnoliopsida; order Liliales; family Melanthiaceae; genus Chamaelirium; species Chamaelirium japonicum. Next base: position 37,377,776 of record OX393560.1, on the reverse strand, counting down.
AATGAATTAGAAAGGATACATTCGAATTCATTCGTACGATCCATTCTAGTTCCTTCGTACGATCCATATTCTAATTCATTCGCACGATCCATTCTAATTCATTCGCACGATCCTTTCTAATTCAATCACACAATCCATTCTAATTCATTCTAATTTATTCGTATGTGAGTGGATCGTGTTTTTTCGTGCTAATGAATTAGAATGGATCGTACGAATGAATTAGAATGGATACATTCGTGCGAAAGAATTAGAATGGATTGTATGAATGAATTAGATTGGATCGTATAAATGAATTAGAATGTATCGTACGAATGAATTAGAATGGATCGTGCTAATGAATTAGAATGGATCGTGCGAATGAATTAGAATGGATCGTGAGAATGAATTAGAATGGATCGTACGAATGAATTAGAATGGATCGTACGAATGAATTTGAATGGATCGTTCGAATGAATTAGAATAGATTGTGCGAATGAATTAGAATGGATCGTACGAATGAATTAGAAAGGATACATTCGTGCGAATGAATTAGAATGGATCGTATGAGTGTGAATGAATTAGAATGGATCGTGCGAATGAATTAGAATGGATCGTATTAATGATATAGAATGGATCGTACGAAATGTACCCATTCTAATTCATTCGTACGATCCATTCTAATTCATTCGTATGATCCATTCTTACTCATTCGTATGATCCAATCTAATTCATTCATACGATCCATTCTAATTCATTCGTACGTTCCATTCTAATTCATTAGCACGATCAATGCTAATTCATTCGTACGATCCATTCTAATTCATTCGTACAATCCATTCTTACTCATTCGTAATGAATTAGAATGGATACATTCGTGCAAAAGAATTAGAATGGATTGTATGAATGAATTAGAATGGATCATGCAAATGAATTAGAATGGATCGTGTGAATGAATTAGAATGGATCGTACGAATGAATTAGAATAGATTATGCTAATGAATTAAAATGGAACGTACGAATGAATTAGAATGGATCATAGAATGGATCGTATGAATGAATTAGAATGGATCGTACGAATGAGTAAGAATGGATCGTACGAATGAATTAGAATGGATTGAATTAGAATGAATCGTACAAATGAATTAGAATGGATCGTACGAATGAATTAGAATGGATCGTATGAATGAATTAGAATGGATCGTATGAATGAATTAGAATGGATCGTGCGAATGAATTAGAATGGATCGTACGAATGAATTAGAATGGATCGTAGTAATGAATTAGAATGGATCCTACGAATGAATTAGAATAGATTGTGCGAATGAATTAGAATGGATCTGGATCGTGTATCCATTCTAATTCATTCGTACGACCCATTCTAATTCATTCGTACGATCCATTCTAATTCATTCGCACGATCCATTCTAATTTATTCATACGATCCAGTCTAATTCATTCATACAATCCATTCTAATTCTTTTGCACGAATGTATCCATTCTAATTCATTCGTTCGATCCATTCTAATTCATTCATACGATCCATTCTAATTCGTTCTAATCCATTCTAATTCATTCGTACGATCCATTCTAATTCATTCGCACAATCTATTCTAATTCATTCGTACGATCCATTCTAATTCATTCGTACGATCCATTCTATTTCATTCGTACGATCCATTCTAATTCATTCGCACAATCTATTCTAATTCATTCGTACGATCCATTCTAATTCATTCGTACGATCCATTCTAATTCATTCGTACGATCCATTCTAATTCCTTCGTATGATCCATTCTAATTCATTCGTACGGTATGATTCATTCTAATTCATTCGTACGATTCATTCTAATTCAATCCATTCTAATTCATTCGTACGATCCATTCTAATTCATTCGTACGATCCATTCTAATTCATTCGTATGATTCATTCTAATTCAATCCATTCTAATTCATTCGTACGATCCATTCTTACTCATTCGTACGATCCATTCTAATTCATTCGCTCAAATGAATCTATTCTAATTCATTCGTATGATCCATTCTAATTCATTCGCATGAATGTATCCATTCTAATTCATTCGTACGATCCATTCTATCTCATTCGTACAATCCATTCTATTTCATTTGTACGATCCATTCTAATTCATTCGCATGATCCATTCTAATTCATTCGCATGATCCATTCTAATTCATTCGTACGATCGATTCTAATTCATTCATAAGATCCATTCTAATTCATTCGCACGAATGTATCCATTCTAATTCATTCGTACGATCCATTCTAATTCATTCGCACAATCTATTCTAATTCATTCATACGATCCATTCTAATTTATTCGCACGATCCATTCTAATTCCTTCGTATGATCCATTCTAATTCATTCGTACGATATGATTCATTCTAATTCATTCGTATGATTCATTCTAATTCAATCCGTTCTAATTCATTCGTACGATCCATTCTAAATCATTCGTACGATCCATTCTAATTCATTCGTACGATTCATTCTAATTCATTCGTACGATCCATTCTAATTCATTCGCACGATCCATTCTAATTCATTCATACGATCCATTCTAATTCATTCATACGATCCATTCTAATTCATTCGTACGATCCATTCTAATTCATTCGCACAATCTATTCTAATTCATTCGTACGATCCATTCTAATTCATTCGTACGATCCATTCTAATTCATTAATACGATCCATTCTAATTCATTCAAACGATCCATTCTAATTCATTCGTACGATTCATTCGAATTCATTCGTACGATCCATTCTAATTCATTCACACGATCCATTCTAATTCATTCGTACGATCCATTCTAATTCATTCGTACGATCCATTCTAATTCATTCGCACAATCTATTCTAATTCATTCGTGCGATCCATTCTAATTCATTCGCACGATCCATTCTAATTCATTCATATGATCCATTCTATTTCATTCGTACGATCCATTCTTACTCATTCGTACGATCCATTCTAATTCATTTGCACGAAGGTATCCAATCTAATTCATTCATACTATCCATTCTAATTCCTTCGTACGATCCATTCTAATTCCTTCGTACGATCCATTCTAATTCATTCGTATGATCCATTTTAATTCATTCCTATGATCTATTCTAATTCATTCGCTCGAATGTATCCATTCTAATTCATTCGTACGATCCATTCTAATTCAATTGTACGAATGTATCCACTCTAATTCATTCATACGATCCATTCTAATTCATTCGCACGAATGTATCCATTCCAATTCATACGTACGATCCATTCTAATTCATTCGCACAATCTATTCTAATTCATTCGTACGATCAATTCTAATTCATTAGCATGATCCATTCTAATTCATTCGTACGATCTATTATATTTCATTCGTACAATCCATTCTTACTCAATCGTATGATCCATTCTAATCCATTCGCACAATCTATTCTAATTCATTCGTACGATCCATTCTATTTCATTCGTACGATCCATTCTAATTCATACGATCCATTCTATTTCATTCATACGATCCATTTTAATTCATTCGCACGATCCATTCTAATTCATTCATACGATCCATTCTAATTCATTCGTACGATCCATTCTAATTCATTCATACGATCTATTCTAATTCATTCACACGAATATATCCTTTCTAATTCATTCGTACGATCCAAATTCATTTATCCGTACGATCTATTCTATTTCATTCGAACGATCCATTCTTATCGTACGATCCATTCTAATTCAATCCATTCGAATTCATTCGTACGATCCATTCTAATTCATTCGTACGATTCATTCTAATTCAATCCTTTCTAATTCATTCGTACGATCCATTCTATTTCATTCGTACGATCCATTCTTACTCATTCGTACGATCCATTCGTATCCATTCTAATTCATTCGTACGATCTATTCTAATTCATTCGTACGATCCATTCTAATTCCATCGTACGATCCATACTGTACGAATGAATTAGAATGGATCGTACGAATGAATTAGAATGGATCGTACGAAGGAATTAGAATGGATCGTACGAATGAATTAGAATAGATCGTACGAATGAATTAGAATGGATACGAATGGGTCGTACGAATGAGTAAGAATGGATCGTACGAATGAAATAGAATGGATCGTACGAATGAATTAGAAAGGATTGAATTAGAATGAATCGTACGAATGAATTAGAATGGATCGTACGAATGAATTAGAATGGATTGAATTAGAATGGATCGTACGATAAGAATGGATCGTTCGAATGAAATAGAATAGATCGTATGGATAAATGAATTTGGATCGTACGAATGAATTAGAAAGGATATATTCGTGTGAATGAATTAGAATAGATCGTATGAATGAATTAGAATGGATCGTACGAATGAATTAGAATGGATCGTATGAATGAATTAGAATGGATCGTGCGAATGAATTAAAATGGATCGTATGAATGAAATAGAATGGATCGTATGAATTAGAATGGATCGTACGAATGAAATAGAATGGATCATACGAATGAATTAGAATAGATTGTGTGAATGGATTAGAATGGATCATACGATTGAGTAAGAATGGATTGTACGAATGAAATAGAATAGATCGTACGAATGAATTAGAATGGATCATGCTAATGAATTAGAATTGATCGTACGAATGAATTAGAATAGATTGTGCGAATGAATTAGAATGGATCGTACGAATGAATTGGAATGGACACATTCGTGCGAATGAATTAGAATGGATTGTATGAATGAATTAGAGTGGATACATTCGTACAATTGAATTAGAATGGATCGTACAAATGAATTAGAATGGATACATTCGAGCGAATGAATTAGAATAGATCATAGGAATGAATTAAAATGGATCATACGAATGAATTAAATGGATCGTACGAAGGAATTAGAATGGATCGTACGAAGGAATTAGAATGGATAGTATGAATGAATTAGAATGGATACCTTCGTGCAAATGAATTAGAATGGATCGTACGAATGAGTAAGAATGGATCGTACGAATGAAATAGAATGGATCGTATGAATGAATTAGAATGGATCGTGCGAATGAATTAGAATGGATCGTACGAATGAATTAGAATGGATCGTACGAATGAATTAGAATGGATCGTACGAATGAATTAGAATGGATCGTACGAATGAATTAGAATGGATCGTTTGAATGAATTAGAATGGATCGTATTAATGAATTAGAATGGATCGTACGAATGAATTAGAATGGATCGTACGAATGAATTAGAATAGATCGTGCGAATGAATTAGAATGGATCGTACGAATGAATTAGAATGGATCGTATGAATGAAATAGAATGGATCGTATGAATGAATTAGAATGGATCGTGCGAATGAATTAGAATGGATCGTACGAATGAATTAGAATGAATCGTACGAATGAATTAGAATGGATCGTACGAATGAATTAGAATGGATTGAATTAGAATGAATCATACGAATGAATTAGAATGAATCATACCGTACGAATGAATTAGAATGGATCATACGAAGGAATTAGAATGGATCATGCGAATATATTAGAATGGATCGTATGAATGAATTAGAATAGATTGTGCGAATGAATTAGAATGGATCGTACGAATGAATTAGAATGGATACATTCGTGCGAATGAATTAGAATGGATCTTATGAATGAATTAGAATCGATCGTACGAATGAATTAGAATGGATCATGCGAATGAATTAGAATGGATCGTGCGAATGAATTAGAATGGATCGTACAAATGAAATAGAATGGATTGTACGAATGAGATAGAATGGATCGTACGAATGAATTAGAATGGATACATTCATGCGAATGAATTAGAATGGATCATACGAATGAATTAGAATGGATTCATTCGAGCGAATGAATTAGAATGGATCGTACGAATGAGTAAGAATGGATCGTACGAATGAATTAGAATGGATTGAATTAGAATGAATCGTACGAATGAATTAGAATGGATCGTACGAATGAATTAGAATGGATCGTACGAATGAATTAGAATGGATTGAATTAGAATGAATCGTACGAATGAATTAGAATGAATCATACCGTACGAATGAATTAGAATGGATCATACGAAGGAATTAGAATGGATCGTACGAATGAATTAGAATGGATCGTACGAATGAATTAGAATGGATCGTACGAATGAATTAGAATAGATTGTGCGAATGAATTAGAATGGATCGTACGAATGAAATAGAATGGATCGTACGAATGAATTAGAATGGATCGTACGAATGAATTAGAATAGATTGTGCGAATGAATTAGAATGGATCGTACGAATGAATTAGAATGGATTAGAATGAATTAGAATGGATCGTATGAATGAATTAGAATGGATCGAACGAATGAATTAGAATGGATACATTCGTGCAAAAGAATTAGAATGGATTGTATGAATGAATTAGACTGGATCGTATGAATAAATTGGAATGGATCGTGCGAATGAATTAGAATGGATCGTACGAATGAATTAGAATGGGTCGTACGAATGAATTAGAATGGATACACGATCCAGATCCATTCTAATTCATTCGCACAATCTATTCTAATTCATTCGTAGGATCCATTCTAATTCATTACTACGATCCATTCTAATTCATTCATATGATCCATTCTAATTCATTCGTACGATCCATTCTAATTCATTCGCACGATCCATTCTAATTCATTCATACGATCCATTCTAATTCATTCATACGATCCATTCTAATTCGTTCGTACGATCCATTCTAATTCATTTGTACGATTCATTCTAATTCAATCCATTCTAATTCATTCGTACGATCCATTCTTACTCATTCGTACGATCCATTCTAATTCATTCATACGATCCATTCTACGATCCATTCTAATTCATTCGTATGTTCCATTCTAATTCATTAGCACAATCTATTCTAATTCATTCGTACGATCCATTCTAATTCATTCGCACGATCCATTCTAATTCATTTGCACGATCCATTCTAATTCATTCATACAATCCATTCTAATTCTTTTGCACGAATGTATCAATTCTAATTCATTACGAATGAGTAAGAATGGATTGTACGAATGAATTAGAATGGATCGTACGAATGAATTAGCATTGATCGTGCTAATGAATTAGAATGGAACGTACGAATGAATTAGAATTGATCGTAGAATGGATCGTATGAATGAATTAGATTGGATCATACGAATGAGTAAGAATGGATCATACGAATGAATTAGAATGGATCGTACGAATGAATTAGAATGGATACATTTCGTACGATCCATTCTATATCATTAATACGATCCATTCTAATTCATTCGCACGATCCATTCTAATTCATTCACACTCATACGATCCATTCTAATTCATTCGCACGAATGTATCCTTTCTAATTCATTCGTACGATCCATTCTAATTCATTCGCACAATCTATTCTAATTCATTCGAACGATCCATTCTAATTCATTCGTACGATCCATTCTAATTCATTCGTACGATCCATTCTAATTCATTCGCACGATCCATTCTAATTCATTCGCACGATCCATTCTAATTCATTAGCACGATCCATTCTAATTCATTCGTACGATCCATTCTAATTCATTTATACGATCCAATCTAATTCATTCATACGATCGATTCTAATTCTTTCGCACGAATGTATCCATTCTAATTCATTCGTACGATCCATTCTAATTCATTAGCACGAAAAAACACGATCCACTCACATACGAATAAATTAGAATGAATTAGAATGGATTGTGTGATTGAATTAGAATGGATCGTGCGAATGAATTAGAATGGATCGTGCGAATGAATTAGAATATGGATCGTACGAAGGAATTAGAATGGATCGTACGAATGAATTCGAATGTATCCTTTCTAATTCATTCGTACGATCCATTCTAATTCCTTCATACGATCCATTCTAATTCATTCGTACGATCCATTCTAATTCATTCGCACGATCCATTCTAATTCATTCGTACGATCCATTCTATTTCATTCATATGATCCATTCAAAGTCATTCATACGATCTATTCTAATTCTTTCGCACGAATGTATCCATTCTAATTCATTCGTACGATCCATTCTAATTCATTCGCACGATCCATTCTAATTCATTCATATAATCCATTCTAATTCTTTTGCACGAATGTATCCATTCTAATTCATTCGTTCGATCCATTCTAATTCATTCGTACGATCCATTCTAATTCATTCGCACGATCCATCCTAATTCATGCATAAGGTCCAATCTAATTCATTCATACGATCCATTCTAATTCATTCGCACGAATGTATCCATTCTAATTCATTCGTACATGTATGAATGAATTAGAATGGATCGTACGAATGAATTAGAGTTGATACATTCGTGCGAATAAATTAGAATGGATCGTACGAATGTATTAGATTGCATCGTATGAATGAATTATAATGGATCATGCGAATGAATTAGAATAGATCATACAAATAAATTAGAATGGATCGTACGAATGAATTAGAATGGATACATTCGTGCAAAAGAATTAGAATGGATTGTATGAATGAATTAGAATGGATCGTGCGAATGAATTAGAATGGATACATTCGTGCGAATGAATTAGAATGGATCGTATGAATGAATTAGATTGGATCGTATGAATGAATTAGAATGGATCATGCGAATGAATTAGAATAGATCATACGAATGAATTAGAATGGATCGTACGAATGAATTAGAATGGATACATTCGTGCAAAAGAATTAGAATTGATCGTACGAATGAATTAGAATAGATTGTGCGAATGAATTAGAATGGATCGTACGAATGAATTGGAATGGATACATTCGTGCGAATGACTTAGAATGGATCGTATGAATGAATTAGAGTGGATACATTCGTACAAATGAATTAGAATGGATCGTACGAATGAATTAGAATGGATACATTCGTACGAATGAAATAGAATGGATCGTATGAATGAATTAGAATGGATCGTGCGAATGAATTAGAAAGGATCGTACGAATGAATTAGAATAGATTGTGCAAATGAATTAGAATGGATCGTACGAATGAATTAGAATGGATCGTACGAATGAATTAGAATGGATCGTATGAATGAATTAGAATGGATCGTGCGAATGAATTAGAATGGATTGTACGAATGAATTAGAATGGATCGTACGAATGAATTAGAATGGATACATTAGTGCGAATCCATTCTATTTCATTCGTACGATCCATTCTTACTCATTCGTACGAACCATTCTAATTCATTTGCACGAAGGTATCCATTCTAATTCATTCGTACGATCGATTCTAATTCATTCATACGATCCATTCTAATTCATTCGTATGAATGTATCAACTCTAATTCATTCGTACGATCCATTCTAATTCATTCATACATGTACGAATGAATTAGAATGGATACATTCGTGCGAATGAATTAGATTGGATCGTATGAATGAATTAGATTGGATCGTATTCATGAATTAGAATGGATCGTGTGAATGAATTAGAATGGATCGTACGAATGAATTAGAATGGATCGAACGAATGAATTAGAATGGATACATTCGTGCAAAAGAATTAGAATGGATTGTATGAATGAATTAGAATGGTTCATGCGAATGAATTAGAATGGATCGTAGGAATGAATTAGAATGGATACATTCGTGCGAAAGAATTAGAATAGATCGAATGAATGAATTAGAATGGATCGTATGAATGAAATAGAATGGATCGTACGAATGAATTAGAATGGATCGTGCGAATGAATTAGAATGGATCGTACGAATGAATTAGAATGGATCGTACGAAGGAATTAGAATGGATCGTACGAATGAATTAGAATAGATCGTACGAATGAATTAGAATGGATACTAATGGATCGTACGAATGAGTAAGAATGGATCGTACGAATGAAATAGAATGGATCGTACGAATGAATTAGAATGGATTGAATTAGAATGAATCGTACGAATGAATTAGAATGGATCGTACGAATGAATTAGAATGGATCGTACGAATGAATTAGAATGGATTGAATTAGAATGGATCGTACGATAAGAATGGATCGTTCGAATGAAATAGAATAGATCGTACGGATAAATGAATTTGGATCGTACGAATGAATTAGAAAGGATATATTCGTGCGAATGAATTAGAATAGATCGTATGAATGAATTAGAATGGATCGTACGAATGAATTAGAATGGATCGTATGAATGAATTAGAATGGATCGTGCGAATGAATTAAAATGGATCGTATGAATGAAATAGAATGGATCGTACGAATGAAATAGAATGGATCGTACGAATGAATTAGAATAGATTGTGCGAATGGATTAGAATGGATCATACGATTGAGTAAGAATGGATTGTGCGAATGAAATAGAATAGATCGTACGAATGAATTAGAATGGATCATGCTAATGAATTAGAATTGATCGTACGAATGAATTAGAATAGATTGTGCGAATGAATTAGAATGGATCGTACGAATGAATTGGAATGGATACATTCGTGCGAATGAATTAGAATGGATCATATGAATGAATTAGAATGGATACATTCGTACAAATGAATTAGAATGGATCGTACGAATGAATTAGAATGGATACATTCGTGCGAATGAATTAGAATGGATCATATGAATGAATTAGAATGGATCGTTTGAGTGAATGCGAATGGATCATGCGAATGAATTACAATGGATTGTATGAATGAATTAGAATGGATCGTACGAATGAATTAGAATGGATCGTACGAATGAATTAGAATGGATTGAATTAGAATGAATCGTACGAATGAATTAGAGTTGATACATTCGTGTGAATGAATTAAAATGGATAATACGAATGAGTAAGAATGGATCGTAGAATTAGAATGGATCGTATGAATGAATTAGAATGGATCGTACGAATGAATTAGAATGGATACATTCGTGCGAATGAATTAGAATGGATCGTATGAATGAATTAGAATGGATCGTACGAAGGAATTAGAATGGATAGTACGAATGAATTAGAATGGATACCTTCGTGCAAATGAATTAGAATGGATCGTACGAATGAGTAAGAATGGATCGTACGAATGAAATAGAATGGATCGTATGAATGAATTAGAATGGATCGTGCGAATGAATTAGAATGGATCGTACGAAGGAATTTGAATGGATCGTACGAAGGAATTAGAATTGATAGTATGAATGAATTAGAATGGATACCTTCGTGCAAATGAATTAGAATGGATCGTACGAATGAGTAAGAATGGATCGAATGAAATAGAAAGGATCGTATGAATGAATTAGAATGGATCGTGCGAATGAATTAGAATGGATCGTACGAATGAATTAGAATAGATTGTTCGAATGAATTAGAATGGATCGTGCGAATGAATTAGAATGGATCGTACGAATGAATTAGAATGGATCGTATGAATGAATTAGAATGGATCGTATGAATGAATTAGAATGGATCGTACGAATGAATTAGAATGGATCGTACGAATGAATTAGAATGGATCGTAGGAATGAATTAGAATGGATCGTTTGAATGAATTAGAATGGATCGTATTAATGAATTAGAATGGATCGTACGAATGAATTAGAATGGATCGTACGAATGAATTAGAATAGATCGTGCGAATGAATTAGAATGGATCGTACGAATGAATTAGAATGGATCGTACGAATGAATTAGAATGGATCGTATGAATGAATTAGAATGGATCGTGCGAATGAATTAGAATGGATCGTACGAATGAATTAGAATGGATCGTACGAATGAATTAGAATGGATTGAATTAGAATGAATCGTACGAATGAATTAGAATGAATCATACCGTACGAATGAATTAGAATGGATCATACGAAGGAATTAGAATGGATCATGCGAATAAATTAGAATGGATCGTATGAATGAATTAGAATAGATTGTGCGAATGAATTAGAATGGATCGTACGAATGAATTAGAATGGATACATTCGTGCGAATGAATTAGAATGGATCGTATGAATGAATTAGAATCGATCGTACGAATGAATTAGAATGGATCATGCGAATGAATTAGAATGGATCGTGCGAATGAATTAGAATGGATCATACGAATGAAATAGAATGGATTGTACGAATGAGACAGAATGGATCGTACGAATGAATTAGAATGGATACATTCATGCGAATGAATTAGAATGGATCATACGAATGAATTAGAATGAATTCATTCGTGCGAATGAATTAGAATGGATCGTACGAATGAGTAAGAATGGATCGTACGAATGAATTAGAATGGATTGAATTAGAATGAATCGTACGAATGAATTAGAATGGATCGTACGAATGAATTAGAATGGATTGAATTAGAATGAATCGTACGAATGAATTAGAATGAATCATACCGTACGAATGAATTAGAATGGATCATACGAAGGAATTAGAATGGATCGTACGAATGAATTAGAATGGATCGTACGAATAAATTAGAATGGATCGTACGAATGAATTAGAATAGATTATGCGGATGAATTAGAATGGATCGTACGAATGAAATAGAATGGATCGTACGAATGAATTAGAATGGATCGTACGAATGAATTAGAATAGATTGTGCGAATGAATTAGAATGGATCGTACGAATGAATTAGAATGGATTAGAATGAATTAGAATGGATCGTATGAATGAATTAGAATGGATCGAACGAATGAATTAGAATGGATACATTCGTGCAAAAGAATTAGAATGGATTGTATGAATGAATTAGAATGGATTGTATGAATAAATTAGAATGGATCGTGCGAATGAATTAGAATGGATCGTACGAATAAATTAGAATGGGTCGTACGAATGAATTAGAATGGATACACGATCCAGATCCATTCTAATTCATTCGCACAATCTATTCTAATTCATTCGTAGGATCCATTCTAATTCATTACTACGATCCATTCTAATTCATTCATACGATCCATTCTAATTCATTCGTACGATCCATTCTAATTCATTTGCACGATCTATTCTAATTCATTCATACGATCCATTCTAATTCATTCATACGATCCATTCTAATTCATTCGTACGATCCATTCTAATTCATTCGTACGATTCATTCTAATTCAATCCATTCTAATTCATTCGTACGATCCATTCTTACTCATTCGTACGATTCATTCTAATTCATTCATACGATCCATTCTACGATCCATTCTAATTCATTCGTACGTTCCATTCTAATTCATTAGCACAATCTATTCTAATTCATTCGTACGATCCATTCTAATTCATTCGCACGATCCATTCTAATCCATTTGCACGATCCATTCTAATTCATTCATACAATCCATTCTAATTCTTTTGCACGAATGTATCCATTCTAATTCATTATGAATGAGTAAGAATGGATTGTACGAATGAATTAGAATGGATCATACGAATGAATTAGCATTGATCGTGCTAATGAATTAGAATGGAACGTACGAATGAATTAGAATGGATCGTAGAATGGATCGTATGAATGAATTAGATTGGATCGTACGAATGAGTAAGAATGGATCATACGAATGAATTAGAATGGATCGTACGAATGAATTAGAATGGATACATTTCGTACGATCCATTCTAATTCATTAATACGATCCATTCTAATTCATTCGCACGATCCATTCTAATTCATTCACACTCATACGATCCATTCTAATTCATTCGCACGAATGTATCCTTTCTAATTCATTCGTACGATCCATTCTAATTCATTCGCACAATGTATTCTAATTCATTCGTACGATCCATTCTAATTCATTCGTACGATCCATTCTAATTCATTCGCACGATCCATTCTAATTCATTCGCACGATCCATTCTAATTCATTAGAACGATCCATTCTAATTCATTCGTACGATCCATTCTAATTCATTTATACGATCCAATCTAATTCATTCATACGATCCATTCTAATTCTTTCGCACGAATGTATCCATTCTAATTCATTCGTACGATCCATTCTAATTCATTAGCATGAAAAAACACGATCCACTCACATACGAATAAATTAGAATGAATTAGAATGGATTGTGTGAATGAATTAGAATGGATCGTATGAATGAATTAGAATGGATCGTGCGAATGAATTAGAATGGATCGTGCGAATGAATTAGAATATGGATCGTACGAAGGAATTAGAATGGATCGTACGAATGAATTCGAATGTATCCTTTCTAATTCATTCGTACGATCCATTCTAATTCCTTCGTACGATCCATTCTAATTCATTCGTACGATCCATTCTAATTCATTCGCACGATCCATTCTAATTCATTCGTACGATCCATTCTATTTCATTCATACGATCCATTCTAATTCATTCATACGATCTATTCTAATTCTTTCGCACGAATGTATGCATTCTAATTCATTCGTACGATCCATTCTAATTCATTCGCACGATCCATTCTAATTCATTCATACAATCCATTCTAATTCTTTTGCACAATGTATCCATTCTAATTCATTCGTTCGGTCCATTCTAATTCATTCGTATGATCCATTCTAATTCATTCGCACGATCCATCCTAATTCATGCATACGATCCAATCTAATTTATTCATACGATCCATTCTAATTCATTCGCACGAATGTATCCATTCTAATTCATTCGTACATGTATGAATGAATTAGAATGGATCGTACGAATGAATTAGAGTTGATACATTCGTGCGAATAAATTAGAAAGGATCGTACGAATGTATTAGATTGCATCGTATGAATGAATTATAATGGATCATGCGAATGAATTAGAATAGATCATACAAATGAATTAGAATGGATCGTACGAATGAATTAGAATGGATACATTCGTGCAAAAGAATTATAATGGATTGTATGAATGAATTAGAATGGATCGTGCGAATGAATTAGAATGGATACATTCGTGCGAATGAATTAGAATGGATCGTATGAATGAATTAGATTGGATCGTATGAATGAATTAGAATCGGTCATGCGAATGAATTAGAATAGATTATACGAATGAATTAGAATGGATCGTACGAATGAATTAGAATGGATACATTCGTGCAAAAGAATTAGAATTGATCGTACGAATGAATTAGAATAGATTGTGCGAATGAATTAGAATGGATCGTACGAATGAATTGGAATGGATACATTCGTGCGAATGACTTAGAATGGATCGTATGAATGAATTAGAGTGGATACATTCGTACAAATGAATTAGAATGGATCGTACGAATGAATTGGAATGGATACATTCGTACGAATGAAATAGAATGGATCGTATGAATGAATTAGAATGGATCGTGCGAATGAATTAGAATGGATCGTACGAATGAATTAGAATAGATTGTGCGAATGAATTAGAATGGATCGTACGAATGAATTAGAATGGATCGTACGAATGAATTAGAATGGATCGTATGAATGAATTAGAATGGATCGTGCGAATGAATTAGAATGGATCGTACGAATGAAATAGAATGGATTCGCACGAATGTATCCATTCTAATTCATTCGTACGATCCATTCTAATTCATTCGTACAATCCATTCTAATTCATTCGCACGATCCATTCGCATTTATTCAAACGATCCATTCTAATTCATTCATATGATCCATTCTAATTCATCCGCACGAATGTATCCATTCTAATTCATTCGTACGATCCATTCTAATTCATTTGTACGAATGTATCCACTCTAATTCATTCATACGATCCATTCCAATTCATTCGCACGAATGTATCCATTCCAATTCATTCGTACGATCCATTCTAATTCATTCGCACAATCTATTCTAATTCATTCGTAAGATCAATTCTAATTCATTAGCATGATCCATTCTAATTCATTCGTACGATCTATTCTATTTCATTCGTACAATCCATTCTTACTCAATCGTATGATCCATTCTAATCCATTCGCACAATTTATTCTAATTCATTCGTACGATCCATTCTATTTCATTCGTACGATCCATTCTAATTCATACGATCCATTCTATTTCATTTATACGATCCATTTTAATTTATTCGCACGATCCATTCTAATTCATTCATACGATCCATTCTAATTCATTCGTACGATCCATTCTAATTTCTTCGTATGATCTATTCGAATTCCTTCGTACGATCCATTCTATTTCCTTCGTACGATCCATTCAAATTCATTCGCACGAATCTATGCATTCTAATTCATTCGTACAATCCATTCTAATTCATTCGCACGATCCATTCTAATTCATTAATACGATCCAATCTAATTCATTCATACGATCTATTCTAATTCATTCGCATGAATATATCCTTTCTAATTCATTCGTTCGATCCATTCTAATTCATTCGCACAATCTATTCTAATTCATTAGTACGATCCATTCTAATTAGAATAGATTGTATGAATTAGAATGGATTGTATGAATGAATTAGAATAGATCGTACGAATGAATTAGAATGGATCGTATGAATGAATTAGATTGTGCGAATAATTTAGAATGGATACATTCGTGCGAATGAATTAGATTGGATCGTATGCATGAATTAGAATGGATCGTGCGAATGAATTAGAATAGATTGTGTGAATGAATTAGAATGGATCGTACGAATGAATTAGAATGGATCGTACGAATGAATTAGAATGGATCGTACAAATGAATTAGAATGGATGCATTCGTGCGAAAGAATTAGAATAGATCGTATGAATGAATTAGAATGGATCGTATGAATGAAATAGAATGGATCGTACGAATGAATAAGAATGGATCGTGCGAATGAATTAGAATGGATCGTACGAATGAATTAGAATGGATCGTACGAAGGAATTAGAATGGATCGTACGAATGAATTAGAATTAGAATGAATCGTACGAATGAATTAGAATGGATCGTACGAATGAATTAGAATGGATCGTACGAATGAATTAGAATGGATTGAATTAGAATGAATCGTACGAATGAATTAGAATGAATCATACCGTACGAATGAATTAGAATGGATCATACGAAGGAATTAGAATGGATTGTACGAATGAATTAGAATGGATCGTACGAATGAATTAGAATGGTTCGTACGAATGAATTAGAATGGATCGTATGAATGAATTAGAATGGATCGTGCGAATGAATTAGAATGGATCGTATGAATGAAATAGAATGGATTCCCACGAATGTATCCATTCTAATTCATTCGTATGATCCATTCTAATTCATTCGTACAATCCATTCTAATTCATTCGCATGATCCATTCGAATTCACTCAAACGACCCATTCTAATTCATAAGTACGATCCATTCTAATTCATAAGTACGATCCATTCTAATTCATTCATACAATCCATTCTAATTCATTCGTACGATCCATTCTAATTCATTTGTACGAATGTATCCTTTCTAATTCATTCGTACGATCCATTCTAATTCATTCGCACAATCTATTCTAATTCATTAGTACGATCCATTCTAATTCATTCGTACGATCCATTCTAATTCATTCATACGATCCATTCTAATTCATTCGTACGATCCATTCTAATTCATTCGTACGATCCATTCTAATTCATTCGCACAATCTAGTCTAACACATTCGTACGATCCATTCTAATTCATTCGCACGATCCATTCTAATTCATTCGTACGATCCATTCTAATTCATTCGCACGATCCATTCTAATTCATTTGCATGATCCATTCTAATTCATTCATACAATCCATTCTAATTCTTTTGCACGAATATATCCATTCTAATTCATTACGAATGAGTAAGAATGGATTGTACGAATGAATTAGAATGGATACATTCGTGCGAATGAATTAGAATGGATCATACGAATGAGTAAGAATGGATCGTACGAATGAAATAGAATGGATTGTACGAATGAATTAGAATGGATCGTACGAATGAATTAGCATTGATCGTGCTAATGAATTAGAATGGAACGTACGAATGAATTAGAATGGATCGTAGAATGGATCGTATGAATGAATTAGATTGGATCGTACGAATGAGTAAGAATGGATCATACAAATGAAATAGAGTGGATCGTACGTATCAATTAGAATGGATACATTCATGGGAATGAATTAGAATGGATCATACGAAGGAATTAGAATAGATTGTGCGAATGAATTAGAATGGATCGTACGAATGAATTAGAAAGGATACATTCGTGCGAATGAATTAGAATGGATACCTTCGTGCAAATGAATTAGAATGGATCGTACGAATGAGTAAGAATGGATCGTGCGAATGAAATAGAATGGATCATATGAATGAATTAGAATGGATCGTGCGAATGAATTAGAATGGATCGTACGAATGAATTAGAATAGATTGTGCGAATGAATTAGAATGGATCGTACGAATGAATTAGAATGGATCGTACGAATGAATTAGAGTGGATACATTCGTACAAATGAATTAGAATGGATCGTACGAATGAATTAGAATGGATATATTCGTACAAATGAATTAGAATGGATCGTACGAATGAATTAGAATGGATACATTCGTGCGAATGAATTAGAATGGATTGTACGAATGAATTAGAATGGATCGTTTGAATGAATTAGAATGGATCGTACTTATGAATTAGAATGGGTCGTTTGAGTGAATGCGAACGGATCATGCGAATGAATTAGAATGGATTGTACGAATGAATTAGAATGGATCGTACGAATGAATTAGAATGGATATATTCATGCGAATCCATTCTATTTCATTCGTACGATCCATTCTAATTCATTCGCACGATCCATTCTAATTCATTCATACGATCCATTCTATTTCATTCGTACGATCCATTCTTACTCATTCGTACGATCCATTCTAATTCATTTGCATGAAGGTATCCATTCTAATTCATTCGTACGATCGATTCTAATTCATTCATACGATCCATTCTAATTCATTCGTATGAATGTATCAACTCTAATTCATTCGTACGATCCATTCTAATTCATTCATACATGTACGAATGAATTAGAATGGATACATTCGTGCGAATGAATTAGAATGGATCGTATGAATGAATTAGATTGGATCGTATGCATGAATTAGAATGGATCGTGTGAATGAATTAGAATGGATCGTACGAATGAATTAGAATGGATCGAATGAATGAATTAGAATGGATACATTCGTGCAAATGAATTAGAATGGATCGTATGAATGAATTAGATTGTACGAAGGAATTAGAATGGATCATACGAATGAAATAAAATGGATCATAATCTAATTCATTCATACGATCCATTCTAATTCATTAGCACAATCTATTCTAATTAATTCGTATGATCCATTCTAATTCATTCGCACGATCTATTCTAATTCATTCGTACGATCCATTCTAATTCATTCGCACGAATGTATCCATTCTAATTCATTCATACAATCTATTCTAATTCATTCGTACGATCCATTCTAATTCATTCGTACAATCCATTCTATTTCATTCGTACGAATGAATTAGAATAGATTGTGCGAATGAATTAGAATGGATCGTGTTGGGGGTAGACAGAAACCACATATCTTGGGTAGCATTGCAAACGCATCTGAGATAAGAGTTCTCGAGGGAGCCCGTCCAAAAAGCTCGCCCTCCCAGCCCATCAGGAGCTCGCCCCCCCACAGGGAGCTGGATGGACACCTTGTATCTGAGTGCAGCTCGCCTCTCCCAACCCCTCAGGAGCTCGCCCCACAGGGAGCTGGATGGACACTTTGTATCTGAGTGCAGCTCGCCTCTCCCAACCCCTCAGGAGCTCGCCCCACAGGGAGCTGGATGGACACCTTGTATCTGAGTGCAGCTCGCAGGAGTTCGCTCCCCCGTGCTCACCAAATCACCTTGACAGGGAGCGAGATCCACATTAGGCTGAAAGGGCCCAGGCCAAGAGCACTCTTAAGAGCTCGCCTGAGCTCGATGGAGCTCGCCTGAGATCGCCCAGAAGCTCGCTCAGGAGCTCGCCTGAGCTCGATGGAGCTCGCCCGAGATCGCCCAGAAGCTCGCTCAGGAGCTCCCCCGTAGCTCGCCAAGCTCACCCAGGAGCTCGCCTAAGCTCGCTCAGGAGCTCGCCCCGGAGTTCGCCAAGCCCGCGCGAGAACTCGCTGGCAGTGATAGCGGGAGTTAGACCGTCATGCATAACGAAGACACCGGCATCGCGAACGCCCCTAGCTCGCGCAGGAGCTCGCCCCTAGCTCGCTCAGGAGCTCGCCCAAGCTCGCCAGAATTCCCCAGTTTATCGAAGAGGTTGCTCCCGCGAGGTCCGACTCTTGATAGATGTGGAAGAGAAGGCAGAGCAATGGAGGGCGAGCTCACCTTAGCTCCCCGTCGGAGGTCGCCCACAATGTATGAGAGGATGCCAGGTGTCAAAACCCCACGGAAGCTACGTGGACAAACGTGGTCCACGGAAGCTCGCTCGAATCAGTTCGAGACCTCCCAGACTTGAACATTCCAGAATGGCCACCTGGCCACGACAAGAAAGATTCCCTCCCCCACTCAAACCGCCTGGCAGGCCTGACGACAGAATGTCAGGGCGCGAGTACCAAGGACTGTCAGACCCACGCGAGCCAGAACGTGGGGGGTCTAGAAGGCGCCGGAAGAATCTCCACGTGTCGGGCCACGGTAGGCCGCCGATTGCTATAAATGCTCACCCCCAGGCTCCATAGTACAGGTTCGAAATCCCTTTCACTACCACTTTGGTATACAACAACTCTCCGTTGTGCTACCATAACTGACTTGAGCGTCGGAGGGTCTGCGCTCCTAAGGGAGCCAGCCGTTCTCACGTTTCTCTTTTCTTGGTCTTACAGGTAGCTCGCAAGGACCAGGAAAAATCCCCCAAACATTTGGCGCCGTCTGTGGGAGCTTCGACTGGTTCCTGCGAGAACGCCCACGACCACGCGGTTGAGCGCAGTTCGCTCTCGTAACCTCAAGGATGGCTCCGGCGACAAGGGGACGCAGGCGACCGAGGACTCGTGCCAGATCTGCGCGCAGCGAGCCTCCGGTCGAGACCCCTCAGCCCCAGGTCCCGCTCAGCGACCAACTCTTGTTGGAGATGTTGGCCACCCAGCGGGCGATGATGGAGGAGCTGACACGATTGCGTCAGGCTCCGGCGGCCAGCCGACGATCTGGGCCGACGAAGACGGCGTCTCCGGTGCGACCACCGGCGTCAACATCGCGACCGCCCACGGTCGCTCCGGTGCGGCAGGTTTCCCAACCGGAACCCCCAGTCGGGAGAGCGGCTGTACGCGGGGTGCCGGAAACCCCGCTCACAAGGTTGCAGAAGCTAGTCACCCAGCGATCTAGCAACCAGGCGACCTCGCGCGCGACCATTCCCTGCCGCCGTAGCCGGAGCGCCGATTCTGAGGGGTCGGAGGCAAGATCTCTAGAGCGGGATCGCGACCCACGCCATCGGCGACGAGGGAAAGAGCCCGCGGTGGAAATATCTTCAGGAGCTCGAGAGGCAACGGCCTCCCACAGACCAACTGACGCGCCGAAGGAATCCGTGGGTGGACAGCAAGGAGCCCGCCTAGCGGTTGCCCCCGAGGGTCGCCGCGGGGTGGGGCCGACCTCGCCACAAGGGAGCGTACGAGACCGCCTAGGACCTACGCAGCCGCCTCTGGGAGTTCTCCCCGGGCGCTGGCGGCGACCTAGTGCGCCAGTAGATTTACTTGAAGACCTTGCCGCCCACGGAGGTAGCTCGCCTTTCACCAGCGAGGTCCACCAAGGGGGTTTTCCGCACCACTGGACCCCCCCGAAGTTTGTATTGTTCGACGGGTCGCAGGATCCCGTTGACCATCTCTTGGCTTACAGAAAGCTTCTGTTTTTCCGGGACCAAGACCACGTCTTGTGCCGAGCATTCCCGAGCAGTTTGACCGGCTCGGCATTGAACTGGTTCCACAAGTTGCCGCCCGGCACGATCCCCGACTTTCCAACTCTCTCTAGGCTATTCCTGGAGCAGTATCGCTGTAATAGGCAGCCCCCGAAGAGAATCGAGTCTCTGTTTACTTTAACCATGGGAGCTCGCGAGACGCTCCGGTGCTTCGCAACGCGATTCCGGAGCGCCTACCTCGCTCTGGAAGACGCGGCGGGCCAAGATCGTACCGTGGTGAGCGCTTTCAGAAGCGCCCTCCCCGAGGGTTGCAAGCTTCATGACGCTCTAGTGATCAAGGACCCTCGCACGATGGTTGAACTATTTGCCCTGGTCCAGCAACACATCAAGCTCGAAGACGCTGTGCTAGACCGAAAGGGAAAGGCAGTCGAGCAGCGACCTCCTCCGGCCCCGCGACCGCTCGTCGTCAAGGCCGTGGAGAGAAGGGAGGTGCCCCTGGCGGTGGCTTTGCCTGGACCGCCCGCTGTTCCTGCTGAACAGCCCGCTGAAGCCCCCACGGCTGTCGCTGGAAGGCCGGCGAACTGGCGCCTGCCTCCAGGACCCGGGGAGCGGGATTTCACCGTGCTGACCCACTCGCCAGGACAAATCTTCCATCAGATTCGGAATGAACCTTTCTTCCAGTACCCGCCACCCCTACAGGTCGGAGAGCCTGGCTCTACCGACAACTCGCGGCGGTGCGCCTTTCATCGAAGCCCTGGGCATCACACTAACAGATGCCGGGCTCTCAAGAACCACCTCGAGGATTTGGTCACCCAGGGCCACTTGAATCAGTTTATTTCGCCTCCAAGGAGGTTCGAGGTAGTACCGACACGGGCCCCTCGGGAGGGAGATCGCCCGGGGCCCGCTGAGCCCGCCCTGCCTCCGCCTCCCGCGGAAGGACCGGCGATCTGCCATACCATTAGCGGGCGGCTGTGCGGCCCGAGATCCAGTAATGAAGCCCGCCGACGAGTCAGGGAGATAGAGCGGGCACAAAAGGTATTTTCCGTCTCGCTAACTCCTACTTTACTTCAAGCACCAAGGGTGGAAGCCCGCGATTTTCTCTGGTTTTCGGAAGATGACATGACTGGGGTCGTTACGCCCCACAATGACCCCCTCGTCATACGCCTGATGATGGCTAACATCGAGGTGAGGCGAGCTCTGGTTGATCCGGGGAGCGCCGTGGACATCCTTTTTTTGTCGGCCTACCTGCGAATGGGGTTGAGACTCGCCGACCTATCTCCCTCGACGAGCTCCCTCAGTGGGTTCACCGGAGAGGTCGCCAGAGTGGCAGGGGAGATAACCCTTACGGTGACCGCTGGCCCGGAGGCTCGCCAAGTCCGCTTCGCGGTAGTGGATGGAAGTTCCGCATTTAACGCCATCCTTGGGCGGCCTTGGCTAAGGCAAATGAATGCGGTAGCTTCACCCAACCATCAGGCCCTCAAATTCCCGACCGCGAGCGGGGTCGTAGTAATTCGGGGTGATCAGGTAGCCGCTACCCGATGCGAGCAGGATGTCCTTCACCTCAGGGACATGGAGGTCGCCGAGGCCAAGAGGCCCGTACCCTCCTAGCAATTATCGCCCGCTACGAGCGAGCTATTGGGGAGCCCGCTGGAGGCCTCCTTGCTTAAGTCCCCTACTCCACCCCCGGGTGGGAGCGGTGTGGACCTTAAGTTGGAGGAGGGAGGTCGCCCGACAACCCCCAAGAGAGGAAGTTTTCCAATTGCCGAACCACTTCAAGAGGTCGACATTGGCGGCAAGGAAGGGCCAAGAGTTGTTAGCCTCGGGACCTCGCTAACCAAGGGCGAGGTCCTGGCCATAACCAACTTGCTCAGGGAATACCGTGACGTATTCGCCTGGAGCTTCGCGGACATGCCAGGGATTGACCCGGAGGTCGCCTGTCATCGTCTGCACACCATGAAGGAGTTCCCGCCGGTCAAGCAGAAAGCTCGGCACATACCTGCTGCAAAGTCCATTGCAGTGGCGGCAGAGATAGACAAGCTGGAGCGAGCCGGCTTCATCCGCGAGGCGCACTTCCCCGAGTGGATCTCCAATATCGTGGCGGTGCCAAAGAAGAGCGGAGCGGTCAGGGTGTGCATCGACTTCTCCGACCTCAACAAGGCATGCCCGAAGGATGGATTTTCTATTCCGAGAATAGGCGCACTGATCGACGCAGCTGTCGGGTTCCAGGCCCTGTCCTTCATGGATGGATATTCTGGGTATAACCAGATACCTCTCCACGCCGACGATCAGGAGAAGACCGCCTTCTACTCCGGAGCGGGCTACCAGAAGTTGTACTACTATCGAGTGATGCCGTTCGGACTTAAGAACGCTGGAGCGACCTACCAAAGGCTAGTCACTCAGATGTTCAAAGATCAGATCGGCAGAAACGTCGAAGTTTATGTAGACGACCTCCTGGTGAAGAGTCGGGAGAGGGAGGGGCATGTTGCCGATCTCCGTGAAACCTTCGAGGTACTGAGAAAGTACCAAATGAGGCTAAACCCGACGAAGTGCGCATTCGGGGTGACGTCGGGGAAATTCCTCGGGTACCTGGTCAGCCACAGGGGGATCGAGGCCGACCCTGGGCAAATCCGAGCACTTGTCGAGATGCCCGCGCCGAGGACCCGGCAGGAAGTCCAGAGGCTGAGCGGGCGAATCGCCGCGCTCAATCGGTTCATCTCCAAATCCTCAGACAACTGCCGACCTCTTTTCGAGCTGCTACGAAAAGGAGCAAGCATTTGTTGGGATGAGAAGTGCGAGCACGCCTTCCAAAAGATCAAGGACTACCTGGCGAGCCCACCGATCTTAGCGGCACCCAAAGAGGGCGCCGAACTCGGCGTGTACCTTGCGGTCACTGAGAATGCGGTGAGCGGGGTCCTGGTTGTGAAAGAAGCAAAGGTGGAGCGGCCTGTCTACTTTGTAAGCCACACGATGCTTCCCGCCGAGCTCCGGTATCGACCAATCGAGAAGGTCGCATTGGCCTTGGTCCTTACCGCGAGAAAGCTCCACCCCTACTTCTCGGCGCACCCTGTCAGGGTCATCACAGAGCACCCTCTAAAGAGCGCGCTCTCCAGGCCCTCAGTAGCCGGCAGGCTCTACCGTTGGTCCGCCGAGCTCGCCGCCTATGGCTTGGAGTATGTCCCTCGAGTTGCGGTCAAAGGACAGGCGCTCACCGATTTCTTGGCGGACTTCCCCATAGAAGAACCGGTCCAGTACCGGGAGGATGAGCCAACTGAGGCACACCCTGGGAAGGCGAGGTTCTTGGACAATCAAGGCGAGCATCCTCCAACTAAGCGTTCAGAGGAGGCAGGCTGGGAATTATTCGTCGATGGATCCTCCAACGCTTTGGGGGCTGGGATCGGGGTCGCACTGATCGCCCAGTCGGTACTTCTGGAGAAGTCAGTCCGACTGGATTTTGCCGCTACCAACAATGAGACGGAATATGAGGCGCTGCTGGCCGGCCTGGAGCTCGCCAAAGAGGTAGGCACCGAACGCCTGAAGGTCTTTAGCGATTCCCAGCTAATTGTTTGCCAAGTCAATGGGGAGTACGCCTCTCGGGACGCACGAATGGCGGGCTACGTGGATCTGGTGAAGCACAAGGCCGCGGAGTTCGAAAAGATCTCCTTCGAGCAAATTCCGCGAGCCGATAATAGGCGAGCTGATGCTTTGGCAAACGCCGCCTCTTTGCTGGGAACATCAGAGGCTCGCCAGATTCTCATCGAAGTCCAAAATCAGTCTCGGCTCCAACTGATGGAGCCCGCTGTTAACCAAGTCTCCGCCAACGTACCACTCAGCGGGTGGACCGCCCCCATTTTTCGCTTTCTCCAGAAGGGCGAGCTACCAGAGGATAGAGTGGAAGCCCGGCGAGTGGAGAAATGCGCTGGGCGCTATCTCATTCGCTGGGATCGCCTTTTTCGAAGATCCTTTGGCGGGCCAAGTCTCCGTTGCGTCGAGAGCCCGGAAACCGAAGAAGTTCTAAAGTGCTTTCACTCTGGCGAGCTGGGAAACCACGCTGGTGGGCGGTCTCTTGCTGCGAAAGTACGAAGGCAAGGATACTGGTGGCCCACTCTGGAGCAAGACGCTTTGAAGGTCGCCCAGAGGTGCATCCAGTGCCAGAAGCACGCCACCACGAACCATATGCCCGCAGAAGAACTGCATCCTCTGGCGAGCCCCTGGCCTTTCCAGCAATGGGGGTTGGACATTGTGGGACCTTTCCCTGTGTCAGCCCGGCAAAAGAAATTCATCCTAGTAGCTACGGACTACTTCACCAAATGGGTGGAAGCGATCCCGCTAGCTAAGATAGGCGAGAAGCAAGTCAAGGACTTCCTTTGGAAGAATATCTTCTGCCGCTTTGGGCTGCCACGAGTGCTGATCACCGACAATGGTCGCCAGTTCGACAATCGCTTGATCAGAAGCTTTTGTGTTGAATATGGGGTCGACCTAAGGTTCTCATCCCCGAGGTACCCTCAAAGCAACGGGCAGGCCGAAGCGACGAATCGCGTGATCTTGGACAACCTCAAGAAGAGGCTGGAAGGGAAAAAAGGATTGTGGGAGCAGGAGCTCGATGGAGTCTTGTGGGCCTATCGCACTACTCCACGTCGCTCAACTAACGAATCCCCTTTCAGTCTCACTTTTGGTTGCGAAGCCGTGCTACCCATAGAGGCCGAGCTGCCCACTGAAAGAAGGTTTGCGTCGGCGGAGGTCGACAACGACAAACTGCTAGTCGACTCCCTTGATCAACTCGAAGAAAGACGAGAGCGCGCCAATCTACACCTCGCCGGATACCGACAAGAGATGAAGCGCGCCTATGATAAAAGAGTCCGCCATCGGGCATTCAAAGCCGGGGACATGGTGATGAGAAAGGTGTTCGCAAATACCCAAGAGCCTAATGCAGGAAAGCTCGTGGCGAATTGGGAAGGCCCCTACATAATACGCGAAGCGCGAGGCTCGGGGGCTTACCAGTTGATGACCGCTGAAGGCGACCTGTTAGAGCGACCTTGGAATGTTTTGCACCTTCGCAAGTTTTACGCATAAGGGGATTTTTGTAAGTTATCTTCTGAAGTTATGAATGAATGATGAGGTTTTCAACCAAGAATTCAACTCGGAAGCTCGCCGCAGCGAGAGCTCGCTTGATCTACAAAGTAGTCCGCCGTCGCGCGGACTTAAAGCAAGACCGGGATCCTCAGAGGCAGCCAGTGGGCGACCTTGAGCTTCCCGGAGCAGTCCGCCGTCGTGCGGACTTAAAGCAAGACCGGGATCCTCAGAGGCAGCCAGTGGGCGACCTTGAGCTTCCCGGAGCAGTCCTCCGTCGTGCGGACTTAAAGCAAGACCGGGATCCTCAAAGGTAGCCAGTGGGCGACCTTGAGCTTCCCGGGGAAGTCCGCCGTTGTGCGGACTTAAAGCAAGACCGGGATCCTCAGAGGCAGCCGGTGGGCGACCTTGAGCTTCCCGGGGAAGTCTGCTGCCTAGTGGACTCTAAACCTAACCAGGATCCTTCGCGTTCACCTGCCATGAACGGAAGCATCCTGGCGTTGGCAAACCCCTCAAAGGGCGAGCCCGCCAAACAGGATCATCGAGAGAAATTAACCGGGCAGGGGGCAGCTAGCACTTATTAGTTTCCTTTAAAAATAAAAATCGTTTAAGTCTCTGAGTGTAGGGAAGTTTTTGAAGTCTTTTGGTTCGTTTTAACGTTTTCCGGGCTCAGAGACTATCGAGTTTTTACGAGCATGCCGAGTTTTTCGTTTGCATATACTTAAAAATAAAAGGGTTGAATCGAATTAGCTGCCTCGCCCGGGGTATCGCTCTCGAGGTCGCTGCGAACTCCCAAAGCGGACTCATAAAAGGCACATAGAAAGAAAGAAACGCATATGCGGGCCCAGAAAGATAAATTTCATTGATTGGCAAAAATTACAAAAGTAGTTACAAGGCAGCAAGCTCAAGGCTTGCTTGTCTCCGCCCCACTGTCGTCCCCTCGGCGCCGCTTCTTTGACCTTTCGGTCTTGTATTTCTCCACAGCGGCCAGGGCGCCTTTCTTGAGGAGATCGTCCAGTTGGGCTTGGAGGCGGCCTTGCTGAGCCCGAAGGCCGTTGGCGTGTGTCTCCTTCAAGGTCGCAATCTCCGTCTTCAGAGCAGCGACCTCGCCTTGAAGTTTAGCCGCCTCCCGCTGTGCGACCTCCCGGGCGGACACAGCTTCGTCTCGCTCCGCCTTGGCCTTGAGGAGGGCAGTAGCGGACAGGCCTTTGGCTACCTCGGCCATGGCGAGGCCTGACGCCAGGGTTTTGACCCTGCGGTGCAGTGCCTCTGACTCCGCCCTCAGCTCCTCGGAGCCCTTGGCTCGCTGAAGCTCGTGGATGTGCTCGTCTACCTTACGCTCGGACCCCCGAAGGGAATCATCGAACAAGGCGGCCAGTGCCTTCCCGGCCCCAGCGACCTCCGCGGCCAGCGCCTGGCTCTGCTTCTCCGCCTGCATAAGGAAGGTGAAAGAGTTAGCAAAAATTGAGACTAAGATTTATAAGGAGACAGGTGCGGTGAGTACCTCGGCAAGGCGTTCGCTTATGGAAGCGAAGGGAGCCCGCGCGAAAACGTTGCGGCCCAGCAGCTGCCGCACGTAGTGGGGCGCCCTCCCCTCCTCCGCAGAGGAGCCCGCGCTGGGACCCCCGGGAGCTCCGGAAGGAGGGGGCACGCCAGGAGGAGTGGGGGCTATCACCTCCCCCGGGCGAGCTCTAGCTCCTGGCGGGCTCGGAGGGTCCGCGGTGGCCCCCTTGGCCTCTGGCTCCGAGCTGAAGGACTCGGAGTCGGAGCCAATGTCTACAAAGCTAGGGGACCTGTAGACCAGGTCCCCTAAGCCCTGCTGGGAGCCCGCTCCCTCCTGGCCTTCTGCAGGAGGCGAGGCCGGAGGGGCGGGAGCTGGAGCGGCCGCCGGTGTAGAGGCCGCGGGAGTTGGAGCCGAGGCCGGCAAGGAGGTCGCAGCGACGGCGTCGGACTCGCCCTGCTGGACCCCTGCCCCGTCGGCGGGAGATGGAGGCTCCTGCCCGCTCGATCCCGGCCCTGGTGCGGGAGCTGATGGAGTCGCGGGCTTCTCCCCTTGGGCGGGAGCAACAGGCTCCGCCCGAGGAGCTTGAGGGGCGGGCTCTTCTTCCTCGGAGCCGTTGCCTCCTCCGCAGAGTCCGTCCAGCTGGGCTCCGAGTCCAAGCCCGTCTCCTCCAGCGCTTTCTGCCGTTGCTCCGCCTGGACGTTAGAAGGCGCGGGCCCCGCGCGTTTGGCCTTCTTCTTCCCGCGGGCCTCCATCTCCGGCGTCAGCACTGCTACACGAAGCGGGACGGTCAGATCGCCCGGGAAGTAGCCCATTAGAATTTGAGCCATCCCGGATTCGACTTCCGCCATGGTAAGCGGGAGGTCGATGTTCGGGTCGTCGGGCTCAACCATTTGGATCTTGCGGCGGACAATTGGAGTTGGGGCGGGAGGCTGACCTGGGCTGGCGTCCGGGCGAGGAGGTTGCGGAGGAGCGGAAGCTTCGCCCTGGTGAAGCATCTCCATGGTATCGGGGTCGTTGAGGCGGATGGGCGAAGCCCGCCTCCGGACCGTCTTCTTACGGGGGTTGCCTCCCGAGCTCCCGGCCCCCTTGCTGGCCCCTTTGGAGGGAGGGGCGTTCTGCATCGGCGGAATAGCGCCGACCTCCTCCTCTTTCTTCTTCCGGACGGTCTTCTGCTTCAGCAGAATAGCGCCGGTCTTCCCGTCCTTCAGCTGGAAGGCGAAGTCGGGGGCGGTGATCTTCTCCGGAGTCCGCCCACCGAGGTAGTGGAGGATCGCATCGTCCAGAGATCGCTCCCGGTCGGGAGCGATGCACTTCTTCTTCCCCGCCTTGTAGAAGGAGATCTCCCGGAAGACCGCCGTCGGGGGAACCCCGGGGTGAGCCGGGACTCCGCTGTGCCGCCCGCGCCAGTCGCCGACCGCCACGAAAGGATAGTCCTTCCAGTGGCGGTCCTTGCTCTCGATGGTGGAGAAGGGGAGCACCTCGCCAGGCCGCCCGGCGAGGTAGAAGTAGCCGCAGCCCGTGGTGCTGAAGACCGGTGAGGGCTTGAGGAGCCACTTTTTGAGCAAGTAGCTCAGTGGGATCCTCGCCTTCAGAGCGGTCTCCAGCTGGGACAGCCCGTAGAGTATCCCCCAGGAGTTTCCTGAGAGTTGGGCGGGGCAAAGCCCCGTCAACTCCAGGAGCTCCCCGGCGAGATGACTCAGGGGGAACCGCAGCCCGGACCACAGCAGCCCGACAGAAGCTACTGTGCCCTGGGGCGGCCTCCCCGAGAGTGGCATCTCGGTGACGAGGATCTCCCGAGGGAGATCGATCGCCGCCCGGATACTGTCCCCGACGGGCACCCCGACGGGGTTTTGCAGCCAGACCACCGCCCTTTCGGTGGCGGGCTCAGCGGCCTGGGCGGCAGCAGCAGCGGCAGCAACAGCAGCAACAACGTCAGCAGCGGAAGCCATGAGAGCAGAAGGGCTAAAGCGAGCTGAAAGCGCTAGAAGCAAAGGGAGAAGGGAGAGCTGTTTTCACGCAGCAGTAAAAATTGCCCCCCGTCCCTTATTTAAAGGCGAGCGAGAGACAGGTGAATCGATCCGCAGTTAATGCCCAAGCGCGCTCGGCGAGGCGACGTGACGGCGATCAAAGCGACAACTCGCTTCTCTCAAATCGTCGAGCGCCACGTGGACCACGCGTGGAAAAAGCTGCGCCGGCGCCAGCACTGTCCTTTATTGACAGAGAAAGGGACAAATGAGGAGGAGACACGTGTCTCGCGCCGATCGGGGTCTCATGATGAGATTCGCTGTATTAGCGTTGAGCCTCGCGCCGCAGTTAAGGTGAAGCGACCGTTGGAGATTCGGTGCGATACCCAAGTCACAAGATCGCCCGCGGCAGGCGCCCCAAGCTCGCCCGAAGCAGACCCTGACCGCGTGTGACAAGCTCGCACCAGAAGGAGATCGCTCGTGGCTGACGCTCGTGGCCCGCCCAGCGTTTGTGAAATACTGGGAGTCAAAACTCTCGACGCAGATCGCTCGCGGCAGGTGCCCGCAGCTCGCCCGAGGCAGACCCTGGCCGCGTGTGACAAGCTCGCACCGGAAGGAGATCGCTCGTGGCTGACGCTCGTGGCCCGCCCAGCGTTTTTGAAAAGTACTGAGTCAAAACTCTCGATGCAGACCGCCCACGGCAGGCGCCCAAGCTTGCCCGAAGCTGACCCTGACCGCAGGTGAGGAGCTCGCATCGCAGGAGATCGCTCATGGCTGATGCTCGTGGCCCGCCCAGCGTTTGTGAAATACTGGCAGTCAAAGCTCTCGGCGCAGGCCGCCATCGCTACTATCTCCGCCCCGCAAGAAAACTGTTACGGCAGACATTGATATCAGGCACATTGCCGGGGATAGGAGTTCGCTAAGACTCCTGAGCAAGCGTCGAGTTTCCTCGATCACTCCCTCAGGAGGGGGTAATGTTGGGGGTAGACAGAAACCACATATCTTGGGTAGCATTGCAAACGCATCTGAGATAAGAGTTCTCGAGGGAGCCCGTCCAAAAAGCTCACCCTCCCAGCCCATCAGGAGCTCGCCCCCCCACAGGGAGCTGGATGGACACCTTGTATCTGAGTGCAGCTCGCCTCTCCCAACCCCTCAGGAGCTCGCCCCACAGGGAGCTGGATGGACACTTTGTATCTGAGTGCAGCTCGCCTCTCCCAACCCCTCAGGAGCTCGCCCCACAGGGAGCTGGATGGACACCTTGTATCTGAGTGCAGCTCGCAGGAGTTCGCTCCCCCGTGCTCACCAAATCACCTTGACAGGGAGCGAGATCCACATTAGGCTGAAAGGGCCCAGGCCAAGAGCACTCTTAAGAGCTCGCCTGAGCTCGATGGAGCTCGCCTGAGATCGCCCAGAAGCTCGCTCAGGAGCTCGCCTGAGCTCGATGGAGCTCGCCCGAGATCGCCCAGAAGCTCGCTCAGGAGCTCCCCCGTAGCTCGCCAAGCTCACCCAGGAGCTCGCCTAAGCTCGCTCAGGAGCTCGCCCCGGAGTTCGCCAAGCCCGCGCGAGAACTCGCTGGCAGTGATAGCGGGAGTTAGACCGTCATGCATAACGAAGACACCGGCATCGCGAACGCCCCTAGCTCGCGCAGGAGCTCGCCCCTAGCTCGCTCAGGAGCTCGCCCAAGCTCGCCAGAATTCCCCAGTTTATCGAAGAGGTTGCTCCCGCGAGGTCCGACTCTTGATAGATGTGGAAGAGAAGGCGGAGCAATGGAGGGCGAGCTCACCTTAGCTCCCCGTCGGAGGTCGCCCACAATGTATGAGAGGATGCCAGGTGTCAAAACCCCACGGAAGCTACGTGGACAAACGTGGTCCACGGAAGCTCGCTCGAATCAGTTCGAGACCTCCCAGACTTGAACATTCCAGAATGGCCACCTGGCCACGACAAGAAAGATTCCCTCCCCCACTCAAACCGCCTGGCAGGCCTGACGACAGAATGTCAGGGCGCGAGTACCAAGGACTGTCAGACCCACGCGAGCCAGAACGTGGGGGGTCTAGAAGGCGCCGGAAGAATCTCCACGTGTCGGGCCACTGTAGGCCGCCGATTGCTATAAATGCTCACCCCCAGGCTCCATAGTACAGGTTCGAAATCCCTTTCACTACCACTTTGGTATACAACAACTCTCCGTTGTGCTACCATAACTGACTTGAGCGTCGGAGGGTCTGCGCTCCTAAGGGAGCCAGCCGTTCTCACGTTTCTCTTTTCTTGGTCTTACAGGTAGCTCGCAAGGACCAGGAAAAATCCCCCAAACAGATCGTACGAATGAATTAGAATGAATCGTACGAATGAATTAGAGTGGATCGTTCGAATGAATTAGAATAGATTGAATTAGAATGAATCATACGAATGAATTAGAATGAATCATACCGTACGAATGAATTAGAATGGATCATATGAATGAATTAGAATGGATCGTATGAATAAATTAGAATGGATCGTGCGAATGAATTAGAATGGATCGTGCGAATGAATTATAATGGATCGTACGAATGAATTAGAATGGATCGTTCGAATGAATTAGAATAGATTGTGCGAATGAATTAGAATGGATACCTTCGTGCAAATGAATTAGAATGGATCGTACGAATGAGTAAGAATGGATCGTACGAATGAAATAGAATGGATCGTATGAATGAATTAGAATGGATCATGCTAATGAATTAGAATTGAACGTACAAATGAATTAGAATAGATTGTGCGAATGAATTAGAATGGATCGTACGAATGAATTGGAATGGATACATTCGTGCGAATGAATTAGAATGGATCGTATGAATGAATTAGAGTGGATACATTCGTACAAATGAATTGGAATGGATCGTGCGAATGAATTAGAATGGATCGTGCGAATGAATTAGAATGGATCGTACGAATGAATTAGAATGGATCGTAGAATGGATCGTATGAATGAATTAGAATGGAATGAATTAGAATGGATCGTGCGAATGAATTAGAATGGATCGTATGAATGAATTAGAATGGATCGTACGAATGAATTAGAATAGATTGTGCGAATAAATTAGAATGGATCGTACGAATGAATTAGAATGGATCGTACGAATGAATTAGAATGGATCGCATGAATGAATTAGAATGGATCGTGCGAATGAATTAGAATGGATCGTACGAATGAAATAGAATGGATTCGCACGAATATATCCATTCTAATTCATTCGTACTATCCATTCTAATTCCTTCGTACGATCCTTTTTAATTCCTTCGTACGATCCATTCTAATTCATTCGTACGATCCATTCTAATTCATTCGTACGATCCATTCTAATTACTTCGTATGATCCATTCTAATTCATTCGTACGGTATGATTCATTCTAATTCATTCGTACGATTCATTCTAATTCAATCCATTCTAATTCATTCGTACGATCCATTCTAATTCATTCGTACGATCCATTCTAATTCATTCGTACGATTCATTCTAATTCAATCCATTCTAATTCATTCGTACGATCCATTCTTACTCATTCGTACGATCCATTCTAATTCATTCGCACGAATGAATCCATTCTAATTCATTTGTATGATCCATTCTAATTCATTCGTATGATCCATTCTAATTCATTCGTATGAATTAGAACGGATCGTACGAATGAATTAGAATGAATCATACCGTACGAATGAATTAGAATGGATCGTACGAATGAATTAGAATGGATCGAATGAATGAATTAGAATGGATCGTACGAATGAATTAGAATGGATCGTGCGAATGAATTAGAATGGATCGTACGAATGAAATAGAATGGATTCGCACGAATGTATCCATTCTAATTCATTCGTACGATCCATTCTAATTCATTCGTACAATCCATTCTAATTCATTCGCACGATCCATTCGCATTCACTCAAACGACCCATTCTAATTCATAAGTACGATCCATTCTAATTCATTCAAACGATCCAGTCTAATTCATTCGTACGATCCATTCTAATTCATTCGCACGAATGTATCCATTCTAATTCATTCGTACGATCCATTCTAATTCATTTGTAGGAATGTATCCATTCTAATTCATTCATACGATCCATTCTAATTCATTTGTACGAATGTATCCTTTCTAATTCATTCGTACGATCCATTCTAATTCATTCGCACAATCTATTCTAATTCATTAGTACGATCGATTCTAATTCATTCGTACGATCCATTCTAATTCATTCATACGATCCATTCTAATTCATTCGTATGATCCATTCTAATTCATTCGTACGATCCATTCTAATTCATTCGCACAATCTATTCTAATACATTCGTACGATCCATTCTAATTCATTCGCACGATCCATTCTAATTCATTCATACGATCCATTCTAATTCATTCGCACGAATGTATCTATTCTAATTCATTCGTACGATCCATTCTAATTCATTCGCACAATCTATTCTAATTCATTCATACGATCCATTCTAATTTATTCGCACGATCCATTCTAATTCATTCATACGATCCATTCTAATTCTTTCGTACGATCCATTCTAATTCATTCATACGATCCATTCTAATTCATTCATATGATCCATTCTAATTCATTCGCACGAATGTATCCATTCTAATTCATTCGTACGATCCATTCTAATTCATTTGTACGAATGAATCCACTCTAATTCATTCATACGATCCATTCTAATTCATTTGTACGAATGTATCCACTCTAATTCATTCGTACGAATGAATTAGAATGGATAGTACGAATGAATTAGAATGGATACCTTCGTGCAAATGAATTAGAATGGATCGTACGAATGAATTAGAATGGATCGTACGAATGAATTAGAATGGATCGTACGAAGGAATTAGAATGGATCGTACGAAGGAATTAGAATGGATAGTACGAATGAATTAGAATGGATACCTTCGTGCAAATGAATTAGAATGGATCGTACGAATGAGTAAGAATGGATCGTACGAATGAAATAGAATAGATCGTACGAATGAATTAGAATGGATCTTATGAATGAATTAGAATGGATCGTACGAATAAATTAGAATGGATTGAATTAGAATGAATCGTACGAATGAATTAGAATAAATCATACCGTACGAATGAATTAGAATAAATCATACCGTACGAATGAATTAGAATAGATCATACGAAGGAATTAGAATGGATCGTACGAATGAATTAGAATGGATCGTACGAATGAATTAGAATGGATCGTACGAATGAAATAGAATAGGTCGTACGAATGAATTAGAATGGATCGTACGAGTAAATTAGAATGGATACATTCGTGCGAATGAATTAGAATGGATCGTATGAATGAATTAGAATCGATCGTACGAATGAATTAGAATGGATCATGCGAATGAATTAGAATGGATCGTGCGAATGAATTAGAATGGATCGTACGAATGAAATAGAATGGATTGTACGAATGAATTAGAATGGATCGTGCGAATGAATTAGAATGGATCGTATTAATGAATTAGAATGGATCGTGCGAATGAATTAGAATGGATCGTACGAATGAGTAAGAATGGATCGTTCGAATGATTTAGAATGCATCATATGTATGAATTAGAATGGATCGTATGAATGAATTAGAATGGATCGTGCGAATAAATTAGAATGGATCGTATGAATGAATTAGAATAGATTGTGCGAATGAATTAGAATGGATCGTACGAATGAATTAGAATGGATACATTCGTGCGAATGAATTAGAATGGATCGTATGAATGAATTAGAATGGATCGTGCGAATAAATTAGAATGGATCGTACGAATGTATTAGAATTGATTGTGCGAATGAATTAGAATGGATCGTACGAATGAATTAGAATGGATCGTACGAATGAATTAGAATGGATCGTATGAATGAATTAGAATGGATCGTACGAATGAGTTAGAATGGATCGTACTAATGAATTAGAATAGATTGTGCGAATGAATTAGAATAGATCGTACGAATGAATTAGAAAGGATACATTCGTACAAATGAATTAGAATGGATCGTACGAATGAATTAGAGTGGATACATTCGTACAAATGAATAATAATGGATCGTACGAATGAATTAGAATGGATACATTCGTGCGAATGAATTAGAATGGATCATATGAATGAATTGGAATGGATCGTGCGAATGAATTAGAATGGATCATACGAATGAAATAGAATGGATTGTACGAATGAATTAGAATGGATCATGCTAATGAATTAGAATAGATCGTACGAATGAATTAGAATAGATTGTGCGAATGAATTAGAATGGATCGTACGAATGAATTGGAATGGATACATTCGTGCGAATGAATTAGAATGGATCGTATGAATGAATTAGAGTAGATACATTCGTACAAATGAATTAGAATGGATCGTACGAATGAAATAGAATGGATCAAACGAATGAATTAGAGTGGATACATTAGTACAAATGAATTAGAATGGATCGTACGAATGAATTAGAATGGATACATTCGTGCGAATGAATTAGAATAAATCATATGAATGAATTAGAATGGATCGTTTGAGTGAATGCGAATGGATCGTGCGAATGAATTAGAATGGATTGTACGAATAAATTAGAATGGATCGTACGAATGAATTAGAATGGATACATTCGTGCGAATCCATTCTATTTCATTCGTACGATCCATTCTAATTCATTCATACGATCCATTCGCATTCACTCAAACGATCCATTCTAATTCATTCATATGATCCATTCTAATTCTTTTGCACGAATGTATCCATTCTAATTCATTCGTTCGATCCATTCTATTTCATTCGTACGATCCATTCTAATTCATTCGCACGATCCATTCTAATTCATGCATACGATGAGTAAGAATGGATCGTACGAATGAATTAGAATGGATTGAATTAGAATGAATCGTACGAATGAATTAGAATGGATCGTACGAATGAATTAGAATGGATTGAATTAGAATGAATCGTACGAATGAATTAGAATGAATCATACCGTACGAATGAATTAGAATGGATCATACGAAGGAATTAGAATGGATCGTACGAATGAATTAGAATGGATCGTACGAATGAATTAGAATGGATCGTACGAAGGAATTAGAGTGGATCGTACGAAGGAATTAGAATGGATAGTACGAATGAATTAGAATGGATACCTTCGTGCAAATGAATTAGAATGGATCGTACGAATGAGTAAGAATGGGTCGTACGAATGAAATAGAATGGATCGTATGAATGAATTAGAAAGGATCGTGTGAATGAATTAGAATGGATCGTACGAATGAATTAGAATAGATTGTGCGAATGAATTAGAATGGATCGTACGAATGAATTAGAATGGATCGTACGAATGAATTAGAATGGATCGTACGAATGAATTAGAATGGATTGTACGAATGAATTAGAATGGATTGTGCGAATGAATTAGAATGGATCGTACGAATGAAATAGAATGGATTCGCACGAATGTATCCATTCTAATTCATTCGTACGATCCATTCTATTTCATTCGCACAATCCATTCTAATTCATTCGCACGATCCATTCGCATTCACTCAAACGATCCATTCTAATTCATTCATATGATCCATTCTAATTCATTCGCACGAATGTATCCATTCTAATTCATTCGTACGATCCATTCTAATTCATTTGTATGAATGTATCCACTCTAATTCATTCATACGATCCATTCTAATTCATTCGCACGAATGTATCCATTCCAATTCATTCGTACGATCCATTCTAATTCATTCGCACAATCTATTCTAATTCATTCGTACGATCAATTGTAATTCATTAGCATGATCCATTCTAATTCATTCGTACGATCTATTCTATTTCATTCGTACAATCCATTCTTACTCAATCGTATGATCCATTCTAATCCATTCGCACAATCTATTCTAATTCATTCGTACGATCCATTCTATTTCATTCGTATGATCCATTCTAATTCATACGATCCATTCTATTTCATTCATACGATCCATTTTAATTCATTCGCACGATCTATTCTAATTCATTCATACGATCCATTCTAATTCATTCGTACGATCCATTCTAATTTCTTCGTATGATCTATTCTAATTCCTTCGTACGATCCATTCTAATTCCTTCGTACGATCCATTCAAATTCATTCGCACGAATCTATCCATTCTAATTCATTCGTACGATCCATTCTAATTCATTCGCACGATCCATTCTAATTCATTAATACGATCCAATCTAATTCATTCATACGATCTATTCTAATTCATTCGCATGAATATATCCTTTCTAATTTATTCGTACGATCCATTCTAATTCATTCGCATAATCTATTCTAATTCATTAGTACGATCCATTCTAATTAGAATAGATTGTATGAATTAGAATGGATCGTATGAATGAATTAGAATAGATCGTACGAATGAATTAGAATGGATCGTATGAATGAATTAGATTGTGCGAATGAATTAGAATGGATACATTCGTGCGAATGAATTAGATTGGATCGTATGCATGAATTAGAATGGATCGTGCGAATGAATTATAATAGATTGTGCGAATGAATTAGAATGGATCGTACGAATGAATTAGAATGGATCGTACGAATGAATTAGAATGGAAACATTCGTGCGAAAGAATTAGAATAGATCGTATGAATAAATTAGAATGGATCGTATGAATGAAATAGAATGGATCGTACGAATGAATTAGAATGGATCATGCGAATGAATTAGAATGGATCGTACGAATGAATTAGAATGGATCGTACGAAGGAATTAGAATGGATCGTACGAATGAATTAGAATTAGAATGAATCGTACGAATGAATTAGAATGGATCGTACGAATGAATTAGAATGGATCGTACGAATGAATTAGAATGGATCGTACGAATGAATTAGAATGGATTGAATTAGAATGAATCGTACGAATGAATTAGAATGAATCATACCGTACGAATGAATTAGAATGGATCATACAAAGGAATTAGAATGGATCGTACGAATGAATTAGAATGGATCGTACGAATGAATTAGAATGGATCGTATGAATGAATTAGAATGGATCGTGCGAATGAATTAGAATGGATCGTACGAATGAAATAGAATGGATTCGCACGAATGTATCCATTCTAATTCATTCGTACGATCCATTCTAATTCATTCGTACAATCCATTCTAATTCATTCGCACGATCCATTCGCATTCACTCAAACGACCCATTCTAATTCATAAGTACGATCCATTCTAATTCATTCAAACGATCCATTCTAATTCATTCGTACGATCCATTCTAATTCA
The DNA here is from genome assembly GCA_947650365.1 of Chamaelirium japonicum. Taxonomy (NCBI): domain Eukaryota; kingdom Viridiplantae; phylum Streptophyta; class Magnoliopsida; order Liliales; family Melanthiaceae; genus Chamaelirium; species Chamaelirium japonicum. The sequence goes on along the minus strand of OX393560.1, from coordinate 37,338,137 downwards.
TTCGCACGAATGTATCCATTCTAATTCATTCGTACGATCCATTCTAATTCATTTGTACGAATGTATCCATTCTAATTCATTCGTACGATCCCTTCTAATTGATTTGTACGAATGTATCCTTTCTAATTCATTCGTACGATCCATTCTAATTCATTCGCACAATCTATTCTAATTCATTAGTACGATCCATTCTAATTCATTCCTACGATCCATTCTAATTCATTCATACGATCCATTCTAATTCATTCGTACGATCCATTCTAATTCATTCGTACGATCCATTCTAATTCATTCGCACAATCTATTCTAATACATTCGTACGATCCATTCTAATTCATTCGCAGGATCCATTCTAATTCATTCATACGATCCATTCTAATTCATTCCCACGAATGTATCCATTCTAATTCATTCGTACGATCCATTCTAATTCATTCGCACAATCTATTCTAATTCATTCATACAATCCATTCTAATTTATTCGCACGATCCATTCTAATTCATTCATACGATCCATTCTAATTCATTCATATGATCCATTCTAATTCATTCGCGCGATCCATTCTTACTCATTCGTACGATCCATTCTAATTCATTCGCACGATCCATTCTAATTCATTAATACGATCCATTCTAATTCATTCGCACGATCCATTCATGAAATAGAATGGATCGTATGAATTAGAACGAATCGTACGAATGAAATAGAATGGATCGTACGAATGAATTAGAATAGATTGTGCGAATGGATTAGAATGGATCATACGATTGAGTAAGAATGGATTGTACGAATGAAATAGAATAGATCGTACGAATGAATTAGAATGGATCATGCTAATGAATTAGAATTGATCGTACGAATGAATTAGAATAGATTGTGCGAATGAATTAGAATGGATCGTACGAATGAATTGGAATGCATACATTCGTGCGAATGAATTAGAATGGATCGTATGAATGAATTAGAGTGGATACATTCGTACAAATGAATTAGAATGGATCGTACGAATGAATTAGAATGGATACATTCATGCGAATGAATTAGAATGGATCATATGAATGAATTAGAATGGATCGTTTGAGTAAATGCGAATGGATCGTGCGAATGAATTAGAATGGATTGTACGAATGAATTAGAATGGATCGTACGAATGAATTAGAATGGATACATTCGTGCGAATCCATTCTATTTCATTCGTACGATCCATTCTAATTCATTCGCACGATCCATTCTAATTCATTCATACTATCCATTCTTATTCATTCGTACGATCCATTCTAATTCATTCGTACGATCCATTCTAATTCATTCGCACAATCTATTCTAATTCATTCGTACGATCCATTCTAATTCATTCGCACGATCCATTCTAATTCATTCATACGATCCATTCTATTTCATTCGTACGATCCATTCTTACTCATTCGTACGATCCATTCTAATTCATTTGCACAAAGGTATCCATTCTAATTCCTTCGTACGATCCATTCTAATTCCTTCGTACGATCCATTCTAATTCATTCGTATGATCCATTCGAATTCATTCGTACGATCCATTCTAATTCCTTCGTATGATCCATTCTAATTCATTCGTACGGTATGATTCATTCTAATTCATTCGTACGATTCATTCTAATTCAATCCATTCTAATTCATTCGTACGATCCATTCTAATTCATTCGTACGATTCATTCTAATTCAATCCATTCTAATTCATTCGTACGATCCATTCTTACTCATTCGTACGATCCATTCTAATTCATTCGCACGAATGAATCCATTCTAATTCATTCGTATGATCCATTCTAATTCATTCGTATGAATGTATCCATTCTAATTCATTCGTATGATCCATTCTATCTCATTCGTACAATCCATTCTATTTCATCTGTACGATCCATTCTAATTCATTCGCACGATCCATTCTAATTCATTCGCATGATCCATTCTAATTCATTCGTACGATCGATTCTAATTCATTCATACGATCCATTCTAATTCATTCGCACGAATGTATCCATTCTAATTCGTTCGTACGATCCATTCTAATTCATTCGCACAATCTATTCTAATTCATTCATACGATCCATTCTAATTTATTCACACGATCCATTCTAATTTATACGATCCATTCTATTTCATTCATACGATCTATTTTAATTCATTCGCACGATCCATTCTAATTCATTCATACGATCCATTCTAATTCATTCGCACGATCCATTCTAATTCATTCATACGATCCATTTTAATTCATTCGTACGGTATAATCCATTCATATAATCCATTCTAATTCATTCGCACGATCCATTCTTACTCATTCGTATGATCCATTCTAATTCATTCGCACGATCCATTCTAATTCATTATTACGATCCATTCTAATTCATTCGCACGATCCATTCTAATTCATTCACACTCATACGATCCATTCTAATTCATTCGCACGAATGTATCCTTTCTAATTCATTCGTACGATCCATTCTAATTCATTCGCACAATCTATTCTAATTCATTCGAACGATCCATTCTAATTAATTCGTACGATCCATTCTAATTCATTCGTACGATCCATTCTAATTCATTCGCACGATCCATTCTAATTCATTAGCACGATCCATTCTAATTCATTCGTACGATCCATTCTAATTCATTTATACGATCCAATCTAATTCATTCTTACGATCCATTCTAATTCTTTCGCACGAATGTATCCATTCTAATTCATTCGCACGATCCATTCTAATTCATTAGCACGAAAAAACACGATCCACTCACATACGAATAAATTAGAATAAATTAGAATGGATTGTGTGAATGAATTAGAATGGATCGTATGAATGAATTAGAATGGATCATGCGAATGAATTAGAATATGGATCGTACGAAGGAATTAGAATGGATCGTACGAATGAATTCGAATGTATCCTTTCTAATTCATTCGTACGATCCATTCTAATTCCTTCGTACGATCCATTCTAATTCATTCGTACGATCCATTCTAATTCATTCGCACGATCCATTCTAATTCATTCGTACGATCCATTCTATTTCAATCATGCGATCCATTCTAATTCATTCATATGATCTATTCTAATTCTTTCGCACGAATGTATCCATTCTAATTCATTCGTACGATCCATTCTAATTCATTCGCACGATCCATTCTAATTCATTCATACAATCCATTCTAATTCTTTTGCACGAATGTATCCATTCTAATTCATTCGTTCGATCCATTCTAATTCATTCGTACGATCCATTCTAATTCATTCGCACGATCCATTCTAATTCATGCATACGATCCAATCTAATTCATTCATACGATCCATTCTAATTCATTCGCACGAATGTATCCATTCTAATTCATTCGTACATGTATGAATGAATTAGAATGGATCGTACGAATGAATTAGAGTTGATACATTCGTGCGAATGAATTAGAATGGATCGTACGAATAAATTAGATTGGATCAAATGAATGAATTATAATGGATCATGCGAATGAATTAGAATAGATCATACGAATGAATTAGAATGGATCGTACGAATGAAGTAGAATGGATACATTCGTGCAAAAGAATTAGAATGGATTATATGAATGGATTAGAATGGATCGTGCGAATGAATTAGAATGGATACATTCGTGCGAATGAATTAGAATGGATCGTATGAATGAATTAGATTGGATCATATGAATGAATTAGAATGGATCCATTCGTGCAAAAGAATTAGAATGGATCGTACGAATGAATTAGAATGGATACATTCGTGCGAAAGAATTAGAATAGATCGTATGAATGAATTAGAATGGATCGTATGAATGAAATAGAATGGATCGTACGAATGAATTAAAATGGATCGTGCGAATGAATTAGAATGGATCGTACGAATGAATTAGAATAGATTGTGCGAATGAATTAGAATGGATCGTACGAATGAATTAGAATGGATCGTATGAATGAATTAGAATGGATCGTGCGAATGAATTAGAATGGATCGTACGAATGAAATAGAATGGATTCGCACGAATGTATCCATTCTAATTCATTCGCACAATCTATTCTAATTCATTCATACGATCCATTCTAATTCATTCGCACGATCCATTCTAATTCATTCATACGATCCATTCTATTTCATTCGTACGATCCATTCTTACTCATTCGTACGATCCATTCTAATTCATTTGCACGAAGGTATCCATTCTAATTCATTCGTACTATCCACTCTAATTACTTCGTACGATCCATTCTAATTCCTTCGTACGATCCATTCTAATTCATTCGTACGATCCATTCTAATTCATTCGTACAATCCATTCTAATTCATTCGCACGATCCATTCACATTCACTCAAACGATCCATTCTAATTCATTCATATGATCCATTCTAATTCATTCGCACGAATGTATCCATTCTAATTCATTCGTACGATCCATTCTAATTCATTTGTACGAATGTATCCACTCTAATTCATTCATACGATCCATTCTAATTCATTCGCACGAATGTATCCATTCCAATTCATTCGTACGACCCATTCTAATTCATAAGTATGATCCATTCTAATTCATTCAAACGATCCATTCTAATTCATTCGTACAATCCATTCTAATTCATTCGCACGATCCATTCTAATTCATTCATACGATCCAATCTAATTCATTCATACGATCTATTCTAATGAATTAGAATGGATCGTACGAATGAATTAGAATGGATCATATGAATAAATTAGATTGGATCGTATTAATAAATTAGAATGGATCGTACGAATGAATTAGAATATATCGTACGAATGAATTAGAATGGATACATTCGTGCGAATCCATTCTATTTCATTCGTACGATCCATTCTAATTCATTCGCACGATCCATTCTAATTCATTCATACGATCCATTCTAATTCAATCGTATGATCCATTCTAATCCATTCGCACAATCTATTCTAATTCATTCATACGATCCATTCTATTTCATTCATACGATCCATTCTAATTCATTCGCACGATCGTATGAATGAAATAGAATGGATCATATGAATTAGAATGGATCGTACGAATGAAATAGAATGGATCATACGAATGAATTAGAATAGATTGTGCGAATGGATTAGAATGGATCATACGATTGAGTAAGAATGGATTGTACGAATGAAATAGAATAGATCGTACGAATGAATTAGAATGGATCATGCTAATGAATTAGAATTGATCGTACGAATGAATTAGAATAGATTATGCGAATGAATTAGAATGGATCGTACGAATGAATTGGAATGGATACATTCGTGCGAATGAATTAGAATGGATCGTATGAATGAATTAGAGTGGATACATTCGTACAAATAAATTAGAATGGATCGTACGAATGAATTAGAATGGATACATTCGTGCGAATGAATTAGAATGGATCATATGAATGAATTAGAATGGATCGTTTGAGTGAATGCGAATGGATCGTGCGAATGAATTAGAATGGATTGTACGAATGAATTAGAATGGATCATACGAATGAATTAGAATGGATACATTCGTGCGAATCCATTCTATTTCATTAGTATGATCAATTCTAATTCATTCGCACGATCCATTCTAATTCATTCATACGATCCATTCTAATTCATTCGTACGATCTATTCTAATTCATTCGCACGATCTATTCTAATTCATTCGTACGATCCATTCTAATTCATTCGCACGATCCATTCTAATTCATTCATACGATCCATTCTATTTCATTCGTACAATCCATTCTTACTCATTCGTACGATCCATTCTAATTCATTTGCACGAAGGTATCCATTCTAATTCATTCGTACTATCCATTCTAATTCCTTCGTACGATCCATTCTAATTCCTTCATACGATCCAATCTAATTCATTCGTACGATCCATTCTAATTCATTCGTATGATCCATTCTAATTCCTTCGTATGATCCATTCTAATTCATTCGTACGGTATGATTCATTCTAATTCATTCATACGATTCATTCTAATTCAATCCATTCTAATTCATTCGTACGATCCATTCTAAATCATTCGTACGATCCATTCTAATTCATTCGTAAGATTCATTCTAATTCAATCCATTCTAATTCATTCGTACGATCCATTCTTACTCATTCGTACGATCCATTCTTACTCATTCGTACGATCCATTCTAATTCATTCGCACGAATGAATCCATTCTAATTCATTCGTATGATCCATTCTAATTCATTCGCATGAATGTATCCATTCTAATTCATTCGTACGATCCATTCTATCTCATTCGTACAATCCATTCTATTTCATTCATACGATCCATTCTAATTCATTCGCACGATCCATTCTAATTCATTCGCATGATCCATTCTAATTCATTCATACGATCCATTCTATTTCATTCGCACGAATGTATCCATTCTAATTCATTCGTACGATCCATTCTAATTCATTCGCACAATCTATTCTAATTCATTCATACGATCCATTATAATTTATTCGCACGATCCATTCTAATTCATTCATACGATCCATTCTAATTCATTCATATGATCCATTCTAATTCATTTGCACGATCCATTCTTACTAATTCGTACGATCCATTCTAATTCATTCGCACGATCCATTCTAATTCATTAATACGATCCATTCTAATTCATTCGCACGAATGTATCCTTTCTAATTCATTCGCACGAATGTATCCTTTCTAATTCATTCGTACGATCCATTCTAATTCATTCGCACAATCTATTCTAATTCATTCGAACGATCCATTCTAATTCATTCGTACGAGCAATTCTAATTCATTCGTACGATCCATTCTAATTCATTCGCACGATCCATTCTAATTCATTCGCAAGATCCATTCTAATTCATTAGCACGATCCATTCTAATTCATTCGTACGATCCATTCTAATTCATTTATACGATCCAATCTAATTCATTCATACGATCCATTCTAATTCTTTTGCACGAATGTATCCATTCTAATTCATTCGTACGATCCATTCTAATTCATTAGCACGAAAAAACACGATCCACTCACATACGAATAAATTAGAATAAATTAGAATGGATTGTGTGAATGAATTAGAATGGATCGTGCGAATGAATTAGAATGGATCGTGCGAATGAATTAGAATATGGATCGTACGAAGGAATTAGAATGGATCGTAAGAATGAATTCGAATGTATCCTTTCTAATTCATTCGTACGATCCATTCTAATTCCTTCGTACGATCCATTCTAATTCATTCGTACGATCCATTCTAATTCATTCACACGATCCATTCTAATTCATTCGTACGATCCATTCTATTTCATTCATACGATCCATTCTAATTCATTCATACGATCTATTCTAATTCTTTCGCATGAATGTATCCATTCTAATTCTTTCGTACGATCCATTCTAATACATTCGCCCGATCCATTCTAATTCATTCATACAATCCATTCTAATTCTTTTGCATGAATGTATCCATTCTAATTCATTCGTTCGATCCATTCTAATTCATTCGTACGATCCATTCTAATTCATTCGCACGATCCATTCTAATTCATTCGTACGATCCATTCTATTTCATTCATGCGATCCCTTCTAATTCATTCATACGATCTATTCTAATTCTTTCGCACGAATGTATCCATTCTAATTCATTCGTACGATCCATTCTAATTCATTTGTACGAATGTATCCACTCTAATTCATTCTTATGATCCATTCTAATTCATTCGCACGAATGTATCCATTCCAATTCATTCGTACGATCCATTCTAATTCATTCGCACAATCTATTCTAATTCATTCGTACGATCAATTATAATTCTTTAGCATGATCCATTCTAATTCATTCGTACGATCTATTCTATTTCATTCGTACAATCCATTCTTACTCAATCGTATGATCCATTCTAATCCATTCGCACAATCTATTCTAATTCATTCGTACGATCCATTCTATTTCGTTCGTACGATCCATTCTAATTCATACGATCCATTCTATTTCATTCATACGATCCATTTTAATTCATTCGCACGATCCATTCTAATTCATTCATACGATCCATTCTAATTCATTCGTACGATCCATTCTAATTTCTTCGTATGATCTATTCTAATTCCTTCGTACGATCCATTCTAATTCCTTCGTATGATCCATTCAAATTCATTCGCACGAATCTATCCATTCTAATTCATTCGTACGATCCATTCTAATTCATTCGCACGATCCATTCTAATTCATTAATACGATCCAATCTAATTCATTCATACGATCTATTCTAATTCATTCGCATGAATATATCCTTTCTAATTCATTCGTACGATCCATTCTAATTCATTCGCACGATCCATTCTCCATTCTAATTCCTTCGTACGATCCATTCTAATTCCTTCGTATCCATTCTAATTCACTCATACAATCCATTCTAATACATTCATGCGAATGACTTAGAATGGATCATACGAATGAATTAGATTGGATCGTATGAATGAATTAGAATGGATCGTGCGAATGAATTAGAATGGATCGTACGAATGAATTAGAATGGATCGTACTTATGAATTAGAATGGGTCATACGAATGAAATAGAATGGATCGTACGAAGGAATTAGAAAGGATCGTACAAACGAATTAGAATGGATCGTATAAATGAAATAGAATAGATCGTACGAATGAATTAGAATGGATCGTATGAATGAATTAGATTGGATCGTATGAATGAATTAGAATGGATTGTACGAATGCAATAGAATAGATCGTACGAATGAATTAGAATGGATCGTGCGAATGAATTAGAATGGGTCGTACGAATGAATTAGAATGGATACACGATCCAGATCCATTCTAATTTATTCGCACAATCTATTCTAATTCATTCGTAGGATCCATTCTAATTCATTACTACGATCCATTCTAATTCATTCATATGATCCATTCTAATTCATTCGTACGATCCATTCTAATTCATTCGCACGATCCATTCTAATTCATTCGTACGATCTATTCTATTGCATTCGTACAATTAGAATGGATCGTATGAATGAATTAGAATTGCTTGTGCGAATGAATTAGAATGGATCGTATGAATGAATTAGATTGGAACGTATGAATGAATTAGAATGGATCGTACGAATGAGTAAAAATGGATCGTACGAATGAATTAGAATGGATCGTACGAATGAATTAGAATGGATACATTCGTGCGAATGAATTTGAATGGATCGTAAGAAATGGATCGTACGAAGGAATTAGAATAGATCATACGAAGAAATTAGAATGGATCGTACGAATGAATTAGAATGGATCGTATGAATGAATTAGAATGGATCGTGCGAATGAATTAAAATAGATCGTATGAATGAAATAGAATGGATCGTATAAATTAGAATGGATCGTGCGAATAAATTAGAATGGATCGTATGAATGAATTAGAATAGATTGTGCGAATGAATTAGAATGGATCGTATGAATGAGTTAGATTGGAACGTATGAATGAATTAGAATGGATCGGACGAATGAGTAAGAATGGATCGTAAGAATGAATTAGAATGGATCGTACGAATGAATTAGAATGGATACATTCGTGCGAATGAATTAGAATGAATCGTATGAATGAATTAGAATCGATCGTATGAATGAATTAGAATGGATCATGCGAATGAATTGGAATAGATCGTGCGAATGAATTAGAATGGATCGTACGAATGGAATAGAATGGATTGTACGAATGAGATAGAATGGATCGTACGAATGAATTAGAATGGATACATTCATGCGAATGAATTAGAATGGATCATACGAATGAATTAGAATGGATTCATTCGTGCGAATGAATTAGAATGGATCGTACGAATGAATTAGAATGGATTGAATTAGAATGAATCGTACGAATGAATTAGAATGGATCGTACGAATGAATTAGAATGGATTGAATTAGAATGAATCGTGCGAATGAATTAGAATGAATCATACCGTACGAATGAATTATAATGGATCATACGAAGGAATTAGAATGGATTGTACGAATGAATTAGAATGGATCGTACGAATGAATTAGAATGGATCGTACGAAGGAATTAGAATGGATCGTACAAATAAGTAAGAATGGATCGTACGAATGAAATAGAATGGATCGTATGAATGAATTAGAATGGATCGTGCGAATGAATTAGAATGGATACATTCGTGCGAATGAATTAGAATGGATCGTATGAATGAATTAGATTGGATCGTATGAATGAATTAGAATGGATCGTGCGAATGAATTAGAATGGATCGTACGAATGAATTAGAATGGATCGTTTGAATGAATTAGAATGGATCGTACTTATGAATTAGAATGGGTCATACGAATGAAATAGAATGGATCGTACGAAGGAATTAGAATGGATCGTACAAACTAATTAGAATGGATCGTATGAATGAAATAGAATAGATCGTACGAATGAATTAGAATGGATCGTATGAATGAATTAGATTGGATCGTATGAATGAATTAGAATGGGTCGTACGAATGAATTAGAATGGATCATGCGAATGAATTAGAATGGGTCGTACGAATGAATTAGAATGGATCGTACGAATGAATTAGAATGGATACATTCGTGCAAAAGAAGTAGAATGGATTGTATGAATGAATTAGAATGGATCGTACGAATGAATTAGACGTACGATCCATTCTAATTCATTCGTACAATCTATTCTAATTCATTCATACGATCCATTCTAATTTATTCGTACAATCCATTCTAATTCATTCGCACGAATGTATCCATTCTAATTCATTCGTACGATCCATTCTAATTCATTCATATAATCCATTCTAATTCATTCGTACGATCCATTCTAATTCCTTCGTACGAATGTATCTACTCTAATTTATTCATACGATCCATTCTAATTCATTCGCACGATCCATTCTAATTCATACGTACGATCCATTCTAATTCATTCATATGATCCATTCTAATTCATTCGTACGATCCATTCTAATTCATTCGCACGATCTATTCTAATTCATTCATACAATCCATTCTATTTCATTCGTACGATCCATTCTAATTCATTCACAAGATCCATTCTAATTCATTCATACGATCCAATCTAATTCATTCATACGATCCATTCAAATTCATTAATACGATCCAATCTAATTCATTCATACGATCCATTCTAATTCCTTCGTACGATCCATTCTAATTCATACGATCCATTCTAATTCATTCGCACGAATGTATCCATTCTAATTCATTCGTACGATCCATTCTAATTAATTTGTACGAATGTATCCACTCTAATTCATTCATACGATCCATTCTAATTCATTCGCACGAATGTATCCATTCCAATTCATTCGTACGATCCATTCTAATTCATTCGCACAATCTATTCTAATTCATTCGTACGATCAATTCTAATTCTAAATTAGAATGGATCGTATGAATGAATTAGAATAGATTGTGCGAATGAATTAGAATGGATCGTACGAATGAATTAGAATGGATACATTCGTGCGAATGAATTAGAATGGATCGTATGAATGAATTAGAATCGATCGTACGAATGAATTAGAATGGATCATGCGAATGAATTAGAATGGATCGTGCGAATGAATTAGAATGGATCGTACGAATGAAATAGAATGGATTGTACGAATGAGATAGAATGGATCGTACGAATGAATTAGAATGGATACATTCATGCGAATGAATTAGAATGGATCATACGAATGAATTAGAATGGATTCATTCGTGCGAATGAATTAGAATGGATCGTACGAATGAGTAGAATGGATCGTACGAATGAATTAGAATGGATTGAATTAGAATGAATCGTACGAATGAATTAGAATGGATACATTTGTGCGAATGAATTAGAATGGATCATATGAGTGTGAATGAATTAGAATGGATCGTGCGAATGAATTAGAATGGATCGTACGAATGAGTAAGAATGGATCGTGCGAATGAATTAAAATGGATCATATGAATGAATTAGAATGGATCGTATGAATGAATTAGAATGGATCGTGCGAATAAATTAGAATGGATCGTATGAATGAATTAGAATAGATCGTGCGAATAAATTAGAATGGATCGTATGAATGAATTAGAATAGATTGTGCGATTGAATTAGAATGGATCGTACGAATGAATTAGAATGGATACATTCGTGCGAATGAATTAGAATGGATCGTATGAATGAATTAGAATCGATCGTACGAATGAATTAGAATGGATCATGCGAATGAATTAGAATGGATCGTGCGAATAAATTAGAATGGATCGTACGAATGAAATAGAATGGATTGTATGAATGAGATAGAATGGATCGTACGAATGAATTAGAATGGATACATTCATGCGAATGATTTAGAATGGATCATACGAATGAATTAGAATGGATTCATTCGTGCGAATGAATTAGAATGGATTCATTCGTGCGAATGAATTAGAATGGATCGTACGAATGAGTAAGAATGGATCGTACGAATGAATTAGAATGAATTGAAATAGAATAAATCGTACGAACGAATTAGAATGGATCGTACGAATGAATTAGAATGGATTGAATTAGAATGAATCGTACGAATGAATTTGAATGAATCATACCGTACGAATGAATTAGAATGGATCATACGAAGGAATTAGAATGGATCGTACGAATGAATTAGAATGGATCGTACGAAGGAATTAGAATGGATCGTACGAAGGAATTAGAATGGATACCTTCGTGCAAATGAATTAGAATGGATCGTACGAATGAGTAAGAATGGATCGTACGAATGAAATAGAATGGATCGTATGAATGAATTAGAATGGATCGTGCGAATGAATTAGAATGGATCGTACGAATGAATTAGAATAGATTGTGCGAATGAATTAGAATGGATTGTACGAATGAATTAGAATGGATCGTACGAATGAATTAGAATGGATCGTATGAATGAATTAGAATGGATCGTGCGAATGAATTAGAATGGATCGTACGAATGAAATAGAATGGATTCGTACGAATGTATCTATTCTAATTCATTCATACGATCCATTCTAATTCATTCGTACAATCCATTCTAATTCATTCGCACGATCCATTCGCATTCACTCAAACGATCCATTCTAATTCATTCATATGATCCATTCTAATTCATTCACACGAATGTATCCATTCTAATTCATTCGTACGATCCATTCTAATTCATTTGTACGAATGTATCCACTCTAATTCATTCATACGATCCATTCTAATTCATTCGCACGAATGTATCCATTCCAATTCATTCGTACGATCCATTCTAATTCATTCGCACAATCTATTCTAATTCATTCGTACGATCAATTCTAATTCATTAGCATGATCCATTCTAATTCATTCGTACGATCTATTCTAATTCATTCGTACGATCCATTCTAAATCCTTCGTATGATCCATTCTAATTCATTCGTACGATCAATTCTAATTCATACGATCCATTCTAATTCATTCGCACAATCTATTGTAATTCATTCGTACGAAGGTATCCATTCCAATTCATTCGTACGATCCATTCTAATTCATTCGCACAATCTATTCTAATTCATTCATACGATCCATTCTAATTCATTCGCATGAATGTATCCATTCTAATTCATTCGTACGATCCATTCTAATTCATTCGCACAATCTATTCTAATTCATTCATACGATCCATCCTAATTCATTCGCACGAATGTATCCATTCTAATTCATTCGTACAATCCATTCTATTTTATTCGTACGATCCATTCTTACTCATTCGTACGATCCATTCATATCCATTCTAATTCATTCGTACGATCTATTCTAATTCATTTATACAATCTAATCTAATACATTCATACAATCCATTCTAATTCATTCATACGATCGTACGAATGAAATAGAATGGATCGTACGAATGAATTAGAATAGATTGTGCGAATGGATTAGAATGAATCGTATGAATGAATTAGAATGGATCGTGCGAATGAATTAGAGTGGATCGTACGAATGAATTAGAATATATTGTGCGAATGAATTAGAATGGATCGTACGAATGAATTAGAATGGATCGTACGAATGAATTAGAATGGATCATATGAATGAATTAGAGTGGATCATATGAATGAATTAGAATGGATCGTATGATTGAATTAGAACGGATCGTGCGAATGAATTAGAATGGATCGTGCGAATGAATTAGAATGGATCGTACGAATGAATTAGAATGGGTCGTACGAATGAATTAGAATGGATACACGATCCAGATCCATTCTAATTCATTCGCACAATCTATTCTAATTCATTCGTAAGATCCATTCTAATTCATTACTACGATCCATTCTAATTCATTCGCACGATCCATTCTAATTCATTCATACGATCCATTCTAATTCCTTCGTACTATCCATTCTAATTCCTTCGTACGATCCATTCTAATTCCTTCGTACGATCCATTCTAATTCTTTCGTACGATCCATTCTAATTCATTCGTACGATCCATTCTAATTCCTTCATATGATCCATTCTAATTCATTCGTACGGTATGATTCATTCTAATTCATTCGTACGATTCATTCTAATTCAATCCATTCTAATTCATTCGTACGATCCATTCTAATTCATTCGTACGATCCATTCTAATTCATTCGTACGATTCATTCTAATTCAATCCATTCTAATTCATTCATACGATCCATTCTTACTCATTTGTACGATCCATTCTAATTCATTCGCACGAATGAATCCATTATAATTCATTCGTATGATCCATTCTAATTCATTCGCATGAATGTATCCATTCTAATTCATTTGTACGATCCATTCTATCTCATTCGTACGATCCATTCTAATTCATTCGCACGATCCATTCTAATTCATTCGTACGATCGATTCTAATTCATTCGTACGATCCATTCTAATTCATTCGCACAATCTATTCTAATTCATTCGTACGATCCATTCTAATTCATTCGCACGATCCATTCTAATTCATTCGTACGATCCATTCTATTTCATTCGTACGATCCATTCTTACTCATTCGTACGATCCATTCTAATTCATTTGCCCGAAGGTATCCATTCTAATTCATTCGTACTATCCATTCTAATTCCTTCGTACGATCCATTCTAATTCATTCGTACGATCCATTCTAATTCATTCGTACGATCCATTCTAATTCCTTCGTATGACCCATTCTAATTCATTCGTACGATTCATTCTAATTCAATCCATTCTAATTCATTCGTACGATCCATTCTTACTCATTCGTACGATCCATTCTAATTCATTCATACGATCCAATCTAATTCATTCATACGATCCATTCAAATTCATTAATACGATCCAATCTAATTCATTCATACGATCCATTCTAATTCCTTCGTACGATCCATTCTAATTCATTCGTAAGATCCATTCTAATTCATTCATACGATCTATTCTAATTCATTCATACAATCCATTCTAATTCCTTCGTACGATCCATTCTAATTCATTCATACGATCCATTCTAATTCATTCGTACGATCTATTCTATTTCATTCATACGATCCATTCTAATTCATTATTACGATCCATTCTAATTCATTCATACGATCCATTCTATTTTATTCGTACGATCCATTCTTACTCATTCGTACGATCCATTCTAATTCATTTGCACGAAGGTATCCATTCTAATTCATTTGTACTATCCATTCTAATTCCTTCGTACGATCCATTCTAATTCCTTCGTACGATCCATTCTAATTCATTCGTACGATCCATTCTAATTCATTCGTACGATCCATTCTAATTCCTTCGTACGAATGAATTAGAATGGATCGTACGAATGAATTAGAATGGATTGAATTAGAATGAATCGTAGGAATGAATTAGAATGAATCATACGAATGAAATAAAATGGATCATAATCTAATTCATTCATACGATCCATTCTAATTCATTCGCACAATCTATTCTAATTCATTCGTACGATCCATTCTAATTCATTCGCACGATCTATTCTAATTCATTCGTAAGATCCATTCTAATTCATTCGCACGAATGTATCCATTCTAATTCATTCATACAATCTATTCTAATTCATTCGTATGATCCATTCTAATTCATTCGTACAATCCATTCTATTTCATTCGTACGATCCATTCTTACTCATTCGTATGATCCATTCTAATTCATTCGCACGAATGTTTCCATTCTAATTCATTCGTACGATCCATTCTAATTCATTCGTACGATCCATTCCAATTCATTCGTCCGATCCATTCTAATTCATTCATACGATCCATTCTAATTCATTCATACAATCCATTCTAATTCTTTCACACGATCCATTCGAATTCATTCGTACGATCCATTCTAATTCATTCACACGAATGTATCCATTCTAATTCATTCATACAATCTATTCTAATTCATTCGTACGATCCATTCTAATTCATTCGTACAATCCATTCTATTTCATTCGTACGATCCATTCTTACTCATTCGTATGATCCATTCTAATTCATTCGCACGAATGTATCCATTCTAATTCATTCGTACGATCCATTCTAATTCATTAGCATGATCCATTCTAATTTATTCGTACGATCTATTCTATTTCATTCGTACAATCCATTCTTACTCAATCGTATGATCCATGGATCGTACGAATGAGTAAGAATGGATCGTACGAATGAATTATAATGGATTAAATTAGAATGAATCGTACGAATGAATTAGAATGGATCGTACGAATGAATTAGAATGGATCGTACGAATGAATTAGAATAGATTGAATTAGAATGAATCGTACGAATGAATTAGAATGAATCATACAAATGAAATAAAATGGATCATAATCTAATTCATTCATACGATCCATTCTAATTCATTCGCACAATCTATTCGAATTCATTCGTACGATCCATTCTAATTCATTCGCACGAATGTATCCATTCTAATTCATTCATACAATCTATTCTAATTCATTCGTACGATCCATTCTAATTCATTCGTACAATCCATTCTATTTCATTCGTACGATCCATTCTTACTCATTCGTATGATCCATTCTAATTCATTCGCACGAATGTATCCATTCTAATTCAGTCGTACGATCCATTCTAATTCATTCGTACGATCCATTCTAATTCATTCGTCCGATCCATTCTAATTCATTCATACGATCCATTCTAATTCATTCATACAATCCATTCTAATTCTTTCACACGATCCATTCAAATTCATTCGTACGATCCATTCTAATTCATTCGTACGATCCATTCTAATTCATTCGCACCAATGAATCCATTCTAATTCATTCGTACAATCCATTCTATTTCATTTGTACGATCCATTCTTACTCATTCGTAAGAATGGACCGTGCTAATGAATTAGAATGGATCGTGCGAATGAATTAGAATGGATCGTACGAATGAATTAGAATGGATCGTACGAATGAATTAGAATGGATCGTGCGAATGAATTAGAATATGGATCGTACGAATGAATTAGAATGGATCGTGCGAATGAATTAGAATGGATCGTACGAATGAATATCGTACGAATGAATTAGAATGGATCGTACGAATGAGTTAGAATGGATCGTACGGAGGAATTAGAATGGATCGTACGAAGGAATTAGAATGGATAGTACGAATGAATTAGAATGGATACCTTCGTGCAAATGAATTAGAATGGATCGTACGAATGAGTAAGAATGGATCGTACGAATGAAATTGAATGGATCGTATGAATGAATTAGAATGGATCGTGTGAATGAATTAGAATGGATCGTACGAATGCATTAGAATAGATTGTACGAATAAATTAGAATGGATCGTACGAATGAATTAGAATGGATCATACGAATGAATTAGAATGGATCGTACGAATGAATTAGAATGGATCACAGGAATGAATTAGAATGGATCGTATGAATGAATTAGAATGGATCGTGCGAATAAATTAGAATGGATCGAATGAATGAATTAGAATAGATTGTGCGAATGAAATAGAATGGATTGTACGAATGAGATAGAATGGATTGAATTAGAATGAATCGTACGAATGAATTAGAATGAATCGTACGAATGAATTAGAATGAATCATACCGTACGAATGAATTATAATGGATCATATGAATGAATTAGAATGGATCGTATGAATGAATTAGAATGGATCGTACGAATGAATTAGAATGGATCGTATGAATGAATTAGAATGGATCGTGCGAATGAATTAGAATGGATCATGCGAATGAATTAGAATGGATCGTACGAATGAATTTGAATGGATCGTATGAATGAATTAGATTGGATCGTATTAATGAATTAGAATGGATCGTACGAATGAATTAGAATAGATCGTACGAATGAATCAGAATGAATACGAATGGATCGTACGAATGAGTAAGAATGGATCGTACGAATGAAATAGAATGGATTGTACGAATGAATTAGAATGGATACATTCGTGCAAATGAATTAGGATGGATCGTATGAATGAATTAGAATGGATCGTACGAATGAATTAGAATGGATACATTCGTGCGAATGAATTAGAATGGATCGTATGAATGAATTAGAATCGATCGTACGAATGAATTAGAATGGATCATGCGCATGAATTAGAATGGATCGTGCGATTGATATAGAATGGATCGTATGAATGAATTAGAATGGATCGTATGAATGAAATAGAATGGATCGTACGAATGAATTAGAATGGATCGTGCGAATGAATTAGAATGGATAGTACGAATGAATTAGAATGGATCGTACGAAGGAATTAGAATGGATAGTACGAATGAATTATAATGGATACCTTCGTGCAAATGAAATAGAATGGATCGTACGAATGAATTAGAGTAGATTGTGCGAATGGATTAGAATGGATCATACGATTAAGTAAGAATGGATTGTACGAATGAAATAGAATAGATCGTACGAATGAATTAGAATGGATCGTACGAATGAATTAGAATGGATCGTTCGAATGAATTAGAATAGATTGTGCGAATGAATTAGAATGGATCGTACGAATGAATTAGAATGGATCATGCGAATAAATTAGAATGGATTGAATGAATGAATTAGAATGGATCGTGCGAATGAATTAGAATATGGATCGTACGAAGGAATTAGAATGGATTGTACGAATGAATTCGAATGTATCCTTTCTAATTCATTCGTACGATCCATTCTAATTCCTTCGTACGATCCATTCTAATTCATTCGTACGATCCATTCTAATTCATTCGCACGATCCATTCTAATTCATTCGTACGATCCAATCTAATTCATTCGTACGATCCATTCTAATTCATTCGCACAATCTATTCTAATTCATTCGTACGATCCATTCTAATTCATTCACATGATCCATTCTAATTCATTCATACGATCCATTCTATTTCATTCGTACGATCCATTCTTACTCATTCGTACGATCCATTCTAATTCATTTGCACAAAGGTATCCATTCTAATTCATTCGTACTATCCATTCTAATTCCTTCGTACGATCCATTCTAATTCCTTCATACGATCCATTCTAATTCATTCGTACGATCCATTCTAATTCATTCGTACGATCCATTCTAATTCCTTCGTATGATCCATTCTAATTCATTCGTACGGTATGATTCATTCTAATTCATTCGTACGATTCATTTTAATTCAATCCATTCTAATTCATTCGTACGATCCATTCTAATTCATTCGTACGATCCATTCTAATTCATTCGTACGATCCATTCTTACTCATTCGTACGAACCATTCTAATTCATTCGCACGAATGAATCCATTCTAATTCATTCGTATGATCCATTCTAATTCATTCGCATGAATGTATCCATTCTAATTCATTCGTACGATCCATTCTATCTCATTCGTACAATCCATTCTATTTCATTCGTACGATCCATTCTAATTCATTCGCACGATCCATTCTAATTCATTCGCATGATCCATTCTAATTCATTCGTATGATCGATTCTAATTCATTCATACGATCCATTCTAATTCATTCGCACGAATGTATCCATTCTAATTCATTCGTACGATCCATTCTAATTCATTCGCACAATCTATTCTAATTCATTCATACGATCCATTCTAATTTATTCGCACGATCCATTCTAATTCCTTCGTATGATCCATTCTAATTCATTCGTACGGTATGATTCATTCTAATTCATTCGTACGATTCATTCTAATTCAATCCATTCTAATTCATTCGTACGATCCATTCTAATTCATTCGTACGATCCATTCTAATTCATTCGTACGATTCATTCTAATTCAATCCATTCTAATTCATTCGTACGATCCATTCTTACTCATTCCTACGATCCATTCTAATTCATTCGCATGAATGAATCCATTCTAATTCATTCGTATGATCCATTCTAATTCATTCGCATGAATGTATCCATTCTAATTCATTCGTACGATCCATTCTATCTCATTCGTACAATCCATTCTATTTCATTCGTACGATCTATTCTAATTCATTCGCACGATCCATTCTAATTCATTCGCATGATCCATTATAATTCATTCGTACTATCCATTCTAATTCCTTCGTACGATCCATTCTAATTCCTTCGTACGATCCATTCTAATTCATTCGTACGATCCATTCTAATTCATTCGTACGATCCATTCTAATTCCTTCGTATGAATGAATTAGAATGGATCGTACGAATGAATTAGAATGGATTGAATTAGAATGAATCGTACGAATGAATTAGAATGAATCATACGAATGAAATAAAATGGATCATAATCTAATTCATTCATACGATCCATTCTAATTCATTCGCACAATCTATTCTAATTCATTCGTACGATCCATTCTAATTCATTCGCACGATCTATTCTAATTCATTCGTACGATCCATTCTAATTCATTCGCACGAATGTATCCATTCTAATTCATTCATACAATCTATTCTAATTCATTCGTATGATCTATTCTAATTCATTCGTACAATCCATTCTATTTCATTCGTACGATCCATTCTTACTCATTCGTATGATCCATTCTAATTCATTCGCACGAATGTATCCATTCGAATTCATTCGTACGATCCATTCTAATTCATTCGTACGATCCATTCTAATTCATTCGTCCGATCCATTCTAATTCATTCATACGATCCATTCTAATTCATTCATACAATCCATTCTAATTCTTTCACACGATCCATTCTAATACATTCGTACGATCCATTCTAATTCATTCGCACGAATGTATCCATTCTAATTCATTCATACAATCTATTCTAATTCATTCGTACGATCCATTCTAATTCATTCGTACAATCCATTCTATTTCATTCGTACGATCCATTCTTACTCATTCGTATGATCCATTCTAATTCATTCGCACGAATGTATCCATTCTAATTCATTCGTACGATCCATTCTAATTCATTAGCATGATCCATTCTAATTTATTCGTACGATCTATTCTATTTCATTCGTACAATCCATTCTTACTCAATCGTATGATCCATGGATCGTACGAATGAGTAAGAATGGATCGTACGAATGAATTATAATGGATTAAATTAGAATGAATCGTACGAATGAATTAGAATGGATCGTACGAATGAATTAGAATGGATCGTACGAATGAATATGAATAGATTGAATTAGAATGAATCGTACGAATGAATTAGAATGAATCATACAAATGAAATAAAATGGATCATAATCTAATTCATTCATACGGTCCATTCTAATTCATTCGCACAATCTATTCGAATTCATTCGTACGATCCATTCTAATTCATTCGCACGAATGTATCCATTCTAATTTATTCATACAATCCATTCTAATTCATTCGTAAGAATGGACCGTGCTAATGAATTAGAATGGATCGTGCGAATGAATTAGTATGGATCGTGCGAATGAACTAGAATGGATCGTACGAATGAATTAGAATGGATCGTACGAATGAATTAGAATGGATCGTGCGAATGAATTAGAATATGGATCGTACGAATGAATTAGAATGGATCGTGCGAATGAATTAGAATGGATCGTACGAATGTATATCGTACGAATGAATTAGAATGGATCGTACGAATGAATTAGATTGGATCGTACGAAGGAATTAGAATGGATCGTACGAAGGAATTAGAATGGATAGTACGAATGAATTAGAATGGATACCTTCGTGCAAATGAATTAGAATGGATCATACGAATGAGTAAGAATGGATCGTACGAATGAAATTGAATGGATCGTATGAATGAATTAGAATGGATCGTGTGAATGAATTAGAATGGATCGTACGAATGCATTAGAATAGATTGTGCGAATGAATTAGAATGGATCGTACGAATGAATTAGAATGGATCATACGAATGAATTAGAATGGATCGTATGAATGAATTAGAATGGATCGTACGAATGAATTAGAATGGATCACAGGAATGAATTAGAATGGATCGTATGAATGAATTAGAATGGATCGTGCGAATAAATCAGAATGGATCGAATGAATGAATTAGAATAGATTGTGCGAATGAAATAGAATGGATTGTACGAATGAGATAGAATGGATTAAATTAGAATGAATCGTACGAATGAATTAGAATGAATCGTACGAATGAATTAGAATGAATCATACCGTACGAATGAATTAGAATGGATCATATGAATGAATTAGAATGGATCATATGAATGAATTAGAATGGATCGTACGAATGAATTAGAATGGATCGTATGAATGAACTAGAATGGATCGTGCGAATGAATTAGAATGGATCGTGCGAATGAATTAGAATGGATCGTACGAATGAATTTGAATGGATAGTATAAATGAATTAGATTGGATCGTATTAATGAATTAGAATGGATCATATGAATGAATTAGAATAGATCGTACGAATGAATCAGAATGGATACGAATGGATCGTATGAATGAGTAAGAATGGATCGTACGAATGAAATAGAATGGATTGTACGAATGAATTAGAATGGATACATTCGTGTGAATGAATTAGGATGGATCGTATGAATGAATTAGAATGGATCGTACGAATGAATTAGAATGGATACATTCGTGCGAATGAATTAGAATGGATCGTATGAATGAATTAGAATCGATCGTACGAATGAATTAGAATGGATCATGCGAATGAATTAGAATGGATCGTGCGAATGAATTAGAATGGATCGTATGAATGAATTAGAATGGATCGTATGAATGAAATAGAATGGATCGTATGAATGAATTAGAATGGATCGTGCGAATGAATTAGAATGGATCGTACGAATGAATTAGAATGGATCGTACGAAAGAATTAGAATGGATAGTACGAATGAATTATAATGGATACCTTCGTGCAAATGAAATAGAATAGATCGTACGAATGAATTAGAGTAGATTGTGCGAATGGATTAGAATGGATCATACGATTGAGTAAGAATGGATTGTACGAATGAAATAGAATAGATCGTACGAATGAATTAGAATGGATCGTACGAATAAATTAGAA
The DNA here is from genome assembly GCA_947650365.1 of Chamaelirium japonicum. Lineage (NCBI taxonomy): Eukaryota > Viridiplantae > Streptophyta > Magnoliopsida > Liliales > Melanthiaceae > Chamaelirium > Chamaelirium japonicum. The sequence goes on along the minus strand of OX393560.1, from coordinate 37,314,637 downwards.
TGGATCGTTCGAATGAATTAGAATAGATTGTGCGAATGAATTAGAATGGATCGTACGAATGAATTAGAATGGATCGTGCGAATAAATTAGAATGGATCGAATGAATGAATTAGAATGGATCGTGCGAATGAATTAGAATATGGATCGTACGAAGGAATTAGAATGGATCGTACGAATGAATTAGATTGGAATGTATCCATTCTAATTCATTCGTACGATCCATTCTATCTTACTCGTACAACCTATTCTATTTCATTCGCACAATCTACTCTAATTCATTCGTACGATCCATTCTATTTCATTTGCACGAAGGTATCCATTCTAATTCATACAATCCATTTTAATCCATTCATACGATCCAATCTAATTCATTCATACGATCCATTCTAATTCATTCGCACGAATGTATCCATTCTAATTCATTCGCACGATCCATTCTAATTCATTCATACAATCCATTCTAATTCATTCATACAATCCATTCTATTTTATTCGTACGATCCATTCTTACTCATTCGTACGATCCATTCTTATCCATTCTAATTCATTCGTACGATCTATTCTAATTCATTCGTACGATCCATTCTAAATCATTAATACGATCCAATCTAATTCATTCGTACGATCCATTCTAATTCATTCGTACGATCCATTCTAATTCATTCGTACGATCCATTCTAATTCATTCGTACGAATGAATTAGAATGGATTGAATTAGAATGAATCGTACGAATAAATTAGAATGGATCGTACGAATGAATTAGAATGGATTGAATTAGAATTAATCGTACGAATGAATTAGAATGAATCATACCGTACGAATGAATTAGAATGGATCATACGAAGGAAATACAATGGATTCTTAATCATTCGTACGATCCATTCTAATTCATTTGCACGAAGATATCCATTCTAATTCATTCGTACTATCCATTCTAATTCCTTCGTACGATCCATTCTAATTCCTTCGTACGATCTATTCTAATTCATTCGTACGATCCATTCTAATTCCTTCGTATGATCCATTCTAATTCATTCGTACGGTATGATTCATTCTAATTCATTCGTACGATTCATTCTAATTCAATCCATTCTTATTCATTCGTACGATCCATTCTAATTCATTCGTACGATCCATTCTAATTCAATCGTACGATCCATTCTTACTCATTCGCATGATCCATTCTAATTCAATCCATTCTAATTCATTCGTACGATCCATTCTAATTCATTCGTACGATCCATTCTAATTCATTCGTACGATTCATTCTAATTCAATCCATTCTAATTCTTTCGTACGATCCATTCTTACTCATTCGTACGATCCATTCTAATTCCTTCGTACGATCCATATTCTAATTCATTCGCATGATCCATTCTAATTCATTCATACGATCCATTCTAATTTATTCGCACGATCCATTCTAATTCATTCGTACGATCCATTCTAATTCATTAGCACAATCTATTCTAATTCATTCGAACGATCCATTCTAATTCATTCATACGATCCATTCTAATTCAATCCATTCTAATTCATTCGTACGATCCATTCTTACTTATTCGTACGATCCATTCTAATTCATTCATATGATCCATTCTAATTCATTCGCACGAATGTATCCATTCAAATTCATTCGTACGGATGAATTAGAATGGATCGTGCGAATGAATTAGAATGGATCGTACGAATGAGTAAGAATGGATCGTATGAATGAATTAGAATGGATCGTACGAAGGAATTAGAATAGATCATACGAAGAAATTAGAATGGATCGTACGAATGAATTAGAATGGATCCTATGAATGAATTAGAATGGATCGTGCGAATGAATTAAAATGGATCGTATGAATGAAATATAATGGATCGTATGAAATAGAATGGATCGTACGAATGAAATAGAATGGATCGTACGAATGAATTAGAATAGATTGTGCGAATGGATTAGAATGGATCATATGATTGAGTAAGAATGGATTGTACGAATGAAATAGAATAGATCATACGAATGAATTAGAATGGATCATGCTAATGAATTAGAATTGATCGTACGAATGAATTAGAATAGATTGTGTGAATGAATTAAAATGGATCGTATAAATGAATTAGAATGGATCGTATGAATGAATTAGAATGGATCGTGCGAATGAATTAAAATGGATCGTATGAATGAAATAGAATGGATCGTATGAATTAGAATGGATCGTACGAATGAAATAGAATGGATCGTACGAATGAATTAGAATAGGTTGTGCGAATGGATTAGAATGGATCATACGATTGTGTAAGAAAGGATTGTACGAATGAAATAGAATAGATCGTACGAATGAATTAGAATGGATCGTATGAATGAATTAGAATGGATCGTTCGAATGAATTAGAATACATTGTGCGAATGAATTAGAATGGATCGTACGAATGAATTAGAATGGATCATGCGAATAAATTAGAATGGATCGTATGAATGAATTAGAATGGATCGTGCGAATGAATTAGAATATGGATCGTACGAAGGAATTAGAATGGATCGTACGAATGAATTCGAATGTATCCTTTCTAATTCATTCGTACGATCCATTCTAATTCATTCGTACGATCCATTCTAATTTATTCGTACGATACATTCTAATTCATTCGCACGATCCATTCTAATTCATTCGCACGATCCATTCTAATTCATTTGCACGAATGTATCCATTCTAACTCATTCGTACGATCCATTGTAATTCATTCGTATGATCTATTCTAATTCATTTGCATGATCCATTATAATTCATTCATACGATCCAATCTAATTCATTCGTACGATCCATTCTAATTCATTCGCACGAATGTATCAACTCTAATTCATTCGTACGATCCATTCTAATTCATTCATACATGTACAAATGAATTAGAATGGATACATTCGTGCGAATGAATTAGAATGGATCGTATGAATGAATTAGATTGGATCGTATGCATGAATTAGAATGGATCGTGAGAATGAATTAGAATGGATCGTACGAATGAATTAGAATGGATCGTACGAATGAATTAGAATGGATACATTCGTGCGAATGAATTAGAATGGATCATATGAATGAATTAGAATGGATCGTTTGAGTGAATGCGAATGGATCGTGCGAATGAATTAGAATGGATTGTACAAATGAATTAGAATGGATCGTATGAATGAATTAGAATGGATACATTCGTGCGAATCCATTCTAATTCATTCGTACGATCCATTCTATTTCATTCGTACGATCCATTCTAATTCATTCGTCCAATCCATTCTAATTCATTCATACGATCCATTCTAATTCATTCATACAATCCATTCTAATTCTTTCACACGATCCATTCTAATTCATTCGTACGATCCATTCTAATTCATTCGCACGAATGTATCCATTCTAATTCATTCATACAATCTATTCTAATTCATTCGTACGATCCATTCTAATTCATTCGTACAATCCATTCTATTTCATTCGTACGATCCATTCTTACTCATTCGTATGATCCATTCTAATTCATTCGCACGAATGTATCCATTCTAATTCATTCATACGATCCATTCTAATTCATTAGCATGATCCATTCTAATTTATTCGTACGATCTATTCTATTTCATTCGTACAATCCATTCTTACTCAATCGTATGATCCATGGATCGTACGAATGAGTAAGAATGGATCGTACGAATGAATTATAATGGATTGAATTAGAATGAATCGTACGAATGAATTAGAATGGATCGTACGAATGAATTAGAATGGATCGTACGAATGAATTAGAATGGATTGAATTAGAATGAATCGTACGAATGAATTAGAATGAATCATACAAATGAAATAAAATGGATCATAATCTAATTCATTCATACGATCCATTCTAATTCATTCGCACAATCTATTCTAATTCATTCGTACGATCCATTCTAATTCATTCGCACGAATGTATCCATTCTAATTCATTCATACAATCTATTCTAATTCATTCGTACGATCCATTCTAATTCATTCGTACAATCCATTCTATTTCATTTATACGATCCATTATTACTCATTCGTATGATCCATTCCAATTCATTCGCACGAATGTATCCATTCTAATTCATTCGTACGATCCATTCTAATTCATTCGTACGATCCATTCTAATTCATTCGTCCGATCCATTCTAATTCATTCATACGATCCATTCTAATTCATTCATACAATCCATTCTAATTCTTTCACACGATCCATTCTAATTCATTCATACGATCCATTCTAATTCATTCGTACGATCCATTCTAATTCATTCGAACGAATGAATCCATTCTAATTCATTCGTACAATCCATTCTATTTCATTCGTACGATCCATTCTTACTCATTCGTAAGAATGGACCGTGCTAATGAATTAGAATGGATCGTGCGAATGAATTAGAATGGATCGTGCGAATGAATTGGAATGGATCGTACGAATGAATTAGAATGGATCGTACGAATGAATTAGAATGTATCGTGCGAATGAATTAGAATAAGGATCGTACGAATGAATTAGAATGGATCGTGCGAATGAATTAGAATGGATCGTACGAATGAATATCGTACGAATGAATTAGAATGGATCGTACGAATGAATTAGAATGGATCGTACGAAGGAATTAGAATGGATCGTACGAAGGAATTAGAATGGATAGTACGAATGAATTAGAATGGATACCTTCGTGCAAATGAATTAGAATGGATCGTACGAATGAGTAAGAATGGATCGTACGAATGAAATAGAATGGATCGTATGAATGAATTAGAATGGATCGTGCGAATGAATTAGAATGGATCGTACGAAGGCATTAGAATAGATTATGCGAATGAATTAGAATGGATCGTACGAATGAATTAGAATGGATCGTACAAATGAATTAGAATGGATCGTACGAATGAATTAGAATGGATCGTAGGAATGAATTAGAATGGATCGTATAAATGAATTAGAATGGATCGTGCGAATAAATTAGAATGGATCGAATGAATGAATTAGAATAGATTGTGCGAATGAAATAGAATGGATTGTACGAATGAGATAGAATGGATTGAATTAGAATGAATCGTACGAATGAATTAGAATGAATCGTACGAATGAATTAGAATGAATCATACCGTACGAATGAATTAGAATGGATCATATGAATGAATTAGAATGGATCGTATGAATGAATTAGAATGGATCGTACGAATGAATTAGAATGGATCGTATGAATGAATTAGAATGGATCGTGCGAATGAATTAGAATGGATCGTGGGAATGAATTAGAATGGATCGTATGAATGAATTAGATTGGATCGTATTAATGAATTAGAATGGATCGTACGAATGAATTAGAATAGATCGTACGAATGAATTAGAATGGATACGAATGGATCGTACGAATGAGTAAGAATAGATCGTACGAATGAAATAGAATGGATTGTACGAATGAATTAGAATGGATACATTCGTGCGAATGAATTAGGATGGATCGTATGAATGAATTAGAATGGATCGTACGAATGAATTAGAATGGATACATTCGTGCGAATGAATTAGAATGGAACGTATGAATGAATTAGAATCGATCGTACCAATGAATTAGAATGGATCATGCGAATGAATTAGAATGGATCGTGCGAATGAATTAGAATGGATAGTATGAATGAATTAGAATTGATCGTATGAATGATATAGAATGGATCGTACGAATGAATTAGAATGGATCGTGCGAATGAATTAGAATGGATCGTACGAATGAATTAGAATGGATCGTACGAAGGAATTAGAATGGATAGTGCGAATGAATTATAATGGATACCTTCGTGCAAATGAAATAGAATGGATCGTACGAATGAATTAGAGTAGATTGTGCGAATGGATTAGAATGGATCATACGATTGAGTAAGAATGGATTGTACGAATGAAATAGAATAGATCGTACGAATGAATTAGAATGGATCGTACGAATGAATTAGAATGGATCGTTCGAATGAATTAGAATAGATTGTGCGAATGAATTAGAATGGATCGTACGAATGAATTAGAATGGATCGTGCGAATAAATTAGAATGGATCGAATGAATGAATTAGAATGGATCGTGCGAATGAATTAGAATATGGATCGTACGAAGGAATTAGAATGGATCGTACGAATGAATTCGAATGTATCCTTTCTAATTCATTCGTACGATCCATTCTAATTCCTTCATACGATCCATTCTAATTCATTCGTACGATCCATTCTAATTCATTCGCACGATCCATTCTAATTCATTCGTACGATCCAATCTAATTCATTCGTACGATCCATTCTAATTCATTCGCACAATCTATTCTAATTCATTCGTACGATCCATTCTAATTCATTCACACGATCCATTCTAATTGATTCATACGATCCATTCTATTTCATTCGTACAATCCATTCTTACTCATTCGTACGATCCATTCTAATTCATTTGCACAAAGGTATCCATTCTAATTCATTCGTACTATCCATTCTAATTCCTTCGTACGATCCATTCTAATTCCTTCATACGATCCATTCTAATTCATTCGTACGATCCATTCTAATTCCTTTGTATGATCCATTCTAATTCATTCGTACGGTATGATTCATTGTAATTCATTCGTACGATTCATTCTAATTCAATCCATTCTAATTCATTCGTACGATCCATTCTAATTCATTCGTACGATCCATTCTAATTCATTCGTACGATCCATTCTTACTCATTCGTACGATCCATTCTAATTCATTCACACGAATGAATCCATTCTATTCCATTCGTACGATCCATTCTAATTCATTCGCACGATCCATTCTAATTCATTCGCATGATCCATTCTAATTCATTCGTACGATCGATTCTAATTCATTCATACGATCCATTCTAATTCATTCGCACGAATGTATCCATTCTAATTCATTCGTACGATCCATTCTAATTCATTCGCACAATCTATTCTAATTCATTCATACGATCCATTCTAATTTATTCGCACGATCCATTCTAATTCCTTCGTATGATCTATTCTAATTCATTCGTACGGTATGATTCATTCTAATTCATTCGTACGATTCATTCTAATTCAATCCATTCTAATTCATTCGTACGATCCATTCTAATTCATTCGTACGATCCATTCTAATTCATTCGTACGATTCATTCTAATTCAATCCATTGTAATTTATTCATACGATCCATTCTTACTCATTCCTACGATCCATTCTAATTCATTCGCACGAATGAATCCATTCTAATTCATTCGTATGATCCATTCTAATTCATTCGCATGAATGTATCCATTCTAATTTATTCGTACGATCCATTCTATCTCATTCGTACAATCCATTCTATTTCATTCGTACGATCCATTCTAATTCATTCGCACGATCCATTCGAATTCATTCGCATGATCCATTCGAATTCATTCGCATGAATGTATCTATTCTAATTCATTCGTACGATCCATTCTATCTCATTCGTACAATCCATTCTATTTCATTCGTACGATCCATTCTAATTCATTCGTATGATCCATTCTAATTCATTCGCATGAATGAATCCATTCTAATTCATTCGTACGATCCATTCTATCTCATTCGTACGATCTAATCTAATTCATTCGCACGAATATATCCTTTCTAATTCATTCGTACGATCCATTCTAATTCATTCGCACAATCTATTCTAATTCATTAGTACGATCCATTCTAATTCATTCGTACGATCCATTCTAATTCATTAGCACGATCCAAATTCATTTATCCATACGATCTATTCTATTTCATTCGTACGATCCATTCTTATCGTACGATCCATTCTAATTCAATCCATTCTAATTCATTCGTACGATCCATTCTAATTCGTTCGTACGATCCATTCTAATTCATTCGTACGATTCATTCTAATTCAATCCATTCTAATTCATTCGTACGATCCATTCTTACTCATTCGTACGATCCATTCTAATTCATTCGCACGAATGAATCCATTCTAATTCATTCGTATGATCCATTCTAATTCATTCACATGAATGTATCCATTCTAATTCATTCGTACGATCCATTCTATCTTATTCGTACAACCCATTCTATTTCATTCGCACAATCTACTCTAATTCATTCGTACGATCCATTCTATTTCATTTGCACGAAGGTATCCATTCTAATTCATACAATCCATTCTAATTCATTCATACGATCCAATCTAATTCATTCATACGATCCATTCTAATTCATTCGCACGAATGTGTCCATTCTAATTCATTCGCACGATCCATTCTAATTCATTCATACAATCCATTCTAATTCATTCATATAATCCATTCTATTTCATTCGTACGATCCATTCTTACTCATTCGTACGATCCATTCGTATCCATTCTAATTCATTCGTACGATCTATTCTAATTCATTCGTATGATCCATTCTAAATCATTAATACGATCCAATCTAATTCATTCATACGATCCATTCTAATTCATTCGTACGATCCATTCTAATTCATTCGTACGGTCCATTCTAATTCATTTGCACGAAGGTATCCTTTCTAATTCATTCGTACTATCCATTCTATTTCCTTCGTACGATCCATTCTAATTCCTTCGTACGATCCATTCTAATTCATTCGTACGATCCATTCTAATTCCTTCATATGATCCATTCTAATTCATTCGTACGGTATGATTCATTCTAATTCATTCGTACGATTCATTCTAATTCAATCATAGAATGGATCGTACGATCCATTCTAATTCAATCGTACGATCCATTCTTACTCATTTGCACGATCCATTCTAATTCAATCCATTCTAATTCATTCGTACGATCCATTCTAATTCATTCATACGATCCATTCTAATTCATTCGTACGATTCATTCTAATTCAATCCATTCTAATTCTTTTGTATGATCCATTCTTACTCATTCGTACGATCCATTCTAATTCCTTCGTACGATCCATATTCTAATTCATTTGCATGATCCATTCTAATTCATTCATACGATCCATTCTAATTTATTCGCACGATCCATTCTAATTCATTCGTACGATCCATTCTAATTCATTCGCACAATCTATTCTAATTCATTCGAACGATCCATTCTAATTCATTCATACGATCCATTCTAATTCAATCCATTCTAATTCATTCGTACGATCCATTCTTACTCATTCGTACGATCCATTCTAATTCATTCATATGATCCATTCTAATTCATTCGCACGAATGTATCCATTCAAATTCATTCGTACGGATGAATTAGAATGGATCGTGCGAATGAATTAGAATGGATCGTACGAATGAGTAAGAATGGATCGTATGAATGAATTAGAATGGATCGTACGAAGGAATTAGAATAGATCATACGAAGAAATTAGAATGGATCGTACGAATGAATTAGAATGGATCGTATGAATGAATTAGAATGGATCGTGCGAATGAATTAAAATGGATCGTATGAATGAAATAGAATGGATCGTATGAAATAGAATGGATCGTACGAATGAAATAGAATGGATCGTACGAATGAATTAGAATAGATAGTGCGAATGGATTAGAATGGATCATACGATTGAGTAAGAATGGATTGTACGAATGAAATAGAATAGATCGTACGAATGAATTAGAATGGATCATGCTAATGAATTAGAATTGATCGTACGAATGAATTAGAATAGATTGTGCGAATGAATTAAAATGGATCGTATAAATGAATTAGAATGGATCGTATGAATGAATTAGAATGGATCGTGCGAATGAATTAAAATGGATCGTATGAATGAAATAGAATGGATCGAATGAATTAGAATGGATCGTACGAATGAAATAGAATGGATCGTACGAATGAATTAGAATAGATTGTGCGAATGTATTAGAATGGATCATACGATTGTGTAAGAAAGGATTATACGAATGAAATAGAATAGATCGTACGAATGAATTAGAATGGATCGTATGAATGAATTAGAATGGATCGTTCGAATGAATTACAATAGATTGTGCGAATGAATTAGAATGGATCGTACGAATGAATTAGAATGGATCGTGCGAATAAATTAGAATGGATCGTATGAATGAATTAGAATGGATCGTGCGAATGAATTAGAATATGGATCGTACGAAGGAATTAGAATGGATCGTATGAATGAATTCGAATGTATCCTTTCTAATTCATTCGTACGATCCATTCTAATTCATTCGTACGATCCATTCTAATTCATTTGTACGATCCATTGTAATTCATTCGCACGATCCATTCTAATTCATTCACACGATCCATTCTAATTCATTCATACGATCCATTCTAATTCATTCATATGATCCATTCTAATTCATTTGCACCAATGTATCCATTCTAACTCATTCGTACGATCCATTCTAATTCATTCGTATGATCTATTCTAATTCATTCGCATGATCCATTATAATTCATTCATACGATCCAATCTAATTCATTCGTACGATCCATTCTAATTCATTCGCACGAATGTATCAACTCTAATTCATTCGTACGATCCATTCTAATTCATTCATACATGTACGAATGAATTAGAATGGATACATTCGTGCGAATGAATTAGAATGGATCGTATGAATGAATTAGATTGGATCGTATGCATGAATTAAAATGGATCGTGCGAATGAATTAGAATGGATCGTACGAATGCATTAGAATGGATCGTACGAATGAATTAGAATGGATACATTCGTGCGAATGAATTAGAATGGATCATATGAATGAATTAGAATGGATCGTTTGAGTGAATGCGAATGGATCGTGCGAATGAATTAGAATGGATTGTACGAATGAATTAGAATGGATCGTACGAATGAATTAGAATGAATACATTCGTGCGAATCCATTCTATTTCATTCGTACGATCCATTCTAATTCATTCGCACGATCCATTCTAATTCATTCATACGATCCATTCTAATTCATTCGTACGATCCATTCTAATTCATTCGTACGATCCATTATAATTCATTCGCACGATCTATTCTAATTCATTCGTACGATCCATTCTAATTCATTCATACGATCCATTCTAATTCATTCGCACGATCCATTCTAATTCATTCGTACGATACATTCGAATTCATTCGCACGATCCATTCTAATTCATTCATACAATCTATTCGAATTCTTTTGCACGAATGTATCCATTCTAATTCATTCGTACGATCCATTCTAATTCATTCATACGATCCATTCTAATTCATTAATACGATCCAATCTAATTCATTCATATGATCTATTCTAATTCATTCGCACGATCTAATCTATTTCATTCGTACAATCCATTCTATTTCATTTGTACGATCCATTCTAATTCATTCGCACGATCCATTCTAATTTATTCATACGATCCATTCTAATTCATTCGTATGATCCATTCTAATTCATTCGTACGATCCATTCTAATTCATTCGCACAATCTATTCTAATTCATTCGTACGATCCATTCTAATTCATTCGCACGATCCATTCTAATTCATTCATACGATCCATTCTATTTCATTCGTACGATCCATTCTTATTCATTCGTACGATCCATTCTAATTCATTTGCACGAAGGTATCCATTCTAATTCATTCGTACTATCCATTCTAATTCCTTCGTACGATCCATTCTAATTCCTTCGTACAATCCATTCTAATTCATTCGTACGATCCATTCTAATTCATTCGTACAATCCATTCTAATTCATTCGCACGATCCATTCGCATTCACTTAAACGATGCATTCTAATTCATTCATATGATCCATTCTAATTTATTCGCACGAATGTATCCATTCTAATTCATTCGTACGATCCATTCTAATTCATTTGTACGAATGTATCCACTCTAATTCATTCATACGATCCATTCTAATTCATTCGCACGAATGTATCCATTCCAATTCATTCGTACGATCCATTCTAATTCATTCGCATAATCTATTCTAATTCATTCGTATGATCAATTCTAATTCATTAGCATGAATCGTACGAATGAATTAGAATGGATCGTACGAAGGAATTAGAATGGATCGTACGGAGGAATTAGAATGGATCGTACGAATGAATTAGAAAGGATACATTCGAATTCATTCGTACGATCCATTCTAATTCCTTCGTACGATCCATATTCTAATTCATTCGCACGATCCATTCTAATTCATTCATACGATTCATTCTAATTCATTCACACAATCCATTCTAATTCATTCTAATTTATTCGTATGTGAGTGGATCGTGTTTTTTCGTGCTAATGAATTAGAATGGATCGTACGAATGAATTAGAATGGATACATTCGTGCGAAAGAATTAGAATGGATCGTACGAATGAATTAGAATGGATTGTGCGAATGAATTAGAATGGATTGTGCGAATAAATTAGAATGGATCGTGCGAAAGAATTAGAATAGATTGTGCGAATGAATTAGAATGGATCGTACGAATGAATTAGAATGGATCGTGCGAATAAATTAGAATCGATCGTATGAATGAATTAGAATGGATCGTGCGAATGAATTAGAATATGGATCGTACGAAGGAATATTAGAATGGATCGTACGAATGAATTCGAATCTATCCTTTCTAATTCATTCGTACGATCCATTCTAATTCCTTCGTACGATCCATTCTAATTCATTCGTACGATCCATTCTAATTCATTCGCATGATCCATTTTAATTCATTCGTACGATCCAATCTAATTCATTCGTACGATCCATTCGAATTCATTCGCACAATCTATTCTAATTCATTCGTACGATCCATTCTAATTCATTCGCACGATCCATTCTAATTCATTCATACGATCCATTCTATTTCATTCGTACGATCCATTCTTACTCATTCGTACGATCCATTCTAATTCATTTGCACGAAGGTATCCATTCTAATTCCTTCGTACGATCCATTCTAATTCCTTCGTACGATCCATTCTAATTCATTCGTACGATCCATTCTAATTCATTCGTACGATCCATTCTAATTCCTTCGTATGATCAATTCTAATTCATTCGTACGGTATGATTCATTCTAATTCATTCGTACGATTCATTCTAATTCAATCCATTCTAATTCATTCGTACGATCCATTCTAATTCATTCGTACGATCCATTCTAATTCATTCGTACGATTCATTCTAATTCAATCCATTCTAATTCATTCGTACGATCCATTCTTACTCATTCGTACGATCCATTCTAATTCATTCGCACGAATGAATCCATTCTAATTCATTCGTATGATCCATTCTAATTCATTCGCATGAATGTATCCATTCTAATTCATTCGTACGATCCATTCTATCTCATTCGTACCATCCATTCTATTTCATTCGTACGATCCATTCTAATTCATTCGCACGATCCATTCTAATTCATTCGCATGATCCATTCTAATTCATTCGTACGATCGATTCTAAATCATTCATACGATCCATTCTAATTCATTCGCACGAATGTATCCATTCTAATTCATTCGTACGATCCATTCTAATTCATTCGCACAATCTATTCTAATTCATTCATACGATCCATTCTAATTTATTCGCACGATCTACTCTAATTCCTTCGTATGATCCATTCTAATTCATTCGTACGGTATGATTCATTCTAATTTATTCGTTCGATTCATTCTAATTCAATCCATTCTAATTCATTCGTACGATCCATTCTAATTCATTCGTATGATCCATTCTAATTCATTCGTACGTTTCATTCTAATTCAATCCATTCTAACTCATTCGTACGATCCATTCTTACTCATTCGTATGATCCATTCTAATTCATTCGCACGAATGAATCCATTCTAATTCATTCGTATGATCCATTCTAATTCATTCGCATAAATGTATCCATTCTAATTCATTCGTACGATCCAATCTATCTCATTCGTACAATCCGTTCTATTTCATTCGTACGATCCATTCAAATTCATTCGCACGATCCATTCTCATTCATTCGCATGATCCATTCTAATTCATTCGCATGAATGTATCCTTTCTAATTCATTCGTACGATCCATTCTATCTCATTCGTACAATCCATTCTATTTCATTCGTACGGTCCATTCTAATTCAGTCGTATGATCCATTCTAATTCATTCGCATGAATGTATCCATTCTAATTCATTCGTACGATCCATTCTATCTCATTCGTACGATCTATTCTAATTCATTCGCACGAATATATCCTTTCTAATTCATTCGTACGATCCATTCTAATTCATTCGCACAATCTATTCTAATTCATTAGTACGATCCATTCTAATTCATTCGTAAAATCCATTCTAATTCATTAGCACGATCCAAATTCATTTATCCGTACGATCTATTCTATTTCATTCGTACGATCCATTCTTATCGTACGATCCATTCTAATTCAATCCATTCTAATTCAATCCATTCTAATTCATTCGTACGATCCATTCTAATTCATTCATACGATTCATTCTAATTCAATCCATTCTAATTCATTCGTACGATCCATTCTTACTCATTCGTACGATCCATTCTAATTCATTCGCACGAATGAATCCATTCTAATTCATTCGTATGATCCATTCTAATTCATTCGTATGATCCATTCTAATTCATTCGCATGAATGTATCCATTCTAATTCATTCGTACGATCCATTCTATCTCATTCGTACAATCCATTCTATTTCATTCGTACGAATGTATCCATTCTAATTCATTCGTACGATCCATTCTAATTCCTTCGTATGATCCATTCTAATTCATTCCCATGAATGTATCCATTCTAATTCAATCGCACGATCCATTCTAATTCATTCACACTCATACGATCCATTCTAATTCATTTGCACGAATGTATCCTTTCTAATTCATTCGGACGATCCATTCTAATTCATTCGCACAATCTATTCTAATTCATTCGAACGATCCATTCTAATTCATTAGCATGATCCATTCTAATTCATTCGTACGATCTATTCTATTTCATTCGTACAATCCATTCTTACTCATTCGTATGATCCATTCTAATCCATTCGCACAATCTATTCTAATTCATTCGTATGATCCATTCTATTTCATTCGTACGATCCATTCTAATTCATACGATCCATTCTATTTCATTCATATGATCCATTTTAATTCATTCGCACGATCCATTCTAATTCATTCATACGATCCATTCTAATTCATTCGCACGATCCATTCTCCATTCTAATTCCTTCGTACGATCCATTCTATTTCATTCATACGATCCATTCTAATTCATTCATACGATCTATTCTCATTCTTTCGCACGAATGTATCCATTCTAATTCATTCGTACGATCCATTCTAATTCATTCGCACGATCCATTCTAATTCATTAATACGATCCATTCTAATTCATTCGCACGATCCATTCTAATTCATTCATACGATCCATTCTAATTTATTCGCACGATCCATTCTAATTCATTCATATGATCCATTCTAATTCATTCCCACGATCCATTCTTACTCATTCGTACGATCCATTCTAATTCATTCGCACAATCCATTCTAATTCTTTTGCACGAATGTATCCATTCTAATTCATTCGTACGATCCATTCTAATTCATTCGTATGATCTATTCTAATTCATTCGCATGATCCATTATAATTCATTCATACGATCCAATCTAATTCATTCGTACGATCCATTCTAATTCATTCGCACGAATGTATCAACTCTAATTCATTCGTATGATCCATTCTAATTCATTCATACATGTACGAATGAATTAGAATGGATACATTCGTGCGAATGAATTAGAAGGGATCTTATGAATGAATTAGATTGGATCGTATGCATGAATTAGAATGGATCGTGCGAATGAATTAGAATGGATCGTACGAATGAATTAGAATGGATCGAACGAATGAATTAGAATGGATACATTCGTGCAAAAGAATTAGAATGGATTGTATGAATGAATTAGAATGGATCGTGCGAATGAATTAGAATGGATCGTACGAATGAATTAGAATGGATACATTCGTGCGAAAGAATTAGAATAGATCGTATGAATGAATTAGAATGGATCGTATGAATGAAATAGAATGGATCGTACGAAGGAATTAGAATGGAGAATGGATCGTGCGAATGAATTAGAATGGATCATATGAATGAATTAGAATGGATCGTGCGAATGAATTAAAATGGATCGTATGAATGAAATAGAATGGATAGTATCAATTAGAATGGATCGTACGAATGAAATAGAATGGATCGTACGAATGAATTAGAATAGATTGTGCGAATGGATTAGAATGGATCATACGATTGAGTAAGAATGGATTATACGAATGAAATAGAATAGATCGTACGAATGAATTAGAATGGATCATGCTAATGAATTAGAATGGATCGTTCGAATGAATTAGAATAGATTGTGCGAATGAATTAGAATAGATCGTACGAATGAATTAGAAAGGATACATTCGTGCGAATGAATTAGAATGGATCGTATGAGTGTGAATGAATTAGAATGGATCGTGCGAATAAATTAGAATGGATCGTGCGAATGAATTAGAATGGATCGTGCGAATGAATTAGAATGGATCGTACGAATGAAATCGAATGGATTGTACGAATGAGATAGAATGGATCGTACGAATGAATTAGAATGGATACATTCATGCGAATGAATTAGAATGGATCATACGAATGAATTAGAATGGATTCATTCGTGCGAATGAATTAGAATGGATCGTACGGATGAGTAAGAATGGATCGTACGAATGAGTTAGAATGGATTGAATTAGAATGAATCGTACGATTGAATTAGAATGGATCGTACGAATGAATTAGAATGGATCGTACGAATGAATTAGAATAGATTGTGCGAATGAATTAGAATGGATCGTACGAATGAATTAGAATGGATCGTACGAATGAATTAGAATGGATCGTGCGAATGAATTAGAATGGATCGTATGAGTGTGAATGAATTAGAATGGATCGTGCGAATGAATTCGAATGGATCGTATTAATGAATTAGAATGGATCGTGCGAATGAATTAGAATGGATCGTACGAATGAGTAAGAATGGATCGTGCAAATGAATTAGAATGGATTGTACGAATGAATTAGAATGGATCGTACGAATGAATTAGAATGGATACATTCGTGCGAATCCATTCTATTTCATTCGTACGATCCATTCTAATTCATTCGCACGATCCATTCTAATTTATTCATACGATCCATTCTAATTCATTCGTACGATCCATTCTAATTCATTCGCATAATCTATTCTAATTCATTCGTACGATCCATTCTAATTCATTCCCACGATCCATTCTAATTCATTCATACGATCCATTCTATTTCATTCGTACGATCCATTCTAATTCATTCGTACGATCCATTCTAATTCATTCGCACAATCTATTCTAATTCATTCGTACGATCCATTCTAATTCATTCGTACGATCCATTCTATTTCATTCATACGATCCATTCTAATTCATTCATACGATCTATTCTAATTCTTTCGCACGAATGTATCCATTCTAATTCATTCGTACGATCTATTCTAATTCATTCGCACGATCCATTCTAATTCATTCATACAATCCATTCTAATTCTTTTGCACGAATGTATCCATTCTAATTCATTCGCACGATCCATTCTAATTCATTCATACAATCCATTCTAATTCTTTTGCACGAATGTATCCATTCTAATTCATTCGTACGATCCATTCTAATTCATTTGCACAAAGGTATCCATTCTAATTCATTCGTACTATCCATTCTAATTCCTTCGTACGATCCATTCTAATTCCTTCGTACGATCCATTCTAATTCATTCGTACGATCCATTCTAATTCATTCGTACGATCCATTCTAATTCCTTCGTATGATCCATTTTAATTCATTCATACGGTATGATTCATTCTAATTCATTCGTACGATTCATTCTAATTCAATCCATTCTAATTCATTCGTACGATCCATTCTAATTCATTCGTACGATTCATTCTAATTCAATCCATTCTAATTCATTCGTACGATCCATTCTTACTCATTCGTACGATCCATTCTAATTCATTCGCACGAATGAATCCATTCTAATTCATTCGTATGATCCATTCTAATTCATTCGCATGAATGTATCCATTCTAATTCATTCGTACGATCCATTCTATCTCATTCGTACAATCCATTCTATTTCATTCGTACGATCCATTCTAATTCATTCGCACGATCCATTCTAATTCATTCGCATGATCCATTCTAATTCATTCGTACGATCGATTCTAATTTATTCATACGATCCATTCTAATTCATTCGCACGAATGTATCCATTCTAATTCATTCGTACGATCCATTCTAATTCATTCGTACGATCCATTCTTATTCATTCGTACGATCCAATCTAATTCATTCATACGTTCCAATCTAATTCATTCATACGATCCATTCTAATTCATTCGCACAATCTATTCTAATTCATTCATACGATCCATTCTAATTCATTAGGATGGATCGTATGAATGAATTAGAATGGATCGTATGAATGAATTAGAATGGATCGTGCGAATGAATTAGAATGGATCGTATGAATGAATTAGAATGGATCGTGCGAATGAATTAGAATCGATCGTACGAATGAATTAGAATGGATTGAATTCGAATGAATCGTACGAATGAATTAGAATGGATCGTACGAATGAAATAGAATGGATCGTACGAATGAATTGGAATGGATACATTCGTGCGAATGAATTAGAATGGATCGTATGAATGAATTAGAGTGGATCGTTTGAATGAATTAGAATGGATCGTACTTATGAATTAGAATGGGTCATACGAATGAAATAGAATGGATCGTACGAAGGAATTAGAAAGGATCGTACAAATGAATTAGAATGGATCGTATGAATGAAATAGAATAGATCGTACGAATGAATTAGAATGGATCGTATGAATGAATTAGATTAAATCGTATGAATGAATTAGAATGGATTGTACGAATGAAATAGAATAGATCGTACGAATGAATTAGAATGGATCGTGCGAATGAATTAGAATGGATCGTACGAATGAGTAAGAATAGATTGTACGAATGAATTAAAATGAATTGAATTAGAATGAATCGTACGAATGAATTAGAATGGATCGTACGAATGAATTAGAATGGATCGTACGAATGAAATAGAATGGATCGTACGAAGGAATTAGAATAGATCATACGAAGAAATTAGAATGGATCGCACGAATGAATTAGAATGGATTGAATTAGAATGAATTGTACGAATGAATTAGAATGAATCATACCATACTAATGAATTAGAATGGATCATACGAAGGAATTAGAATGGATCGTACGAATGAATTAGAATGGATCGTACGAAGGAATTAGAATGGATCGTACGAAGGAATTAGAATGGATAGTATGAATGAATTAGAATGGATCGTACGAATGAAATAGAATGGATTCGCACGAATGTATCCATTCTAATTCATTCGTATGATCCATTCTAATTCATTCGTACAATCCATTCTAATTCATTCGCACGATCCATTCTTACTCATTCGTACGATCCATTCTAATTCATTCGCACGATCCATTCTAATTAATTAATACGAATGAATTAGAATGGATCGTACGAATGAATTAGAATTAGAATGGATCATACAAATGAATTAGAATGGATCGTACGAATGAAATAGAATGGATTCGCACGAATGTATCCATTCTAATTCATTCGTACGATCCATTCTAATTCATCCGTACAATCCATTCTAATTCATTCGTACGATCCATTCTTACTCATTCGTACGATCCATTCTAATTCATTCGCATGATCCATTCTAATTCATCCGTACGATCCATTCTATTTCATTCGTACGATCCATTCTATTTCATTCGCACAATCTATTCTAATTCATTCGTACGATCCATTCTAATTCCTTCGTATGATCCATTCTATTTCATTCGTACGGTATGATTCATTCTAATTCATTCGTACGATTCATTCTAATTCAATCCATTCTAATTCATTCGCACAATCTATTCTAATTCATTCGTACGATCCATTCTAATTCATTCGCACGATCCATTCTAATTCATTCATACGATCCATTCTATTTCATTCGTACGATCCATTCTATTTCATTCATACGATCCATTCTAATGAATTAGAATGGATTGAAGTAGAATGAATCGTACGAATGAATTAGAAAGGATACATTCGTGCGAATGAATTGGAATGGATCGTATGAGTGTGAATGAATTAGAATGGATCGTGCGAATGAATTAGAATGGATCTGGATCGTGTATCCATTCTAATTCATTCGTACGACCCATTCTAATTCATTCGTACGATCCATTCTAATTCATTCATACGATCCATTCTAATTCATTCGTACGATCTATTCTATTTCATTCGTACAATCCTTTCTTACTCAATCGTATGATCCATTCTAATCCATTCGCACAATCTATTCTAATTCATTCGTACGATCCATTCTATTTCATTCGTACGATCCATTCTAAGATCCATTCTAATTTATTCGCACGATCCATTCTAATTCATTCGTACGATCCTTTCTAATTCATTCGCACAATCTATTCTAATTCATTCGAACGATCCATTCTAATTCATTCATACGATCCATTCTAATTCATTCGTACGATCTATTCTATTTCATTCGTACAATCCTTTCTTACTCAATCGTATGATCCATTCTAATCCATTCGCACAATCTATTCTAATTCATTCGAACGATCCATTCTATTTCATTCGTACGATCCATTCTAATTCATACGATCCATTCTATTTCATTCATACAATCCATTTTAATTCATTCGCACGATCCATTCTAATTCATTCATACGATCCATTCTAATTCATTAATACGAATCATTTTAATTCATTCGCACAATCTATTCTAATTCATTCGTACGATCAATTCTAATTCATTCGCACGATCCATTCTAATTCATTCGTACGATCGATTCTAATTCATTCGTACGATCCATTCTAATTCATTCGCACGATCCATTCTAATTCATTCGCACGATCCATTCTAATTCATTCATACTAATGAATTAGAATGGATAGTACGAATGAATTAGAATGGATACCTTCGTGCAAATGAATTAGAATGGATCGTACGAATGAGTAAGAATGGATCGTACGAATGAAATAGGATGGATCGTATGAATGAATTAGAATGGATCGTGCGAATGAATTAGAATGGATTGTATGAATGAATTAGAATAGATGGTGCGAATGAATTAGAATGGATCGTACGAAGGAATTAGAATAGATCGTACGAAGGAATTAGAATGGATCGTACGAAGGAATTAGAATGGATCGTACGAATGAATTAGAATGGATCGTACGAATGAATTAGAATGGATCGTACGAATGAATTAGAATGGATCGTGCGAATTAATTTGAATGGATCGTACGAATGAATTTGAATGGATACATTCGTGCGAATGAATTAGAATGGATCGTATGAATGAATTAGATTGTACAAAGGAATTAGAATGGATCATACGAATGAAATAAAATGGATCATAATCTAATTCATTCATACGATCCATTCTAATTCATTCGCACAATCTATTCTAATTCATTCGTACGATCCATTCTAATTCATTCGCACGATCTATTCTAATTCATTCGTACGATCCATTCTAATTCATTCGCACGAATGTATCCATTCTAATTCATTCATACAATCTAATCTAATTCATTCGTACGATCCATTCTAATTCATTCGTACAATCTATTCTAATTCATTCGCACGATCCATTCTAATTCGAACCACTCTAATTCATTCGTATGATCCATTCTAATTCATTCGCACGAATGTATCCATTCTAATTCATTAGAATGGATCATACGAATGAGTAAGAATGGATCGTACGAATGAAATAGAATGGATTGTACGAATGAATTAGAATGGATCGGACGAATGAATTAGAATAGATTGTATGAATGAATTAGAATGGATACATTTGTGCGAATGAATTAGAATGGATCGTACGAATGAATTAGAATAGATTGTGCGAATGAATTAGAATGTATCATTTGAATGAATTAGAATGGATCGTACTTATGAATTAGAATGGATCATACGAATGAAATAGAATGGATCGTACGAAGGAATTAGAAAGGATCGTACAAACGAATTAGAATGGATCGTATGAATGAAAAAGAATAGATCGTACGAATGAATTAGAATGGATCGTATGAATGAATTCGATTGGATCGTATGAATGAATTAGAATTGATCGTATGGATGAATTAGAATAGATTGTGCGAATGAATTAGAATGGATCGTACGAATGAATTAGAATGGATACATTCGTGCGAATGAATTTGAATGGATCGTATGAATGAATTAGAATCGATCGTACGAATGAATTAGATTGGATCATGCGAATGAATTAGAATGGATCGTGCGAATGAATTAGAATGGATTGTGCGAATGAATTAGAATGGATCGTATGAATGAATTAGAATGGATCGTATGAATGAATTAGAATGGATCGTGCGAATGAATTAGAATGGATTGTACGAATGAAATAGAATGGATTGTGTGAATGAATTAGAATGGATCGTGCGAATGAATTAGAATGGATCGTATTAATGAATTAGAATGGATCGTGCTAATGAATTAGAATGGGTCGTACGAATGAGTAAGAATGGATCGTACGAATGAATTAGAATGGATTGAATTAGAATGAATCGTATGAATGAATTAGAATGGATCGTACGAATGAATTCGAATGGATCGTACGAATGAATTAGAATAGATTGTGCGAATGAATTAGAATAGATTGTGCGAATGAAATAGAATGGATCATACGAATGAATTAGAATGGATAAATTCGTGCAAATGATTTAGAATGGATTGTATGAATGAATTAGATTGGATCGTATAAATGAATTAGAATGGATCGTACGAATGAATTAAAATGGATCGTGTGAATGAATTAGAATGAATCGTACGAATGAATTTGAATGGATACATTCGTGCGAATGAATTAGAATGGATCGTATGAATGAATTAGATTGTACGAAGGAATTAGAATGGATCATACGAATGAAATAAAATGGATCATAATCTAATTCATTCATACGATCCATTCTAATTCATTCGCACAATCTATTCTAATTCATTCGTACGATCCATTCTAATTCATTCGCACGATCTATTCTAATTCATTCGTGCGATCCATTCTAATTCATTCGCACGAATGTATCCATTCTAATTCATTCATTCAATCTATTCTAATTCATTCGTACGATCCATTCTAATTCATTCGTAAGATCCATTCTAATTCATTCGCACAATCCATTCTAATTCATTCACACTCATACGATCCATTCTAATTCATTCGCACGAATGTATCCGTTCTAATTCATTCGTACGATCCATTCTAATTCATTCATACGATCTATTCTAATTCTTTCGCACGAATGTATCCATTCTAATTCATTCGTACGATCCATTCTAATTCATTCGTACGATCCATTCTAATTCATTCGCACAATCTATTCTAATTCATTCGCACGATCCATTTAATTCATGCATACGATCCAATCTAATTCATTCGCACGAATGTATCCATTCTAATTCATTCGCACAATCTAATTCATTCATACGATCCATTCTAATTCATTCGTACGATCTATTCTAACTCATTCATACGATCCATTCTAATTCATACAATCTATTCTAATTAGAATGGATCGTACTAATGAATTAGAATAGATTGTGCGAATGAATTAGAATGGATCGTACGAATGAATTAGAAATGATATATTCGTGCGAATGAATTAGAATAGATCGTATGAATGAATTAGATTGGATCGTATTAATGAATTAGAATGGATCGTGCGAATGAATTAGAATAGATCATACGAATGAATTAGAATGGATAGATTCGTGCGAATGAATTTGAATGGATCGTACAAAGGAATTAGAATGGATCGTACGAAGGAATTAGAATAGATCATATGAAGAAATTAGAATGGATCGTACGAATGAATTAGAATGGATCGTATGAATGAATTAGAATGGATCGTGTGAATGAATTAAAATGGATCGTATGAATGAAATAGAATGGATCGTATGAATTAGAATGGATCGTACGAATGAAATAGAATGGATCGTACGAATGAATTAGAATAGATTGTGCGAATGGATTAGAATGGATCATACGATTGAGTAAGAATGGATTGTACGAATGAAATAGAATAGATCATACGAATGAATTAGAATGGATCATGCTAATGAATTAGAATTGATCGTACGAATGAATTAGAATAGATTGTGCGAATGAATTAGAATGGATCGTACGAATGAATTGGAATGGATACATTCGTGCGAATGAATTAGAATGGATCGTATGAATGAATTAGAGTGGATACATTCGTACAAATGAATTAGAATGGATCGTACGAATGAATTAGAATGGATAAATTCGTGCGAATGAATTAGAATGGATCATATGAATGAATTAGAATGGATCGTTTGAGTGAATGCGAATGGATCGTGCGAATGAATTAGAATGGATTGTACGAATGAATTAGAATGGATCGTACGAATGAATTAGAATGGATACATTCGTGCGAATCCATTCTATTTCATTCGTACGATCCATTCTAATTCATTCGCACGATCCATTCTAATTCATTCATACGAACCATTCTAATTCATTCGTACGATCCAGTCTAATTCATTCGTACGATCCATTCTAATTCATTCGCACAATCTATTCTAATTCATTCGTACGATCCATTCAAATTCATTCGCACGATCCATTCTAATTCATTCATACGATCCATTCTATGTCATTCGTACGATCCATTCTTACTCATTCGTACGATCCATTCGAATTAGAATGGGTCGTACGAATGAATTAGAATGGATCATACGAAGGAATTAGAATGGATCGTACGAATGAATTAGAATGGATCGTACGAATGAATTAGAATGGATCGTACAAAGGAATTAGAATGGATCGTACGAAGGAATTAGAATGGATAGTACGAATGAATTAGAATGGATACCTTCGTGCAAATGAATTAGAATGGATCGTACGAATGAGTAAAAATGAATCGTACGAATGAAATAGAATGGATCGTATGAATGAATTAGAATGGATCGTGCGAATGAATTAGAATGGATCGTACGAATGAATTAGAATAGATTGTGCGAATGAATTAGAATGGATCGTACGAATGAATTAGAATGGATCGTATGAATGAAATAGAATGGATTCGCACGAATGAATTAGAGTGGATCGTATGAATTAGAATTGATCCATTCTAATTCATTCGTACGATCCATTCTAATTCATTCATACGATCTATTCTAATTCTTTCGCACGAATGTATCCATTCTAATTCATTCGTACGATCCATTCTAATTCATTCGTACGATCCATTCTAATTCATTCGTACGATCTATATTCTAATTCATTCGCACGATCGATTCTAATTCATTCGTACGATCCATTCTAATTCATTCGTACGATCCATTCTAATTCATTCGCACAATCTATTCTAATTCATTCGTACGATCCATTCTAATTCATTCGCACGATCCATTCTATTTCATTCGTACGATCCATTCTAATTCATTCGCACGATCCATTCTAATTCATTCATACGATCCAATCTAATTCATTCATACGATACATTCTAATTCATTCGCACGAATGTATCCATTCTAATTCATTCGCACGATCCATTCTAATTCATTCATATAATCCATTCTTATTCCTTTGCACGAATGTATCCATTCTAATTCATTCGTACGATCCACTCTAATTCATTCGTATGATCTATTCTAATTCATTCGCATGATCCATTATAATTCATTCATACGGTCCAATCTAATTCATTCGTGCGAATCCATTCTATTTCATTCGTACGATCCATTCTTATTCATTCGCACGATCCATTCTAATTCATTCATACGATCCATTCTAATTCATTCGTACGATCCATTCTAATTCATTCGCACAATCTATTCTAATTCATTCGTACGATCCATTCTAATTCATTCGCACGATCCATTCTAATTCATTCATACGATCCATTCTATTTCATTCGTACGATCCATTCTTACTCATTCGTACGATCCATTCTAATTCATTTGCACGAAGGCATCTATTCTAATTCCTTCGTACGATCCATTCTAATTCCTTCGTACGATCCATTCTAATTCATTCGTACGATCCATTCTAATTCATTCGCACAATCTATTCTGATTCATTCGTAGGATCCATTCTAATTCATTACTACGATCCATTCTAATTCATTCATACGATCCATTCTAATTCATTCGTACGATCCATTCTAATTCATTAGCACGATCCATTCTAATTCATTCGTACGATCCATTCTAATTCATTTATACGATCCAATCTAATTCATTCATACGATCCATTCTAATTCATTCGCACGAATGTATCCATTCTAATTCATTCGTACGATCCAATCTAATTCATTCATACAATCTACTCTAATTCATTCATACGATCTATTCTAATTCATTCGCACGAATGTATCCATTCCAATTCATTCGTACGATCCATTCTAATTCATTCGCACAATCTATTCTAATTCATTCGTACGATCGTAGTAATGAATTAGAATGGATCCTACGAATGAATTAGAATAGATTGTGCGAATGAATTAGAATGGATCTGGATCGTGTATCCATTCTAATTCATTCGTACGACCCATTCTAATTCATTCGCACGATCCATTCAAATTCATTCATACGATCCATTCTATTTCATTCGTACGATCCATTCTAATTCATTCATACGATCCAATCTAATTCATTCATACGATCCATTCTAATTCATTCGTACGATCTATTCTATTTCATTCATACGATCCATTCTAATTCGTTTGTACGATCCTTTCTAATTCCTTCGTACGATCCATTCTATTTCATTCGTATGACCCATTCTAATTCATAAGTACGATCCATTCTAATTCATTCAAACGATCCATTCTAATTCATTCGTACGATCCATTCTAATTCATTCACACGATCCATTCTAATTAATTCATACGATCCAATCTAATTCATTCATACGATCCATTCTAATTCATTCGTATAATCCATTCTAATTCATTCGCACGATCCATTCGGATTCACTCAAACGACCCATTCTAATTCATAAGTACGATCCATTCTAATTCATTCAAACGATCCATTCTAATTCATTCGTACGATCCATTCTAATTCATTCGCACGATCCATTCTAATTCATTCGTACGATCCATTCTAATTCATTCGTACGATCCATTCTAATTCCTTCGTATGATCCATTCTAATTCATTCGTACGGTATGATTCATTCTAATTCATTCGTACAATTCATTCTAATTCAATCCATTCTAATTCATTCGTACGATCCAATCTAATTCATTCGTATGATCCATTCTTACTCATTCGTACGATCCATTCTATTTCATTCGTACAAATGAATTAGAATGGATTGTACGAATGAATTAGAATTAGAATGGATCGTATGAATGAATTAGATTGGATCGTACGAATGAATTAGAATGGATTGAATTAGAATGAATCGTACGAATGAATTAGAATGAATCATACCGTACGAATGAATTAGAATGGATCATACGAAGGAATTAGAATGGATCGTACGAATGAATTAGAATGGATCGTACGAATGAATTAAAATGGATCGTGCGAATGAATTTGAATGGATCGTACGAATGAATTAGAATGGATCGTTTGAATGAATTAGAATGGATCGTACTTATGAATTAGAATGGGTCATTTGAGTGAATGCGAATGGATTGTGCGAATGAATTAGAATGGATTGTACGAATGAATTAAAATGGATCGTATGAATGAATTAGATTGGATCGTATGAATGAATTAGAATGGATCGTGCGAATGAATTAGAATGGATCGTACGAATGAGTTACAATGGATCGTTTGAATGAATTAGAATGGATCATACTTATAAATTAGAATGGGTCATACGAATGAAATAGAATGGATCGTACGAAGGAATTAGAAAGGATTGTACAAACGAATTAAAATGGATCGTATGACTGAAATAGAATAGATCGTACGAATGAATTAGAATGGATCGTATGAATGAAATAGATTGGATCGTATGAATGAATTAGAATAGATTGTACGAATGAAATAGATTAGATCATACGAATGAATTAGAATGGATCGTGCGAATGAATTAGAATGGGTCGTACGAATGAATTAGAATGGATACACGATCCAGATCCATTCTAATTCATTCGCACAATCTATTCTAATTCATTCGTAGGATCCATTCTAATTCATTACTACGATTCATTCTAATTCATTCATACGATCCATTCTAATTCATTCGTACGATCCATTCTAATTCATTCGCACGATCCATTCTAATTCATTCGCACGAATGTATCGATTCTAATTCATTCGTACGATCCATTTTAATTCATTTGTACGAATGTATCCACTCTAATTCATTCATACGATCCATTCTAATTCATTCGCACGAATGTATCCATTCCAATTCATTCGTACGATCCATTCTAATTCATTCGCACAATCTATTCTAATTCATTCGTACGATCAATTCTAATTCATTAGCATGATCCATTCTAATTGTACGAATGAATTAGAATGGATTGTACGAATGAGATAGAATGGATCGTACGAATGAATTAGAATGGATACATTCATGCGAATGAATTAGAATGGATCATACGAATGAATTAGAATGGATTCATTCGTGTGAATGAATTAGAATGGATCGTACGAATGAGTAAGAATGGATCGTACGAATGAATTAGAATGGATTGAATTAGAATGAATCATACGAATGAATTAGAATGGATCGTACGAATGAATTAGAATGGATCGTATGAATGAATTAGAATGGATTGAATTAGAATGCATCGTACGAATGAATTAGAATGAATCATACCGTACGAATGAATTAGAATGGATCATACGAAGGAATTAGAATGGATCGTACGAATGAATTAGAATGGGTCGTACCGTACGAATGAATTAGAATGGATCATACGAAAGAATTAGAATGGATCATACGAATGAATTAGAATGGATCGTACGAATGAATTAGAATGGATCGTATGAATGAATTAGAATGGATCGTACGAATGAATTAGAATGGATACATTCGTGCGAATGAATTAGAATGGATCATATAAATGAATTAGAATGGATCGTTTGAGTGAATGCGAATGGATCGTGCGAATGAATTAGAATGGATTGTACGAATGAATTAGAATGGATCGAACGAATGAATTAGAATGGATACATTCGTGCAAAAGAATTAGAATGGATTGTATGAATGAATTAGAATGGATTAGACGAATGAATTAGAATCGATACCGTACGAATGAATTAGAATGGATCGAACGAATGAATTAGAATCGATACATTCGTGCAAAAGAATTAGAATGGATTGTATGAATGAATTAGAATGGATCGTGCGAATGAATTAGAATGGATCGTACGAATGAATTAGAATGCATACATTCGTGCGAAAGAATTAGAATAGATCGTATGAATGAATTAGAATGGATCGTATGAATGAAATAGAATGGATCGTACGAATGAATTAGAATGGATCGTGCGAATGAATTAGAATGGATCGTACGAATGAATTAGAATGGATCGCAGTAATGAATTAGAATGGATCGTGCGAATGAATTAGAATATGGATCGTACGAAGGAATTAGAATGGATCGTACGAATGAATTCGAATGTATCCTTTCTAATTCCTTCGTACGATCCATTCTAATTCCTTCGTACGATCCATTCTAATTCAATCGTACGATCCATTCTAATTCATTCGCACGATCCATTCTAATTCATTCGTACGATCCATTCTATTTCATTCATACGATCCATTCTAATTCATTCATACGATCTATTCTAATTCTTTCGCACGAATGTATCCATTCTAATTCATTCGTACGATCCATTCTAATTCATTCGCACGATCCATTCTAATTCATTTATACAATCCATTCTAATTCTTTTGCACGAATGTATCCATTCTAATTCATTCGTTCGATCCATTCTAATTCATTCGTACGATCCATTCTAATTCATTCGCACGATCCATTCTAATTCATGCATACGATCCAATCTAATTCATTCATACGATCCATTCTAATTCATTCGCACGAATGTATCCATTCTAATTCATTCGTACATGTATGAATGAATTAGAATGGATCGTACGAATGAATTAGAGTTGATACATTCGTGCGAATGAATTAGAATGGATCGTACGAATGAATTAGATTGGATCATATGAATGAATTATAATGAATCATGCGATTGAATTAGAATAGATCATACGAATGAATTAGAATGGATCGTACGAATGAATTAGAATGGATACATTCGTGCAAAAGAATTAGAATGGATTGTATGATTGAATTAGAATGGATCGTGCGAATGAATTAGAATGGATACATTCGTGCGAATGAATTAGAATGGATCGTATGAGTGAATTAGATTGGATCGTATGAATGAATTAGAATGGATCGTGCGAATGAATTAGAATGGATCGTACGAATGAATTATAATGGATCGTACGAATGAATTAGAATGGATCGTATGAAGGAATTAGAATTGATCGTACGAATGAATTAGAATAGATTGTGCGAATGAATTAGAATGGATCGTACGAATGAATTGGAATGGATACATTCGTGCGAATGAATTAGAATGGATTGTATGAATGAATTAGAGTGGATACATTCGTACAAATGAATTAGAATGGAACTTATGAATAAATTAGAATGGATACATTCGTGCGAATGAATTAGAATGGATCATACGAATGAATTAGAATGGATTCATTCGTGCGAATGAATTAGAATGGATCGTACGTATGAGTAAGAATGGATCGTACGAATGAATTAGAATGGATTGAATTAGAATGAATCGTACGAATGAATTAG
Source organism: Chamaelirium japonicum (assembly GCA_947650365.1). Classification (NCBI taxonomy): domain Eukaryota; kingdom Viridiplantae; phylum Streptophyta; class Magnoliopsida; order Liliales; family Melanthiaceae; genus Chamaelirium; species Chamaelirium japonicum. Next base: position 37,283,646 of record OX393560.1, on the reverse strand, counting down.
AATGGATCGTACGAATGAATTAGAATGGATCGTACGAATGAACTAGAATGGATTGAATTAGAATGGATCATACGAATGAATTAGAATAGATTGTACGAATGAATTAGAATGGATCGTACGAATGAATTAGAATGGATCGTACGAATAAATTAGAATGGATCATACGAATAAATTAGAATGGATACATTCGTGCAAAAGAATTAGAATTGATCAGAAGAATGAATTAGAATAGATTATGCGAATGAATTAGAATGGATCGTACGAATGAATTGGAATGGATACATTCGTGCGAATGACTTAGAATGGATCGTATGAATGAATTAGAGTGGATACATTCGTACAAATGAATTAGAATGGATCGTACGAATGAATTAGAATGGATACATTCGTACGAATAAAATAGAATGGATCGTAGGAATGAATTAGAATAGATCGTGGGAATGAATTAGAATGGATCGTACGAATGAATTAGAATAGATTGTGCGAATGAATTAGAATGGATCGTACGAATGAATTAGAATGGATCGTACGAATGAATTAGAATGGATCGTATGAATGAATTAGAATGGATCGTGCGAATGAATTAGAATGGATCGTACGAATGAAATAGAATGGATTCGCACGAATGTATCCATTCTAATTCATTCGTACGATCCATTCTAATTCATTCGTACAATCCATTCTAATTCATTCGCATGATCCATTCGCATTCACTCAAACGATCCATTCTAATTCATTCATATGATCCATTCTAATTCATACGCACGAATGTATCCATTCTAATTCATTCGTACGATCCATTCTAATTCATTTGTACGAATGTATCCACTCTAATTCATTCATACGATCCATTCTAATTCATTCGCACGAATGTATCCATTTCAATTCATTCGTACGATCCATTCTAATTCATTAGAATGGATCGTACGAATGAGTAAGAATGGATCGTACGAATGAATTAGAATGGATTGAATTAGAATGAATCGTACGAATGAATTAGAATGGATCATACGAATGAATTAGAATGGATCGTACGAATGAATTAGAATGGAATGAATTAGAATGAATCGTACGAATGAATTAGAATGAATCATACCGTACGAATGAATTAGAATGGATCATACGAAGGAATTAGAATGGATCGTACGAATAAATTAGAATGGATCATACGAATGAATTAGAATGGATCGTACGAAGGAATTAGAATAGATCGTACGAAGGAATTAGAATGGATAGTACGAATGAATTAGAATGGATACCTTCGTGCAAATGAATTAGAATGGATCGTACGAATGAGTAAGAATGGATCGTACGAATGAAATAGAATGGATCGTATGAATGAATTAGAATGGATCATGCGAATGAATTAGAATGGATCGTACGAATGAATTAGAATAGATTGTGCGAATGAATTAGAGTGGATCGTACGAATGAATTAGAATGGATCGTACGATTGAATTAGAATGGATCGTATAAATGAATTAGAATGGATCATGCGAATGAATTAGAATGGATCGTACGAATGAAATAGAATGGATTCGCACGAATGTATCCATTCTAATTCATTCGTACGATCTATTCTAATTCATTCGTACAATCCATTCTAATTCATTCGCACGATCCATTCGCATTCACTCAAACGATCCATTCTAATTCATTCATATGATCCATTCTAATTCATTCGTACGATCCATTCTAATTCATTTGTACGAATGTATCCACTCTAATTCATTCGTACGATCCATTCTAATTCATTCGTACGACCCATTCTAATTCATTCGCACGATCCATTCTAATTCATTTGTACGATCTAATCTATTTCATTCGTACAATCCATTCTAATTCATTCATACGATCCATTCTTATTCCTTCGTACGATCCATTCTAATTCATTCGTATGATTCATTCTAATTCAATCCATTCTAATTCATTCGTACGATCCATTCTTACTCATTCGTACGATCCATTCTAATTCATTCGCACGAATGAATCCATTCTAATTCATTCGTATGATCCATTCTAATTCATTAGCATGAATGTATCCATTCTAATAAATTCGTACAATCCATTCTAATTCATTCATACGATCCATTCTAATTCATTCGCACGAATGTATCCATTCAAATTCATTCGTACGATCCATTCTAATTCATACGCACGATCCATTCTAATTCATTCGTACGATCCATTCTAATTCATTTATACGATCCAATCTAATTCATTCATACAATCCATTCTAATTCATTTGCACGAATTTATCCATTCTAATTCATTCGTACGATCCATTCTAATTCATTCGCACAATCTATTCTAATTTATTCGCACGATCTATTCTAATTCATTCGTACGATCCATTCGAATTCATTCGTACGATCCATTCTAATTCATTCGTACGATTCATTCTAATTCAATCCATTCTAATTCATTCGTACGATCCATTCTTACTCATTCGTACGATCCATTCTAATTCATTCGCACGATCCATTCTAATTCATTAATACGATCCATTCTAATTTATTCGCATGATCCATTCAAATTCATTCACACAATCCATTCTATTTCATTCGTACGATCCATTCTAATTCATTCGCACGATCCATTCTAATTCATTCATACGATCCATTCTAATTCATTCATACGATCCATTCTAATTCATTCGCACAATCCATTCTAATTCATTCGCACGATCCATTCTAATTCATTCGCATGATCCATTCTAATTCATTTGTACGATCGATTCTAATTCATTCATATGATCCATTCTAATTCATTCGCACGAATGTATCCATTCTAATTCATTTGTATGATCCATTCTAATTCATTCGCACAATCTATTCTAATTCATCCATACGATCCATTCTAATGGATCGTACGTAAGAATTAGAATGGATTGTATGAATGAATTAGAATGGATGGTGCGAATGAATTAGAATGGATCGTACGAATGAATTAGAATGGATACATTCGTGCGAAAGAATTAGAATAGATCGTATGAATGAATTAGAATGGATCGTATGAATGAAATAGAATGGATCGTACGAATGAATTAGAATGGATCGTGCGAATGAATTAGAATGGATCGTACGAATGAATTAGAATGGATCGTACGAATGAATTAGAATGGATACATTCGTGTGAATGAATTAGAATGGATCGTATGAATGAATTAGATTGGATCGTATAAATGAATTAGAATGGATCGTACGAATGAATTAGAATAGATCGTGCTAATGAATTAGAATGGATCGTACGAATGAATTAGAATGGATAAATTCGTGCAAATGAATTATAATGGATTGTATGAATGAATTAGATTGGATCGTATAAATGAATTAGAATGGATCGTATGAATGAATTAGAATGGATCGTGCGAATGAATTAGAATGGATCGTACGAATGAATTTGAATGGATACATTCGTGCGAATGAATTAGAATGGATCGTATGAATGAATTAGATTGTACGAAGGAATTAGAATGGATCATAATAATTAAATAAAATGGATCATAATCTAATTCATTCATACGATCCATTCTAATTCATTCGCACAATCTATTCTAATTCATTCATACGATCCATTCTAATTCATTCACACGATCTATTCTAATTCATTCGTACGATCCATTCTAATTCATACGCACGAATGTATCCATTCTAATTCATTCATACAATCTATTCTAATTCATTCGTACGATCCATTCTAATTCATTCGTACAATCTATTCTAATTCATTCGCACGATCCATTCTAATTCGAACCACTCTAATTCATTCGTATGATCCATTCTAATTCATTCGCACGAATGTATCCATTCTAATTCATTAGAATGGATCATACGAATGAGTAAGAATGGATCGTACGAATGAATTAGAATGGATTGTACGAATGAATTAGAATGGATCGTACGAATGAATTAGAATAGATTGTATGAATGAATTAGAATGGATACAGTCGTGCGAATGAATTAGAATGGATCGTACGAATGAATTAGAATAGATCGTGCGAATGAATTAGAATGGATCGTACGAATGAATTAGAATAGATTGTGCGAATGAATTAGAATGGATCGTATGAATGAATTAGAATGGATTGTACGAATGAAATAGATTAGATCGTACGAATGAATTAGAATGGATCGTGCGAATGAATTAGAATGGATCGTACGAATGAGTAAGAATGGATCGTACGAATGAATTAGAATGGATTGAATTAGAATGAATCGTACGAATAAATTAGAATGGATCGTACGAATGAATTAGAATGGATCGTACGAATGAATTAGAATGGATAGTACGAATGAAATAGAATGGGTTGTACGAAGGAATTCGAATAGATCATACGAAGAAATTAGAATGGATCGTACGAATGAATTAGAATGGATTGAATTAGAATGAATCGTACGAATGAATTAGAATGAATCATACCGTACGAATGAATTAGAATGGATCATACGAAGGAATTAGAATGGATCGTACGAATGAATTAGAATGGATCGTACGAATGAATTAGAATGGATCGTACGAATGAATTAGAATAGATTGTGCGAATGAATTAGAATGGATCGTACGAATGAAATAGAATGGATTCGCACGAATGTATCCATTCTAATTCATTCGTACGATCCATTCTAATTCATTCGTACAATCCATTCTAATTCATTCGCACGATCCATTCTTACTCATTCGTACGATCCATTATAATTCATTCGCACGATCCATTCTAATTCATTAATACGAATGAATTAGAATGGATCGTACGAATGAATTAGAATTAGAATGGATTGTACAAATGAATTAGAATGGATCGTACGAATGAAATAGAATGGATTCGCACGAATGTATCCATTCTAATTCATTCGTACGATCCATTCTAATTCATTCGTACAATCCATTCTAATTCATTCGTACGATCCATTCTTACTCATTCGTACGATCCATTCTAATTCATTCGCACGATCCATTCTAATTCATCCGTACGATCCATTCTATTTCATTCGTACGATCCATTCTAATTCATTCGCACAATCTATTCTAATTCATTCGTACGATCCATTATAATTCCTTCGTATGATCCATTCTAATTCATTCGTACGGTATGATTCATTCTAATTCATTCGTACGATTCATTCTAATTCAATCCATTCTAATTCATTCGCACAATCTATTCTAATTCATTCGTACGATCCATTCTAATTCATTCGCACGATCCATTCTAATTCATTCATACGATCCATTCTATTTCATTCATACGATCCATTCTTATTCATTCGTACGATCCATTCCAATTCATTTGCACGAAGGTATCCATTCTAATTCATTCGTACTATCCATTCTAATTCATTCGCACGATCCATTCTAATTTATTCATACGATCCATTCTATTTCATTCATACGATCCATTCTTACTCATTCGTACGATCCATTCTAATTTATTTGCACGAAGGTATCCATTCTAATTCATTCATACTATCCATTCTAATTCCTTCGTACGATCCATTCTAATTCCTTCGTACGAATGAGTAAGAATGGATAGTACGAATGAATTAGAATGGATCGTACGAATGAATTAGCATTGATCGTACTAATGAATTATAATGGAACGTACGAATGAATTAGAATGGATCGTAGAATGGATCGTATGAATGAATTAGATTGGAATGAATTAGAATGGATCGTGCGAATGAATTAGAATGGATCGTATGAATGAATTAGAATGGATCGTACGAATGAATTAGAATAGATTGTGCGAATGAATTAGAATGGATCGTACGAATGAATTAGAATGGATCGTGCTAATGAATTAGAATGGATCGTACGAATGAATTAGAATGGATAAATTCATGCAAATGAATTATAATGGATTGTATGAATGAATTAGATTGGATCGTATAAATGAATTAGAATGGATCGTACGAATGAATTAGAATGGATCGTGCGAATGAATTAAAATGGATCGTACGAATGATTTTGAATGGATACATTCGTGCGAATGAATTAGAATGGATCGTATGAATGAATTAGATTGTACGAAGGAATTAGAATGGATCATAATAATTAAATAAAATGGATCATAATCTAATTCATTCATACGATCCATTCTAATTCATTCGCACAATCTATTCTAATTCATTCGTACGATCCATTCTAATTCATTCACACGATCTATTCTAATTCATTCGTACGATCCATTCTAATTCATTCGCACGAATGTATCCATTCTAATTCATTCATACAATCTATTCTAATTCATTCGTACGATCCATTCTAATTCATTCGTATAATCTATTCTAATTCATTCGCACGATCCATTCTAATTCAAACCACTCTAATTCATTCGTATGATCCATTCTAATTCATTCACACGAATGTATCCATTCTAATTCATTAGAATGGATCATACGAATGAGTAAGAATGGATCGTACGAATGAATTAGAATGGATTGTACGAATGAATTAGAATGGATCGTACGAATGAATTAGAATAGATTGTATGAATGAATTAGAATGGATATATTCGTGCGAATGAATTTGAATGGATCGTACGAATGAATTAGAATAGATCGTGCGAATGAATTAGAATGGATCGTACGAATGAATTAGAATAGATTGTGCGAATGAATTAGAATGGATCGTATGAATGAATTAGAATGGATTGTACGAATGAAATAATTAGATCGTACGAATGAATTAGAATGGATCGTGCGAATGAATTAGAATGGATCGTACGAATGAGTAAGAATGGATCGTACGAATGAATTAGAATGGATTGAATTAGAATGAATCGTACGAATGAATTAGAATGGATCGTACGAATGAATTAGAATGGATCGTACGAATGAATTAGAATGTATCGTACGAATGGAATAGAATGGATTGTACGAAGGAATTAGAATAGATCATACGAGGAAATTAGAATGGATCGTACGAATGAATTAGAATGGATTGAATTAGAATGAATCGTACGAATGAATTAGAATGAATCATACCGTACGAATGAATTAGAATGGATCATACGAAGGAATTAGAATGGATCGTACGAATGAATTAGAATGGATCGTACGAAGGAATTAGAATGGATCGTACGAAGGAATTAGAATGGCTAGTATGAATGAATTAGAATGGATCGTACGAATGAAATAGAATGGATTAGCACGAATGTATCCATTCTAATTCATTCGTACGATCCATTCTAATTCATTCGTACAATCCATTCTAATTCATTCACACAATCCATTCTTACTCATTCGTACGATCCATTCTAATTCATTCGCACGATCCATTCTAATTCATTAATACGAATGAATTAGAATGGATCGTACGAATGAATTAGAATTAGAATGGATCGTACAAATGAATTAGAATGGATCGTACGAATGAAATAGAATGGATTCGCACGAATGTATCCATTCTAATTCATTCGTACGATCCATTCTAATTCATTCGTACAATCCATTCTAATTCATTCGTACGATCCATTCTTACTCATTCGTACGATCCATTCTAATTCATTCGCACGAACCATTCTAATTCATCCGTATGATCCATTCTATTTCATTCGTACGATCCATTCTAATTCATTCGCACAATCTATTCTAATTCATTCGTACGATCCATTATAATTCCTTCGTATGATCCATTCTAATTCATTCGTACGGTATGATTCATTCTAATTCATTCGTACGATTCATTCTAATTCAATCCATTCTAATTCATTCGCACAATCTATTCTAATTCATTCGTCTGATCCATTCTAATTCATTCGCACGATCCATTCTAATTCATTCATACGATCCATTCTATTTCATTCATACGATCCATTCTTACTCATTCGTACGATCTATTCTAATTCATTTGCACGAAGGTATCCATTCTAATTCATTCGTACTATCCATTCTAATTCATTCGCACGATCCATTCTAATTCATTCATATGATCCATTCTATTTCATTCGTACGATCCATTCTTACTCATTCGTACGATCCATTCTAATTCATTTGCACGAAGGTATCCATTCTAATTCATTCGTACTATCCATTCTAATTCCTTCGTACGATCCATTCTAATTCCTTCGTACGAATGAGTAAGAATGGATAGTACGAATGAATTAGAATGGATCGTACGAATGAATTAGCATTGATCGTACTAATGAATTATAATGGAACGTACGAATGAATTAGAATGGATCGTAGAATGGATCGTATGAATGAATTAGATTGGAATGAATTAGAATAGATCGTGCGAATGAATTAGAATGGATCGTATGAATGAATTAGAATGGATCGTACGAATGAATTAGAATAGATTGTGCGAATGAATTAGAATGGATCGTACGAATAAATTAGAATGGATCGTGCAAATGAATTAGAATGGATTATACGAATGAATTAGAATGGATAAATTCGTGCAAATGAATTAGAATGGATCGTACGAATGAATTATAATGGATCGTACGAATGAATTAGAATGGATACATTCGTGCGAATGAATTAGAATGGATCGTATAAATGAATTAGAATCGATCGTACGAATGAATTAGAATGGATCATGCGAATGAATTAGAATGGATCGTGCGAATGAATTAGAATGGATCATATGAATGAATTAGAATGGATCGTATGAATGAAATAGAATGGATCGTACGAATGAATTAGAATGGATCATGCGAATGAACTAGAATGGATCGTACGAATGAATTAGAATGGATCGTACGAAGGAATTAGAATGGATAGTACGAATGAATTAGAATGGATACCTTCGTGCAAATGAAATAGAATGGATCGTACGAATGAATTAGAATAGATTGTGCGAATGGATTAGAATGGATCGTACGATTGAGTAAGAATGGATTGTACGAATGAAATAGAATAGATCGTACGAATGAATTAGAATGGATCATGCTAATGAATTAGAATTGATCGTACGAATGAATTAGAATAGATTGTGCGAATGAATTAGAATGGATCGTACGAATGAATTGGAATGGATACATTCGTGCGAATAAATTAGAATGGATCGTATGAATGAATTAGAGTGGATACATTTGTACAAATGAATTAGAATGGATCGTACGAATGACTTAGAATGGATACATTCGTGCGAATGAATTAGAATGGATCATATGAATGAATTAGAATGGATCGTTTGAGTGAATGCGAATGGATCGTGCGAATGAATTAGAATGGATTGTACGAATGAATTAGAATGGATCGTACGAATGAATTAGAATGGATACATTCGTGCGAATCCATTCTATTTCATTCGTACGATCCATTCTAATTCATTCGCACGATCCATTCTAATTCATTCATACGATCCATTCTAATTCATTCGTACGATCCATTCTAATTCATTCGTACGATCCATTCTAATTCATTCACACAATCTATTCTAATTCATTCGTACGATCCATTCTAATTCATTCGCATGATCCATTCTAATTCATTCATACGATCCATTTTATTTCATTCGTACGATCCATTCTTACTCATTCGTACGATCCATTCTAATTCCTTCGTACGATCCATTCTAATTCATTCATACGATCCATTCTAATTCATTCGTACGATCCATTCTAATTCCTTCGTATGATCCATTCTAATTCATTCGTACGGTATGATTCATTCTAATTCATTCGTACGATTCATTCTAATTCAATCCATTCTAATTCATTCGTACGATCCATTCTAATTCATTCGTACGATCCATTCTAATTCATTCGTACGATTCATTCTAATTCAATCCATTCTAATTCATTCGTACGATCCATTCTTACTCATTCGTACGATCCATTCTAATTCATTCGCACGAATGAATCCATTCTAATTCATTCGTATGATCCATTCTAATTCATTCGCATGAATGTATCTATTCTAATTCATTCGTACGATCCATTCTATCTCATTCGTACAATGCATTCTATTTCATTCGTATGATCCATTCTAATTCATTCGCACGATCCATTCTAATTCATTCGCATGATCCATTCTAATTCATTCGTACGATCGATTCTAATTCATTCATACGATCCATTCTAATTCATTCGCACAAATGTATCCATTCTAATTCATTCGTACGATCCATTCTAATTCATTCGCACAATCTATTCTAATTCATTCATACGATCCATTCTAATTTATTCGCACGATCCATTCTAATTCATTCATATGATCCATTCTAATTCATTCATATGATCCATTCGTGCGAATGAATTAGAATGGATCATACGAATGAATTAGAATGGATCGTACGAATGAATTAGAATGGATCGTATTAATGAATTAGAATGGATCATACGAATGAATTAGAATGGATCGTACGAATGAATTAGAATGGATCGTACGAAGGAATTAGAATGGATCGTACGAAGGAATTAGAATGGATTGTACGAATGAATTAGAATGGATACCTTCATGCAAATGAATTAGAATGGATCGTACGAATGAGTAAGAATGGATCGTACGAATGAAATAGAATGGATCGTATGAATGAATTAGAATGGATCGTGCGAATGAAATAGAATGGATTGTACGAATGAATTAGAATGGATCGTACGAATGAATTAGCATTGATCGTGCTAATGAATTAGAATGGAACGTACGAATGAATTAGAATGGATCGTATGAATGAATTAGATTGGATCGTACGAATGAGTAAGAATGGATCATACAAATGAAATAGAATGGATCGTACGTATCAATTAGAATGGATACATTCATGGGAATGAATTAGAATGGATCGTACGAAGGAATTAGAATGGATCATACGAAGGAATTAGAATGGATCGTACGAATGAATTAGAATGGATACATTTATGCAAAAGAAGTAGAATGGATTGTATGAATGAATTAGAATGGATCGTACGAATGAATTAGACGTACGATCCATTCTAATTCATTCGTACAATCTATTCTAATTCATTCGTACGATCCATTCTAATTTATTCGTACAATCCATTCTAATTCATTCGCACGAATGTATCCATTCTAATTCATTCGTACGATCCATTCTAATTAATTCATATAATCCATTCTAATTCATTCGTACGATCCATTCTAATTCCTTCGTACGAATGTATCTACTCTAATTCATTCATACGATCCATTCTAATTCATTCGCACGATCCATTCTAATTCATACGTACGATCCATTCTAATTCATTCATATCATCCATTCTAATTCATTCGTACGATCCATTCTAATTCATTCACATGATCTATTCTAATTCATTCATACAATCCATTCTATTTCATTCGTACGATCCATTCTAATTCATTCGCAAGATCCATTCTAATTCATTCATACGATCCAATCTAATTCATTCATACGATCCATTCAAATTCATTAATACGATCCAATCTAATTCATTCATACGATCCATTCTAATTCCTTCGTACGATCCATTCTAATTCATACGATCCATTCTAATTCATTCGTACGATCCATTCTAATTCATTCGTACGATCCATTCTAATTCATTCGTACGATCCATTCTAATTCATTCATACGATACAATCTAATTCATTCATACGATCCATTCTAATTCATTCGCACGAATGTACCCATTCTAATTCATTCGCACGATCCATTCTAATTCATTCATACGATCCATTCTAATTCATTCATATGATCCATTCTAATTCATTCGCACGATCCATTCTTACTCATTCGTACGATCCATTCTAATTCATTCGCACGATCCATTCTAATTCATTAATACGATCCATTCTAATTCATTCGTACGATCCATTCTAATTCATTCGTACGATTCATTCTAATTCAATCCATTCTAATTCATTCGTACGATCCATTCTTACTCATTCGTACGATCCATTCTAATTCATTAGCACGAATGAATCCATTCTAATTCATTCGTATGATCCATTCTAATTCATTCGCATGAATGTATCCGTTCTAATTCATTCGTACGATCCATTCTATCTCATTCGTACAATCCATTCTATTTCATTCGAACGATCCATTCTAATTCATTTGCACGATCCATTCTAATTCATTCGCATGATCCATTCTAATTCATTCGTACGATCGATTCTAATTCATTCATACGATCCATTCTAATTCATTCGCATGAATGTATCCATTCTAATTTATTCGTACGATCCATTCTAATTCATTCGCACAATCTATTCTAATTCATTCATATGATCCATTCTAATTTATTCGCACGATCCATTCTAATTCATTCATACGATCCATTCTAATTCATTCATATGATCCATTCTAATGCATTCGCACGATCCATTCTTACTCATTCGTACGATCCATTCTAATTCATTCGCACGATCCATTCTAATTCATTAATACAATCCATTCTAATTCATTCGCACGATCCATTCTAATTCATTAGTACGATCCATTCTAATTCATTCGTACGATCCATTCTAATTCATTAGCATGATCATTCATACGAATGAATTAGAATGGATCGTATGAATGAATTAGAATAGATCGTATGAATGAATTAGAATGGATTGTACGAATGAAATAGAATAGATCGTACGAATAAATTAGAATGGATCGTGCGAATGAATTAGAAAGGGTCATACGAATGAATTAAAATGGATCGTATGAATGAAATAGAATGGATCGTATGAATTAGAATGGATCGTACGAATGAAATAGAATGGATCGTACGAATGAATTAGAATAGATTGTGCGAATGGATTAGAATGGATCATACGATTGAGTAAGAATGAATTGTACGAATGAAATAGAATAGATCGTACGAATGAATTAGAATGGATCATGCTAATTAATTAGAATTGATCGTACGAATGAATTAGAATAGATTGTGCGAATGAATTAGAATGGATCGTACGAATGAATTGGAATGGATACATTCGTGCGAATGAATTAGAATGGATCGTATGAATAAATTAGAGTGGATACATTCGTACAAATGAATTAGAAAGGATCGTACGAATGAATTAGAATGGATACATTTGTGCGAATGAATTAGAATGGATCATATGAATGAATTAGAATGGATCATTTGAGTGAATGCGAATGGATCGTGCGAATGAATTAGAATGGATTGTACGAATGAATTAGAATGGATCGTACGAATGAATTAGAATGGATACATTCGTGCGAATCCATTCTATTTCATTCGTACGATCCATTCTAATTCATTCGCACGATCCATTCTAATTCATTCATACGATCCATTCTAATTCATTCGTACGATCCATTCAAATTCATTCGTACGATCCATTCTAATTCATTCGTACAATCTATTCTAATTCATTCGTACGATACATTCTAATTCATTCGCACAATCCATTCCAATTCATTCATACGATCCATTCTATTTCATTCGTACGATCCATTCTTACTCATTCGTACGATCCATTCTAATTCATTTGCACGAAGGTATCCATTCTAATTCATTTGTACTATCCATTCTAATTCCTTCGTACGATCCATTCTAATTCCTTCGTACGATCCATTCTAATTCATTCATACGATCCATTCTAATTCCTTCGTATGATCCATTCTAATTCATTCATACGGTATGATTCATTCTAATTCATTCGTACGATTCATTCTAATTCAATCCATTCTAATTCATTCGTACGATCCATTCTAATTCATTCGTACGATCCATTCTAATTCATTCGTACGATTCATTCTAATTCAATCCATTCTAATTCATTCGTACGATCCATTCTTACTCATTCGTACGATCCATTCTAATTCATTCGCACGAATGAATCCATTCTAATTCATTCGTATGATCCATTCTAATTCATTCGCATGAATGTATCCATTCTAATTCATTCGTACGATCCATTCGATCTCATTCGTACAATCCATTCTATTTCATTCGTACGATCCATTCTAATTCATTCGCACGATCTATTCTAAGTCATTCGTACGAAGGAATTAGAATGGATCGTACGAAAGAATTAGAATGGATAGTACGAATGAATTAGAATGGATACCTTCGTGCAAATGAATTAGAATGGATCATACGAATGAGTAAGAATGGATCGTACGAATGAAATAGAATGGATCGTATGAATGAATTAGAATGGATCGTGCGAATGAATTAGAATGGATCGTACGAATGAATTAGAATAGATTGTGCGAATGAATTAGAATGGATCGTACGAATGAATTAGAATGGATCGTACGAATGAATTAGAATGGATCGTGCGAATGAATTAGAATGGATCGTACGAATGAAATAGAATGGATTCGCACGAATGTATCCATTCTAATTCATTCGTACGATCCATTCTAATTCATTCGTACAATCCATTCTAATTCATTCGCCCGATCCATTCGCATTCACTCAAACGATCCATTCTAATTCATTCATATGGATCGTTTGAGTGAATGCGAATGGATCGTGCGAATGAATTAGAATGGATTGTACGAATGAATTAGAATGGATCGTACGAATGAATTAGAGTGGATACATTCGTGCGAATCCATTCTATTTCATTCGTACGATCAATTCTAATTCATTCGCACGATCTATTCTAATTCATTCATACGACCCATTCTAAGTCATTCGTATGATCCATTCTAATTCATTCGTACGATCCATTCTAATTCATTCGCACAATCTATTCTAATTCATTCGTACGATCCATTCTAATTCATTCGCACGATCCATTCTAATTCATTCATACGATCCATTCTATTTTATTCGTACGATCCATTCTTACTCATTCGTACGATCCATTCTTACTCATTCGTACGATCCATCCTAATTCATTTGCACGAAGGTATCCATTCTAATTCATTCGTACTATCCATTCTAATTCCTTCGTACGATCCATTCTAATTCCTTCGTACGATCCATTCTAATTCATTCAGACGATCCATTCTAATTCATTCGTATGATCCATTCTAATTCCTTCGTATGATCCATTCTTATTCATTCGTACGGTATGATTCATTCTAATTCATTCGTACGATTCATTCTAATTCATTCGTACGGTACGATTCATTCTAATTCATTTGTACGATCAATTCTAATTTATTAGCATGATCCATTCTAATTCATTCGTACGATCTATTCTATTTTATTCGTACAATCCATTCTTACTCAATCGTATGATCCATTCTAATCCATTCGCACAATCTATTCTAATTCATTCGTACGATCCATTCTATTTCATTCGTACGATCCATTCTATTTCATTCATACGATCCATTTTAATTCATTCGCACGATCCATTCTAATTCATTCATACGATCCATTCTAATTCATTCGTACGATCCATTCTAATTTCTTCGTATGATCTATTCTAATTCCTTCGTACGATCCATTCTAATTCCTTCGTACGATCCATTCAAATTCATTCGCACGAATTTATCCATTCTAATTCATTCGTACGATCCATTCTAATTCATTCGCACGATCCATTCAAATTCATTAATACGATCCAATCTTATTCATTCATACGATCTATTCTAATTCATTCGCATGAATATATCCTTTCTAATTCATTCGTACGATCCATTCTAATTCATTCGCACAATCTATTATAATTCATTAGTATGATCCATTCTAATTCATTCGTACGATCCATTCTAATTCATTAGCACGATCCAAATTCATTTATCCGTACGATCTATTCTATTTCATTCGTACGATCCATTCTTATCGCACGATCCATTCTAATTCATTCGCATGATCCGTTCTCCATTCTAATTCCTTCGTACGATCCATTCTAATTCCTTCGTATCCATTCTAATTCACTCATACGATCCATTCTAATTCATTCATATGATCCATTCTAATTCATTCGCATGAATTTATCCATTCTAATTCATTCGTACGATCCATTCTAATTCATTCGCACAATCTATTCTAATTCATTCATACGATCCATCCTAATTCATTCGCACTAATGTATCCATTCTAATTCATTCGTACAATCCATTCTATTTCATTCGTACGATCCATTCTTACTCATTCGTACGATCCATTCGTATCCATTCTAATTCATTCGTACGATCTATTCTAATTCATTCGTACGATCCATTCTAATTCATTAATACGATCCAATCTAATTCATTCATACGATCCATCTAATTCATTCGTACGATCCATTCTAATTCATTCACACGATCCATTCTAATTCATTCGCACGATCCATTCTAATTCATTCATACGATCCATTCTAATTTATTCGTACGATCCATTCTAATTCATTCGCACGATCCATTCTAATTCATTCGCACGAATGTATCCATTCTAATTCATTCGTATGATCCATTCTAATTCATTCACACGATCCATTCTAATTCATTCATACAATCCATTCTATTTCTTTACCACGAATGTATCCATTCTAATTCATTTGTACGATCCATTCTATTTCATTCGTACGATCCATTCTAATTCATTCGTAGAATCCATTCTAATTCATTCGCACGATCTATTCGAATTCATTCGCACGAATGTATCCACTCTAATTCATTCATACGATCCATTCTAATTCCTTCGTACGATCCATTCTATTTCATTCTATGATCCATTCTATTTCATTCATATAATCCATTCTAATTCATTCGCACGATCCATTCTAATTCATTCATACGATCCATTCTAATTCATTCGTATTAGAATGGATTGTATGAATGAATTAGAATAGATCGTATGAATGAATTAGAATGGATCTTACGAATGAATTAGAATGGAACATACGAATGAATTAGAATGGATCGTACGAATGAATTAGAATGGATACATTCGTGCAAATGAATTGGAATGGATACATTCGTGCGAATGAATTAGAATGGATCGTATGAATGAATTAGAGTGGATACATTCGTACAAATGAATTAGAATGGATCGTACGAATGAATTAGAATGGATACATTCGTGCGAATGAATTAGAATGGATTATATGAATGAAATAGAATGGATCATAGAATGAAATAGAATGGATCGTACGATCCATTCTAATTCATTCGTACGATCCATTCTAATTCATTCGCACGATCCATTCTAATTCATTCATACGATCCATTCTATTTCATTTGTACGATCCATTCTTACTCATTCGTACGATCCATTCTAATTCATTTGCACGAAGGTATCCATTCTAATTCATTCGTACTATCCATTCTAATTCCTTCGTACGATCCATTCTAATTCCTTCGTACGATCCATTCTAATTCATTCGTACGATCCATTCTAATTCCTTCGTATGATCCATTCTAATTCATTCGTACGGTCTGATTCATTCTAATTCATTCGTACGATTCATTCTAATTCAATCCATTCTAATTCATTCGTACGATCCATTCTAATTCATTCATACGATCCATTCTAATTCATTCGTACGATTCATTCTAATTCAATCCATTCTAATTCATTCGTACGATCCATTCTTACTCATTCGTACGATCCATTCTAATTCATTCGCACGAATTAATCCATTCTAATTCATTCGTATGATCCATTCTAATTCATTCGCATGAATGTATCCATTCTAATTCATTCGTACGATCCATTCTATCTCATTCGTACAATCAATTCTATTTCATTCGAACGATCCATTCTAATTCATTCGCACGATCCATTCTAATTCATTCGCATGATCCATTCTAATTCATTCGTACGATCGATTCTAATTCATTCGCACAAATGAATTAGAATGGATCGTACGAATGAGTAAAAATGGATCGTACGAATGAAATAGAATGGATCGTATGAATGAATTAGAATGGATCGTGCGAATGAATTATAATGGATCGTACGAATGAATTAGAATGGATAGTACGAATGAATTAGAATGGATACCTTCGTGCAAATGAATTAGAATGGATCGTACGAATGAGTAAGAATGGATCGTACGAATGAAATAGAATGGATCGTATGAATGAATTAGAATGGATCGTGCGAATGAATTAGAATGGATCGTACGAATGAATTAGAATAGATCGTGCGAATGAATTAGAATGGATCGTGCGAATGAATTAGAATATGGATCGTACGAAGGAATTAGAATGGATCGTACGAATGAATTCGAATGTATCCTTTCTAATTCATTCGTACGATCCATTCTAATTCATTCGTACATTCCATTCTAATTCATTCGCACGATCCATTCGCATTCACTCAAACGATCCATTCTAATTCATTCATATGATCCATTCTAATTCATTCGCACGAATGTATCCATTCTAATTCATTCGTACGATCCATTCTAATTTATTTGTACGAATGTATCCACTCTAATTCATTCATACGATCCATTCTAATTCATTCGCACGAATGTATCCATTCCAATTCATTCGTACGATCCATTCTAATTCATTCGCACAATCTATTCTAATTCATTCGTACGATCAATTCTAATTCATTTGCATGATCCATTCTAATTCATTCGTACGATCTATTCTATTTCATTCGTACAATCCATTCTTACTCAATCGTATGATCCATTCTAATCCATTCGCACAATCTATTCTAATTCATTCGTACGATCCATTCTATTTCATTCGTACGATCCATTCTAATTCATACGATCCATTCTATTTCATTCATATGATCCATTTTAATTCATTCGCACGATCCATTCTAATTCATTCATACGATCCATTCTAATTCATTCGTACGATCCATTCTAATTTCTTCGTATGATCTATTCTAATTCCTTCGTACGATCCATTCTAATTCCTTCGTACGATCCATTCAAATTCATTCGCACGAATCTATCCATTCTAATTCATTCGTACGATCCATTCTAATTCATTCGCACGATCCATTCTAATTCATTAATACGATCCAATCTAATTCATTCATACGATCTATTCTAATTCATTCGCACGAATATATCCTTTCTAATTCAGTCGTACGATCCATTCTAATTCATTCGCACAATCTATTCTAATTCATTAGTACGATCCATTCTAATTCATTCGTACGATCCATTCTAATTCATTAGCACGATCCAAATTGATTTATCCGTACGATCTATTCTATTTCATTCGTACGATCCATTCTTATCGCACGATCCATTCTAATTCATTCGCATGATCCATTCTCCATTCTAATTCCTTCGTACGATCCATTCTAATTCCTTCGTATCCATTCTAATTCACTCATACGATCCATTCTAATTCATTCATACGATCCATTCTAATTCATTCGCATGAATGTATCCATTCTAATTCATTCGTACGATCCATTCTAATTCATTCGCACAATCTATTCTAATTCATTCATACGATCCATCCTAATTCATTCACACGAATGTATCCATTCTAATTCATTCGTACAATCCATTCTATTTCATTCGTACGATCCATTCTTACTCATTCGTACGATCCATTCGTATCCATTCTAATTCATTCGTACAATCTATTCTAATTCATTCGTACGATCCATTCTAATACATTAATACAATCCAATCTAATTCATTCATACGATCCATTCTAATTCATTCGTACGATCCATTCTAATTTATTCGCACGATCCATTCTAATTCATTCGCATGATCCATTCTAATTCATTCATACGATCCATTCTAACTCATTCGTACGATCCATTCTAATTCATTCGTACGATCCATTCTAATTCATTCGCACGAATGTATCCATTCTAATTCATTCGTATGATCCATTCTAATTCATTCACACGATCCATTCTAATTCATTCATACAATCCACTCTATTTCTTTTGCACGAATGTATCCATTCTAATTCATTCGTACGATCCATTCTATTTCATTCGTACGATCCATTCTAATTCATTCGTACCATCCATTCTAATTCATTTGCACGATCTATTCGAATTCATTAGCACGATCCATTCTAATTCATTCGCACGATCCATTCTAATTCATTCGCACGATCCATTCTAATTCATTCATACGATCCATTCTAATTCATTCGTACGATCCATTCTAATTCATTCGCACAATCTATTCTAATTCATTCGTACGATCCATTCTAATTCATTCGCATGATCCATTCTATTTCATTCGTACTTTTTAATTTATTCGCACGATCCATTCTAATTCATTCATACGATCCATTCTAATTCATTCATATGATCCATTCTAATTCATTCGCACGATCCATTCTTACTCATTCGTACGATCCATTCTAGTTCATTCGCACGATCCATTCTAATTCATTAATACGATCCATTCTAATTCATTCGCACGATCCATTCTAATTCATTCACACTCATACGATCCATTCTAATTCATTCGCACGAATGTATCCTTTCTAATTCATTTGTACGATCCATTCTAATTCATTCGCACAATCTATTCTAATTCATTCGAACGATCCATTCTAATTCATTCGTACGATCCATTCTAATTCATTCGTATGATCCATTCTAATTCATTCGCACGATCCATTCTAATTCATTCGCATGATCCATTCTAATTCATTCGTACGATCCAATCTGATTCATTCATACGATCCATTCTAATTCTTTCGCACGAATGTATCCATTCTAATTCATTCGTACGATCCATTCTAATTCATTAGCACGAAAAAACACGATCCACTCACCTACGAATAAATTAGAATGAATTAGAATGGATTGTGTGAATGAATTAGAATGGATCGTATGAATGAATTAGAATGGATCGTGAGAATGAATTAGAATGGATCGTGCGAATGAATTAGAATATGGATCGTACAAAGGAATTAGAATGGATCGTACGAATGAATTCGAATGTATCCTTTCTAATTCATTCGTACGATCCATTCTAATTCCTTCGTACGATCCATTCTAATTCATTCGTACGATCCATTCTAATTCATTCGCACGATCCATTCTAATTCATTCGTACGATCCATTCTATTTCATTCATACGATCCATTCTAATTCATTCATACGATCTATTCTAATTGTTTCGCACGAATGTATCCATTCTAATTCATTTGTACGATCCATTCTAATTCATTCGCACGATCCATTCTAATTCATTCATACAATCCATTCTAATTCTTTTGCACGAATGTATCCATTCTAATTCATTCGTTCGATCCATTCTAATTCATTCGTACGATCCATTCTAATTCATTCGCACGATCCATTCTAATTCATGCATACGATCCAATCTAATTCATTCATACGATCCATTCTAATTCATTCGCACGAATGTATCCATTCTAATTCATTCGTACATGTATGAATAAATCGTACGAATGTATTAGAGTTTATACATTCGTGCGAATGAATTAGAATGGATCGTACGAATGAATTAGATTGGATCGTATGAATGAATTATAATAGATCATACGAATGAATTAGAATAGATCATACGAATGAATTAGAATGGATCGTACGAATGAATTAGAATGGATACATTTGTGCAAAAGAATTAGAATGGATTGTATGAATGAATTAGAATGGATAGATTCGTGCGAATGAATTTGAATGGATCGTACGAATGAATTAGAATGGATCGTACGAAGGAATTAGAATAGATCATACGTAGAAATTAGAATGGATCGTACGAAAGAATTAGAATGGATCGTATGAATGAATTAGAATGGATCGTGCGAATGAATTAAAATGGATCGTACGAATGAAATAGAATGGATCGTATGAATTAGAATGGATCGTACGAATGAAATATAATGGATCGTATGAATGAATTAGAATAGATTGTGCGAATGGATTAGAATGGATCATACGATTGAGTAAGAATGGATTGTACGAATGAAATAGAATAGATCGTACGAATGAATTAGAATGGATCATGCTAATGATTTAGAATTGATCGTACGAATGAATTAGAATAGATTGTGCGAATGAATTAGAATGGATCGTACGAATGAATTGGAATGGATACATTCGTGCGAATGAATTAGAATGGATCGTATGAATGAATTAGAGTGGATACATTCGTACAAATGAATTAGAATGGATCGTACGAATGAATTAGAATGGATACATTCGTGCGAATGAATTAGAATGGATCATATGAATGAATTAGAATGGATCGTTTGAGTGCATGCGAATGGATCGTGCGAATGAATTAGAATGGATTGTACGAATGAATTAGAATGGATCGTACGAATGAATTAGAATGGATACATTCGTGCGAATCCATTCTATTTCATTCGTACGATCCATTCTAATTCATTCGCACGATCCATTCTAATTCATTCATACGATCCATTCTAATTCATTCGTACGATCCATTCTAATTCATTCGTACGATCCATTCTAATTCATTCGCACAATCTATTCTTATTCATTCGTACGATCCATTCTAATTCATTCGCACGATCCATTCTAATTCATTCATACGATCCATTCTATTTCATTCGTACGATCCATTCTTACTCATTCGTACGATCCATTCTAATTCATTTGCACGAAGGTATCCATTCTAATTCATTTGTACTATCCATTCTAATTCCTTCGTACGATCCATTCTAATTCCTTCGTACGATCCATTCTAATTCATTCGTACGATCCATTCTAATTCAATCGTACGATCCATTCTAATTCCTTCGTATGATCCATTCTAATTCATTCGTACCGTATGATTCATTCTAATTCATTCGTATGATTCATTCTAATTCAATCCATTCTAATTCATTCGTACGATCCATTCTAATTCATTCGTACGATCCATTCTAATTCATTCGTACGATTCATTCTAATTCAATCCATTCTAATTCATTCGAACGATCCATTTTTACTCATTCGTACGATCCATTCTAATTCATTCGCACGAATTAATCCATTCTAATTCATTCGTATGATCCATTCTATTTCATTCGCATAAATGTATCCATTCTAATTCATTCGTACGATCCATTCTATCTCATTCGTACAATCCATTCTATTTCATTCGTACGATCCATTCTAATTCATTCGCACGATCCATTCTAATTCATTCGCATGATTCATTCTAATTCATTCGTACGATCAATTCTAATTCATTCGCACGAATGTATCCATTTTAATTCATTCGTACGATCCATTCTAATTCATTCGCACAATCTATTCTAATTCATTCATACGATCCATTCTAATTTATTCGCACGATCCATTCAAATTCATTCATACGATCCATTCTAATTCATTCATATGATCCATTCTAATTCATTCGCACGATCCATTCTTATTCATTCGTACGATCCATTCTAATTCATTCGCACGATCCATTCTAATTCATTAATATGATCCATTCTAATTCATTCGCTCGATCCATTCTAATTCATTAGTACGATCCATTCTAATTCATTCGTACGATACATTCTAATTCATTAGCACGATCATTCATACGAATGAATCAGAATGGATCGTATGAATGAATTAGAATGGATCGTGCGAATGAATTAGAATGGATTATATGAATGAAATAGAATGGATCATACGAATGAAATAGAATGGATCGTACGAAGGAATTAGAATGGATCGTATGAATGAATTAGAGTGGATACATTCGTGCGAATGAATTCGAATAGATCGTGCGAATGAATTAGAATGGATTGTACGAATGAATTAGAAAGGATCGTACGAATGAAATAGAATGGATCGTACGAATGAATTAGAATGGATACATTCGTGCAAAAGAAATAGAATGGATTGTATGAATGAATTAGAATGGATCGTGTGAATGAATTAGAATGGATCATACGAATGAATTAGAATGGATACATTCATGCGAATGAATTAGAATAGATCGTGCGAATGAATTAGAATGGATCGTACGAATGAATTAGAATGGATCGTATGAATGAATTAGAATGGATCGTGCGAATGAATTAGAATGGATCGTTCGAATGAATTAGAATGGATCATATGAATGAATTAGATTGGATCGTATTAATGAATTAGAATGGATCGTACGAATGAATTAGAATAGATCGTACGAATGAATTAGAATGGATACGAATGGATCGTACGAATGAGTAAGAATGGATCGTACGAATGAAATAGAATGGATTGTACGAATGAATTAGAATGGATACATTCGTGCGAATGAATTAGGATGGCTCGTATGAATGAATTTGAATAGATTGTGCGAATGAATTAGAATGGATCGTACGAATGAATTAGAATGGATACATTCATGCGAATGAATTAGAATGGATCGTATGAAAGAACTAGAATGGATCGTATGAGTGAATTAGAATGGATACGAAGAAATTAGAATGGATCGTACGAAGGAATTAGAATGGAGAATGGATCGTGCGAATGAATTAGAATGGATCGTGCGATAAGAATTGATCGTACGAATGAAATAGAGTAGATCGTACGGATAAATGAATTTGGATCGTGCTAATGAATTAGAATGGATCGTATGAATGAATTAGAATGGATCGTACTAATGAGTTAGAATAGATTGTGCGAATGAATTAGAATGGATCGTACGAATGAATTAGAAAGGATATATTCGTGCGAATGAATTAGAATAGATCGTATGAATGAATTAGATTGGATCGTATTAATGAATTAGAATGGATCGTGCGAATGAATTAGAATGGATCGTACGAATGAAATAAAATGGATAGATTCGTGCGAATGAATTTGAATGGATCGTACGAAGGAATTAGAATGGATCGTACGAAGGAATTAGAATAGATCATACGAAGAAATTAGAATGGATCGTACGAATGAATTAGAATGGAGCGTATGAATGAATTAGAATGGATCGTGCGAATGAATTAAAATGGATCGTATGAATGAAATAGAATGGATCGTATGAATTAGAATGGATCGTACGAATGAAATAGAATGGATCGTACGAATGAATTAGAATAGATTGTGCGAATGGATTAGAATTGATCATACGATTGAGTAAGAATGGATTGTACGAATGAAATAGAATAGATCGTACGAATGAATTAGAATGGATCATGCTAATGAATTAGAATTGATCGTATGAATGAATTATAATAGATTGTGCGAATGAATTAGAATGGTACGAATGAATTGGAATGGATACATTCGTGCGAATGAATTAGAATGGATCGTATGAATGAATTAGAGTGGATACATTCGTACAAATGAATTAGAATGGATCGTACGAATGAATTAGAATGCATACATTCGTGCGAATGAATTAGAATGGATCATATGAATGAATTAGAATGGATCGTTTGAGTGAATGCGAATGGATCGTGCGAATGAATTAGAATGGATTGTACGAATGAATTAGAATGGATCGTACGAATGAATTAGAATGGATACATTCGTGCGAATCCATTCTATTTCATTCGTACGATCCATTCTAATTCATTCGCACGATCCATTCTAATTCATTCATACGATCCATTCTAATTCATTCGTACGATCCATTCTAATTCATTCGTACGATCCATTCTAATTCATTCGCACAATCTATTCTAATTCATTCGTACGATCCATTCTAATTCATTCGCACGATCCATTCTAATTCATTCATACGATCCATTCTATTTCATTCGTACGAACCATTCTTACTCATTCGTACGATCCATTCTAATTCATTTGCACGAAGGTATCCATTCTAATTCATTCGTACTATCCATTCTAATTCCTTCGTACGATGCATTCTAATTCCTTCGTACGATCCATTCTAATTCATTCGTACGATCCATTCTAATTCATTCGTACGATCCATTCTAATTCCTTCGTATGATCCATTCTAATTCATTCGTACGGTATGATTCATTCTAATTCATTCGTACGATTCATTCTAATTCAATCCATTCTAATTCATTCGTACGATCCATTCTAATTCATTCGTACGATCCATTCTAATTCATTCGTACGATCCATTCTAATTCATTCGTACGATTCATTCTAATTCAATCCATTCTAATTCATTCGTACGATCCATTCTTACTCATTCGTACGATCCATTCTAATTCATTCGCACGAATGAATCCATTCTAATTCATTCGTATGATCCATTCTAATTCATTCGCATGAATGTATCCATTCTAATTCATTCGTACGATCCATTCTATCTCATTCGTACAATCCATTCTATTTTATTCGTACGATCCATTCTAATTCATTCGCACGATCCATTCTAATTCATTCGCATGATCCATTCTAATTCATTCGTACGATCGATTCTAATTCATTCATACGATCCATTCTAATTCATTCGCACAAATGTATCCATTCTAATTCATTCGTACGATCCATTCTAATTCATTCGCACAATCTATTCTAATTCATTCATACGATCCATTCTAATTTATTCGCACGATCCATTCTAATTCATTCATACGATCCATTCTAATTCATTCATATGATCCATTCTAATTCATTCGCACGATCCATTCTTACTCATTCGTACGATCCATTCTAATTCATTCGCACGATCCATTCTAATTCATTAATACGATCCATTCTAATTCATTCGCACGAATGTATCCTTTCTAATTCATTCGTACGATCCATTCTAATTCATTCGCACAATCTATTCTAATTCATTCGAACGATCCATTCTAATTCATTCGTACGATGCATTCTAATTCATTCGTACGATCCATTCTAATTCATTCGCACGATCCATTCTAATTCATTAGCACGATCCATTCTAATTCATTCGTATGATCCATTCTAATTCATTTATACGATCCAATCTAATTCATTCATACGATACATTCTAATTCTTTCGCACGAATGTATCCATTCTAATTCATTCGTACGATCCATTCTAATTCATTAGCACGAAAAAACACGATCCACTCACATACGAATAAATTAGAATGAATTAGAATGGATTGTGTGAATGAATTAGAATGGATCGTATGAATGAATTAGAATGGATCGTGCGAATGAATTAGAATATGGATCGTACGAAGGAATTAGAATGGATCGTACGAATGAATTCGAATGTATCCTTTCTAATTCATTCGTACGATCCATTATAATTCCTTTGTACGATCCATTCTAATTCATTCGTACGATCCATTCTAATTCATTCGCACGATCCATTCTAATTCATTCGTACGATCCATTCTATTTCATTCATACGATCCATTCTAATTCATTCATACGATCTATTCTAATTCTTTCGCACGAATGTATCCATTCTAATTCATTCGTACGATCCATTCTAATTCATTCGCACGATCCATTCTAATTCATTCATACAATCCATTCTAATTCTTTTTCACGAATGTATCCATTGTAATTCATTCGTTCGATCCATTCTAATTCATTCGTACGATCCATTCTAATTCATTCGCACGATCCATTCTAATTCATGCATACGATCCAATCTAATTCATTCATACGATCCATTCTAATTCATTCGTACGAATGTATCCATTCTAATTCATTCGTACATGTATGAATGAATTAGAATGGATCGTACGAATGAATTAGAGTTGATACATTCGTGCGAATGAATTAGAATGGATCGTACGAATGAATTAGATTGGATCGTATGAATGAATTATAATGGATCATGCGAATGAATTAGAATAGATCATACAAATGAATTAGAATGGATCGTACGAATGAATTAGAATGGATACATTCGTGCAAAATAATTAGAATGGATTGTATGAATGAATTAGAATGGATCGTGCGAATGAATTAGAATGGATACATTCGTGCGAATGAATTAGAATGGATTGTATGAATGAATTAGATTGGATTGTATGAATGAATCAGAATGGATCGTGCGAATGAATTAGAATGGATCGTACGAATGAATTAGAATGGATCGTTTGAATGAATTAGAATGGATCGTACTTATGAATTACAATGGGTCATACGAATGAAATAGAATGGATCGTACGAAGGAATTAGAAAGGATCGTACAAACGAATTAGAATGGATCGTATGAATGAAATAGAATAGATCGTACGAATGAATTAGAATGGATCGTATGAATGAATTAGATTGGATCGTATGAATGAATTAGAATGGATTGTATGAATGAAATAGAATAGATCGTACGAATGAATTAGAATGGATCATGCGAATGAATTAGAATGGGTCGTACGAATGAATTAGAAAAATACACGATCCAGATCCATTCTAATTCATTCGCACAATCTATTCTAATTCATTCGTAGGATCCATTCTAATTCATTACTACGATCCATTCTAATTCATTCATACGATCCATTCTAACTCATTCGTACGATCCATTCTAATTCATTCGCACGATCCATTCTAATTCATTCATACGATCCATTCTAATTCATTCGTATGTATCCATTCTAATTCATTCATACGATCCATTCTAATTCTACGATCCATTCTTACTCATTCGTATTATCCATTTTAATTCATTCACACGAATGTATCAACTCTAATTCATTCGTATGATCCATTCTAATTCATTCGCACGAATGTATCCATTCTAATTCATTCGTACGATCCATTCTAATTCATTTGTACGATCCATTCTAATTCATTCGTACGATCCATTCTAATTCCTTCGTATGATCCATTCTAATTCCTTCGTATGATCCATTCTAATTCATTCGCACGAATGTATCCATTCTAATTCATTCGTACGATCCATTCTAATTCATTCGTATGATCCATTCTAATTCATTCGCACGAATGTATCCATTCTAATTAATTCGTACGATCCATTCTAATTCATTCGTACGATCCATTCTAAATCCTTCGTATGATCCATTCTAATTCATTCGTACGATCAATTCTAATTCATACGAACCATTCTAATTCATTTATACGATCTAATCTAATTCATTCATACAATCCATTCTAATTCATTCAAACGATCTATTCTAATTCATTCGTACGATCTATTCTAATTCATTTGCACGAATATATCCATTCTAATTCATTCGTACGATGCATTCTAATTCATTCGCACGGAATGGATCGTACGAATGAATTAGAATGGATACATTCATGCGAATGAATTCGAATGGATCGTACGACCGAGTTAGAATGGATAAATTCGTGCGAATGAATTAGAATGGATTGTATGAATGAATTAGATTGGATCGTATAAATGAATTAGAATGGATCTTACGTATGAATTAGAATGGATACATTCATGGGAATGAATAAGAATGGATCGTACGAAGGAATTAGAATGGATCATACGAATGAAATAGAATGGATCATACGAATGAATTAGAATGGATCGTATGAATGAATTAGAGTGGATACATTCGTACGAATGAATTAGAATGGATCGTACGAATGAATTAGATTGGATCGTATTAATGAATTAGAATGGATCGTGCGAATGAATTAGAATGGATCTTACGAATGAATTTGAATGGAACGTACGAATGAATTAGAATGGATCGTACGAATGAATTAGAATGGATACATTCGTGCAAATGAATTAGAATGGATACATTCATGGGAATGAATTAGACTGGATCGTACAAAGGAATTAGAATGGATCATACGAATGAAATATAATGGGTCGTACAAAGGAATTAGAATGGATCGTGCGCAGGAATTAGAATGGTTTGTACGAAGGAATTAGAATGGATCGTACGAATGAATTAGAATGGATACATTCGTGCGAATGAATTAGAATGGATCGTACGAATGAGTAAGAATGGATCGTACGAATGAAATAGAATGGATCGTACGGATGAATTAGAATGGATCATGCGAATGAATTAGAATGGATCGTACGAATGAGTAAGAATGGATCGTATGAATGAATTAGAATGGATCGTACGAATGAATTAGAATGGATCGTATGAATGAATTAGATTGGATCGTATTAATGAATTAGAATGGATCGTACGAATGAATTAGAATAGATCGTACGAATGAATTAGAATGGATACGAATGGATCGTACGAATGAGTAAGAATGGATCGTACGAATGAAATAGAATGGATTGTACGAATGAATTAGAATGATACATTCGTGCGAATGAATTAGGATGGATCGTATGAATGAATTAGAATAGATTGTGCGAATGAATTAGAATGGATCGTACGAATGAATTAGAATGGATACATTCATGCGAATGAATTAGAATGGATCGTATGAATGAATTAGAATGGATCGTATGAGTGAATTAGAATGGATACGAAGGAATTAGAATGGATCGTACGAAGGAATTAGAATGGAGAATGGATCGTGCGAATGAATTAGAATGGATCGTGCGATAAGAATGGATCGTACGAATGAAATAGAATAGATCGTACGGATAAATGAATTTGGATCGTGCTAATGAATTAGAATGGATCGTACGAATGAATTAGAATGGATCATACTAATGAATTAGAATAGATTGTGCGAATGAATTAGAATGGATCGTACGAATGAATTAGAAAGGATATATTCGTGCGAATGAATTAGAATAGATCGTATGAATGAATTAGATTGGATCGTATTAATGAATTAGAATGGATCGTGCAAATGAATTAGAATGGATCGTACGAATGAATTAGAATGGATAGATTCGTGCGAATGAATTTGAATGGATCGTACGAAGGAATTAGAATGGATCGTACGAAGGAATTAGAATGGATCGTACGAAGGAATTAGAATAGATCATACGAAGAAATTAGAATGGATCGTACGAATGAATTAGAATGGATCGTATGAATGAATTAGAATGGATCGTGCGAATGAATTAAAATGGATCGTATGAATGAAATAGAATGGATCATATGAATTAGAATGGATCCATTCTAATTCATTCGTACGATCCATTCTAATTCTTTCGTACGATCCATTCTAATTCATTCGTACGATCCATTCTAATTCATTCGCACAATCTATTCTAATTCATTCGTACGATCCATTCTAATTCATTCGCACGATCCATTCTAATTTATTCATACGATCCATTCTATTTCATTCGTACGATCCATTCTTACTCATTCGTACGATCCATTCTAATTCATTTGCACGAAGGTATCCATTCTAATTCCTTCGTACGATCCATTCTAATTCCTTCGTACGATCCATTCTAATTCATTCGTACGATCCATTCTAATTCCTTCGTATGATCCATTCTAATTTATTCGTACGATTCATTCTAATTCAATCCATTCTAATTCATTCGTACGATCCATTCTAATTCATTCGTACGATCCATTCTAATTCATTCGTACGATTCATTCTAATTCAATCCATTCTAATTCATTCGTACGATCCATTCTTACTCATTCGTACGATCCATTCTAATTCATTCGCACGAATGAATCCATTCTAATTCATTCGTATGATCCATTCTAATTCATTCGCATGAATGTATCCATTCTAATTCATTCGTACGATCCATTCTATCTCATTCGTACAATCCATTCTATTTCATTTGTACGATCAATTCTAATTCATTCGCACGATCCATTCTAATTCATTCGCATGATCCATTCTAATTCATTCGTACGATCGATTCTAATTCATTCATACGATCCATTCTAATTCATTCACACGAATGTATCCATTCTAATTCATTCGCACAATCTATTCTAATTCATTCATACGATCCATTCTAATTTATTCGCACGATCCATTTTAATTCATTCATACGATCCATTCTAATTCATTCATATGATCCATTCTAATTCATTCGCACGATCCATTCTTACTCATTCGTACGATCCATTCTAATTCATTCGCACAATCCTTTCTAATTCATTAATACGATCCATTCTACTTCATTCACACGATCCATTCTAATTCATTCACACTCATACGATCCATTCTAATTCATTCGCACGAATGTATCCTTTCTAATTCATTCGTATGATACATTCTAATTCATTCGCACAATCTATTCTAATTCATTCGAACGATCCATTCTAATTCATTCGTACGATCCATTCTAATTCATTCGAACGATCCATTCTAATTCATTAGCACGATCCATTCTAATTCATTCGTACGATCCATTCTAATTCATTTATACGATCCAATCTAATTCATTCATACGATCCATTCTAATTCTTTCGCACGAATGTATCAATTCTAATTCATTCGTACGATCCATTCTAATTCATTAGCACGAAAAAACACGATCCACTCACATACGAATAAATTAGAATGAATTAGAATGGATTGTGTGAATGAATTAGAATGGATCGTATGAATGAATTAGAATGGATCGTGCGAATGAATTAGAATGGATCGTGCGAATGAATTAGAATATGGATCGTACGAAGGAATTAGAATGGATCGTACGAATGAATTCGAATATATCCTTTCTAATTCATTCGTACGATCCATTCTAAATCCTTCGTACGATCCATTCTAATTCATTCGTACGATCCATACTAATTCATTCGCACGATCCATTCTAATCCATTCGTACGATCCATTCTATTTCATTCATACGATCCATTCTAATTCATTCATACGATCTATTCTAATTCTTTCGCACGA
The DNA here is from genome assembly GCA_947650365.1 of Chamaelirium japonicum. Classification (NCBI taxonomy): domain Eukaryota; kingdom Viridiplantae; phylum Streptophyta; class Magnoliopsida; order Liliales; family Melanthiaceae; genus Chamaelirium; species Chamaelirium japonicum. The sequence continues at coordinate 37,251,377 of OX393560.1, read as the reverse complement.
ATGTATCCATTCTAATTCATTCGTACGATCCATTCTAATTCATTCGCACGATCCATTCTAATTCATTCATACAATCCATTCTAATTCTTTTGCATGAATGTATCCATTCTAATTCATTCGTTCGATCCATTCTAATTCATTCGTACGATCCATTCTAATTCATTCGCACGATCCATTCTAATTCATGCATACGATCCAATCTAATTCATTCATACGATCCATTCTAATTCATTTGCACGAATGTATCCATTCTAATTCATTCGTACATGTATGAATGAATTAGAATGGATCGTACGAATGAATTAGAGTTGATACATTCGTGCGAATGAATTAGAATGGATCGTACGAATGAATTAGATTGGATCGTATGAATGAATTATAATGGATCATGCGAATGAATTAGAATAGATCATACGAATGAATTAGAATGGATCGTACGAATGAACTAGAATGGATACATTCGTGCAAAAGAATTAGAATGGATTGTATGAATGAATTAGAATGGATCGTGCGAATGAATTAGAATGGATACATTCGTGCGAATGAATTAGAATGGATCGTATGAATGAATTAGATTGGATCGTATGAATGAATTAGAATGGATCGTATGAATGAATTAGAATGGATCCTACGAATGAATTAGAATGGATCGTATGAATGAATTAGAATGGATTGTACGAATGAATTAGAATGGATCGTTTGAATGAATTAGAATGGATCGTACTTATGAATTAGAATGGGTCATACGAATGAAATAGAATGGATCGTACGAAGGAATTAGAAAGGATCGTACAAACGAATTAGAATGGATCGTATGAATGAAATAGAATAGATCGTACGAATGAATTAGAATGGATCGTATGAATGAATTAGATTGGATCGTATGAATGAATTAGAATGGATTATACGAATGAAATAGAATAGATCATACGAATGAAATAGAATGGATCGTACGAATTAATTAGAATAGATTGTGCGAATGGATTAGAATGGATCATACGATTGAGTAAGAATGGATTGTACGAATGAAATAGAATAGATCGTACGAATGAATTAGAATGGATCGTATGAATGAATTAGAATGGATCGTGCGAATGAATTAGAATGGATCGTACGAATGAATCAGAATGGATCGTATAAATGAATTAGAATGGATCGTAGTAATGAATTAGAATGGATCCTACGAATGAATTAGAATAGATTGTGCGAATGAATTAGAATGGATCTGGATCGTGTATCCATTCTAATTCATTCGTACGACCCATTCTAATTCATTCGCACGATCCATTCTAATTCATTCGTACGATCTATTCTATTTCATTCGTACAATCTATTCTAATTCATTCATACGATCCAATCTAATTCATTCATACGATCCATTCTAATTCATTCGTACGATCTATTCTATTTCATTCATACGATCCATTCTAATTTGTTTGTACGATCCTTTCTAATTCCTTCGTACGATCCATTCTATTTCATTCGTATGACCCATTCTAATTCATAAGTACGATCCATTCTAATTCATTCAAACGATCCATTCTAATTCATTCGTACGATCCATTCTAATTCATTCGCACGATCCATTCTAATTCATTCATACGATCCAATCTAATTCATTCATACGATCCATTCTAATTCATTCACACGAATGTATCCATTCTAATTCATTCGCACGATCCATTCTAATTCATTCATACAATCCATTCTAATTCTTTTGCACGAATATATCCATTCTAATTCATTCGTACGATCCATTCTAATTCATTCGTATGATCTATTCTAATTCATTCGCATGATCCATTATAATTAATTCATACGATCCAATCTAATTCATTCGTACGATCCATTCTAATTCATTCGCACGAATGTATCAACTCTAATTCATTCGTACGATCCATTCTAATTCATTCATACATGTACGAATGAATTAGAATGGATACATTCGTGTGAATGAATTAGAATGGATCGTATGAATGAATTAGATTGGATCGTATGCATGAATTAGAATGGATCGTGCGAATGAATTAGAATGGATCGTACGAATGAATTAGAATGGATCGAATGAATGAATTAGAATGGATACATTCGTGCAAAAGAATTAGAATGGATTGTATGAATGAATTAGAATGGATCGTGCGAATGAATTAGAATGGATCGTACGAATGAATTAGAATGGATACATTCGTGCGAAAGAATTAGAATAGATCGTATGAATGAATTAGAATGGATCGTATGAATGAAATAGAATGGATCGTACGAATGAATTAGAATGGATCGTGCGAATGAATTAGAATGGATCGTACGAATGAATTAGAATGGATCGTATGAAGGAATTAGAATGGATCGTACGAATGAATTAGAAAGGATACATTCGAATTCATTCGTACGATCCATTCTAATTCCTTCGTACGATCCATATTCTAATTCATTCGCACGATCCATTCTAATTCATTCGCACGATCCATTCTAATTCATTCATACGATCCATTCTAATTCATTCACACAATCCATTCTAATTCATTCTAATTTATTCGTATGTGAGTGGATCGTGTTTTTTGGTGCTAATGAATTAGAATGGATCGTACGAATGAATTAGAATGGATACATTCGTGCAAAAGAATTAGAATGGATCGTATGAATGAATTAGATTGGATCGTATAAATGAATTAGAATGGATCGTACGAATGAATTAGAATGGATCGTGCTAATGAATTAGAATGGATCGTTCGAATGAATTAGAATGGATTGTGCGAATTAATTAGAATGGATCATACGAATGAATCAGAATGGATCGTACGAATGAATTAGAATGGATCGTTCGAATGAATTAGATTAGATTGTGCGAATGAATTAGAATGGATCGTACGAATGAATTAGAAAGGATACATTCGTGCGAATGAATTAGAATGGATCGTATGAGTGTGAATGAATTAGAATGGATCGTGCGAATGAATTTGAATGGATCGTATTAATGAATTAGAGTGGATCGTGTGAATGAATTAGAATGGATCGTACGAATGAGTAAGAATGGATCGTGCGAATGAATTAGAATGGATCATATGAATGAATTAGAATGGATCATATGAATGAATTAGAATGGATCGTGCGAATAAATTAGAATGGATCGTATGAATGAATTAGAATAGATTGTGCGAATGAATTAGAATGGATCGTACAAATGAATTAGAATGGATACATTCGTGCGAATGAATTAGAATGGATCGTATGAATGAATTAGAATCGATCGTACGAATGAATTAGAATGGATCATGCGAATGAATTAGAATGGATCGTGCAAATGAATTAGAATGGATCGTACGAATGAAATAGAATGGATTGTAAGAATGAGATAGAATGTATCGTACGAATGAATTAGAATAGATACATTCATGCGAATGAATTAGAATGGATCATACGAATGAATTAGAATGGATTCATTCGTGTGAATGAATTAGAATGGATCGTACGAATGAGTAAGAATGGATCGTACGAATGAATTAGAATGGATTGAATTAGAATGAATCGTACGAATGAATTAGAATGGATCGTACGAATGAATTAGAATGGATCGTACGAATGAATTAGAATGGATTGAATTAGAATGAATCGTACGAATGAATTAGAATGAATCATACCGTACGAATGAATTACAATGGATCATACGAAGGAATTAGAATGGATCGTACGAATGAATTAGAATGGATCGTACGAATGAATTAGAATGGATCGTACGAAGGAATTAGAATGGATCGTATGAAGGAATTAGAATGGATAGTACGAATGAATTAGAATGGATACCTTCGTGCAAATGAATTAGAATGGATCGTACGAATGAGTAAGAATGGATCGTACGAATGAAATAGAATGGATCGTATGAATGAATTAGAATGGATCGTGCGAATGATTTAGAATGGATCGTACGAATGAATTAGAATAGATTGTGCGAATGAATTAGAATGGATCATACGAATGAATTAGAATGGATCGTACGAATGAATTAGAATGGATCGTATGAATGAATTAGAATGGATCGTGCGAATGAATTAGAATGGATCGTACGAATGAAATAGAATGGATCATATGAATGAATTAGAATGGATCGTATGAATGAATTAGAATGGATTGTGCGAATAAATTAGAATGGATCATATGAATGAATTAGAATAGATTGTGCGAATGAATTAGAATGGATCGTACGAATGAATTAGAATGGATACATTCATGCGAATGAATTAGAATGGATCGTATGAATGAATTAGAATGGATCGTATGAATGAATTAGAATAGATCGTACGAATGAATTAGAATGGATACGAATGGATCGTACGAATGAGTAAGAATGGATCGTACGAATGAAATAGAATGGATTGTACGAATGAATTAGAATGGATACATTCGTGCGAATGAATTAGGATGGATCGTATGAATGAATTAGAATAGATTGTGCGAATGAATTAGAATGGATCGTACTAATGAATTAGAATGGATACATTCATGCGAATGAATTAGAATGGATCGTATGAATGAATTAGAATGGATCGTATGAGTGAATTAGAATGGATACGAAGGAATTAGAATGGATCGTACGAAGGAATTACAATGGAGAATGGATCGTGCGAATGAATTAGAATGGATCGTGCGATAAGAATGGATCGTACGAATGAAATAGAATAGATCGTACGGATAAATGAATTTGGATCGTGCTAATGAATTAGAATGGATCGTACGAATGAATTAGAATGGATCGTACTAATGAATTAGAATAGATTGTGCGAATGAATTAGAATGGATCGTACGAATGAATTAGAAAGGATATATTCGTGCGAATTAATTAGAATAGATCGTATGATTGAATTAGATTGGATCGTATTAATGAATTAGAATGGATCGTGAGAATAAATTAGAATGGATCGTACGAATGAATTAGAATGGATAGATTCGTACGAATGAATTTGAATGGATCGTACGAAGGAATTAGAATGGATCGTACGAAGGAATTAGAATAGATCATACGAAGAAATTAGAATGGATCGTACGAATGAATTAGAATGGATCGTATGAATGAATTAGAATGGATCGTGCGAATGAATTAAAATGGATCGTACGAATGAAATAGAATGGATCGTATGAATTAGAATGGATCGTACGAATGAAATAGAATAGATCGTACGAATGAATTAGAATAGATTGTGCGAATGGATTAGAATGGATCATACGATTGAGTAAGAATGGATTATACGAATGAAATAGAATAGATCGTACGAATGAATTAGAATGGATCATGCTAATGAATTAGAATTGATCGTATGAATGAATTAGAATAGATTATGCGAATGAATTAGAATGGATCGTACGAATGAATTGGAATGGATACATTCGTGCGAATGAATTAGAATGGATCGTATGAATGAATTAGAGTGGATACATTCGTACAAATGAATTAGAATGGATCGTATGAATGAATTAGAATGGATACATTCGCACGAATGAATTAGAATGGATCATATGAATGAATTAGAATGTATCGTTTGAGTGAATCCGAATGGATTGTGCGAATGAATTGGAATGGATTGTACGAATGAATTAGAATGGATCGTACGAATGAATTAGAATGGATACATTCATGCGAATCTATTCTATTTCATTCGTACGATCCATTCTATTTCATTCGCACGATCCATTCTAATTCATTCATACGATCCATTCTAATTCATTCGTACGATCCATTCTAATTCATTCGTACGATCCATTCTAATTCATTCGCACAATCTATTCTAATTCATTCGTACGATCCATTCTAATTCATTCACACGATCCATTCTAATTCATTCATACGATCCATTCTATTTCATTCGTACGATCCATTCTTACTCATTCGTACGATCCATTCTAATTCATTTGCACGAAGGTATCCATTCTAATTCATTCGTACTATCCATTCTAATTCCTTCGTACGATCCATTCTAATTCCTTCGTACGATCCATTCTAATTCATTCGTACGATCCATTCTAATTCCTTCGTATGATCCATTCTAATTCATTCGTACGGTATGATTCATTCTAATTCATTCGTACGATTCATTCTAATTCAATCCATTCTAATTCATTCGTACGATCCATTCTAATTCATTCGTACGAACCATTCTAATTCATTCGTACGATTCATTCTAATTCAATCCATTCTAATTCATTCGTACGATCCATTCTTACTCATTCGTACGATCCATTCTAATTCATTCGCACGAATGAATCCATTCTAATTCATTCATATGATCCATTCTAATTCATTCGCATGAATGTATCCATTCTAATTCATTCGTACGATCCATTCTATCTCATTCGTACAATCCATTCTATTTCATTCGTACGATCCATTCTAATTCATTCGCACGATCCATTCTAATTCATTCGCATGATCCATTCTAATTCATTCGTACGATCGATTCTAATTCATTCATACGATCCATTCTAATTCATTCGCACGAATGTATCGATTCTAATTCATTCATACGATCCATTCTAATTCATTCGCACAATCTATTCTAATTCATTCATACGATCCATTCTAATTTATTCGCACGATCCATTCTAATTCATTCATACGATCCATTCTAATTCATTCATATGATCCATTCTAATTTATTCACACGATCCATTCTTATTCATTCGTACGATCCATTCTAATTCATTCGCACGATCCATTCTAATTCATTAATACGATCCATTCTAATTCATTCGCACGATCCATTCTAATTCATTCACACTCATACGATCCATTCTAATTCATTTGAACGAATGTATCCTTTCTAATTCATTCGTACGATCCATTCTAATTCATTCGCACAATCTATTCTAATTCATTCGAACGATCCATTCTAATTCATTCGTACGATCCATTCTAATTCATTCGTACGATCCATTCTAATTCCATTCGCACAATCTATTCTAATTCATTCGTACGATCCATTCTATTTCATTCGTACGATCCATTCTAATTCATACGATCCATTCTATTTCATTCATACGATCCATTTTAATTCATTCGCACGATCCATTCTAATTCATTCATACGATCCATTCTAATTCATTCGTACGATCCATTCTAATTCCTTCGTATGATCTATTCTAATTCCTTCGTATGATCCATTCTAATTCCTTCGTACGATCAATTCAAATTCATTCGCACGAATCTATCCATTCTAATTCATTCGTACGATCCATTCTAATTCATTCGCACGATCCATTCTAATTCATTAATACGATCCAATCTAATTCATTCATATGATCTATTCTAATTCATTCGCACGAATATATCCTTTCTAATTCATTCGTTCAATCCATTCTAATTCATTCGGACAATTTATTCTAATTCATTAGTACGATCCATTCTAATTCATTCGTACGATCCATTCTAATTCATTAGCACGATCCAAATTCATTTATCCGTATGATCTATTCTATTTCATTCGTACGATCCATTCTTATCGCACGATCCATTCTAATTCATTCGCACGATCCATTCTCCATCCTAATTCCTTCGTACGATCCATTCTAATTACTTCGTATCCATTCTAATTCACTCATACGATCCATTCTAATTCATTCATACGATCCATTCTAATTCATTCGCATAAATGTATCCATTCTAATTCATTCGTACGATCCATTCTAATTCATTCTCACAATCTATTATAATTCATTCATACGATCCATCCTATTTCATTCACACGAATGTATCCATTCTAATTCATTCGTACAATGCATTCTATTTCATTTGTACGATCCATTCTTACTCATTCGTACGATCCATTCGTATCCATTCTAATTCATTCGTACGATCTATTCTAATTCATTCGTACGATCCATTCTAATTCATTAATACGATCCAATCTAATTCATTCATACGATCCATTCTAATTCATTCGTACGATCCATTCTAATTCATTCACACGATCCGTTCTAATTCATTCGCACGATCCATTCTAATTCATTCATACGATCCATTCTAATTCATTCGTACGATCCATTCTAATTCATTCGCACGATCCATTCTAATTCATTCGCACGAATGTATCCATTCCAATTCATTCGTACGATCCATTCTAATTCATTCGCACAATCTATTCTAATTCATTCGTACGATCAATTCTAATTCATTAGCATGATCCATTCTAATTCATTCGTACGATCTATTCTATTTCATTCGTACAATCCATTCTTACTTAATCGTATGATCCATTCTAATCCATTCACACAATCTATTCTAATTCATTCGTACGATCCATTCTATTTCATTCGTACGATCCATTCTAATTCATACGATCCATTCTATTTCATTCATACGATCCATTTTAATTCATTCGCACGATCCATTCTAATTCATTCATACGATCCATTCTAATTCATTCGTACGATCCATTCTAATTTCTTCGTATGATCTATTCTAATTCCTTCGTACGATCCATTCTAATTCCTTCATACGATCCATTCAAATTCATTCGCACGAATCTATCCATTCTAATTCATTCGTACGATCCATTCTAATTCATTCGCACGATCCATTCTAATTCATTAATACGATCCAATCTAATTCATTCATACGATCTATTCTAATTCATTCGCACGAATATATCCTTTCTAATTCATTCGTACGATCCATTCTAATTCATTCGCACAATCTATTCTAATTCATTAGTACGATCCATTCTAATTCATTCGTACGATCCATTCTAATTCATTAGCACGATCCAAATTCATTTATCCGTACGATCTATTCTATTTCATTCGTACGATCCATTCTTATCACACGATCCATTCTAATTCATTCGCACGATCCATTCTCCATTCTAATTCCTTCGTACGATCCATTCTAATTCCTTCGTATCCATTCTAATTCACTCATACGATCCATTCTAATTCATTCATACGATCCATTCTAATTCATTCGCATGAATATATCCATTCTAATTCATTCGTACGATCCATTCTAATTCATTCGCACAATCTATTCTAATTCATTCATACGATCCATCCTAATTCATTCGCACGAATGTATCCATTCTAATTCATTCATACAATCCATTCTATTTCATTCATACGATCCATTATTACTCATTCGTACGATCCATTCGTATCCATTCTAATTCATTCGTACGATCTATTCTAATTCATTCGTACGATCCATTATACTTCATTCGTATGATCCATTCTAATTCCTTTGTACGATCCAGTCTAATTCATTCCCATGAATGTATCGATTCTAATTCTTTTGCACGAATGTATCCAATCTAATTCATTCATACGATCCATTCTAATTCTTTTGCACGAATGTATCCATTCTAATTCATTCGTACGATCCATTCTAATTCATTAGCACGAAAAAACACGATCCACTCACATACGAATAAATTAGAATGAATTAGAATGGATTGTGTGAATGAATTAGAATGGATCGTATGAATGAATTAGAATGGATTGTGCGAATGAATTAGAATGGATCGTGCGAATGAATTAGAATATGGATCGTACGAAGGAATTAGAATGGATCGTACGAAGGAATTAGAATGGATCGTACGAATGAATTCGAACGTATCCTTTCTAATTCATTCGTACGATCCATTCTAATTCCTTCGTACGATCCATTCTAATTCATTCGTGCGATCCATTCTAATTCATTCGCACGATCAATTCTAATTCATGCATACGATCCATTCTAATTCATTCGTACAATCCATTCTAATTCATTCGTACGATCCATTCTAATTCATTCGCACAATCTATTCTAATTCATTCGTACGATCCATTCTAATTCATTCGCACGATCCATTCTAATTCATTCATACGATCCATTCTATTTCATTCGTACGATCCATTCTTACTCATTCGTACGATCCATTCTAATTCATTTGCACGAAGGTATCCATTCTAATTCATTCGTACTATCCATTCTAATTCCTTCGTACGATCCATTCTAATTCCTTCGTACGATCCATTCGGATACATTCGTGCGAATCCATTCTATTTCATTCGTACGATCCATTCTAATTCATTCGCACGATCCATTCTAATTCATTCATACGATCCATTCTAATTCATTCATACGATCCATTTTAATTCATTCGCACGATCCAATCTAATTCATTCATACGATCCATTCGAATTCATTCGTACGATCCATTCTAATTTATTTGTATGATCTATTCTAATTCCTTCGTACGATCCATTCTAATTCCTTCATACGATCCATTCAAATTCATTCGCAGGAATCTATTTGAATAGGTCGTACGAATGAATATGAATGAATTAGAATGGATCGTTTGAGTGAATGCGAATGGATCGTGCGAATGAATTAGAATGGATTGTACGAATGAATTAGAATGGATCGTACGAATGAATTAGAATGGATACATTCCTGCGAATCCATTTTCTTTCATTCGTACGATCCATTCTAATTCATTCACATGATCCATTCTAATTCATTCATACGATCCATTCTAATTCATTCGTACGATCCATTCTAATTCATTCGTACAATCTATTCTAATTCATTCGTACGATTCATTCTAATTCATTCGCATGATCGATACGAAGAAATTAGAATGGATCGTACGAATGAATTAGAATGGATCGTATGAATGAATTTTGATGGATCGTACGAATGAATTAGAATGGATTGAATTAGAATGAATCATACGAATGAATTAGAATGAATCATACCGTACGAATGAATTAGAATGAATCATACCGTACGAATGAATTAGAATGGATCATACGAAGGGATTAGAATGGATCATACGAATGAATTAGAATGGATCATACGTACGAATGAATTAGAATGGATTGCATGAATGAATTAGAATAGATCGTACGAATGAATTAGAATGGATCGTACGAAATGTATCCATTCTAATTCATTCGTACGATCCATTCTAATTCATTCGTATGATCCATTCTTACTCATTCGTACGATCCAATCTAATTCATTCATACGATCCATTCTACGATCCATTCTAATTCATTCGTACGTTCCATTCTAATTCATTAGCACGATCAATGCTAATTCATTCGTACGATCCATTCTAATTCATTCGTACGATCCATTCTAATTCATTCGTACGATCCATTCTAATTCCTTCGTATGATCCATTCTAATTCATTCGTACGGTATGATTCATTCTAATTCATTCGTACGATTCATTCTAATTCAATCCATTCTAATTCATTCGTACGATCCATTCTAATTCTTTCGTACGATTCATTCATACGATCCATTCTTACTCATTCGTACGATCCATTCTAATTCATTCGCACGATCCATTCTAATTCATCCGTACGATCCATTCTATTTCATTCGTACGATCCATTCTTACTTATTCGTACGATCCATTCTAATTTATTCGCACGAATGTATCCATTCTAATTCATTCGTACGATCCATTCTAATTCCTTCGTACAAACCATTCTAATTCCTGCGTACGATCCATTCTAATTCCTCTATACGACCCATTATATTTCATTCGTATGATCCATTCTATTTCCTTTGTACGATCAAGTCTAATTCATGCCCATGAATGTATCCATTCTAATTCATTTGCACGAATGTATCCATTCTAATTCATTCGTACGTTCCATTCTAATTCATTCGTAAGATCCATTCTAATTCATTCATACGATCTATTCTAATTCATTCATACAATCCATTCTAATTCCTTCGTACGATCCATTCTAATTCATTCGTACTATCCATTCTTACTCATTCGTACGAAGGAATTAGAATGGATCGTACGAAGGAATTAGAATGGATAGTACGAATGAATTAGAATGGATACCTTCGTGCAAATGAATTAGAATGGATCGTACGAATGAGTAAGATGGATCGTACGAATGAAATAGAATGGATCGTATGAATGAATTAGAATAGATCGTGCGAATGAATTAGAATAGATCGTACGAATGAATTAGAATAGATTGTGCGAATGAATTAGAATGGATCGTACGAATGAATTAGAATGGATCGTACGAATGAATTAGAATGGATCGTGCGAATGAATTAGAATGGATCGTGCGAATGAATTAGAATGGATCGTACGAATGAAATAGAATGGATTCGCACGAATGTATCCATTCTAATTCATTCATACGAGCCATTCTAATTCATTCGTACAATCCATTCTAATTCATTCGTACAATCCATTCTAATTTATTCGCACGATCCATTCGCATTCACTCAAACGATCCATTCTAATTTATTCATATGATCCATTCTAATTCATTCGTGCGAATCCATTCTATTTCATTCGTACGATCCATTCTAATTCATTCGCACGATCCATTCTAATTCATTCATACGATCCATTCTAAGTCATTTGCACGAATGTATCCATTCTAATTCATTCGTACGATCTATTTTAATTCATTCGTACGATCCATTCTAATTCATTAATATGATCCAATCGCATTCACTCAAACGATCCATTCTAATTCCTTCGTACGATCCATTCTAATTCCTTCGTACGATCCATTCTAATTCATTCCCATGAATGTATCCATTCTAATTCATTCGCACGATCCATTCTAATTCATTCGCACGATCCATTCTAATTCATTCATACGATCCATTCTAATTCATTCGTACGATCCATTCTAATTCATTCGCACGATCCATTCTAATTCATTCGCACGAATGTATCCATTCTAATTCATTTGTATGATCCATTCTAATTCATTCACACGATCCATTCTAATTCATTCATACAATCCATTCTATTTCTTTTGCACGAATGTATCCATTCTAATTCATTCGTACGATCCATTCTATTTCATTCGTACGATCCATTCTAATTCATTCGTACAATCCAATCTAATTCATTCGCACGATCTATTCGAATTCATTCGCACGAATGTATCCACTCTAATTCATTCATACGATCCATTCTAATTCCTTCGTAAGATCCATTCTATTTCATTCGTATGATCCATTCTATTTCATTCATATAATCCATTCTAATTCATTCGCACGATCCATTCTAATTCATTCATACGATCCATTCTAATTCATTCGTATGATCCATTCTAATTTATTCATACGATCCATTCTAATTCATACGAATTAGAATGGATCGTATGAGTGTGAATGAATTAGAATGGATCGTGCGAATGAATTAGAATGGATAGTATTAATGAATTAGAATGGATCGTGCGAATGAATTAGAATGGATCGTACGAAATTCTAATTCATTCGCACGAATGTATCCATTCTAATTCATTCGTACGATCCATTCTAATTCATTCGCACAATCTATTCTAATTCATTCATACGATCCATTCTAATTTATTCGCACGATCGATTCTAATTCATTCATACGATCCATTCTAATTCATTCATATGATCCATTCTAATTCATTCGCACGATCCATTCTTACTCTTTCGTACGATCCATTCTAATTCATTCGCACGATCCATTCTAATTCATTAATACGATCCATTCTAATTCATTCGCACGATCCATTCTAATTCATTCACACTCATACGATCCATTCTAATTCATTCGCACGAATGTATCCTTTCTAATTCGTTCGTACGATCCATTCTAATTCATTCGCACAATCTATTCTAATTCATTCATACGATCCATTCTAAATTATTCGCACGATCCATTCTAATTCATTCATACGATCCATTCTAATTCATTCATATGATCCATTCTAATTCATTCGCACGATCCATTCTTACACATTCCTACGATCCATTCTAATTCATTCGCACGATCCATTCTAATTCATTAATACGATCCATTCTAATTCATTCGTACGATCCATTCTAATTCCTTCGTATGATCCATTCTAATTCATTCGTACGGTATGATTCATTCTAATTCATTCGTACGATTCATTCTAATTCAATCCATTCTAATTCATTCGTACGATCCATTCTAATTCATTCGTACGATCCATTCTAATTCATTCGTACGATTCATTCTAATTCAATCTATTCTAATTCATACGTACGATCCATTCTTACTCATTCGTACGATCCATTCTAATTCATTCGCACGAATGAATTAGAATGGATCGTACGAATGAATTAGAATGGATTGAATTAGAATGAATCGTACGAATGAATTAGAATGAATCGTACAAATGAAATAAAATGGATCATAATCTAATTCATTCATACGTTCCATTCTAATTCATTCGCACAATCTACTCTAATTCATTCGTACAATCCATTCTAATTCATTCGCACGATCTGTTCTAATTCATTCGTACGATCCATTCTAATTCATTCGCACGAATGTATCCATTCTAATTCATTCATACAATCTATTCTAATTCATTCGTACGATCCATTCTAATTCATTCGTACAATCCATTCTATTTCATTCGTACGATCCATTCTTACTCATTCGTATGATCCATTCTAATTCATTCGCACGAATGTATCCATTCTAATTCATTTGTACGATCCATTCTAATTCATTCGTACGATCCATTCTAATTCATTCGTCCGATCCATTCTAATTCATTCATACGATCCATTCTAATTCATTCATACATTGCCATTCTAATTCTTTCACGCGATCCATTCTAATTCATTCGTACGATCCATTCTAATTCATTCGAACGATCCATTCTAATTCATTCGCACGAATGAATCCATTCTAATTCATTCGTACAATCCATTCTATTTCATTCGTACGATCCATTCTTACTCATTCGTAAGATCCATTCTAATTCATTGGCACGAATGTATCCATTCTAATTCATTCGTACGATCCACTCTAATTCATTTGTACGATCCATTCCAATTCATTCTAATTCTAATTCATTCGCACGAATATATCCATTCTAATTCATTCGTACGATCCATTCTAATTCATTTGCACAATCTATTCTAATTCATTCGTACGATCCATTCTAATTCATTCGCACGATCCATTCTAATTCATTTGCACGATCCATTCTAATTCATTCATACAATCCATTCTAATTTTTTTGCACGAATGTATCCATTCTAATTCATTACGAATGAGTAAGAATGGATTGTACGAATGAATTAGAATGGATACATTCGTGCGAATGAATTAGAATAGATCATACGAATGAGTAAGAATGGATCGTACGAATGAAATAGAATGGATTGTACGAATTAATTAGAATGGATCGTGCGAATGAACTAGAATGGATCGTACGAATGAATTAGAATGGATCGTACGAAGGAATTAGAAAGGATCGTACGAATGAATTAGAATGGATCATACGAATGAATTAGAATGGATCGAACGAATGAATTAGAATGGATACATTCGTGCAAAAGAAATATAAAAGATTGTATGAATGAATTAGAATGGATCGTGCGAATGAATTAGAATGGATCGTACGAATGAATTAGAATGGATACATTCGAGCGAAAGAATTAGAATAGATCGTATGAATGAATTAGAATGGATCGTATGAATGAAATAGAATGGATCGTACGAATGAATTAGAATGGATCGTACGAAGGAATTAGAATGGACCGTACGAATGAATTCGAATGTATCCTTTCTAATTCATTCGTACGATCCATTCTAATTCCTTCGTACGATCCATTCTAATTCATTCGCACGATCCATTCTAATTCATTCGCACGATCCATTCTAATTCATTCATACAATCCATTCTATTTCTTTTGCACGAATGTATCCATTCTAATTCATTCGTACGATCCATTCTATTTCATTCGTACGATCCATTCTAATTCATTCGTACAATCCAATCTAATTCATTCGCACGATCTATTCGAATTCATTCGCACGAATGTATCCACTCTAATTCATTCATACGATCCATTCTAATTCCTTCGTAAGATCCATTCTATTTCATTCGTATGATCCATTCTATTTCATTCATATAATCCATTCTAATTCATTCGCACGATCGATTCTAATTCATTCATACGATCCATTCTAATTCATTCGTATGATCCATTCTAATTTATTCATACGATCCATTCTAATTCATATGAATTAGAATGGATCGTATGAGTGTGAATGAATTAGAATGGATCATGCGAATGAATTAGAATGGATAGTATTAATGAATTAGAATGGATCGTGCGAATGAATTAGAATGGATCGTACGAAATTCTAATTCATTCGCACGAATGTATCCATTCTAATTCATTCGCACGATCCATTCTAATTCATTCGCACAATCTATTCTAATTCATTCATACGATCCATTCTAATTTATTCGCACGATCCATTCTAATTCATTCATACGATCCATTCTAATTCATTCTTATGATCCATTCTAATTCATTCGCACGATCCATTCTTACTCATTCGTACGATCCATTCTAATTCATTCGCACGATCCATTCTAATTCATTAATACGATCCATTCTAATTCATTCACACGATCCATTCTAATTCATTCACACTCATACGATCCATTCTAATTCATTCGCACGAATGTATCCTTTCTAATTCGTTCGTACGATCCATTCTAATTCATTCGCACAATCTATTCTAATTCATTCATACGATCCATTCTAATTTATTCGCACGATACATTCTAATTCATTCATACGATCCATTCTAATTCATTCATATGATCCATTCTAATTCATTCGCACGATCCATTCTTACTCATTCGTACGATCCATTCTAATTCATTCGCACGATCCATTCTAATTCATTCGTACGATCCATTCTAATTCCTTCGTATGATCCATTCTAATTCATTCGTACGGTATGATTCATTCTAATTCATTCGTACGATTCATTCTAATTCAATCCATTCTAATTCATGTGTACGATCCATTCTAATTCATTCGTACGATCCATTCTAATTCATTCGTACGATTCATTCTAATTCAATCCATTCTAATTCATTCGTACGATCCATTCTTACTCATTCGTACGATCCATTCTAATTCATTCGCACGAATGAATCCATTCTAATTCATTCGTATGATCCATTCTAATTCATTCACACGATCCATTCTAATTCATTCATATGATCCATTCTAATTCATTCGCACGATCCTTTCTTATTTATTGTGCGAATGAATTAGAATGGATCGTACGAATGAGTAAGAATGGATCGTACGAATGAATTATAATGGATTGAATTAGAATGAATCGTACGAATGAATTAGAATGGATCGTACGAATGAATTAGAATGGATCGTACGAATGAATTAGAATGGATTGAATTAGAATGAATCGTACGAATGAATTAGAATGAATCATACGAATGAAATAAAATGGATCATAATCTAATTCATTCATACGTTCCATTCTAATTCATTCGCACAATCTACTCTAATTCATTCGTACAATCCATTCTAATTCATTCGCACGATCTGTTCTAATTTATTCGTACGATCCATTCTAATTCATTCGCACGAATGTATCCATTCTAATTCATTCATACAATCTATTCTAATTCATTCATACGATCCATTCTAATTCATTCGTACAATCCATTCTATTTCATTCGTACGATCCATTCTTACTCATTCGTATGATCCATTCTAATTCATTCATACGATCCATTCTTATTCATTCATACAATCCATTCTAATTCTTTCACACGATCCATTCTAATACATTCGTACGATCCATTCTAATTCATTCGTACGATCCATTCTAATTCATTCGTACGATCCATTCTAATTCATTTGCACGAATGAATCCATTCTAATTCATTCGTACAATCCATTCTATTTTATTCGTACGATCCATTCTTACTCATTCGTAAGATCCATTCTAAATCATTGGCACGAATGTATCCATTCTAATTCATTCGTACGATCCACTCTAATTCATTTGTACGATCCATTCCAATTCATTCTAATTCTAATTCATTCGCACGAATGTATCCATTCTAATTCATTCGTACGATCCATTCTAATTCATTTGCACAATCTATTCTAATTCATTCGTACGATCCATTCTAATTCATTCGCACGATCCATTCTAATTCATTTGCACGATCCATTCTAATTCATTCGTACAATCCATTCTAATTCTTTTGCACGAATGTATCCATTCTAATTCATTACGAATGAGTAAGAATGGATTGTACGAATGAATTAGAATGGATACATTCGTGCGAATGAATTAGAATAGATCATACGAATGAGTAAGAATGGATCGTACGAATGAAATAGAATGGATTGTACGAACTAATTAGAATGGATCGTGCGAATGAACTAGAATGGATCGTACGAATGAATTAGAATGGATCGTACGAAGAAATTAGAAAGGATCGTACGAATGAATTAGAATGGATCATACGAATGAATTAGAATGGATCGAACGAATGAATTAGAATGGATACATTCGTGCAAAAGAAATAGAAAAGATTGTATGAATAAATTAGAATGGATCGTGCGAATGAATTAGAATGGATCGTACGAATGAATTAGAATGGATACATTCGAGCGAAAGAATTAGAATAGATCGTATGAATGAATTAGAATGGATCGTATGAATGAAATAGAATGGATCGTATGAATGAATTAGAATGGATCGTACGAAGGAATTAGAATGGATCGTACGAATGAATTCGAATGTATCCTTTCTAATTCATTCGTACGATCCATTCTAATTCCTTCGTACGATCCATTCTAATTCATTCGTACGATCCATTCTAATTCATTCGCACGATCCATTCTAATTCATTCGTACGATCCATTCTATTTCATTCATACGATCCATTCTAATTCATTCATACAATCTATTCTAATTCTTTCGCACGAATGTATCCATTCTAATTCATTCGTACGATCCATTCTAATTCATTCGCACGATCCATTCTAATTCATTCATACAATCCATTCTAATTCTTTAGCACGAATGTATCCATTCTAATTCATTCGTTCGATCCATTCTAATTCATTCGTACGATCCATTCTAATTCATTCGCACGATCCATTCTAATTCATGCATATGATCCAATCTAATTCATTCATACGATCCATTCTAATTCATTCGCACGAATGTATCCATTCTAATTCATTCGTACATGTATGAATGAATTAGAATGGATCGTACGAATGAATTAGAGTTGATACATTCGTGCGAATGAATTAGAATGGATCGTACGAATGAATTAGATTGGATCGTATGAATGAATTATAATGGATCATGCGAATGAATTAGAATAGATCATACGAATGAATTAGAATGGATCGTACGAATGAATTAGAATGGATACATTCGTGCAAAAGAATTAGAATGGATTGTATGAATGAATTAGAATGGATCGTGCGAATGAATTAGAATGGATATATTCGTGCGAATGAATTAGAATGGATCGTATGAATGAATTAGATTGGATTGTATGAATGAATTAGAATGGATCGTGCGAATGAATTAGAATGGCTCGTACGAATGAATTAGAATGGATCGTACGAATGAATTAGAATGGATCGTACGAATGAATTAGAATGGATCGTACGACTGAATTAGAATGGATCGTACGAATGAATTAGAATGGATTGTATGAATTAGAATGGATCGTACGAAGGAATTAGAATGGATCGTATGAATGAATTAGATTGGATCGTATTAATGAATTTGAATGGATCGTATGAATGAATTAGATTGGATCGTATGAATGAATTAGAATGGATCTTGCGAATGAATTAGAATGGATCGTACGAATGAAATAGAATGGATTGTATGAATGAATTAGAATAGATCGTGCGAATGAATTAGAATGGATCGTACGAATGAATTAGAATGGATCATATGAATGAATTAGAATGGATCGTACGTATGAATTAGAATGGATCGTGCGAATGAATTAGAATGGATCGTATGAATGAATTAGAGGAGATACATTCGTACGAAGGAATTAGAATGGATCGTACGAATGAATTAGAATGGATTATATGAATGAATTAGAATGGATCGTATGAATGAATTAGAATGGATACATTCGTGCGAATGAATTAGAATAGATTGTACGAATAAATTAGAATGGATCGTATGAATGAATTAGAATAGATTGTACGAATGAATTAGAATGGACCGTACGTCTAATTCATTCGTACGATCCATTCTAATTCATTCATACAATCCATTCTACTTCTTTTGCACGAATGTATCCATTCTAATTCATTCATACGATCCATTCTAATTCCTTCGTACGATCCATTCTAATTCATTCCCATGAATGTATCCATTCTAATTGATATGTATGATCCATTCTATTTCATTCGTATGATCCATTCTTACTCATTCGTACGATCCAATCAAATTCATTCATACGATCCATTCTACGATCCATTTTAATTCATTCGTACGTTCCATTCTAATTCATTAGCACGATCAATGCTAATTCATTCGTACGATCCATTCTAATTCATTCGTACAATCCATTCTATTTCATTCGTACGATCCATTCTTACTCATTCGTATGATCCATTCTAATTCATTCGCACGAATGTATCCATTCTAATTCATTCGTACAATCCATTCTTACTCATTCGTAATGAATTAGAATGGATACATTCGTGCAAAAGAATTAGAATGGATTGTATGAATGAATTAGAATGGATCGTGCAAATGAATTAGAATGGATCGTGCGAATGAATTAGAATGGATCGTACGAATGAATTAGAATAGATTGTGCGAATGATTTAGAATGGATCGTACGAATGAATTAGAATGGATACATTCGTGCGAATGAATTAGAATTAGAATGAATTGGAATGGATCGTACGAATGAATTAGAGTGGATCATATGAATGAATTAGAATGGATACATTCGTGCCAATGAATTAGAATGGATCTTACGAATGAGTAAGAATGGATCGTACGAATGAAATAGAATGGATTGTACGAATGAATTAGAATGGATTCATTCGTGCGAATGAATTAGAATGGATCGTATGAATGAATTAGAATGGATCGTACGTATGAATTAGAATGGATCATACGTATGAATTAGAATGGATCATGTGAAAGAATTAGAATGGATTGTATGAATGAATTAGAATGGATCGTATGAATGAATTAGAATGGATCAGACGAATGAATTAGAATGGATCGTACGAATGAATTAGAATGGATCGTACGAATGAATTAGAATGGATACATTCGTGCGAATGAATTAAAATGGATCATACGAATGAGTAAGAATGGATCGTACGAATGAAATAGAATGGATTGTACAAATGAATTAGAATGGATCGTACGAATGAATTAGAATAGATTGTATGAATGAATTAGAATGGATACATTCGTGCGAATGAATTAGAATGGATCGTACGAATGAATTAGAATAGATCGTGCGAATGAATTAGAATGGATCGTACGAATGAATTAGAATAGATTGTGCGAATGAATTAGAATGGATCGTATGAATGAATTAGATTATGATCCATTTTATTTCATTCGTATGATCCATTCTAATTCCTTCGTACAATCTAATTCATTCATACGATCCATTCTAATTCATTCGCACGAATGTATCCATTCAAATTCATTCGTACGATCCATTCTAATTGATTCGCACGATCCATTCTAATTTATTCGTACGATCCATTCTAATTCATTTATACGATCCAATATAATTCATTCATACAATCCATTCTAATTCATTTGCACGAATTTATCCATTCTAATTTATTCGTACGATCCATTCTAATTCATTCGCACAATCTATTCTAATTCATTCATACGATCCATTCTAATTCATTCGTACGATCCATTCTAATTCATTCGCACGATCCATTCTAATTCATTCGCACAATCTATTCTAATTCATTCGTACGATCAATTCTAATTCATTAGCATGATCCATTCTAATTCATTCGTACGATCTATTCTATTTCATTCGTACAATCCATTCTTACTCAATCGTATGATCCATTCTAATCCATTCGCACAATCTATTCTAATTCATTCGTACGATCCATTCTATTTCATTCGTACGATCCATTCTAATTCATACGATCCATTCTATTTCATTCATACGATACATTTTAATTCATTCGCACGATCCATTCTAATTCTTTCATACGATCCATTCTAATTCATTCGTACGATTGTATGAATGAATTAGAATGGATAGATTCGTGCGAATGAATTTGAATGGATCGTACGAATGAATTAGAATGGATCGTACGTAGGAATTAGAATAGATCATACGAAGAAATTAGAATGGATCGTACGAATGAATTAGAATGGATCGTATGAATGAATTAGAATGGATCATGCGAATGAATTAAAATGGATCGTGCGAATGAATTAGAATGGATCGTACGAATGAAATAGAATGGATTGTACGAATGAGATAGAATGGATCGTACGAATGAATTAGAATGGATCGTACGAATGAATTAGAAAGGATACATTCGAATTCATTCGTACGATCCATTCTAATTTCTTCGTACGATCCATATTCTAATTCATTCGCACGATCCATTCTAATTCATTCGCACGATCCATTCTAATTCATTCGTACGATCCATTCTAATTCATCCGTACGATCCATTCTAATTCATTCGTATGATCTATTCTAATTTCTTCGTACGATCCATTCTAATTCATTAATACGATCCATTCTAATTCATTTGTACGATCCATTCTATCTCATTCGTACAATCCATTTTATTTCATTCGTACGATCCATTCTAATTCATTCGCACGATCCATTCTAATTCATTCGCATGATCCATTCTAATTCATTCGTACGATCGATTCTAATTCATTCATACGATCCATTCTAATTCATTCGCACGAATGTATCCATTCTAATTCATTCGTACGATCCATTCTAATTCATTCGCACAATCTATTCTAATTCATTCATACGATCCATTCTAATTCATTCATATGATCCATTCTAATTCATTCGCACGATCCATTCTTACTCATTCGACGAATGAATTAGAATGGATCGTATGAATGAATTAGATTGGATCGTATTAATGAATTAGAATGGATCGTATGAATGAATTAGAATAGATCGTACGAATGAATTAGAATGGATACGAATGGATCGTACGAATGAGTAAGAATGGATCGTACGAATGAAATAGAATGGATTGTACGAATGAATTAGAATGGATACATTCGTGCGAATGAATTAGGATGGATCGTATGAATGAATTAGAATAGATTGTGCGAATGAATTGGAATGGATCGTACGAATGAATTAGAATGGATACATTCCTGCGAATGAATTAGAATGGATCGTATGAATGAATTAGAATGGATCGTATGAGTGAATTAGAATGGATACGAAGGAATTAGAATGGATCATACGAAGGAATTAGAATGGAGAATGGATCGTGCGAATGAATTAGAATGGATCGTGCGATAAGAATGGATCGTACGAATGAAATAGAATAGATCGTACGAATGAATTAGAATGGATCATGCTAATGAATTAGAATTGATCGTACGAATGAATTAGAATAGATTGTGCGAATGAATTAGAATGGATCGTACGAATGAATTGGAATGGATACATTCGTGCGAATGAATTAGAATGGATCGTATGAATGAATTAGAGTGGATACATTCGTACAAATGAATTAGAATGGATCGTACGAATGAATTAGAATGGATACATTCGTGCGAATGAATTAGAATGGATCGTATGAATGAATTAGAATGGATCATTTGAATGAATTAGAAGGGATCGTACTTATGAATTAGAATGGGTCGTTTGAGTGAATGCGAATGGATCGTGCGAATGAATTAGAATGGAAATTAGAATGAAATAGAATAGATTGTGTGAATGGATTAGAATGGATCGTATGAATGAATTAGAATGGATCGTACGAATGAATTGGAATGGATACATTCGTGCGAATGAATTAGAATGGATCGTATGAATGAATTAGAGTGGATACATTCGTACAAATGAATTAGAATGGATCATACGAATGAATTAGAATGAATACATTCGTGCGAATGAATTAGAATGGATCATATGAATGAATTAGAATGGATCGTTTGAGTGAGTGCGAATGGATCGTGCGAATGAATTAGAATGGATTGTACGAATGAATTAGAATGGATCGTACGAATGAATTAGAATGGATTGAATTAGAATGAATTAGAATGAATTAGAATGGATACATTCGTGCGAAACAATTAGAATGGATCGTATGAATGAATTAGATTGGATCGTATAAATGAATTAGAATGGATCGTATGAATGAATTAGAATGGATCGTGCTAATGAATTAGAATGGATCGTGCGAATGAATTAGAATGGATCGTGCGAATGAATTAGAATGGATCGTACGAATGAATTAGAATGGATCGTACAAATGAATTAGAATGGATCGTACGAAGGAATTAGAATGGATCGTACAAAGGAATTAGAATGGATAGTACGAATGAATTAGAATGGATACCTTCGTGCAAATGAATTAGAATGGATCATACGAATGAGTAAGAATGGATCGTACGAATGAAATAGAATGGATCGTATGAATGAATTAGAATAGATCGTGCGAATGAATTAGAATGGATCGTACGAATGAATTAGAATAGATTGTGCGAATGAATTAGAATGGATTGTACGAATGAATTAGAATAGATTGTGTGAATGAATTAGAATGGATCATACGAATGAATTAGAATGGATCGTACGAATGAATTAGAATGGATCGTACGAATGAATTAGAATGGATCGTACAAATGAATTAGAATGGATCGTATGAATGAATTAGAATGAATCGTGCGAATAAATTAGAATGGATCGTATGAATGAATTAGAATAGATTGTGCGAATGAAATAGAATGGATTGTACGAATGAGATAGAATGGATCGTACGAATGAATTAGAATGGATACATTCATGCTAATGAATTAGAATGGATCATACGAATGAATTAGAATGGATTCATTCATGTGAATGAATTAGAATGGATCGTACGAATGAGTAAGAATGGATCGTACGAATGAATTAGAATGGATTGAATTAGAATGAATTGTACGAATGAATTAGAATGGATCGTACGAAGGAATTAGAATGGATCGTACGAAGGAATTAGAATGGATAGTACGAATGAATTAGAATGGATACCTTCGTGCAAATGAATTAGAATGGATCGTACGAATGAGTAAGAATGGATCGTACGAATGAAATAGAATGGATCATATGAATGAATTAGAATGGATCGTGCGAATGAATTAGAATGGATCGTACGAATGAATTAGAATAGATTGTGCGAATGAATTATAATGGATCGTACGAATGAATTAGAATGGATCGTACGAATGAATTAGAATGGATCGTATGAATGAATTAGAATGGATCGTGCGAATGAATTAGAATGGATCGTATGAATGAATTAGAATGGATCGTGCGAATGAATTAGAATGGATCGTACGAATGAAATAGAATGGATTCGCACGAATGTATCCATTCTAATTCATTCGTACGATCCATTCTAATTCATTCGTACAATCCATTCTAATTCATTCGCACGATCCATTCGCATTCACTCAAACGATCCATTCTAATTCATTCATATGATCCATTCTAATTCATTCGCACGAATGTATCCATTCTAATTCATTCGTACGATCCATTCTAATTCATTTGTACAAATGTATCCACTCTAATTCATTCATACGATCCATTCTAATTCATTCGCACGAATGTATCCATTCCAATTCATTCGTACGATCCATTCTAGTTCATTCGCACAATCTATTCTAATTCATTCGTACGATCAATTCTAATTCATTAGCATGATCCATTCTAATTCATTCGTACGATCTATTCTATTTCATTCGTACAATCCATTCTTACTCAATCGTATGATCCATTCTAATCCATTCGCACAATCTATTCTAATTCATTCGTACGATCCATTCTATTTCATTCGTACGATCCATTCTAATTCATACGATCCATTCTATTTCATTCATACGATCCATTTTCATTCATTCGCACGATCCATTCTAATTCATTTGCATGAAGGTATCCATTCTAATTCATTCGAATGATCCATTCTAATTCATTTGCATGAATGTATCCATTCTAATTCATTCGTACAATCCATTCTATCTCATTCGTACAATCCATTCTATTTCATTCGTACGATCCATTCTAATTCATTCGCACGATCCATTCTTATTCATTCGCATGATCCATTCTAATTCATTCGTACGATCGATTCTAATTCATTCATACGATCCATTCTAATTCATTCGCACGAATGTATCCATTCTAATTCATTCGTACGATCCATTCTAATTCATTCGTACGATCTATTCTATTTCATTCGTATAATCCATTCTAATTCATTCATACGATCCATTCTAATTCATTCGTACGATCTATTCTATTTCATTCATACGATCCATTCTAATTCATTCGTACGCTCTATTCTAATTCATTCGTACGATCCATTCTAATTCATTCATACAATCCATTCTTACGAATGAATTAGAAAGGATACATTCGAATTCATTCGTACGATCCATTCTAATTCCTTCGTACGATCCATATTCTAATTCGTTCGTACGATCCATTCTAATTCATTCGCACGAATATATCCATTCTAATTCATTCGTACGATGCATTCTAATTCATTCGCACGGAATGGATCGTACGAATGAATTAGAATGGATACATTCGTGCGAATGAATTCGAATGGATCGTACGAACAAGTTAGAATGGATAAATTCGTGCGAATGAATTAGAATGGATTGTATGAAAGAATTAGACTGGATCGTATAAATGAAGTAGAATGGATCTTACGTATGAATTAGAATGGATCGTATGAATGAATTAGAATAGATTGTGCGAATGAATTAGAATGGATCGTACGAATGAATTAGAATGGATACATTCGTGTGAATGAATTAGAATGAATCGTATGAATGAATTAGAATCGATCGTACGAATGAATTAGAATGGATCATGCGAATGAATTAGAATGGATCGTGCAAATGAATTAGAATGGATCGTACGAATGAAATAGAATGGATTGTACAAATGAGATAGAATGGATCGTACGAATGAATTAGAACGGATACATTCATGCGAATGAATTAGAATGGATCATACGAATGAATTAGAATGGATTCATTCGTGCTAATGAATTAGAATGGATCGTACGAATGAGTAAGAATGGATCGTACGAATGAATTAGAATGGATTGAATTAGAATGAATAATACGAATGAATTAGAATGGATCGTACGAATGAATTAGAATGGATCGTATTAATGAATTAGAATGGATCGTGCGAATGAATTAGAATGGATCGTAGGAATGAGTAAGAATGGATCGTGCGAATGAATTATAATGGATCATATGAATGAATTAGAATGGATCGTGCGAATGAATTAGAATGGGTACATTCGTGCGAATGAATTAGAATGGATCGTATGAATGAATTAGATTGGATCGTATGAATCAATTAGAATGGATCGTGTGAATGAATTAGAATGGATCGTACGAATGAATTAGAGTGGATCGTACGAATGAATTAGAATGGATCGTACGAATGAATTAGAATGGATCGTATGAATTAGAATGGATCGTATGAAGGAATTAGAATGGATCGTATGAATGAATTAGATTGGATCGTATTAATGAATTTGAATGGATCGTATGAATGAATTAGATTGGATCGTATGAATGAATTAGAATGGATCTTGCGAATGAATTAGAATGGATCGTACGAATGAAATAGAATGGATTGTATTAATGAATTAGAATAGATCGTGCGAATGAATTAGAATGGATCGTACGAATGAATTAGAATGGATCATATGAATGAATTAGAATGGATCGTACGTATGAATTAGAATGGATCGTGCGAATGAATTAGAATGGATCGTATGAATGAATTAGAGTAGATACATTCGTACGAAGGAAATAGAATGGATCGTACGAATGAACTAGAATGGATTATATGAATGAATTAGAATGGATCGTACGAATGAATTAGAATGGATACATTCGTGGGAATAAATTAGAATGGATTGTACGAATAAATAAGAATGGATCGTACGAATGAATTAGAATAGATTGTACGAATGAATTAGAATGGATCGTACGTCTAATTCATTCGTACGATCCATTCTAATTCATTCATACAATCCATTCTACTTCTTTTGCATGACTGTATCCATTCTAATTCATTCGTACGATCCATTCTAATTCCTTCGTACGATCCATTCTAATTCCTTCGTACGATCCATTCTAAATGTATCCATTCTAATTGATACGTACGATCCATTCTATTTCATTTGTATGATCCATTCTTACTCATTCGTACGATCCAATCTAATTCATTCATACGATCCATTCTAATTCATTTGTACGTTCCATTCTAATTCATTAGCACGATCAATGCTAATTCATTCGTACGATCCATTCTAATTCATTCGTACAATCCATTCTATTTCATTCGCACGATCCATTCTAATTCATTCATACGATCCATTCTATTTCATTCGTACAATCCATTCTTACTCATTCGTACGATCCATTCTAATTCATTTGCATGAAGGTATCCATTCTAATTCATTCGTACAATCCATTCTAATTCCTTCGTACGATCCATTCTAATTCCTTCGTACGATCCATTCTAATTCATTCGTACGATCCATTCTAATTTATTAATACGATCCATTCTAATTCATTCGTACGATCCATTCTAATTCATTCGTATGATCCATTCTAATTCATTCGCACGAATGGATCATATGAATGAATTAGAATGGATCGTATGAATGAATTAGAATGGATCGTGCAAATAAATTAGAATGGATCGTATGAATGAATTAGAATAGATTGTGCGAATGAATTAGAATGGATCGTACGAATGAATTAGAATGGATACATTTGTGCGAATGAATTAGAATGGATCGTATGAATGAATTAGAATCGATCGTATGAATGAATTAGAATGGATCATGCGAATGAATTAGAATGGATCGTGCGAATGAATTAGAATGGATCATACGAATGAAATAGAATGCATTGTACGAATGAGATAGAATGGATCGTACGAATGAATTAGAATAGATACATTCATGCGAATGAATTAGAATGGATCATACGAATGAATTAGAATGGATTCATTCATGCGAATGAATTAGAATGGATCGTACGAATGAGTAAGAATGGATCGTATGAATGAATTAGAATGGATTGAATTAGAATGAATCGTACGAATGAATTAGAATGGATCGTACGAATGAATTAGAATGGATCGTACGAATGAATTAGAATGGATTGAATTAGAATGAATCGTACGAATGAATTAGAATGAATCATACCGTACGAATGAATTAGAATGGATCATACGAAGGAATTAGAATGGATCGTACGAATGAATTAGAATGGATCGTACGAAGGAATTAGAATGGATCGTACGAAGGAATTAGAATTGATAGTACGAATGAATTAGAATGGATACCTTTGTGCAAATGAATTAGAATGGATCGTACGAATGAGTAAGAATGGATCGTACGAATGAAATAAAATGGATCGTATGAATGAATTAGAATGGATCATGCGAATGAATTAGAATGGATCGTACGAATGAATTAGAATAGATTGTGCGAATGAATTAGAATGGATCGTACGAATGAATTAGAATGGATCGTACGAATGAATTAGAATGGATCGTATGAATGAATTAGAATGGATCGTGCGAATGAATTAGAATGGATCGTACGAATGAAATAGAATGGATTCGCACGAATGTATCCATTCTAATTCATTCGTACGATCCATTCTAATTCATTCGTACAATCCATTCTAATTCATTCGCACGATCCATTCGCATTCACTCAAACGATCCATTCTAATTCATTCATATGATCAATTCTAATTCATTCGCACGAATGTATCCATTCTAATTCATTCGTACGATCCATTCTAATTCATTTGTACAAATGTATCCACTCTAATTCATTCATACGATCCATTCTAATTCATTCGCATGAATGTATCCATTCCAATTCATTCGTACGATCCATTCTAATTCATTCGCACAATCTATTCTAATTCATTCGTACGATCAATTCTAATTCATTAGCATGATCCATTCTAATTCATTCGTACGATCTATTCTATTTCATTCGTACAATCCATTCTTACTCAATCGTACGATCCATTCTAATCCATTCGCACAATCTATTCTAATTCATTCGTACGATCCATTCTATTTCATTTGCACGAAGGTATCAATTCTAATTCATTCGTACTATCCATTCTAATTCCTTCGTACGATCCATTCTAATTCATTCGTACGATCCATTCTAGTTCATTCGCACGATCCATTCTAATTCATTCGTACGATCCATTCTATTTCATTCATACGATCCACTCTAATTCATTCATATGATCCATTCTAATTCATTCGCACGATCCATTCTAATTCATTCGCATGATCCATTCTAATTCATTCGTACGATCGATTCTAATTCATTCATACGATCCATTCTAATTCATTCGCACGAATGTATCCATTCTAATTCATTCGTACGATCCATTATAATTCATTCGTACGATCCATTCTAATTCATTTGCACGAATTTATCCATTCTAATTCATTCGTACGATCCATTCTAATTCATTTGCACGATCCATTCTAATTTATTCGTACGATCCATTCTAATTCATTCGCACAATCTATTCTAATTCATTCGTACGATCCATTCTAATTCATTCATACGATCCATTCTAATTCATTCGCACGATCTATTCTAATTCATTCCAATCTAATTCATTCATACGATCCATTCTACGATCCATTCTAATTCATTCGTACGTTCCATTATAATTCATTAGTACGATCAATGCTAATTCATTCGTACGATCCATTCTAATTCATTCGTACTATCCATTCTTACTCATTCGTACGAAGGAATTAGAATGGATCGTACGAATGAATTAGAATGGATACCTTCGTGCAAATGAATTAGAATGGATCGTACGAATGAGTAAGAATGAATCGTACGAATGAAATAGAATGGATCGTATGAATGAATTAGAATGGATCGTGCGAATGAATTAGAATGGATAGTACGAATGAATTAGAATGGATACCTTCGTGCAAATGAATTAGAATAGATCGTACGAATGAGTAAGAATGGATCGTATGAATGAAATAGAATGGATCGTATGAATGAATTAGAATGGATCGTGCGAATGAATTAGAATGGATCAGACGAATGAATTAGAATAGATTGTGCGAATGAATTAGAATGGATTGAATTAGAATAAATCGTACGAATGAATTAGAACGAATCATACCGTACGAATGAATTAGAATGGATCATACGAAGGAATTATAATGGATCATACGAATGAATTAGAATAGATTGTGCGAATGAATTAGAATGGATCGTACGAATGAAATAGAATGGATCGTACGGATGAATTAGAATGGATCGTGCGAATGAATTAGAATGGATCGTACGAATGAGTAAGAATGGATCGTACGAATGAATTAGAATGGATTGTACGAATGAATTAGAATGGATCGTACGAATGAATTAGAATGGATACATTCGTGCGAATCCATTCTATTTCATTCGTACGATCCATTCTAATTCATTTGTACGATCCATTCTAATTCTAATTCATTCGTACGATCCATTCTAATTCATTCATATTAATGAATTAGAATGGATCGTGCGAATGAATTAGAATGGATCGTACGAATGAGTAAGAATGGATCGTGCGAATGAATTAGAATGGATTGTACGAATGAATTAGAATGGATCGTACGAATGAATTAGAATGGATACATTCGTGCTAATCCATTCTATTTCATTCGTACTATCCATTCTAATTCATTCGTACTAGCCATTCTAATTCCTTCGTACGATCCATTCTAATTCCTTCGTACGATCCATTCTAATTCATTCGTACGATTCATTCTAATTCCTTCGTATGATCCATTCTAATTCATTCGTACGGTATGATTCATTCTAATTCATTCGTACGATTCATTCTAATTCAATCCATTCTAATTCATTCGTACGATCCATTCTAATTTCTTCGTATGATCTATTCTAATTCCTTCGTACAATCCATTCTATTCCATTCGTACGATACATTCTAATTCATTCGTACGATCCATTCTAATTCATTCGTACGATCCATTCTAATTCATTCATACGATTCATTCTAATTCAATCCATTCTAATTCATTCGTACGATCCATTCTTACTCATTCGTACGATCCATTCTAATTCATTCGCACGATCCATTCTAATTCATTCGTACGATCTAATCTATTTCATTCGTACAATCCATTCTAATTCATTCATACGATCCATTCTAATTCATTCGCACAATCTATTCTAATTCATTCGTACGATCCATTCTAATTCATTCGCACGATCTATTCTAATTCATTCGTACGATCCATTCAAATTCATTCGCACGAATATATCCATTCTAATTCATTCATACAATCTATTCTAATTCATTCGTACGATCCATTCTAATTCATTCGTACAATCCATTCTAATTCATTCGTACGATCCATTCTTACTCATTCGTATGATCCATTCTAATGAATTAGAATGGATACATTCGTGTGAATGAATTAGAATGGATCATACGAATGAATTAGAGTGGTTAGAATTAGAATGGATCGTGCGAATGAATTAGAATAGATTGTACGAATGAATAAGAATGGATCGTACGAATGAATTAGAATAGATTGTATGAATGAATTAGAATGGATATATTCGTGCGAATGAATTTGAATGGATCATACGAATGAATTAGAATAGATCGTGCGAATGAATTAGAATGGATCGTACGAATGAATTAGAATAGATTGTGCGAATGAATTAGAATGGATCGTATGAATGAATTAGAATGGATTGTACGAATGAAATAGATTAGATCGTACGAATGAATTAGAATGGATCGTGCGAATGAATTAGAATGGATCGTACGAATGAGTAAGAATGGATCGTACGAATGAATTAGAATGGATTGAATTAGAATGAATCGTACGAATGAATTAGAATGGATCGTACGAATGAATTAGAATGGATCGTACGAATGAATTAGAATGTATCGTACGAATGGAATGAATTAGAATAGATTGTGCGAATGAATTAGAATGGATTGAATTAGAATGAATCGTACGAATGCATTAGAATGAATCATACCGTACGAATGAATTAGAATGGATCATACGAAGGAATTATAATGGATCGTACGAATGAATTAGAATAGATTGTGCGAATGAATTAGAATGGATCGTACGAATGAAATAGAATGGATCGTACGGATGAATTAGAATGGATCATGCGAATGAATTAGAATGGATCGTACGAATGAGTAAGAATGGATCGTACGAATGAATTAGAATGGATTGTATGAATGAATTAGAATGGATCGTACGAATGAATTAGAATGGATACATTCGTGCGAATCCATTCTATTTCATTCGTACGATCCATTCTAATTCATTTGTACGATCCATTCTAATTCTAATTCATTCGTACGATCCATTCTAATTCATTCGTATTAATGAATTAGAATGGATCGTGCGAATGAATTATAATGGATCGTACGAATGAGTAAGAATGGATCGTGCGAATGAATTAGAATGGATTGTACGAATGAATTAGAATGGATCGTACGAATGAATTAGAATGGATACATTCGTGCGAATCCATTCTATTTCATTCGTACGATCCATTCTAATTCTTTCGTACTAGCCATTCTAATTCCTTCGTACGATCCATTCTAATTCATTCGTACGATCCATTCTAATTCCTTCGTATGATCCATTCTAATTCATTCGTACGGTATGATTCATTCTAATTCATTCGTACGATTCATTCTAATTCAATCCATTCTTATTCATTCGTACGATCCATTCTAATTTCTTCGTATGATCTATTCTAATTCCTTCGTACAACCCATTCTATTTCAATCGTACTATCCATTCTAATTCATTCGTACGATCCATTCTAATTCATTCGTACGATCCATTCTAATTTATTCGTACGATTCATTCTAATTCAATCCATTCTAATTCATTCGTACGATCCATTCTTACTCATTCGTACGATCCATTCTAATTCATTCGCACGATCCATTCTAATTCATTCGTACGATCTAATCTATTTCATTCGTACAATCCATTCTAATTCATTCATACGATCCATTCTAATTCATTCGCACAATCTATTCTAATTCATTCGTACGATCCATTCTAATTCATTCGCACGATTTATTCTAATTCATTCGTACGATCCATTCTAATTCATTCGCACGAATGTATCCATTCTAATTCATTCATACATTCTATTCTAATTCATTCGTACGATCCATTCTAATTCATTCGTACAATCCATTCTAATTCATTCGTACGATCCATTCTTACTCATTCGTATGATCCATTCTAATGAATTAGAATGGATACATTCGTGCGAATGAATTAGAATGGATCATACGAATGAATTAGAGTGGTTCGAATTAGAATGGATCGTGCGAATGAATTAGAATAGATTGTACGAATGAATTAGAATGGATCGTACGAATGAATTAGAATAGATTGTATGAATGAATTAGAATGGATACATTCGTGCGTATGAATTAGAATGGATCGTACGAATGAATTAGAAAAGATCGTGTGAATGAATTAGAATGGATCGTATGAATGAATTAGAATAGATTGTGCGAATGAATTACAATGGATCGTATGAATGAATTAGATTATGATCCATTTTATTTAATTATTATGATCCATTCTAATTCCTTCGTACAATCTAATTCATTCATACGATCCATTCTAATTCATTCGCACGAATGTATCCATTCAAATTCATTCGTACGATCCATTCTAATTCATTCGCACGATCCATTCTAATTCATTCATACGATCCATTCTAATTCATTTATACGATCCAATCTAATTCATTCATACAATCTGTTATAATTCATTTGCACGAATTTATCCATTCTAATTCATTCGTACGATCCATTCTAATTCATTAGCACGATCTATTCTAATTCATTCGTACGATCCATTCTAATTCATTTATACGATCCAATCTAATTCATTCATACGATCCATTCTAATTCATTCACACAAATGTATCCATTCTAATTCATTCGTACGATCCGTTCTAATTCATTCGTACGATCCATTCTAATTCATTCGCACGATCCATTCTAATTCATTCGTACGATCCATTCTATTTCATTCATACGATCCATTCTAATTCATTCATACGAACTATTCAAATTCTTTCGCACGAATGTATCCATTCTAATTCATTCGTACGATCCATTCTAATTCATTCGCACGATCCATTCTAATTCATTCATACAATCCATTCTAATTCTTACGTACGATCCATTAGAATGGATCGTATGGATGAATTAGAATAGATTGTGCGAATGAATTAGAATGGATCATACAAATGAATTAGATTGCATACATTCGTGCGAATGAATTAGAATGGATCATATGAATGAATTAGAATCGATCGTATAAATGAATTAGAATGGATCATGCGAATGAATTAGAATAGATCGTGCGAATGAATTAGAATGGATTGTGCGAATGAATTGGAATGGATCGTATGAATGAATTAGAATAGATCGTATGTATGAATTAGAATGGATCGTGCGAATGAATTAGAATGGATCGTACGAATGAAATAGAATGGATTGTGTGAATGAATTAGAATGGATCGTGCGAATGAATTAGAATGGATCGTATTAATGAATTAGAATGGATCGTGCGAATGAATTAGAATGGATCGTACGAATGAGTAAGAATGGATCGTACGAATGAATTAGAATGGATTGAATTAGAATGAATCGTACGAATGAATTAGAATGGATCGTACGAATGAATTCAAATGGATCGTACTAATGAATTAGAATAGATCGTGCGAATAAATTAGAATAGATTGTGCGAATGAATTAGAATGGATCGTACGAATGAATTAGAATGGATAAATTCGTGCAAATGAATTAGAATGGATTGTATGAATGAATTAGATTGGATCATATAAATGAATTAGAATGAATCGTACGAATGAATTAGAATGGATCGTGCGTATGAATTAGAATGGATCGTACGAATGAATTTGAATGGATACATTCGTGCTAATGAATTAGAATGGATCGTATGAATGAATTAGAATGGATTGTACGAATTTATTAGAATGGATACATTCATGCTAATGAATTAGAATGGATCATACGAATGAATTAGAATGGATTCATTCGTGCGAATGAATTAGAATGGATCGTACGAATGAGTAAGAATGGTTCGTACGAATGAATTAGAATGGATTGAATTAGAATGAATCGTACGAATGAATTAGAATGGGTCGTACGAAGGAATAAGAATGGATCGTATGAATGAATTAGAATGGATTGTACGAATGAAATAGATTAGATCGTACAAATGAAGTAGAATGGATCGTGCGAATGAATTAGAATGGGTCATACGAATGAATTAGAATGGATCGTACGAATGAATTAGAGTGGATACATTCGTACAAATGAATTAGAATGGATCGTACGAATGAATTAGAATAGATACATTCGTGCGAATGAATTAGAATGGATCATATGAATGAATTAGAATGGATCGTTTGAGTGAATGCGAATGTATCGTGCGAATGAATTAGAATGGATTGTACGAATGAATTAGAATGGATCGTACGAATGAATTAGAATGGATACATTCGTGCGAATCTATTCTATTTCATTCGTACGATCCATTCTAATTCATTCGCATGATCCATTCTAATTCATTCATACGATCCATTCTAATTCAATCGTACGATCCATTCTAATTCATTCGTACGATCCATTCTAATTCATTCGCACAATCTATTCTAATTCATTCGTACGATCCATTCTAATTCATTCGCATGATCCATTCTAATTCATTCATATGATCCATTCTATTTCATTCGTACGATCCATTCTTACTCATTCGTATGATCCATTCTAATTCATTTGCACGAAGGTATCCATTCTAATTCATTCGTACTATCCATTCTAATTCCTTCGTACGATCCATTCTAATTCCTTCGTACGATCCATTCTAATTCATTCGTACGATCCATTCTAATTTATTCGTACGATCCATTCTAATTCCTTCGTATGATCCATTCTAATTCATTCGTACGGTATGATTCATTCTAATTCATTCGTACGATTCATTGTAATTCATTCCATTCTAATTCATTCGTACGATCCATTCTAATTCATTCGTACGATCCATTCTAATTCATTCGTACGATTCATTCTAATTCAATCCATTCTAATTCATTCGTACGATCCATTATTACTCATTCGTACGATCCATTCTAATGAATTAGAATGGATCGTACGAATGAATTGAAATGGATACATTCGTGCGAATGAATTAGAATGGATCGTATGAATGAATTAGAGTGGATACATTCGTATAAATGAATTAGAATGGATCGTACGAATGAATTAGAATGGATACATTCGTGCGTATGAATTAGAATGGATCATATGAATGAATTAGAATGGATCGTTTGAGTGAATGCGAATGGATCGTGCGAATGAATTAGAATGGATTGTACGAATGAATTAGAATGGATCGTACGAATGAATTAGAATGGATACATTCGAGCGATTCCATTCTATTTCATTCGTACGATCCATTCTAATTCATTCGCACGATCCATTCTAATTCATTCATACGATCCATTCTAATTCATTCGTACGATCCATTCTAATTCATTCGTACGATCCATTCTAATTCATTCGCACAATCTATTCTAATTCATTCGTACGATCCATTCTAATTCATTCCCACGATCCATTCTAATTCATTCATACGATCCATTATATTTTATTCGTACGAATGTATCCATTCTAATTCATTCGTACGATCCATTCTAATTCATTTGTACGAATGTATCCACTCTAATTCATTCATACGATCCATTCTAAGTCATTCGCACGAATGTATCCATTCCAATTCATTCGTACGATCCATTCTAATTCATTCGCATAATCTATTCTAATTCATTCGTACGATCAATTCTAATTCTTTTGCACGAATGTATCCATTCTAATTCATTCGTACGATCCATTCTAATTCATTCGTACGATCCATTCTAATTCATTCGTACAATCTATTCTAATTCATTCGTATGATCCATTCTAATTCAATCCATTCTAATTCATTCGTACGATCCATTCTAATTCATTCATACGATCCATTCTAATTCATTCGTACGATTCATTCTAATTCAATCCATTCTAATTCATTCGTACGATCCATTCTTACTCATTCGTACGATCCATTCTAATTCATTCGCACGAATGAATCCATTCTAATTCATTCGTATGATCCATTCTAATTCATTCGCACGAATGTATCCATTCTAATTCATTCGTACGATCCATTCTAATTCATTTGTACGAATGTATGCACTCTAATTCATTCATACAATCCATTCTAATTCATTCGCACGAATGTATCCATTCCAATTCATTCGTACGATCCATTCTAATTCATTCGCACAATCTATTCTAATTCATTCGTACGATCAATTCTAATTCCTTCGTACGATCTATTCTAATTCATTCGTACGATCCATTCTAATTCATTCGTACGATCCATTCTAATTCATTCGCACGATCCATTCTAATTCATTCATACGATCCAATCTAATTCACTCATACGATCCATTCTAATTCATTCGCACGAATGTATCCATTCTAATTCATTCGCACGATCCATTCTAATTCAATCATACAATCCATTCTAATTCTTTTGCACGAATGTATCCATTCTAATTCATTCGTACGATCCATTCTAATTCATTCGTATGATCTATTCTAATTCAATCGCATGATCCATTATAATTCATTCATACGATCCAATCTAATTCATTCGTACGATCCATTCTAATTCATTCGCACGAATGTATCAACTCTAATTCATTCGTACGATCCATTCTAATTCATTCATACATGTACGAATGAATTAGAATGGATACATTCGTGCGAATGAATTAGAATGGATCGTATGAATGAATTAGATTGGATCGTATGCATGAATTAGAATGGATCGTAAGAATGAATTAGAATGGATCGAACGAATGAATTAGAATGGATACATTCGTGCAAAAGAATTAGAATGGATTGTATGAATGAATTAGAATGGATCGTGCGAATGAATTAGAATGGATCGTACGAATGAATTAGAATGGATACATTCGTGCGAAAGAATTAGAATAGATCCATTCATTTGTACGAATGTATCCACTATAATTCATTCGTACGATCCATTCTAATTCATTCGTACGACCCATTCTAATTCATTCGCACGATCCATTCTAATTCATTCGTATGATCTAATCTATTTCATTCGTACAATCCATTCTAATTCATTCATACGATCCAATCTAATTCATTCATACGATCCATTCTAATTCATTCCTACGATCTATTCTATTTCATTCATACGATCCATTTTAATTCGTTTGTACAATCCTTTCTAATTCCTTCGTATGATCCATTCTATTTCATTCGTATGACCTATTCTAATTTATAAGTATGATCCGTTCTAATTCATTCAAACGATCCATTCTAATTCATTCGTACGATCCATTCTAATTCATTCGCACGATCCATTCTAATTCATTCATACGATCCAATCTAATTCATTCATACGATCCATTCTAATTCATTCGTACAATCCATTCTAATTCATTCGCACGATCCATTCGCATTCACTCAAACGACCCATTCTAATTCATAAGTACGATCCATTCTAATTCATTCAAACGATCCATTCTAATTCATTCGTACGATCCATTCAAATTCATTCGCACGATCAATTCTAATTCATTCGTACGATCCATTCTAATTCATTCGTACGATCCATTCTAATTCCTTCGTATGATCCATTCTAATTCATTCGTACGGTATGATTCATTCTAATTCATTCGTACGATTCATTCTAATTCAATCCATTCTAATTCATTCGTACGATCCAATCTAATTCATTCATACGATCCATTCTAATTCTAATTCATTCGTACAATCCATTCTAATTCATTTGTACGAATGAAATAGAATGCATCGTACGAATGAGTAAGAATGGATCGTACGAACGAAATAGATTGGATCGTACGAATGAATTAGAATGGATTGAATTAGAATGAATTGTACGAATGAATTAGAATGAATCATACCGTACGAATGAATTAGAATGGATCATACGAAGGAATTAGAATGGATCGTACGAATGAATTAGAATGGATCGTACAAATGAATTAGAATGGATCGTGCGAATGAATTAGAATGGATCGTACGAATGAATTAGAATGGGTCGTTTGAATGAATTAGAATGGATCGTACTTATGAATTAGAATGGGTCGTTTGAGTGAATGCGAATAGATCGTGCGAATGAATTAGAATGGATTGTACGAATGAATTAGAATGGATCGTATGAATGAATTAGATTGGATCGTATGAATTAATTAGAATGGATCGTGCGAATGAATTAGAATGGATCGTACGAATGAATTAGAATGGATCGTTTGAATGAATTAGAATGGATCGTACTTATGAATTAGAATGGGTCGTACGAATGAAATAGAATGGATCGTACGAAGGAATTAGAAAGGATCGTACAAACGAATTAGAATGGATCGTATGAATGAAATAGAATAGATCGTACGAATGAATTAGAATGGATCGTATGAATGAATTAGATTGGATCGTATGAATGAATTAGATTAGATCGTATGAATGAAATAGATTAGATCGTACGAATGAAT
Source organism: Chamaelirium japonicum (assembly GCA_947650365.1). Lineage (NCBI taxonomy): Eukaryota > Viridiplantae > Streptophyta > Magnoliopsida > Liliales > Melanthiaceae > Chamaelirium > Chamaelirium japonicum. The sequence goes on along the minus strand of OX393560.1, from coordinate 37,210,603 downwards.
TAGAATGGATCGTGCGAATGAATTAGAATGGGTCGTACGAATGAATTAGAATGGATACACGATCCAGATCCATTCTAATTCATTCGCACAATCTATTCTAATTCATTCGTAGGATCCATTCTAATTCATTACTACGATCGTACGAATGAATTAGAATAGATTGTGCGAATGAATTAGAATGGATCGTACGAATGAATTGAAATGGATACATTCGTGCGAATGAATTAGAATGGATCGTATGAATGAATTAGAGTAGATTGTATGAATGAATTAGATTGGATCGTACGAATGAATTAGAATGGATACATTCGTGCGAATGAATTAGAATGGATCGTATGAATGAATTAGATTGGATCGTATAAATGAATTAGAATGGATCGTACGAATGAATTAGAATGGATCGTGCTAATGAATTAGAATGGATCGTACGAATGAATTAGAATGGATCGTATGAATGAATTAGAATGGATCGTAGCAATGAATTAGAATGGATCCTACGAATGAATTAGAATAGATTGTGCGAATGAATTAGATTGGATCGTACGAATGAATTAGAATGGATCGTACGAAGGAATTAGAATGGATCGTACAAAGGAATTAGAATGGATAGTACGAATGAATTAGAATGGATGCCTTCGTGCAAATGAATTAGAATGGATCGTACGAATGAGTAAGAATGGATCGTACGAATGAAATAGAATGGATCGTATGAATGAATTAGAATGAATCGTGCGAATGAATTAGAATGGATCGTACGAATGAATTAGAATAGATTGTGCGAATGAATTAGAATGGATCGTACGAATGAATTAGAATGGATCGTATGAATGAATTAGAATGGATCGTGCGAATGAATAAGAATGGATCGTACGAATGAAATAGAATGGATTCGCACGAATGAATTTGATTGGATCGTATGAATGAATTATAATGGATCATGCGAATGAATTAGAATAGATCATACGAATGAATTAGAGTGGATCGTACGAATGAATTAGAATGGATACATTCGTCCAAAGGAATTAGAATGGATTATATGAATGAATTAGAATGGATCGTGCGAATGAATTAGAATGGATACATTCGTGCGAATGAATTAGAATGGATCGTATGAATGAATTAGATTGGATCGTATGAATGAATTAGAATGGATCGTGCGAATGAATTAGAATGGATCATACGAATGAAATAGAATGGATCGTGCGAATGAATTAGAATGGATCGTACGAATGAATTAGAATAGATTGTGCGAATGAATTAGAATGGATCGTACGAATGAATTAGAATGGATCGTACGAATGAATTAGAATCGATCGTGCGAATGAATTAGAATATAGATCGTACGAATGAATTAGAATGGATCGTACGAATGAATTAGAATGGATCGTACGAATGAATTAGAATGGATCGTACGAATGAATTAGAATGGATACATTCGTGCGAAAGAATTAGAATAGATCGTATGAATGAATTAGAATGGATCGTACGAATGAATTAGAATGGATCAATTCTAATTCCTACGATCCACTCTAATTCATTCGTGCGAATCCATTCTATTTCATTCATACGATCCATTCTAATTCATTCGTACGATCCATTCTAATTCATTCGCACAATCTATTCTAATTCATTCGTACGATCCATTCTAATTCATTCGCACGATCCATTCTAATTCATTCATACGATCCATTCTATTTCATTCGTACGATCCATTCTTACTCATTCGTACGATCCATTCTAATTCATTTGCACGAAGGTATCCATTCTAATTCATTCGTACTATCCATTCTAATTCCTTCGTACGATCCATTCTAATTCATTCGTACGATCCATTCTAATTCATTCGTACGATCCATTCTAATTCCTTCGTATGATCCATTCTAATTCATTCGTACGACCCATTCTAATTCGAATGGATCGTACGAATGAGTAAGAATGGATCGTACGAATGACATAGAATGGATCGTATGAATGAATTAGAATGGATCGTGCGAATGAATTAGAATGGATCGTACGAATGAATTAGAATAGATTGTGCGAATGAATTAGAATGGATCGTACGAATGAATTAGACTGGATCGTACGAATGAATTAGAATGGTTCGTATGAATGAATTAGAATGGATCGTGCGAATGAATTAGAATGGATCGTACGAATGAAATAGAATGGATTCGCACGAATGTATCCATTCTAATTCATTCGTACGATCCATTCTAATTCATTCGTACAATCCATTCTAATTCATTCGCACGATCCATTCGCATTCACTCAAACGATCCATTCTAATTCATTCATATGATCCATTCTAATTCATTCGCACGAATTTATCCATTCTAATTCATTCGTACGATCCATTCTAATTCATTTGTACGAATGTATCCACTCTAATTCATTCATACGATCCATTATAATTCATTCGCACGAATGTATCCATTCCAATTCATTCGTACGATCCATTCTAATTCATTCGCACAATCTATGCTAATTCATTCGTACGATCAATTCTAATTCATTAGCATGATCCATTCTAATTCATTCGTACGATCTATTCTATTTCATTCGTACAATCCATTCTTACTCAATCGTATGATCCATTCTAATCCATTCGCACAATCTATTCTAATTCATTCGTACGATCCATTCTATTTCATTCGTACGATCCATTCTAATTCATACGATCCATTCTATTTCATTCATACGATCCATTTTAATTCATTCGCACGATCCATTCTAATTCATTCATACGATCCATTCTAATTCATTCGTACGATCCATTCTAATTTCTTCATATGATCTATTCTAATTCCTTCGTACGATCCATTCTAATTCCTTCGTACGATCCATTCAAATTCATTCGCACGAATCTATCCATTCTAATTCATTCGTATGATCTATTCTGATTCATTCGCACGATCCATTCTAATTCATTAATACGATCCAATCTAATTCATTCATACGATCTATTCTAATTCATTCGCACGAATATATCATTTCTAATTCATTCGTACGATCCATTCTAATTCATTCGCACAATCTATTCTAATTCATTAGTACGATCCATTCTAATTAGAATAGATTGTATGAATTAGAATAGATCGTATGAATGAGTTAGAATAGATCGTACGAATGAATTAGAATGGATCGTATGAATGAATTAGATTGTGCGAATGAATTAGAATGGATACATTCGTGCGAATGAATTAGATTGGATCGTATGCATGAATTAGAATGGATCGTGCGAATGAATTCGAATAGATTGTGCGAATGAATTAGAATGGATCGTACGAATGAATTAGAATGGATCGTACGAATGAATTAGAATGGATACATTCGTGCGAAAGAATTAGAATAGATCGTATGAATGAATTAGAATGGATCCTACGAATGAATTAGAACGGATACACTCGTGCGAATGAATTAGAATGGATCGTCTGAGTGTGAATGAATTAGAATGGATTGTGCGAATGAACTAGAATGGATCGTACGAATGAATTAGAATGGATCGTACGAATGAATTAGAATAGATTGTATGAATGAATTAGAATGGATACATTCGTGCGAATGAATTAGAATGGATCGCACGAATGAATTAGAATAGATCGTGCGAATGAATTAGAATGGATCGTACGAATGAATTAGAATAGATTGTGCGAATGAATTAGAATGGATCGTATGAATGAATTAGATTATGATCCATTTTATTTCATTCGTATGATCCATTCTAATTCCTTCGTACAATCTAATTCATTCATACGATCCATTCTAATTCATTCGCACGAATGTATCCATTCAAATTCATTCGTACGATTCATTCTAATTCATTCGCACGATCCATTCTAATTCATTCGTACGATCCATTCTAATTCATTTATACGATCCAATCTAATTCATTCATACAATCCATTCTAAATCATTTGCACGAATTTATCCATTCTAATTCATTCGTATGATCCATTCTATTTCATTCGCACAATCTATTCTAATTCATTCGCACAATCTATTCTAATTCATTCGTACGATCCATTCGAATTCATTCGTACGATCCATTCTAATTCATTCATACGATTCATTCTAATTCAATCCATTCTAATTCATTCGTACGATCCATTCTTACTCATTCGTACGATCCATTCTAATTCATTAGCACGATCCATTCTAATTCATTAATACGATCCATTCTAATTCATTCGCAAGATCCATTCTAATTCATTCACACAATCCATTCTATTTCATTCGTACAATCCATTCTAATTCATTCGCACGATCCATTCTAATTCATTCATACGATCCATTCTAATTCATTCATACGATCCATTCTAATTCATTCGCACGATCCATTCTAATTCATTCGCACGATCTATTCTAATTCATTCGCATGATCCATTCTAATTCATTCGTACGATCGATTCTAATTCATTCATACGATCCATTCTAATTCATTCGCACGAATGTATCCATTCTAATTTATTCGTACGATCCATTCTAATTCATTCGCACAATCTATTCTAATTCATCCATACGATCAACTCTAATTCATTCATACGATCCAATCTAATTCATTCATACGATCCATTCTAATTCATTCGTACGATCTATTCTATTTCATTCATACGATCCATTCTAATTCGTTTGTATGATCCTTTCTAATTCCTTCGTACGATCCATTCAATTTCATTCGTATGATCCATTCTAATTCATAAGTACGATCCATTCTAATTCATTCAAACGATCCATTCTAATTCATTCGCACAATCTATTCTAATTCATTCGTACGATCCATTCTAATTCATTCGCACAAATGTATCCATTCTAATTCATTCATACAATCTATTCTAATTCATTCGTACGATCCATTCTAATTCATTCGTACAATCCATTCTATTTCATTCGTACGATCCATTCTTACTCATTCGTATGATCCATTCTAATGAATTAGAATGGATACATTCGTGCGAATGAATTAGAATGGATCATACGAATGAATTAGAGTGGTTCAAATTAGAATGGATCGTGCGAATGAATTAGAATAGATTGTACGAATGAATTAGAGTGGTTCGAATTAGAATGGATCGTGCGAATGAATTAGAATAGATTGTACGAATGAATTAGAATGGATCGTACGAATGAATTAGATTAGATTGTATGAATGAATTAGAATGGATACATTCGTGCGAATGAATTAGAATGGATCGTATGAATGAATTAGAATAGATCGTGCGAATGAATTAGAATGGATCGTACGAATGAATTAGAATAGATTGTGCGAATGAATTAGAATGGATCGTATGAATGAATTAGATTATGATACATTTTATTTCATTCGTATGATCCATTCTAATTCCTTCGTACAATCTAATTCATTCATACGATCCATTCTAATTCATTCGCACGAATGTATCCATTCAAATTCATTCGTACGATCCATTCAAATTCATTTGCACGATCCATTCTAATTCATTCGTACGATCCATTCTAATTCATTCGTACGATCCATTCTAATTCCTTCGTACGATCCATTCTAATTCCTTCGTACGATCTATTCTAATTCCTTCTTACGATCCATTCTAATTCATTCGCACCATCTATTCTAATTCATTCGTACGATCCATTCTAATTCATTCGCACGATCCATTCTGATTCATTCATACGATCCATTCTATTTCATTCGTACGATCCATTCTTACTCATTCGTACGATCCATTCTAATTCATTTGCACGAAGGTATCCATTCTAATTCATTCGTACTATCCATTCTAATTCATTAGTATGAATGAATTAGAATGGATCGTGCGAATGAATTAGAATGGATCGTGCGAATGAATTAGAATGGATCGTACGAATGAATTAGAATGGATCGTACGAATGAATTAGAATGGATCGTGCGAATGAATTAGAATTGATCGTACGAATGAATTAGAATAGATTGTGCGAATGAATTAAAATGATTCGTATTAATGAATTAGAATGGATCGTATGAATGAATTAGAATGGATCGTGCGAATGAATTAAAATGGATTGTATGAATGAAATAGAATGGATCGTATGAATTAGAATGGATCGTACGAATGAAATAGAATGGATCGTACGAATGAATTAGAATAGATTGTGCGAATGGATTAGAATGGATCATACGATTGAGTAAGAAAGGATTGTACGAATGAAATAGAATAGATCATACAAATGAATTAGAATGGATCGTATGAATGAATTAGAATGGATCGTTCGAATGAATTAGAATAGATTGTGCGAATGAATTAGAAAGGATCGTACGAATGAATTAGGATGGATCGTGCGAATAAATTAGAATGGATCTTAGAATGGATCGTACGAATGAAATAGAATGGATCGTACGAATGAATTAGAATAGATTGTGCGAATGGATTAGAATGGATCATACGATTGAGTAAGAAAGGATTGTACGAATGAAATAGAATAGATCGTACGAATGAATTAGAATGGATCGTATGAATGAATTAGAATGGATCGTACGAATGAATTAGAATGGGTCGTACGAATGAATTAGAATGGATACACGATCCAGATCCATTCTAATTCATTCGCACGATCCATTCTAATTCATTAATACGATCCATTCTAATTCATTCGCACGATCCATTCTAATTCATTCACACTCATACGATCCATTCCAATTCATTCGCACGAATGTATCCTTTCTAATTCATTCGTACGATTCATTCTACTTCAATCCATTCTAATTCATTAGAATGGATCGTATGAATGAAATAGAATGGATCGTACGAATGAAATAGAATGGATCGTATGAATGAATTAGAATGGATCGTGCGAATGAATTAGAATGGATCGTACGAATGAATTAGAATAGATTGTGCGAATGAATTAGAATGGATTGAATTAGAATGAATCGTACGAATGAATTAGAATGAATCATACCGTACGAATGAAATAGAATGGATCATACGAAGGAATTAGAATGGATCGTACGAATGAATTAGAATAGATTGTGCGAATGAAATAGAATGGATCGTACGAATGAAATAGAATGGATCGTACGGATGAATTAGAATGGATCATGCGAATGAATTAGAATGGATCGTACGAATGAGTAAGAATGGATCGTACGAATGAATTAGAATGGATTGTACGAATGAATTAGAATGGATCGTACGAATGAATTAGAATGGATACATTCGTGCGAATCCATTCTATTTCATTCGTACGATCCATTCTAATTCATTTGTATGATCCATTCTAATTCTAATTCATTCGTACGATCCATTCTAATTCATTCGTATTAATGAATTAGAATGGATCGTGCGAATGAATTAGAATGGATCGTACGAATGAGTAAGAATGGATCGTGCGAATGAATTAGAATGGATTGTACGAATGAATTAGAATGGATCATACGAATGAATTAGAATGGATACATTCGTGCGAATCCATTCTATTTCATTCGTACGATCCATTCTAATTCATTCATACTATCCATTCTAATTCCTTCGTACGATCCATTCTAATTCCTTCGTACGATCCATTCTAATTCATTCGTACGATCCATTCTAATTCCTTCGTATGATCCATTCTAATTCATTAGTATGGTATGATTCATTCTAATTCATTCATACGATTCATTCTAATTCAATCCATTCTAATTCATTCGTGCGATCCATTCTAATTTCTTCGTATGATCTATTCTAATTCCTTCGTACGATCCATTCTATTTCATTCGTACGATCCATTCTAATTCATTCGTACGATCCATTCTAATTCATTCGTACGATCCATTCTAATTCAATCCATTCTAATTCATTCGTACAATCCATTCTTACTCATTTGTACGATCCATTCTAATTCATTCGCACGATCCATTCTAATTCGTTCGTACGATCTATTCTATTTCATTCGTACAATCCATTCTAATTCATTCATACGATTTAATCTAATTCATTCATACGATCCATTCTAATTCATTCGTACGATCTATTCTATTTCATTCATACGATCCATTCTAATTCGTTTGTACGATCCTTTCTAATTCCTTCGTACGATCCATTCAATTTCATTCGTATGACCCATTCTAATTCATAAGTACGATCCATTCTAATTCATTCAAACGATCCACTCTAATTCATTCATACGATCCATTCTAATTCATTCGCACGAATGTATCCATTCCAATTCATTCGTACGATCCATTCTATTTCATTCGTACGATCCATTCTAATTCATTCGTACGATTCATTCGAATTCAATCCATTCTAATTCATTCATACGATCGATTCTAATTCATTCGCACGATGCATTCTAATTCATTCATACGATCCATTCTAATTCATTCGCACGATCCATTCTAATTCATTCATACGATCCATTCTAATTCATTCATACGATCCATCCTAATGAATTAGAATGGATCGTATGAATGAATTAGAATAGATTGTGCGAATGAATTAGAATGGATCGTATGAATGAATTAGATTGGAACGTATGAATGAATTAGATTGGATCGTACGAATGAATAAGAATGGATCGTACGAATGAATTAGAATGGATCGTACGAATGAATTAGAATGGATACATTCGTGCGAATGAATTAGAATGGATCGTATGAATAAATTAGAATCGATCGTACGAATGAATTAGAATGGATCATGCGAATGAATTAGAATGGATCGTGCGAATGAATTAGAATGGATCATACGAATGAAATAGAATGGATTGTACGAATGAGATAGAATGGATCGTACGAATGAATTAGAATGGATACATTCATGCGAATGAATTAGAATGGATCATACGAATGAATTAGAATGGATTCATTCGTGCGAATGAATTAGAATGGATCGTACGAATGAGTAAGAATGGATCGTACGAATGAATTAGAATGGATTGAATTAGAATGAATCGTACGAATGAATTAGAATGGATCATACGAATGAATTAGAATGGATCGTACGAATGAATTAGAATGGATTGAATTAGAATGAATCGTACGAATGAATTAGAATGAATCATACCATATGAATGAATTAAAATGGATCATACGAAGGAATTAGAATGGATCATACGAATGAATTAGAATGGATCGTACGAATGAATTAGAATGGATCGTACGAAGGAATTAGAATGGATCGTATGAAGGAATTAGAATGGATAGTACGAATGAATTAGAATGGATACCTTTGTGCAAATTAATTAGAATGGATCGTACGAATGAATTAGAATGGATACATTCGTGCAAAAGAATTAGAATGGATTGTATGAATGAATTAGAATGGATCGTGCGAATGAATTAGAATGGATACATTCGTGCAAAAGAATTAGAATGGATTGTATGAATGAATTAGAATGGATCGTGCGAATGAATTAGAATAGATCGTACGAATGAATTAGAATGGATACATTCGTGCGAAAGAATTAGAATAGATCGTATGAATGAATTAGAATGAATCGTATGAATGAAATAGAATTGATCGTACGAATGAATTAGAATGGATCGTGCGAATGAATTAGAATGGATCGTACGAATGAATTAGAATGGATCGTACGAAGGAATTAGAATGGATTGAATTAGAATGAATCGTACGAATGAATTAGAATGAATCATACCGTACGAATGAATTAGAATGGATCATACGAAGGAATTAGAATGGATCGTACGTAAGAATGGATCATACGAATGAAATAGAATGGATCGTATGAATGAATTAGAATGGATCGTGCGAATGAATTAGAATGGATCGTACGAAGGAATTAGAATGGATCGTACGAAGGAATTAGAATGGATAGTACGAATGAATTAGAATGGATACCTTCGTGCAAATGAATTAGAATGGATCGTACGAATGAGTAAGAATGGATCATACGAATGAAATAGAATGGATCGTATGAATGAATTAGAATGGATCGTGCGAATGAATTAGAATGGATCGTACGAATGAATTAGAATAGATTGTGCGAATGAATTAGAATGGATCGTACGAATGAATTAGAATGGATCGTATGAATGAATTAGAATGGATCGTGCGAATGAATTAGAATGGATCGTACGAATGAAATAGAATGGATTCGCACGAATGTATCCATTCTAATTCATTCGTACGATCCATTCTAATTCATTCGTACAATCCATTCTAATTCATTTGCACGATCCATTCTTACTCATTCGTACGATCCATTCTAATTCATTCGCACGATCCATTCTAATTCATTAATACGATCCATTCGAATTCATTCGCACGATCCATTCTAATTCATTCACACTCATACGATCCATTCTAATTCATTCGCACGATCCATTCTAATTCATTCATACGATCCATTCTAATTCATTCGTACGATCCATTCTAATTCATTCGTACGATCCATTCTAATTCATTCGCACAATCTATTCTAATTCATTCGTACGATCCATTCTAATTCATTCGTACGATCCATTCTAATTCAATCGTACGATTCATTCTAATTTAATCCATTCTAATTCATTCGTACGATCCATTCTTACTCATTCGTACGATCCATTCTAATTCATTCGCACGAATGAATCCATTCTAATTCATTCGTATGATCCATTCTAATTCATTCGCATGAATGTATCCATTCTAATTCATTCGTACGATCCATTCTATCTCATTCGTACAATCCATTCGATTTCATTCGTACGATCCATTCTAATTCATTCGCACGATCCATTCTAATTCATTCGCACGATCCATTCTAATTCATTCGCACGATCCATTCTAATTCATTCACACTCATACGATCCATTCTAATTCATTCGCACGAATGTATCCTTTCTAATTAATTCGTACGATCTATTCTAATTCATTCGCACAATCTATTCTAATTCATTCGAACGATCCATTCTAATTCATTAGCATGATCCATTCTAATTCATTCGTGCGAATGAATTTGAATGGATCGTACGAATGAATTAGATTGGATCGTATGAATGAATTATAATGGATCATGCGAATGAATTAGAATAGATCATACGAATGAATTAGAATAGATCGTACGAATGAATTAGAATGGATACATTCGTGCAAAAGAATTAGAATGGATTGTGCGAATGAATTAGAATGGATCGTACGAATGAGTAAGAATGGATCGTGGGAATGAATTAGAATGGATCATATGAATGAATTAGAATGGATCGTGCGAATAAATTAGAATGGATCGTATGAATGAATTAGAATGGATCGTGCGAATGAATTAGAATGGATCGTATTAATGAATTAGAATGGATCGTGCGAATGAATTAGAATGGATCTTACGAATGAATTAGAATGGATACATTCGTGCGAAAGAATGAGAATAGATCGTATGAATGAATTAGAATGGATCGAATGAATGAAATAGAATGGATCGTACGAAGGAATTAGAATGGAGAATGGATCGTGCGAATGAATTAGAATGGATCGTATGAATGAATTAGAATGGATCGTGCGAATGAATTAAAATGGATCGTATGAATGAAATAGAATGGATCGTATGGATTAGAATGGATCGTACGAATGAAATAGAATGGATCATACGAATGAATTAGAATAGATTGTGCGAATGGATTAGAATGGATCATACGAATGAGTAAGAATGGATTGTACGAATGAAATAGAATAGATCGTACGAATGAATTAGAATGGATCATGCTAATGAATTAGAATGGATCGTTCGAATGAATTAGAATAGATTGTGCGAATGAATTAGAATGGATCGTACGAATGAATTAGAAAGGATACATTCGTGCGAATGAATTAGAATGGATCGTATGAGTGTGAATGAATTAGAATGGATCGTGCGATTGAATTGGAATGGATACATTCATGGGAATGAATTAGAATGGATCGTACGAAGGAATTAGAATGGATCGTACGAATGAATTAGAATGGATACATTCGTACGAATGAAATAGAATGGATTGTACGAATGAGATAGAATGGATCGTACGAATGAATTAGAATGGATACATTCATGCGAATGAATTAGAATGGATCATACGAATGAATTAGAATGGATTCATTCGTGCGAATGAATTAGAATGGATCGTACGAATGAGTAAGAATGGATCGTACTAATGAATTAGAATAGATTAAATTAGAATGAATCGTACGAATGAATTAGAATGGATCGTACGAATGAATTAGAATGGATCGTACGAATGAATTAGAATGGATTGAATTAGAATGGATCGTACGATAAGAATGGATCGTACGAATGAAATAGAATAGATCGTACGGATAAATGAATTTGGATCGTGCTAATGAATTAGAATGGATTTTACGAATGAATTAGAATGGATCGTACTAATGAATTAGAATAGATTGTGCGAATGAATTAGAATGGATCGTACGAATGAATTAGAAAGGATATATTCGTGCGAATGAATTAGAATAGATCGTACGAATGAGATAGAATGGATCGTACGAATGAATTAGAATGGATACATTCATGCGAATGAATTAGAATGGATCATACGACTGAATTAGAATGGATCATACGAATGAAATAGAATGGATTGTACGAATGAGATAGAATGGATCGTACGAATGAATTAGAAAGGATACATTCATGCGAATGAATTAGAATGGATCATACGAATGAATGAGAATGGATCGTGCGAATGAATTAGAATGGATCGTACGAATGAAATAGAACGGATTGTACGAATGAGATAGATTGGATCGTACGAATGAATTAGAATGGATACATTTATGCGAATGAATTAGAATGGATCATACGAATGAATTAGAATGGATTCATTCGTGCGAATGAATTAGAATGGATCATACGAATGAGTAAGAATGGATCTTTCGAATGAATTAGAATGGATTGAATTAGAATGAAAAGTACGAATGAATTAGAATGGATCGTACGAATGAATTAGAATGGATCGTACGAATGAATTAGAATGGATTGAATTAGAATGAATCGAACGAATAAATTAGAATGAATCATACCGTACGAATGAATTAGAATGGATCATACGAAGGAATTAGAATAGATCGTGCGAATAAATTAGAATGGATCGTATGAATGAATTAGAATAGATTGTGCGAATGAATTAGAATGGATCGTACGAATGAATTAGAATGGATACATTTGTGCGAATGAATTAGAATGGATCGTATGAATGAATTAGAATCGATCGTACGAATGAATTAGAATGGATCATGCGAATGAATTAGAATGGATCGTGCGAATGAATTAGAATGGATCGTACGAATGAAATAGAATGGATTGTACGAATGAGATAGAATGGATCATACGAATGAATTAGAATGGATACATTCATGCGAATGAATTAGAATGGATCATACGAATGAATTAGAATGGATTCATTCGTGCGAATGAATTAGAATGGATCGTACGAATGAGTAAGAATGGATCGTACGAATGAATTAGAATGGATTGAATTAGAATGAATCGTACGAATGAATTAGAATGGATCGTACGAATGAATTAGAATGGATTATACGAATGAATTTGAATGGATTGAATTAGAATGAATCGTACGAATGAATTAGAATGAATCATACCGTACGAATGAATTAGAATGGATCATACGAAGGAATTAGAATGGATCGTACGAATGAATTAGAATGGATCGTACGAATGAATTAGAATGGATCGTACGAAGGAATTAGAATAGATCGTACGAAGGAATTAGAATGGATAGTACGAATGAATTAGAATGGATACCTTGGTGCAAATGAATTAGAATGGATCGTACGAATGAGTAAGAATGGATCGTACGAATGAAATAGAATGGATCGTATGAATGAATTAGAATGGATCGTGCGAATGAATTAGAATGGATCGTACGAATGAATTAGAATAGATTGTGCGAATGAATTCGAATGGATCGTACGAATGAATTAGATTGGATCGTACGAATGAATTAAAATGGATCATGCGAATGAATTAGAATGGATCGTACGAATGAATTAGAATGGATCGTACGAAGGAATTAGAATGGATCGTACGAATGAATTAGAAAGGATAGATTCGAATTCATTCGTACGATCCATTCTAATTCCTTCGTACGATCCATATTCTAATTCATTAGCATGATCCATTCTAATTCATTCATACGATCGATTCTAATTTATTCGCACGATCCATTCTAATTCATTCGTACGATCCATTCTAATTCATTCGCACAATCTATTCTAATTCTTTCGCACGATCCATTCTAATTTATTCGCACAATCCATTCTAATTCATTCGCACAATCCATTCTAATTCATTCGTATGATCCATTCTAATTCTTTCGCACGAATGTATCCATTCTAATTCATTCGTACGATCCATTCTAATTCATCAGCACGAAAAAACACGATCCACTCACATACGAATAAATTAGAATGAATTAGAATGGATTGTGTGAATGAATTAGAATGGATCGTATGAATGAATTAGAATGGATCGTGCGAATGAATTAGAATATGGATCGTACGAAGGAATTAGAATGGATCGTACGAATGAATTCGAATGTATCCTTTCTAATTCATTCGTACGATCCATTCTAATTCCTTCGTACGATCCATTCTAATTCATTCGTACGATTCATGCTAATGAATTAGAATTGATCGTACGAATGAATTAGAATAGATTGTGCGAATGAATTAGAATGGATCGTACGAATGAATTGGAATGGATACATTCGTGCGAATGAATTAGAATGGATCGTATGAATGAATTAGAGTGGATACATTCGTACAAATGAATTAGAATGGATCATATGAATGAATTAGAATGGATACATTCGTGCGAATGAATTAGAATGGATCATATGAATGAATTAGAATGGATCGTTTAAGTGAATGCGAATGGATCGTGCGAATGAATTAGAATGGATTGTACGAATGAATTAGAATGGATCGTACGAATGAATTAGAATGGATCGTACGAAGGAATTAGAATGGATCGTACGAAGGAATTAGAATGGATAGTATGAATGAATTAGAATGGATACCTTCGTGGAAATGAACTAGAATGGATCGTACGAATGAGTAAGAATGGATCGTACGAATGAAATAGAATGGATCGTATGAATGAATTAGAATGGATCGTGCGAATGAAATAGAATGGATCGTACGAATGAATTAGAATAGATTGTGCGAATGAATTAGAATGGATCGTACGAATGAATTAGAATGGATCATACGAATGAATTAGAATGGATCGTATGAATGAATTAGAATGGATCGTGCGAATGAATTAGAATGGATCGTACGAATAAAATAGAATGGATTGTACGAATGAAATAGATTAGATCGTGCGAATGAATTAGAATAGATCGTATGAATGAATTAGATTGGATCGTATTAATGAATTAGAATGGATCGTACGAATGAATTAGAATGGATCGTACGAATGAATTAGAATGGATACATTCATGCAAAAGAATTCGAATAGATTGTATGAATGAATTAGAATGGATCGTGCGAATGAATTCGAATGTATCGTACGAATGAATTAGAATGGATCGTGCGAATGAAGTAGAATGGATCGTATGAATGAATTAGAATGGATCGTACGAATGAATTAGAATAGATCGTGCGAATGAATTAGAATGGATCATACGAATGAATTAGAATGGATCGTACGAATGAATTAGAATGGATCGTACGAATGAATTAGAATGGATCGTGCGAATGAATTAGAATGGATCGTACGAATGAAATAGAATGGATTCGCACGAATGTATCCATTCTAATTCATTCGTACGATCCATTCTAATTCATTCGTACAATCCGTTCTAATTCATTCGCACGATCCATTCGCATTCACTCAAACGATCCATTCTAATTTATTCATATGATCCATTCTAATTCATTCGCACGAATGTATCCATTCTAATTCATTCGTACGATCCATTCTAATGCATTCGTACGATCCATTCTAATTCATTCGCACGATCCATTCTAATTCATGCATACGATCCAATCTAATTCATTCATACGATCCATTCTAATTCATTCGCACGAATGTATCCATTCTAATTCATTCGTACATGTATGAATGAATTAGAATGGATCGTACGAATGAATTAGAGTTGATACATTCGTGCGAATGAATTAGAATGGATCGTACGAATGAATTAGATTGGATCGTATGAATGAATTATAATGGATCATGCGAATGAATTAGAATAGATCATACGAATGAATTAGAATGGATCGTACGAATGAGTTAGAATGGATACATTCGTGCAAATGAATTAGAATGGATCATATGAATGAATTAGAATGGATCGTATGAATGAATTAGAATGGATCGTGCGAATGAATTAGAATGGATCGTGCGAATGAATTAGAATGGATCGTATGAATGAATTAGAATGGATCGTACGAATGAATTAGAAAGGATACATTCGAATTCATTCATACGATCCATTCTAATTCCTTCGTACGATCCATATTCTAATTCATTCGCACGATCCATTCTAATTCATTCATACGATCCATTCTAATTTATTCGCATGATCCATTCTAATTCATTCGTACGATCCATTCTAATTCATTCGCACAATCCTTTCTTACACAATCGTATGATCCATTCTAATCCATTCGCACAATCTATTCTAATTCATTCGTACGATCCATTCTATTTCATTCGTACGATCCATTCTAATTCATTCGATCCATTCTATTTCATTCATACGATCCATTTTAATTCATTCGCACGATCCATTCTAATTCATTCATACGATCCATTCTAATTCATTTATACGATCCATTTTAATTCATTCGCACAATCTATTCTAATTCATTCGTACGATCAATTCTAATTCATTAGCATGATCCATTCTAATTCATTCGTACGATCTATTCTATTTCATTCGTACAATCCATTCTTACTCAATCGTATGATCCATTCTAATCCATTCGCACTATCTATTCTAATTCATTCATACGATCCATTCTATTTCATTCGTACGATCCATTCTAATTCATTCGCACAATCTATTCTAATTCATTCGTACGATCCATTCTAATTCATTCGCATGATCCATTCTAATTCCTTCATACGATCCATTCTAATTCATTCGTACGATCCATTCTAATTCATTCGTACGATCCATTCTAATTCCTTCGTATGATCCATTCTAATTCATTCGTACGGTATGATTCATTCTAATTCATTCGTACGATTCATTCTAATTCAATCCATTCTAATTTATTCGTACGATCCATTCTAATTCATTCGTACGATCCATTCTAATTCATTCGTACGATCCATTCTTACTCATTCGTACGATCCATTCTAATTCATTCGCACGAATGAATCCATTCTAATTCATTCGTATGATCCATTCTAATTCATTCGCATGAATGTATCCATTCTAATTCATTCGTACGATCCATTCTATCTCATTCGTACAATCCATTCTATTTCATTCGTACGATCCATTCTAATTCATTCGCACGATCCATTCTAATTCATTCGCATGATCCATTCTAATTCATTCGTACGATCGATTCTAATTCATTCATACGATCCATTCTAATTCATTCGCACGAATGTATCCATTCTAATTCATTCGTACGATCCATTCTAATTCATTCGCACAATCTATTCTAATTCATTCATACGATCCATTCTAATTTATTCGCACGATCCATTCTAATTCCTTCGTATGATCCATTCTAATTCATTCGTACGGTATGATTCATTCTAATTCATTCGTACGATTCATTCTAATTCAATCCATTCTAATTCATTCGTACGATCCATTCTAATTCATTCATACGATCCATTCTAATTCTATCGTACGATTCATTCTAATTCAATCCATTCTAATTCATTCGTACGATCCATTCTTACTCATTCCTACGATCCATTCTAATTCATTCGCACGAATGAATCCATTCTAATTCATTCGTATGATCCATTCTAATTCATTCGCATGAATGTATCCATTCTAATTCATTCGTACGATCCATTCTATCTCATTCGTACAATCCATTCTATTTCATTCGTACGATCTATTCTAATTCATTCGCACGATCCATTCTAATTGATTCGCATGATCCATTATAATTCATTCGTACTATCCATTCTAATTCCTTCGTACGATCCATTCTAATTCCTTCGTACGATCCATTCTAATTCATTCGTACGATCCATTCTAATTCATTCGTACGATCCATTCTAATTCCTTCGTACGAATGAATTAGAATGGATCGTACGAATGAATTAGAATGGATTGAATTAGAATGAATCGTACGAATGAATTAGAATGAATCATACGAATGTAATAAAATGGATCATAATCTAATTCATTCATACGATCCATTCTAATTCATTCGCACAATCTATTCTAATTCATTCGTACGATCCATTCTAATTCATTCGCACGATCTATTCTAATTCATTCGTACGATCCATTCTAATTCATTCGCACGAATGTATCCATTCTAATTCATTCATATAATCTATTCTAATTCATTTGTATGATCCATTCTAATTCATTCGTACAATCCATTCTATTTCATTCGTACGATCCATTTTTACTCATTCGTATGATCCATTCTAATTCATTCGCACGAATGTATCCATTCTAATTCATTCGTACGATCCATTCTAATTCATTCGTACGATACATTCTAATTCATTCGTCCGATCCATTCTAATTCATTCATACGATCCATTCTAATTCATTCATACAATCCATTCTAATTCTTTCACACGATCCATTCTAATTCATTCGTACGATCCATTCTAATTCATTCGCACGAATGTATCCATTCTAATTCATTCATACAATCTATTCTAATTCATTCGTACGATCCATTCTAATTCATTCGTACAATCCATTCTATTTCATTCGTACGATCCATTCTTACTCATTCGTGTGATCCATTCTAATTCATTCGCACGAATGTATCCATTCTAATTCATTCGTACGATCCATTCTAATTCATTAGCATGATCCATTCTAATTTATTCGTACGATCTATTCTATTTCATTCGTACAATCCATTCTTACTCAATCGTATGATCCATGGATCGTATGAATGAGTAAGAATGGATCGTACGAATGAATTATAATGGATTAAATTAGAATGAATCCTACAAATGAATTAGAATGGATCGTACGAATTAATTAGAATGGATCGTACGAATGAATTAGAATAGATTGAATTAGAATGAATCGTACGAATGAATTAGAATGAATCATACAAATGAAATAAAATGGATCATAATCTAATTCATTCATACGGTCCATTCTAATTCATTCGCACAATCTATTCGAATTCATTCGTACGATCCATTCTAATTCATTCGCACGAATGTATCCATTCTAATTCATTCATACAATCTATTCTAATTCATTCGTACGATCCATTCTAATTCGTTCGTACAATCCATTATATTTCATTCGTACGATCCATTCTTACTCATTCGTATGATCCATTCTAATTCATTCGCACGAATGTATCCATTCTAATTCAGTCGTAGGATCCATTCTAATTCATTCGTACGATCCATTCTAATTCATTCGTCCGATCCATTCTAATTCATTCATACGATCCATTCTAATTCATTCATACAATCCATTCTAATTCTTTCACACGATCTATTCTAATTCATTCGTACGATCCATTCTAATTCATTCGTACGATCCATTCTAATTCATTCGCACGAATGAATCCATTCTAATTCATTCGTACAATCCATTCTATTTTATTTGTACGATCCATTCTTACTCATTCGTAAGAATGGACCGTGCTAATGAATTAGAATGGATCGTGCGAATGAATTAGTATGGATCGTGCGAATGAACTAGAATGGATCGTACGAATGAATTAGAATGGATCGTACGAATGAATTAGAATGGATCGTGCGAATGAATTAGAATATGGATCGTACGAATGAATTAGAATGGATCGTGCGAATGAATTAGAATGGATCGTACGAATGTATATCGTACGAATGAATTAGAATGGATCGTACGAATGAATTAGAATGGATCGTACGAAGGAATTAGAATGGATCGTACGAAGGAATTAGAATGGATAGTACGAATGAATTAGAATGGATACCTTCGTGCAAATGAATTAGAATGGATCGTACGAATGAGTAAGAATGGATCGTACGAATGAAATTGAATGGATCGTATGAATGAATTAGAATGGATCGTGTGAATGAATTAGAATGGATCGTACGAATGCATTAGAATAGATTGTGCGAATGAATTAGAATGGATCGTACGAATGAATTAGAATGGATCATACGAATGAATTAGAATGGATCGTATGAATGAATTAGAATGGATCGTACGAATGAATTAGAATGGATCACAGGAATGAATTAGAATGGATCGTATGAATGAATTAGAATGGATCGTGCGAATAAATTAGAATGGATCGAATGAATGAATTAGAATAGATTGTACGAATGAAATAGAATGGATTGTACGAATGAGATAGAATGGATTGAATTAGAATGAATCGTACGAATAAATTAGAATGAATCGTACGAATGAATTAGAATGAATCATACCGTACGAATGAATTAGAATAGATCATATGAATGAATTAGAATGGATCGTATGAATGAATTAGAATGGATCGTACGAATGAATTAGAATGGATCGTATGAATGAATTAGAATGGATCGTGCGAATGAATTAGAATGGATCGTGCGAATGAATTAGAATGGATCGTACGAATGAATTTGAATGGATCGTATAAATGAATTAGATTGGATCGTATTAATGAATTAGAATGGATCATACGAATGAATTAGAATAGATCGTACGAATGAATCAGAATGGATACGAATGGATCGTATGAATGAGTAAGAATGGATCGTACAAATGAAATAGAATGGATTGTACGAATGAATTAGAATGGATACATTCGTGTGAATGAATTAGGATGGATCGTATGAATGAATTAGAATGGATCGTACGAATGAATTAGAATGGATACATTCGTGCGAATGAATTAGAATGGATCGTAAGAATGAATTAGAATCGATCGTACGAATGAATTAGCATGGATCATGCGAATGAATTAGAATGGATCGTGCGAATGAATTAGAATGGATCGTGCGAATGAATTAGAATGGATCGTATGAATGAAATAGAATGGATCGTACGAATGAATTAGAATGGATCGTGCGAATGAATTAGAATGGATCGTACGAATGAATTAGAATGGATCGTACGAAGGAATTAGAATGGATAGTACGAATGAATTATAATGGATACCTTCGTGCAAATGAAATAGAATAGATCGTACGAATGAATTAGAGTAGATTGTGCGAATGGATTAGAATGGATCATACGATTGAGTAAGAATGGATTGTACGAATGAAATAGAATAGATCGTACGAATGAATTAGAATGGATCGTACGAATGAATTAGAATGGATCGTTCGAATGAATTAGAATAGATTGTGCGAATGAATTAGAATGGATCGTACGAATGAATTAGAATGGATCGTGCGAATAAATTAGAATGGATCGAATGAATGAATTAGAATGGATCGTGCAAATGAATTAGAATATGGATCGTACGAAGGAATTAGAATGGATCGTACGAATTAATTAGATTGGAATGTATCCATTCTAATTCATTCGTACGATCCATTCTATCTCACTCGTACAACCCATTCTATTTCATTCGCACAAT
The DNA here is from genome assembly GCA_947650365.1 of Chamaelirium japonicum. Taxonomy (NCBI): domain Eukaryota; kingdom Viridiplantae; phylum Streptophyta; class Magnoliopsida; order Liliales; family Melanthiaceae; genus Chamaelirium; species Chamaelirium japonicum. The sequence goes on along the minus strand of OX393560.1, from coordinate 37,188,971 downwards.
CTACTCTAATTCATTCGTACGATCCATTCTATTTCATTTGCACGAAGGTATCCATTCTAATTCATACAATCCATTTTAATCCATTCATACGATCCAATCTAATTCATTCATACGATCCATTCTAATTCATTCGCACGAATGTATCCATTCTAATTCATTCGCACGATCCATTCTAATTCATTCATACAATCCATTCTAATTCATTCATACAATCCATTCTATTTCATTCGTACGATCCATTCTTACTCATTCGTACGATCCATTCTTATCCATTCTAATTCATTCGTACGATCTATTCTAATTCATTCGTACGATCCATTCTAAATCATTAATACGATCCAATCTAATTCATTCATACGATCCATTCTAATTCATTCGTACGATCCATTCTAATTCATTCGTACGATCCATTCTAATTCATTCGTACGATCCATTCTAATTCATTCGTACGAATGAATTAGAATGGATTGAATTAGAATGAATCGTACGAATAAATTAGAATGGATCGTACGAATGAATTAGAATGGATTGAATTAGAATTAATCGTACGAATGAATTAGAATGAATCATACCGTATGAATGAATTAGAATGGATCATACGAAGGAAATAGAATGGATTCTTAATCATTCGTACGATCCATTCTAATTCATTTGCACGAAGATATCCATTCTAATTCATTCGTACTATCCATTCTAATTCCTTCGTACGATCCATTCTAATTCCTTCGTACTATCCATTCTAATTCATTCGTACGATCCATTCTAATTCCTTCGTATGATCCATTCTAATTCATTCGTACGGTATGATTCATTCTAATTCATTCGTACGATTCATTCTAATTCAATCCATTCTTATTCATTCGTACGATCCATTCTAATTCATTCGTACGATCCATTCTAATTCAATCGTACGATCCATTCTTACTCATTCGCACGATCCATTCTAATTCAATCCATTCTAATTCATTCGTACGATCCATTCTAATTCATTCGTACGATCCATTCTAATTCATTCGTACGATTCATTCTAATTCAATCCATTCTAATTCTTTCGTACGATCCATTCTTACTCATTCGTACGATCCATTCTAATTCCTTCGTACGATCCATATTCTAATTCATTCGCATGATCCATTCTAATTCATTCATACGATCCATTCTAATTTATTCGCACGATCCATTCTAATTCATTCGTACGATCCATTCTATTTCATTAGCACAATCTATTCTAATTCATTCGAACGATCCATTCTAATTCATTCATACGATCCATTCTAATTCAATCCATTCTAATTCATTCGTACGATCCATTCTTACTTATTCGTACGATCCATTCTAATTCATTCATATGATCCATTCTAATTCATTCGCACGAATGTATCCATTCAAATTCATTCGTACGGATGAATTAGAATGGATCGTGCGAATGAATTAGAATGGATCGTACGAATGAGTAAGAATGGATCGTATGAATGAATTAGAATGGATCGTACGAAGGAATTACAATAGATTATACGAGGAAATTAGAATGGATCGTACGAATGAATTAGAATGGATCGTATGAATGAATTAGAATGGATCGTGCGAATGAATTAAAATGGATCGTATGAATGAAATAGAATGGATCGTACGAATGAAATAGAATGGATCGTACGAATGAATTAGAAAAGATTGTGCGAATGGATTAGAATGGATCATACGATTGAGTAAGAATGGATTGTACGAATGAAATAGAATAGATCGTACGAATGAATTAGAATGGATCATGCTAATGAATTAGAATTGATCGTACGAATGAATTAGAATAGATTGTGTGAATGAATTAAAATGGATCGTATAAATGAATTAGAATGGATCGTATGAATGAATTAGAATGGATCGTGCGAATGAATTAAAATGGATTGTATGAATGAAATAGAATGGATCGTATGAATTAGAATGGATCGTACGAATGAAATAGAATGGATCGTACGAATGAATTAGAATAGATTGTGCGAATGGATTAGAATGGATCATACGATTGTGTAAGAAAGGATTGTACGAATGAAATAGAATAGATCGTACGAATGAATTAGAATGGATCGTATGAATGAATTAGAATGGATCGTTCGAATGAATTAGAATAGATTGTGCGAATGAATTAGAATGGATCGTACGAATGAATTAGAATGGATCATGCGAATAAATTAGAATGGATCGTATGAATGAATTAGAATGGATCGTGTGAATGAATTAGAATATGGATCGTACGAAGGAATTAGAATGGATCGTACGAATGAATTCGAATGTATCCTTTCTAATTCATTCGTACGATCCATTCTAATTCATTCGTACGATCCATTCTAATTCATTCGTACGATCCATTCTAATTCATTCGCACGATCCATTCTAATTCATTCGCACGATCCATTCTAATTCATTCATACGATCCATTCTAATTCATTTGCACGAATGTATCCATTTTAACTCATTCGTACGATCCATTCTAATTCATTCGTATGATCTATTCTATTTCATTTGCATGATCCATTATAATTCATTCATACGATCCAATCTAATTCATTCGTACGATCCATTCTAATTCATTCGCACGAATGTATCAACTCTAATTCATTCGTACGATCCATTCTAATTCATTCATACATGTACGAATGAATTAGAATGGATACATTCGTGCGAATGAATTAGAATGGATCGTATGAATGAATTAGATTGGATCGTATGCATGAATTAGAATGGATCGTGAGAATGAATTAGAATGGATCGTACGAATGAATTAGAATGGATCGTACGAATGAATTAGAATGGATCATATGAATGAATTAGAATGGATCGTTTGAGTGAATGCGAATGGATCGTGCGAATGAATTAGAATGGATTGTACGAATGAATTAGAATGGATCGTACGAATGAATTAGAATGGATACATTCGTGCAAATCCATTCTAATTCATTCGTACGATCCATTCTATTTCATTTGTATGATCCATTCTAATTCATTCGTCCAATCCATTCTAATTCATTCATACGATCCATTCTAATTCATTCATACAATCCATTCTAATTCTTTCACACGATCCATTCTAATTCATTCGTACGATCCATTCTAATTCATTCGCACGAATGTATCCATTCTAATTCATTCATACAATCTATTCTAATTCATTCGTACGATCCATTCTAATTCATTCGTACAATCCATTCTATTTCATTCGTACGATCCATTCTTACTCATTCGTATGATCCATTCTAATTCATTCGCACGAATGTATCCATTCTAATTCATTCATACGATCCATTCTAATTCATTAGCATGATCCATTCTAATTTATTCGTACGATCTATTCTATTTCATTCGTACAATCCATTCTTACTCAATCGTATGATCCATGGATCGTACGAATGAGTAAGAATGGATCGTACGAATGAATTATAATGGATTGAATTAGAATGAATTGTACGAATGAATTAGAATGGATCGTACGAATGAATTAGAATGGATCGTACGAATGAATTAGAATAGATTGAATTAGAATGAATCGTACGAATGAATTAGAATGAATCAAACAAATGAAATAAAATGGATCATAATCTAATTCATTCATACGATCCATTCTAATTCTTTCGCACAATCTATTCTAATTCATTCGTACGATCCATTCTAATTCATTCGCACGAATGTATCCATTCTAATTCATTCATATAATCTATTCTAATTCATTCGTACGATCCATTCTAATTCATTCGTACAATCCATTCTATTTCATTCGTACGATCCATTCTTACTCATTCGTATGATCCATTCTAATTCATTCGCACGAATGTATCCATTCTAATTCATTCGTACGATCCAATCTAATTCATTCGTACGATCCATTCTAATTCATTCGTCCGATCCATTCTAATTCATTCATACAATCCATTCTAATTCATTCACACGATCCATTCTAATTCATTCGTACGATCCATTCTAATTCATTCATACGATCCATTCTAATTCATTCGAACGAATGAATCCATTCTAATTCATTCGTACAATCCATTCTATTTTATTCGTACGATCCATTCTTACTCATTCGTAAGAATGGACCGTGCTAATGAATTAGAATGGATCGTGCGAATGAATTGGAATGGATCGTACGAATGAATTAGAATGGATCGTACGAATGAATTAGAATGTATCGTGCGAATGAATTAGAATAAGGATCGTACGAATGAATTAGAATGGATCGTGCGAATGAATTAGAATGGATCGTACGAATGAATATCGTACGAATGAATTAGAATGGATCGTACGAATGAATTAGAATGGATCGTACGAAGGAATTAGAATGGATCGTACGAAGGAATTAGAATGGATAGTACGAATGAATTAGAATGGATACCTTCGTGCAAATGAATTAGAATGGATCGTACGAATGAGTAAGAATGGATCGTACGAATGAAATAGAATGGATCGTATGAATGAATTAGAATGGATTGTGCGAATGAATTAGAATGGATCGTACGAATGCATTAGAATAGATTGTGCGAATGAATTAGAATGGATCGTACGAATGAATTAGAATGGATCGTACAAATGAATTAGAATGGATCGTACGAATGAATTAGAATGGATCGTAGGAATGAATTAGAATGGATCGTATGAATGAATTAGAATGGATCGTGCGAATAAATTAGAATGGATCGAATGAATGAATTAGAATAGATTGTGCGAATGAAATAGAATGGATTGTACGAATGAGATAGAATGGATTGAATTAGAATGAATCGTACGAATGAATTAGAATGAATCGTACGAATGAATTAGAATGAATCATACCGTACGAATGAATTAGAATGGATCATATGAATGAATTAGAATGGATCGTATGAATGAATTAGAATGGATCGTACGAATGAATTAGAATGGATCGTATGAATGAATTAGAATGGATCGTGCGAATGAATTAGAATGGATCGTGCGAATGAATTAGAATGGATCGTACGAATGAATTTGAATGGATCGTATGAATGAATTAGATTGGATCGTATTAATGAATTAGAATGGATCGTACGAATGAATTAGAATAGATCGTACGAATGAATTAGAATGGATACGAATGGATCGTACGAATGAGTAAGAATAGATCGTACGAATGAAATAGAATGGATTGTATGAATGAATTAGAATGGATACATTCGTGCGAATGAATTAGGATGGATCGTATGAATGAATTAGAATGGATCGTACGAATGAATTAGAATGGATACATTCGTGCGAATGAATTAGAATGGATCGTATGAATGAATTAGAATCGATCGTACCAATGAATTAGAATTGATCATGCGAATGAATTAGAATGGATCGTGCGAATGAATTAGAATGGATAGTATGAATGAATTAGAATTGATCGTATGAATGAAATAGAATGGATCGTACGAATGAATTAGAATGGATCGTGCGAATGAATTAGAATGGATCGTACGAATGAATTAGAATGGATCGTACGAAGGAATTAGAATGGATAGTGCGAATGAATTATAATGGATACCTTCGTGCAAATGAAATAGAATGGATCGTACGAATGAATTAGAGTAGATTGTGCGAATGGATTAGAATGGATCATACGATTGAGTAAGAATGGATTGTACGAATGAAATAGAATAGATCGTACAAATGAATTAGAATGGATCGTACGAATGAATTAGAATGGATCGTTCGAATGAATTAGAATAGATTGTGCGAATGAATTAGAATGGATCGTACGAATGAATAAGAATGGATCGTGCGAATAAATTAGAATGGATCGAATGAATGAATTAGAATGGATCGTGCGAATGAATTAGAATATGGATCGTACGAAGGAATTAGAATGGATCGTACGAATGAATTCGAATGTATCCTTTCTAATTCATTCGTACGATCCATTCTAATTCCTTCATACGATCCATTCTAATTCATTCGTACGATCCATTCTAATTCATTCGCACGATCCATTCAAATTCATTCGTACGATCCAATCTAATTCATTCGTACGATCCATTCTAATTCATTCGCACAATCTATTCTAATTCATTCGTACGATCCATTCTAATTCATTCGCACGATCCATTCTAATTGATTCATACGATCCATTCTATTTCATTCGTACGATCCATTCTTACTCATTCGTACGATCCATTCTAATTCATTTGCACAAAGGTATCCATTCTAATTCATTCGTACTATCCATTCTAATTCCTTCGTACGATCCATTCTAATTCCTTCATACGATCCATTCTAATTCATTCGTACGATCCATTCTAATTCCTTCGTATGATCCATTCTAATTCATTCGTACGGTATGATTCATTCTAATTCATTCGTACGATTCATTCTAATTCAATCCATTCTAATTCATTCGTACGATCCATTCTAATTCATTCGTACGATCCATTCTAATTCATTCGTACGATCCATTCTTACTCATTCGTACGACCCATTCTAATTCATTCACACGAATAAATCCATTCTAATTCATTCGTATGATCCATTCTAATTCATTCGCATGAATGTATCCATTCTAATTCATTCGTACGATCCATTCTATCTCATTCGTACAATCCATTCTATTTCATTCGTACGATCCATTCTAATTCATTCGCACGATCCATTCTAATTCATTCGCATGATCCATTCTAATTCATTCGTACGATCGATTCTAATTCATTCATACGATCCATTCTAATTCATTCGCACGAATGTATCCATTCTAATTCATTCGTACGATCCATTCTAATTCATTCGCACAATCTATTCTAATTCATTAATACGATCCATTCTAATTTATTCGCACGATCCATTCTAATTCCTTCATATGATCCATTCTAATTCATTCGTACGGTATGATTCATTCTAATTCATTCGTACGATTCATTCTAATTCAATCCATTCTAATTCATTCGTACGATCCATTCTAATTCATTCGTACGATCCATTCTAATTCATTCGTACGATTCATTCTAATTCAATCCATTCTAATTTATTCGTACGATCCATTCTTACTCATTCCTACGATCCATTCTAATTCATTCGCACGAATGAATCCATTCTAATTCATTCGTATGATCCATTCTAATTCATTCGCATGAATGTATCCATTCTAATTTATTCGTACGATCCATTCTATCTCATTCGTACAATCCATTCTATTTCATTTGTACGATCCATTCTAATTCATTCGCACGATCCATTCGAATTCATTCGCATGATCCATTCTAATTCATTCGCATGAATGTATCCATTCTAATTCATTCGTACGATCCATTCTATCTCATTCGTACAATCCATTCTATTTCATTCGTACGATCCATTCTAATTCATTCGTATGATCCATTCTAATTCATTCGCATGAATGAATCCATTCTAATTCATTCGTACGATCCATTCTATCTCATTCGTACGATCTATTCTAATTCATTCGCACGAATATATCCTTTCTAATTCATTCGTACGATCCATTCTAATTCATTCGCACAATCTATTCTAATTCATTAGTACGATCCATTCTAATTCATTCGTACGATCCATTCTAATTCATTAGCACGATCCAAATTTATTTATCCGTACGATCTATTCTATTTCATTCGTACGATCCATTCTTATCGTACGATCCATTCTAATTCAATCCATTCTAATTCATTCGTATGATCCATTCTAATTCGTTCGTACGATCCATTCTAATTCATTCGTACGATTCATTCTAATTCAATCCATTCTAATTCATTCGTACGATCCATTCTTACTCATTCGTACGATCCATTCTAATTCATTCGCACGAATGAATCCATTCTAATTCATTCGTATGATCCATTCTAATTCATTCACATGAATGTATCCATTCTAATTTATTCGTACGATTCATTCTATCTCATTCGTACAACCCATTCTATTTCATTCGCACAATCTACTCTAATTCATTCGTACGACCCATTCTATTTCATTTGCACGAAGGTATCCATTCTAATTCATACATTCCATTCTAATTCATTCATACGATCCAATCTAATTCATTCATACGATCCATTCTAATTCATTTGCACGAATGTGTCCATTCTAATTCATTCGCACGATCCATTCTAATTCATTCATACAATCCATTCTAATTCAATCATACAATCCATATTATTTCATTCGTACGATCCATTCTTACTCATTCGTACGATCCATTCGTATCCATTCTAATTCATTCGTACGATCTATTCTAATTCATTCATATGATCCATTCTAAATCATTAATACGATCCAATCTAATTCATTCATACGATCCATTCTAATTCATTCGTACGATCCATTCTAATTCATTCGTACGGTCCATTCTAATTCATTTGCACGAAGGTATCCATTCTAATTCATTCGTACTATCCATTCTATTTCCTTCGTACGATCCATTCTAATTCCTTCGTACGATCCATTCTAATTCATTCGTACGATCCATTCTAATTCCTTCGTATGATCCATTCTAATTCATTCGTACGGTATGATTCATTCTAATTCATTCGTACGATTCATTCTAATTCAATCATAGAATGGATCGTACGATCCATTCTAATTCAATCGTATGATCCAATCTTACTCATTCGCACGATCCATTCTAATTCAATCCATTCTAATTCATTCGTACGATACATTCTAATTCATTCATACGATCCATTCTAATTCATTCGTACAATTCATTCTAATTCAATCCATTCTAATTCTTTCGTACGATCCATTCTTACTCATTCGTACGATCCATTCTAATTCCTTCGTACGATCCATATTCTAATTCATTCGCATGATCCATTCTAATTCATTCATATGATCCATTCTAATTTATTCGCACGATCCATTCTAATTCATTCGTACGATCCATTCTAATTCATTCGCACAATCTATTCTAATTTAGTCGAACGATCCATTCTAATTCATTCATACGATCCATTCTAATTCAATCCATTCTAATTCATTCGTACGATCCATTCTTACTCATTCGTACGATCCATTCTAATTCATTCATATGATCCATTCTAATTCATTCGCACGAATGTATCCATTCAAATTCATTCGTACGGATGAATTAGAATGGATCGTGCGAATGAATTAGAATGGATCGTACGAATGAGTAAGAATGGATCGTATGAATGAATTAGAATGGATCGTACGAAGGAATTAGAATAGATCATACGAAGAAATTAGAATGGATCGTACGAATGAATTAGAATGGATCGTATGAATGAATTAGAATGGATCATGCGAATGAATTAAAATGGATCGTATGAATGAAATAGAATGGATCGTATGAAATAGAATGGATCGTACGAATGAAATAGAATGGATCGTACGAATGAATTAGAATAGATAGTGCGAATGGATTAGAATGGATCATACGATTGAGTAAGAATAGATTGTACGAATGAAATAGAATAGATCATACGAATGAATTAGAATGGATCATGCTAATGAATTAGAATTGATCGTACGAATGAATTAGAATAGATTGTGCGAATGAATTAAAATGGATCGTATAAATGAATTAGAATGGATCGTATGAATGAATTAGAATGGATCGTGCGAATGAATTAAAATGGATCGTATGAATGAAATAGAATGGATCGAATGAATTAGAATGGATCGTACGAATGAAATAGAATGGATCGTACGAATGAATTAGAATAGATTGTGCGAATGGATTAGAATGGATCATACGATTGTGTAAGAAAGGATTGTACGAATGAAATAGAATAGATCGTACGAATGAATTAGAATGGATCGTATGAATGAATTAGAATGGATCGTTCGAATGAATTAGAATAGATTGTGCGAATGAATTAGAATGGATCGTACGAATGAATTAGAATGGATCGTGCGAATAAATTAGAATGGATCGTATGAATGAATTAGAATGGATCGTGCGAATGAATTAGAATATGGATCGTACGAAGGAATTAGAATGGATCGTATGAATGAATTCGAATGTATCCTTTCTAATTCATTCGTACGATCCATTCTAATTCATTCGTACGATCCATTCTAATTCATTCGCACGATCCATTCTAATTCATTCGCACGATCTATTCTAATTCATTCATACGATCCATTCTAATTCATTCATATGATCCATTCTAATTCATTTGCACGAATGTATCCATTCTAACTCATTCGTACGATCCATTCTAATTCATTCGTATGATCTATTCTAATTCATTCGCATGATCCATTATAATTCATTCATACGATCCAATCTAATTCATTCGTACGATCCATTCTAATTCATTCGCACGAATGTATCAACTCTAATTCATTCGTACGATCCATTCTAATTCATTCATACATGTACGAATGAATTAGAATGGATACATTCGTGCGAATGAATTAGAATGGATCGTATGAATGAATTAGATTGGATCGTATGCATGAATTAGAATGGATCGTGCGAATGAATTAGAATGGATCGTACGAATGCATTAGAATGGATCGTACGAATGAATTAGAATGGATACATTCGTGCGAATGAATTAGAATGGATCATATGAATGAATTAGAATGGATCGTTTGAGTGAATGCGAATGGATCGTGCGAATGAATTAGAATGGATTGTACGAATGAATTAGAATGGATCGTACGAATGAATTAGAATGGATACATTCGTGCGAATCCATTCTATTTCATTCGTACGATCCATTCTAATTCATTCGCACGATCCATTCTAATTCATTCATACGATCCTTTCTAATTCATTCGTACGATCCATTCTAATTCATTCGTACGATCCATTCTAATTCATTCGCACGATCTATTCTAATTCATTCGTACGATCCATTCTAATTCATTCATACGGTCCATTCTAATTCATTCGCACGATCCATTCTAATTCATTCGTACGATACATTCGAATTCATTCGCACGATCCATTCTAATTCATTCATACAACCCATTCGAATTCTTTTGCACGAATGTACCCATTCTAATTCATTCGTACGATCCATTCTAATTCATTAATACGATTCAATCTAATTCATTCATACGATCTATTCTAATTCATTCGCACGATCTAATCTATTTCATTCGTACAATCCATTCTATTTCATTCGTACGATCCATTCTAATTCATTCGCACGATCCATTCTAATTCATTCATACGATCCATTCTAATTCATTCGTATGATCCATTCTAATTCATTCGTACGATCCATTCTAATTCATTCGCACAATCTATTCTAATTCATTTGTACGATCCATTCTAATTCATTCGCACGATCCATTCTAATTCATTCATACGATCCATTCTATTTCATTCGTACGATCCATTCTTACTCATTCGTACGATCCATTCTAATTCATTTGCACGAAGGTATCCATTCTAATTCATTCGTACTATCCATTCTAATTCCTTCGTACGATCCATTCTAATTCCTTCGTACGATCCATTCTAATTCATTCGTACGATTCATTCTAATTCATTCGTACAATCCATTCTAATTCATTCGCACGATCCATTCGCATTCACTTAAACGATCCATTCTAATTCATTCATATGATCCATTCTAATTCATTCGCACAAATGTATCCATTCTAATTCATTCATATGATCCATTCTAATTCATTTGTACGAATGTATCCACTCTAATTCATTCATACGATCCATTCTAATTCATTCGCACGAATGTATCCATTCCAATTCATTCGTACGATCAATTCTAATTCATTCGCACAATCTATTCTAATTCATTCATACGATTAATTCTAATTCATTAGCATGAATCGTACGAATGATTTAGAATGGATCGTACGAAGGAATTAGAATGGATCGTACGAAGGAATTAGAATGGATCGTACGAATGAATTAGAAAGGATACATTCGAATTCATTCGTACGATCCATTCTAATTCCTTCGTACGATCCATATTCTAATTCATTCGCACGATCCATTCTAATTCATTCATACGATCCATTCTAATTCATTCACACAATCCATTCTAATTCATTCTAATTTATTCGTATGTGAGTGGATCGTGTTTTTTCGTGCTAATGAATTAGAATGGATCGTACGAATGAATTAGAATGGATACATTCGTGCGAAAGAATTAGAATGGATCGTACGAATGAATTAGAATGGATTGTGCGAATGAATTAGAATGGATTGTGCGAATAAATTAGAATGGATCGTGCGAAAGAATTAGAATAGATTGTGCGATTGAATTAGAATGGATCGTACGAATGAATTAGAATGGATCGTGCGAATAAATTAGAATCGATCGTATGAATGAATTAGAATGGATCATGCGAATGAATTAGAATATAGATCGTACGAAGGAATTAGAATGGATCGTACGAATGAATTCGAATCTATCCTTTCTAATTCATTCGTACGATCCATTCTAATTCCTTCGTACGATCCATTCTAATTCATTCGTATGATCCATTCTAATTCATTCGCATGATCCATTTTAATTCATTCGTACGATCCAATCTAATTCATTCGTACGATCAATTCGAATTCATTCGCACAATCTATTCTAATTCATTCGTACGATCCATTCTAATTCATTCGCACGATCCATTCTAATTCATTCATACGATCCATTCTATTTCATTCGTACGATCCATTCTTACTCATTCGTACGATCCATTCTAATTCATTTGCACGAAGGTATCCATTCTAATTCATTCGTACTATCCATTCTAATTCCTTCGTACGATCCATTCTAATTCCTTCGTACGATCCATTCTAATTCATTCGTACGATCCATTCTAATTCATTCGTACGATCCATTCTAATTCCTTCGTATGATCCATTCTAATTCATTCGTACGGTATGATTCATTCTAATTCATTCGTACGATTCATTCTAATTCAATCCATTCTAATTCATTCGTACGATCCATTCTAATTCATTCGTACGATTCATTCTAATTCAATCCATTCTAATTCATTCGTACGATCCATTCTTACTCATTCGTACGATCCATTCTAATTCATTCGCATGAATGAATCCATTCTAATTCATTCGTATGATCCATTCTAATTCATTCGCATGAATGTATCCATTCTAATTCATTCGTACGATCCATTCTATCTCATTCGTACAATCCATTCTATTTCATTCGTACGATCCATTCTAATTCATTCGCACGATCCATTCTAATTCATTCGCATGATCCATTCTAATTCATTCGTACGATCGATTCTAATTCATTCATACGATCCATTCTAATTCATTCGCACGAATGTATCCATTCTAATTCAATCGTACGATCCATTCTAATTCATTCGCACAATCTATTCTAATTCATTCATACGATCCATTCTAATTTATTCGCACGATCTATTCTAATTCCTTCGTATGATCCATTCTAATTCATTCGTACGGTATGATTCATTCTAATTTATTCGTTTGATTCATTCTAATTCAATCCATTCTAATTCATTCGTACGATCCATTCTAATTCATTCGTACGATCCATTCTAATTCATTCGTACGTTTCATTCTAATTCAATCCATTCTAATTCATTCGTACGATCCATTCTTACTCATTCGTATGATCCATTCTAATTCATTCGCACGAATGAATCCATTCTAATTCATTCGTATGATCCATTCTAATTCATTCGCATAAATGTATCCATTCTAATTCATTCGTACGATCCAATCTATCTCATTCGTACAATCCGTTCTATTTCATTCGTATGATCCATTCTAATTCATTCGCACGATCCATTCTCATTCATTCGCATGATCCATTCTAATTCATTCGCATGAATGTATCCTTTCTAATTCATTCGTACGATCCATTCTATCTCATTCGTACAATCCATTCTATTTCATTCATACGATCCATTCTAATTCAGTCGTATGATCCATTCTAATTCATTCGCATGAATGTATCCATTCTAATTCATTCGTACGATCCATTCTATCTCATTCGTACGATCTATTCTAATTCATTCGCACGAATATATCCTTTCTAATTTATTCGTACGATCCATTCTAATTCATTCGCACAATCTATTCTAATTCATTAGTACGATCCATTCTAATTCATTCGTAAAATCCATTCTAATTCATTAGCACGATCCAAATTCATTTATCCGTACGATCTATTCTATTTCATTCGTACGATCCATTCTTATCGTACGATCCATTCTAATTCAATCCATTCTAATTCATTCGTACGATCCATTCTAATTCATTCGTACGATCCATTCTAATTCATTCGTACGATTCATTCTAATTCAATCCATTCTAATTCATTCGTACGATCTATTCTTACTCATTCGTACGATCCATTCTAATTCATTCGCACGAATGAATCCATTCTAATTCATTCGTATGATCCATTCTAATTCATTCGCATGAATGTATCCATTCTAATTCATTCGTACGATCCATTCTATCTCATTCGTACAATCCATTCTATTTCATTCGTACGAATGTATCCATTCTAATTCATTCGTACGATCCATTCTAATTCCTTCGTACGATCCATTCTAATTCATTCCCATGAATGTATCCATTCTAATTCAATCGCACGATCTATTCTAATTCATTCACACTCATACGATCCATTCTAATTCATTCGCACGAATGTATCCTTTCTAATTCATTCGTACGATCCATTCTAATTCATTCGCACAATCTATTTTAATTCATTCGAACGATCCATTCTAATTCATTAGCATGATCCATTCTAATTCATTCGTACGATCTATTCTATTTCATTCGTACAATCCATTCTTACTCATTCGTATGATTCATTCTAATCCATTCGCACAATCTATTCTAATTCATTCGTATGATCCATTCTATTTCATTCGTACGATCCATTCTAATTCATACGATCCATTCTATTTCATTCATACGATCCATTTTAATTCATTCGCACGATCCATTCTAATTCATTCATACGATCCATTCTAATTCATTCGCACGATCCATTCTCCATTCTAATTCCTTCGTACGATCCATTCTATTTCATTCATACGATCCATTCTAATTCATTCATACGATCTATTCTCATTCTTTCGCACGAATGTATCCATTCTAATTCATTCGTACGATCCATTCTAATTCATTCGCACGATCCATTCTAATTCATTAATACGATCCATTCTAATTCATTCACATGATCCATTCTAATTCATTCATACGATCCATTCTAATTTATTCGCACGATCCATTCTAATTCATTCATATGATCCATTCTAATTCATTCCCACGATCCATTCTTACTCATTCGTACGATCCATTCTAATTCATTCGCACAATCCATTCTAATTCTTTTGCACGAATGTATCTATTCTAATTCATTCGTACGATCTATTCTAATTCATTCGTATGATCTATTCTAATTCATTCGCATGATCCATTATAATTCATTCATACGATCCAATCTAATTCATTCGTACGATCCATTCAAATTCATTCGCACGAATGTATCAACTCTAATTCATTCGTACGATCCATTCTAATTCATTCATACATGTACGAATGAATTAGAATGGATACATTCGTGCGAATGAATTAGAATGGATCGTATGAATGAATTAGATTGGATCGTATGCATGAATTAGAATGGATCGTGCGAATGAATTAGAATGGATCGTACGAATGAATTAGAATGGATCGAACGAATGAATTAGAATGGATACATTCGTGCAAAAGAATTAGAATGGATTGTATGAATGAATTAGAATGGATCGTGCGAATGAATTAGAATGGATCGTACGAATGAATTAGAATGGATACATTCGTGCGAAAGAATTAGAATTGTTCGTATGAATGAATTAGAATGGATCGTATGAATGAAATAGAATGGATCGTACGAATGAATTAGAATGGATCATGCGAATGAATTAGAATGGATCGTACGAATGAATTAGAATGGATCGTACGAAGGAATTAGAATGGATCGTACGAAGGAATTAGAAAGGATACATTCGAATTCATTCGTACGATCCATTCTAATTCCTTCGTACGATCCATATTCTAATTCATTCGCACGATCCATTCTAATTCATTACTGCGATCCATTCTAATTCATTCGTACGATCCATTCTAATTCATTCGCACGATCCATTCTAATTCATTCGTACGATCCATTCTAATTCATTCATACGATCTATTCTAATTCATTCATACGATCTATTCTAATTCTTTCGCACGAATGTATCCATTCTAATTCATTCGTACGATCCATTCTAATTCATTCGCACGATCCATTCTAATTCATTCATACAATCCATTCTAATTCTTTTGCACGAATGTATCCATTCTAATTCATTCGTTCGATCCATTCTAATTCATTCGTACGGTATCGATTCTATATCATTCGTCTAATCCATTCTAATTCATTCATACAATCCATTCTAATTCTTTTGCACGAATGTATCCATTCTAATTCATTCGTTCGATCCATTCTAATTCATTCGTACAATCCATTCTAATTCATTCGCACGATCCATTCGCATTCACTCAAACGATCCATTCTAATTCATTTATATGATCCATTCTAATTCATTCGCACGAATGTATCCATTGTAATTCATTCGTACAATCCATTCTAATTCATTCATACGATCCATTCTAATTCATTCGTACGATCCATTCTAATTCATTCGTATGATCCATTCTAATTCCTTCGTATGATCCATTCTAATTCATTCGTACGGTACGACCCATTCTAATTCATTCGTACGATCCATTCTAATTCCTTCGTATGATCCATTCTAATTCATTCGTACGGTATGATTCATTCTAATTCATTCGTACGATGCATTCTAATTCAATCCATTCTAATTCATTCGTACGATCCATTCTAATTCATTCGTACGATCCATTCTAATTCATTCGTATGATTCATTCTAATTCAATCCATTCTAATTCATTCGTACGATCCATTCTTACTCATTTGTACGATCCATTCTAATTCATTCACACGAATGAATCCATTCTAATTCATTCGTATGATCCATTCTAATTCATTCGCATAAATGTATCCATTCTAATTCATTCGTACGATCCATTCTATCTCATTCGTACAATCCATTCTAATTCATTCGTACAATTAGAATGAATCATGCTAATGAATTAGAATTGATCGTACGAATGAATTAGAATAGATTGTGCGAATGAATTAGAATGGATCGTACGAATGAATTGGAATGGATACATTCGTGCGAATGAATTAGAATGGATCGTATGAATGAATTAGAGTGGATACATTCGTACAAATGAATTAAAATGGATCGTACGAATGAATTAGAATGGATACATTCGTGCGAATGAATTAGAATGGATCGTGCGAATGAATTAGAATGGATCGTACGAATGAATTAGAATGGATCGTATGAATGAATTAGAATGGATCGTAGTAATGAATTAGAATGGATCCTACGAATGAATTAGAATAGATTGTGCGAATGAATTAGAATGGATCTGGATCGTGTATCCATTCTAATTCATTCGTACGACCCATTCTAATTCATTCGCACGATCCATTCTAATTCATTCGTATGATCTAATCTATTTCATTCGTACAATCCATTCTAATTCATTCATACGATCCAATCTAATTCATTCATACGATCCATTCTAATTCATTCGTACGATCTATTCTATTTCATTCATACGATCCATTTTAATTCGTTTGTACAATCCTTTCTAATTCCTTCGTACGATCCATTCTATTTCATTCGTATGACCCATTCTAATTTATAAGTATGATCCATTCTAATTCATTCAAACGATCCATTCTAATTCATTCGTATGATCCATTCTAATTCATTCGCACGATCCATTCTAATTCATTCATACGATCCAATCTAATTCATTCATACGATCCATTCTAATTCATTCGTACAATCCATTCTAATTCATTCGCACGATCCATTCGCATTCACTCAAACGACCCATTCTAATTCATAAGTACGATCCATTCTAATTCATTCAAACGATCCATTCTAATTCATTCGTACGATCCATTCAAATTCATTCGCACGATCCATTCTAATTCATTCGTACGATCCATTCTAATTCATTCGTACGATCCATTCTAATTCCTTCGTATGATCCATTCTAATTCATTCGTACGGTATGATTCATTCTAATTCATTCGTACGATTCATTCTAATTCAATCCATTCTAATTCATTCGTACGATCCAATCTAATTCATTCATACGATCCATTCTAATTCTAATTCATTCGTACAATCCATTCTAATTCATTTGTACGAATGAAATAGAATGGATCATACGAATGAGTAAGAATGGATCGTACGAACGAATTAGATTGGATCGTACGAATGAATTAGAATGGATTGAATTAGAATGAATTGTACGAATGAATTAGAATGAATCATACCGTACGAATGAATTAGAAAGGATCATACGAAGGAATTAGAATGGATCGTACGAATGAATTAGAATGGATCGTGCGAATGAATTAGAATGGATCGTACGAATGAATTAGAATGGATCGTTTGAATGAATTAGAATGGATCGTACTTATGAATTAGAATGGGTCGTTTGAGTGAATGCGAATGGATCGTGCGAATGAATTAGAATGGATTGTACGAATGAATTAGAATGGATCGTATGAATGAATTAGATTGGATCGTATGAATTAATTAGAATGGATCGTGCGAATGAATTAGAATGGATCGTACAAATGAATTAGAATGGATCGTTTGAATGAATTAGAATGGATCGTACTTATGAATTAGAATGGGTCATACGAATGAAATAGAATGGATCGTACGAAGGAATTAGAAAGGATCGTGCAAACGAATTAGAATGGATCGTATGAATGAAATAGAATAGATCGTACGAATGAATTAGAATGGATCGTATGAATGAATTAGATTGGATCGTATGAATGAATTAGAATGGATCGTGCGAATGAATTAGAATAGGTCGTACGAATGAATTAGAATGGATACACGATCCAGATCCATTCTAATTCATTCGCACAATCTATTCTAATTCATTCGTAGGATCCATTCTAATTCATTACTACGATCGTACGAATGAATTAGAATAGATTGTGCGAATGAATTAGAATGGATTGTACGAATGAATTGGAATGGATACATTCGTGCGAATGAATTAGAATGGATCGTATGAATGAATTAGAGTAGATTGTATGAATGAATTAGATTGGATCGTACGAATGAATTAGAATGGATACATTCGTGCGAATGAATTAGAATGGATCGTATGAATGAATTAGATTGGATCGTATAAATGAATTAGAATGGATCGTACGAATGAATTAGAATGGATCGTGCTAATGAATTAGAATGGATCGTACGAATGAATTAGAATGGATCGTATGAATGAATTAGAATGGATCGTAGTAATGAATTAGAATGGATCCTACGAATGAATTAGAATAGATTGTGCGAATGAATTAGATGGATCGTACGAATGAATTAGAATGGATCGTACGAAGGAATTAGAATGGATCGTACGAAGGAATTAGAATGGATAGTACGAATGAATTAGAATGGATGCCTTCGTGCAAATGAATTAGAATGGATCGTACGAATGAGTAAGAATGGATCGTACGAATGAAATAGAATGGATCGTATGAATGAATTAGAATGGATCGTGCGAATGAATTAGAATGGATCGTACGAATGAATTAGAATAGATTGTGCGAATGAATTAGAATGGATCGTACGAATGAATTAGAATGGATCGTATGAATGAATTAGAATGGATCGTGCGAATGAATAAGAATGGATCGTACGAATGAAATAGAATGGATTCGCACGAATGAATTAGATTGGATCGTATGAATGAATTATAATGGATCATGCGAATGAATTAGAATAGATCATACGAATGAATTAGAGTGGATCGTACGAATGAATTAGAATGGATACATTCGTGCAAAGGAATTAGAATGGATTGTATGAATGAATTAGAATGGATCGTGCGAATGAATTAGAATGGATACATTCGTGCGAATGAATTAGAATGGATCGTATGAATGAATTAGATTGGATCGTATGAATGAATTAGAATGGATCGTGCGAATGAATTAGAATGGATCGTACGAATGAAATAGAATGGATCGTGCGAATGAATTAGAATGGATTGTACGAATGAATTAGAATAGATTGTGCGAATGAATTAGAATGGATCGTACGAATGAATTAGAATGGATCGTACGAATGAATTAGAATCGATCGTGCAAATGAATTAGAATATAGATCGTACGAATGAATTAGAATGGATCGTACGAATGAATTAGAATGGATCGTACGAATGAATTAGAATGGATACATTCGTGCGAAAGAATTAGAATAGATCGTATGAATGAATTAGAATGGATCGTATGAATGAAATAGAATGGATCGTACGAAGGAATTAGAATGGAGAATGGATTGTGCGAATGAATTAGAATGGATCGTATGAATGAATTAGAATGGATCGTGCGAATGAATTAAAATGGATCGTATGAATGAAATAGAATGGATAGTATGAATTAGAATGGATCGTACGAATGAAATAGAATGGATCGTACGAATGAATTAGAATAGATTGTGCGAATGGATTAGAATGGATCATACGATTGAGTAAGAATTGATTGTACGAATGAAATAGAATAGATCGTACGAATGAATTAGAATGGATCATGCTAATGAATTAGAATGGATCGTTCGAATGAATTAGAATAGATTGTGCGAATGAATTAGAATAGATCGTACGAATGAATTAGAAAGGATACATTCGTGCGAATGAATTAGAATGGATCGTATGAGTGTGAATGAATTAGAATGGATCGTGCGAATGAATTAGAATGGATCGTGCGAATGAATTAGAATGGATCGTGCGAATGAATTAGAATGGATCGTACGAATGAAATCGAATGGATTGTACGAATGAGATAGAATGGATCGTACGAATGAATTAGAATGGATACATTCATGCGAATGAATTAGAATGGATCATACAAATGAATTAGAATGGATTCATTCGTGCGAATGAATTAGAATGGATCGTACGAATGAGTAAGAATGGATCGTACGAATGAATCAGAATGGATTGAATTAGAATGAATCGTACGATTGAATTAGAATGGATCGTACGAATGAATTAGAATGGATCGTACGAATGAATTAGAATAGATTGTGCGAATGAATTAGAATGGATCGTACGAATGAATTAGAATGGATCGTACGAATGAATTAGAATGGATCGTATGAATGAATTAGAATGGATCGTGCGAATGAATTAGAATGGATCGTATGAGTGTGAATGAATTAGAATGGATCGTGCGAATGAATTCGAATGGATCGTATTAATGAATTAGAATGGATCGTGCGAATGAATTAGAATGGATCGTACGAATGAGTAAGAATGGATCGTGCAAATGAATTAGAATGGATTGTACGAATGAATTAGAATGGATCATACGAATGAATTAGAATGGATACATTCGTGCGAATCCATTCTATTTCATTCGTACGATCCATTCTAATTCATTCGCACGATCCATTCTAATTCATTCATACGATCCATTCTAATTCATTCGTACGATCCATTCTAATTCATTCGCACAATCTATTCTAATTCATTCGTACGATCCATTCTAATTCATTCGCACGATCCATTCTAATTCATTCATACGATCCATTCTATTTCATTCGTACGATCCATTCTTACTCATTCGTACGATCCATTCTAATTCATTTGCACGAAGGTATCCATTCTAATTCATTCGTACAATCCATTCTAATTCCTTCGTACGATCCATTCTAATTCCTTCATACGATCCATTCTAATTCATTCGCACGATCCATTCTAATTCATTCATACGATCCATTCTATTTCATTCGTATGATCCATTCTTACGTACGATCCATTCTAATTCCTTTGTATGATCCATTCTAATTCATTCGTACGGTATGATTCATTCTAATTCATTCGTACGATTCATTCTAATTCAATCCATTCTAATTCCTTCGTACGATCCATTCTAATTCATTCGTACGATCCATTCTAATTCATTCGCACGATCCATTCTATTTCATTCATACGATCCATTCTAATTCATTCATACGATCTATTCTAATTCTTTCGCACGAATGTATCCATTCTAATTCATTCGTACGATCCATTCTAATTCCTTCGTATGATCCATTTTAATTCATTCATACGGTATGATTCATTCTAATTCATTCGTACGATTCATTCTAATTCAATCCATTCTAATTCATTCGTACGATCCATTCTAATTCATTCGTACGATCCATTCTAATTCATTCGTACGATCCATTCTAATTCATTCGTACGATTCATTCTAATTCAATCCATTCTAATTCATTCGTACGATCCATTCTTACTCATTCGTACGATCCATTCTAATTCATTCGCATGAATGAATCCATTCTAATTCATTCGTATGATCCATTCTAATTCATTCGCATGAATGTATCCATTCTAATTCATTCGTATGATCCATTCTATCTCATTCGTACCATCCATTCTATTTCATTCGTACGATCCATTCTAATTCATTCGCACGATCCATTCTAATTCATTCGCATGATCCATTCTAATTCATTCGTACGATCGATTCTAATTTATTCATACGATCCATTCTAATTCATTCGCACGAATGTATCCATTCTAATTCATTCGTACGATCCATTCTAATTCATTCGTACGATCCATTCTTATTCATTCGTACGATCCAATCTAATTCATTCATACGTTCCAATCTAATTCATTCATACTATCCATTCTAATTCATTCGCACAATCTATTCTAATTCATTCATACGATCCATTCTAATTCATTAGGATGGATCGTATGAATGAATTAGAATGGATCGTATGAATGAATTAGAATGGATCGTGCGAATGAATTAGAATGGATCGTATGAATGAATTAGAATGGATTGTGCGAATGAATTAGAATCGATCGTACGAATGAATTAGAATGGATTGAATTCGAATGAATCGTACGAATGAATTAGAATGGATCGTACGAATGAAATAGAATGGATCGTACGAATGAATTGGAATGGATACATTCGTGCGAATAAATTAGAATGGATCGTATGAATGAATTAGAGTGGATCGTTTGAATGAATTAGAATGGATCGTACTTATGAATTAGAATGGGTCATACGAATGAAATAGAATGGATCGTACGAAGGAATTAGAAAGGATCGTACAAACGAATTAGAATGGATCGTATGAATGAAATAGAATAGATCGTACGAATGAATTAGAATGGATCGTATGAATGAATTAGATTAAATCGTATGAATGAATTAGAATGGATTGTACGAATGAAATAGAATAGATCGTACGAATGAATTAGAATGGATCGTGCGAATGAATTAGAATGGATCGTACGAATGAGTAAGAATGGATTGTACGAATGAATTAGAATGGATTGAATTAGAATGAATCGTACGAATGAATTAGAATGGATCGTACGAATGAATTAGAATGGATCGTACGAATGAAATAGAATGGATCGTACGAAGGAATTAGAATAGATCATACGAAGAAATTAGAATGGATCGCACGAATGAATTAGAATGGATTGAATTAGAATGAATCGTACGAATGAATTAGAATGAATCATACCATACTAATGAATTAGAATGGATCATACGAAGGAATTAGAATAGATCGTACGAATGAATTAGAATGGATCGTACGAAGGAATTAGAATGGATCGTACGAATGAATTAGAATGGATCGTACGAAAGAAATAGAATGGATTCGCACGAATGTATCCATTCTAATTCATTCGTATGATCCATTCTAATTCATTCGTACAATCCATTCTAATTCATTCGCACGATCCATTTTTACTCATTCGTACGATCCATTCTAATTCATTCGCACGATCCATTCTAATTCATTAATACAAATGAATTAGAATGGATCGTACGAATGAATTAGAATTAGAATGGATCATACAAATGAATTAGAATGGATCGTACGAATGAAATAGAATGGATTCGCACGAATGTATCCATTCTAATTCATTCGTACGATCCATTCTAATTCATTCGTACAATCCATTCTAATTCATTCGTACGATCCATTCTTACTCATTCGTACGATCCATTCTAATTCATTCGCATGATCCATTCTAATTCATCCGTACGATCCATTCTATTTCATTCGTACGATCCATTCTATTTCATTCGCACAATCTATTCTAATTCATTCGTACGATCCATTCTAATTCCTTCGTATGATCCATTCTATTTCATTCGTACGGTATGATTCATTCTAATTCATTCGTACGATTCATTCTAATTCAATCCATTCTAATTCATTCGCACAATCTATTCTAATTCATTCGTACGATCCATTCTAATTCATTCGCACGATCCATTCTAATTCATTCATACGATCCATTCTATTTCATTCGTACGATCCATTCTATTTCATTCATACGATCCATTCTAATGAATTAGAATGGATTGAAGTAGAATGAATCGTACGAATGAATTAGAAAGGATACATTCGTGCGAATGAATTGGAATGGATCGTATGAGTGTGAATGAATTAGAATGGATCGTGTGAATGAATTAGAATGGATCGTATTAATGAATTAGAATGGATCGTGCGAATGAATTAGAATGGATCTGGATCGTGTATCCATTCTAATTCATTCATACGACCCATTCTAATTCATTCATACGATCCATTCTAATTCATTCATATGATCCATTCTAATTCATTCGTACGATCTATTCTATTTCATTCGTACAATCCTTTCTTACTCAATCGTATGATCCATTCTAATCCATTCGCTCAATCTATTCTAATTCATTCGTACGATCCATTCTATTTCATTCGTACGATCCATTCTAAGATCCATTCTAATTTATTCGCACGATCCATTCTAATTCATTCGTACGATCCTTTCTAATTCATTCGCACAATCTACTCTAATTCATTCGAACGATCCATTCTAATTCATTCATACGATCCATTCTAATTCATTCGTACGATCTATTCTATTTCATTCGTACAATCCTTTCTTACTCAATCGTATGATCCATTCTAATCCATTCGCACAATCTATTCTAATTCATTCGTACGATCCATTCTATTTCATTCGTACGATCCATTCTAATTCATACGATCCATTCTATTTCATTCATACAATCCATTTTAATTCATTCGCACGATCCATTCTAATTCATTCATACGATCCATTCTAATTCATTAATACGAATCATTTTAATTCATTCGCACAATCTATTCTAATTCATTCGTACGATCCATTCTAATTCATTCGTACGATCCATTCTAATTCATTCGTACGATCCATTCTAATTCATTCTCACGATCCATTCTAATTCATTCGCACGATCCATTCTAATTCATTCATACTAATGAATTAGAATGGATAGTACGAATGAATTAGAATGGATACCTTCGTGCAAATGAATTAGAATGGATCGTACGAATGAGTAAGAATGGATCGTACGAATGAAATAGAATGGATCGTATGAATGAATTAGAATGGATCGTGCGAATGAATTAGAATGGATCGTACGAATGAATTAGAATAGATGGTGCGAATGAATTAGAATGGATCGCACGAAGGAATTAGAATAGATCGTACGAAGGAATTAGAATGGATCGTACGAAGGAATTAGAATGGATCGTACGAATGAATTAGAATGGATCGTACGAAAGACATAGAATGGATCGTACGAATGAATTAGAATGGATCGTGCGAATGAATTTGAATGGATCGTACGAATGAATTTGAATGGATACATTCGTGCGAATGAATTAGAATGGATCGTATGAATGAATTAGATTGTACGAAGGAATTAGAATGGATCATACGAATGAAATAAAATGGATCATAATCTAATTCATTCATACGATCCATTCTAATTCATTCGCACAATCTATTCTAATTCATTCGTACGATCCATTCTAATTCATTCGCACGATCTATTCTAATTCATTCGTACAATCCATTCTAATTCATTCGCACGAATGTATCCATTCTAATTCATTCATACAATCTAATCTAACTCATTCGTACGATCCATTCTAATTCATTCGTACAATCTATTCTAATTCATTCGCACGATCCATTCTAATTCGGACCACTCTAATTCATTCGTATGATCCATTCTAATTCATTCGCACGAATGTATCCATTCTATTCATTAGAATGGATCATACGAATGAGTAAGAATGGATCGTACGAATGAAATAGAATGGATTGTACGAATGAATTAGAATGGATCGTACGAATGAATTAGAATAGATTGTATGAATGAATTAGAATGGATACATTTGTGCGAATGAATTAGAATGGATCGTACGAATGAATTAGAATAGATTGTGCGAATGAATTAGAATGGATCGTTTGAATGAATTAGAATAGATCGTACTTATGAATTAGAATGGATCATACGAATGAAATAGAATGGATCGTACGAAGGAATTAGAAAGGATCGTACAAACGAATTAGAATGGATCGTATGAATGAAATAGAATAGATCGTACGAATGAATTAGAATGGATCGTATGAATGAATTAGATTGGATCGTATGAATGAATTAGAATTGATCGTATGGATGAATTAGAATAGATTGTGCGAATGAATTAGAATGGATCGTACGAATGAATTAGAATGGATACATTCGTGCGAATGAATTAGAATGGATCGTATGAATGAATTAGAATCGATCGTACGAATGAATTAGAATGGATCATGCGAATGAATTAGAATGGATCGTGCGAATGAATTAGAATGGATTGTGCGAATGAATTAGAATGGATCGTATGAATGAATTAGAATGGATCGTATGAATGAATTAGAATGGATCGTGCGAATGAATTAGAATGGATTGTACGAATGAAATAGAATGGATCGTGTGAATGAATTAGAATGGATCGTGCGAATGAATTAGAATGGATCGTATTAATGAATTAGAATGGATCGTGCTAATGAATTAGAATGGATCGTACGAATGAGTAAGAATGGATCATACGAATGAATTAGAATGGATTGAATTAGAATGAATCGTATGAATGAATTAGAATGGATCGTACGAATGAATTCGAATGGATCGTACGAATGAATTAGAATAGATTGTGCGAATGAATTAGAATAGATTGTGCGAATGAAATAGAATGGATCATACGAATGAATTAGAATGGATAAATTCGTGCAAATGATTTAGAATGGATTGTATGAATGAATTAGATTGGATCGTATAAATGAATTAGAATGGATCGTGCGAATGAATTAGAATGAATCGTACGAATGAATTTGAATGGATACATTCGTGCGAATGAATTAGAATGGATCGTATGAATGAATTAGATTGTACGAAGGAATTAGAATGGATCATACGAATGAATCATACGAATGAATTAGATTGTACGAAGGAATTAGAATGGATCATTCGTACAATCCATTCTAATACATTCTAATTTATTCGCACGATCCATTCTAATTCATTCATACGATCCATTCTAATTCATTCGTACGATCCATTCTAATTCATTCATACGATCCATTCTAATTCATTCGCACAATCTATTCTAATTCATTCGTACGATCCTTTCTAATTCATTCGCACGATCTATTCTAATTCATTCGTGCGATCCATTCTAATTCATTCGCACGAATGTATCCATTCTAATTCATTCATACAATCTATTCTAATTGATTCGTACGATCCATTCTAATTCATTCGTACGATCCATTCTAATTCATTCGCATAATCCATTCTAATTCATTCACACTCATACGATCCATTCTAATTCATTCGCACGAATGTATCCGTTCTATTTCATTCGTACGATCCATTCTAATTCATTCATACGATCTATTCTAATTCTTTCGCACGAATGTATCCATTCTAATTCATTCGTACGATCCATTCTAATTCATTCGTACGATCCATTCTAATTCATTCGCACAATCTATTCTAATTCATTCGCACGATCCATTCTAATTCATGCATACGATCCAATCTAATTCATTCGCACGAATGTATCCATTCTAATTCATTCGCACAATCTAATTCATTCATACGATCCATTCTAATTCATTCGTACGATCTATTCTAACTCATTCATACGATCCATTCTAATTCATACAATCTATTCTAATTAGAATGGATCGTACTAATGAATTAGAATAGATTGTGCGAATGAATTAGAATGGATCGTACGAATGAATTAGAAATGATATATTCGTGCGAATGAATTAGAATAGATCGTATGAATGAATTAGATTGGATCGTATTAATGAATTAGAATGGATCGTGCGAATGAATTAGAATAGATCATACGAATGAATTAGAATGAATAGATTCGTGCGAATGAATTTGAATGGATCATACGAAGGAATTAGAATGGATCGTACAAAGGAATTAGAATAGATCATATGAAGAAATTAGAATGGATCGTACGAATGAATTAGAATGGATCGTATCAATGAATTAGAATGGATCGTGCGAATGAATTAAAATGGATCGTATGAATGAAATAGAATGGATCGTATGAATTAGAATGGATCGTACGAATGAAATAGAATGGATCGTACGAATGAATTAGAATAGATTGTGCGAATGGATTAGAATGGATCATACGATTGTGTAAGAATGGATTGTACGAATGAAATAGAATAGATCGTACGAATGAATTAGAATGGATCATGCTAATGAATTAGAATTGATCGTACGAATGAATTAGAATAGATTGTGCGAATGAATTAGAATGGATCGTACGAATGAATTGGAATGGATACATTCGTGCGAATGAATTAGAAAGGATCGTATGAATGAATTAGAGTGGATACATTCGTACAAATGAATTAGAATGGATCGTACGAATGAATTAGAATGGATAAATTCGTGCGAATGAATTAGAATGGATCATATGAATGAATTAGAATGGATTGTTTGAGTGAATGCGAATGGATCGTGCGAATGAATTAGAATGGATTGTACGAATGAATTAGAATGGACGTACGAATGAATTAGAATGGATACATTCGTGCGAATCCATTCTATTTCATTCGTACGATCCATTCTAATTCATTCGCACGATCCATTCTAATTCATTCATACGAACCATTCTAATTCATTCGTACGATCCAGTCTAATTCATTCGTACGATCCATTCTAATTCATTCGCACAATCTATTCTAATTCATTCGTACGATCCATTCTAATTCATTCGCACGATCCATTCTAATTCATTCATACGATCCATTCTATGTCATTCGTACGATCCATTCTTACTCATTCGTACGATCCATTCGAATTAGAATGGGTCGTACGAATGAATTAGAATGGATCATACGAAGGAATTAGAATGGATCGTACGAATGAATTAGAATGGATCGTACGAATGAATTAGAATGGATCGTACGAAGGAATTAGAATGGATCGTACGAAGGAATTAGAATGGATAGTACGAATGAATTAGAATGGATACCTTCGTGCAAATGAATTAGAATGGATCGTACGAATGAGTAAGAATGGATCGTACGAATGAAATAGAATGGATCGTATGAATGAATTAGAATGGATCGTGCGAATGAATTAGAATGGATCATACGAATGAATTAGAATAGATTGTGCGAATGAATTAGAATGGATCGTACGAATAAATTAGAATGGATCGTATGAATGAAATAGAATGGATTCGCACGAATGAATTAGAGTGGATCGTATGAATTAGAATTGATCCATTCTAATTCATTCGTACAATCCATTCTAATTCATTCATACGATCTATTCTAATTCTTTCGCACGAATGTATCCATTCTAATTCATTCGTACGATCCATTCTAATTCATTCGTACGATCCATTCTAATTCATTCGTACGATCTATATTCTAATTTATTTGCACGATCGATTCTAATTCATTCGTACGATCCATTCTAATTCATTCGTACGATCCATTCTAATTCATTCGCACAATCTATTCTAATTCATTCGTACGATCCATTCTAATTCATTCGCACGATCCATTCTATTTCATTCGTACGATCCATTCTAATTCATTCGCACGATCCATTCTAATTCATTCATACGATCCAATCTAATTCATTCATACGAACATTCTAATTCATTCGGACGAATGTATCCATTCTAATTCATTCGCACGATCCATTCTAATTCATTCATACAATCCATTCTAATTCCTTTGCACGAATGTATCCATTCTAATTCATTCGTACGATCCACTCTAATTCATTCGTATGATCTATTCTAATTCATTCGCATGATCCATTATAATTCATTCATACGATCCAATCTAATTCATTCGTGCGAATCCATTCTATTTCATTCGTACGATCCATTCTTATTCATTCGCACGATCCATTCTAATTCATTCATACGATCCATTCTAATTCATTCGTACGATCCATTCTAATTCATTCGCACAATCTATTCTAATTCATTCGTACGATCCATTCTAATTCATTCGCACGATCCATTCTAATTCATTCATACGATCTATTCTATTTCATTCGTACGATCCATTCTTACTCATTCGTACGATCCATTCTAATTCATTTGCACGAAGGCATCCATTCTAATTCATTCGTACTATCCATTCTAATTCCTTCGTACGATCCATTCTAATTCCTTCGTACGATCCATTCTAATTCATTCGTACGATCCATTCTAATTCATTCGCACAATCTATTCTAATTCATTCGTAGGATCCATTCTAATTCATTACTACGATCCATTCTAATTCATTCATACGATCCATTCTAATTCATTCGTACGATCCATTCTAATTCATTAGTACGATCCATTCTAATTCATTCGTACGATCCATTCTAATTCATTTATACGATCCAATCTAATTCATTCATACGATCCATTCTAATTCATTCGCACGAATGTATCCATTCTAATTCATTCGTACGATCCAATCTAATTCATTCATACAATCTACTCTAATTCATTCATACGATCCATTCTAATTCATTCGCACGAATGTATCCATTCCAATTCATTCGTACAATCCATTCAAATTCATTCGCACAATCTATTCTAATTCATTCGTACGATCGTAGTAATGAATTAGAATGGATCCTACGAATGAATTAGAATAGATTGTGCGAATGAATTAGAATGGATCTGGATCGTGTATCCATTCTAATTCATTCGTACGACCCATTCTAATTCATTCGCACGATCCATTCTAATTCATTCGTACGAACTAATCTATTTCATTCGTACAATCCATTCTAATTCATTCATACGATCCAATCTAATTCATTCATACGATCCATTCTAATTCATTCGTACGATCTATTCTATTTCATTCATACGATCCATTCTAATTCGTTTGCACGATCCTTTCTAATTCCTTCGTACGATCCATTCTATTTCATTCGTATGACCCATTCTAATTCATAAGTACGATCCATTCTAATTCATTCAAGCGATCCATTCTAATTCATTCGTACGATCCATTCTAATTCATTCGCACGATCCATTCTAATTAATTCATACGATCCAATCTAATTCATTCATACGATCCATTCTAATTCATTCGTACAATCCATTCTAATTCATTCGCACGATCCATTCGCATTCACTCAAACGACCCATTCTAATTCATAAGTACGATCCATTCTAATTCATTCAAACGATCCATTCTAATTCATTCGTACGATCCATTCTAATTCATTCGCACGATCCATTCTAATTCATTCGTACGATCCATTCTAATTCATTCGTACGGTCCATTCTAATTCCTTCGTATGATCCATTCTAATTCATTCGTACGGTATGATTCATTCTAATTCATTCGTACAATTCATTCTAATTCAATCCATTCTAATTCATTCGTACGATCCAATCTAATTCGTTCGTACGATCCATTCTTACTCATTCGTACGATCCATTCTATTTCATTCGTACAAATGAATTAGAATGGATTGTACGAATGAATTAGAATTAGAATGGATCGTATGAATGAATTAGATTGGATCGTACGAATGAATTAGAATGGATTGAATTAGAATGAATCGTACGAATGAATTAGAATGAATCATACCGTACGAATGAATTAGAATGGATCATACGAAGGAATTAGAATGGATCGTACGAATGAATTAGAATGGATCGTACGAATGAATTAGAAT
This sequence comes from Chamaelirium japonicum, assembly GCA_947650365.1. NCBI lineage: Eukaryota > Viridiplantae > Streptophyta > Magnoliopsida > Liliales > Melanthiaceae > Chamaelirium > Chamaelirium japonicum. Next base: position 37,156,824 of record OX393560.1, on the reverse strand, counting down.
GGATCGTGCGAATGAATTTGAATGGATCGTACGAATGAATTAGAATGGATCGTTTGAATGAATTAGAATGGATCGTACTTATGAATTAGAATGGGTCGTTTGAGTGAATGCGAATGGATCGTGCGAATGAATTAGAATGGATTGTACGAATGAATTAGAATGGATCGTATGAATGAATTAGATTGGATCGTATGAATGAATTAGAATGGATCGTGCGAATGAATTAGAATGGATCATACGAATGAATTAGAATGGATCGTTTGAATGAATTAGAATGGATCATACTTATAAATTAGAATGGGTCATACGAATGAAATAGAATGGATCGTACGAAGGAATTAGAAAGGATTGTACAAACGAATTAAAATGGATCGTATGAATGAAATAGAATAGATCGTACGAATGAATTAGAATGGATCGTATGAATGAATTAGATTGGATCGTATGAATGAATTAGAATGGATTGTACGAATGAAATAGATTAGATCATACGAATGAATTAGAATGGATCGTGCGAATGAATTAGAATGGGTCGTACGAATGAATTAGAATGGATACACGATCCAGATCCATTCTATTTCATTCGCACAATCTATTCTAATTCATTCGTAGGATCCATTCTAATTCATTACTACGATCCATTCTAATTCATTCATACGATCCATTCTAATTCATTCGTACGATCCATTCTAATTCATTCGCACGATCCATTCTAATTCATTCGCACGAATGTATCCATTCTAATTCATTCGTACGATCCATTCTAATTCATTCGCACGATCCATTCTAATTCATTCGCACGAATGTATCCATTCTAATTCATTCGTACGATCCATTTTAATTCATTTGTACGAATGTATCCACTCTAATTCATTCATACGATCCATTCTAATTCATTCGCACGAATATATCCATTCCAATTCATTCGTACGATCCATTCTAATTCATTCGCACAATCTATTCTAATTCATTCGTACGATCAATTCTAATTCATTAGCATGATCCATTCTAATTGTACGAATGAATTAGAATGGATTGTACGAATGAGATAGAATGGATCGTACGAATGAATTAGAATGGATACATTCATGCGAATGAATTAGAATGGATCATACGAATGAATTAGAATGGATTCATTCGTGTGAATGAATTAGAATGGATCGTACAAATGAGTAAGAATGGATCGTACGAATGAATTAGAATGGATTGAATTAGAATGAATCATACGAATGAATTAGAATGGATCGTACGAATGAATTAGAATGGATCGTACGAATGAATTAGAATGGATTGAATTAGAATGCATCGTACGAATGAATTAGAATGAATCATACCGTACGAATGAATTAGAATGGATCATACGAAGGAATTAGAATGGATCGTACGAATGAATTAGAATGGGTCGTACCATACGAATGAATTAGAATGGATCATACGAAGGAATTAGAATGGATCATACGAATGAATTAGAATGGATCGTACGAATGAATTAGAATGGATCGTATGAATGAATTAGAATGGATCGTACGAATGAATTAGAATGGATACATTCGTGCGAATGAATTAGAATGGATCATATAAATGAATAAAAATGGATCGTTTGAGTGAATGCGAATGGATCGTGCGAATGAATTAGAATGGATTGTACGAATGAATTAGAATGGATCGAACGAATGAATTAGAATGGATACATTCGTGCAAAAGAATTAGAATGGATTGTATGAATGAATTAGAATGGATTAGACGAATGAATTAGAATCGATACCGTACGAATGAATTAGAATGGATCGAACGAATGAATTAGAATGGATACATTCATGCAAAAGAATTAGAATGGATTGTATGAATGAATTAGAATGGATCGTGCGAATGAATTAGAATGGATCGTACGAATGAATTAGAATGGATACATTCATGCGAAAGAATTAGAATAGATCGTATGAATGAATTAGAATAGATCGTATGAATGAAATAGAATGGATCGTACGAATGAATTAGAATGGATCGTGCGAATGAATTAGAATGGATCGTACGAATGAATTAGAATGGATCGCAGTAATGAATTAGAATGGATCGTGCGAATGAATTAGAATATGGATCGTACGAAGGAATTAGAATGGATCGTACAAATGAATTCGAATGTATCCTTTCTAATTCCTCCGTACGATCCATTCTAATTCCTTCGTACGATCCATTCTAATTCATTCGTACGATCCATTCTAATTCATTCGCACGATCCATTCTAATTCATTCGTACGATCCATTCTATTTCATTCATACGATCCATTCTAATTCATTCATACGATCTATTCTAATTCTTTCGCACGAATGTATCCATTCTAATTCATTCGTACGATCCATTCTAATTCATTCGCACGATCCATTCTAATTCATTCATACAATCCATTCTAATTCTTTTGCACGAATGTATCCATTCTAATTCATTCGTTCGATCCATTCTAATTCATTCGTACGATCCATTCTAATTCATTCGCACGATCCATTCTAATTCATGCATACGATCCAATCTAATTCATTGATACGATCCATTCTAATTCATTCGCACGAATGTATCCATTCTAATTCATTCGTACATGTATGAATGAATTAGAATGGATCGTACGAATGAATTAGAGTTGATACATTCGTGCGAATGAATTAGAATGGATCGTATGAATGAATTAGATTGGATCGTATGAATGAATTATAATGGATCATGCGATTGAATTAGAATAGATCATACGAATGAATTAGAATGGATCGTACGAATGAATTAGAATGGATACATTCGTGCAAAAGAATTAGAATGGATTGTATGATTGAATTAAAATGGATCGTGCGAATGAATTAGAATGGATACATTCGTGCGAATGAATTAGAATGGATCGTATGAGTGAATTAGATTGGATCGTATGAATGAATTAGAATGGATCGTGCGAATGAATTAGAATGGATCGTACGAATGAATTAGAATGGATCGTACGAATGAATTAGAATGGATCGTACGAAGGAATTAGAATTGATCGTACGAATGAATTAGAATAGATTGTGCGAATGAATTAGAATGGATCGTACGAATGAATTGGAATGGATACATTCGTGCGAATGAATTAGAATGGATTGTATGAATGAATTAGAGTCGACACATTCGTACAAATGAATTAGAATGGATCGTACGAATGAATTAGAATGGATACATTCGTGCGAATGAATTAGAATGGATCATACGAATGAATTAGAATGGATTCATTCGTGCGAATGAATTAGAATGGATCGTACGAATGAGTAAGAATGGATCGTACGAATGAATTAGAATGGATTGAATTAGAATGAATCGTACGAATGAATTAGAATGGATCGTACGAATGAATTAGAATGGATCGTACGAATGAATTAGAATGGATTGAATTAGAATGGATCATACGAATGAATTAGAATAGATTATACGAATGAATTAGAATGGATCGTACGAATGAATTAGAATGGATCGTACGAATAAATTAGAATGGATCGTACGAATGAATTAGAATGGATACATTCGTGCAAAAGAATTAGAATTGATCGTATGAATGAATTAGAATAGATTATGCGAATGAATTAGAATGGATCGTACGAATGAATTGGAATGGATACATTCGTGCGAATGACTTAGAATGGATCGTATGAATGAATTAGAGTGGATACATTCGTACAAATGAATTAGAATGGATCGTACGACTGAATTAGAATGGTTACATTCGTACGAATAAAATAGAATGGATCGTATGAATGAATTAGAATGGATCGTGGGAATGAATTAGAATGGATCGTACGAATGAATTAGAATAGATTGTGCGAATGAATTAGAATGGATCGTACGAATGAATTAGAATGGATCGTACGAATGAATTAGAATGGATCGTATGAATGAATTAGAATGGATCGTGCGAATGAATTAGAATGGATCGTATGAATGAAATAGAATGGATTCGCACGAATGTATCCATTCTAATTCATTCGTACGATCCATTCTAATTCATTCGTACAATCCATTCTAATTCATTCGCACGATCCATTCGCATTCACTCAAACGATCCATTCTAATTCATTCATATGATCCATTCTAATTCATACGCACGAATGTATCCATTCTAATTCATTCGTACGATCCATTCTAATTCATTTGTATGAATGTATCCACTCTAATTCATTCATACGATCCATTCTAATTCATTCGCACGAATGTATCCATTTCAATTCATTCGTACGATCCATTCTAATTCATTAGAATGGATCGTATGAATGAGTAAGAATAGATCGTACGAATGAATTAGAATGGATTGAATTAGAATGAATCGTACGAATGAATTAGAATGGATCGTACGAATGTATTAGAATGGATCGTACGAATGAATTAGAATGGAATGAATTAGAATGAATCGTACGAATGAATTAGAATGAATCATACCGTACGAATGAATTAGAATGGATCATACGAAGGAATTAGAATGGATCGTACGGATAAATTAGAATGGATCGTACGAATGAATTAGAATGGATCGTACGAAGGAATTAGAATGGATCGTACGAAGGAATTAGAATGGATAGTACGAATGAATTAGAATGGATACCTTCGTGCAAATGAATTAGAATGGATCGTACGAATGAGTAAGAATGGATCGTACGAATGAAATAGAATGGATCGTATGAATGAATTAGAATGGATCATGCGAATGAATTAGAATGGATCGTACGAATGAATTAGAATAGATTGTGCGAATGAATTAGAATGGATCGTACGAATGAATTAGAATGGATCGTACGATTGAATTAGAATGGATCGTATGAATGAATTAGAATGGATCATGCGAATGAATTAGAATGGATCGTACGAATGAAATAGAATGGATTCGCACGAATGTATCCATTCTAATTCATTCGTACGATCCATTCTAATTCATTCGTACAATCCATTCTAATTCATTCGCACGATCCATTCGCATTCACTCAAACGATCCATTCTAATTCATTCATATGATCCATTCTAATTCATTCGCACGAATGTATCTATTCTAATTCATTCGTACGATCCATTCTAATTCATTTGTACGAATGTATCCACTCAAATTCATTCGTACGATCCATTCTAATTCATTCGTACGACCCATTCTAATTCATTCGCACGATCCATTCTAATTCATTTGTACGATCTAATCTATTTCATTCGTACAATCCATTCTAATTCATTCATACGATCCATTCTTATTCCTTCGTACGATCCATTCTAATTCATTCGTACGATTCATTCTAATTCAATCCATTCTAATTCATTCGTACGATCCATTCTTACTCTTTCGTACGATCCATTCTAATTCATTCGCACGAATGAATCCATTCTAATTCATTCGTATGATCCATTCTAATTCATTAGCATGAATGTATCCATTCTAATAAATTCGTACAATCCATTCTAATTCATTCATACGATCAATTCTAATTCATTCGCACGAATGTATCCATTCAAATTCATTCGTACGATCCATTCTAATTCATACGCACGATCCATTCTAATTCATTCGTACGATCCATTCTAATTCATTTATACGATCCAATCTAATTCATACGCACAATCTATTCTAATTTATTCGCACGATCTATTCTAATTCATTCGTACGATCCATTCGAATTCATTCGTACGATCCATTCTAATTCAATCGTACGATTCATTCTAATTCAATCCATTCTAATTCATTTGTACGATCCATTCTTACACATTCGTACGATCCATTCTAATTCATTCGCACGATCCATTCTAATTCATTAATACGATCCATTCTAATTCATTCGCACGATCCATTCTAATTCATTCACACAATCCATTCTATTTCATTCGTACGATCCATTCTAATTCATTCGCACGATCCATTCTAATTCATTCATACGATCCATTCTAATTCATTCATACGATCCATTCTAATTCATTCGCACAATCCATTCTAATTCATTCGCACGATCCATTCTAATTCATTCGCATGATCCATTCTAATTCATTTGTACGATCGATTCTAATTCATTCATATGATCCATTCTAATTCATTCGCACGAATGTACCCATTCTAATTCATTTGTATGATCCATTCTAATTCATTCGCACAATCTATTCTAATTCATCCATACGATCCATTCTAATGGATCGTACGTAAGAATTAGAATGGATTGTATGAATGAATTAGAATGGATCGTGCGAATGAATTAGAATGGATCGTACGAATGAATTAGAATGGATACATTCGTGCGAAAGAATTAGAATAGATCGTATGAATGAATTAGAATGGATCGTATGAATGAAATAGAATGGATCGTACGAATGAATTAGAATGGATCGTGCGAATGAATTAGAATGGATCGTACGAATGAATTAGAATGGATCGTACGAATGAATTAGAATGGATACATTCGTGTGAATGAATTAGAATGGATCGTATGAATGAATTAGATTGGATCGTATAAATGAATTAGAATGGATCGTACGAATGAATTAGAATAGATCGTGCTAATGAATTAGAATGGATCGTACGAATGAATTAGAATGGATAAATTCGTGCAAATGAATTATAATGGATTGTATGAATGAATTAGATTGGATCGTATAAATGAATTAGAATGGATCGTATGAATGAATTAGAATGGATCATGCGAATGAATTAGAATGGATCGTACGAATGAATTTGAATGGATACATTCGTGCGAATGAATTAGAATGGATCGTATGAATGAATTAGATTGTACGAAGGAATTAGAATGTATCATAATAATTAAATAAAATGGATCATAATCTAATTCATTCATACGATCCATTCTAATTCATTCGCACAATCTATTCTACTTCATTCATACGATCCATTCTAATTCATTCACACGATCTATTCTAATTCATTCGTACGATCCATTCTAATTCATACGCACGAATGTATCCATTCTAATTCATTCATACAATCTATTCTAATTCATTCGTACGATCCATTCTAATTCATTCGTACAATCTATTCTAATTCATTCGCACGATCCATTCTAATTCGAACCACTCTAATTCATTCGTATGATCCATTCTAATTCATTCGCACGAATGTATCCATTCTAATTCATTAGAATGGATCATACGAATGAGTAAGAATGGATCGTACGAATGAATTAGAATGGATTGTACGAATGAATTAGAATGGATCGTACGAATGAATTAGAATAGATTGTATGAATGAATTAGAATGGATACATTCGTGCGAATGAATTAGAATGGATCGTACGAATGAATTAGAATAGATCGTGCGAATGAATTAGAATGGATCGTACGAATGAATTAGAATAGATTGTGCGAATGAATTAGAATGGATCGTATGAATGATTTAGAATGGATTGTACGAATGAAATAGATTAGATCGTACGAATGAATTAGAATAGATCGTGCGAATGAATTAGAATGGATCGTACGAATGAGTAAGAATGGATCGTACGAATGAATTAGAATGGATTGAATTAGAATGAATCGTACGAATAAATTAGAACGGATCGTACGAATGAATTAGAATGGATCGTACGAATGAATTAGAATGGATAGTACGAATGAAATAGAATGGGTTGTACGAAGGAATTAGAATAGATCATACGAAGAAATTAGAATGGATCGTACGAATGAATTAGAATGGATTGAATTAGAATGAATCGTACGAATGAATTAGAATGAATCATACCGTACGAATGAATTAGAATTGATCATACGAAGGAATTAGAATGGATCGTACGAATGAATTAGAATGGATCGTACGAAGGAATTTGAATGGATCGTACGAAGGAATTAGAATGGCTAGTACGAAAGAATTAGAATGGATCGTACGAATGAAATAGAATGGATTCGCACGAATGTATCCATTCTAATTCATTCGTACGATCCATTCTAATTCATTCGTACAATCCATTCTAATTCATTCGCACGATCCATTCTTACTCATTCGTACGATCCATTATAATTCATTCGCACGATCCATTCTAATTCATTAATACGAATGAATTAGAATGGATCGTACGAATGAATTAGAATTAGAATGGATCGTACAAATGAATTAGAATGGATCGTACGAATGAAATAGAATGGATTCGCACGAATGTATCCATTCTAATTCATTCGTACGATCCATTCTAATTCATTCGTACAATCCATTCTAATTCATTCGTACGATCCATTCTTACTCATTCGTACGATCCATTCTAATTCATTCGCACGATCCATTCTAATTCATCCGTACGATCCATTCTATTTCATTTGTACGATCCATTCTAATTCATTCGCACAATCTATTCTAATTCATTCGTACGATCCATTATAATTCCTTCGTATGATCCATTCTAATTCATTCGTACGGTATGATTCATTCTAATTCATTCGTACGATTCATTCTAATTCAATCCATTCTAATTCATTCGCACAATCTATTCTAATTCATTCGTACGATCCATTCTAATTCATTCGCACGATCCATTCTAATTCATTCATACGATCCATTCTATTTCATTCATACGATCCATTCTTACTCATTCGTACGATCCATTCCAATTCATTTGCACGAAGGTATCCATTCTAATTCATTCGTACTATCCATTCTAATTCATTCGCACGATCCATTCTAATTCATTCATACGATCCATTCTATTTCATTCGTACGATCCATTCTTACTCATTCGTACGATCCATTCTAATTCATTTGCACGAAGGTATCCATTCTAATTCATTCGTACTATCCATTCTAATTCCTTCGTACGATCCATTCTAATTCCTTCGTACGAATGAGTAAGAATGGATAGTACGAATGAATTAGAATGGATCGTACGAATGAATTAGCATTGATCGTACTAATGAATTATAATGGAACGTACGAATGAATTAGAATGGATCGTAGAATGGATCGTATGAATGAATTAGATTGGAATGAATTAGAATGGATCGTGCGAATGAATTAGAATGGATCGTATGAATGAATTAGAATGGATCGTACGAATGAATTAGAATAGATTGTGCGAATGAATTAGAATGGATCGTACGAATGAATTAGAATGGATCGTGCTAATGAATTAGAATGGATCGTACGAATGAATTAGAATGGATAAATTCATGCAAATGAATTATAATGGATTGTATGAATGAATTAGATTGGATCGTATAAATGAATTAGAATGGATCGTACGAATGAATTAGAATGGATCGTGCGAATGAATTAGAATGGATCGTACGAATGATTTTGAATGGATACATTCGTGCGAATGAATTAGAATGGATCGTATGAATGAATTAGATTGTATGAAGGAATTAGAATGGATCATAATAATTAAATAAAATGGATCATAATCTAATTCATTCATACGATCCATTCTAATTCATTCGCACAATCTATTCTAATTCATTCGTACGATCCATTCTAATTCATTCACACGATCTATTTTAATTCATTCGTACGATCCATTCTAATTCATTCGCACGAATGTATCCATTCTAATTCATTCATACAATCTATTCTAATTCATTCTTACGATCCATTCTAATTCATTCGTACAATCTATTCTAATTCATTCGCACGATCCATTCTAATTCGAACCACTCTAATTCATTCGTATGATCCATTCTAATTCATTCACACGAATGTATCCATTCTAATTCATTAGAATGGATCATACGAATGAGTAAGAATGGATCGTACGAATGAATTAGAATGGATTGTACGAATGAATTAGAATGGATCGTACGAATGAATTAGAATAGATTGTATGAATGAATTAGAATGGATATATTCGTGCGAATGAATTTGAATGGATCGTACGAATGAATTAGAATAGATCGTGCGAATGAATTAGAATGGATCGTACGAATGAATTAGAATAGATTGTGCGAATGAATTAGAATGGATCGTATGAATGAATTAGAATGGATTGTACGAATGAAATAGATTAGATCGTACGAATGAATTAGAATGGATCGTGCGAATGAATTAGAATGGATCGTACGAATGACTAAGAATGGATCGTACGAATGAATTAGAATGGATTGAATTAGAATGAATCGTACGAATGAATTAGAATGGATCGTACGAATGAATTAGAATGGATCGTACGAATGAATTAGAATGTATCGTACGAATGGAATAGAATGGATTGTACGAAGGAATTAGAATAGATCATACGAAGAAATTAGAATGGATCGTACGAATGAATTAGAATGGATTGAATTAGAATAAATCGTACGAATAAATTAGAATGAATCATACCGTACGAATGAATTAGAATGGATCATACGAAGGAATTAGAATGGATCATACGAATGAATTAGAATGGATCGTACGAAGGAATTAGAATGGATCGTACGAAGGAATTAGAATGGCTAGTATGAATGAATTAGAATGGATCGTACGAATGAAATAGAATGGATTAGCACGAATGTATCCATTCTAATTCATTCGTACGATCCATTCTAATTCATTCGTACAATCCATTCTAATTCATTCGCACGATCCATTCTTACTCATTCGTACGATCCATTCTAATTCATTCGCATGATCCATTCTAATTTATTAATACGAATGAATTAGAATGGATCGTACGAATGAATTAGAATTAGAATGGATCGTACAAATGAATTAGAATGGATCGTACGAATGAAATAGAATGGATTCGCACGAATGTATCCATTCTAATTCATTCGTACGATCCATTCTAATTCATTCGTACAATCCATTCTAATTCATTCGTACGATCCATTCTTACTCATTCGTACGATCCATTCTAATTCATTCGCACGATCCATTCTAATTCATCCGTACGATCCATTCTATTTCATTCGTACGATCCATTCTAATTCATTCGCACAATCTATTCTAATTCATTCGTACGATCCATTATAATTCCTTCGTATGATCCATTCTAATTCATTCGTACGGTATGATTCATTCTAATTCATTCGTACGATTCATTCTAATTCAATCCATTCTAATTCATTCGCACAATCTATTCTAATTCATTCGTCTGATCCATTCTAATTCATTCGCACGATCCATTCTAATTCATTCATACGATCCATTCTATTTCATTCATACGATCCATTCTTACTCATTCGTACGATCTATTCTAATTCATTTGCACGAAGGTATCCATTCTAATTCATTCGTACTATCCATTCTAATTCATTCGCACGATCCATTCTAATTCATTCATACGATCCATTCTATTTCATTCGTACGATCCATTCTTACTCATTCGTACGATCCATTCTAATTCATTTGCACGAAGGTATCCATTCTAATTCATTCGTACTATCCATTCTAATTCCTTCGTACGATCCATTCTAATTCCTTCGTACGAATGAGTAAGAATGGATAGTACGAATGAATTAGAATGGATCGTACGAATGAATTAGCATTGATCGTACTAATGAATTATAATGGAACGTACGAATGAATTAGAATGGATCGTAGAATGGATCGTATGAATGAATTAGATTGGAATGAATTAGAATAGATCGTGCGAATGAATTAGAATGGATCGTATGAATTAATTAGAATGGATCGTACGAATGAATTAGAATAGATTGTGCGAATGAATTAGAATGGATCGTACGAATAAATTAGAATGGATCGTGCAAATGAATTAGAATGGATCGTACGAATGAATTAGAATGGATAAATTCGTGCAAATGAATTAGAATGGATCGTACGAATGAATTATAATGGATCGTACGAATGAATTAGAATGGATACATTCGTGCGAATGAATTAGAATGGATCGTATGAATGAATTAGAATCGATCGTACGAATGAATTAGAATGGATCATGCGAATGAATTAGAATGGATCGTGCGAATGAATTAGAATGGATCATATGAATGAATTAGAATGGATCGTATGAATGAAATAGAATGGATCGTACGAATGAATTAGAATGGATCGTGCGAATGAACTAGAATGGATCGTACGAATGAATTAGAATGGATCGTACGAAGGAATTAGAATGGATAGTACGAATGAATTAGAATGGATACCTTCGTGCAAATGAAATAGAATGGATCGTACGAATGAATTAGAATAGATTGTGCGAATGGATTAGAATGGATCGTACGATTGAGTAAGAATGGATTGTACGAATGAAATAGAATAGATCGTACGAATGAATTAGAATGGATCATGCTAATGAATTAGAATTGATCGTACGAATGAATTAGAATAGATTGTGCGAATGAATTAGAATGGATCGTACGAATGAATTGGAATGGATACATTCGTGCGAATGAATTAGAATGGATCGTATGAATGAATTAGAGTGGATACATTTGTACAAATGAATTAGAATGGATCGTACGAATGAATTAGAATGGATACATTCGTGCGAATGAATTAGAATGGATCATATGAATGAATTAGAATGGATCGTTTGAGTGAATGCGAATGGATCATGCGAATGAATTAGAATGGATTGTACGATTGAATTAGAATGGATCGTACGAATAAATTAGAATGGATACATTCGTGCGAATCCATTCTATTTCATTCGTACGATCCATTCTAATTCATTCGCACGATCCATTCTAATTCATTCATACGATCCATTCTAATTCATTCGTACGATCCATTCTAATTCATTCGTACGATCCATTCTAATTCATTCGCACAATCTATTCTAATTCATTCGTACGATCCATTCTAATTCATTCGCATGATCCATTCTAATTCATTCATACGGTCCATTTTATTTCATTCGTAAGATCCATTCTTACTCATTCGTACGATCCATTCTAATTCATTTGCACGAAGGTATCCATTCTAATTCATTCGTACTATCCATTCTAATTCCTTCGTACGATCCATTCTAATTCCTTCGTACGATCCATTCTAATTCATTCATACGATCCATTCTAATTCATTCGTACGATCCATTCTAATTCCTTCGTATGATCCATTCTAATTCATTCGTACGGTATGATTCATTCTAATTCATTCGTACGATTCATTCTAATTCAATCCATTCTAATTCATTCGTACGATCCATTCTAATTCATTCGTACGATCCATTCTAATTCATTCGTACGATTCATTCTAATTCAATCCATTCTAATTCATTCGTACGACCCATTCTTACTCATTCGTACGATCCATTCTAATTCATTCGCACGAATGAATCCATTCTAATTCATTCGTATGATCCATTCTAATTCATTCGCATGAATGTATCTATTCTAATTCATTCGTACGATCCATTCTATCTCATTCGTACAATGCATTCTATTTCATTCGTATGATCCATTCTAATTCATTCGCACGATCCATTCTAATTCATTCGCATGATCCATTCTAATTCATTCGTACGATCCATTCTAATTCATTCATACGATCCATTCTAATTCATTCGCACAAATGTATCCATTCTAATTCATTCGTACGATCCATTCTAATTCATTCGCACAATCTATTCTAATTCATTCATACGATCCATTCTAATTTATTCACACGATCCATTCTAATTCATTCATACGATCCATTCTAATTCATTCATATGATCCATTCGTGCGAATGAATTAGAATGGATCATACGAATGAATTAGAATGAATCATACGAATGAATTAGAATGGATCGTATTAATGAATTAGAATGGATCGTACGAATGAATTAGAATGGATCGTACGAATGAATTAGAATGGATCGTACGAAGGAATTAGAATGGATCGTACGAAGGAATTAGAATGGATTGTACGAATGAATTAGAATGGATACCTTCATGCAAATGAATTAGAATGGATCGTACGAATGAGTAAGAATGGATCGTACGAATGAAATAGAATGGATCGTATGAATGAATTAGAATGGATCGTGCGAATGAAATAGAATGGATTGTACGAATGAATTAGAATGGATCGTACGAATGAATTAGCATTGATCGTGCTAATGAATTAGAATGGAACGTACGAATGAATTAGAATGGATCGTATGAATGAATTAGATTGGATCGTAAGAATGAGTAAGAATGGATCATACAAATGAAATAGAATGGATCGTACGTATCAATTAGAATGGATACATTCATGGGAATGAATTAGAATGGATCGTACGAAGAAATTAGAATGGATCGTACGAAGGAATTAGAATGGATCGTACGAATGAATTAGAATGGATACATTCATGCAAAAGAAGTAGAATGGATTGTATGAATGATTTAGAATGGATCGTACGAATGAATTAGACGTACGATCCATTCTAATTCATTCGTACAATCTATTCTAATTCATTCGTATGATCCATTCTAATTTATTCGTACAATCCATTCTAATTCATTCGCACGAATGTATCCATTCTAATTCATTCGTACGATCCATTCTAATTCATTCATATAATCCATTCTAATTCATTCGTACGATCCATTCTAATTCCTTCGTACGAATGTATCTACTCTAATTCATTCATACGATCCATTCTAATTCATTCGCACGATCCATTCTAATTCATACGTACGATCCATTCTAATTCATTCATATGATCCATTCTAGTTCATTCGTACGATCCATTCTAATTCATTCGCACGATCTATTCTAATTCATTCATACAATCCATTCTATTTCATTCGTACGATCCATTCTAATTCATTCGCAAGATCCATACTAATTCATTCATACGATCCAATCTAATTCATTCATACGATCCATTCAAATTCATTAATACGATCCAATCTAATTCATTCATACGATCCATTCAAATTCATTCATACGATCCATTCTAATTCCTTCGTACGATCCATTCTAATTCATACGATCCATTCTAATTCATTCGTACGATCCATTCTAATTCATTCGTACGATCCATTCTAATTCATTCGTACGATCCATTCTAATTCATTCACATGATCCATTCTAATTCATTCATACGATCCAATCTAATTCATTCATACGATCCATTCTAATTCATTCGCACGAATGTACCCATTCTAATTCATTCGCACGATCCATTCTAATTCATTCATACGATCCATTCTAATTCATTCATATGATCCATTCTAATTCATTTGCACGATCCATTCTTACTCATTCGTACGATCCATTCTAATTCATTCGCACGATCCATTCTAATTCATTAATACGATCCATTTTAATTCATTCGTACGATCCATTCTAATTTATTCGTATGATTCATTCTAATTCAATCCATTCTAATTCATTCGTACGATCCATTCTTACTCATTCGTACGATCCATTCTAATTCATTAGCACGAATGAATCCATTCTAATTCATTCGTATGATCCATTCTAATTCATTCGCATGAATGTATCCGTTCTAATTCATTCGTACGATCCATTCTATCTCATTCGTACAATCCATTCTATTTCATTCGTACGATCCATTCTAATTCATTTGCACGATCCATTCTAATTCATTCGTATGATCCATTCTAATTCATTCGTACGATCGATTCTAATTCATTCATACGATCCATTCTAATTCATTCGCACGAATGTATCCATTCTAATTCATTCGTACGATCCATTCTAATTCATTCGCACAATCTATTCTAATTCATTCATACGATCCATTCTAATTCATACGTAAGATCCATTCTACTTCATTTATACGATCCAGTCTAATTCTTTCATACAATCCATTCTAATTCATTCGCACGAATTTATCCATTCTAACTCGTTCGTACGATCCATTCGAATTCATTCGCACGAATGTATCCATTCTAATTCATTCGTACGATCCATTCCGTGCGAATGAATTAGAATGCATCGTACGAATGAATTAGAATGGATATATTCGTGCGAATGAATTAGAATGGATCATACGAACGAATTAGAATATGGATCGTACGAAGGAATTAGAATGGATCGTACGAATGAATTCGAATGTATCCTTTCTAATTCATTCGTACGAATGGATTGTATGAATGAATTAGAATGGATCGTACGAATGAATTAGAATAGATCGTACGAATGAATTAGAATGGATCGTATGAATGAAATAGAATAGATCGTACGAATGAATTAGAATGGATCGTATGAATGAATTAGAATGGATTATACGAATGAAATAGAATAGATCGTATGAATGAATTAGAATGGATCGTACGAATGAATTAGAATGGATACATTCGTGCGAATGAATTAGAATGGATCGTATGAATGAATTAGAATCGATCGTACGAATGAATTAGAATGGATCATGCGAATGAATAAGAATGGATCGTGCGAATGAATTAGAATGGATCGTACGAATGAAATAGAATGGATTGTACGAATGAGATAGAATGGATTGTACGAATGAATTAGAATGGATACATTCATGCGAATGAATTAGAATGGATCATTCGAATGAATTAGAATGGATACCTTCATGCAAATGAATTAGAATGGATCGTGCGAATGAATGAAGATGGATCGTATGAATGAAATAGAATGGATCGTATGAATTAGAATGGATCGTATGAATGAAATAGAATGGATCGTACGAATGAATTAGAATAGATTGTGCGAATGGATTAGAATGGATCATACGATTGAGTAAGAATGGATTGTACGAATGAAATAGAATAGATCGTACGAATGAATTAGAATGGATCATGCTAATGAATTAGAATTGATCGTACGAATGAATTAGAATAGATTGTGCGAATGAATTAGAATGGATCGTACGAATGAATTGGAATGGATACATTCGTGCGAATGAATTAGAATAGATCGTATGAATGAATTAGAGTGGATACATTCGTACAAATGAATTAGAATGGATCGTACGAATGAATTAGAATGGATACATTCGAGCGAATGAATTAGAATGGATCATATGAATGAATTAGAATGGATCGTTTGAGTGAATGCGAATGGATCGTGCGAATGAATTAGAATGGATTGTACGAATGAATTAGAATGGATCGTACGAATGAATTAGAATGGATACATTCGTGCGAATCCATTCTATTTCATTCGTACGATCCATTCTAATTCATTCGCACGATCCATTCTAATTCATTCATACGATCCATTCTAATTCATTCGCACGATCCATTCTAATTCATTCATACGATCCATTCTAATTCATTCGTACGATCCATTTTAATTCATTCGTACGATCCATTATAATTCATTCGCACAATCTATTCTAATTCATTCGTACGATCCATTCTAATTCATTCGCACGATCCATTCTAATTCATTCATACGATCCATTCTATTTTATTCGTACGATCCATTCTTACTCATTCGTACGATCCATTCTAATTCATTTGCACGAAGGTATCCATTCTAATTCATTCGTACTATCCATTCTAATTCCTTCGTACGATCCATTCTAATTCCTTCGTACGATCCATTCTAATTCATTCGTACGATTCATTCTAATTCAATCCATTCTAATT
The DNA here is from genome assembly GCA_947650365.1 of Chamaelirium japonicum. Classification (NCBI taxonomy): domain Eukaryota; kingdom Viridiplantae; phylum Streptophyta; class Magnoliopsida; order Liliales; family Melanthiaceae; genus Chamaelirium; species Chamaelirium japonicum. The sequence goes on along the minus strand of OX393560.1, from coordinate 37,139,414 downwards.
CATTCGTACGATCCATTCTTACTCATTCGTACGATCCATTCTAATTCATTCGGACGAATGAACCCATTCTAATTCATTCGTATGATCCATTCTAATTCATTAGCATGAATGTATCCATTATAATTCATTCGTACGATCCATTCTATCTCATTCGTACAATCCATTCTATTTCATTCGCACAATCTATTCTAATTCATTCATACGATCCATTCTAATTTATTCGCACGATCCATTCTAATTCATTCATACGATCCATTCTAATTCATTCGTACGATCCATTCTAATTCATTCATACGATCCATTCTAATTCATTCGTACGATCCATTCTAATTCATTCGTACGATCCATTCTAATTCATTCGTATGATCCATTCTAATTCATTCACACAATCTATTCTGATTCATTCGTACGATCCATTCTAATTCATTCGCACAATCTATTCTAATTCATTCGTACGATCCATTCTAATTCATTCGCACGATCTATTCTAATTCATTCATACGATCCATTCTATTTCATTCGTACGATCCATTCTTACTCATTCGTACGATCCATTCTAACTCATTTGCACGAAGGTATCCATTCTAATTCATTCGTACTATCCGTTCTAATTCCTTCGTACGATCCATTCTAATTCCTTCGTACGATCCGTTCTAATTCATTTGTACGATCCATTCTAATTCATTCGTACGATCCATTCTAATTCATTCGCACGATCCATTCTAATTCATTCGCACGATCCATTCTAATTCATTAGCACGATCCATTCTAATGAGTAAGAATGGATCGTACGAATGAATTTGAATGGATCGTACAAATGAATTAGAATGGATTGAATTAGAATGGATCGTACGAATGAGTAAGAATGGATCGTACGAATGAATTAGAATGGATTGAATTAGAATGAATCGTACGAATGAATTAGAATGGATCGTACGAATGAATTAGAATGGATCGTACGAATGAATTAGAATGGATTCAATTAGAATGAATCGTACGAATGAATTAGAATGAATCATACCGTACGAATGAATTAGAATGGATCATACGAAGGAATTAGAATGGATCGTACGAATGAATTAGATTGGATCGTGCGAATGAATTAGAATGGATCGTACGAATGAGTAAGAATGGATCATGCGAATGAATTAGAATGGATCATATGAATGAATTAGAATGGATCGTATGAATGAATTAGAATGGATCGTGCGAATAAATTAGAATGGATCGTATGAATGAATTAGAATAGATTGTGCGAATGAATTAGAATGGATCGTACGAACGAATTACAAAGGATACATTCGTGCGAATGAATTAGAATGGATCGTATGAGTGTGAATGAATTAGAATGGATCGTGCGAATGAATTAGAATGGTTCGTATTAATGAATTAGAATGGATCGTGCGAATGAATTAGAATGGATCGTACGAATGAGTAAGAATGGATCGTGCGAATGAATTAGAATGGATCATATGAATGAATTAGAATGGATCATATGAATGAATTAGAATGGATCATGCGAATAAATTAGAATGGATCGTATGAATGAATTAGAATAGATTGTGCGAATGAATTAGAATGGATCGTACGAATGAATTAGAATGGATACATTCGTGCGAATGAATTAGAATTTCGTACGATCCATTCTAATTCATTCGCACGATCCATTCTAATTCATTAATACTATCCATTCTAATTCATTCGCACGATCCATTCTAATTCATTCACACTCATACGATCCATTCTAATTCGTATGAATTAGAATGGATCGTATGAATAAATTAGAATGGATCATACGAATGAATTAGAATGGATCGTATGAATGAATTAGAATCGATCGTGCGAATGAATTAGAATGGATTATATGAATGAAATAGAATGGATCATACGAATGAAATAGAATGGATCTTACGAAGGAATTAGAATGGATCGTATGAATGAATTAGAGTGGATACATTCGTGCGAATGAATTCGAATAGATCGTGCGAATGAATTAGATTGGATTGTACGAATGAATTAGAATGGATCGTACGAATGAAATAGAATGGATCGTACGAATGAATTAGAATGGATACATTCGTGCAAAAGAAATAGAATGGATTGTATGAATAAATTAGAATGGATCGTGCGAATGAATTAGAATGGATCGTACGAATGAATTAGAATGGATCGTACGAAGGAATTAGAATGGATCGTACGAATGAATTAGAAAGGATACATTCGAATTCATTCGTACGATCCATTCTAATTCCTACGTACGATCCATTCTAATTCATTCGTACGATCCATTCTATTTCATTCATACGATCCATTCTAATTCATTCATACGATCTATTCTAATTCATTCGCTCGAATGTATCCATTCTAATTCATTCGTACGATCCATTCTAATTCATTCGCACGATCCATTCTAATTCATTCATACAATCTTTCCTATTTCTTTTGCACGAATGTATCCATTCTAATTCATTCGTACGATCCTTTCTAATTCCTTCGTACGATCCATTCTAATTCATTCGTACGATCCATTCTAGTTCATTCGCATGATCCATTCTAATTAATTCGTACAATCCATTCTATTTCATTCGTACGATCCATTCTTACTCATTCGTATGATCTATTCTAATTCATTCGCACGAATGTATCCATTCTAATTCATTCGTACAATCCATTCTTACTCATTCGTAATGAATTAGAATGGATACATTCGTGCAAAAGAATTAGAATGGATTGTATGAATGAATTAGAATGGATCGTGCAAATGAATTAGAATGGACCGTGCGAATGAATTAGAATGGATCGTACGAATGAATTAGAATAGATTGTGCAAATGAATTAGAATGGATCGTACGAATGAATTAGAATGGATACATTCGTGCGAATGAATTAGAATTAGAATGAATTGGAATGGATCGAACAAATAAATTAGAGTGGATCGTACGAATGAATTAGAATGGATACATTCGTGCCAATGAATTAGAATGGATCTTACGAATGAGTAAGAATGGATCGTACGAATGAATTAGAATGGATCGTGTGATCCATTCTAATTCATTCGTACGATCCATTCTAATTCATTCGTACGATTCATTCTAATTCAATCCATTATAATTCATTCGTACGATCCATTCTTACTCATTCGTACGATCCATTCTAATTCATTCGCACAATAAATAAGAAAGGATCGTGCGAATGAATTAGAATGGATCATATGAATGAATTAGAATGGATCGTATGAATGAATTAGAATGGATCATACGAATGAATTAGAATGGATTCATTCGTGCGAATGAATTAGAATGGATCGTACGAATGAGTAAGAATGGATCGTACGAATGAATTAGAATGGATTGAATTAGAATGAATCGTACGAATGAATTAGAATGGATCGTACGAATGAATTAGAATGGATCGTATGAATGAATTAGAATGGATTGAATTAGAATGAATCGTACGAATGAATTAGAATGAATCATACCGTACGAATGAATTAGAATGGATCATACGAAGGAATTAGAATGGATCGTACGAATGAATTAGAATGGATCGTATTAATGAATTAGAATGGATCGTGCAAATGAATTAGAATGGATCGTACGAATGAGTAAGAATGGATCGTGCGAATGAATTAGAATGGATCATATGAATGAATTAGAATGGATCGTATGAATGAATTAGAATGGATCGTGCGAATAATTTAGAATGGATCGTATGAATGAATTAGAATAGATTGTGCGAATGAATTAGAATGGATCGTACGAACGAATTAGAAAGGATACATTCGTGCGAATGAATTAGAATGGATCGTATGAGTGTGAATGAATTAGAATGGATCGTGCGAATAAATTAGAATGGATCGTATTAATGAATTAGAATGGATCGTGCGAATGAATTAGAATGGATCGTACGAATGAGTAAGAATGGATCGTGCGAATGAATTAGAATGGATCATATGAATGAATTAGAATGGATCGTATGAATGAATTAGAATGGATCGTGCGAATAAATTAGAATGGATCGTATGAATGAAGTAGAATAGATTGTGCGAATGAATTAGAATGGCTCGTACGAATGAATTAGAATGGATACATTCGTGCGAATGAATTAGAATTTCGTACGATCCATTCTAATTCATTCGCACGATCCATTCTAATTCATTAATACTATCCATTCTAATTCATTCGCACGATCCATTCTAATTCATTCACACTCATACGATCCATTCTAATTCGTATGAATTAGAATGGATCGTATGAATAAATTAGAATGGATCATACGAATGAATTAGAATGGATCGTATGAATGAATTAGAATGGATCGTGCGAATGAATTAGAATGGATTATATGAATGAAATAGAATGGATCATACGAATGAAATAGAATGGATCTTACGAAGGAATTAGAATGGATCGTATGAATGAATTAGAGTGGATACATTCGTGCGAATGAATTCGAATAGATCGTGCGAATGAATTAGATTGGATTGTACGAATGAATTAGAATGGATCGTACGAATGAAATAGAATGGATCGTACGAATGAATTAGAATGGATACATTCGTGCAAAAGAAATAGAATGGATTGTATGAATGAATTAGAATGGATCGTGTGAATGAATTAGAATGGATCATACGAAGGAATTAGAATGGATACATTCGTGCGAATGAATTAGAATGGATCGTGCGAATGAATTAGAATGGATTGTACGAATGAATTAGAATGGATCGTATGAATGAATTAGAATGGATCGTGCGAATGAATTAGAATGGATCGTGCGAATGAATTAGAATGGATACATTCATGGGAATGAATTAGAATGGATCGTACGAAGGAATTAGAATGGATCGTACGAAGGAATTAGAATGGATCGTTTGAGTGAATGCGATTGGATCGTATTAATGAATTAGAATGGATCGTACGAATGAATTAAAATAGATCGTATGAATGAATTAGAATGGATACATTCGTGCAAATGACTTAGAATGGATCGTATGAATGAATTAGAATGGATCGTGCGAATGAATTAGAATGGATCGTACGAATGAAATAGAATGGATTCGCACGAATGTATCCGAATGGATCGTACGAAGGAATTAGAATGGATTTTACGAAGGAATTAGAATGGATAGTACGAATGAATTAGAATGGATACCTTCGTGCAAATGAATTAGAATGGATCGTACGAATGAGTAAGAATGGATCATACGAATGAAATAGAATGGATCGTATGAATGAATTAGAATGGATCGTGCGAATGAATTAGAATGGATCGTACGAATGAATTAGAATAGATTGTGCGAATGAATTAGAATGGATCGTACGAATGAATTAGAATGGATTGTACGAATGAATTAGAATGGATCGTATGCATGAATTAGAATGGATCGTGCGAATGAATTAGAATGGATCGTACGAATGAATTAGAATGGATCGTACGAAGGAATTAGAATGGATCGTACGAATGAATTAGAAAGGATACATTCGAATTCATTCGTACGATCCATTCTAATTCCTTCGTACGATCCATATTCTAATTCATTCGCACGATCCATTCTAATTCATTCGCACGATCCATTCTAATTCATTCATACGATCCATTCTAATTCATTCACACAATCCATTCTAATTCATTCTAATTTATTCGTATGTGAGTGGATCGTGTTTTTTCATGCTAATGAATTAGAATGGATCGTACGAATGAATTAGAATGGATACATTCGTGCGAAAGAATTAGAATGGATCGTATGAATGAATTAGATTGGATCGTATAAATGAATTAGAATGGATCATACGAATGAATTAGAATGGATCGTGCTAATGAATTAGAATGGATCGTGCGAATGAATTAGAATGGATCGTACGAATGAATTAGAATGCATCGTACGAATGAATTAGCATGGATCGTTCGAATGAATTAGAATAGATTGTGCGAATGAATTAGAATGGATCGTACGAATGAATTAGAAAGGATACATTCGTGCGAATGAATTAGAATAGATCGTATTAATGAATTAGAATGGATCGTGCGAATGAATTAGAATGGATCGTACGAATGAGTAAGAATGGATCGTGCGAATGAATTAGAATGGATCATATGAATGAATTAGAATGGATCGTATGAATCAATTAGAATGGATCGTGCGAATAAATTAGAATGGATCGTATCAATGAATTAGAATAGATTGTGCGAATGAATTAGAATGGATCGTACGAATGAATTAGAATGGATATATTTGTGCGAATGAATTAGAATGGATCGTATGAATAAATTAGAATCGATCTTACGAATGAATTAGAATGGATCATGCGAATGAATTAGAATGGATCGTGCGAATGAATTTGAATGGATCGTACGAATGAAATAGAATGGATTGTACGAATGAGATAGAATGGATCGTACGAATGAATTAGAATGGATACATTCATGCGAATGAATTAGAATGGATCATACGAATGAATTAGAATGGATTCATTCGTGCGAATGAATTAGAATGGATCGTACGAATGAGTAAGAATGGATCGTACGAATGAATTAGAATGGATTAAATTAGAATGAATCGTACGAATGAATTAGAATGGATCGTACGAATGAATTAGAATGGATCGTACGAATGAATTAGAATGGATTGAATTAGAATGAATCGTACGAATGAATTAGAATGAATCATACCGTACGAATGAATTAGAATGGATCATACGAAGGAATTAGAATGGATCGTATGAATGAATTAGAATGGATCGTACGAATGAATTAGAATGGATTGTACGAAGGAATTAGAATGGATCGTACGAAGGAATTAGAATGGATAGTACGAATGAATTAGAATGGATACCTTCGTGCAAATGAATTAGAATGGATCGTACGAATGAGTAAGAATGGATCGTACGAATGAAATAGAATGGATCGTATGAATGAATTAGAATGGATCGTGCGAATGAATTAGAATGGATCGTACAAATGAATTAGAATAGATTGTGCGAATGAATTAGAATGGATCGTACGAATGAATTAGAAAGGATCGTACGAATGAATTAGAATGGATCGTATGAATGAATTAGAATGGATCGTGCGAATGAATTAGAATGGATCGTACGAATGAAATAGAATGGATTCGCACGAATGTATCCATTCTAATTCATTCGTACGATCCATTCTAATTCATTCGTACAATCCATTCTAATTCATTCGCACGATCCATTCGCATTCACTCAAACGATCCATTCTAATTCATTCATATGATCCATTCTAATTCATTTGCTCGAATGTATGCATTCTAATTCATTCGTACGATCCATTCTAATTCATTTGTACGAATGTATCCACTCTAATTCATTCATACGATCCATTCTAATTCATTCGCACGAATGTATCCATTCCAATTCATTCGTACAATCCATTCTAATTCATTCGCACAATCTATTATAATTCATTCGTACGATCAATTCTAATTCATTAGCATGATCCATTCTAATTCATTCGTACGATCTATTCTATTTCATTCGTACAATCCATTCTTACTCAATCGTATGATCAATTCTAATCCATTCGCACAATCTATTCTAATTCATTCGTACGATCCATTCTATTTCATTCGTACGATCCATTCTAATTCATACGATCATTCATACGATCCATTTTAATTCATTCACACGATCCATTCTAATTCATTCATACGATCCATTCTAATTTATTCGTACGATCCATTCTAATTTCTTCGTATGATCTATTCTAATTTCTTCGTATGATCCATTCTAATTCCTTCGTACGATCCATTCAAATTCATTCGCACGAATCTATCCATTCTATTTCATTTGTACGATCCATTCTAATTCATTCGCACGATCCATTCTAATTCATTAATACGATCCAATCTAATTCATTCATACGATCTATTCTAATTCATTCGCACAAATATATCCTTTCTAATTCATTCGTACGATCCATTCTAATTCATTCGCACAATCTATTCTAACTCATTAGTACGATCCATTCTAATTCATTCATACGATCCATTCTAATTCATTAGCACGATCCAAATTCATTTATCCGTACGATCTATTCTATTTCATTCGTACGATCAATTCTTATCGCACGATCCATTCTAATTCATTCGCACGATCCATTCTCCATTCTAATTCCTTCGTACGATCCATTCTAATTCCTTCGTATCCATTCTAATTCACTCATACGATCCATTCTAGTTCTTTCATACGATCCATTCTAATTCATTCGCATGAATGTATCCATTCTAATTCATTCGTACGATCCATTCTAATTCATTCGCACAATCTATTCTAATTCATTCATACGATCCATCCTAATTCATTCGCACGAATGTATCCATTCTAATTCATTCGTACAATCCATTCTATTTCATTCGTACGATCCATTCTTACTCATTCGTACGATCCATTGTAATTCATTAATACGATCCAATCTAATTCATTCATACGATCCATTCTAATTCATTCGTACGATCCATTCTTATTCATTCGCACGATCCATTCTAATTCATTCATACGATCCATTCTAATTCATTCGTACGATCCATTCTAATTCATTCGCACGATCTATTCTAATTCATTCGCATGAATGTATCCATTCTAATTCATTCGTATGATCCATTCTAATTCATTCACACGATCCATTCTAATTCATTCATACAATCCATTCTATTTCTTTTGCACGAATGTATCCATTCTAATTCATTCGTACGATCCATTCTATTTCATTCGTACGATCCTTTCTAATTCATTCGTACAATCCATTCTAATTCATTCGCACGATCTATTCGAATTCATTCGCACGAATGTATCCACTCTAATTCATTCATACGATCCATTCTAATTCCTTCGTACGATCCATTCTATTTCATTCGTATGATCCTTTCTATTTCATTCATATAATCCATTCTAATTCATTCGCACGATCCATTCTAATTCATTCATACGATCCATTCTGATTCATTCGTATGAATGATCGTGCTAATGAATTAGAATGGATCGTACGAATGAATTAGAATGGATCGTACTAATGAATTAGAATGGATCGAGCGAATGAATTAGAATGGATCATATTAATGAATTAGAATGGATCGTGCGAATGAATTAGAATGGATCGTACGAATGAATAAGAATGGATCGTGCGAATGAATTAGAATGGATCATATGAATGAATTAGAATGGATCGTATGAATGAATTAGAATGGATCGTGCGAATAAATTAGAATGGATCGTATGAATGAATTAGAATAGATTGTGCGAATGAATTAGAATGGATCGTACGAATGAATTAAAATGGATACATTCGTGCGAATGAATTAGAATGGATCGTACGAATGAATTAGAATGGATCATGCGAATGAATTAGAATGGATCGTGCGAAAGAATTAGAATGGATCGTACGAATGAAATAGAATGGATTGTACGAATGAGTTAGAATGGATTGTACGAATGAATTAGAATGGATACATTCATGCAAATGAAATAGAATGGATCATACGAATGAATTAGAATGGATTAATTCGTGCGAATGAATTAGAATGGATCGTACGAATGAGTAAAAATGGATCGTTCGAATAAATTAGAATGGATTGAATTAGAATGAATCGTACGAATTAATTAGAATGGATCGTACGAATGAATTAGAATGGATCGTACGAATGAATTAGAATGGATTGAATTAGAATGAATCATACGAATGAATTAGAATGAATCATACCGTACGAATGAATTAGAATGGATCATACGAAGGAATTAGAATGGAGCGTACGATTGAATTAGAATGGATCGTACGAATGAATTAGAATGGATCGTACGAAGGAATTAGAATGGATCGTACGAAGGAATTAGAATGGATAGTACAAATGAATTAGAATGGATACCTTCGTGCAAATGAATTAGAATGGATCGTACGAATGAGTAAGAATGGATCGTACGAATGAAATAGAATGGATCGTATGAATGAATTAGAATGGATCGTGCGAATGAATTAGAATGGATCGTACGAATGAATAAGAATAGATTGTGCGAATGAATTAGAATGGATCGTACGAATGAATTAGAATGGATCGTACGAATGAATTAGAATGGATCGTATGAATGAATTAGATTGGATCGTGCGAATGAATTAGAATGGATCGTACGAATGAAATAGAATGGATTCGCATGAATGTATCCATTCTAATTCATTCGTACGATCCATTCTAATCATTCGTACAATCCATTCTAATTCATTCGCACGATCCATTCGCATGCACTCAAACGATCCATTCTAATTCATTCATATGATTCATTCTAATTCATTCGCACGAATGTATCCATTCTAATTCATTCGTACGATCCATTCTAATTCATTTGTACGAATGTATCCACTCTAATTCATTCATACGATCCATTCTAATTCATTCGCACGAATGTATCCATTCCAATTCATTCGTACGATCCGTTCTAATTCATTCGCACAATCTATTCTAATTCATACGTACGATCAATTCTAATTCATTAGCATGATCCATTCTAATTCATTCGTACGATCTATTCTATTTTATTCGTACAATCCATTCTTACTCAATCGTATGATCCATTCTAATCCATTCGCACAATCTATTCTAATTCATTCATACGATCCATTATATTTCATTCGTACGATCCATTCTAATTCATACGATCCATTCTATTTCATTCGTACGATCCATTTTAATTCATTCGCACGATCCATTCTAATTCATTCATACGATCCATTCTAATTCTTTCGTACGATCCATTCTAATTTCTACGTATGATCTATTCTAATTCCTTCGTACGATCCATTCTAATTCATTCGTACGATCCATTCAAATTCATTCGCACGAATCTATCCATTCTAATTCATTCATACAATCCATTCTAATTCTTTTGCACAAATGTATCCATTCTAATTCATTCGTACGATCCATTCTAATTCATTCGTATGATCTATTCTAATTTATTCGCATGATCTATTATAATTCATTCATACGATCCAATCTAATTCAGTCGTACGATCCATTCTAATTCATTCGCACGAATGTATAAACTCTAATTCATTCGTACGATCCATTCTAATTCATTCATACATGTACGAATGAATTAGAATGGATACATTCGTGCGAATGAATTAGAATGGATCGTATGAATGAATTAGATTGGATCGTATGCATGAATTAGAATGGATCGTGCGAATGAATTAGAATGGATCGTACGAATGAATTAGAATGGATCGAACGAATGAATTAGAATGGATACATTCGTGCAAAAGAATTAGAATGGATTGTATGAATGAATTAGAATGGATCGTGCGAATGAATTAGAATGGATCGTACAAATGAATTAGAATGGATACATTCGTGCGAAACAATTAGAATAGATCGTATGAATGAATTAGAATGGATCGTATGAATGAAATAGAATGGATCGTACGAATGAATTAGAATGGATCGTGCGAATGAATTAGAATGGATCGTACGAATGAATTAGAATGGATCGTATGAAGGAATTAGAATGGATCGTACGAATGAATTAGAAAGGATACATTCGAATTCATTCGTACGATCCATTCTAATTCCTTTGTACGATCCATATTCTAATTCATTCGCACGATCCATTCTAATTCATTCTCGCGATCCATTCTAATTCATTCATACGATCCATTCTAATTCATTCACACAATCCATTCTAATTCATTCTAATTTATTCGTAGGTGAGTGGATCGTGTTTTTTCGTGCTAATGAATTAGAATGGATCGTACGAATGAATTAGAATGGATACATTCGTGCGAAAGAATTAGAATGGATCGTTTGAATGAATTAGATTGGATCGTACGAATGAATTAGAATGGATCGTGCGAATGAATTAGCATGGATCGTGCGAATGAATTAGAATGGATCATACGAATGAATTAGAATGGATCGTACGAAAGAATTAGAATGGATCGTTCGAATGAATTAGAATAGATTGTGCGAATGAATTAGAATGGATCGTACAAATGAATTAGAAAGGATATATTCGTGCGAATGAATTAGAATGGATCGTATGAGTGTGAATGAATTAGAATGGATCGTGCGAATGAATTAGAATGGATCGTATTAATGAATTAGAATGGATCGTGCGAATGAACTAGAATGGATCGTACGAATGAGTAAGAATGGATCGTGCGAATGAATTAGAATAGATCATATGAATGAATTAGAATGGATCGTATGAATGAATTAGAATGGATCGTGCGAATAAATTAAAAAGTACGAATGAAATAGAATGGATCATGCGAATGAATTAGAATGGATCGTACGAATGAATTAGAATAGATTGTGCGAATGAATTAGAATGGATCGTACGAATGAATTAGAATGGATCGTACGAATGAATTAGAATGGATCGTATGAATGAATTAGAATGGATCATGCGAATGAATTAGAATGGATCGTGCTAATGAATTCGAATAGATCGTGCGAATGAATTAGAATGGATTGTACGAATGAATTAGAATGGATCGTACGAATGAAATAGAATGGATCGTACGAATGAATTAGAATGGATACATTCGTGCAAAAGAAATAGAATGGATTGTATGAATGAATTAGAATGGATCGTGTGAATGAATTAGAATGGATCATACGAATGAATTAGAATGGATACATTCGTGCGAATGAATTAGAATGGATCGTACGAATGAATTAGAATGGATCGTACGAATGAGTTAGAATGGATCGTATGAATGAATTAGAATGGATCGTGCGAATGAATTAGAATGGATCGTGCGAATAAATTAGAATGGATCGTACGAATGAATTAGAATGGATCGTATGAATGAATTAGATTGGATCGTATTAATGTATTAGAATGGATCGTACGAATGAATTAGAATAGATTGTACGAATGAATTAGAATGGATACGAATGGATCGTACGAATGAGTAAGAATGGATCGTACGAATGAAATAGAATGGATTGTACGAATGAATTAGAATGGATACATTCGTGTGAATGAATTAGGATGGATCGTATGAATGAATTAGAATAGATTGTGCGAATGAATTAGAATGGATCGTACGAATGAATTAGAATGGATACATTCATGCGAATGAATTAGAATGGATCGTATAAATGAATTAGAATGTATCGTATGAGTGAATTAGAATGGATACGAAGGAATTAGAATGGATCGTACGAAAGAATTAGAATGGAGAATGGATCATGCGAATGAATTAGAATGGATCGTGCGATAAGAATGGATCGTACGAATGAAATAGAATAGATCATACGGATAAATGAATTTGGATCGTGCTAATGAATTAGAATGGATCGTACGAATGAATTAGAATGGATCGTACTAATGAATTAGAATAGATACGATCCAATCTAATTCTAATTCATTAATACGATCCAATCTAATTCATTCATACGATCCATTCTAATTCATTCGTACGATCCATTCTAATTCATTCGCACGATCCATTCTAATTCATACGCACGATCCATTCTAATTCATTCATACGATCCATTCTAATTCATTCGTACAATCCATTCTAATTCAATCTAATTTATTCGTATATGAGTGGATCGTGTTTTTTCGTGCTAATGAATTAGAATGGATCGTACGAATGAATTAGAATGGATACATTCGTGCGAAAGAATTAGAATGGATCGTATGAATGAATTAGATTGGATCTTACGAATGAATTAGAATGGATCGTACGAATGAATTAGAATGGATCGTATGAATGAATTAGAATGGATCGTGCGAATGAATTAGAATGGATCGTACGAATGAATTAGAATGGATCGTATGATTGAATTAGATTGGATCGTATTAATGAATTAGAATGGATCGTACGAATGAATTAGAATGGATACGAATGGATCGTACGAATGAGTAAGAATGGATCGTACGAATGAAATAGAATGGATTGTACGAATGAATTAGAATGGATACATTCGTGCGAATGAATTAGGATGGATCGTATGAATGAATTAGAATAGATTGTGCGAATGAATTAGAATGGATCGTACGAATGAATTAGAATAGATACATTTATGCGAATGAATTAGAATGGATTGTATGAATGAATTAGAATGGATCGTATGAGTGAATTAGAATGGATACGACGGAATTAGAATGGATCGTACGAAGGAATTAGAATGGAGAATGGATCGTGCGAATGAATTAGAATGGATCGTGCGATAAGAATGGATCGTACGAATGAAATAGAATAGATCATACGGATAAATGAATTTGGATCGTGCTAATGAATTAGAATGGATCGTACGAATGAATTAGAATGGATCGTACTAATGAATTAGAATAGATTGTGCGAATGAATTAGAATGGATCGTACGAATGAATTAGAAAGGATATATTCGTGCGAATGAATTAGAATAGATCGTATGAATGAATTAGATTGGATCGTATTAATGAATTAGAATGGATCGTGCGAATGAATTAGAATGGATCGTACAAATGAATTTGAATGGATCGATTCGTGCGAATGAATTTGAATGGATCGTACGAAGGAATTAGAATAGATCATACGAAGAAATTAGAATGGATCGTACGAATGAATTAGAATGGATCGTATGAATGAATTAGAATGGATCGTGCGAATGAATTAAAGTGGATCGTATGAATGAAATAAAATGGATCGTATGAATTAGAATGGATCGTACGAATGAAATAGAATGGATCGTACGAATGAATTAGAATAGATTGTGCGAATGGATTAGAATGGATCATACGATTGAGTATGAATGGATTGTACGAATGACATAGAATAGATCGTATGAATGAATTAGAATGGATCATGTTAATGAATTAGAATTGATCGTACGAATGAATTAGAATAGATTGTGCGAAAGAATTAGAATGGATCGTACGAATGAATTGGAATGGATACATTCGAGCGAATGAATTAGAATGGATCGTATGAATGAATTAGAGTGGATACATTCGTACAAATGAATTAGAATGGATCGTACGAATGAATTAGAATGGATACATTCGTGCGAATGAATTAGAATGGATCATATGAATGAATTAGAATGGATCGTTTGAGTGAATGCGAATGGATCGTGCGAATGAATTAGAATGGATTGTACGAATGAATTAGAATGGATCGTACGAATGAATTAGAATGGATACATTCGAGCGAATCCATTCTATTTCATTCGTACGATCTATTCTAATTCATTCGCACGATCCATTCTAATTCATTCATACGATCCATTCTAATTCATTCGTACGATCCATTCTAATTCATTCGTACGATCTATTCTAATTCATTCGCACGATCTATTCTAATTCATTCGTACGATCCATTCTAATTCATTCGCACGATCCATTCTAATTCATTCATACGATCCATTCTATTTCATTCGTACGATCCATTCTTACTCATTCGTACGATCCATTCTAATTCATTTGCACGAAGGTATCCATTCTAATTCATTCGTACTATCCATTCTAATTCCTTCGTACGATCCATTCTAATTCCTTCGTACGATCCATTCTAATTCATTCGTACGATCCATTCTAATTCATTCGTACGATCCATTCTAATTCCTTCGTATGATCCATTCTAATTCATTCGTACGGTATGATTCATTCTAATTCATTCGTACGATTCATTCTAATTCAATCCATTCTATTTCATTCGTACGATCCATTCTAATTCATTCGTACGATTCATTCTAATTCAATCCATTCTAATTCATTCGTACTATCCATTCTTACTCATTCGTACAATCCATTCTAATTCATTCGCACGAATGAATCCAGTCTAATTCATTCGTATGATCCATTCTAATTCATTCGCATGAATGTATCCATTCTAATTCATTCGTACGATCCATTCTATCTCATTCGTACAATCCATTCTATTTCATTCGTACGATCCATTCTAATTCATTCGCACGATCCATTCTAATTCATTCGCACGATCCATTCTAATTCATTCATACGATCCATTCTAATTCATTCACACAATCCATTCTAATTTATTCTAATTTATTCGTATGTGAGTGGATCGTGTTTTTTCGTGCTAATGAATTAGAATGGATCGTACGAATGAATTAGAATGGATACATTCGTGCGAAAGAATTAGAATGGATCGTATGAATGAATTAGATATGATCGTATAAATGAATTAGAATGGTTCGTATGAATGAATTAGAATGGATCGTGCTAATGAATTAGAATGGATCGTGCGAATAAATTAGAATGGATCGTGCGAATGAATTAGAATCGATCGTACGAATGAGTTAGAATGGATCGTACGAATGAATTAGAATGGATCGTTCGAATGAATTAGAATACATTGTGCGAATGAATAAGAATGGATCGTACGAATGAATTAGAAAGGATACATTCGTGCGAATGAATTAGAATGGATCGTATGAGTGTGAATGAATTAGAATGGATCGTGCGAATGAATTAGAATGGATCGTATTAATGAATTAGAATGGATCATGCGAATGAATTAGAATGGATCGTACGAATGAGTAAGAATGGATCGTGCGAATGAATTAGAATGGATCATATGAATGAATTAGAATGGATCGTATGAATGAATTAGAATGGATCGTGCGAATAAATTAGAATGGATCGTATGAATGAATTAGAATAGATTGTGCGAATGAATTAGAATGGATCGTACGAATGAATTAGAATGGATACATTCGTGCGAATGAATTAGAATGGATCGTATGAATGAATTAGAATCGATCGTACGAATGAATTAGAATAGATCATGCGAATGAATTAGAATGGATCGTGCGAATGAATTAGAATGGATCGTACGAATTAAATAGAATGGATTGTACGAATGAGATAGAATGGATCGTACGAATGAATTAGAATGGATACATTCATGCGAATGAATTAGAATGGATCATACGAATGAATTAGAATGGATTCATTCGTGCGAATGAATTAGAATGGATCGTACGAATGAGTAAGAATGGATCGTACGAATGAATTAGAATGGATTGAATTAGAATGAATCGTACGAATGAATTAGAATGGATCGTACGAATGAATTAGAATGGATCGTACGAATGAATTAGAATGGATTGAATTAGAATGAATCGTACGAATGAATTAGAATGAATCATACCGTACGAATGAATTAGAATGGATCATACGAAGAAATTAGAATGGATCGTACGAATGAATTAGAATGGATCGTACGAATGAATTAGAATGGATCGTACGAAGGAATTAGAATGGATCGTACGAAGGAATTAGAATGGATAGTACGAATGAATTAGAATGGACATTCGTACGATCCATTCTTACTCATTCGTACGATCCATTCTAATTCATTTGCACGAAGGTATCCATTCTAATTCATTCGTACTATCCATTCTAATTCCTTCGTACGATCCATTCTAATTCCTTCGTACGATCCATTCTAATTCATTCGTACGATCTGTATGGGGGATTTTTCGCTGGTCCATACGGGCTGCCTGCAAGACAATGAAAAGAGAACGTGAGAACGACTGGCTCCCTTAGGAGCGCAGACCCTCCGACGCTCAAGTCAGTCATGGTAGCACAACGGCGAGCTACGGTATACCAAAGTGGTAGGGAAAGGGATTTCCAACCTCTACTATGGAGCTTGGGGGTGGGCATTTATAGCAATAGGCAGCTTACCGTGGCCCGACACGTGGAGATTCTTCCAGAGGCTTCTAGACCCCCACGATCTGGCTCGTATGGGCTTGACAGTCCTTGGTACTCGTGCCCTGACAGTCCTTGGTACTCGCGCCCTGACAGTCTATCGTCAAGCCTGCCAGGCGGTTTGAGTGGGGGAGAGCATCTTTCTTGTCGCGGCCAGGTGGCTATTCTGGAATGTTCAAGTCTGGGCGGTCTCAGGGAGGAAGAAAAAAGCAAGCTCGCCCTGTACTGCTCCATCCTTTCACCCACATCTATCAAGAGTCAGACCTCGCGGGAGCAACCTCTTCGATAAACAGGGGTCTGGGCGAGCTGGGGCGAGCTCCTGGAAGAGCCTAGGCGAGCTCCTGAGCAAGCTTGGCGAGCTCCTGAGCGAGCTTGGTGAGCTCCTGGGAGAGCCTAGGCGAGCTCCTGAACGAGTTTGGCGAGCTCCTGGGAGAGCCTAGGCGAGCTCCTGGGAGAGCCTAGGCGAGCTCCTGCGCGAGCTTTGGTGAGCTCCTGAGCGAGCCAGGCGAGCTCCCGAGCGAGCTAGGCGAGCTCCCGAGCGAGCTAGGCGAGCTCCTGTACGAGCTTTGGCGAGCTCCTGAGCGAGCTAGGCGAGCTCCCGAGCGAGCTAGGCGTGCTCCCGAGCGAGCTAGGCGTGCTCCTGAGCGAGCTCTTCACCTATAGCCCTTTCAGCCACTGTGGATCTCGCTTCTTGTCAAGATGTTTTGATGAGCGCGGGGGAGAGGGCGAACTCCTGTGCGAGTTTCTGCTACCCCCAACACGATCCATTCTAATTCCTTCGTATGATCCATTCTAATTCATTCGTACGGTATGATTCATTCTAATTCATTCGTACGATTCATTCTAATTCAATCCATTCTAATTCATTCGTACGATCCATTCTAATTCATTCGTACGATCCATTCTAATTCATTCGTACGATTCATTCTAATTCAATCTATTCTAATTCATTCGTACGATCCATTCTTACTCATTCATACGATCCATTCTAATTCATTCGCACGAATGAATCCATTCTAATTCATTCGTATGATCCATTCTAATTCATTCGCATGAATGTATCCATTCTAATTCATTCGTACGATCCATTCTATCTCATTCGTACGATCCATTCTAATTCATTCGCACGATCCATTCTAATTCATTAATACGATCCAATCTAATTCATTCATACGATCTATTCTAATTCATTCGCACGAATATATCCTTTCTAATTCATTCGTACGATCCATTCTAATTCATTCACACAATCTATTCTAATTCATTAGTACGATCCATTCTAATTCATTCGTACGATCCATTCTAATTCATTAGCACGATCCAAATTCATTTATCCGTACGATCTATTCTATTTCATTCGTACGATCCATTCTTATCGTACGATCCATTCTAATTCAATCCATTCTAATTCATTCGTACGATCCATTCTAATTCATTCGTACGATCCATTCTAATTCATTCGTACGATTCATTCTAATTCAATCCATTCTAATTCATTCGTACGATCCATTTTTACTCATTCGTACGATCCATTCTAATTCATTCGCACGAATGAATCCATTCTAATTCATTCGTATGATCCATTCTAATTCATTCGCATGAATGTATCCATTCTAATTCATTCGTACGATCCATTCTATCTCATTCGTACAATCCATTCTATTTCATTCGTACGATCCATTCTAATTCATTCGCACGATCCATTCTAATTCATTCGCATGATCCATTCTAATTCATTCGTACGATCGATTCTAATTCATTCATACGATCCATTCTAATTCATTCGCACGAATGTATCCATTCTAATTCATTCGTACGATCCATTCTAATTCATTCGCACAATCTATTCTAATTCATTCATACGATCCATTCTAATTTATTCGCACGATCCATTCTAATTCATTCATACGATCCATTCTAATTCATTCATATGATCCATTGTAATTCATTCGCACGATCCATTCTTACTCATTTGTACGATCCATTCTAATTCATTCGCACGATCCATTCTAATTCATTAATACGATCCATTCTAATTCATTCGCACGATCCATTCTAATTCATTCACACTCATACGATGTATTCTAATTCATTCGCTCGAATGTATCCTTTCTAATTCATTCGTACGATCCATTCTAATTAATTCGCACAATCTATTCTAATTCATTCGAACGATCCATTCTAATTCATTCGTACGATCCATTCTAATTCATTCGTACGATCCATTCTAATTCATTCATATGATCCATTCTAATTCATTCGCACGAATGTATCCATTCTAATTCATTCGTACGATCCATTCTAATTCATTTGTACGAATGTATCCACTCTAATTCATTCATACGATCCATTCTAATTCATTCGCACGAATGTATCCATTCCAATTCATTCGTACGATCCATTCTAATTCATTCACACAATCTATTCTAATTCATTCGTACGATCAATTCTAATTTATTAGCATGATCCATTCTAATTCATTCGTACGATCTATTCTATTTCATTCGTACAATCCATTCTTACTCAATCGTATGATCCATTCTAATCCATTCGCACAATCTATTCTAATTATTTCGTACGATCCATTCTATTTCATTCGTACGATCCATTCTAATTCATACGATCCATTCTATTTCATTCATACGATCCATTTTAATTCATTCGCACGATCCATTCTAATTCATTCATACGATCCATTCTAATTCATTCGTACAATCCATTCTAATTTCTTCGTATGATCTATTCTAATTCCTTCGTACGATCCATTCTAATTCCTTCGTACGATCCATTCAAATTCATTCGCACGAATCTATCCATTCTAATTCATTCGTACGATCCATTCTAATTCATTCGCACGATCCATTCTAATTCATTAATATGATCCAATCTAATTCATTCATACGATCTATTCTAATTCATTCGCACGAATATATCCTTTCTAATTCATTCGTACGATCCATTCTAATTCATTCGCACAATCTATTCTAATTCATTAGTACGATCCATTCTAATTCATTCGTACGATCCATTCTAATTCATTAGCACGATCCAAATTCATTTATCCGTACGATCTATTCTATTTCATTCGTACGATCCATTCTTATCGCATGATCCATTCTAATTCATTCGCACAATCCATTCTCCATTCTAATTCCTTCGTCCGATCCATTCTAA
Source organism: Chamaelirium japonicum (assembly GCA_947650365.1). Lineage (NCBI taxonomy): Eukaryota > Viridiplantae > Streptophyta > Magnoliopsida > Liliales > Melanthiaceae > Chamaelirium > Chamaelirium japonicum. The sequence goes on along the minus strand of OX393560.1, from coordinate 37,118,556 downwards.
TTCCTTCGTATCTATTCTAATTCACTCATACGATCCATTCTAATTCATTCATACGATCCATTCTAATTCATTCGCATGAATGTATCCATTCTAATTCATTCATACAATCCATTCTAATTCATTCGCACAATCTATTCTAATTCATTCATACGATCCATCCTAATTCATTCGCACGAATGTATCCATTCTAATTCATTCGTACAATCCATTCTATTTCATTCGTACGATCCATTCTTACTCATTCGTACGATCCATTCGTATCCATTCTAATTCATTCGTACGATCTATTCTTATTCATTCGTACGATCCATTCTAATTCATTAATACGATCCAATCTAATTCATTCATACGATCCATTCTAATTCATTCATACGATCCATTCTAATTCATTCGCACGATCCATTCTAATTCATTCGCACGATCCATTCTAATTTATTCATACGATCCATTCTAATTCATTCGTACGATCCATTCTAATTTATTCGCACGATCCATTCTAATTCATTCGCACGAATGTATCCATTCTAATTCATTCGTATGATCCATTCTTATTCATTCACAAGATCCATTCTAATTCATTCATACAATCCATTCTATTTCTTTTGCACGAATGTATCCATTCTAATTCATTCGTACGATCCATTCTATTTCATTCGTACGATCCATTCTAATTTATTCGCACAATCTATTGTAACTCATTCGTACGATCCATTCTAAATCATTCGCACGATCCATTCTAATTCATTCATACGATCCATTCTATTTCATTCGTACGATCCATTCTTACTCATTCGTACGATCCATTCTAATTCATTCGCACGAATGTATCCATTCTAATTCATTCGTACGATCCATTCTAATTCATTCGTACGATCCATTCTATCTCATTCGTACAATCCATTCTATTTCATTCGTACGATCCATTCTAATTCATTCGCACGATCCATTCTAATTCATTAATACGATCCAATCTAACTCATTCATACGATCTATTCTAATTCATTCGCATGAATATATCCTTTCTAATTCATTCGTACGATCCATTCTAATTCATTCGCACAATCTATTCTAATTCATTAGTACGATCCATTCTAATTCATTCGTACGATCCATTCTAATTCATTAGCACGATCCAAATTCATTTATCCGTACGATCTATTCTATTTCATTCGTACGATCCATTCTTATCGTACGATCCATTCTAATTCAATCCATTCTAATTCATTCGTACGATCCATTCTAATTCATTCGTACGATCCATTCTAATTCATTCGTACGATTCATTCTAATTCAATCCATTCTAATTCATTCATACGATCCATTCTTACTCATTCGTACGATCCATTCTAATTCATTTGCACGAAGGTATCCATTCTAATTCATTCGTACTATCCATTCTAATTCATTCGTACGATTCATTCTAATTCAATCCATTCTAATTCATTCGTACGATCCATTCTTACTCATTCGTACGATCCATTCTAATTCATTCGCACGAATGAATCCATTCTAATTCATTCGTATGATCCATTCTAATTCATTCGCATGAATGTATCCATTCTAATTCATTCGTACGATCCATTCTATCTCATTCGTACAATCTATTCTATTTCATTCGTACGATCCATTCTAATTCATTCGCACGATCCATTCTAATTCATTCGCATGATCCATTCTAATTCATTCGTACGATCGATTCTAATTCATTCATACGATCCATTCTAATTCATTCGCACGAATGTATCCATTCTAATTCATTCGTACGATCCATTCTAATTCATTCGCACAATCTATTCTAATTCATTCATACGATCCATTCTAATTTATTCGCACGATCCATTCTAATTCATTCATACGATCCATTCTAATTCATTCATATGATCCATTCTAATTCATTCGCACGATCCATTCTTACTCATTCGTACGATCCATTCAAATTCATTCGCACGATCCATTCTAATTCATTAATACGATCCATTCTAATTCATTCGCACGATCCATTCTAATTCATTCACACTCATACGATCCATTCTAATTCATTCGCACAAATGTATCCTTTCTAATTCATTCGTACGATCCATTCTAATTCATTCGCACAATCTATTCTAATTGATTCGAACGATCCATTCTAATTCATTCGTACGATCCATTCTAATTCATTCGTACGATCCATTCTAATTCATTCGCACGATCCATTCTAATTCATTAGCACGATCCATTCTAATTCATTCGTACGATCCATTCTAATTCATTTATACGATCCAATCTAATTCATTAATACGATCCATTCTAATTCTTTCGCACGAATGTATCCATTCTAATTCATTCGTACGATCCATTCTAATTCATTAGCACGAAAAAACACGATCCACTCACATACGAATAAATTAGAATGAATTAGAATGGATTGTGTGAATGAATTAGAATGGATCGTGCGAATAAATTAGAATGGATCGTGCGAATGAATTAGAATATGGATCGTACGAAGGAATTAGAATGGATCGTACGAATGAATTCGAATGTATCCTTTCTAATTCATTCGTACGATCCATTCTAATTCCTACGTACGACCCATTCTAATTCATTCGTACGATCCATTCTAATTCATTCGCACGATCCATTCTAATTCATTTGTACGATCCATTCTATTTCATTCATACGATCCATTCTAATTCATTCATACGATCTATTCTAATTCTTTCGCACGAATGTATCCATTCTAATTCATTCGTACGATCCATTCTAATTCATTCGCACGATCCATTCTAATTCATTCATACAATCCATTCTAATTCTTTTGCACGAATGTATCCAGTCTAATTCATTCGTTCGATCCATTCTAATTTATTCGTACGATCCATTCTAATTCATTCGCACGATCCATTCTAATTCATGCATACGATCCAATCTAATTCATTCATACGATCCATTCTAATTCATTCGCACGAATGTATCCATTCTAATGTATTCGTACATATATGAATGAATTCGAATGGATCGTACGAATGAATTAGAGTTGATACATTCGTGCGAATGAATTAGAATGGATCGTACGAATGAATTAGATTGGATCGTATGAATGAATTATAATGGATCATGCGAATGAATTAGAATAGATCATACGAATGAATTAGAATGGATCGTACGAATGAATTAGAATGGATACATTCGTGCAAAAGAATTAGAATGGATTGTATGAATGAATTAGAATGGATCGTGTGAATGAATTAGAATGGATACATTCGTGCGAATGAATTAGAATGGATCGTATGAATGAATTAGATTGGATTGTATGAATGAATTAGAATGGATCGTGCGAATGAATTAGAATGGATCGTACGAATGAATTAGAATGGATCGTTTGAATGAATTAGAATGGATCGTACTTATGAATTAGAATGGGTCATACGAATGAAATAGAATGGATCGTACGAAGAATTAGAAAGGATCGTACAAACGAATTAGAATGGATCGTATGAATGAAATAGAATAGATCGTACGAATGAATTAGAATGGATCGTATGAATGAATTAGATTGGATCGTATGAATGAATTAGAATGGATTGTACGAATGAAATAGAATAGATCGTGCGAATGAATTAGAATGGATCGTGCGAATGAATTAGAATGGGTCGTACAAATGAATTAGAATGGATACACGATCCAGATCCATTCTAATTCATTCGCACAATCTATTCTAATTCATTCGTAGGATCCATTCTAATTCATTACTACGATCCATTCTAATTCATTCATACGATCCATTATCGTACGAATGAATTAGAATGGATCGTATGAATGAATTAGATTGGATCGTATGAATGAATTAGAATGGATTGTACGAATGAAATAGAATAGATCGTATGAATGAATTAGAATGGATCGTGCGAATGAATTAGAATGGGTCGTACGAATGAATTAGAATGCATACATTCGTGCGAATGAATTAGAATGGATCGTATGAATGAATTAGAATCGATCGTACGAATGAATTAGAATGGATCATGCGAATGAATTAGAATGGATCGTACGAATGAATTAGAATGGATCGTACGAATGAAATAGAATGGATTGTACGAATGAGATAGAATGGATCATACGAATGAATTAGAATGGATACATTCATGCGAATGAATTAGAATGGATTCATTCGTGCGAATGAATTAGAATGGATCGTACGAATGAGTAAGAATGGATCGTACGAATGAATTAGAATGGATTGAATTAGAATGAATCGTACGAATGAATTAGAATGGATAGATTCGTGCGAATGAATTTGAATGGATCGTACGAAGGAATTAGAATGGATCGTACGAAGGAATTAGAATAGATCATACGAAGAAATTAGAATGGATCGTACGAATGAATTAGAATGGATCGTATGAATGAATTAGAATGGATCATGCGAATGAATTAAAATGGATCGTATGAATGAAATAGAATGGATCGTATGAATTAGAATGGATCGTACGAATGAAATAGAATGGATCGTACAAATGAATTAGAATAGATTGTGCGAATGGATTAGAATGGATCATACGATTGAGTAAGAATGGATTGTACGAATGAAATAGAATAGATCGTACGAATGAATTAGAATGGATCATGCTAATGAATTAGAATGGATCGTGCGAATAAATTAGAATGGATCGTACGAATGAATTAGAATGGATCGTACGAATGAATTAGAATGGATCGTACGAATGAATTAGAATGGATCGTATGAATTAGAATGGATCGTACGAAGGAATTAGAATGGATCGTATGAATGAATTAGATTGGATCGTATTAATGAATTTGAATGGATCGTATTAATGAATTAGATTGGATCGTATGAATGAATTAGAATGGATCTTGCGAATGAATTAGAATGGATCGTACGAATGAAATAGAATGGATTGTATGAATGAATTAGAATAGATCGTGCGAATGAATTAGAATGGATCGTACGAATGAATTAGAATGGATCATATGAATGAATTTGAATAGATCGTACGTATGAATTAGACTGGATCGTGCGAATGAATTAGAATAGATCGTATGAATGAATTAGAGTAGATACATTCGTACGAAGGAATTAGAATGGATCGTACGAATGAATTAGAATGGATTATATGAATGAATTAGAATGGATCATACGAATGAATTAGAATGGATACATTCGTGCGAATGAATTAGAATTGATTGTACGAATAAATTAGAATAGATCGTACGAATGAATTAGAATAGATTGTACGAATGAATTAGAATGGATCGTACGTCTAGTTCATTCGTACGATCCATTCTAATTCATTCATACAATCCATTCTACTTCTTTTGCACGAATGTATCTATTCTAATTCCTTCGTACGATCCATTCTAATTCCTTCGTACGATCCATTCTAATTCATTCCCATGAATGTATCCATTCTAATTGATACGTACGATCCATTCTATTTCATTCGTATGATCCATTCTTACTCATTCGTACGATCCATTCTAATTCTAATTCATTCATATGATCCATTCTAATTCATTCGCACGATCCATTCTAATTCATTCGCACGATCCATTCTAATTCATTCGTACGATCCATTCTAATTCATTTATACAATCCATTCTAATTCATTCGCACGAATATATCCATTCTAATTCATTCGTACGATCCATTCTAATTCTAATTCATTAGCACGAAAAAACACGATCCACTCACGAATGGATCATGCGAATGAATTAGAATGGATCGTGCGATTGAATTAGAATGGATCATATGAATGAATTAGAATGAATTAGAATGGATCGTACGAATGAGTAAGAATGGATCATACGAATGAAATAGAATGGATCGTACGTATCAATTAGAATGGATACATTCATGGGAATGAATTAGAATGGATCGTACGAAGGAATTAGAATGGATTGTACGAAGGAATTAGAATGGATCGTACGAATGAATTAGAATGGATACATTCGTGCAAAAGAAGTAGAATGGATTGTATGAATGAATTAGAATGGATCGTACGAATGAATTAGACGTACGATCCATTCTAATTCATTCGTACAATCTATTCTAATTCATTCGTACGATCCATTCTAATTTATTCGTACAATCCATTCTAATTCATTCGCACGAATGTATCCATTCTAATTCATTCGTACGATCCATTCTAATTCATTCATATAATCCATTCTAATTCATTCGTACGATCCATTCTAATACCTTCGTACGAATGTATCTACTCTAATTCATTCATACGATCCATTCTAATTCATTCGCACGATCCATTCTGATTCATACGTACGATCCATTCTAATTCATTCATATGATCCATTCTAATTCATTCGTACGATCCATTCTAATTCATTCGCACGATCCATTCTAATTCATTTATACAATCCAATCTAATTTATTCATACAATCCATTCTAATTCTTTCACACGAATGTATCCATTCTAATTCATTCGTACGATCCATTCTAATTCATTAGCACGAAAATACACGATCCACTCACATACGAATAAATTAGAATGAATTAGACTGGATTGTGTGAATGAATTAGAATGGATCGTATGAATGAATTAGAATGGATCGTGCGAATGAATTAGAATGGATCGTGCGAATGAATTAGAATATGGATCGTACGAAGGAATTAGAATGGATCGTACGAATGAATTCGAATGTATCCTTTCTAATTCATTCGTACGATCCATTCTAATTCCTTCGTACGATCCATTCTAATTCATTCATACGATTCATGCTAATGAATTAGAATTGATCGTACGAATGAATTAGAATAGATTGTGCGAATGAATTAGAATGGATCGTACGAATGAATTGGAATGGATACATTCGTGCGAATGAATTAGAATGGATCGTATGAATGAATTAGAGTGGATACATTCGTACAAATGAATTAGAATGGATCGTACGAATGAATTAGAATGGATACATTCGTGCGAATGAATTAGAATGGATCATATGAATGAATTAGAATGGATCGTTTGAGTGAATGCGAATGGATCGTGCGAATGAATTAGAATGGATTGTACGAATGAATTAGAATGGATCGTACGAATGAATTAGAATGGATCGTACGAAGGAATTAGCATGGATCGTACGAAGAAATTAGAATGGATAGTACGAATGAATTAGAATGGATACCTTCGTGGAAATGAATTAGAATGGATCGTGCGAATGAGTAAGACTGGATCGTACGAATGAAATAGAATGGATCGTATGAATGAATTAGAATGGATCGTGCGAATGAATTAGAATGGATCGTACGAATGAATTAGAATAGATTGAGCGAATGAATTAGAATGGATCGTACGAATGAATTAGAATGGATCGTACGAATGAATTAGAATGGATCGTGCGAATGAATTAGAATGGATCGTACGAATGAAATAGAATGGATTGTACGAATGAAATAGATTAGATCGTGCGAATGAATTAGAATAGATCGTATGAATGAATTAGATTGGATCGTATTAATGAATTAGAATGGATCATACGAATGAATTAGAATGGATCGTACGAATGAATTAGAATGGATACATTCGTGCAAAAGAATTAGAATGGATTGTATGAATGAATTAGAATGGATCGTGTGAATGAATTAGAATGGATACATTCAAATTCATTCGCACGATCCATTCTAATTCCTTCGTATGATCCATTCTAATTCATTCGTACGGTATGATTCATTCTAATTCATTCGTACGATTCATTCTAATTCAATACATTCTAATTCATTCGTATGATCCATTCTAATTCATTCGTACGATCCATTCTAATTCATTCGTACGATTCATTATAATTCAATCGTACGATTCATTCTAATTCAATCCATTCTAATTCATTCGTACGATCCATTCTAGTTCATTCGTACGATCCATCCTAATTCCTTTGTACGACCCATTATATTTCATTCGTATGATCCATTCTAACTCCTTTGTACGATCCAGTCTAATTCATTCCCATGAATGTATCCATTCCAATTCATTTGCACGAATGTATCCAATCTAATTCATTCACACGATCCATTCTAATTCTTTCGCACGAATGTATCCATTCTAATTCATTCGTACGATCCATTCTAATTCATTAGCACGAAAAAAGACGATCCACTCACATACGAATAAATTAGAATGAATTAGAATGGATTGTGTGAATGAATTAGAATGGATCGTATGAATGAATTAGAATGGATCGTGCGAATGAATTAGAATGGATCGTGCGAATGAATTAGAATATGGATCGTACGAAGGAATTAGAATGGATCGTACGAATGAATTCGAATGTATCCTTTCTAATTCATTCGTACGATCCATTCTAATTCCTTCGTACGATCCATTCTAATTCATTCGTACGATCCATTCTAATTCATTCGCACGATCCATTCTAATTCATTCGTACGATCCATTCTAATTCATTCGTACGATCCATTCTAATTCATTCGTACGATTCATTCTAATTCATTCGCACGATCCATTCTAATTCATTCCTACGATCCATTCTAATTCATTCGTACGATCCATTCTAATTCATTCGTACGATCCATTCTAATTCATTTGCATGAAGGTATCCATTCTAATTCATTCGTACTATCCATTCTAATTCCTTCGTACGATCCATTCTAACTCCTTCGTACAATCCATTCTAATTCATTCGCACGATCCATTCTAATTCATTAATACGATCCAATCTAATTCATTCATACGATCTATTCTAATTAGAATGGATCGTACGAATGAATTAGAATGGATCATGCGAATGAATTAGAATGGATCGTGCGAATGAATTAGAATGGATCGTACGAATGAAATAGAATGGATTGTACGAATGAGATAGAATGGATCGTACGAATGAATTAGAATGGATACATTCATGCGAATGAATTAGAATGGATCATATGAATGAATTAGAATGGATCGTGCGAATGAATTAGAATGGATCGTACGAATGAATTAGAATGGATCGTATGAATGAATTAGAATGGATCGTAGTAATGAATTAGAATGGATCCTACGATTGAATTAGAATAGATTGTGCGAATGAATTAGAATGGATCGTACGAATGAATTAGAATGGATCGTACGAATAAATTAGAATGGATCGTACGAATGAATTAGAATGGATCGTGCGAATGAATTAGAATGGATTGTATGAATGAATTAGAATGGATCGTACGAATAAATTAGAATAGATTGTGCGAATGAATTAGAATGGATCGTACGAATGAATTAGAATGGATCGTACGAATGAATTAGAATGGATCGTGCGAATGAATTAGAATGGATCGTACGAATGTATTAGAATGGATTGTACGAATGAAATAGAATAGATCGTACGAATGAATTAGAATGGATCATGCTAATGAATTAGAATTGATCGTACGAATGAATTAGAATAGATTGTGCGAATGAATTAGAATGGATACATTCGTGCGAAAGAATTAGAATGGATCGTATGAATGAATTAGATTGGATCGTATAAATGAATTAGAATGGATCATACGAATGAATTAGAATGGATCGTGCTAAAGAATTAGAATGGATCGTGCAAGTGAATTAGAATGGATCGTGCGAATGAATTAGAATGGATCGTACGAATGAATTAGAATGGATCGTACGAATGAATTAGAAAGGATCGTTCGAATGAATTAGAATAGATTGTGCGAATGAATTAGAATGGATCGTACGAATGAATTAGAATGGATCGTGCGAATAAATTAGAATGGATCGTATGAATGAATTAAAATGGATCGTGCGAATGAACTAGAATATGGATCGTACGAAGGAATTAGAATGGATCGTACGAATGAATTAGATTGGATCGTATGAATGAATTAGAATGGATCATGCGAATGAATTAGAATGGATCGTATGAGTGTGAATGAATTAGAATGGATTGTGCGAATGAATTTGAATGGATCGTACGAATGAATTAGAATAGATTGTACGAATGAATTAGAATGGATACGAATGGATCGTACGAATGAGTAAGAATGGATCGTACGAATGAAATAGAATGGATTGTACGAATGAATTAGAATGGATACATTCGTGCGAATGAATTAGGATGGATCGTATGAATGAATTAGAATAGATTGTGCGAATGAATTAGAATGGATCGTACGAATGAATTAGAATGGATACATTCATGCGAATGAATTAGAATGGATCGTATGAATGAATTAGAATGGATCGTATGAGTGAATTAGAATGGATACGAAGGAATTAGAATGGATCGTACGAAGGAATTAGAATGGAGAATGGATCGTGCGAATGAATTAGAATGGATCGTGCGATAAGAATGGATCGTACGAATGAAATAGAATAGATCGTACAGATAAATGAATTTGGATCGTGCTAATGAATTAGAATGGATCGTACGAATGAATTAGAATGGATCGTACTAATGAATTAGAATAGATTGTGCGAATGAATTAGAATGGATCGTACGAATGAATTAGAAAGGATATATTCGTGCGAATGAATTAGAATAGATCGTATGAATGAATTAGATTGGATCGTATTAATGAATTAGAATGGATCGTGCGAATGAATTAGAATGGATCGTACGAATGAATTAGAATGGATAGATTCGTGCTAATGAATTTGAATGGATCGAACGAAGGAATTAGAATGGATCGTACGAAGGAATTAGAATAGATCATACGAAGAAATTAGAATGGATCGTACGAATGAATTCGAATGGATCGTATTAATGAATTAGAATGAATCGTACGAATGAAATACAATGGATCGTACGAATGAATTAGAATAGATTGTGCGAATGGATTAGAATGGATCATACGATTGAGTAAGAATGGATTGTACGAATGAAATAGAATAGATCGTACGAATGAATTAGAATGGATCATGCTAATGAATTAGAATTGATCGTACGAATGAATTAGAATAGATTGTGCGAATAAATTAGAATGGATCGTACGAATGAATTGGAATGGATACATTCGTGCGAATGAATTAGAATGGATCGTATGAATGAATTAGAGTGGATACATTTGTACAAATGAATTAGAATGGATCGTACGAATGAATTAGAATGGATACATTCGTGCGAATGAATTAGAATGGATCATATGAATGAATTAGAATGGATCGTTTGAGTGAATTAGAATGGATCGTGCGAATGAATTAGAATGGATAGTACGAATGAATTAGAATGGATACCTTCGTGCAAATGAATTAGAATGGATCGTACGAATGAGTAAGAATGGATCGTACGAATGAAATAGAATGGATCGTATGAATGAATTAGAATGGATAGTACGAATGAATTAGAATGGATCGTACGAATGAGTAAGAATGGATCGTGCGAATGAATTAGAATGGATCATATGAATGAATTAGAATGGATCGTATGAATGAATTAGAATGGATCGTGCGAATAAATTAGAATGGATCGTATGAATGAATTAGAATAGATTGTGCGAATGAATTAGAATGGATCGTATGAATGAATTAGATTGGATCGTATGAATGAATTAGAATGGATCGTACGAATGAGTAAGAATGGATCGTACGAATGAATTAGAATGGATCGTACGAATGAATTAGAATGGATACATTCGTGCGAATGAATTAGAATGGATCGTATGAATGAATTAGAATCGATCATACGAATGATTTAGAATGGATCATGCGAATGAATTAGAATGGATCGTGCGAATGAATTAGAATGGATCGTACGAATGAAATAGAATGGATTGTACGAATGAGATAAAATGGATCGTACGAATGAATTAGAATGGATACATTCATGCGAATGAATTAGAATAGATCATACGAATGAATTAGAATGGATTCATTCGTGCGAATGAATTAGAATGGATCGTACGAATGAGTAAGAATGGATCGTACGAATGAATTAGAATGGATTGAATTAGAATGAATCGTACGAATAAATTAGAATGGATCGTACGAATGAATTATAATGGATCGTACGAATGAATTAGAATGGATTGAATTAGAATGAATCGTACGAATGAATTAGAATGAATTATACCGTACGAATGAATTATAATGGATCATACGAAGGAATTAGAATGGATCGTACGAATGAATTAGAATGGATCGTACGAATGAATTAGAATGGATCGTACGAAGGAATTAGAATGGATCGTACGAAGGAATTAGAATGGATAGTACGAATGAATTAGAATGGATACCTTCGTGCAAATGAATTAGAATGGATCGTACGAATGAGTAAGAATGGATCGTATGAATGAAATAGAATGGATCGTATGAATGAATTAGAATGGATCGTGCGAATGAATTAGAATGGATACATTCGTGCGAATGAATTAGAATGGATCGCATGAATGAATTAGATTGGATCGTATGAATGAATTAGAATGGATCGTGCGAATGAATTAGAATGGATCGTATGAATGAATTAGAATGGATCATTTGAATGAATTAGAATGGATCGTACTTATAATTAGAATGGGTCATACGAATGAAATAGAATGGATCGTACGAAGGAATTAGAAAGGATCGTACAAACGAATTAGAATGGATCGTATGAATGAAATAGAATAGATCGTACGAATTAATTAGAATGGATCATATGAATGAATTAGATTGGATCGTATGAATGAATTAGAATGGATTGTACGAATGAAATAGAATAGATCGTAATAATAAATTAGAATGGATCGTGCGAATGAATTAGAATGGGTCGTACGAATGAATTAGAATGGATCGTACGAATGAATTAGAATGGATACATTCGTGCAAAAGAAGTAGAATGGATTGTATGAATGAATTAGAATGGATCGTACGAATGAATTAGACGTATGATCCATTCTAATTCATTCGTACAATCTATTCTAATTCATTCGTACGATCCATTCTAATTTATTCGTACAATCCATTCTAATTCATTCGCACGAATGTATCCATTCTAATTCATTCGTACGATCCATTCTAATTCATTCATATAATCCATTATAATTCATTCGTACGATCCATTCTAATTCCTTCGTACGAATGTATCTACTCTAATTCATTCATACGATCCATTCTAATTCATTCACACGATCCATTCTAATTCATACGTACGATCCATTCTAATTCATTCATATGATCTATTCTAATTCATTCGTACGATCCATTCTAATTCATTCACATGATCTATTCTAATTCATTCATACAATCCATTCTATTTCATTCGTACGATCCAGTCTAATTCATTCGCAAGATCCATTCTAATTCATTCATACGATCCAATCTAATTTATTCATACGATCCATTCAAATTCATTAATACGATCCAATCTAATTCAATCATACGATCCATTCTAATTCATTCGTACGATCCATTCTAATTCATACGATCCATTCTAATTCATTCGTACGATCCATTCTAATTCATTCGTACGATCCATTCTAATTCATTCGCACGATCCATTCTAATTCATTCATACGATCCAATCTAATTCATTCATATGATCCATTCTAATTCATTCGCACGAATGTATCCATTCTAATTCATTCGCACGATCCATTCTAATTCATTCATACAATCCATTCTAATTCTTTCATATGATCCATTCTAATTCATTCGCACGATCCATTCTTACTCATTCGTACGATCCATTCTAATTCATTCGGACGATCCATTCTAATTCATTAATACGATCCATTCTAATTTATTCGTACGATCCATTCTAATTCATTCGTACGATTCATTCTAATTCAATCCATTCTAATTCATTCGTACGATCCATTCTTACTCATTCGTACGATCCATTCTAATTCATTCGTATGATCCATTCTAATTCATTCGCATGAATGTATCCATTCTAATTTATTCGTACGATCCATTCTATCTCATTCGTACAATCCATTCTATTTCATTCATATGATCCATTCTAATTCATTCGCACGAATGTATCCATTCTAATTCATTCATACGATCCATTCTAATTCATTTGTACGAATGTATCCACTCTAATTCATTCAATGTATCCACTCTAATTCATTCATACGATCCATTCTAATTCCTTCGTATGATCCATTCTATTTCATTCGTATGATCCATTCTATTTCATTCATATAATCCATTCTAATTCATTCGCACAATCCATTCTAATTCATTCATACGATCCATTCTAATTCATTCGTATGACCATTCTAATTCATTCGTTCGATCCCTTCTAATTTATTCGCACGATCCATTCTAATTCATTCATACGATCCATTCTTACTCATTCGTACGATCCATTCTAATTCATTCGCACGATCCATTCTAATTCATTCATACGATACATTCTTACTCATTCGTACGATCCATTCTAATTCATTCGCACGATCTATTCTAATTCATCCGTACGATCCATTCTATTTCTTTCGTACAATCCATTCTTACTCATTCGTACGATCCATTCTAATTCATTCGCACGAATGTATCCATTCTAATTCATTCGTACGATCCATTCTAATTCATTCATACGATCCATTCTAATTCTACGATCCATTCTTACTCATTCGTATTATCCATTTTAATTCATTCACACGAATGTATCAACTTTAATTCATTCGTATGATCCATTCTAATTCATTCGCACGAATGTATCCATTCTAATTCATTCATACGATCCATTCTAATTCATTCGCACGATCCTTTCTAATTCATTCATACAATCCATTCTAATTCTTTTGCACGAATGTATCCATTCTAATTCATTCGTTCGATCCATTCTAATTCATTCGTACGATCCATTCTAATTCATTCGCACGATCCATTCTAATTCATTCATACGATCCATTCTAATTCATTCGTATGATCCATTCTAATTCATTCGTATGATCCATTCTAATTCATTCGTACGATCCATTCTAATTCCTTCGTACGAATGTATCTACTCTAATTCATTCATACGATCCATTCTAATTCATTCGCACGATCCATTCTAATTCATACGTACGATCCTTTCTAATTCATTCATACAATCCATTCTATTTCATTCGTACGATCCATTCTAATTCATTCATACGATCCAATCTAACTCATTCATACGATCCATTCAAATTCATTAATACGAATGAATTAGAATGGATCATATGAATGAAGTAGAATGGATCGTACGAATGAATTAGAATGGATCGTACGAAGGAATTAGAATGGATCGTACGAAGGAATTAGAATGGATCATGCTAATGAATTAGAATTGATCGTATGAATGAATTAGAATAGATTGTGCGAATGAATTAGAATGGATCGTACGAATGAGATAGAATGGATCGTACGAATGAATTAGAATGGATACATTCGTGCGAATGAATTAGAATGGATCATATGAATGAATTAGAATGGATCGTTTGAGTGAATGCGAATGGATCGTGCGAATGAATTAGAATGGATTGTACGAATGAATTAGAATGGATCGAATGAATTAGAATGAATCGTACAAATGAAATAGAATGGATCGTACGAATGAATTGGAATGGATACATTCGTGCGAATGAATTAGAATGGATCGTATGAATGAATTAGAGTGGCTACATTCGTACAAATGAATTAGAATGGATCGTGCGAATGAATTAGAATGGATCGTGCGAATGAATTAGAATGGATCGTACGAATGAATTAGAATGGATCGTATGAATGAATTAGATTGGATCGTATTAATGATTTAGAATGGATCGTGCGAATGAATTAGAATGGATCGTATGAATGAATTAGAATGGATCGTACGAATGACTTAGAATGGATCGTTCAAATGAATTAGAATAGATTGTGCGAATGAATTAGAATGGATCGTACGAATGAATTAGAAAGGATACATTCGTGCGAATGAATTAGAATGGATCGTATGAGTGTGAATGAATTAGAATGGATCGTGCGAATGAATTAGAATGGACAGTATTAATGAATTAGAATGGATCATGCAAATGAATTAGAATGGATCGTACGAATGAGTAAAAATGCATCGTGCGAATGAATTAGAATGGATTGTACGAATGAATTAGAATGGATCGTACGAATGAATTAGAAAGGATACATTCGTGCGAATCCATTCTATTTCATTCGTACGATCCATTCTAATTCATTCGCACGATCCATTCTAATTCATTCGTACGATCCATTCTAATTCATTCGTACGATCCATTCTAATTCATTCGTACGATCCATTCTAATTCATTCGCACAATCTATTCTAATTCATTCGTACGATCCATTCTAATTCATTCGCACGATCCATTCTAATTCATTCATACGATCCATTCTATTTCATTCGTACGATCCATTCTTACCCATTCGTACGATCCATTCTAATTCATTCGCACGATCCATTCTTATTCATTCATATGATCCATTCTAATTCATTCGCACGAATGTATCCATTCTAATTCATTCGTACGATCCATTCTAATTTATTTGTACGAATGTATCCACTCTAATTCATTCGTACGATCCATTCTAATTCATTTGTACGAATGTATCCTTTCTAATTCATTCGTACGATCCATTCTAATTCATTCGCATAATCTATTCTAATTCATTAGTACGATCCATTCTAATTCATTCATACTATCCATTCTAATTCATTCATATGATCCATTCTAATTCATTCGTACGATCCATTCTAATTCATTCGTACGATCCATTCTAATTCATTCACATAATCTATTCTAATACATTCGTACGATCCATTCTAATTCATTCGCACGATCCATTCTAATTCATTCATACGATCCATTCTAATTCATTCGCACGAATGTCTCCATTCTAATTCATTCGTACGATCCATTCTAATTCATTCGCACAATCTATTCTAATTCATTCATACGATCCATTCTAATTTATTCGCACGATCCATTCTAATTCATTCATACGATCCATTCTAATTCATTCATATGATCCATTCTAATTCATTCGCACGATCCATTCTTACTCATTCGTACGATCCATTCTAATTCATTTGCACGAAGGTATCCATTCTAATTCATTCGTACTATCCATTCTAATTCCTTCGTACGATCCATTCTAATTCCTTCGTACGATCCATTCTAATTCCTTCAGATGATCCATTCTAATTCATTCGTACGGTATGATTCATTCTAATTCATTCTTACGATTCATTCTAATTCAATCCATTCTAATTCATTCGTACGATCCATTCTAATTCATTCGTACGATCCATTCTAATTCATTCGTACGATTCATTCTAATTCAATCCATTCTAATTCATTCGTACGATCCATTCTTACTCATTCGTACGATCCATTCTAATTCATTCGCACGAATGAATCCATTCTAATTCATTCGTATGATCCATTCTAATTCATTCGCATGAATGTATTCATTCTAATTCATTCATACGATCCATTCTATCTCATTCGTACAATCCATTCTATTTCATTCGTACGATCCATTCTAATTCATTCGCCTGATCCATTCTAATTCATTCGCATGATCCATTCTAATTCATTCGTACGATCGATTCTAATTCATTCATACGATCCATTGTAATTCATTCGCACGAATGTATCCATTATAATTCATTCGTACGATCCATTATAATTCATTCGCACAATCTATTCTAATTCATTCATACGATCCATTCTAATTCAATCCATTCTAATTCATTCGTACGATCCATTCTTACTCATCGTATGCATGAATTAGAATGGATCGTGTGAATGAGTAAGAATGGATCGTACGAATGAAATAAAATGGATCGTATGAATGAATTAGAATG
The DNA here is from genome assembly GCA_947650365.1 of Chamaelirium japonicum. NCBI lineage: Eukaryota > Viridiplantae > Streptophyta > Magnoliopsida > Liliales > Melanthiaceae > Chamaelirium > Chamaelirium japonicum. The sequence continues at coordinate 37,100,838 of OX393560.1, read as the reverse complement.
GATACGTGCGAATGAATTAGAATTGATCGTACGAATGAATTAGAATAGATTGTGTGAATGAATTAGAATGGATCGTACGAATGAATTGGAATGGATACATTCGTGGGAATGAATTAGAATGGATCGTACGAATGAAATAGAATGGATCGTGCGAATGAATTAGAATGGATCGTACGAATGAATTAGAATGGATCGTACGAATGACTTAGAATGGATCGTTCGAATGAGTTAGAATGGATCGTATGAATGAATTAGAATGGATTGTGCGAATGAATAAGAATGGATCGTACGAATGAATTAGATTGGATCGTACGAATGAATTAGAATGGATCGTACGAATGAATTAGAATGGATTGTGCGAAGGAATTAGAATGGATCGTACGAATGAATTAGAATGGATCGTACGAATGAATTAGAATGGATCGTACGAAGGAATTAGAATGGAACGTATGAAGGAATTAGAATGGATAGTACGAATGAATTAGAATGGATACCTTCGTGCAAATGAATTAGAATGGATACCTTCGTGCAAATGAATTAGAATGGATCGTACGAATGAAATAGAATGGATCGTATTAATTAATTAGAATGGATCGTGCGAATGAATTAGAATGGATCGTACGAATAAATTAGAATAGATTGTGCGAATGAATTAGAATGGATCGTGCGAATGAATTAGAATATAGATCGTACGAATGAATTAGAATGGATCGTACGAATGAATTAGAATGGATACATTCGTGCAAAGGAATTAGAATGGATCGTATGAATGAATTAGAATGGATCGTACGAATGAATTAGAATGGATCGATTCTAATTCATATGATCCACTCTAATTCATTCGTGCGAATCCATTCTATTTCATTCGTACGATCCATTCTAATTCATTCGCACGATCCATTCTAATTCATTCGCACGATCCATTCTGATTCATTCGTACGATCCATTCTAATTCATTCGTACGATCCATTCTAATTCATTCGTACGATCCATTCTAATTCATTCGCACAATCTATTCTAATTCATTCGTACGATCCATTCTAATTCATTCGCACGATCCATTCTAATTCATTCGTATGATCCATTCTAATTCATTCGTATGATCCATTCTAATTCATTCGCACGATCCATTCTAATTCATTCGCACGATCCATTCTAATTCATTCGCACGATCCATTCTAATTCATTCGTACGATCTATTCTAATTCATTCGTACGATCAATTCTAATTCATTCGCACGTATCCATTCTAATTCATTCGCACGTATCCATTCTAATTCATTCATACTATCCATTCTTACTCATTCGTATGATCCATTCTTACTCATTCGTACGATCCATTCTAATTCATTCGTACGATCCATTCTAATTCATTCGTACGATCCATTCTAATTCATTCGCACAATCTATACGTACGAATGAAATAGAATGGATCGTATGAATGAATTAGAATGGATACGTGCAAATGAATTAGAATGGATTGTACGAATGAATTAGAATGGATCGTACGAATGAATTAGAATGGATCGTACGAATGAGTAAGAATGGATCGTACGAATGAAATAGAATGGATCGTATGAATGAAATAGAATCGATACGTGCGAATGAATTAGAATTGATCGTACGAATGAATTAGAATAGATTGTGCGAATGAATTAGAATGGATCGTACGAATGAATTGGAATGGATACATTCGTGCGAATGAATTAGAATGGATCGTACGAATGAAATAGAATGGATCGTGCGAATGAATTAGAATAGATCGTACGAATGAATTAGAATGGATCGTACGAATGACTTAGAATGGATCGTTCGAATAAATTAGAATGGATCGTACGAATGAATTAGAAAGGATACATTCGTGCGAATGAATTAGAATGGATCGTATGAGTATGAATGAATTAGAATGGATTGTGCGAATGAATTAGAATGGATCGTACGAATGAATTAGAATGGATCGTACGAATGAATTAGAATGGATACATTCGTGCAAAAGAATTAGAATGGATTGTATGAATGAATTAGAATGGATCGTGCGAATGAATTAGAATGGATCGTGCGAATGAATTAGAATGGATCGTGCGAATGAATTAGAATGGATCGTACGAATGAATTAGATTGGATCGTACGAATGAATTAGAATGGATCGTACGAATGAATTAGAAAGGATACATTTGAATTCATTCGTACGCTCCATTCTAATTCATTCGTACGATCTATATTCTAATTCATTCGCACGATCCATTCTAATTCATTCATACGATCTATTCTAATTTATTCACACGATCCATTCTAATTCATTCGTACGATCCATTCTAATTCATTCGCACAATCTATTCTAATTCACTCAAACGATCCATTCTAATTCATTCATATGATCCATTCTAATTCATTCGCACGAATGTATCCATTCTAATTCATTCGTACGATCCATTCTAATTCATTTGTACGAATGTATCCACTCTAATTCATTCATACGATCCATTCTAATTCATTCGCACGAATGTATCCATTCCAATTCATTCGTACGATCCATTCTAATTCATTCGCACAATCTATTCTAATTCATTCGTACGATCCATTCTAATTCATTCGTACGATTTATTCTAATTCAATCCATTCTAATTCATTCGTACGATCCATTCTTACTCATTCGTACGATCCATTCTAATTCATTCGCACGAATGAATCCATTCTAATTCATTCGTATGATCCATTCTAATTCATTCGCATGAACGTATCTATTCTAATTCATTCATACGATCCATTCTAATTAGAATGGATTGTACGAATGAGATAGAATGGATCGAACGAATGAATTAGAATGGATACATTCATGCGAATGAATTAGAATGGATTATACGAATGAATTAGAATGGATTCATTCGTGCGAATGAATTAGAATGGATCGTACGAATGAGTAAGAATGGATCGTACGAATGAATTAGAATGGATTGAATTAGAATGAATCGTACGAATGAATTACAATGGATCGTACGAATGAATTAGAATAGATTGTGCGAATGAATTAGAATGGATCGTACGAATGAATTACAATGGATCGTACGAATGAATTAGAATAGATTGTGCGAATGAATTAGAATGGATCGTACGAATGAATTGGAATGGATACATTCGTGCGAATGAATTAGAATGGCTCGTATGAATGAATTAGAGTGGATATATTCGTACAAATGAATTAGAATGGATCGTACGAATGAATTAGAATGGATACATTCGTGCGAATGAATTAGAATGGATCGTATGAATGAATTAGAATGGATCGTTTGATTGAATTAGAATAGATTGTGCAAATGAATTAGAATGGATCGTACGAATGAATTAGAATGGATCGTGCGAATAAATTAGAATGGATCGTATGAATGAATTAGAATGGATCGTGCGAATGAATTAGAATATAGATCGTACGAATGAATTAGAATGGATCGTACGAATGAATTCGAATGTATCCTTTCTAATTCATTCATACGATCCATTCTAATTCATTCGTACGATCCATTCTAATTCATTCGCACGATCCATTCTAATTCATTCGCACGATCCATTCTAATTCATTCATACAATCCATTCTAATTCTTTTGCACGAATGTATCCATTCTAATTCATTCGTACGATCCATTCTAATTCATTCGTACGATCCATTCTAATTCATTCGCACAATCCATTCTAATTCATTCACACTCATACGATCCATTCTAATTCATTCGCATGAATGTATCCTTTCTAATTCATTCGTACGATCCATTCTAATTCATTCGCACAATCTATTCTAATTCATTCGAACGATCCATTCTAAGTCATTCGTACGATCCATTCTAATTCATTCGTACGATCCATTCTAATTCATTTGCACGATCCAATCTATTTCATTCGTACGATCCATTCTAATTCATTCGCACGAATGTATCCATTCCAATTCATTCGTACGATCCATTCTAATTCATTCGCACAATCTATTCTAATTCATTCGTACGATCAATTCTAATTAGAATGGATCGTGCGAATGAATTAGAATGGATCGTACGAATGAATTAGCATGGATCGTACGAAGGAATTAAAATGGATCGTACGAATGAATTAGAATAGATCGTACGAATGAATTAGATTGGATCGTGCGAATGAATTAGAATGGATCGTACGAATGAGTAAGAATGGATCGTACGAATGAATTAGAATGGATTGAATAAGAATTAATCGTACGAATGAATTAGAATGGATCGTACGAATGAATTAGAATGGATCGTACGAATGAATTAGAATGGATTGAATTAGAATGAATCGTACGAATGAATTAGAATGGATCGTACGAATGAATTAGAATGGATCGTACGAATGAATTAGAATGGTCGTGCGAATAAATTAGAATGGATCTTAGAATGGATCGTACGAATGAAATAGAATGGATCGTAAGAATGAATTAGAATTGATTGTGCGAATGGATTAGAATGGATCATACGATTGAGTAAGAAAGGATTGTACGAATGAAATAGAATAGATCGTACGAATGAATTAGAATGGATCATATGAATGAATTAGAATGGATCGTATGAATGAAATAGAATGGATCGTACGAATGAATTAGAATGGATCGTGCGAATGAAATAGAATGGATCGTACGAATGAATTAAAATGGATCGTATGAATGAATTAGAATGGATACATTTGTGCAAATGAATTAGATTGGATCGTATGCATGAATTAGAATGGATCGTGCGAATGAATTAGAATAGATTGTGCGAATGAATTAGAATGGATCGTACGAATGAATTAGAATGGATCGTACGAATGAATTAGAATGGATCGTACGAATGAATTAGAATGGATACATTCGTGCGAAAGAATTAGAATAGATCGTATGAATGAATTAGAATGGATCGTATGAATGAAATAGAATGGATCGTATGAATGAATTAGAATGGATCGTGCGAATGAATTAGAATGGATCGTACGAATGAATTAGAATGTATCGTACGAAGGAATTAGAATGGATCGTACGAATGAATTAGAATTAGAATGAATCGTACGAATGAATTAGAATGGATCGTACGAATAAATTAGAATGGATCATACGAATGAATTAGAATGGATCGTACGAATGAATTAGAATGGATTGAATTAGAATGAATTGTACAAATGAATTAGAATGAATCATACCGTACGAATGAATTAGAATGGATCATACGAAGGAATTAGAATGGATCGTACGAATGAATTAGAATGGATCGTACGAATGAATTAGAATGGATCGTGCGAATGAATTAGAATGGATCGTACGAATGAAATAGAATGGATTCGCACGAATGTATCCATTCTAATTCATTCGTACGATCCATTCTAATTCATTCGCACAATCCATTCTAATTCATTCGCACGATCCATTCGCATTCACTCAAACGACCCATTCTAATTCATAAGTACGATCCATTCTAATTCATTCAAACGATCCATTCTAATTCATTCGTACGATCCATTCTAATTCATTCGCACGAATGTATCCATTCTAATTCATTCGTACGATCCATTCTAATTCATTCGCACGAATGTATCCATTCTAATTCATTCGTACGATCCATTCTAATTCATTTGTACGAATGTATCCATTCTAATTCATTCGTACGATCCATTCTAATTCATTCGCACAATCTATTCTAATTCATTAGTACGATCCATTTTAATTCATTCGTACGATCCATTCTAATTCATTCATACGATCCATTCTAATTCATTCGTACGATCCATTCTAATTCATTCGTACGATCCATTGTAATTCATTCGCACAATCATATTTAATACATTCGTACGATCTATTCTAATTCATTCGCACGATCCATTCTAATTCATTCATACGATCCATTCTAATTCATTCGCACGAATGTATCCATTCTAATTCATTCGTACGATCCATTCTAATTAATTCGCACAATCTATTCTAATTCATTCATACGATCCATTTTAATTCATTCGCACGATCCATTCTAATTCATTCATACGATCCATTCTAATTCATTCGTACGATCCATTCTAATTTCTTCGTATGATCTATTCTAATTCCTTCGTACGATCCATTCTAATTCCTTCGTACGATCCATTCAAATTCATTCGCACGAATCTATCCATTCTAATTTATTCGCACGATCCATTCTAATTCCTTCATACGATCCATTCTAATTCATTTGTACGAATGAATTAGAATGGATACCTTCGTGCAAATGAATTAGAATGGATCGTACGAATGAGTAAGAATGGGTCGTACGAATGAAATAGAATGGATCATATGAATGAATTAGAATGGATCGTGTGAATGAATTAGAATGGATCGTACGAATGAATTAGAATAGATTGTGCGAATGAATTAGAATGGATCGTACGAATGAATTAGAATGGATCGTACGAATGAATTAGAATGGAACGTACGAATGAATTAGAATGGATTGTGCGAATGAATTAGAATGGATCGTACGAATGAAATAGAATGGATTCGCACGAATGTATCCATTCTAATTCATTCGTACGATCCATTCTAATTCATTCGCACAATCAATTCTAATTCATTCGCACGATCCATTCGCATTCACTCAAACGATCCATTCTAATTCATTCATATGATGCATTCTAATTCATTCGCACGAATGTATCCATTCTAATTCATTCGTACGATCCATTCTAATTCATTTGTACGAATGTATCCACTCTAATTCATTCATACGATCCATTCTAATTCATTCGCACGAATGTATCCATTCCAATTCATTCGTACGATCCATTCTAATTCATTCGCACAATCTATTCTAATTCATTCGTACGATCAATTGTAATTCATTAGCATGATCCATTCTAATTCATTCGTACGATCTATTCTATTTCATTCGTACAATCCATTCTTACTCAATCGTATGATCCATTCTAATACATTCGCACAATCTATTCTAATTCATTCGTACGATCCATTCTATTTCATTCGTACGATCTATTCTAATTCATACGATCCATTCTATTTCATTCATACGATCCATTTTAATTCATTCGCACGATCCATTCTAATTCATTCATACGATCCATTCTAATTCATTCGTACGATCCATTCTAATTTCTTCGTATGATCTATTCTAATTCCTTCGTACGATCCATTCTAATTCCTTCGTACGATCCATTCAAATTCATTCGCACGAATCTATCCATTCTAATTCATTCGTACGATCCATTCTAATTCATTCGCACGATCCATTCTAATTCATTCGTACGATCCATTCTAATTCATTCGTACGATCCATTCTAATTCATTCGTACGATCCATTCTAATTCATTCGTACGATCCATTCTAATTCCTTTGTATGATCCATTCTAATTCATTTGTACGGTATGATTCATTCTAATTCATTCGTATGATTCATTCTAATTCAATCCATTCTAATTCATTCGTACGATCCATTCTAATTCATTCGTACGATCCATTCTAATTCATTCGTACGATTCATTCTAATTCTAATTCATTCGTACGATCCATTCTAATTCCTTCGTACGATCCATTCTAATTCATTCGGACGATCCATTCTAATTCATTCGCATGATCCATTCTAATTCATTCGTACGATCCATTCTATTTCATTCATACGATCCATTCTAATTCATTCATACGATCTATTCTAATTCTTTCGCACGAATGTATCCATTCTAATTCATTCGTACGATCCATTCTAATTCATTCGTACGATCCATTCTAATTCATTCGTACGATCTATTCTAATTCATTCGCACAATCTATTATAATTCATTCGCACGATCCATTCTAATTCATGCATACGATCCAATCTAATTCATTCGCACGAATGTATCCATTCTAATTCATTCGCACAATCTAATTCATTCATACGATCCATTCTAATTCATTCGTACGATCTATTCTAATTCATTCATACGATCCATTCTAATTCATACAATCTATTCTAATTAGAATGGATCATACTAATGAATTAGAATAGATTGTGCGAATGAATTAGAATGGATCGTACGAATGAATTAGAAAGGATATATTCATGCGAATGAATTAGAATAGATCGTATGAATGAATTAGATTGGATCGTATTAATGAATTAGAATGTATCGTGCGAATGAATTAGAATGGATCGTACGAATGAATTAGAATGGATAGATTCATGCGAATGAATTTGAATGGATCGTACGAAGGAATTAGAATGGATCGTACGAAGGAATTAGAATAGATCATACGAAGAAATTAGAATGGATCGTACGAATTAATTAGAATGGATCGTATGAATGAATTAGAATGGATCGTGCGAATGAATTAAAATGGATCGTATGAATGAAATAGAATGGATCGTATGAATTAGAATGGATCGTACGAATGAAATAGAATGGATCGTACGAATGAATTAGAATAGATTGTGCGAATGTATTAGAATGGATCATACGATTGAGTAAGAATGGATTGTACGAATGAAATAGAATAGATCGTACGAATGAATTAGAATGGATCATGCTAATGAATTACAATTGATCGTACGAATGAATTAGAATAGATTGTGCGAATGAATTAGAATGGATCGTACGAATGAATTGGAATAGATACATTCGTGCAAATGAATTAGAATGGATCGTATGAATGAATTAGAGTGGATACATTCGTACAAATGAATTAGAATAGATCGTACGAATGAATTAGAATGGATACATTCGTGCGAATGAATTAGAATGGATCGTTTGAGTGAATGCGAATGGATCGTGCGAATGAATTAGAATTGATTGTGCGAATGAATTAGAATGGATCGTACGAATGAATTAGAATGGATACATTCGTGCGAATCCATTCTATTTCATTCGTACGATCCATTCTAATTCATTCGCACAATCCATTCTAATTCATTCGTACGATCCATTCTAATTCATTCGTACGATCCATTCTAATTCATTCGTACGATCCATTCTAATTCATTCGCACAATCTATTCTAATTCATTCGTACGATCCATTCTAATTCATTCACACGATCCATTCTAATTCATTCATATGATCCATTCTATTTCATTCGTACGACCCATTCTTACTCATTCGTACGATCCATTCTAATTCATTTGCACGAAGGTATTCATTCTAATTCATTCGTACTATCCATTCTAATTCCTTCGTACGATCCACTCTAATTCCTTCGTACGATCCATTCTAATTCATTCGTACGATCCATTCTAATTCATTCGTACGATCCATTCTAATTCCTTCGTATGATCCATTCTAATTCATTCGTACGGTATGATTCATTCTAATTCATTCGTACGATTCATTCTAATTCAATCCATTCTAATTCATTCGTACGATCCATTCTAATTCATTCGTACGATCCATTCTAATTCATTCGTACGATTCATTCTAATTCAATCCATTCTAATTCATTCGTACGATCCATTCTTACTCATCGTATGCATGAATTAGAATGGATCGTGCGAATGAATTACAATGGATCGTACGAATGAAATAGAATGGATCGAACGAATGAATTAGAATGGATACATTCGTGCAAAAGAATTAGAATGGATCATATGAATAAATTAGAATGGATCGTTTGAGTGAATGCGAATGGATCGTATGAATGAATTAGAATGGATCGTACGAATGAAATAGAATGGATTCGCACGAATGTATCCATTCTAATTCATTCGTACGATCCATTCTAATTCATTCGTACAATCTATTCTAATTCATTCGCACGATCCATTCGCATTCACTCAAACGATCCATTCTAATTCATTCATATGATCCATTCTAATTCATTCGCACGAATGTATCCATTCTAATTCATTCGTACGATCCATTCTAATTCATTTGTACTAATGTATCCACTCTAATTCATTCGTTCGATCCATTCTATTTCATTCGTACGATCCATTCTAATTCATTTGTACGAATGTATCCACTCTAATTCATTCATACGATCCATTCTAATTCATTCGCACGAATGTATCCATTCCAATTCATTTGTACGATCCATTCTAATTCATTCGCACAATCTATTCTAATTCATTCGTATGATCTATTCTAATTCATTAGCATGATCCATTCTAATTCATTCGTACAATCCATTCTATTTCATTCGTACGATCCATTCTAATTCATTCGCACGATCCATTCTAATTCATTCATATGATCCATTCTAATTTATTCGCACGAATGTATCCATTCTAATTCATTCGTACGATCCATTCTAATTCATTTGTACGAATGTATCCACTCTAATTCATTTGTACGATCCATTCTAATTCATTTGTACGAATGTATCCTTTCTAATTCATTCGTACGATCCATTCTAATTCATTCGCACAATCTATTCTAATTCATTAGTACGATCCATTCTAACTCATTCGTACGATCCATTCTAATTCATTCATACGATCCATTCTAATTCATTCGTACGATCCATTCTAATTCATTCGTACGATCCATTCTAATTCATTCGCACAATCTATTCTAATACATTCGTACGATCCATTCTAATTCATTCGCACGATCCATTCTAATTCATTCATACGATCCATTCTAATTCATTCGCACGAATGTATCCATTCTAATTCATTCATACGATCCATTCTAATTCATTCGCACAATCTATTCTAATTCATTCATACGATCCATTCTAATTTATTCGCACGATCCTTTCTAATTCATTCATACGATCCATTCTAATTCATTCATATGATGCATTCAAATTCATTCGAACGATCCATTCTTACTCATTCGTACGATCCATTCTAATTCATTCGCACGATCCATTCTAATTCATTAATACGATCCATTCTAATTCATTCGCACGATCCATTCTAATTCATTCGTACAATCCATTCTATTTCATTCGTACGATCCATTCTAATTCATTCGCACGATCCATTCTAATTCATTCGCATGATCCATTCTAATTCATTCGTACGATCGATTCTAATTCATTCATACGATCCATTCTAATTCATTCGCACGAATGTATCCATTCTAATTCATTCGTACGATCCATTCTAATTCATTCGTACGACCTATTCTATTTCATTCGTACGATCCATTCTAATTCATTCGTACGATCCATTCTAATTCCTTCGTATGATCCATTCTAATTCATTCGTACGGTATGATTCATTCTAATTCATTCGTACGATTCATTCTAATTCAATCCATTCTAATTCATTCGTACGATCCATTCTAATTCATTCATACGATCCATTCTAATTCATTCGTACGATCTATTCTATTTCATTCGTACGATCCATTCTTACTCATTCGTACGATCCATTCTAATTCATTTGCACGAAGGTATCCATTCTAATTCATTCGTACTATCCATTCTAATTCCTTCGTACGATCCATTCTAATTCCTTCGTACGATCCATTCTAATTCATTCGTACGATCCATTCTAATTCATTCGTACGATCCATTCTAATTCATTTGCACGAAGGTATCCATTCTAATTCATTCGTACTATCCATTCTAATTCATTCGTACGAATGAATTAGAGTGGATACATTCGTACAAATGAATTAGAATGGATCGTATGAATGAATTAGAGTGGATACATTCGTACAAATGAATTAGAATGGATCGTACGAATGAATTAGAATGGATACATTCGTGCGAATGAATTAGAATGGATCATATGAATGAATTAGAATGGATCGTATGAATGAATTAGAATGGATCGTACGAAGGAATTAGAATGGATCGTATGAATGAATTAGAATGGATCGTGCGAATAAATTAGAATGGATCGTATGAATGAATTAGAATAGATTGTGCGAATGAATTAGAATGGATCGTACGAATGAATTAGAATAGATACATTCGTGCGAATGAATTAGAATGGATCGTATGAATGAATTAGAATGGATCGTGCGAATGAATTAGAATGGATCGTACGAATGTATTAGAATAGATTGTGCGAATGAATTAGAATGGATCGTACGAATGAATTAGAATGGATCATACGAATGAATTAGAATGGATCGTATGAATGAATTAGAATGGATCGTACGAATGAATTAGAATCGATCGTACTAATGAATTAGAATAGATTGTGCGAATGAATTAGAATGGATCGTACGAATGAATTAGAAAGGATACATTCGTACAAATGAATTAGAATGGATCGTATGAATGAATTAGAATGGATACATTCATACAAATGAATTAGAATGGATCGTACGAATGAATTAGAATGGATACATTCGTGCGAATGAATTAGAATGGATCGTACGAATGAATTAGACTGGATCGTTTGAATGAATTAGAATGGATCGTACTTATGAATTAGAATGGGTCGTTTGAGTGAATGCGAATGGATCGTGCGAATGAATTAGAATGGATTGTACGAATAAATTAGAATGGATCGTACGAATGAATTAGAATGGATACATTCGTGCGAATCCATTCTATTTCATTCGTACGATCCATTCTAATTCATTCGCACGATCCATTATTATTCATTCGTACGATCCATTCTAATTCATTCGTACGATCCATTCTAATTCATTCGTACGATCCATTCTAATTCATTCGTACGGTATGATTCATTCTAATTCATTCGTACGATCCATTCTAATTCATACGATCCATTCTATTTCATACATACGATCCATTTGCAAATGAATTAGAATGGATCATACGAATGAATTAGAATGGATTCATTCGTGCGAATGAATTAGAATGGATCGTACGAATGAGTAAGAATGGATCGTACGAATGAATTAGAATGGATTGAATTAGAATGAATCATACGAATGAATTAGAATGGATCGTACGAATGAATTAGAATGGATCGTACGAATGAATTAGAATGGATTGAATTAGAATGAATCGTACGAATAAATTAGAATGAATCATACCGTACGAATGAATTAGAATGGATCATACGAAGGAATTAGAATGGATCGTACGAAAGAATTAGAATGGATCGTACGAATGAATTAGAATGGATCGTACGAAGGAATTAAAAAGGATCGTACGAAGGAATTAGAATGGATAGTACGAATGAATTAGAATGGATACATTCGTGCGAATCCATTCTATTTCATTCGTACGATCCATTCTAATTCATTCGCACGATCCATTCTAATTCATTCATGCGATCCATTCTAATTCATTCGTACGATCCATTCTAATTCATTCGTACGATCCATTCTAATTCATTCGCACAATCTATTCTAATTTATTCGTACGATCCATTCTAATTCATTCATACGATCCATTCTAATTCATTCGCACGATCCATTCTAATTCATTCCATTCTAATTCATTCATACGATCCATTCTAATTCATTCGTACGATCCATTCTAATTCATTCGCACGATCCATTCTAATTCATTCGCACGATCCATTCCAATTCATTTGTACGAATGTATCCACTCTAATTCATTCATACGATCCATTCTAATTCATTCGCACGAATGTATCCATTCCAATTCATTCGTACGATCCATTCTAATTTATTCGCACAATCTATTCTAATTCATTCGTACGATCAATTCTAATTCATTAGCATGATCCATTCTAATTCATTCATACGATCCATTCTATTTCATTCGTACGATCCATTCTTACTCATTCGTACGATCCATTCTAATTCATTTGCACGAAGGTATGCATTCTAATTCATTCACACAATCTATTCTAATTCATTCGAACGATCCATTCTAATTCATTCGTACGATCCATTCTAATTCATTTGCACGATCCATTCTAATTCATTCGCACGATCCATTCTAATTCATTCGTACGATCCATTCTAATTCATTCGTACGATTCATTCTAATTCACTCCATTCTAATTCATTCGTACGATCCATTCTTACTCATTCGTACGATCCATTCTAATTCATTCGCACGAATGAATCCATTCTAATTCATTCGTATGATCCATTCTAATTCATTCGCATGAACGTATCCATTCTAATTCATTCGTACGATCCATTCTAATTAGATTGGATTGTACGAATGAGATAGAATGGATCGAACGAATGAATTAGAATGGATACATTCATGCGAATGAATTAAAATGGATTATACGAATGAATTAGAATGGATTCATTCGTGCGAATGAATTAGAATGGATCGTACGAATGAGTAAGAATGGATCGTACGAATGAATTAGAATGGATTGAATTAGAATGAATCGTACGAATGAATTACAATGGATCGTACGAATGAATTAGAATAGATTGTGCGAATGAATTAGAATGGATCGTACGAATGAATTGGAATGGATACATTCGTACGAATGAATTAGAATGGCTCGTATGAATGAATTAGAGTGGATATATTCGTACAAATGAATTAGAATGGATCGTACGAATGAATTAGAATGGATACATTCGTGCGAATGAATTAGAATGGATCGTATGAATGAATTAGAATGGATCGTTTGAGTGAATTAGAATAGATTGTGCGAATGAATTAGAATGGATCGTACGAATGAATTAGAATGGATCGTGCGAATAAATTAGAATGGATCGTATGAATGAATTAGAATGGATCGTGCGAATGAATTAGAATATAGATCGTACTAATGAATTAGAATGGATCGTACGAATGAATTCGAATGTATCCTTTCTAATTCATTCGTACGATCCATTCTAATTCATTCGTACGATCCATTCTAATTCATTCGCACGATCCATTCTAATTCATTCGCACGATCCATTCTAATTCATTCATGCAATCCATTCTAATTCTTTTGCACGAATGTATCCATTCTAATTCATTCGTACGATCCATTCTAATTCATTCGTACGATCCATTCTAATTCATTCGCACAATCCATTCTTATTCATTCACACTCATACGATCCATTCTAATTCATTCGCATAAATGTATCCTTTCTAATTCATTCGTCTGATCCATTCTAATTCATTCGCACAACCTATTCTAATTCATTCGAACGATCCATTCTAAGTCATTCGTACGATCCATTCTAATTCATTCGTACGATCCATTCTAATTCATTCGCACGATCCAATCTATTTCATTCGTACGATCCATTCTAATTCATTCGCATGAATGTATCCATTCCAATTCATTCGTACGATCCATTCTAATTCATTCGCACAATCTATTCTAATTCATTCGTACGATCAATTCTAATTAGAATGGATCGTGCGAATGAATTAGAATGGATCGTACGAATGAATTAGCATGGATCGTACGAAGGATTTAAAATGGATCGTACGAATGAATTAGAATAGATCGTACGAATAAATTAGATTGGATCGTGCAAATGAATTAGAATGGATCGTACGAATGAGTAAGAATGGATCGTACGAATGAATTAGAATGGATTGAATAAGAATTAATCGTACGAATGAATTAGAATGGATCGTACGAATGAATTAGAATGGATCGTACGAATGAATTAGAATGGATTGAATTAGAATGAATCGTAC
Organism: Chamaelirium japonicum; assembly: GCA_947650365.1. Lineage (NCBI taxonomy): Eukaryota > Viridiplantae > Streptophyta > Magnoliopsida > Liliales > Melanthiaceae > Chamaelirium > Chamaelirium japonicum. The sequence goes on along the minus strand of OX393560.1, from coordinate 37,085,393 downwards.
GAATGAATTAGAATGGATCGTACGAATGAATTAGAATGGATCGTACGAATGAATTAGAATGGATCGTGCGAATAAATTAGAATGGATCTTAGAATAGATCGTACGAATGAAATAGAATGGATCGTACGAATGAATTAGAATTGATTGTGCGAATGGATTAGAATGGATCATACGATTGAGTAAGAAAGGATTGTATGAATGAAATAGAATAGATCGTACGAATGAATTAGAATGGATCGTACGAATGAATTAGAATGGATCGTACGAATGAATTTGAATGGATACATTCGTGCGAAAGAATTAGAATAGATCGTATGAATGAATTAGAATGGATCGTATGAATGAAATAGAATGGATCGTATGAATGAATTAGAATGGATCGTGCGAATGAATTAGAATGGATCGTACGAATGAATTAGAATGGATCGTACGAAGGAATTAGAATGGATCGTACGAATGAATTAGAATTAGAATGAATCATACGAATGAATTAGAATGGATCGTACGAATGAATTAGAATGGATCATACGAATGAATTAGAATGGATCGTACGAATGAATTAGAATGGATTGAATTAGAATGAATCGTACAAATGAATTAGAATGAATCATACCGTACGAATGAATTAGAATGGATCATACGAAGGAATTGGAATGGATCGCACGAATGAATTAGAATGGATCGTACGAATGAATTAGAATGGATCGTACGAATGAATTAGAATGGATCGTGCGAATGAATTAGAATGGATCGTACGAATGAAATAGAATGGATTCGCACGAATGTATCCATTCTAATTCATTCGTACGATCCATTCTAATTCATTCGCACGAATGTATCCATTCTAATTCATTTGTACGATCCATTCTAATTCATTCGCACGAATGTATCCATTCTAATTCATTCGTACGATCCATTCTAATTCATTTGTACGAATGTATCCATTCTAATTCATTCGTACGATCCATTCTAATTCATTCGCACAATCTATTCTAATTCATTAGTACGATCCATTTTAATTCATTCGTACGATCCATTCTAATTCATTCATACGATCCATTCTAATTCATTCGTACGATCAATTCTAATTCATTCGTACGATCCATTCTAATTCATTCGCACCATCTATTCTAATACATTCGTACGATCCATTCTAATTCATTCGCACGATCCATTCTAATTCGTTCATACGATCCATTCTAATTCATTCGCACGAATGTATCCATTCTAATTCATTCGTACGATCCATTCTAATTAATTCGCACAATCTATTCTAATTCATTCATACGATCCATGCTATTTTATTCGCACGATCCATTCTAATTCCTTCATACGATCCATTCTAATTCATTCATATGATCCATTCTAATTCATTCGCACGATCCATTCTTACTCATTCGTTCGATCCATTCTAATTCATTCGCACGATCCATTCTAATTCATTAATACGATCCATTCTAATCCATTCGCACGATTCATTCTAATTCATTCACACTCATACGATCCATTCTAATTCATTCGCACGAATGTATCCTTTCTAATTCATTCGAACGATCCATTAGAATTAGAATGAATTACAATAGATTGTGCGAATGAATTAGAATGGATCGTACGAATGAATTAGAAAGGATACATTCGTGCGAATGAATTAGAATGGATCGTATGAGTGTGAATGAATTAGAATGGATCGTGCGAATGAATTAGAATGGATCGTATTAATGAATTAGAATGGATCGTGCGAATGAATTAGAATGGATCGTACGAATGAGTAAGAATGGATCGTGCGAATGAATTAGAATGGATCATATGAATGAATTAGAATGGATCGTATGAATGAATTAGAATGGATCGTGCGAATAAATTAGAATGGATCGTATGAATGAATTATAATAGATTGTGTGAATGAATTAGAATGGATCGTAATAATGAATTAGAATGGATACATTCGTGCGAATGAATTAGAATGGATCGTATGAATGAATTAGAATGGATCGTGCGAATGAATTAGAATGGATCGTACGAATGCATTAGAATAGATTGTGCGAATGAATTAGAATGGATCGTACGAATGAATTAGAATGGATCGTACGAATGAATTAGAATGGATCGTATGAATGAATTAGAATGGATCGTACGAATGAATTAGAATGGATCGTACTAATGAATTAGAATAGATTGTGTGAATGAATTAGAATGGATCGTACGAATGAATTAGAAAGGATACATTCGTACAAATCAATTAGAAGGGATCGTACGAATGAATTAGAATGGATACATTCGTACAAATGAATTAGAATGGATCGTACGAATGAATTAGAATGGATACATTCGTGCGAATGAATTAGAATGGATCATACGAATGAATTAGAATGGATCGTTTGAATGAATTAGAATGGATCGTACTTATGAATTAGAATGGGTCGTTTGAGTGAATGCGAATGGATCGTGCGAATGAATTAGAATGGATTGTACGAATGAATTAGAATGGATCGTACGAATGAATTAGAATGGATACATTCGTGCGAATCCATTCTATTTCATTCGTACGATCCATTCTAATTCATTCGCACGATCCATTCTAATTCATTCGTACGATCCATTCTAATTCATTCATACGATCCATTCTAATTCATTCGTACGATCCATTCTAATTCATTCGTACGATTCATTCTAATTCTAATTCATTCGTACGATCCATTCTAATTCCTTCGTACGATCCATTCTAATTCATTCGGACGATCCATTCTAATTCATTCGCATGATCCATTCTAATTCATTCGTACGATCCATTCTATTTCATTCATACGATCCATTCTAATTCATTCATACGATCTATTCTAATTCTTTCGCACGAATGTATCCATTCTAATTCATTCGTACGATCCATTCTAATTCATTCGTACGATCCATTCTAATTCATTCGTACGATCCATTCTAATTCATTCGCACAATCTATTATAATTCATTCGCACGATCCATTCTAATTCATGCATACGATCCAATCTAATTCATTCGCACGAATGTATCCATTCTAATTCATTCGCACAATCTAATTCATTCAAACGATCCATTCTAATTCAATCGTACGATCTATTCTAATTCATTCATACGATCCATTCTAATTCATACAATCTATTCTAATTAGAATGGATCATACTAATGAATTAGAATAGATTGTGCGAATGAATTAGAATGGATCGTACGAATGAATTAGAAAGGATATATTCATGCGAATGAATTAGAATAGATCGTATGAATGAATTAGATTGGATCGTATTAATGAATTAGAATGGATCGTGCGAATGAATTAGAATGGATCGTACGAATGAATTAGAATGGATAGATTCGTGCGAATGAATTTGAATGGATCGTACGAAGGAATTAGTATGGATCGTACGAAGGAATTAGAATAGATCATACGAAGAAGTTAGAATGGATCGTACGAATGAATTAGAATGGATCGTATGAATGAATTAGAATGGATCGTGCGAATGAATTAAAATGGATCGTATGAATGAAATAGAATGGATCGTATGAATTAGAATGGATCGTACGAATGAAATAGAATGGATCGTACGAATGAATTAGAATAGATTGTGCGAATGTATTAGAATGGATCATACGATTGAGTAAGAATGGATTGTACGAATGAAATAGAATAGATCGTACGAATGAATTAGAATGGATCATGCTAATGAATTACAATTGATCGTACGAATGAATTAGAATAGATTGTGCGAATGAATTAGAATGGATCGTACGAATGAATTGGAATGGATACATTCGTGCGAATGAATTAGAATGGATCGTATGAATGAATTAGAGTGGATACATTCGTACAAATGAATTAGAATGGATCGTACGAATGAATTAGAATGGATACATTCGTGCGAATGAATTAGAATGGATCATATGAATGAATTAGAATGGATCGTTTGAGTGAATGCGAATGGATCGTGCGAATGAATTAGAATTGATTGTGCGAATGAATTAGAATGGATCGTACGAATGAATTACAATGGATACATTCGTGCGAATCCATTCTATTTCATTCGTACGATCCATTCTAATTCATTCGCACAATCCATTCTAATTCATTCGTACGATCCATTCTAATTCATTCGTACGATCCATTCTAATTCATTCGTACGATCCATTCTAATTCATTCGCACAATCTATTCTAATTCATTCGTACGATCCATTCTAATTCATTCACACGATCCATTCTAATTAATTCATATGATCCATTCTATTTCATTCGTACGACCCATTCTTACTCATTCGTACGATCCATTCTAATTCATTTGCACGAAGGTATCCATTCTAATTCATTCGTACTATCCATTCTAATTCCTTCGTACGATCCACTCTAATTCCTTCGTACGATCCATTCTAATTCATTCGTACGATCCATTCTAATTCATTCGTACGATCCATTCTAATTCCTTCGTATGATCCATTCTAATTCATTCGTACGGTATGATTCATTCTAATTCATTCGTACGATTCATTCTAATTCAATCCATTCTAATTCATTCGTACGATCCATTCTAATTCATTCGTACGATCCATTCTAATTCATTCATACGATTCATTCTAATTCAATCCATTCTAATTCATTCGTACGATCCATTCTTACTCATCGTATGCATGAATTAGAATGGATCGTGCGAATGAATTACAATGGATCGTACGAATGAAATAGAATGGATCGAACGAATGAATTAGAATGGATACATTCGTGCAAAAGAATTAGAATGGATCATATGAATAAATTAGAATGGATCGTTTGAGTGAATGCGAATGGATCGTATGAATGAATTAGAATGGATCGTACGAATGAAATAGAATGTATTCGCACGAATGTATCCATTCTAATTCATTCGTACGATCCATTCTAATTCATTCGTACAATCTATTCTAATTCATTCGCACGATCCATTCGCATTCACTCAAACGATCCATTCTAATTCATTCATATGATCCATTCTAATTCATTCGCACGAATGTATCCATTCTAATTCATTCGTACGATCCATTCTAATTCATTTGTACTAATGTATCCACTCTAATTCATTCGTTCGATCCATTCTATTTCATTCGTACGATCCATTCTAATTCATTTGTACGAATGTATCCACTCTAATTCATTCATACGATCCATTCTAATTCATTCGCACGAATGTATCCATTCCAATTCATTCGTACGATCCATTCTAATTCATTCGCACAATCTATTCTAATTCATTCGTACGATCTATTCTAATTCATTAGCATGATCCATTCTAATTCATTCGTACAATCCATTCTATTTCATTCGTACGATCCATTCTAATTCATTCGCACGATCCATTCTAATTCATTCATATGATCCATTCTAATTCATTCGCACGAATGTATCCATTCTAATTCATTCGTACGATCCATTCTAATTCATTTGTACGAATGTATCCACTCTAATTCATTCGTACGATCCATTCTAATTCATTTGTACGAATGTATCCTTTCTAATTCATTCGTACGATCCATTCTAATTCATTCGCACAATCTATTCTAATTCATTAGTACGATCCATTCTAACTCATTCGTACGATCCATTCTAATTCATTCATACGATCCATTCTAATTCATTCGTACGATCCATTCTAATTCATTCGTACGATCCATTCTAATTCATTCGCACAATCTATTCTAATACATTCGTACGATCCATTCTAATTCATTCGCACGATCCATTCTAATTCATTCATACGATCCATTCTAATTCATTCGCACGAATGTATCCATTCTAATTCATTCGTACGATCCATTCTAATTCATTCGCACAATCTATTCTAATTTATTCATACGATCCATTCTAATTTATTCGCACGATCCATTCTAATTCATTCATACGATCCATTCTAATTCATTCATATGATGCATTCAAATTCATTCGAACGATCCATTCTTACTCATTCGTACGATCCATTCTAATTCATTCGCACGATCCATTCTAATTCATTAATACGATCCATTCTAATTCATTCGCACGATCCATTCTAATTCATTCGTACAATCCATTCTATTTCATTCGTACGATCCATTCTAATTCATTCGCACGATCCATTCTAATTCATTCGCATGATCCATTCTAATTCATTCGTACGATCGATTCTAATTCATTCATACGATCCATTCTAATTCATTCGCACGAATGTATCCATTCTAATTCATTCGTACGATCCATTCTAATTCATTCGTACGACCTATTCTATTTCATTCGTACGATCCATTCTAATTCATTCGTACGATCCATTCTAATTCCTTCGTATGATCCATTCTAATTCATTCGTACGGTATGATTCATTCTAATTCATTCGTACGATTCATTCTAATTCAATCCATTCTAATTCATTCGTACGATCCATTCTAATTCATTCATACGATCCATTCTAATTCATTCGTACGATCTATTCTATTTCATTCGTACGATCCATTCTTACTCATTCGTACGATCCATTCTAATTCATTTGCACGAAGGTATCCATTCTAATTCATTCGTACTATCCATTCTAATTCCTTCGTACGATCCATTCTAATTCATTCGTACGATCCATTCTAATTCATTCGTACGATCCATTCTAATTCATTTGCACGAAGGTATCCATTCTAATTCATTCGTACTATCCATTCTAATTCATTCGTACGAATGAATTAGAGTGGATACATTCGTACAAATGAATTAGAATGGATCGTATGAATGAATTAGAGTGGATACATTCGTACAAATGAATTAGAATGGACACATTCGTGCGAATGAATTAGAATGGATCATATGAATGAATTAGAATGGATCGTATGAATGAATTAGAATGGATCGTACGAAGGAATTAGAATGGATCGTATGAATGAATTAGAATGGATCGTGCGAATAAATTAGAATAGATCGTATGAATGAATTAGAATAGATTGTGCGAATGAATTAGAATGGATCGTACGAATGAATTAGAATAGATACATTCGTGCGAATGAATTAGAATGGATCGTATGAATGAATTAGAATGGATCGTGCGAATGAATTAGAATGGATCGTACGAATGTATTAGAATAGATTGTGCGAATGAATTAGAATGGATCGTACGAATGAATTAGAATAGATCATACGAATGAATTAGAATGGATCGTATGAATGAATTAGAATGGATCGTACGAATGAATTAGAATCGATCGTACTAATGAATTAGAATAGATTGTGCGAATGAATTAGAATGGATCGTACGAATGAATTAGAAAGGATACATTCGTACAAATGAATTAGAATGGATCGTATGAATGAATTAGAATGGATACATTCATACAAATGAATTAGAATGGATCGTACGAATGAATTAGAATGGATACATTCGTGCGAATGAATTAGAATGGATCGTACGAATGAATTAGACTGGATCGTTTGAATGAATTAGAATGGATCGTACTTATGAATTAGAATGGGTCGTTTGAGTGAATGCGAATGGATCGTGCGAATGAATTAGAATGGATTGTACGAATAAATTAGAATGGATCGTACGAATGAATTAGAATGGATACATTCGTGCGAATCCATTCTATTTCATTCGTACGATCCATTCTAATTCATTCGCACGATCCATTATTATTCATTCGTACGATCCATTCTAATTCATTCGTACGATCCATTCTAATTCATTCGTACGATCCATTCTAATTCATACGATCCATTCTATTTCATTCATACGATCCATTTGCAAATGAATTAGAATGGATCATACGAATGAATTAGAATGGATTCATTCGTGCGAATGAATTAGAATGGATCGTACGAATGAGTAAGAATGGATCGTACGAATGAATTAGAATGGATTGAATTAGAATGAATCATACGAATGAAGTAGAATTGATCGTACGAATGAATTAGAATGGATCGTACGAATGAATTAGAATGGATCGTACGAATGAATTAGAATGGATTGAATTAGAATGAATCGTACGAATGAATTAGAATGAATCATACCGTACGAATGAATTAGAATGGATCATACGAAGGAATTAGAATGAATCGTACGAAAGAATTAGAATGGATCGTACGAATGAATTAGAATGGATCGTACGAAGGAATTAAAAAGGATCGTACGAAGGAATTAGAACGGATAGTACGAATGAATTAGAATGGATACATTCGTGCGAATCCATTCTATTTCATTCGTACGATCCATTCTAATACATTCGCACGATCCATTCTAATTCATTCATGCGATCCATTCTAATTCATTCGTACGATCCATTCTAATTCATTCGTACGATCCATTCTAATTCATTTGCACAATCTATTCTAATTCATTCGTACGATCCATTCTAATTCATTCATACGATCCATTCTAATTCATTCGCACGATCCATTCTAATTCATTCCATTCTAATTCATTCATACGATCCATTCTAATTCATTCGTACGATCCATTCTAATTCATTCGCACGATCCATTCTAATTCATTCGCACGATCCATTCCAATTCATTTGTACGAATGTATCCACTCTAATTCATTCATACGACCCATTCTAATTCATTCGCACGAATGTATCCATTCCAATTCATTCGTACGATCCATTCTAATTCATTCGCACAATCTATTCTAATTCATTCGTACGATCAATTCTAATTCATTAGCATGATCCATTCTAATTCATTCATACGATCCATTCTATTTCATTCGTACGATCCATTCTTACTCATTCGTACGATCCATTCTAATTCATTTGCACGAAGGTATCCATTCTAATTCATTCACACAATCTATTCTAATTCATTCGAACGATCCATTCTAATTCATTCGTACGATCCATTCTAATTCATTCGCACGATCCATTCTAATTCATTCGCACGATCCATTCTAAATCATTCGTACGATCCATTCTAATTCATTCGTACGATTCATTCTAATTCACTCCATTCTAATTCATTCGTACGATCCATTCTTACTCATTCGTACGATCCATTCTAATTCATTCGCACGAATGAATCCATTCTAATTCATTCGTATGATCCATTCTAATTCATTCGCATGAACGTATCCATTATAATTCATTCGTACGATCCATTCTAATTAGAATGGATTGTACGAATGAGATAGAATGGATCGAACGAATGAATTAGAATGGATACATTCATGCGAATGAATTAGAAAGGATTATACGAATGAATTAGAATGGATTCATTCGTGCGAATGAATTATAATGGATCGTACGAATGAGTAAGAATGGATCGTACGAATGAATTAGAATGGATTGAATTAGAATGAATCGTACGAATGAATTACAATGGATCGTACGAATGAATTAGAATAGATTGTGCGAATGAATTAGAATGGATCGTACGAATGAATTGGAATGGATACATTCGTGCGAATGAATTAGAATGGCTCGTATGAATGAATTAGAGTGTATATATTCGTACAAATGAATTAGAATGGATCGTACGAATGAATTAGAATGGATACATTCGTGCGAATGAATTAGAATGGATCGTATGAATGACTTAGAATGGATCGTTTGAGTGAATTAGAATAGATTGTGCGAATGAATTAGAATGGATCGTACGAATGAATTAGAATGGATTGTGCGAATAAATTAGAATGGATCGTATGAATGAATTAGAATGGATCGTGCGAATGAATTAGAATATAGATCGTACGAATGAATTAGAATGGATCGTACGAAGGAATTCGAATGTATCCTTTCTAATTCATTCGTACGATCCATTCTAATTCATTCGTACGATCCATTCTAATTCATTCGCCCGATCCATTCTAATTCATTCGCACGATCCATTCTAATTCATTCATACAATCCATTCTAATTCTTTTGCACGAATGTATCCATTCTAATTCATTCGTACGATCCATTCTAATTCATTCGTATCATCCATTCTAATTCATTCGCACAATTCATTCTAATTCATTCACACTCATACGATCCATTCTAATTCATTCGCATGAATGTATCCTTTCTAATTCATTCGTACGATCCATTCTAATTCATTCGCACAATCTATTCTAATTCATTCGAACGATCCATTCTAAGTCATTCGTACGATCCATTCTAATTCATTCGTACGATCCATTCTAATTCATTCGCACGATCCAATCTATTTCATTCGTACGATCCATTCTAATTCATTCGCACGAATGTATCCATTCCAATTCATTCGTACGATCCATTCTAATTCATTCGCACAATCTATTCTAATTCATTCGTACGATCAATTCTAATTAGAATGGATCGTGCGAATGAATTAGAATGGATCGTACGAATGAATTAGCATGGATCGTACGAAGGAATTAAAATGGATCGTACGAATGAATTAGAATAGATCGTACGAATGAATTAGATTGGATCGTGCGAATGAATTAGAATGGATCGTACGAATGAGTAAGAATGGATCGTACGAATGAATTAGAATGGATTGAATAAGAATTAATCGTACGAATGAATTAGAATGGATCGTACGAATGAATTAGAATGGATCGTACGAATGAATTAGAATGGATTGAATTAGAATGAATCGTACGAATGAATTAGAATGGATCGTACGAATGAATTAGAATGGATCGTACGAATGAATTAGAATGGATCTTAGAATGGATCGTACGAATGAAATAGAATGGATCGTACGAATGAATTAGAATTGATTGTGCGAATGGATTAGAATGGATCATACGATTGAGTAAGAAAGGATTGTACGAATGAAATAGAATAGATCGTACGAATGAATTAGAATGGATCGTATGAATGAATTAGAATGGATCGTATGAATGAAATAGAATGGATCGTACGAATGAATTAGAATGGATCGTGCGAATGAAATAGAATGGATCGTACAAATGAATTAAAATGTATCGTATGAATGAATTAGAATGGATACATTCCTGCGAATGAATTAGATTGGATCGTATCCATGAATTAGAATGGATCGTGCGAATGAATTAGAATAGATTGTGCGAATGAATTAGAATGGATCGTACGAATGAATTAGAATGGATCGTACGAATGAATTAGAATGGATCGTACGAATGAATTAGAATGGATACATTCGTGCGAAAGAATTAGAATAGATCGTATGAATGAATTAGAATGGATCGTATGAATGAAATAGAATGGATCGTATGAATGAATTAGAATGGATCGTGCGAATGAATTAGAATGGATCGTACGAATGAATTAGAATGGATCGTACGAATGAATTAGAATTAGAATGAATCGTACGAATGAATTAGAATGGATCGTACGAATGAATTAGAATGGATCATACGAATGAATTAGAATGGATCGTACGAATGAATTAGAATGGATTGAATTAGAATGAATCGTACAAATGAATTAGAATGAATCATACCGTACGAATGAATTAGAATGGATCATACGAAGGAATTAGAATGGATCGTACGAATGAATTAGAATGGATCGTACGAATGAATTAGAATGGATCGTACGAATGAATTAGAATGGATCGTGCGAATGAATTAGAATGGATCTTACAAATGAAATAGAATGGATTCGCACGAATGTATCCATTCTAATTCATTCGTACGATCCATTCTAATTCATTCGCACAATCCATTCTAATTCATTCGCACGATCCATTCGCATTCACTCAAACGACCCATTCTAATTCATAAGTACGATCCATTCTAATTCATTCAAACGATCCATTCTAATTCATTCGTACGATCCATTCTAATTCATTCGCACGAATGTATCCATTCTAATTTATTCGTACGATCCATTCTAATTCATTCGCACGAATGTATCCATTCTAATTCATTCGTACGATCCATTCTAATTCATTTGTTCGAATGTATCCATTCTAATTCATTCGTACGATCTATTCTAATTCATTCGTACAATCTATTCTAATTCATTAGTACGATCCATTTTAATTCATTCGTACGATCCATTCTAATTCATTCATACGATCCATTCTAATTCATTCGTACGATCCATTCTAATTCATTCGTACGATCCATTCTAATTCATTCGCACAATCTATTCTAATACATTCGTACGATCCATTCTAATTCATTCGCACGATCCATTCTAATTCATTCATACGATCCATTCTAATTCATTCGCACGAATGTATCCATTCTAATTCATTCATACGATCCATTCTAATTCATTCGCACAATCTATTCTAATTCATTCATACGATCCATTCTAATTTATTCGCACGATCCATTCTAATTCATTCATACGATCCATTCTAATTCATTCATATGATCCATTCTAATTCATTCGCACGATCCATTCTTACTCATTCGTACGATCCATTCTAATTCATTCGCACGATCCATTCTAATTCATTAATACGATCCATTCTAATTCATTCGCACGATTCATTCTAATTCATTCACACTCATACGATCCATTCTAATTCATTCGCACGAATGTATCCTTTCTAATTCATTCGAACGATCCATTAGAATTAGAATGAATTAGAATAGATTGTGCGAATGAATTAGAATGGATCGTACGAATGAATTAGAAAGGATACATTCGTGCGAATGAATTAGAATGGATCGTATGAGTGTGAATGAATTAGAATGGATCGTGCGAATGAATTAGAATGGATCGTATTAATGAATTAGAATGGATCGTGCGAATGAATTAGAATGGATGGTACGAATGAGTAAGAATGGATCGCACGAATGAATTAGAATGGATCATATGAATGAATTAGAATGGATCGTATGAATGAATTAGAATGGATCGTGCGAATAAATTAGAATGGATTGTATGAATGAATTAGAATAGTTTGTGCGAATGAATTAGAATGGATCGTACGAATGAATTAGAATGGATACATTCGTGCGAATGAATTAGAATGGATCGTATGAATGAATTAGAATGGAACGTGCGAATGAATTAGAATGGATCGTATGAATGTATTAGAATAGATTGTGCAAATGAATTAGAATGGATCGTACGAATGAATTAGAATGGATCGTACGAATGAATTAGAATGGATCGTATGAATGAATTAGAATGGATCGTACGAATGAATTAGAATGGATCGTACTAATGAATTAGAATAGATTGTGCGAATGAATTAGAATGGATCGTACGAATGAATTAGAAAGGATACATTCGTACAAATCAATTAGAAGGGATCGTACGAATGAATTAGAATGGATACATTCGTACAAATGAATTAGAATGGATCGTACGAATGAATTAGAATGGATACATTCGTGCGAATGAATTAGAATGGATTGTACGAATGAATTAGAATGGATCGTTTGAATGAATTAGAATGGATCGTACTTATGAATTAGAATGGGTCGTTTGAGTGAATGCGAATGGATCGTGCGAATGAATTAGAATGGATTGTACGAATGAATTAGAATGGATCGTACGAATGAATTAGAATGGATACATTCGTGCGAATCCATTCTATTTCATTCGTACGATCCATTCTAATTCATTCGCACGATCCATTCTAATTCATTCATACGATCCATTCTAATTCATTCGTACGATCCATTCTAATTCATTCGTACGATCCATTCTAATTCCTTTGTATGATCCATTCTAATTCATTCGTACGGTATGATTAATTCTAATTCATTCGTACGATTCATTCTAATTCAATCCATTCTAATTCATTCGTACGATCCATTCTAATTCATTCGTACGATCTATTCTAATTCATTCGTACGATCCATTCTAATTCATTCGTACGATTCATTCTAATTCTAATTCATTCGTACGATCCATTCTAATTCCTTCGTACGATCCATTCTAATTCATTCGTACGATCCATTCTAATTCATTCGCACAATCTATTATAATTTATTCGCACGATCCATTCTAATTCATGCATACGATCCAATCTAATTCATACGCACGAATGTATCCATTCTAATTCATTCGCACAATCTAATTCATTCATACGATCCATTCTAATTCATTCGTACGATCTATTCTAATTCATTCATACGATCCATTCTAATTCATACAATCTATTCTAATTAGAATGGATCGTACTAATGAATTAGAATAGATTGTGCAAATGAATTAGAATGGATCGTACGAATGAATTAGAAAGGATATATTCATGCGAATGAATTAGAATAGATCGTATGAATGAATTAGATTGGATCGTATTAATGAATTAGAATGGATCGTGCGAATGAATTAGAATGGATCGTACGAATGAATTAGAATGGATAGATTCGTGCGAATGAATTTGAATGGATCGTACGAAGGAATTAGAATGGATCGTACGAAGGAATTAGAATAGATCATACGAAGAAATTAGAATGGATCGTACGAATGAATTAGAATGGATCGTATGAATGAATTAGAATGGATCGTGCGAATGAATTAAAATGGATCGTATGAATGAAATAGAATGGATCGTATGAATTAGAATGGATCGTACGAATGAAATAGAATGGATCGTACGAATGAATTAGAATAGATTGTGCGAATGGATTAGAATGGATCATACGATTGAGTAAGAATGGATTGTACGAATGAAATAGAATAGATCGTACGAATGAATTAGAATGGGTCATGCTAATGAATTACAATTGATCGTACGAATGAATTAGAATAGATTGTGCGAATGAATTAGAATGGATCGTACGAATGAATTGGAATGGATACATTCGTGCGAATGAATTAGAATGGATCGTATGAATAAATTAGAGTGGATACATTCGTACAAATGAATTAGAATGGATCGTACGAATGAATTAGAATGGATACATTCGTGCGAATGAATTAGAATGGATCATATGAATGAATTAGAATGGATCGTTTGAGTGAATGCGAATGGATCGTGCGAATGAATTAGAATGGATTGTGCGAATGAAATAGAATGGATCGTACGAATGAATTAGAATGGATACATTCGTGCGAATCCATTCTATTTCATTCGTACGATCCATTCTAATTCATTCGCACAATCCATTCTAATTCATTCGTACGATCCATTCAAATTCATTCGTACGATCCATTCTAATTCATTCGTACGATCCATTCTAATTCATTCGCACAATCTATTCTAATTCATTCGTACGATCCATTCTAATTCATTCACACGATCCATTCTAATTCATTCATACGATCCATTCTATTTCATTCGTACGACCCATTCTTACTCATTCGTACGATCCATTCTAATTCATTTGCACGAAGGTATCCATTCTAATTCATTCGTACTATCCATTCTAATTCCTTCGTACGATCCACTCTAATTCCTTCGTACGATCCATTCTAATTCATTCATACGATCCATTCTAATTCATTCGTACGATCCATTCTAATTCCTTCGTATGATCCATTCTAATTCATTCGTACGGTATGATTCATTCTAATTCATTCGTACGATTCATTCTAATTCAATCCATTCTAATTCATTCGTACGATCCATTCTAATTCATTCGTATGATCCATACTAATTCATTCGTACGATTCATTCTAATTCAATCCATTCTAATTCATTCGTACGATCCATTCTTACTCATCGTATGCATGAATTAGAATGGATCGTGCGAATGAATTAGAATGGATCGTACGAATGAAATAGAATGGATCGAACGAATGAATTAGAATGGATACATTCGTGCAAAAGAATTAGAATGGATCATATGAATGAATTAGAATGGATCGTTTGAGTGAATGCGAATGGATCGTATGAATGAATTAGAATGGATCGTACGAATGAAATAGAATGGATTCGCACGAATGTATCCATTCTAATTCATTCGTACGATCCATTCTAATTCATTCGTACAATCCATTCTAATTCATTCGCACGATCCATTCGCATTCACTGAAACGATCCATTCTAATTCATTCATATGATCCATTCTAATTCATTCGCACGAATGTATCCATTCTAATTCATTCGTACGATCCATTCTAATTCATTTGTACTAATGTATCCACTCTAATTCATTCGTTTGATCCATTCTATTTCATTCGTACGATCCATTCTAATTCATTTGTATGAATGTATCCACTCTAATTCATTCATACGATCCATTCTAATTCATTCGCACGAATGTATCCATTCCAATTCATTCGTACGATCCATTCTAATTCATTCGCACAATCTATTCTAATTCATTCGTATGATCTATTCTAATTCATTAGCATGATCCATTCTAATTCATTCGTACAATCCATTCTATTTCATTCGTACGATCCATTCTAATTCATTCGCACGATCCATTCTAATTCATTCATATGATCCATTCTAATTCATTCGCACGAATGTATCCATTCTAATTCATTCGTACGATCCATTCTAATTCATTTGTACGAATGTATCCACTCTAATTCATTCGTACGATCCATTCTAATTCATTTGTACGAATGTATCCTTTCTAATTCATTCGTACGATCCATTCTAATTCATTCGCACAATCTATTCTAATTCATTAGTACGATCCATTCTAACTCATTCGTACGATCCATTCTAATTCATTCATACGATCCATTCTAATTCATTCGTACGATCCATTCTAATTCATTCGTACGATCCATTCTAATTCATTCGCACAATCTATTCTAATACATTCGTACGATCCATTCTAATTCATTCGCACGATCCATTCTAATTCATTCATACGATCCATTCTAATTCATTCGCATGAATGTATCCATTCTAATTCATTCGTACGATCCATTCTAATTCATTCGCACAATCTATTCTAATTCATTCATACGAACCATTCTAATTTATTCGCATGATCCATTCTAATTCATTCATACGATCCATTCTAATTCATTCATATGATGTATTCTAATTCATTCGAACGATCCATTCTTACTCATTCGTACGATCCATTCTAATTCATTCGCACGATCCATTCTAATTCATTAATACGATCCATTCTAATTCATTCGCACGATCCATTCTAATTCATTCGTACAATCCATTCTATTTCATTCGTATGATCCATTCTAATTCATTCGCACGATCCATTCTAATTCATTCGCATGATCCATTCTAATTCATTCGTACGATCGATTCTAATTCATTCATACGATCCATTCTAATTCATTCGCACGAATGTATCCATTCTAATTCATTCGTACGATCCATTCTAATTCATTCGTACGACCTATTCTATTTCATTCGTACGATCCATTCTAATTCATTCGTACGATCCATTCTAATTCATTCGTACGATCCATTCTAATTCCTTCGTATGATCCATTCTAATTCATTCGTACGATTCATTCTAATTCAATCCATTCTAATTCATTCGTACGATCCATTCTAATTCATTCATACGATCCATTCTAATTCATTCGTACGATCTATTCTATTTCATTCGTACGATCCATTCTTACTCATTCGTACGATCCATTCTAATTCATTTGCACGAAGGTATCCATTCTAGTTCATTCGTACTATCCATTCTAATTCCTTCGTACGATCCATTCTAATTCCTTCGTACGATTCATTCTAATTCATTCGTACAATCCATTCTAATTCATTCGTACGATCCATTCTAATTCATTTGCACGAAGGTATCCATTCTAATTCATTCGTACTATCCATTCTAATTCATTCGTACGAATGAATTAGAGTGGATACATTCGTACAAATGAATTAGAATGGATCGTATGAATGAATTAGAGTGGATTCATTCGTACAAATGAATTAGAATGGATCGTACGAATGAATTAGAATGGATACATTCGTGCGAATGAATTAGAATGGATCATATGAATGAATTAGAATGGATCGTATGAATGAATTAGAATGGATCGTACGAAGGAATTAGAATGGATCGTATGAATGAATTAGAATGGATCGTGCGAATAAATTAGAATGGATCGTATGAATGAATTAGGATAGATTGTGCGAATGAATTAGAATGGATCGTACGAATGAATTAGAATAGATACATTCGTGCGAATGAATTAGAATGGATCGTATGAATGAATTAGAATGGATCGTGCGAATGAATTAGAATGGATCGTACGAATGTATTAGAATAGATTGTGCGAATGAATTAGAATGGATCGTACGAATGAATTAGAATGGATCATACGAATGAATTAGAATGGATCGTATGAATGAATTAGAATGGATCGTACGAATGAATTAGAATCGATCGTACTAATGAATTAGAATAGATTGTGCGAATGAATTAGAATGGATCGTACGAAAGAATTAGAAAGGATACATTCATACAAATGAATTAGAATGGATCGTATGAATGAATTAGAATGGATACATTCCGACAAATGAATTAGAATGGATCGTACGAATGAATTAGAATGGATACATTCGTGCGAATGAATTAGAATGGATCGTACGAATGAATTAGACTGGATCGTTTGAATGAATTAGAATGGATCGTACTTATGAATTAGAATGGGTCGTTTGAGTGAATGCGAATGGATCGTGCGAATGAATTAGAATGGATTGTACGAATGAATTAGAATGGATCGTACGAATGAATTAGAATGGATACATTCGTGCGAATCCATTCTATTTCATTCGTACGATCCATTCTAATTCATTCGCACGATCCATTCTAATTCATTCGTACGATCCATTCTAATTCATTCGTTCGATCCATTCTAATTCATTCGTACGATCCATTCTAATTCATTCGTACGGTATGATTCATTCTAATTCATTCGTACGATCCATTCTAATTCATACGATCCATTCTATTTCATTCATACGATCCATTTGCAAATGAATTAGAATGGATCATACGAATGAATTAGAATGGATTCATTCGTGCGAATGAATTAGAATGGATCGTACGAATGAGTAAGAATGGATCGTACGAATGAATTAGAATGGATTGAATTAGAATGAATCGTACGAATGAATTAGAATGGATCGTACGAATGAATTAGAATGGATCGTATGAATGAATTAGAATGGATTGAATTAGAATGAATCGTACGAATGAATTAGAATGAATCATACCGTACGAATGAATTAGAATGGATCATACGAAGTAATTAGAATGGATCGTACGAATGAATTAGAATGGATTGTACGAATGAATTAGAATGGATCGTACGAAGGAATTAAAAAGGATCGTACGAAGGAATTAGAATGGATAGTACGAATGAATTAGAATGGATACATTCGTGCGAATCCATTCTATTTCATTCGTACGATCCATTCTAATTCATTCACACGATCCATTCTAATTCATTCATGCGATCCATTCTAATTCATTCGTACGATCCATTCTAATTCATTTGTACGATCCATTCTAATTTATTCGCACAATCTATTCTAATTCATTCGTACGATCCATTGTAATTTATTCATACGATCCATTCTAATTCATTCGCACGATCCATTCTAATTCATTCCATTCTAATTCATTCATACGATCCATTCTACGATCCATTCTAATTCATTTGTACGATCCATTCTAATTCATTCGCACGATCCATTCTAATTCATTCGCACGATCCATTCCAATTCATTTGTACGAATGTATCCACTCTAATTCATTCATACGATCCATTCTAATTCATTCGCACGAATGTATCCATTCCAATTCATTCGTACGATCCATTCTAATTCATTCGCACAATCTATTCTAATTCATTCGTACGATCAATTCTAATTCATTAGCATGATCCATTCTAATTCATTCATACGATCCATTCTATTTCATTCGTACGATCCATTCTTACTCATTCGTACGATCCATTCTAATTCATTTGCACAAAGGTATCCATTCTAATTCATTCGCACAATCTATTCTAATTCATTCGAACGATCCATTCTAATTCATTCATACGATCCATTCTAATTCATTCGCACGATCCATTCTAATTCATTCCTACGATCCATTCTAATTCATTCATATGATCCATTCTAATTCATTCGTACGATATGATTCATTCTAATTCATTCGTACGATTCATTCTAATTCAATCCATTCTAATTCATTCGTACGATCCACTCTAATTCATTCGTACGATCCATTCTAATTCATTCGTACAATCCATTCTAATTCATTCGCACAATCTATTCTAATTCATTCGTACGAATGAAATAGAATGGATTGTACGAATGAATTAGAATGGATCGTACGAATGAATTAGAATAGATTGTATGAATGAATTAGAATGGATACATTCGTGCGAATGAATTAGAATGGATCGTACGAATGAATTAGAATAGATCGTGCGAATGAATTAGAATGGATCATACGAATTAATTAGAATAGATTGTGCGAATGAATTAGAATGGATCGTATGAATGAATTAGATTATGATCCATTTTATTTCATTCGTATGATCCATTCTAATTCCTTCGTACAATCTAATTCATTCATACGATCCATTCTAATTCATTCGCACGAATGTATCCATTCTAATTCATTCGTTCGATCCATTCTAATTCATTCGTACGATCCATTCTAATTCATTCGCACGATCCATTCTAATTCATGCATACGATCCAATCTAATTCATTCATACGATCCATTCTAATTCATTCGCACGAATGTATCCATTCTAATTCATTCGTACATGTATGAATGAATTAGAATGGATCGTACGAATGAATTAGAGTTGATACATTCATACGAATGAATTAGAATGGATCGTATGAATGAATTAGAATCGATCGTACGAATGAATTAGAATGGATACCTTCGTGCAAATGAATTATTATGGATCGTACGAATGAGTAAGAATGGATCGTACGAATGAAATTGAATGGATCGTATGAATGAATTAGAATGGATCGTGCGAATGAATTAGAATGGATCGTACGAATGAAATAGAATGGATTCGCATGAATGTATCCATTCTAATTCATTCGTACGATCCATTCTAATTCATTCGTACAATCCATTCTAATTCATTCGCACGATCCGTTCGCATTCACTCAAACGACCCATTCTAATTCATAAGTACGATCCATTCTAATTCATTCAAACGATCCATTCTAATTCATTCGTACGATCCATTCTAATTCATTCGCACGAATGTATCCATTCTAATTCATTCGTACGATCCATTCTAATTCATTTGTACGAATATATCCATTCTAATTCATTCGTACGATCCATTCTAATTCATTTGTACGAATGTATCCACTCTAATTCATTCGTACGATCCATTCTAATTCATTCGTACGATCCATTCTAATTCATTCGCACAATCTATTCTAATTCATTCGTACGATCCATTCTAATTCATTCGCACGATCCATTCTAATTCATTCATATGATCCATTCTATTTCATTCGTACGATCCATTCTTACTCATTTGTACGATCCATTCTAATTCATTTGCACGAAGGTATCCATTCTAATTCATTCGCACGAATGTATCCTTTCTAATTCATTCGTACGATCCATTCTAATTCATTCGCACAATCTATTCTAATTCCTTCGTATGAACCATTCTAATTCATTCCCATGAATGTATCCATTCTAATTGATACGTACGATCCACTCTATTTCATTCGTATGATCCATTCTTACTCATTCGTACGATCCAATCTAATTCATTCATACGATCCATTCTACGATCCATTCTAATTCATTCGTACGTTCCATTCTAATTCATTAGCACGATCAATGCTAATTCATTCGTACGATCCATTCTAATTCATTCGTACAATCCATTCTATTTCATTCGTACGATCCATTCTTACTCATTCGTATGATCCATTCTAATTCATTCGCACGAATGTATCCATTCTAATTCATTCGTACAATCCATTCTTACTCATTCGTAATGAATTAGAATGGATACATTCATGCAAAAGAATTAGAATGGATTGTATGAATGAATTAGAATGGATCATGCAAATGAATTAGAATGGATCGTGCGAATGAATTAGAATGGATCGTACGAATGAATTAGAATGGATCGTGCGAATGAATTAGAATGGATCGTACGAATGTGTTAGACTAGATTGTGCGAATGAATTAGAATGGATCGTACGAATGAATTAGAATGGATCGTACGAATGAATTAGAATGGATCGTATGAATGAATTAGAATGGATCGTACGAATGAATTAGAATGGATCATACTAATGAATTAGAATAGATTGTGCGAATGAATTAGAATGGATCGTACGAATGAATTAGAAAGGATACATTCGTACAAATGAATTAGAATGGATCGTACGAATGAATTAGAATGGATTGTACGAATGAATTAGAATGGATCGTACTTATGAATTAGAATGGATCGTACTTATGAATTAGAATGGGTCGTTTGAGTGAATGCGAATGGATCGTGCGAATGAATTAGAATGGATTGTACGAATGAATTAGAATGGATCGTATGAATGAATTAGAATGGATACATTCGTGCGAATCCATTCTATTTCATTCATACGATCCATTCTAATTCATTCGCACGATCCATTCTAATTCATTAATACGATCCATTCTAATTCATTCGTACGAACCATTCTAATTCATTCGTACGATCCATTCTAATTCATTCGTACAATCCATTCTAATTCCTTCGTATGATCCATTCTAATTCATTCGTACGGTATGATTCATTCTAATTCATTCGTACGATTCATTCTAATTCAATCCATTCTAATTTATTCGTACGATCCATTCTAATTCATTCGTACGATTCATTCTAATTCATTCGTACGATTCATTCTAATTCTAATTCATTCGTACGATCCATTCTAATTCATTCGTACGATCCATTCTAATTCATTCGCACGATCCATTCTAATTCATTCGTACGATCCATTCTATTTCATTCATACGATCCATTCTAATTCATTCATACGATCTATTCTAATTCTTTCGCACGAATGCATCCATTCTAATTCATTTGTACGATCCATTCTAATTCATTCGTACGATCCATTCTAATTCATTCGTACGATCCATTCTAATTCATTCGCACAATCTATTCTAATTCATTCGCACGATCCATTCTAATTCATGCATACGATCCAATCTAATTCATTCGCACGAATGTATCCATTCTAATTCATTCGCACAATCTAATTCATTCATACGATCCATTCTAATTCATTCGTATGATCTATTCTAATTCATTCATACGATCCATTCTAATTCATACAATCTATTCTAATTAGAATGGATCGTACTAATGAATTAGAATAGATTGTGCGAATGAATTAGAATGGATCGTACGAATGAATTAGAAAGGATATATTCGTGCGAATGAATTAGAATAGATCGTATGAATGAATTAGATTGGATCGTATTAATGAATTAGAATGGATCGTGCGAATGAATTAGAATGGATCGTACGAATGAATTAGAATGGATAGATTCGTGCGAATGAATTTGAATGGATCGTACGAAGGAAATAGAATGGATCGTACAAAGGAATTCGAATAGATCATACGAAGAAATTAGAATGGATCGTACGAATGAATTAGAATGGATCGTATGAATGAATTAGAATGGATCGTACGAATGAATTAAAATGGATCGTATAAATGAAATAGAATGGATCGTATGAATTAGAATGGATCGTACGAATGAAATAGAATGGATCGTACGAATGAATTAGAATAAATTGTGCGAATGGATTAGAATGGATCATACGATTGAGTAATAATGGATTGTACGAATGAAAAAGAATAGATCGTACGAATGAATTAGAATGGATCATGCTAATGAATTAGAATTGATCTTACGAATGAATTAGAATAGATTGTGCGAATGAATTAGAATGGATCGTACGAATGAATTGGAATGGATACATTCGTGCCAATGAATTAGAATGGATCGTATGAATGAATTAGAGTGGATACATTCGTACAAATGAATTAGAATGGATCGTACGAATGAATTAGAATGGATACATTCGTGTGGATGAATTAGAATGGATCATATGAATGAATTAGAATGGATCGTTTGAGTGAATGCGAATGGATCGTGCGAATGAATTAGAATGGATTGTACGAACGAATTAGAATGGATCGTACGAATGAATTAGAATGGATACATTCGTGCGAATCCATTCTATTTCATTCGTACGATCCAATCTAATTCATTCGCACGATCCATTCTAATTCATTCATACGATCCATTCTAATTCATTCGTACGATCCATTCTAATTCATTCGTACGATCCATTCTAATTCATTCGCACAAACTATTCTAATTCATTCGTACGATCCATTCTAATTCATTCGCACGATCCATTCTAATTCATTCATGCGATCCATTCTATTTCATTCGTACGAATGTATCCATTCCAATTCATTCGTACGATCCATTCTAATTCATTTGTACGAATGTATCCACTCTAATTCATTCATACGATCCATTCTAAGTCATTCGCACGAATATATCCATTCCAATTCATTCGTACGATCCATTCTAATTCATTCGCACAATCTATTCTAATTCATTCGTACGATCAATTCTAATTCTTTTGCACGAATGTATCCATTCTAATTCATTCGTACGATCCATTCTAATTCATTCGTATGATCTATTCTAATTCATTCGCATGATCCATTCTAATTCATTCATACGATCCAATCTAATTCATTCATACGATCCATTCTAATTCATTCGCACGAATGTATCCATTCTAATTCATTCGCACGATCCATTCTAATTCATTCATACAATCCATTCTAATTCTTTTGCACGAATGTATCCATTCTAATTCATTCGTACGATCCATTCTAATTCATTTGTATGATCTATTCTAATTCATTCGCATGATCCATTATAATTCATTCATACGATGCAATCTAATACATTCGTACGATCCATTCTAATTTATTCGCACGAATGTATCAACTCTAATTTATTCGTACGATCCATTCTAATTCATTCATACATGTACGAATGAATTAGAATGGATACATTCGTGCGAATGAATTAGAATGGATCGTATGAATGAATTAGATTGGATCGTATGCATGAATTAGGATGGATCGTGCGAATGAATTAGAATGGATCGTACGAATGAATTAGAATGGACCGAACGAATGAATTAGAATGGATACATTCGTGCAAAAGAATTAGAATGGATTGTATGAATGAATTAGAATGGATCGTGCGAATGAATTAGAATGGATCATACGAATGAATTAGAATGGATACATTCGTGCGAAAGAATTAGAATAGATCGTATGAATGAATTAGAATGGATCGTATGAATGAAATAGAATGGATCGTACGAATGAATTAGAATGGATCGTGCGAATGAATTAGAATGGATCGTACGAATGAATTAGAATGGATCGTACGAAGGAATTAGAATGGATCGTACGAATGAATTAGAAAGGATACATTCGAATTCATTCGTACGATCCATTCTAATTCCTTCGTACGATCCATATTCTAATTCATTCGCACGATCCATTCTAATTCATTCGCACGATCCATTCTAATTCATTCATACGATCCATTCTAATTCATTCACACAATCCATTCTAATTCATTCTAATTTATTCGTATGTGAGTGGATCGTGTTTTTTCGTGCTAATGAATTAGAATGGATCGTACGAATGAATTAGAATGGATACATTCGTGCGAAAGAATTAGAATGGATCGTATGAATGAATTAGATTAGATCGTATAAATGAATTAGAATGGATCGTACGAATGAATTAGAATGGATCGTGCTAATGAATTAGAATAGATCGTGCGAATGAATTAGAATGGATCGTGCGACTGAATTAGAATGGATCGTACGAATGAATTAGAATGGATCGTACGAATGAATTAGAATAGATTGTGCGAATGAATTAGAATAGATCGTACGAATGAATTAGAAAGGATACATTCGTGCGAATGAATTAGAATGGATCGTATGAGTGTGAATGAATTAGAATGGATCGTGCGAATGAATTAGAATGGATCGTATTAATGAATTAGAATGGATCGTACGAAATGTATCCATTCTAATTCATTCGTACGATCCATTCTAATTCATTCGTATGATCCATTATTACTCATTCGTACGATCCAATCTAATTCATTCATACGATCCATTCTACGATCCATTCTAATTCATTCGTACGTTCCATTCTAATTAGAATAGATTGTATGAATGAATTAGAATGGATCGTACGAATGAATTAGAATGGATCGTGCGAATGAATTAGAATGGATCGTACGAATGAATTAGAATAGATTGTGCTAATGAATTAGAATGGAACGTACGAATGAATTAGAATGGATCGTGCAAAAGAATTAGAATGGATCGTGCAAAAGAATTAGAATAGATTGTATGAATGAATTAGAATGGATCGTACAAATGAATTAGAATGGATCGTGCGAATGAATTAGAATGGATCGTACGAATGAATTAGAATAGATTGTGCTAATGAATTAGAATGGAACGTACGAATGAATTAGAATGGATCGTAGAATGGATCGTATGAATGAATTAGAATGAATCGTACGAATGAGTAAGAATGGATCGTACGAATGAATTAGAAAGGATTGAATTAGAATGAATCGTACGAATGAATTAGAATGGATCGTACGAATGAATTAGAATGGATCGTACGAATGAATTAGAATGGATCGTATGAATGAATTAGAATGGATCGTGCGAATGAATTAGAATGGATCGTACGAATGAATTAGAATGGATCGTACGAATGAATTAGAATGGATCGTAGTAAGGAATTAGAGTGGATCCTACGAATGAATTAGAATAGATTGTGCGAATGAATTAGAATGGATCTGGATCGTGTATCCATTCTAATTCATTCGTACGACCCATTCTAATTCATTCGTACGATCCATTCTAATTCATGCGCACGATCCATTCTAATTTATTCATACGATCCATTCTAATTCATTCATACAATCCATTCTAATTCTTTTGCATGAATGTATCCATTCTAATTCATTCGTTCGATCCATTCTAATTCATTCATACGATCCATTCTAATTCATTCTAATCCATTCTAATTCATTCGTACGATCCATTCTAATTCATTCGCACAATCTATTCTAATTCATTCATACGATCCATTCTAATTCATTCGTACGATCCATTCTATTTCATTCGTACGATCCATTCTAATTCATCCGCACAATCTATTCTAATTCATTCGTACGATCCATTCTAATTCATTCGTACGATCCATTCTAATTCATTCGTATGATCCATTCTAATTCCTTCGTATGATCCATTCTAATTCATTCGTACGGTATGATTCATTCTAATTCATTCGTACGATTCATTCTAATTCAATCCATTCTAATTTATTCGTACGATCCATTCTAATTCATTCGTACGATTCATTCTAATTCAATCCATTCAAATTCATTCGTACGATCCTTTCTTACTCATTCGTACGATCCATTCTAATTCATTCGCACGAATGAATTCATTCTAATTCTTTCGTATGATCCATTCTAATTCATTCGCATGAATGTATCCATTCTAATTCATTCGTATGATCCATTCTATCTCATTCGTACAATCCATTCTATTTCATTCGTACGATCCATTCTAATTCATTCGCACGATACATTCTAATTCATTCGCATGATCCACTCTAATTCATTCGTACGATCGATTCTAATTCATTCATACGATCCATTCTAATTCATTCGCACGAATGTATCCATTCTAATTCATTCGTACGATCCATTCTAATTCATTCGCACAATCTATTCTAATTCATTCATACGATCCATTCTAATTTATTCGCACGATCCATTCTAATTCCTTCGTATGATCCATTCTAATTCATTCGTACGGTATGATTCATTCTAATTCATTCGTACGATTCATTCTAATTCAATCCATTCTAATTCATTCGTACGATCCATTCTAATTCATTCGTACGATCCATTCTAATTCATTCGTACGATCCATTCTAATTCATTCGCACGATCCATTCTAATTCATTCATACGATCCATTCTAATTCATTCGTACGATCCATTCTAATTCATTCGTACGATCCATTCTAATTCATTCGCACGATCTATTCTAATTCATTCGTACGATCCATTCTAATTCATTCGTACGATCCATTCTAATTCATTAATACGATCCATTCTAATTCATTCAAATGATCCATTCTAATTCATTCCTACGATCCATTCTAATTCATTCGTACGATCCATTCTAATTCATTCGTACGATCCATTCTAATTCATTCATACGATCCATTCTAATTCATTCATACGATCCATTCTAATTCATTCGTACGATCCATTCTAATTCATTCGCACGATCCATTCTAATTTATTCGCACAATCTATTCTAATTCATTCGTACGATCCATTCTAATTCATTCGCACGATCCATTCTAATTCATTCACACGATCCTTTCTATTTCATTCGATCCATTCTTACTCATTCGTACGATCCATTCTAATTCATTTACACGAAGGTATCCATTCTAATTCATTCATACTATCAATTCTAATTCCTTCGTACGATCCATTCAAATTCCTTCGTACGATCCATTCTAATTCATTCGCACGATCCATTCTAATTCATTCATACGATCCATTCTATTTCATTCGTACGATCCATTCTTACTCATTCGTACGATCCATTCTAATTCATTTGCACGAAGGTATCCATTCTAATTCATTCGTACTATCCATTCTAATTCCTTCGTACGATCCATTCTAATTCATTCATACGATCCATTCTAATTCATTCGCACGAATGTATCCATTCTAATTCATTCGTACGATCCATTCTAATTCATTCATACGATCCATTCTAATTCTACGATCCATTCTTACTTATTCGTATTATCCATTTTAATTCATTCACACGAATGTATCAACTCTAATTCATTCGTACGATTCATTCTAATTCAATCCATTCTAATTCATTCGTACGATCCATTCTAATTCATTCGTACGATCCATTCTAATTCATTCATACAATCCATTGTAATTCATTCGCACGATCCATTCGCATTCACTCAAACGATCCATTCTAATTCATTCATATGATCCATTCTAATTCATTCGCACGAATGTATCCATTCTAATTCATTCGTACGATCCATTCTAATTCATTTGTACGAATGTATCCACTCTAATTCATTCATACGATCCATTCTAATTCATTCGCACGAATGTATCCATTCCAATTCATTCGTACGATCCATTCTAATTCATTAGCACAATCTATTCTAATTCATTCGTACGATCAATTCTAATTCATTAGCATGATCCATTCTAAATCATTCGTACGATCTATTCTATTTCATTCGCACAATCCATTCTTACTCAATCGTATGATCCATTCTAATCCATTCGCACAATCTATTCTAATTCATTCGTACGATCCATTCTATTTCATTCGTACGATCTATTCTAATTCATATGATCCATTCTATTTCATTCATACGATCCATTTTAATTCATTCGCACGATCCATTCTAATTCATTCATACGATCCATTCTAATTCATTCGTACGATCCATTCTAATTCATTCATACGATCTATTCTAATTCATTCGCACGAATATATCCTTTCTAATTCATTCGTACGATCCAAATTCATTTATCCGTACGATCTATTCTATTTCATTCGAACGATCCATTCTTATCGTACGATCCATTCTAATTCAATCCATTCTAATTCATTCGTACGATCCATTCTAATTCATTCGTACGATCCATTCTAATTCATTCGTACGATTCATTCTAATTCAATCCATTCTAATTCATCCGTACGATCCATTCTATTTCATTCGTACGATCCATTCTTACTCATTCGTACGATCCATTAGTATCCATTCTAATTCATTCGTACGATCTATTCTAATTCATTCGTACGATCCATTCTAATTCCTTCGTACGATCCATTCTAATTCATTCGTACGATCCATTCTAATTCATTCGCACGATCCATTCTAATTCATTCGTACGATCCATTCTATTTCATTCATACGATCCATTCTAATTCTTTCGCACGAATGTATCCATTCTAATTCATTCGTACGATCCATTCTAATTCATTCGCACGATCCATTCTAATTCATTCATACAATCCATTCTCATTCTTTTGCACGAATGTATCCATTCTAATTCATTCGTTCGATCCATTCTAATTCATTCGTACGATCCATTCTAATTCATTCACACGATCCATTCTAATTCATGCATACGATCCAATCTAATTCATTCATACGATCCATTCTAATTCATTCGCACGAATGTATCCATTCTAATTCATTCGTACATGTATGAATGAATTAGAATGGATCGTACGAATGAATTAGAGTTGATACATTCATACGAATGAATTAGAATGGATCGTATGAATGAATTAGAATCGATCGTACGAATGAATTAGAATGGATACCTTCGTGCAAATGAATTAGAATGGATCGTACGAATGAGTAAGAATGGATCGTACGAATGAAATAGAATGGATTCGCACTAATGTATCCATTCTAATTCATTCGTACGATCCATTCTAATTCATTCGTACAATCCATTCTAATTCATTCGCACGATCCATTCTAATTCATTCATACGATCCATTCTAATTCATTCGTACGATCCATTCTAATTCATTCGTACGATCCATTCTAATTCATTCGCACAATCTATTCTAATTCATTCGTACGATCCATTCTAATTCATTCGCACGATCCATTCTAATTCATTCATACGATCCATTCTATTTCATTCGTACGAATGTATCCATTCTAATTCATTCGTACGATCCATTCTAATTCATTTGTACGAATGTATCCACTCTAATTCATTCATACGATCCATTCTAAGTCATTCGCACGAATGTATCCGTTCCAATTCATTCGTACGATCCATTCTAATTCATTCGCACAATCTATTCTAATTCATTCGTACGATCAATTCTAATTCTTTTGCACGAATGTATCCATTCTAATTCATTCGTATGATCTATTCTAATTCATTCGCATGATCCATTCTAATTCATTCATACGATCCAATCTAATTCATTCATACGATCCATTCTAATTCATTCGCACGAATGTATCCGTTCTAATTCATTCGCATGATCCATTCTAATTCTTTTGCACGAATGTATCCATTCTAATTCATTCGTACGATCCATTCTAATTTATTTGTATGATCTATTCTAATTCATTCGCATGATCCATTATAATTCATTCATACGATGCAATCTAATACATTCGTACGATCCATTCTAATTTATTCGCACGAATGTATCAACTCTAATTCATTCGTACGATCCATTCTAATTCATTCATACATGTACGAATGAATTAGAATGGATACATTCGTGCGAATGAATTAGAATGGATCGTATGAATGAATTAGATTGGATCGTATGCATGAATTAGGATGGATCGTGCGAATGAATTAGAATGGATCGTACGAATGAATTAGAATGGATCGAACAAATGAATTAGAATGGATACATTCGTGCAAAAGAATTAGAATGGATTATATGAATGAATTAGAATGGATCGTGCGAATGAATTAGAATGGATCGTACGAATGAATTAGAATGGATACATTCGTGCGAAAGAATTAGAATAGATCGTATGAATGAATTTGAATGGATCGTATGAATGAAATAGAATGGATCGTACGAATGAATTAGAATGGATCGTGCGAATGAATTAGAATGGATCGTACGAATGAATTAGAATGGATCGTACGAAGGAATTAGAATGGATCGTATGAATGAATTAGAAAGGATACATTCGAATTCATTCGTACGATCCATTCTAATTTCTTCGTACGATCCATATTCTAATTCATTCGCACGATCCATTCTAATTCATTCGCACGATCCATTCTAATTCAATCACACAATCCATTCTAATTCATTCTAATTTATTCGTATGTGAGTGGATCGTGTTTTTTCGTGCTAATGAATTAGAATGGATCGTACGAATGAATTAGAATGGATACATTCGTGCGAAAGAATTAGAATGGATTGTATGAATGAATTAGATTGGATCGTATAAATGAATTAGAATGGATCGTACGAATGAATTAGAATGGATCGTGCTAATGAATTAGAATGGATCGTGCGAATGAATTAGAATGGATCGTGAGAATGAATTAGAATGGATCGTACGAATGAATTAGAATGGATCGTACGAATGAATTAGAATGGATCGTTCGAATGAATTAGAATAGATTGTGCGAATGAATTAGAATGGATCGTACGAATGAATTAGAAAGGATACATTCGTGCGAATGAATTAGAATGGATCGTATGAGTGTGAATGAATTAGAATGGATCGTGCGAATGAATTAGAATGGATCGGATTAATGATATAGAATGGATCGTACGAAATGTATCCATTCTAATTCATTCGTACGATCCATTCTAATTCATTCGTATGATCCATTCTTACTCATTCGTATGATCCAATCTAATTCATTCATACGATCCATTCTACGATCCATTCTAATTCATTCGTACGTTCCATTCTAATTCATTAGCACGATCAATGCTAATTCATTCGTACGATCCATTCTAATTCATTCGTACAATCCATTCTTACTCATTCGTAATGAATTAGAATGGATACATTCGTGCAAAAGAATTAGAATGGATTGTATGAATGAATTAGAATGGATCGTGCAAATGAATTAGAATGGATCGTGCGAATGAATTAGAATGGATCGTACGAATGAATTAGAATAGATTATGCTAATGAATTAAAATGGAACGTACGAATGAATTAGAATGGATCGTAGAATGGATCGTATGAATGAATTAGAATGGATCGTACGAATGAGTAAGAATGGATCGTACGAATGAATTAGAATGGATTGAATTAGAATGAATCGTACAAATGAATTAGAATGGATCGTACGAATGAATTAGAATGGATCGTATGAATGAATTAGAATGGATCGTATGAATGAATTAGAATGGATCGTGCGAATGAATTAGAATGGATCGTACGAATGAATTAGAATGGATCGTAGTAATGAATTAGAATGGATCCTACGAATGAATTAGAATAGATTGTGCGAATGAATTAGAATGGATCTGGATCGTGTATCCATTCTAATTCATTCGTACGACCCATTCTAATTCATTCGTACGATCCATTCTAATTCATTCGCACGATCCATTCTAATTTATTCATACGATCCAGTCTAATTCATTCATACAATCCATTCTAATTCTTTTGCACGAATGTATCCATTCTAATTCATTCGTTCGATCCATTCTAATTCATTCATACGATCCATTCTAATTCGTTCTAATCCATTCTAATTCATTCGTACGATCCATTCTAATTCATTCGCACAATCTATTCTAATTCATTCGTACGATCCATTCTAATTCATTCGTACGATCCATTCTATTTCATTCGTACGATCCATTCTAATTCATTCGCACAATCTATTCTAATTCATTCGTACGATCCATTCTAATTCATTCGTACGATCCATTCTAATTCATTCGTACGATCCATTCTAATTCCTTCGTATGATCCATTCTAATTCATTCGTACGGTATGATTCATTCTAATTCATTCGTACGATTCATTCTAATTCAATCCATTCTAATTCATTCGTACGATCCATTCTAATTCATTCGTACGATCCATTCTAATTCATTCGTATGATTCATTCTAATTCAATCCATTCTAATTCATTCGTACGATCCATTCTTACTCATTCGTACGATCCATTCTAATTCATTCGCTCAAATGAATCTATTCTAATTCATTCGTATGATCCATTCTAATTCATTCGCATGAATGTATCCATTCTAATTCATTCGTACGATCCATTCTATCTCATTCGTACAATCCATTCTATTTCATTTGTACGATCCATTCTAATTCATTCGCACGATCCATTCTAATTCATTCGCATGATCCATTCTAATTCATTCGTACGATCGATTCTAATTCATTCATAAGATCCATTCTAATTCATTCGCACGAATGTATCCATTCTAATTCATTCGTACGATCCATTCTAATTCATTCGCACAATCTATTCTAATTCATTCATACGATCCATTCTAATTTATTCGCACGATCCATTCTAATTCCTTCGTATGATCCATTCTAATTCATTCGTACGGTATGATTCATTCTAATTCATTCGTATGATTCATTCTAATTCAATCCATTCTAATTCATTCGTACGATCCATTCTAATTCATTCGTACGATCCATTCTAATTCATTCGTACGATTCATTCTAATTCATTCGTACGATCCATTCTAATTCATTCGCACGATCCATTCTAATTCATTCATACGATCCATTCTAATTCATTCATACGATCCATTCTAATTCATTCGTACGATCCATTCTAATTCATTCGCACGATCCATTCTAATTCATTCGTACGATCCATTCTAATTCATTAATACGATCCATTCTAATTCATTCAAACGATCCATTCTAATTCATTCGTACGATTCATTCTAATTCATTCGTACGATCCATTCTAATTCATTCACACGATCCATTCTAATTCATTCGTACGATCCATTCTAATTCATTCGTACGATCCATTCTAATTCATTCGCACAATCTATTCTAATTCATTCGTACGATCCATTCTAATTCATTCGCACGATCCATTCTAATTCATTCATACGATCCATTCTATTTCATTCGTACGATCCATTCTTTCTCATTCGTACGATCCATTCTAATTCATTTGCACGAAGGTATCCAATCTAATTCATTCATACTATCCATTCTAATTCCTTCGTATGATCCATTCTAATTCCTTCGTACGATCCATTCTAATTCATTCGTATGATCCATTTTAATTCATTCCTATGATCTATTTTAATTCATTCGCTCGAATGTATCCATTCTAATTCATTCGTACGATCCATTCTAATTCAATTGTACGAATGTATCCACTCTAATTCATTCATACGATCCATTCTAATTCATTCGCACGAATGTATCCATTCCAATTCATACGTACGATCCATTCTAATTCATTCGCACAATCTATTCTAATTCATTTGTACGATCAATTCTAATTCATTAGCATGATCCATTCTAATTCATTCGTACGATCTATTATATTTCATTCGTACAATCCATTCTTACTCAATCGTATGATCCATTCTAATCCATTCGCACAATCTATTCTAATTCATTCGTACGATCCATTCTATTTCATTCGTACGATCCATTCTAATTCATACGATCCATTCTATTTCATTCATACGATCCATTTTAATTCATTCGCACGATCCATTCTAATTCATTCATACGATCCATTCTAATTCATTCGTACGATCCATTCTAATTCATTCATACGATCTATTCTAATTCATTCACACGAATATATCCTTTCTAATTCATTCGTACGATCCAAATTCATTTATCCGTACGATCTATTCTATTTCATTCGAACGATCCATTCTTATCGTACGATCCATTCTAATTCAATCCATTCGAATTCATTCGTACGATCCATTCTAATTCATTCGTACGATTCATTCTAATTCAATCCTTTCTAATTCATTCGTACGATCCATTCTATTTCATTCGTACGATCCATTCTTACTCATTCGTACGATCCATTCGTATCCATTCTAATTCATTCGTACGATCTATTCTAATTCATTCGTACGATCCATTCTAATTCCTTCGTACGATCCATACCGTACGAACGAATTAGAATGGATCGTACGAATGAATTAGAATGGATCGTACGAAGGAATTAGAATGGATCGTACGAATGAATTAGAATAGATCGTACGAATGAATTAGAATGGATACGAATGGATCGTACGAATGAGTAAGAATGGATCGTACGAATGAAATAGAATGGATCGTACGAATGAATTAGAAAGGATTGAATTAGAATGAATCGTACGAATGAATTAGAATGGATCGTACGAATGAATTAGAATGGATTGAATTAGAATGGATCGTACGATAAGAATGGATCGTTCGAATGAAATAGAATAGATCGTATGGATAAATGAATTTGGATCGTACGAATGAATTAGAAAGGATATATTCGTGTGAATGAATTAGAATAGATCGTATGAATGAATTAGAATGGATCGTACGAATGAATTAGAATGGATCGTATGAATGAATTAGAATGGATCGTGCGAATGAATTAAAATGGATCGTATGAATGAAATAGAATGGATCGTATGAATTAGAATGGATCGTACGAATGAAATAGAATGGATCGTACGAATGAATTAGAATAGATTGTGCGAATGGATTAGAATGGATCATACGATTGAGTAAGAATGGATTGTACGAATGAAATAGAATAGATCGTACGAATGAATTAGAATGGATCATGCTAATGAATTAGAATTGATCGTACGAATGAATTAGAATAGATTGTACGAATGAATTAGAATGGATCGTACGAATGAATTGGAATGGACACATTCGTGCGAATGAATTAGAATGGATCGTATGAATGAATTAGAGTGGATACATTCGTACAATTAAATTAGAATGGATCGTACAAATGAATTAGAATGGATACATTCGAGCGAATGAATTAGAATAGATCATAGGAATGAATTAAAATGGATCATACGAATGAATTAGAATGGATCGTACGAAGGAATTAGAATGGATCGTACGAAGGAATTAGAATAGATAGTATGAATGAATTAGAATGGATACCTTCGTGCAAATGAATTAGAATGGATCGTACGAATGAGTAAGAATGGATCGTACGAATGAAATAGAATGGATCGTATGAATGAATTAGAATGGATCGTGCGAATGAATTAGAATGGATCGTACGAATGAATTAGAATGGATCGTACGAATGAATTAGAATGGATCGTACGAATGAATTAGAATGGATCGTACGAATGAATTAGAATGGATCGTACGAATGAATTAGAATGGATCGTATTAATGAATTAGAATGGATCGTACGAATGAATTAGAATGGATCGTACGAATGAATTAGAATAGATCGTGCGAATGAATTAGAATGGATCGTACGAATGAATTAGAATGGATCGTATGAATGAATTAGAATGGATCGTATGAATGAATTAGAATGGATCGTGCGAATGAATTAGAATGGATCGTACGAATGAATTAGAATGAATTGTACGAATGAATTAGAATGGATTGAATTAGAATGAATCGTACGAATGAATTAGAATGAATCATACCGTACGAATGAATTAGAATGGATCATACGAAGGAATTAGAATGGATCGTGCGAATAAATTAGAATGGATCGTATGAATGAATTAGAATAGATTGTGCGAATGAATTAGAATGGATCGTACGAATGAATTAGAATGGATACATTCGTGCGAATGAATTAGAATGGATCTTATGAATGAATTAGAATCGATCGTACGAATGAATTAGAATCGATCATGCGAATGAATTAGAATGGATCGTGCGAATGAATTAGAATGGATCGTACAAATGAAATAGAATGGATTGTACGAATGAGATAGAATGGATCGTACGAATGAATTAGAATGGATACATTCATGCGAATGAATTAGAATGGATCATACGAATGAATTAGAATGGATTCATTCGAGCGAATGAATTAGAATGGATCGTACGAATGAGTAAGAATGGATCGTACGAATGAATTAGAATGGATTGAATTAGAATGAATCGTACGAATGAATTAGAATGGATCGTACGAATGAATTAGAATGGATCGTACGAATGAATTAGAATGGATTGAATTAGAATGAATCGTACGAATGAATTAGAATGAATCATACCGTACGAATGAATTAGAATGGATCATACGAAGGAATTAGAATGGATCGTACGAATGAATTAGAATGGATCGTACGAATGAATTAGAATGGATCGTACGAATGAATTAGAATAGATTGTGCGAATGAATTAGAATGGATCGTACGAATGAAATAGAATGGATCGTACGAATGAATTAGAATGGATCGTACGAATGAATTAGAATAGATTGTGCGAATGAATTAGAATGGATCGTACGAATGAATTAGAATGGATTAGAATGAATTAGAATGGATCGTATGAATGAATTAGAATGGATCGAACGAATGAATTAGAATGGATACATTCGTGCAAAAGAATTAGAATGGATTGTATGAATGAATTAGACTGGATCGTATGAATAAATTGGAATGGATCGTGCGAATGAATTAGAATGGATCGTACGAATGAATTAGAATGGGTCGTACGAATGAATTAGAATGGATACACGATCCAGATCCATTCTAATTCATTCGCACAATCTATTCTAATTCATTCGTAGGATCCATTCTAATTCATTACTACGATCCATTCTAATTCATTCATACGATCCATTCTAATTCATTCGTACGATCCATTCTAATTCATTCGCACGATCCATTCTAATTCATTCATACGATCCATTCTAATTCATTCATACGATCCATTCTAATTCATTCGTACGATCCATTCTAATTCATTTGTACGATTCATTCTAATTCCATCCATTCTAATTCATTCGTACGATCCATTCTTACTCATTCGTACGATCCATTCTAATTCATTCATACGATCCATTCTACGATCCATTCTAATTCATTCGTATGTTCCTTTCTAATTCATTAGCACAATCTATTCTAATTCATTCGTACGATCCATTCTAATTCATTCGCACGATCCATTCTAATTCATTTGCACGATCCATTCTAATTCATTCATACAATCCATTCTAATTCTTTTGCACGAATGTATCCATTCTAATTCATTACGAATGAGTAAGAATGGATTGTACGAATGAATTAGAATGGATCGTACGAATGAATTAGCATTGATCGTGCTAATGAATTAGAATGGAACGTACGAATGAATTAGAATTGATCGTAGAATGGATCGTATGATTGAATTAGATTGGATCATACGAATGAGTAAGAATGGATCATACGAATGAATTAGAATGGATCGTACGAATGAATTAGAATGGATACATTTCGTACGATCCATTCTATATCATTAATACGATCCATTCTAATTCATTCGCACGATCCATTCTAATTCATTCACACTCATACGATCCATTCTAATTCATTCGCACGAATGTATCCTTTCTAATTCATTCGTACGATCCATTCTAATTCATTCGCACAATCTATTCTAATTCATTCGAACGATCCATTCTAATTCATTCGTACGATCCATTCTAATTCATTCGTACGATCCATTCTAATTCATTCGCACGATCCATTCTAATTCATTCGCACGATCCATTCTAATTCATTAGCACGATCCATTCTAATTCATTCGTACGATCCATTCTAATTCATTTATACGATCCAATCTAATTCATTCATACGATCGATTCTAATTCTTTCGCACGAATGTATCCATTCTAATTCATTCGTACGATCCATTCTAATTCATTAGCACGAAAAAACACGATCCACTCACATACGAATAAATTAGAATGAATTAGAATGGATTGTGTGATTGAATTAGAATGGATCGTGCGAATGAATTAGAATGGATCGTGCGAATGAATTAGAATATGGATCGTACGAAGGAATTAGAATGGATCATACGAATGAATTCGAATATATCCTTTCTAATTCATTCGTACGATCCATTCTAATTCCTTCATACGATCCATTCTAATTCATTCGTACGATCCATTCTAATTCATTCGCACGATCCATTCTAATTCATTCGTACGATCCATTCTATTTCATTCATATGATCCATTCAAAGTCATTCATACGATCTATTCTAATTCTTTCGCACGAATGTATCCATTCTAATTCATTCGTACGATCCATTCTAATTCATTCGCACGATCCATTCTAATTCATTCATACAATCCATTCTAATTCTTTTGCACGAATGTATCCATTCTAATTCATTAGTTCGATCCATTCTAATTCATTCGTACGATCCATTCTAATTCATTCGCACGATCCATCCTAATTCATGCATAAGATCCAATCTAATTCATTCATACGATCCATTCTAATTCATTCGCACGAATGTATCCATTCTAATTCATTCGTACATGTATGAATGAATTAGAATGGATCGTACGAATGAATTAGAGTTGATACATTCGTGCGAATAAATTAGAATGGATCGTACGAATGTATTAGATTGCATCGTATGAATGAATTATAATGGATCATGCGAATGAATTAGAATAGATCATACAAATAAATTAGAATGGATCGTACGAATGAATTAGAATGGATACATTCGTGCAAAAGAATTAGAATGGATTGTATGAATGAATTAGAATGGATCGTGCGAATGAATTAGAATGGATACATTCGTGCGAATGAATTAGAATGGATCGTATGAATGAATTAGATTGGATCGTATGAATGAATTAGAATGGATCATGCGAATGAATTAGAATAGATCATACGAATGAATTAGAATGGATCGTACGAATGAATTAGAATGGATACATTCGTGCAAAAGAATTAGAATTGATCGTACGAATGAATTAGAATAGATTGTGCGAATGAATTAGAATGGATCGTACGAATGAATTGGAATGGATACATTCGTGCGAATGACTTAGAATTGATCGTATGAATGAATTAGAGTGGATACATTCGTACAAATGAATTAGAATGGATCGTACGAATGAATTAGAATGGATACATTCGTACGAATGAAATAGAATGGATCGTATGAATGAATTAGAATGGATCGTGCGAATGAATTAGAAAGGATCGTACGAATGAATTAGAATAGATTGTGCGAATGAATTAGAATGGATCGTACGAATGAATTAGAATGGATCGTACGAATGAATTAGAATGGATCGTATGAATGAATTAGAATGGATCGTGCGAATGAATTAGAATGGATTGTACGAATGAATTAGAATAGATCGTACGAATGAATTAGAATGGATACATTAGTGCGAATCCATTCTATTTCATTCGTACGATCCATTCTTACTCATTCGTACGAACCATTCTAATTCATTTGCACGAAGGTATCCATTCTAATTCATTCGTACGATCGATTCTAATTCATTCATACGATCCATTCTAATTCATTCGTATGAATGTATCAACTCTAATTCATTCGTACGATCCTTTCTAATTCATTCATACATGTACGAATGAATTAGAATGGATACATTCGTGCGAATGAATTAGAATGGATCGTATGAATGAATTAGATTGGATCGTATGCATGAATTAGAATGGATCGTGTGAATGAATTAGAATGGATCGTACGAATGAATTAGAATGGATCGAACGAATGAATTAGAATGGATACATTCGTGCAAAAGAATTAGAATGGATTGTATGAATGAATTAGAATGGATCGTGCGAATGAATTAGAATGGATTGTACGAATGAATTAGAATGGATACATTCGTGCGAAAGAATTAGAATAGATCGAATGAATGAATTAGAATGGATCGTATGAATGAAATAGAATGGATCGTACGAATGAATTAGAATGGATCGTGCGAATGAATTAGAATGGATCGTACGAATGAATTAGAATGGATCGTACGAAGGAATTAGAATGGATCGTACGAATGAATTAGAATAGATCGTACGAATGAATTAGAATGGATACTAATGGATCGTACGAATGAGTAAGAATGGATCGTACGAATGAAATAGAATGGATCGTACGAATGAATTAGAATGGATTGAATTAGAATGAATCGTACGAATGAATTAGAATGGATCGTACGAATGAATTAAAATGGATCGTACGAATGAATTAGAATGGATTGAATTAGAATGGATCGTACGATAAGAATGGATCGTTCGAATGAAATAGAATAGATCGTACGGATAAATGAATTTGGATCGTACGAATGAATTAGAAAGGATATATTCGTGCGAATGAATTAGAATAGATCGTATGAATGAATTAGAATGGATCGTACGAATGAATTAGAATGGATCGTATGAATGAATTAGAATGGATCGTGCGAATGAATTAAAATGGATCGTATGAATGAAATAGAATGGATCGTACGAATGAAATAGAATGGATCGTACGAATGAATTAGAATAGATTGTGCGAATGGATTAGAATGGATCATACGATTGAGTAAGAATGGATTGTGCGAATGAAATAGAATAGATCGTACGAATGAATTAGAATGGATCATGCTAATGAATTAGAATTGATCGTACGAATGAATTAGAATAGATTGTGCGAATGAATTAGAATGGATCGTACGAATGAATTGGAATGGATACATTCGTGCGAATGAATTTGAATGGATCGTATGAATGAATTAGAGTGGATACATTCGTACAAATGAATTAGAATGGATCGTACGAATGAATTAGAATGGATACATTCATGCGAATGAATTAGAATGGATCATATGAATGAATTAGAATGGATCGTTTGAGTGAATGCGAATGGATCGTGCGAATGAATTACAATGGATTGTATGAATGAATTAGAATGGATCGTACGAATGAATTAGAATGGATCGTACGAATGAATTAGAATGGATTGAATTAGAATGAATCGTACGAATGAATTAGAGTTGATACATTCGTGTGAATGAATTAAAATGGATAATACGAATGAGTAAGAATGGATCGTAGAATTAGAATGGATCGTATGAATGAATTAGAATGGATCGTACGAATGAATTAGAATGGATACATTCGTACGAATGAATTAGAATGGATCGTATGAATGAATTAGAATGGATCGTACGAAGGAATTAGAATGGATAGTACGAATGAATTAGAATGGATACCTTCGTGCAAATGAATTAGAATGGATCGTACGAATGAGTAAGAATGGATCGTACGAATGAAATAGAATGGATCGTATGAATGAATTAGAATGGATCGTGCGAATGAATTAGAATGGATCGTACGAAGGAATTTGAATGGATCGTACGAAGGAATTAGAATTGATAGTATGAATGAATTAGAATGGATACCTTCGTGCAAATGAATTAGAATGGATCGTACGAATGAGTAAGAATGGATCGAATGAAATAGAAAGGATCGTATGAATGAATTAGAATGGATCGTGCGAATGAATTAGAATGGATCGTACGAATGAATTAGAATAGATTGTGCGAATGAATTAGAATGGATCGTGCGAATGAATTAGAATGGATCGTACGAATGAATTAGAATGGATCGTACGAATGAATTAGAATGGATCGTACGAATGAATTAGAATGGATCGTAGGAATGAATTAGAATGGATCGTTTGAATGAATTAGAATGGATCGTATTAATGAATTAGAATGGATCGTACGAATGAATTAGAATGGATCGTACGAATGAATTAGAATAGATCATGCGAATGAATTAGAATGGATCGTACGAATGAATTAGAATGGATCGTACGAATGAATTAGAATGGATCGTATGAATGAATTA
The DNA here is from genome assembly GCA_947650365.1 of Chamaelirium japonicum. NCBI lineage: Eukaryota > Viridiplantae > Streptophyta > Magnoliopsida > Liliales > Melanthiaceae > Chamaelirium > Chamaelirium japonicum. The sequence continues at coordinate 37,042,136 of OX393560.1, read as the reverse complement.
GAATGGATCGTGCGAATGAATTAGAATGGATCGTACGAATGAATTAGAATGGATTGAATTAGAATGAATCGTACGAATGAATTAGAATGAATCATACCGTACGAATGAATTAGAATGGATCATACGAAGGAATTAGAATGGATCATGCGAATAAATTAGAATGGATCGTATGAATGAATTAGAATAGATTGTGCGAATGAATTAGAATGGATCGTACGAATGAATTAGAATGGATACATTCGTGCGAATGAATTAGAATGGATCGTATGAATGAATTAGAATCGATCGTACGAATGAATTAGAATGGATCATGCGAATGAATTAGAATGGATCGTGCGAATGAATTAGAATGGATCATACGAATGAAATAGAATGGATTGTACGAATGAGATAGAATGGATCGTACGAATGAATTAGAATGGATACATTCATACGAATGAATTAGAATGGATCATACGAATGAATTAGAATGAATTCATTCATGCGAATGAATTAGAATGGATCGTACGAATAAGTAAGAATGGATCGTACGAATGAATTAGAATGGATTGAATTAGAATGAATCGTACGAATGAATTAGAATGGATCGTACGAATGAATTAGAATGGATTGAATTAGAATGAATCGTACGAATGAATTAGAATGAATCATACCGTACGAATGAATTAGAATGGATCATACGAAGGAATTAGAATGGATCGTACGAATGAATTAGAATGGATCGTACGAATGAATTAGAATGGATCGTACGAATGAATTAGAATAGATTGTGCGGATGAATTAGAATGGATCGTACGAATGAAATAGAATGGATCGTACGAATGAATTAGAATGGATCGTACGAATGAATTAGAATAGATTGTGCGAATGAATTAGAATGGATCGTACGAATGAATTAGAATGGATTAGAATAATTAGAATGGATGAATTAGAATGGATCGAACGAATGAATTAGAATGGATACATTCGTGCAAAAGAATTAGAATGGATTGTATGAATGAATTAGAATGGATCGTATGAATAAATTAGAATGGATCGTGCGAATGAATTAGAATGGATCGTACGAATGAATTAGAATGGGTCGTACGAATGAATTAGAATGGATACACGATCCAGATCCATTCTAATTCATTCGCACAATCTATTCTAATTCATTCGTAGGATCCATTCTAATTCATTACTACGATCCATTCTAATTCATTCATACGATCCATTCTAATTCATTCGTACGATCCATTCTAATTCATTTGCACGATCCATTCTAATTCATTCATACGATCCATTCTAATTCATTCATACGATCCATTCTAATTCATTCGTACGATTCATTCTAATTCAATCCATTCTAATTCATTCGTACGATCCATTCTTACTCATTCGTACGATTCATTCTAATTCATTCATACGATCCATTCTAATTCATTCGTACGTTCCATTCTAATTCATTAGCACAATCTATTCTAATTCATTCGTACGATCCATTCTAATTCATTCGCACGATCCATTCTAATTCATTTGCACGATCCATTCTAATTCATTCATTCAATCCATTCTAATTCTTTTGCACGAATGTATCCATTCTAATTCATTATGAATGAGTAAGAATGGATTGTACGAATGAATTAGAATGGATCATACGAATGAATTAGCATTGATCGTGCTAATGAATTAGAATGGAACGTACGAATGAATTAGAATGGATCGTAGAATGGATCGTATGAATGAATTAGATTGGATCGTACGAATGAGTAAGGATGGATCATACGAATGAATTAGAATGGATCGTACGAATGAATTAGAATGGATACATTTCGTACGATCCATTCTAATTCATTAATACGATCCATTCTAATTCATTCGCACGATCCATTCTAATTCATTCACACTCATACGATCCATTCTAATTCATTCGCACGAATGTATCCTTTCTAATTCATTCGTACGATCCATTCTAATTCATTCGCACAATCTATTCTAATTCATTCGTACGATCCATTCTAATTCATTCGTACGATCCATTCTAATTCATTCGCACGATCCATTCTAATTCATTCGCACGATCCATTCTAATTCATTAGCACGATCCATTCTAATTCATTCGTACGATCCATTCTAATTCATTTATACGATCCAATCTAATTCATTCATACGATCCATTCTAATTCTTTCGCACGAATGTATCCATTCTAATTCATTCGTACGATCCATTCTAATTCATTAGCACGAAAAAACACGATCCACTCACATACGAATAAATTAGAATGAATTAGAATGGATTGTGTGAATGAATTAGAATGGATCGTATGAATGAATTAGAATGGATCGTGCGAATGAATTAGAATGGATCGTGCGAATGAATTAGAATATGTATCGTACGAAGGAATTAGAATGGATCGTACGAATGAATTCGAATGTATCCTTTCTAATTCATTCGTACGATCCATTCTAATTCCTTCGTACGATCCATTCTAATTCATTCGTACGATCCATTCTAATTCATTCGCATGATCCATTCTAATTCATTCGTACGATCCATTCAATTTCATTCATATGATCCATTCTAATTCATTCATACGATCTATTCTAATTCTTTCGCACGAATGTATGCATTCTAATTCATTCATACGATCCATTCTAATTCATTCGCACGATCCATTCTAATTCATTCATACAATCCATTCTAATTCTTTTGCACAATGTATCCATTCTAATTCATTCGTTCGGTCCATTCTAATTCATTCGTATGATCCATTCTAATTTATTCGCACGATCCATCCTAATTCATGCATACGATCCAATCTAATTTATTCATACGATCCATTCTAATTCATTCGCACGAATGTATCCATTCTAATTCATTCGTACATGTATGAATGAATTAGAATGGATCGTACGAATGTATTAGATTGTATCGTATGAATGAATTATAATGGATCATGCGAATGAATTAGAATAGATCATACAAATGAATTAGAATGGATCGTACGAATGAATTAGAATGGATACATTCGTGCAAAAGAATTAGAATGGATTGTATGAATGAATTAGAATGGATCGTGCGAATGAATTAGAATGGATACATTCGTGCGAATGAATTAGAATGGATCGTATGAATGAATTAGATTGGATCGTATGAATGAATTAGAATGGATCATGCGAATGAATTAGAATAGATCATACGAATGAATTAGAATGGATCGTACAAATGAATTAGAATGGATACATTCGTGCAAAAGAATTAGAATTGATCGTACGAATGAATTAGAATAGATTGTGCGAATGAACTAGAATGGATCGTACGAATGAATTGGAATGGATACATTCGTGCGAATGACTTAGAATGGATCGTATGAATGAATTAGAGTGGATACATTCGTACAAATGAATTAGAATGGATCGTACGAATGAATTGGAATGGATACATTCGTACGAATGAAATAGAATGGATCGTATGAATGAATTAGAATGGATCGTGCGAATGAATTAGAATGGATCGTACGAATGAATTAGAATAGATTGTGCGAATGAATTAGAATGGATCGTACGAATGAATTAGAATAGATCGTACGAATGAATTAGAATGGATCGTATGAATGAATTAGAATGGATCGTGCCAATGAATTAGAATGGATCGTACGAATGAAATAGAATGGATTCGCACGAATGTATCCATTCTAATTCATTCATACGATCCATTCTAATTCATTCGTACAATCCATTCTAATTCATTCGCACGATCCATTCGCATTCATTCAAACGATCCATTCTAATTCATTCATATGATCCATTCTAATTCATCCGCACGAATGTATCCATTCTAATTCATTCGTACGATCCATTCTAATTCATTTGTACGAATGTATCCACTCTAATTCATTCATACGATCCATTCTAATTCATTCGCACGAATGTATCCATTCCAATTCATTCGTACGATCCATTCTAATTCATTCGCACAATCTATTCTAATTCATTCGTAAGATCAATTCTAATTCATTAGCATGATCCATTCTAATTCATTCGTATGATCTATTCTATTTCATTCGTACAATCCATTCTTACTCAATCGTATGATCCATTCTAATCCATTCGCACAATTTATTCTAATTCATTCGTACGATCCATTCTATTTCATTCGTACGATCCATTCTAATTCATACGATCCATTCTATTTCATTTATACGATCCATTTTAATTCATTCGCACGATCCATTCTAATTCATTCATACGATCCATTCTAATTCATTCGTACGATCCATTCTAATTTCTTCGTATGATCTATTCGAATTCCTTCGTACGATCCATTCTATTTCCTTCGTACGATCCATTCAAATTCATTCGCACGAATCTATGCATTCTAATTCATTCGTACGATCCATTCTAATTCATTCGCACGATCCATTCTAATTCATTAATACGATCCAATCTAATTCATTCATACGATCTATTCTAATTCATTCGCATGAATATATCCTTTCTAATTCATTCGTTCGATCCATTCTAATTCATTCGCACAATCTATTCTAATTCATTAGTACGATCCATTCTAATTAGAATAGATTGTATGAATTAGAATGGATTGTATGAATAAATTAGAATAGATCGTACGAATGAATTAGAATGGATCGTATGAATGAATTAGATTGTGCGAATAATTTAGAATAGATACATTCGTGCGAATGAATTAGATTGGATCGTATGCATGAATTAGAATGGATCGTGCGAATGAATTAGAATAGATTGTGCGAATGAATTAGAATGGATCGTACGAATGAATTAGAATGGATCGTACGAATGAATTAGAATGGATCGTACAAATGAATTAGAATGGATGCATTCGTGCGAAAGAATTAGAATAGATCGTATGAATGAATTAGAATGGATCGTATGAATGAAATAGAATGGATCGTACGAATGAATAAGAATGGATCGTGCGAATGAATTAGAATGGATCGTACGAATGAATTAGAATGGATCGTACGAAGGAATTAGAATGGATCGTACGAATGAATTAGAATTAGAATGAATCGTACGAATGAATTAGAATGGATCGTACGAATGAATTAGAATGGATCGTACGAATGAATTAGAATGGATTGAATTAGAATGAATCGTACGAATGAATTAGAATGAATCATACCGTACGAATGAATTAGAATGGATCATACGAAGGAATTAGAATGGATTGTACGAATGAATTAGAATGGATCGTACGAATGAATTAGAATGGTTCGTACGAATGAATTAGAATGGATCGTATGAATGAATTAGAATGGATCGTGCGAATGAATTAGAATGGATCGTATGAATGAAATAGAATGGATTCGCACGAATGTATCCATTCTAATTCATTCGTACGATCCATTCTAATTCATTCGTACAATCCATTCTAATTCATTCGCACGATCCATTCGCATTCACTCAAACGACCCATTCTAATTCATAAGTACGATCCATTCTAATTCATAAGTACGATCCATTCTAATTCATTCGTACAATCCATTCTAATTCATTCGTACGATCCATTCTAATTCATTTGTACGAATGTATCCTTTCTAATTCATTCGTACGATCCATTCTAATTCATTCGCACAATCTATTCTAATTCATTAGTACGATCCATTCTAATTCATTCGTACGATCCATTCTAATTAATTCATACGATCCATTCTAATTCATTCGTACGATCCATTCTAATTCATTCGTACGATCCATTCTAATTCATTCGCACAATCTAGTCTAACACATTCGTACGATCCATTCTAATTCATTCGCACGATCCATTCTAATTCATTCGTACGATCCATTCTAATTCATTCGCACGATCCATTCTAATTCATTTGCATGATCCATTCTAATTCATTCATACAATCCATTCTAATTCTTTTGCACGAATGTATCCATTCTAATTCATTACGAATGAGTAAGAATGGATTGTACGAATGAATTAGAATGGATACATTCGTGCGAATGAATTAGAATGGATCATACGAATGAGTAAGAATGGATCGTACGAATGAAATAGAATGGATTGTACGAATGAATTAGAATGGATCGTACGAATGAATTAGCATTGATCGTGCTAATGAATTAGAATGGAACGTACGAATGAATTAGAATGGATCGTAGAATGGATCGTATGAATGAATTAGATTGGATCGTACGAATGAGTAAGAATGGATCATACGAATGAAATAGAGTGGATCGTACGTATCAATTAGAATGGATACATTCATGGGAATGAATTAGAATGGATCATACGAAGGAATTAGAATAGATTGTGCGAATGAATTAGAATGGATCGTACGAATGAATTAGAAAGGATACATTCGTGCGAATGAATTAGAATGGATACCTTCGTGCAAATGATTTAGAATGGATCGTACGAATGAGTAAGAATGGATCGTGCGAATGAAATAGAATGGATCATATGAATGAATTAGAATGGATCGTGCGAATGAATTAGAATGGATCGTATGAATGAATTAGAATAGATTGTGCGAATGAATTAGAATGGATCGTACGAATGAATTAGAATGGATCGTACGAATGAATTAGAGTGGATACATTCGTACAAATGAATTAGAATGGATCGTACGAATGAATTAGAATGGATATATTCGTACAAATGAATTAGAATGGATCGTACGAATGAATTAGAATGGATACATTCGTGCGAATGAATTAGAATGGATTGTACGAATGAATTAGAATGGATCGTTTGAATGAATTAGAATGGATCGTACTTATGAATTAGAATGGGTCGTTTGAGTGAATGCGAACGGATCATGCGAATGAATTAGAATGGATTGTACGAATGAATTAGAATGGATCGTACGAATGAATTAGAATGGATATATTCATGCGAATCCATTCTATTTCATTCGTACGATCCATTCTAATTCATTCGCACGATCCATTCTAATTCATTCATACGATCCATTCTATTTCATTCGTACGATCCATTCTTACTCATTCGTACGATCCATTCTAATTCATTTGCATGAAGGTATCCATTCTAATTCATTCGTACGATCGATTCTAATTCATTCATACGATCCATTCTAATTCATTCGTATGAATGTATCAACTCTAATTCATTCGTACGATCCATTCTAATTCATTCATACATGTACGAATGAATTAGAATGGATACATTCGTGCGAATGAATTAGAATGGATCATATGAATGAATTAGATTGGATCGTATGCATGAATTAGAATGGATCGTGTGAATGAATTAGAATGGATCGTACGAATGAATTAGAATGGATCGAACGAATGAATTAGAATGGATACATTCGTGCAAATGAATTAGAATGGATCGTATGAATGAATTAGATTGTACGAAGGAATTAGAATGGATGATACGAATGAAATAAAATGGATCATAATCTAATTCATTCATACGATCCATTCTAATTCATTCGCACAATCTATTCTAATTAATTCGTTTGATCCATTTTAATTCATTCGCACGATCTATTCTAATTCATTCGTACGATCCATTCTAATTCATTCGCACGAATGTATCCATTCTAATTCATTCATACAATCTATTCTAATTCATTCGTACGATCCATTCTAATTCATTCGTACAATCCATTCTATTTCATTCGTACGAATGAATTAGAATAGATTGTGCGAATGAATTAGAATGGATCGTACGAATGAATTAGAATGAATCGTACGAATGAATTAGAGTGGATCGTTCGAATGAATTAGAATGGATTGAATTAGAATGAATCGTACGAATGAATTAGAATGAATCATACCGTACGAATGAATTAGAATGGATCATACGAAGGAATTAGAATGGATTGTACGAATGAATTAGAATGGATCGTACGAATGAATTAGAATGGTTCGTACGAATGAATTAGAATGGATCGTATGAATGAATTAGAATGGATCGTGCGAATGAATTAGAATGGATCGTATGAATGAAATAGAATGGATTCGCACGAATGTATCCATTCTAATTCATTCGTACGATCCATTCTAATTCATTCGTACAATCCATTCTAATTCATTCGCACGATCCATTCGCATTCACTCAAACGACCCATTCTAATTCATAAGTACGATCCATTCTAATTCATAAGTACGATCCATTCTAATTCATTCGTACAATCCATTCTAATTCATTCGTACGATCCATTCTAATTCATTTGTACGAATGTATCCTTTCTAATTCATTCGTACGATCCATTCTAATTCATTCGCACAATCTATTCTAATTCATTAGTACGATCCATTCTAATTCATTCGTACGATCCATTCTAATTAATTCATACGATCCATTCTAATTCATTCGTACGATCCATTCTAATTCATTCGTACGATCCATTCTAATTCATTCGCACAATCTAGTCTAACACATTCGTACGATCCATTCTAATTCATTCGCACGATCCATTCTAATTCATTCGTACGATCCATTCTAATTCATTCGCACGATCCATTCTAATTCATTTGCATGATCCATTCTAATTCATTCATACAATCCATTCTAATTCTTTTGCACGAATGTATCCATTCTAATTCATTACGAATGAGTAAGAATGGATTGTACGAATGAATTAGAATGGATACATTCGTGCGAATGAATTAGAATGGATCATACGAATGAGTAAGAATGGATCGTATGAATGAAATAGAATGGATTGTACGAATGAATTAGAATGGATCGTACGAATGAATTAGCATTGATCGTGCTAATGAATTAGATTGGAACGTACGAATGAATTAGAATGGATCGTAGAATGGATCATATGAATGAATTAGATTGGATCGTACGAATGAGTAAGAATGGATCATACGAATGAAATAGAGTGGATCGTACGTATCAATTAGAATGGATACATTCATGGGAATGAATTAGAATGGATCATACGAAGGAATTAGAATAGATTGTGCGAATGAATTAGAATGGATCGTACGAATGAATTAGAAAGGATACATTCGTGCGAATGAATTAGAATGGATACCTTCGTGCAAATGAATTAGAATGGATCGTACGAATGAGTAAGAATGGATCGTGCGAATGAAATAGAATGGATCATATGAATGAATTAGAATGGATCGTGCGAATGAATTAGAATGGATCGTACGAATGAATTAGAATAGATTGTGCGAATGAATTAGAATGGATCGTACGAATGAATTAGAATGGATCGTACGAATGAATTAGAGTGGATACATTCGTACAAATGAATTAGAATGGATCGTACGAATGAATTAGAATGGATATATTCGTACAAATGAATTAGAATGGATCGTACGAATGAATTAGAATGGATACATTCGTGCGAATGAATTAGAATGGATTGTACGAATGAATTAGAATGGATCGTTTGAATGAATTAGAATGGATCGTACTTATGAATTAGAATGGGTCGTTTGAGTGAATGCGAACGGATCATGCGAATGAATTAGAACGGATTGTACGAATGAATTAGAATGGATCGTACGAATGAATTAGAATGGATATATTCATGCGAATCCATTCTATTTCATTCGTACGATCCATTCTAATTCATTCGCACGATCCATTCTAATTCATTCATACGATCCATTCTATTTCATTCGTACGATCCATTCTTACTCATTCGTACGATCCATTCTAATTCATTTGCATGAAGGTATCCATTCTAATTCATTCGTACGATCGATTCTAATTCATTCATACGATCCATTCTAATTCATTCGTATGAATGTATCAACTCTAATTCATTCGTACGATCCATTCTAATTCATTCATACATGTACGAATGAATTAGAATGGATACATTCGTGCGAATGAATTAGAATGGATCGTATGAATCAATTAGATTGGATCGTATGCATGAATTAGAATGGATCGTGTGAATGAATTAGAATGGATCGTACGAATGAATTAGAATGGATCGAACGAATGAATTAGAATGGATACATTCGTGCAAATGAATTAGAATGGATCGTATGAATGAATTAGATTGTACGAAGGAATTAGAATGGATGATACGAATGAAATAAAATGGATCATAATCTAATTCATTCATACGATCCATTCTAATTCATTCGCACAATCTATTCTAATTAATTCGTTTGATCCATTCTAATTCATTCGCACGATCTATTCTAATTCATTCGTACGATCCATTCTAATTCATTCGCACGAATGTATCCATTCTAATTCATTCATACAATCTATTCTAATTCATTCGTACGATCCATTCTAATTCATTCGTACAATCCATTCTATTTCATTCGTACGAATGAATTAGAATAGATTGTGCGAATGAATTAGAATGGATCGTACGAATGAATTAGAATGAATCGTACGAATGAATTAGAGTGGATCGTTCGAATGAATTAGAATGGATTGAATTAGAATGAATCGTACGAATGAATTAGAATGAATCATACCGTACGAATGAATTAGAATGGATCATATGAATGAATTAGAATGGATCGTATGAATGAATTAGAATGGATCGTGCGAATGAATTAGAATGGATCGTGCGAATGAATTATAATGGATCATACGAATGAATTAGAATGGATCGTTCGAATGAATTAGAATAGATTGTGCGAATGAATTAGAATGGATACCTTCGTGCAAATGAATTAGAATGGATCGTACGAATGAGTAAGAATGGATCGTACGAATGAAATAGAATGGATCGTATGAATGAATTAGAATAGATCATGCTAATGAATTAGAATTGATCGTACAAATGAATTAGAATAGATTGTGCGAATGAATTAGAATGGATCGTACGAATGAATTGGAATGGATACATTCGTGCGAATAAATTAGAATGGATCGTATGAATGAATTAGAGTGGATACATTCGTACAAATGAATTGGAATGGATCGTGCGAATGAATTAGAATGGATCGTGCGAATGAATTAGAATGGATCGTACGAATGAATTAGAATGGATCGTAGAATGGATCGTATGAATGAATTAGAATGGAATGAATTAGAATGGATCGTGCGAATGAATTAGAATGGATCGTATGAATGAATTAGAATGGATCGTACGAATGAATTAGAATAGATTGTGCGAATAAATTAGAATGGATCGTACGAATGAATTAGAATGGATCGTACGAATGAATTAGAATGGATCGCATGAATGAATTAGAATGGATCGTGCGAATGAATTAGAATGGATCGTACGAATGAAATAGAATGGATTCGCACGAATATATCCATTCTAATTCATTCGTACTATCCATTCTAATTCCTTCGTACGATCCTTTTTAATTCCTTCGTACGATCCATTCTAATTCATTCGTACGATCCATTCTAATTCATTCGTACGATCCATTCTAATTACTTCGTATGATCCATTCTAATTCATTCGTATGGTATGATTCATTCTAATTCATTCGTACGATTCATTCTAATTCAATCCATTCTAATTCATTCGTACGATCCATTCTAATTCATTCGTACGATCCATTCTAATTCATTCGTACGATTCATTCTAATTCAATCCATTCTAATTCATTCGTACGATCCATTCTTACTCATTCGTACGATCCATTCTAATTCATTCGCACGAATGAATCCATTCTAATTCATTCGTATGATCCATTCTAATTCATTCGTATGATCCATTCTAATTCATTCGTATAAATTAGAACGGATCGTACGAATGAATTAGAATGAATCATACCGTACGAATGAATTAGAATGGATCGTACGAATGAATTAGAATGGATCGAATGAATGAATTAGAATGGATCGTACGAATGAATTAGAATGGATCGTGCGAATGAATTAGAATGGATCATACGAATGAAATAGAATGGATTCGCACGAATGTATCCATTCTAATTCATTCGTACGATCCATTCTAATTCATTCGTACAATCCATTCTAATTCATTCGCACGATCCATTCGCATTCACTCAAACGACCCAGTCTAATTCATAAGTACGATCCATTCTAATTCATTCAAACGATCCAGTCTAATTCATTCGTACGATCCATTCTAATTCATTCGCACGAATGTATCCATTCTAATTCATTCGTACGATCCATTCTAATTCATTTGTAGGAATGTATCCATTCTAATTCATTCATACGATCCATTCTAATTCATTTGTACGAATGTATCCTTTCTAATTCATTCGTACGATCCATTCTAATTCATTCGCACAATCTATTCTAATTCATTAGTACGATCGATTCTAATTCATTCGTACGATCCATTCTAATTCATTCATACGATCCATTCTAATTCATTCGTATGATCCATTCTAATTCATTCGTACGATCCATTCTAATTCATTCGCACAATCTATTCTAATACATTCGTACGATCCATTCTAATTCATTCGCACGATCCATTCTAATTCATTCATACGATCCATTCTAATTCATTCGCACGAATGTATCTATTCTAATTCATTCGTACGATCCATTCTAATTCATTCGCACAATCTATTCTAATTCATTCATACGATCCATTCTAATTTATTCGCACGAATGTATGTATTCCAATTCATTCGTACGATCCATTCTAATTCATTCGTACGATCCATTCTAATTCATTTGCACGAATGTATCCATTTGCACGAATGAATTAGAATGGATACATTCATGCGAATGAATTAGAATGGATCATATGAATGAATTAGAATGGATCGTTTGAGTAAATGTGAATGGATCGTGCGAATGAATTAGAATGGATTGTACGAATGAATTAGAATGGATCGTACGAATGAATTAGAATGGATACATTCGTGCGAATCCATTCTATTTCAATCGTACGATCCATTCTAATTCATTCGCACGATCCATTCTAATTCATTCATACGATCCATTCTTATTCATTCGTACGATCCATTCTAATTCATTCGTACGATCCATTCTAATTCATTCGCACAATCTATTCTAATTCATTCATACGATCCATTCTAATTCATTCGCACGATCCATTCTAATTCATTCATACGATCCATTCTATTTCATTCGTACCATCCATTCTTACTCATTCGTACGATCCATTCTAATTCATTTGCACAAAGGTATCTATTCTAATTCCTTCGTACGATCCATTCTAATTCTTTCGTACGATCCATTCTAATTCATTCGTACGATCCATTCGAATTCATTCGTACGATCCATTCTAATTCCTTCGTATGATCCATTCTAATTCATTCGTACGGTATGATTCATTCTAATTCATTCATACGATTCATTCTAATTCAATCCATTCTAATTCATTCGTACGATCCATTCTAATTCATTCGTACGATCCATTCTAATTCATTCGTACGATTCATTCTAATTCAATCCATTCTAATTCATTCGTACGATCCATTCTTACTCATTCGTACGATCCATTCTAATTCATTCGCACGAATGAATCCATTCTAATTCATTCGTATGATCCATTCTAATTCATTCGTATGAATGTATCCATTCTAATTCATTCGTATGATCCATTCTATCTCATTCGTACAATCCATTCTATTTCATTTGTACGATCCATTCTAATTCATTCGCACGATCCATTCTAATTCATTCGCATGATCCATTCTAATTCATTCGTACGATCGATTCTAATTCATTCATACGATCCATTCTAATTCATTCGCACGAATGTATCCATTCTAATTCGTTCGTACGATCCATTCTAATTCATTCGCACAATCTATTCTAATTCATTCATACGATCCATTCTAATTTATTCGCACGATCCATTCTAATTCATTCATACGATCCATTCTAATTCATTCATATAATCCATTCTAATTCATTCGCACGATCCATTCTTACTCATTCGTATGATCCATTCTAATTCATTCGCACGATCCATTCTAATTCATTAATACGATCCATTCTAATTCATTCGCACGATCCATTCTAATTCATTCCCACTCATACGATCCATTCTAATTCATTCGCACGAATGTATCCTTTCTAATTCATTCGTACGATCCATTCTAATTCATTCGCACAATCTATTCTAATTCATTCGAACGATCCATTCTAATTAATTCGTACGATCCATTCTAATTCATTCGTACGATCCATTCTAATTCATTCGCACGATCCATTCTAATTCATTAGCACGATCCATTCTAATTCATTCGTACGATCCATTCTAATTCATTTATACGATCCAATCTAATTCATTCTTACGATCCATTCTAATTCTTTCGCACGAATGTATCCATTCTAATTCATTCGCACGATCCATTCTAATTCATTAGCACGAAAAAACACGATCCACTCACATACGAATAAATTAGAATAAATTAGAATGGATTGTGTGAATGAATTAGAATGGATCGTATGAATGAATTAGAATGGATCGTGCGAATGAATTAGAATATGGATCGTACGAAGGAATTAGAATGGATCGTACGAATGAATTCGAATGTATCCTTTCTAATTCATTCGTACGATCCATTCTAATTCCTTCGTACGATCCATTCTAATTCATTCGTACGATCCATTCTAATTCATTCGCACGATCCATTCTAATTCATTCGTACGATCCATTCTATTTCAATCATGCGATCCATTCTAATTCATTCATATGATCTATTCTAATTCTTTCGCACGAATATATCCATTCTAATTCATTCGTACGATCCATTCTAATTCATTCGCACGATCCATTCTAATTCATTCATACAATCCATTCTAATTCTTTTGCACGAATGTATCCATTCTAATTCATTCGTTCGATCCATTCTAATTCATTCGTACGATCCATTCTAATTCATTCGCACGATCCATTCTAATTCATGCATACGATCCAATCTAATTCATTCATACGATCCATTCTAATTCATTCGCACGAATGTATCCATTCTAATTTATTCGTACATGTATGAATGAATTAGAATGGATCGTACGAATGAATTAGAGTTGATACATTCGTGCGAATGAATTAGAATGGATCGTACGAATAAATTAGATTGGATCGTATGAATGAATTATAATGGATCATGCGAATGAATTAGAATAGATCATACGAATGAATTAGAATGGATCGTACGAATGAACTAGAATGGATACATTCGTGCAAAAGAATTAGAATGGATTATATGAATGGATTAGAATGGATCGTGCGAATGAATTAGAATGGATACATTCGTGCGAATGAATTAGAATGGATCGTATGAATGAATTAGATTGGATCATATGAATGAATTAGAATGGATCCATTCGTGCAAAAGAATTAGAATGGATCGTACGAATGAATTAGAATGGATACATTCGTGCGAAAGAATTAGAATAGATCGTATGAATGAATTAGAATGGATCGTATGAATGAAATAGAATGGATCGTACGAATGAATTAAAATGGATCGTGCGAATGAATTAGAATGGATCGTACGAATGAATTAGAATAGATTGTGCGAATGAATTAGAATGGATCGTACGAATGAATTAGAATGGATCGTATGAATGAATTAGAATGGATCGTGCGAATGAATTAGAATGGATCGTACGAATGAAATAGAATGGATTCGCACGAATGTATCCATTCTAATTCATTCGCACAATCTATTCTAATTCATTCGTACGATCCATTCTAATTCATTCGCACGATCCATTCTAATTCATTCATACGATCCATTCTATTTCATTCGTACGATCCATTCTTACTCATTCGTACGATCCATTCTAATTCATTTGCACGAAGGTATCCATTCTAATTCATTCGTACTATCCATTCTAATTCCTTCGTACGATCCATTCTAATTCCTTCGTACGATCCATTCTAGTTCATTCGTACGATCCATTCTAATTCATTCGTACAATCCATTCTAATTCATTCGCACGATCCATTCACATTCACTCAAACGATCCATTCTAATTCATTCATATGATCCATTCTAATTCATTCGCACGAATGTATCCATTCTAATTCATTCGTACGATCCATTCTAATTCATTTGTACGAATGTATCCACTCTAATTCATTCATACGATCCATTCTAATTCATTCGCACGAATGTATCCATTCCAATTCATTCGTACGACCCATTCTAATTCATAAGTACGATCCATTCTAATTCATTCAAACGATCCATTCTAATTCATTCGTACAATCCATTGTAATTCATTCGCACGATCCATTCTAATTCATTCATACGATCCAATCTAATTCATTCATACGATCTATTCTAATGAATTAGAATGGATCGTACGAATGAATTAGAATGGATCATATGAATAAATTAGATTGGATCGTATTAATAAATTAGAATGGATCGTACGAATGAATTAGAATATATCGTACGAATGAATTAGAATGGATACATTCGTGCGAATCCATTCTATTTCATTCGTACGATCCATTCTAATTCATTCGCACGATCCATTCTAATTCATTCATACGATACATTCTAATTCAGTCGTATGATCCATTCTAATCCATTCGCACAATCTATTCTAATTCATTCATACGATCCATTCTATTTCATTCATACGATCCATTCTAATTCATTCGCACGATCGTATGAATGAAATAGAATGGATCATATGAATTAGAATGGATCGTACGAATGAAATAGAATGGATCATACGAATGAATTAGAATAGATTGTGCGAATGGATTAGAATGGATCATACGATTGAGTAAGAATGGATTGTACGAATGAAATAGAATAGATCGTACGAATGAATTAGAATGGATCATGCTAATGAATTAGAATTGATCGTACGAATGAATTAGAATAGATTATGCGAATGAATTAGAATGGATCGTACGAATGAATTGGAATGGATACATTCGTGCGAATGAATTAGAATGGATCGTATGAATGAATTAGAGTGGATACATTCGTACAAATGAATTAGAATGGATCGTACGAATGAATTAGAATGGATACATTCGTGCGAATGAATTAGAATGGATCATATGAATGAATTAGAATGGATCGTTTGAGTGAATGCGAATGGATCGTGCGAATGAATTAGAATGGATTGTACGAATGAATTAGAATGGATCATACGAATGAATTAGAATGGATACATTCGTGCGAATCCATTCTATTTCATTAGTATGATCCATTCTAATTCATTCGCACGATCCATTCTAATTCATTCATACGATCCATTCTAATTCATTCGTACGATCCATTCTAATTCATTCGCACAATCTATTCTAATTCATTCGTACGATCCATTCTAATTCATTCGCACGATCCATTCTAATTCATTCATACGATCCATTCTATTTCATTCGTACAATCCATTCTTACTCATTCGTACGATCCATTCTAATTCATTTGCACGAAGGTATCCATTCTAATTCATTCGTACTATCCATTCTAATTCCTTCGTACGATCCATTCTAATTCCTTCATACGATCCAATCTAATTCATTCGTACGATCCATTCTAATTCATTCGTATGATCCATTCTAATTCCTTCGTATGATCCATTCTAATTCATTCGTACGGTATGATTCATTCTAATTCATTCATACGATTCATTCTAATTCAATCCATTCTAATTCATTCGTACGATCCATTCTAAATCATTCGTACGATCCATTCTAATTCATTCGTAAGATTCATTCTAATTCAATCCATTCTAATTCATTCGTACGATCCATTCTTACTCATTCGTACGATCCATTCTAATTCATTCGCACGAATGAATCCATTCTAATTCATTCGTATGATCCATTCTAATTCATTCGCATGAATGTATCCATTCTAATTCATTCGTACGATCCATTCTATCTCATTCGTACAATCCATTCTATTTCATTCATACGATCCATTCTAATTCATTCGCACGATCCATTCTAATTCATTCGCATGATCCATTCTAATTCATTCATACGATCCATTCTATTTCATTCGCACGAATGTATCCATTCTAATTCATTCGTACGATCCATTCTAATTCATTCGCACAATCTATTCTAATTCATTCATACGATCCATTATAATTTATTCGCACGATCCATTCTAATTCATTCATACGATCTATTCTAATTCATTCATATGATCCATTCTAATTCATTCGCACGATCCATTCTTACTAATTCGTACGATCCATTCTAATTCATTCGCACGATCCATTCTAATTCATTAATACGATCCATTCTAATTCATTCGCACGAATGTATCCTTTCTAATTCATTCGCACGAATGTATCCTTTCTAATTCATTCGTACGATCCATTCTAATTCATTCGCACAATCTATTCTAATTCATTCGAACGATCCATTCTAATTCATTCGTACGAGCAATTCTAATTCATTCGTACGATCCATTCTAATTCATTCGCACGATCCATTCTAATTCATTCGCACGATCCATTCTAATTCATTAGCACGATCCATTCTAATTCATTCGTACGATCCATTCTAATTCATTTATACGATCCAATCTAATTCATTCATACGATCCATTCTAATTCTTTCGCACGAATGTATCCATTCTAATTCATTCGTACGATCCATTCTAATTCATTAGCACGAAAAAACACGATCCACTCACATACGAATAAATTAGAATAAATTAGAATGGATTGTGTGAATGAATTAGAATGGATCGTGCGAATGAATTAGAATGGATCGTGCGAATGAATTAGAATATGGATCGTACGAAGGAATTAGAATGGATCGTAAGAATGAATTCGAATGTATCCTTTCTAATTCATTCGTACGATCCATTCTAATTCCTTCGTACGATCCATTCTAATTCATTCGTACGATCCATTCTAATTCATTCACACGATCCATTCTAATTCATTCGTACGATCCATTCTATTTCATTCATACGATCCATTCTAATTCATTCATACGATCTATTCTAATTCTTTCGCATGAATGTATCCATTCTAATTCTTTCGTACGATCCATTCTAATACATTCGCACGATCCATTCTAATTCATTCATACAATCCATTCTAATTCTTTTGCATGAATGTATCCATTCTAATTCATTCGTTCGATCCATTCTAATTCATTCGTACGATCCATTCTAATTCATTCGTACGATCCATTCTAATTCATTCGCATGATCCATTCTAATTCATTTGTACGATCCATTCTATTTCATTCATGCGATCCCTTCTAATTCATTCATACGATCTATTCTAATTCTTTCGCACGAATGTATCCATTCTAATTCATTCGTACGATCCATTCTAATTCATTTGTACGAATGTATCCACTCTAATTCATTCTTACGATCCATTCTAATTCATTCGCACGAATGTATCCATTCCAATTCATTCGTATGATCCATTCTAATTCATTCGCACAATCTATTCTAATTCATTCGTACGATCAATTCTAATTCATTAGCATGATCCATTCTAATTCATTCGTACGATCTATTCTATTTCATTCGTACAATCCATTCTTACTCAATCGTATGATCCATTCTAATCCATTCGCACAATCTATTCTAATTCATTCGTACGATCCATTCTATTTCGTTCGTACGATCCATTCTAATTCATACGATCCATTCTATTTCATTCATACGATCCATTTTAATTCATTCGCACGATCCATTCTAATTCATTCATACGATCCATTCTAATTCATTCGTACGATCCATTCTAATTTCTTCGTATGATCTATTCTAATTCCTTCGTACAATCCATTCTAATTCCTTCGTATGATCCATTCAATTTCATTCGCACGAATCTATCCATTCTAATTCATTCGTACGATCCATTCTAATTCATTCGCACGATCCATTCTAATTCATTAATACGATCCAATCTAATTCATTCAGACGATCTATTCTAATTCATTCGCATGAATATATCCTTTCTAATTCATTCGTACAATCCATTCTAATTCATTCGCACAATCTATTCTAATTCATTAGTACGATCCATTCTAATTCATTCGTACGATCCATTCTAATTCATTAGCACGATCCAAATTTATTTATCCGTACGATCTATTCTATTTCATTCGTACGATCCATTATTATCGCACGATCCATTCTAATTCATTCGCACGATCCATTCTCCATTCTAATTCCTTCGTACGATCCATTCTAATTCCTTCGTATCCATTCTAATTCACTCATACAATCCATTCTAATACATTCATGCGAATGACTTAGAATGGATCATACGAATGAATTAGATTGGATCGTATGAATGAATTAGAATGGATCGTGCGAATGAATTAGAATGGATCGTACGAATGAATTAGAATGGATCGTTTGAATGAATTAGAATGGATCGTACTTATGAATTAGAATGGGTCATACGAATGAAATAGAATGGATCGTACGAAGGAATTAGAAAGGATCGTACAAACGAATTAGAATGGATCGTATAAATGAAATAGAATAGATCGTACGAATGAATTAGAATGGATCGTATGAATGAATTAGATTGGATCGTATGAATGAATTAGAATGGATTGTACGAATGCAATAGAATAGATCGTACGAATGAATTAGAATGGATCGTGCGAATGAATTAGAATGGGTCGTACGAATGAATTAGAATGGATACACGATCCAGATCCATTCTAATTCATTCGCACAATCTATTCTAATTCATTCGTAGGATCCATTCTAATTCATTACTACGATCCATTCTAATTCATTCATACGATCCATTCTAATTCATTCGTACGATCCATTCTAATTCATTCGCACGATCCATTCTAATTCATTCGTACGATCTATTCTATTGCATTCGTACAATTAGAATGGATCGTATGAATGAATTAGAATTGATTGTGCGAATGAATTAGAATGGATCGTATGAATGAATTAGATTGGAACGTATGAATGAATTAGAATGGATCGTACGAATGAGTAAGAATGGATCGTACGAATGAATTAGAATGGATCGTACGAATGAATTAGAATGGATACATTCGTGCGAATGAATTTGAATGGATCGTAAGAAATGGATCGTACGAAGGAATTAGAATAGATTATACGAAGAAATTAGAATGGATCGTACGAATGAATTAGAATGGATCGTATGAATGAATTAGAATGGATCGTGCGAATGAATTAAAATAGATCGTATGAATGAAATAGAATGGATCGTATAAATTAGAATGGATCGTGCGAATAAATTAGAATGGATCGTATGAATGAATTAGAATAGATTGTGCGAATGAATTAGAATGGATCGTATGAATGAGTTAGATTGGAACGTATGAATGAATTAGAATGGATCGGACGAATGAGTAAGAATGGATCGTACGAATGAATTAGAATGGATCGTACGAATGAATTAGAATGGATACATTCGTGCGAATGAATTAGAATGAATCGTATGAATGAATTAGAATCGATCGTATGAATGAATTAGAATGGATCATGCGAATGAATTAGAATAGATCGTGCGAATGAATTAGAATGGATCGTACGAATGGAATAGAATGGATTGTACGAATGAGATAGAATGGATCGTATGAATGAATTAGAATGGATACATTCATGCGAATGAATTAGAATGGATCATACGAATGAATTAGAATGGATTCATTCGTGCGAATGAATTAGAATGGATCGTACGAATGAATTAGAATGGATTGAATTAGAATGAATCGTACGAATGAATTAGAATGGATCGTACGAATGAATTAGAATGGATTGAATTAGAATGAATCGTGCGAATGAATTAGAATGAATCATACCGTACGAATGAATTATAATGGATCATACGAAGGAATTAGAATGGATCGTACGAATGAATTAGAATGGATCGTACGAATGAATTAGAATGGATCGTACGAAGGAATTAGAATGGATCGTACGAAGGAATTAGAATGGATCGTACAAATGAGTAAGAATGGATCGTACGAATGAAATAGAATGGATCGTACAAATGAGTTAGAATGGATCGTACAAATGAGTAAGAATGGATCGTACGAATGAAATAGAATGGATCGTATGAATGAATTAGAATGGATCGTGCGAATGAATTAGAATGGATACATTCGTGCGAATGAATTAGAATGGATCGTATGAATGAATTAGATTGGATCGTATGAATGAATTAGAATGGATCGTGCGAATGAATTAGAATGGATCGTACGAATGAATTAGAATGGATCGTTTGAATGAATTAGAATGGATCGTACTTATGAATTAGAATGGGTCATACGAATGAAATAGAATGGATCGTACGAAGGAATTAGAATGGATCGTACAAACTAATTAGAATGGATCGTATGAATGAAATAGAATAGATCGTACGAATGAATTAGAATGGATCGTATGAATGAATTAGATTGGATCGTATGAATGAATTAGAATGGATTGTACGAATGAAATAGAATAGATCGTACGAATGAATTAGAATGGATCGTGCGAATGAATTAGAATGGGTCGTACGAATGAATTAGAATGGATCGTACGAATGAATTAGAATGGATACATTCGTGCAAAAGAAGTAGAATGGATTGTATGAATGAATTAGAATGGATCGTACGAATGAATTAGACGTACGATCCATTCTAATTCATTCGTACAATCTATTCTAATTCATTCATACGATCCATTCTAATTTATTCGTACAATCCATTCTAATTCATTCGCACGAATGTATCTATTCTAATTCATTCGTACGATCCATTCTAATTCATTCATATAATCCATTCTAATTCATTCGTACGATCCATTCTAATTCCTTCGTACGAATGTATCTACTCTAATTCATTCATACGATCCATTCTAATTCATTCGCACGATCCATTCTAATTCATACGTACGATCCATTCTAATTCATTCATATGATCCATTCTAATTCATTCGTACGATCCATTCTAATTCATTCGCACGATCTATTCTAATTCATTCATACAATCCATTCTATTTCATTCGTACGATCCATTCTAATTCATTCGCAAGATCCATTCTAATTCATTCATACGATCCAATCTAATTCATTCATACGATCCATTCAAATTTATTAATACGATCCAATCTAATTCATTCATACGATCCATTCTAATTCCTTCGTACGATCCATTCTAATTCATACGATCCATTCTAATTCATTCGCACGAATGTATCCATTCTAATTCATTCGTACGATCCATTCTAATTAATTTGTACGAATGTATCCACTCTAATTCATTCATACGATCCATTCTAATTCATTCGCACGAATGTATCCATTCCAATTCATTCGTACGATCCATTCTAATTCATTCGCACAATCTATTCTAATTCATTCGTACGATCAATTCTAATTCTAAATTAGAATGGATCGTATGAATGAATTAGAATAGATTGTGCGAATGAATTAGAATGGATCGTACGAATGAATTAGAATGGATACATTCGTGCGAATGAATTAGAATGGATCGTATGAATGAATTAGAATCGATCGTACGAATGAATTAGAATGGATCATGCGAATGAATTAGAATGGATCGTGCGAATGAATTAGAATGGATCGTACGAATGAAATAGAATGGATTGTACGAATGAGATAGAATGGATCGTACGAATGAATTAGAATGGATACATTCATGCGAATGAATTAGAATGGATCATACGAATGAATTAGAATGGATTCATTCGTGCGAATGAATTAGAATGGATCGTACGAATGAGTAGAATGGATCGTACGAATGAATTAGAATGGATTGAATTAGAATGAATCGTACGAATGAATTAGAATGGATATATTCGTGCGAATGAATTAGAATGGATCATATGAGTGTGAATGAATTAGAATGGATCGTGCGAATGAATTAGAATGGATCGTACGAATGAGTAAGAATGGATCGTGCGAATGAATTAAAATGGATCATATGAATGAATTAGAATGGATTGTATGAATGAATTAGAATGGATCGTGCGAATAAATTAGAATGGATCGTATGAATGAATTAGAATAGATCGTGCGAATAAATTAGAATGGATCGTATGAATGAATTAGAATAGATTGTGCGATTGAATTAGAATGGATCGTACGAATGAATTAGAATGGATACATTCGTGCGAATGAATTAGAATGGATCGTATGAATGAATTAGAATCGATCGTACGAATGAATTAGAATGGATCATGCGAATGAATTAGAATGGATCGTGCGAATAAATTAGAATGGATCGTACGAATGAAATAGAATGGATTGTATGAATGAGATAGAATGGATCGTACGAATGAATTAGAATGGATACATTCATGCGAATGATTTAGAATGGATCATACGAATGAATTAGAATGGATTCATTCGTGCGAATGAATTAGAATGGATCGTACGAATGAGTAAGAATGGATCGTACGAATGAATTAGAATGAATTGAAATAGAATAAATCGTACGAACGAATTAGAATGGATCGTACGAATGAATTAGAATGGATTGAATTAGAATGAATCGTACGAATGAATTTGAATGAATCATACCGTACGAATGAATTAGAATGGATCATACGAAGGAATTAGAATGGATCGTACGAATGAATTAGAATGGATCGTACGAAGGAATTAGAATGGATCGTACGAATGAATTAGAATGGATACCTTCGTGCAAATGAATTAGAATGGATCGTACGAATGAGTAAGAATGGATCGTACGAATGAAATAGAATGGATCGTATGAATGAATTAGAATGGATCGTGCGAATGAATTAGAATGGATCGTACGAATGAATTAGAATAGATTGTGCGAATGAATTAGAATGGATTGTACGAATGAAATAGAATGGATCGTACGAATGAATTAGAATGGATCGTATGAATGAATTAGAATGGATCGTGCGAATGAATTAGAATGGATCGTACGAATGAAATAGAATGGATTCGCACGAATGTATCTATTCTAATTCATTCATACGATCCATTCTAATTCATTCGTACAATCCATTCTAATTCATTCGCACGATCCATTCGCATTCACTCAAACGATCCATTCTAATTCATTCATATGATCCATTCTAATTCATTCACACGAATGTATCCATTCTAATTCATTCGTACGATCCATTCTAATTCATTTGTACGAATGTATCCACTCTAATTCATTCATACGATCCATTCTAATTCATTCGCACGAATGTATCCATTACAATTCATTCGTACGATCCATTCTAATTCATTCGCACAATCTATTCTAATTCATTCGTACGATCAATTCTAATTCATTAGCATGATCCATTCTAATTCATTCGTACGATCTATTCTAATTAATTCGTACGATCTATTCTAAATCCTTCGTATGATCCATTCTAATTCATTCGTACGATCAATTCTAATTCATACGATCTATTCTAATTCATTCGCACAATCTATTGTAATTCATTCGTACGAAGGTATCCATTCCAATTCATTCGTACGATCCATTCTAATTCATTCGCACAATCTATTCTAATTCATTCATACGATCCATACTAATTCATTCGCATGAATGTATCCATTCTAATTTATTCGTACGATCCATTCTAATTCATTCGCACAATCTATTCTAATTCATTCATACGATCCATCCTAATTCATTCGCACGAATGTATCCATTCTAATTCATTCGTACAATCCATTCTATTTCATTCGTACGATCCATTCTTACTCATTCGTACGATCCATTCATATCCATTCTAATTCATTCGTACGATCTATTCTAATTCATTTATACAATCTAATCTAATACATTCATACAATCCATTCTAATTCATTCATACGATCGTACGAATGAAATAGAATGGATCGTACGAATGAATTAGAATAGATTGTGCGAATGGATTAGAATGGATAGTATGAATGAATTAGAATGGATCATGCGAATGAATTAGAGTGGATCGTACGAATGAATTAGAATATATTGTGCGAATGAATTAGAATGGATCGTACGAATGAATTAGAATGGATCGTACGAATGAATTAGAATGGATCATATGAATGAATTAGAGTGGATCATATGAATGAATTAGAATGGATCGTATGAATGAATTAGAATGGATCGTGCGAATGAATTAGAATGGATCGTGCGAATGAATTAGAATGGATCGTACGAATGAATTAGAATGGGTCGTACGAATGAATTAGAATGGATACACGATCCAGATCCATTCTAATTCATTCGCACAATCTATTCTAATTCATTCGTAGGATCCATTCTAATTCATTACTACGATCCATTCTAATTCATTTGCACGATCCATTCTAATTCATTCATACGATCCATTCTAATTCCTTCGTACTATCCATTCTAATTCCTTCGTACGATCCATTCTAATTCCTTCGTACGATCCATTCTAATTCATTCGTACGATCCATTCTAATTCATTCGTACGATCCATTCTAATTCCTTCATATGATCCATTCTAATTCATTCGTACGGTATGATTCATTCTAATTCATTCGTACGATTCCTTCTAATTCAATCCATTCTAATTCATTCGTACGATCCATTCTAATTCATTCGTACGATCCATTCTAATTCATTCGTACGATTCATTCTAATTCAATCCATTCTAATTCATTCGTACGATCCATTCTTACTCATTTGTACGATCCATTCTAATTCATTCGCACGAATGAATCCATTATAATTCATTCGTATGATCCATTCTAATTCATTCGCATGAATGTATCCATTCTAATTCATTCGTACGATCCATTCTATCTCATTCGTACGATCCATTCTAATTCATTCGCACGATCCATTCTAATTCATTCGCATGATCCATTCTAATTCATTCGTACGATCGATTCTAATTCATTCGTACGATCCATTCTAATTCATTCGCACAATCTATTCTAATTCATTCGTACGATCCATTCTAATTCATTCGCACGATCCATTCTAATTCATTCATACGATCCATTCTTTTTCATTCGTACGATCCATTCTTACTCATTCGTACGATCCATTCTAATTCATTTGCACGAAGGTATCCATTCTAATTCATTCGTACTATCCATTCTAATTCCTTCGTACGATCCATTCTAATTCATTCGTACGATCCATTCTAATTCATTCGTACGATCCATTCTAATTCCTTCGTATGACCCATTCTAATTCATTCGTACGATTCATTCTAATTCAATCCATTCTAATTCATTCGTACGATCCATTCTTACTCATTCGTACGATCCATTCTAATTCATTCATACGATCCAATCTAATTCATTCATACGATCCATTCAAATTCATTAATACGATCCAATCTAATTCATTCATACGATCCATTCTAATTCCTTCGTACGATCCATTCTAATTCATTCGTAAGATCCATTCTAATTCATTCATACGATCTATTCTAATTCATTCATACAATCCATTCTAATTCCTTCGTACGATCCATTCTAATTCATTCATACGATCCATTCTAATTCATTCGTACGATCTATTCTATTTCATTCATACGATCCATTCTAATTCATTATTACGATCCATTCTAATTCATTCATACGATCCATTCTATTTCATTCGTACGATCCATTCTTACTCATTCGTACGATCCATTCTAATTCATTTGCACGAAGGTATCCATTCTAATTCATTTGTACTATCCATTCTAATTCCTTCGTACGATCCATTCTAATTCCTTCGTACGATCCATTCTAATTCATTCGTACGATCCATTCTAATTCATTCGTACGATCCATTCTAATTCCTTCGTACGAATGAATTAGAATGGATCGTACGAATGAATTAGAATGGATTGAATTAGAATGAATCGTACGAATGAATTAGAATGAATCATACGAATGAAATAAAATGGATCATAATCTAATTCATTCATACGATCCATTCTAATTCATTCGCACAATCTATTCTAATTCATTCGTACGATCCATTCTAATTCATTCGCACGATCTATTCTAATTCATTCTTACGATCCATTCTAATTCATTCGCACGAATGTATCCATTCTAATTCATTCATACAATCTATTCTAATTCATTCGTATGATCCATTCTAATTCATTCGTACAATCCATTCTATTTCATTCGTACGATCCATTCATACTCATTCGTATGATCCATTCTAATTCATTCGCACGAATGTATCCATTCTAATTCATTCGTACGATCCATTCTAATTCATTCGTACGATCCATTCTAATTCATTCGTCCGATCCATTCTAATTCATTCATACGATCCATTCTAATTCATTCATACAATCCATTCTAATTCTTTCACACGATCCATTCTAATTCATTCGTACGATCCATTCTAATTCATTCACACGAATGTATCCATTCTAATTCATTCATACAATCTATTCTAATTCATTCGTACGATCCATTCTAATTCATTCGTACAATCCATTCTATTTCATTCGTACGATCCATTCTTACTCATTCGTATGATCCATTCTAATTCATTCGCACGAATGTATCCATTCTAATTCATTCGTACGATCCATTCTAATTCATTAGCATGATCCATTCTAATTTATTCGTACGATCTATTCTATTTCATTCGTACAATCCATTCTTACTCAATCGTATGATCCATGGATCGTACGAATGAGTAAGAATGGATCGTACGAATGAATTATAATGGATTAAATTAGAATGAATCGTACGAATGAATTAGAATGGATCGTACGAATGAATTAGAATAGATTGAATTAGAATGAATCGTACGAATGAATTAGAATGAATCATACAAATGAAATAAAATGGATCATAATCTAATTCATTCATACGATCCATTCTAATTCATTCGCACAATCTATTCGAATTCATTCGTACGATCCATTCTAATTCATTCGCACGAATGTATCCATTCTAATTCATTCATACAATCTATTCTAATTCATTCGTACGATCCATTCTAATTCATTCGTACAATCCATTCTATTTCATTCGTACGATCCATTCTTACTCATTCGTATGATCCATTCTAATTCATTCGCACGAATGTATCCATTCTAATTCAGTCGTACGATCCATTCTAATTCATTCGTACGATCCATTCTAATTCATTCGTCCGATCCATTCTAATTCATTCATACGATCCATTCTAATTCATTCATACAATCCATTCTAATTCTTTCACACGATCCATTCTAATTCATTCGTACGATCCATTCTAATTCATTCGTACGATCCATTCTAATTCATTCGCACGAATGAATCCATTCTAATTCATTCGTACAATCCATTCTATTTCATTTGTACGATCCATTCTTACTCATTCGTAAGAATGGACCATGCTAATGAATTAGAATGGATCGTGCGAATGAATTAGAATGGATCGTACGAATGAATTAGAATGGATCGTACGAATGAATTAGAATGGATCGTGCGAATGAATTAGAATATGGATCGTACGTATGAATTAGAATGGATCGTGCGAATGAATTAGAATGGATCGTACGAATGAATATCGTACGAATGAATTAGAATGGATCGTATGAATGAGTTAGAATGGATCGTACGGAGGAATTAGAATGGATCGTACGAAGGAATTAGAATGGATAGTACGAATGAATTAGAATGGATACCTTCGTGCAAATGAATTAGAATGGATCGTACGAATGAAATTGAATGGATCGTATGAATGAATTAGAATGGATCGTGTGAATGAATTAGAATGGATCGTACGAATGCATTAGAATAGATTGTACGAATGAATTAGAATGGATCGTACGAATGAATTAGAATGGATCATACGAATGAATTAGAATGGATCGTACGAATGAATTAGAATGGATCACAGGAATGAATTAGAATGGATCGTATGAATGAATTAGAATGGATCGTGCGAATAAATTAGAATGGATCGAATGAATGAATTAGAATAGATTGTGCGAATGAAATAGAATGGATTGTACGAATGAGATAGAATGGATTGAATTAGAATGAATCGTACGAATGAATTAGAATGAATCGTACGAATGAATTAGAATGAATCATACCGTACGAATGAATTATAATGGATCATATGAATGAATTAGAATGGATCGTATGAATGAATTAGAATGGATCGTACGAAAGAATTAGAATGGATCGTATGAATGAATTAGAATGGATCGTGCGAATGAATTAGAATGGATCAAGCGAATGAATTAGAATGGATCGTACGAATGAATTTGAATGGATCGTATGAATGAATTAGATTGGATCGTATTAATGAATTAGAATGGATCGTACGAATGAATTAGAATAGATCGTACGAATGAATCAGAATGGATACGAATGGATCGTACGAATGAGTAAGAATGGATCGTACGAATGAAATAGAATGGATTGTACGAATGAATTAGAATGGATACATTCGTGCGAATGAATTAGGATGGATCGTATGAATGAATTAGAATGGATCGTACGAATGAATTAGAATGGATACATTCGTGCGAATGAATTAGAATGGATCGTATGAATGAATTAGAATCGGTCGTACGAATGAATTAGAATGGATCATGCGCATGAATTAGAATGGATCGTGCGATTGATATAGAATGGATCGTATGAATGAATTAGAATGGATCGTATGAATGAAATAGAATGGATCGTACGAATGAATTAGAATGGATCGTGCGAATGAATTAGAATGGATCGTACGAATGAATTAGAATGGATCGTACGAAGGAATTAGAATGGATAGTACGAATGAATTATAATGGATACCTTCGTGCAAATGAAATAGAATGGATCGTACGAATGAATTAGAGTAGATTGTGCGAATGGATTAGAATGGATCATACGATTAATTAAGAATGGATTGTATGAATGAAATAGAATAGATCGTACGAATGAATTAGAATGTATCGTACGAATGAATTAGAATGGATCGTTCGAATGAATTAGAATAGATTGTGCGAATGAATTAGAATGGATCGTACGAATGAATTAGAATGGATCATGCGAATAAATTAGAATGGATTGAATGAATGAATAAGAATGGATCGTGCGAATGAATTAGAATATGGATCGTATGAAGGAATTAGAATGGATCGTACGAATGAATTCGAATGTATCCTTTCTAATTCATTCGTACGATCCATTCTAATTCCTTCGTACGATCCATTCTAATTCATTCGTACGATCCATTCTAATTCATTCGCACGATCCATTCTAATTCATTCGTACGATCCAATCTAATTCATTCGTACGATCCATTCTAATTCATTCGCACAATCTATTCTAATTCATTCGTACGATCCATTCTAATTCATTCACATGATCCATTCTAATTCATTCATACGATCCATTCTATTTCATTCGTACGATCCATTCTTACTCATTCGTACGATCCATTCTAATTCATTTGCACAAAGGTATCCATTCTAATTCATTCGTACTATCCATTCTAATTCCTTCGTACGATCCATTCTAATTCCTTCATACGATCCATTCTAATTCATTCGTACGATCCATTCTAATTCATTCGTACGATCCATTCTAATTCCTTCGTATGATCCATTCTAATTCATTCGTACGGTATGATTCATTCTAATTCATTCGTACGATTCATTCTAATTCAATCCATTCTAATTCATTCGTACGATCCATTCTAATTCATTCGTACGATCCATTCTAATTCATTCGTACGATCCATTCTTACTCATTCGTACGATCCATTCTAATTCATTCGCACGAATGAATCCATTCTAATTCATTCGTATGATCCATTCTAATTCATTCGCATGAATGTATCCATTCTAATTCATTCGTACGATCCATTCTATCTCATTCGTACAATCCATTCTATTTCATTCGTACAATCCATTCTAATTCATTCGCACGATCCATTCTAATTCATTCGCATGATCCATTCTAATTCATTCGTACGATCGATTCTAATTCATTCATACGATCCATTCTAATTCATTCGCACGAATGTATCCATTCTAATTCATTCGTACGATCCATTCTAATTCATTCGCACAATCTATTCTAATTCATTCATACGATCCATTCTAATTTATTCGCACGATCCATTCTAATTCCTTCGTATGATCCATTCTAATTCATTCGTACGGTATGATTCATTCTAATTCATTCGTACGATTCATTCTAATTCAATCCATTCTAATTCATTCGTACGATCCATTCTAATTCATTCGGACGATCCATTCTAATTCATTCGTATGATTCATTCTAATTCAATCCATTCTAATTCATTCGTACGATCCATTCTTACTCATTCCTACGATCCATTCTAATTCATTCGCACGAATGAATCCATTCTAATTCATTCGTATGATCCATTCTAATTCATTCGCATGAATGTATCCATTCTAATTCATTCGTACGATCCATTCTATCTCATTCGTACAATCCATTCTATTTCATTCGTACGATCTATTCTAATTCATTCGCACGATCCATTCTAATTCATTCGCATGATCCATTATAATTCATTCGTACTATCCATTCTAATTCCTTCGTACGATCCATTCTAATTCCTTCGTACGATCCATTCTAATTCATTCGTACGATCCATTCTAATTCATTCGTACGATCCATTCTAATTCTTTCGTATGAATGAATTAGAATGGATCGTACGAATGAATTAGAATGGATTGAATTAGAATGAATCGTACGAATGAATTAGAATGAATCATACGAATGAAATAAAGTGGATCATAATCTAATTCATTCATACGATCCATTCTAATTCATTCGCACAATCTATTCTAATTCATTCGTACGATCCATTCTAATTCATTCGCACGATCTATTCTAATTCATTCGTACCATCCATTCTAATTCATTCGCACGAATGTATCCATTCTAATTCATTCATACAATCTATTCTAATTCATTCGTATGATCTATTCTAATTCATTCGTACAATCCATTCTATTTCATTCGTACGATCCATTCTTACTCATTCGTATGATCCATTCTAATTCATTCGCACGAATGTATCCATTCGAATTCATTCGTACGATCCATTCTAATTCATTCGTACGATCCATTCTAATTCATTCGTCCGATCCATTCTAATTCATTCATACGATCCATTCTAATTCATTCATTCAATCCATTCTAATTCTTTCACACGATCCATTCTAATTCATTCGTACGATCCATTCTAATTCATTCGCACGAATGTATCCATTCTAATTCATTCATACAATCTATTCTAATTCATTCGTACGATCCATTCTAATTCATTCGTACAATCCATTCTATTTCATTCGTACGATCCATTCTTACTCATTCGTATGATCCATTCTAATTCATTCGCACGAATGTATCCATTCTAATTCATTCAGACGATCCATTCTAATTCATTAGCATGATCCATTCTAATTTATTCGTACGATCTATTCTATTTCATTCGTACAATCCATTCTTACTCAATCGTATGATCCATGGATCGTACGAATGAGTAAGAATGGATCGTACGAATGAATTATAATGGATTAAATTAGAATGAATCGTACGAATGAATTAGAATGGATCGTACGAATGAATTAGAATGGATCGTACGAATGAATATGAATAGATTGAATTAGAATGAATCGTACGAATGAATTAGAATGAATCATACAAATGAAATAAAATGGATCATAATCTAATTCATTCATACGGTCCATTCTAATTCATTCGCACAATCTATTCGAATTCATTCGTACGATCAATTCTAATTCATTCGCACGAATGTATCCATTCTAATTTATTCATACAATCCATTCTAATTCATTCGTAAGAATGGACCGTGCTAATGAATTAGAATGGATCGTGCGAATGAATTAGTATGGATCGTGCGAATGAACTAGAATGGATCGTACGAATGAATTAGAATGGATCGTACGAATGAATTAGAATGGATCGTGCGAATGAATTAGAATATGGATCGTACGAATGAATTAGAATGGATCGTGCGAATGAATTAGAATGGATCGTACGAATGTATATCGTACGAATGAATTAGAATGGATCGTACGAATGAATTAGATTGGATCGTACGAAGGAATTAGAATGGATCGTACGAAGGAATTAGAATGGATAGTACGAATGAATTAGAATGGATACCTTCGTGCAAATGAATTAGAATGGATCGTACGAATGAGTAAGAATGGATCGTACGAATGAAATTGAATGGATCGTATGAATGAATTAGAATGGATCGTGTGAATGAATTAGAATGGATCGTACGAATGCATTAGAATAGATTGTGCGAATGAATTAGAATGGATCGTACGAATGAATTAGAATGGATCATACGAATGAATTAGAATGGATCGTATGAATGAATTAGAATGGATCGTACGAATGAATTAGAATGGATCACAGGAATGAATTAGAATGGATCGTATGAATGAATTAGAATGGATCGTGCGAATAAATTAGAATGAATCGAATGAATGAATTAGAATAGATTGTGCGAATGAAATAGAATGGATTGTACGAATGAGATAGAATGGATTAAATTAGAATGAATCGTACGAATGAATTAGAATGAATCGTACGAATGAATTAGAATGAATCATACCGTACGAATGAATTAGAATGGATCATATGAATGAATTAGAATGGATCATATGAATGAATTAGAATGGATCGTACGAATGAATTAGAATGGATCGTATGAATGAATTAGAATGGATCGTGCGAATGAATTAGAATGGATCGTGCGAATGAATTAGAATGGATTGTACGAATGAATTTGAATGGATAGTATAAATGAATTAGATTGGATCGTATTAATGAATTAGAATGGATCATACGAATGAATTAGAATAGATCGTACGAATGAATCAGAATGGATACGAATGGATCGTATGAATGAGTAAGAATGGATCGTACGAATGAAATAGAATGGATTGTAC
This sequence comes from Chamaelirium japonicum, assembly GCA_947650365.1. Lineage (NCBI taxonomy): Eukaryota > Viridiplantae > Streptophyta > Magnoliopsida > Liliales > Melanthiaceae > Chamaelirium > Chamaelirium japonicum. The sequence continues at coordinate 37,007,462 of OX393560.1, read as the reverse complement.
GAATGAATTAGAATGAATACATTCGTGTGAATGAATTAGGATGGATCGTATGAATGAATTAGAATGGATCGTACGAATGAATTAGAATGGATACATTCGTGTGAATGAATTAGAATGGATCGTATGAATGAATTAGAATCGATCGTACGAATGAATTAGAATGGATCATGCGAATGAATTAGAATGGATCGTGCGAATGAATTAGAATGGATCGTATGAATGAATTAGAATGGATCGTATGAATGAAATAGAATGGATCGTACGAATGAATTAGAATGGATCGTGCGAATGAATTAGAATGGATCGTACGAATGAATTAGAATGGATCGTACGAAGGAATTAGAATGGATAGTACGAATGAATTATAATGGATACCTTCGTGCAAATGAAATAGAATAGATTGTACGAATGAATTAGAGTAGATTGTGCGAATGGATTAGAATGGATCATACGATTGAGTAAAAATGGATTGTACGAATGAAATAGAATAGATCGTACGAATGAATTAGAATGGATCGTACGAATGAATTAGAATGGATCGTTCGAATGAATTAGAATAGATTGTGCGAATGAATTAGAATGGATCGTACGAATGAATTAGAATGGATCGTGCGAATAAATTAGAATGGATCGAATGAATGAATTAGAATGGATCGTGCGAATGAATTAGAATATGGATCGTACGAAGGAATTAGAATGGATCATACGAATGAATTAGATTGGAATGTATCCATTCTAATTCATTCGTACGATCCATTCTATCTCACTCGTACAACCCATTCTATTTCATTCGCACAATCTACTCTAATTCATTCGTACGATCCATTCTATTTCATTTGCACGAAGGTATCCATTCTAATTCATACAATCCATTTTAATCCATTCATACGATCCAATCTAATTCATTCATACGATCCATTCTAATTCATTCGCACAAATGTATCCATTCTAATTCATTCGCACGATCCATTCTAATTCATTCATACAATCCATTCTAATTCATTCATACAATCCATTCTATTTTATTCGTACGATCCATTCTTACTCATTCGTACGATCCATTCTTATCCATTCTAATTCATTCGTACGATCTATTCTAATTCATTCGTACGATCCATTCTAAATCATTAATACGATCCAATCTAATTCATTCGTACGATCCATTCTAATTCATTCGTACGATCCATTCTAATTCATTTGTACGATCCATTCTAATTCATTCGTACGAATGAATTAGAATGGATTGAATTAGAATGAATCGTACGAATAAATTAGAATGGATCGTACGAATGAATTAGAATGGATTGAATTAGAATTAATCGTACGAATGAATTAGAATGAATCATACCGTACGAATGAATTAGAATGGATCATACGAAGGAAATAGAATGGATTCTTAATCATTCGTACGATCCATTCTAATTCATTTGCACGAAGATATCCATTCTAATTCATTCGTACTATCCATTCTAATTCCTTCGTACGATCCATTCTAATTCCTTCGTACGATCTATTCTAATTCATTCGTACGATCCATTCTAATTCCTTCGTATGATCCATTCTAATTCATTCGTACGGTATGATTCATTCTAATTCATTCGTACGATTCATTCTAATTCAATCCATTCTTATTCATTCGTACGATCCATTCAATTCATTCGTACGATCCATTCTAATTCAATCGTACGATCCATTCTTACTCATTCGCATGATCCATTCTAATTCAATCCATTCTAATTCATTCGTACGATCCATTCTAATTCATTCGTACGATCCATTCTAATTCATTCGTACGATTCATTCTAATTCAATCCATTCTAATTCTTTCGTACGATCCATTCTTACTCATTCGTACGATCCATTCTAATTCCTTCGTACGATCCATATTCTAATTCATTCGCATGATCCATTCTAATTCATTCATACGATCCATTCTAATTTATTCGCACGATCCATTCTAATTCATTCGTACGATCCATTCTAATTCATTAGCACAATCTATTCTAATTCATTCGAACGATCCATTCTAATTCATTCATACGATCCATTCTAATTCAATCCATTCTAATTCATTCGTACGATCCATTCTTACTTATTCGTACGATCCATTCTAATTCATTCATATGATCCATTCTAATTCATTCGCACGAATGTATCCATTCAAATTCATTCGTACGGATGAATTAGAATGGATCGTGCGAATGAATTAGAATGGATCGTACGAATGAGTAAGAATGGATCGTATGAATGAATTAGAATGGATCGTACAAAGGAATTAGAATAGATCATACGAAGAAATTAGAATGGATCGTACGAATGAATTAGAATGGATCCTATGAATGAATTAGAATGGATCGTGCGAATGAATTAAAATGGATCGTATGAATGAAATATAATGGATCGTATGAAATAGAATGGATCGTACGAATGAAATAGAATGGATCGTACGAATGAATTAGAATAGATTGTGCGAATGGATTAGAATGGATCATACGATTGAGTAAGAATGGATTGTACGAATGAAATAGAATAGATCGTACGAATGAATTAGAATGGATCATGCTAATGAATTAGAATTGATCGTACGAATGAATTAGAATAGATTGTGTGAATGAATTAAAATGGATCGTATAAATGAATTAGAATGGATCGTATGAATGAATTAGAAAGGATCGTGCGAATGAATTAAAATGGATCGTATAAATGAAATAGAATGGATCGTATGAATTAGAATGGATCGTACGAATGAAATAGAATGGATCGTACGAATGAATTAGAATAGATTGTGCGAATGGATTAGAATGGATCATACGATTGTGTAAGAAAGGATTGTACGAATGAAATAGAATAGATCGTACGAATGAATTAGAATGGATCGTATGAATGAATTAGAATGGATCGTTCGAATGAATTAGAATAGATTGTGCGAATGAATTAGAATGGATCGTACGAATGAATTAGAATGGATCATGCGAATAAATTAGAATGGATCGTATGAATGAATTAGAATGGATCGTGCGAATGAATTAGAATATGGATCGTACGAAGGAATTAGAATGGATCGTACGAATGAATTCGAATGTATCCTTTCTAATTCATTCATACGATCCATTCTAATTCATTCGTACGATCCATTCTAATTCATTCGTACGATACATTCTAATTCATTCGCTTGATCCATTCTAATTCATTCGCACGATCCATTCTAATTCATTCATACGATCCATTCTAATTCATTTGCACGAATGTATCCATTCTAACTCATTCGTACGATCCATTGTAATTCATTCGTATGATCTATTCTAATTCATTTGCATGATCCATTATAATTCATTCATACGATCCAATCTAATTCATTCGTACGATCCATTCTAATTCATTCGCACGAATGTATCAACTCTAATTCATTCGTACGATCCATTCTAATTCATTCATACATGTACAAATGAATTAGAATGGATACATTCGTGCGAATGAATTAGAATGGATCGTATGAATGAATTAGATTGGATCGTATGCATGAATTAGAATGGATCGTGAGAATGAATTAGAATGGATCGTACGAATGAATTAGAATGGATCGTACGAATGAATTAGAATGGATACATTCGTGCGAATGAATTAGAATGGATCATATGAATGAATTAGAATGGATCGTTTGAGTGAATGCGAATGGATCGTGCGAATGAATTAGAATGGATTGTACAAATGAATTAGAATGGATCGTACGAATGAATTAGAATGGATACATTCGTGCGAATCCATTCTAATTCATTCGTACGATCCATTCTATTTCATTCGTACGATCCATTCTAATTCATTCGTCCAATCCATTCTAATTCATTCATACGATCCATTCTAATTCATTCATACAATCCATTCTAATTCTTTCACACGATCCATTCTAATTCATTCGTACGATCCATTCTAATTCATTCGCACGAATGTATCCATTCTAATTCATTCGTACGATCTATTCTAATTCATTCGTACGATCCATTCTAATTCATTCGTACAATCCATTCTATTTCATTCGTACGATCCATTCTTACTCATTCGTATGATCCATTCTAATTCATTCGCACGAATGTATCCATTCTAATTCATTCATACGATCCATTCTAATTCATTAGCATGATCCATTCTAATTTATTCGTACGATCTATTCTATTTCATTCGTACAATCCATTCTTACTCAATCGTATGATCCATGGATCGTACGAATGAGTAAGAATGGATCGTACGAATGAATTATAATGGATTGAATTAGAATGAATCGTACGAATGAATTAGAATGGATCGTACGAATGAATTAGAATGGATCGTACGAATGAATTAGAATAGATTGAATTAGAATGAATCGTACGAATGAATTAGAATGAATCATATAAATGAAATAAAATGGATCATAATCTAATTCATTCATACGATCCATTCTAATTCATTCGCACAATCTATTCTAATTCATTCGTACGATCCATTCTAATTCATTCGCACGAATGTATCCATTCTAATTCATTCATACAATCTATTCTAATTCATTCGTACGATCCATTCTAATTCATTCGTACAATCCATTCTATTTCATTCGTACGATCCATTATTACTCATTCGTATGATCCATTCCAATTCATTCGCACGAATGTATCCATTCTAATTCATTCGTACGATCCATTCTAATTCATTCGTCCGATCCATTCTAATTCATTCATACGATCCATTCTAATTCATTCATACAATCCATTCTAATTCTTTCACACGATCCATTCTAATTCATTCATACGATCCATTCTAATTCATTCGTACGATCCATTCTAATTCATTCGAACGAATGAATCCATTCTAATTCATTCGTACAATCCATTCTATTTCATTCGTACGATCCATTCTTACTCATTCGTAAGAATGGACCGTGCTAATGAATTAGAATGGATCGTGCGAATGAATTAGAATGGATCGTGCGAATGAATTGGAATGGATCGTACGAATGAATTAGAATGGATCGTACGAATGAATTAGAATGTATCGTGCGAATGAATTAGAATAAGGATCGTACGAATGAATTAGAATGGATCGTGCGAATGAATTAGAATGGATCGTACGAATGAATATCGTACGAATGAATTAGAATGGATCGTACGAATGAATTAGAATGGATCGTACGAAGGAATTAGAATGGATCGTACGAAGGAATTAGAATGGATAGTACGAATGAATTAGAATGGATACCTTTGTGCAAATGAATTAGAATGGATCGTACGAATGAGTAAGAATGGATCGTACGAATGAAATAGAATGGATCGTATGAATGAATTAGAATGGATCGTGCGAATGAATTAGAATGGATCGTACGAATGCATTAGAATAGATTGTGCGAATGAATTAGAATGGATCGTACGAATGAATTAGAATGGATCGTACGAATGAATTAGAATGGATCGTAGGAATGAATTAGAATGGATCGTAGGAATGAATTAGAATGGATCGTATGAATGAATTAGAATGGATCGTGCGAATAAATTAGAATGGATCGAATGAATGAATTAGAATAGATTGTGCGAATGAAATAGAATGGATTGTACGAATGAGATAGAATGGATTGAATTAGAATGAATCGTACGAATGAATTAGAATGAATCATACGAATGAATTAGAATGAATCATACCGTACGAATGAATTAGAATGGATCATATGAATGAATTAGAATGGATCGTATGAATGAATTAGAATGGATCGTACGAATGAATTAGAATGGATCGTATGAATGAATTAGAATGGATCGTGCGAATGAATTAGAATGGATCGTGGGAATGAATTAGAATGGATCGTATGAATGAATTAGATTGGATCGTATTAATGAATTAGAATGGATCGTACGAATGAATTAGAATAGATCGTACGAATGAATTAGAATGGATACGAATGGATCGTACGAATGAGTAAGAATAGATCGTACGAATGAAATAGAATGGATTGTACGAATGAATTAGAATGGATACATTCGTGCGAATGAATTAGGATGGATCGTATGAATGAATTAGAATGGATCGTACGAATGAATTAGAATGGATACATTCGTGCGAATGAATTAGAATGGATCGTATGAATGAATTAGAATCGATCGTACCAATGAATTAGAATGGATCATGCGAATGAATTAGAATGGATCGTGCGAATGAATTAGAATGGATAGTATGAATGAATTAGAATTGATCGTATGAATGATATAGAATGGATCGTACGAATGAATTAGAATGGATCGTGCGAATGAATTAGAATGGATCGTACGAATGAATTAGAATGGATCGTACGAAGGAATTAGAATGGATAGTGCGAATGAATTATAATGGATACCTTCGTGCAAATGAAATAGAATGGATCGTACGAATGAATTAGAGTAGATTGTGCGAATGGATTAGAATGGATCATACGATTGAGTAAGAATGGATTGTACGAATGAAATAGAATAGATCGTACGAATGAATTAGAATGGATCGTACGAATGAATTAGAATGGATCGTTCGAATGAATTAGAATAGATTGTGCGATTGAATTAGAATGGATCGTACGAATGAATTAGAATGGATCGTGCGAATAAATTAGAATGGATCGAATGAATGAATTAGAATGGATCGTGCGAATGAATTAGAATATGGATCGTACGAAGGAATTAGAATGAATCGTACGAATGAATTCGAATGTATCCTTTCTAATTCATTCGTACGATCCATTCAAATTCCTTCATACGATCCATTCTAATTCATTCGTACGATCCATTCTAATTCATTCGCACGATCCATTCTAATTCATTCGTACGATCCAATCTAATTCATTCGTACGATCCATTCTAATTCATTCGCACAATCTATTCTAATTCATTCGTACGATCCATTCTAATTCATTCACACGATCCATTCTAATTGATTCATACGATCCATTCTATTTCATTCGTACGATCCATTCTTACTCATTCGTACGATCCATTCTAATTCATTTGCACAAAGGTATCCATTCTAATTCATTTGTACTATCCATTCTAATTCCTTCGTACGATCCATTCTAATTCCTTCATACGATCCATTCTAATTCATTCGTACGATACATTCTAATTCCTTTGTATGATCCATTCTAATTCATTCGTACGGTATGATTCATTCTAATTCATTCGTACGATTCATTCTAATTCAATCCATTCTAATTCATTCGTACGATCCATTCTAATTCATTCATACGATCCATTCTAATTCATTCGTACGATCCATTCTTACTCATTCGTACGATCCATTCTAATTCATTCACACGAATGAATCCATTCTATTCTATTCGTACGATCCATTCTAATTCATTCGCACGATCCATTCTAATTCATTCGCATGATCCATTCTAATTCATTCGTACGATCGATTCTAATTTATTCATACGATCCATTCTAATTCATTCGCACGAATGTATCCATTCTAATTCATTCGTACGATCCATTCTAATTCATTCGCACAATCTATTCTAATTCATTCATACGATCCATTCTAATTTATTCGCACGATCCATTCTAATTCCTTCGTATGATCCATTCTAATTCATTCGTACGGTATGATTCATTCTAATTCATTCGTACGATTCATTCTAATTCAATCCATTCTAATTCATTCGTACGATCCATTCTAATTCATTCGTACGATCCATTCTAATTCATTCGTACGATTCATTCTAATTCAATCCATTGTAATTTATTCGTACGATCCATTCTTACTCATTCCTACGATCCATTCTAATTCATTCGCACGAATGAATCCATTCTAATTCATTCGTATGATCCATTCTAATTCATTCGCATGAATGTATCCATTCTAATTTATTCGTACGATCCATTCTATCTCATTCGTACAATCCATTCTATTTCATTCGTACGATCCATTCTAATTCATTCGCACGATCCATTCGAATTCATTCACATGATCCATTCTAATTCATTCGCATGAATGTATCCATTCTAATTCATTCGTACGATCCATTCTATCTCATTCGTACAATCCATTCTATTTCATTCGTACGATCCATTCTAATTCATTCGTATGATCCATTCTAATTCATTCGCATGAATGAATCCATTCTAATTCATTCGTACGATCCATTCTATCTCATTCGTACGATCTATTCTAATTCATTCGCACGAATATATCCTTTCTAATTCATTCGTATGATCCATTCTAATTCATTCGCACAATCTATTCTAATTCATTAGTACGATCCATTCTAATTCATTCGTACGATCCATTCTAATTCATTAGCACGATCCAAATTCATTTATCCGTACGATCTATTCTATTTCATTCGTACGATCCATTCTTATCGTACGATCCATTCTAATTCAATCCATTCTAATTCATTCGTACGATCCATTCTAATTCGTTCGTACGATCCATTCTAATTCATTCGTACGATTCATTCTAATTCATTCGTACGATCCATTCTTACTCATTCGTACGATCCATTCTAATTCATTCGCACGAATGAATCCATTCTAATTCATTCGTATGATCCATTCTAATTCATTCACATGAATGTATCCATTCTAATTCATTCGTACGATCCATTCTATCTCATTCGTACAACCCATTCTATTTCATTCGCACAATCTACTCTAATTCATTCGTACGATCCATTCTATTTCATTTGCACGAAGGTATCCATTCTAATTCATACAATCCATTCTAATTCATTCATACGATCCAATCTAATTCATTCATACGATCCATTCTAATTCATTCGCACGAATGTGTCCATTCTAATTCATTCGCACGATCCATTCTAATTCATTCATACAATCCATTCTAATTCATTCATACGATCCATTCTTACTCATTCGTACGATCCATTCGTATCCATTCTAATTCATTCATACGATCTATTCTAATTCATTCGTATGATCCATTCTAAATCATTAATACGATCCAATCTAATTCATTCATACGATCCATTCTAATTCATTCGTACGATCCATTCTAATTCATTCGTACGGTCCATTCTAATTCATTTGCACGAAGGTATCCTTTCTAATTCATTCGTACTATCCATTCTATTTCCTTCGTACGATCCATTCTAATTCCTTCGTACGATCCATTCTAATTCCTTCATATGATCAATTCTAATTCATTCATACGGTATGATTCATTCTAATTCATTCGTACGATTCATTCTAATTCAATCATAGAATGGATCGTACGATCCATTCTAATTCAATCGTACGATCCATTCTTACTCATTTGCACGATCCATTCTAATTCAATCCATTCTAATTCATTCGTACGATCCATTCTAATTCATTCATACGATCCATTCTAATTCATTCGTACGATTCATTCTAATTCAATCCATTCTAATTCTTTTGTACGATCCATTCTTACTCATTCGTACGATCCATTCTAATTCCTTCGTACGATCCATATTCTAATTCATTCGCATGATCCATTCTAATTCATTCATACGATCCATTCTAATTTATTCGCACGATCCATTCTAATTCATTCGTACGATCCATTCTAATTCATTCGCACAATCTATTCTAATTCATTCGAACGATCCATTCTAATTCATTCATACGATCCATTCTAATTCAATCCATTCTAATTCATTCGTACGATCCATTCTTACTCATTCGTACGATCCATTCTAATTCATTCATATGATCCATTCTAATTCATTCGCACGAATGTATCGATTCAAATTCATTCGTACGGATGAATTAGAATGGATCGTGCGAATGAATTAGAATGGATCGTACGAATGAGTAAGAATGGATCGTATGAATGAATTAGAATGGATCGTACGAAGGAATTAGAATAGATCATACGAAGAAATTAGAATGGATCGTACGAATGAATTAGAATGGATCGTATGAATGAATTAGAATGGATCGTGCGAATGAATTAAAATGGATCGTATGAATGAAATAGAATGGATCGTATGAAATAGAATGGATCGTACGAATGAAATAGAATGGATCGTACGAATAAATTAGAATAGATAGTGCGAATGGATTAGAATGGATCATACGATTGAGTAAGAATGGATTGTACGAATGAAATAGAATAGATCGTACGAATGAATTAGAATGGATCATGCTAATGAATTAGAATTGATCGTACGAATGAATTAGAATAGATTGTGCGAATCAATTAAAATGGATCGTATAAATGAATTAGAATGGATCGTATGAATGAATTAGAATGGATCGTGCGAATGAATTAAAATGGATCGTATGAATGAAATAGAATGGATCGAATGAATTAGAATGGATCGTACGAATGAAATAGAATGGATCGTACGAATGAATTAGAATAGATTGTGCGAATGGATTAGAATGGATCATACGATTGTGTAAGAAAGGATTGTACGAATGAAATATAATAGATCGTACGAATGAATTAGAATGGATCGTATGAATGAATTAGAATGGATCGTTCGAATGAATTAGAATAGATTGTGCGAATGAATTAGAATGGATCGTACGAATGAATTAGAATGGATCGTGCGAATAAATTAGAATGGATCGTATGAATGAATTAGAATGGATCGTGCGAATGAATTAGAATATGGATCGTACGAAGGAATTAGAATGGATCGTATGAATGAATTCGAATGTATCCTTTCTAATTCATTCGTACGATCCATTCTAATTAATTCGTACGATCCATTCTAATTCATTTGTACGATCCATTCTAATTCATTCGCACGATCCATTCTAATTCATTCGCACGATCCATTCTAATTCATTCATACGATCCATTCTAATTCATTCATATGATCCATTCTAATTCATTTGCACCAATGTATCCATTCTAACTCATTCGTACGATCCATTCTAATTCATTCGTATGATCTATTCTAATTCATTCGCATGATCCATTATAATTCATTCATACGATCCAATCTAATTCATTCGTACGATCCATTCTAATTCATTCGCACGAATGTATCAACTCTAATTCATTCGTACGATCCATTCTAATTCATTCATACATGTACGAATGAATTAGAATGGATACATTCGTGCGAATGAATTAGAATGGATCGTATGAATGAATTAGATTGGATCGTATGCATGAATTAAAATGGATCGTGCGAATGAATTAGAATGGATCGTACGAATGCATTAGAATGGATCGTACGAATGAATTAGAATGGATACATTCGTGCGAATGAATTAGAATGGATCATATGAATGAATTAGAATGGATCGTTTGAGTGAATGCGAATGGATCGTGCGAATGAATTAGAATGGATTGTACGAATGAATTAGAATGGATCGTACGAATGAATTAGAATGAATACATTCGTGCGAATCCATTCTATTTCATTCGTACGATCCATTCTAATTCATTTGCACGATCCATTCTAATTCATTCGTACGATCCATTCTAATTCATTCGTACGATCCATTATAATTCATTCGCACGATCTATTCTAATTCATTCGTACGATCCATTCTAATTCATTCATACGATCCATTCTAATTCATTCGCACGATCCATTCTAATTCATTCGTACGATACATTCGAATTCATTCGCACGATCCATTCTAATTCATTCATACAATCCATTCGAATTCTTTTGCACGAATGTATCCATTCTAATTCATTCGTACGATCCATTCTAATTCATTCATACGATCCATTCTAATTCATTAATACGATCCAATCTAATTCATTCATACGATCTATTCTAATTCATTCGCACGATCTAATCTATTTCATTCGTACAATCCATTCTATTTCATTCGTACGATCCATTCTAATTCATTCGCACGATCCATTCTAATTTATTCATACGATCCATTCTAATTCATTCGTATGATCCATTCTAATTCATTCGTACGATCCCTTCTAATTCATTCGCACAATCTATTCTAATTCATTCGTACGATCCATTCTAATTCATTCGCACGATCCATTCTAATTCGTTCATACGATCCATTCTATTTCATTCGTACGATCCATTCTTATTCATTCGTACGATCCATTCTAATTCATTTGCACGAAGGTATCCATTCTAATTCATTCGTACTATCCATTCTAATTCCTTCGTACGATCCATTCTAATTCCTTTGTACAATCCATTCTAATTCATTCGTACGATCCATTCTAATTCATTCGTACAATCCATTCTAATTCATTCGCACGATCCATTCGCATTCACTTAAACGATCCATTCTAATTCATTCATATGATCCATTCTAATTCTTCGCACGAATGTATCCATTCTAATTCATTCGTACGATCCATTCTAATTCATTTGTACGAATGTATCCACTCTAATTCATTCATACGATCCATTCTAATTCATTCGCACGAATGTATCCATTCCAATTCATTCGTACGATCCATTCTAATTCATTCGCATAATCTATTCTAATTCATTCGTATGATCAATTCTAATTCATTAGCATGAATCGTACGAATGAATTAGAATGGATCGTACGAAGGAATTAGAATGGATCGTACGGAGGAATTAGAATGGATCGTACGAATGAATTAGAAAGGATACATTCGAATTCATTCGTACGATCCATTCTAATTCCTTCGTACGATCCATATTCTAATTCATTCGCACGATCCATTCTAATTCATTCATACGATCCATTCTAATTCATTCACACAATCCATTCTAATTCATTCTAATTTATTCGTATGTGAGTGGATCGTGTTTTTTCGTGCTAATGAATTAGAATGGATCGTACGAATGAATTAGAATGGATACATTCGTGCGAAAGAATTAGAATGGATCGTACGAATGAATTAGAATGGATTGTGCGAATGAATTAGAATGGATTGTGCGAATAAATTAGAATGGATCGTGCGAAAGAATTAGAATAGATTGTGCGAATGAATTAGAATGGATCGTACGAATGAATTAGAATGGATCGTGCGAATAAATTAGAATCGATCGTATGAATGAATTAGAATGGATCGTGCGAATGAATTAGAATATGGATCGTACGAAGGAATTAGAATGGATCGTACGAATGAATTCGAATCTATCCTTTCTAATTCATTCGTACGATCCATTCTAATTCCTTCGTACGATCCATTCTAATTCATTCGTACGATCCATTCTAATTCATTCGCATGATCCATTTTAATTCATTCGTACGATCCAATCTAATTCATTCGTACGATCCATTCGAATTCATTCGCACAATCTATTCTAATTCATTCGTACGATCCATTCTAATTCATTCGCACGATCCATTCTAATTCATTCATACGATCCATTCTATTTCATTCGTACGATCCATTCTTACTCATTCGTACGATCCATTCTAATTCATTTGCACGAAGGTATCCATTCTAATTCATTCGTACTATCCATTCTAATTCCTTCGTACGATCCATTCTAATTCCTTCGTACGATCCATTCTAATTCATTCGTACGATCCATTCTAATTCATTCGTACGATCCATTCTAATTCCTTCGTATGATCAATTCTAATTCATTCGTACGGTATGATTCATTCTAATTCATTCGTACGATTCATTCTAATTCAATCCATTCTAATTCATTCGTACGATCCATTCTAATTCATTCGTACGATCCATTCTAATTCATTCGTACGATTCATTCTAATTCAATCCATTCTAATTCATTCGTACGATCCATTCTTACTCATTCGTACGATCCATTCTAATTCATTCGCACGAATGAATCCATTCTAATTCATTCGTATGATCCATTCTAATTCATTCGCATGAATGTATCCATTCTAATTCATTCGTACGATCCATTCTATCTCATTCGTACCATCCATTCTATTTCATTCGTACGATCCATTCTAATTCATTCGCACGATCCATTCTAATTCATTCGCATGATCCATTCTAATTCATTCGTACGATCGATTCTAAATCATTCATACGATCCATTCTAATTCATTCGCACGAATGTATCCATTCTAATTCATTCGTACGATCCATTCTAATTCATTCGCACAATCTATTCTAATTCATTCATACGATCCATTCTAATTTATTCGCACGATCTATTCTAATTCCTTCGTATGATCCATTCTAATTCATTCGTACGGTATGATTCATTCTAATTTATTCGTTCGATTCATTCTAATTCAATCCATTCTAATTCATTCGTACGATCCATTCTAATTCATTCGTACGATCCATTCTAATTCATTCGTACGTTTCATTCTAATTCAATCCATTCTAACTCATTCGTACGATCCATTCTTACTCATTCGTATGATCCATTCTAATTCATTCGCACGAATGAATCCATTCTAATTCATTCGTATGATCCATTCTAATTCATTCGCATAAATGTATCCATTCTAATTCATTCGTACGATCCAATCTATCTCATTCGTACAATCCGTTCTATTTCATTCGTACGATCCATTCTAATTCATTCGCACGATCCATTCTCATTCATTCGCATGATCCATTATAATTCATTCGCATGAATGTATCCTTTCTAATTCATTCGTACGATCCATTCTATCTCATTCGTACAATCCATTCTATTTCATTCGTACGGTCCATTCTAATTCAGTCGTATGATCCATTCTAATTCATTCGCATGAATGTATCCATTCTAATTCATTCGTACGATCCATTCTATCTCATTCGTACGATCTATTCTAATTCATTCGCACGAATATATCCTTTCTAATTCATTCGTACGATCCATTCTAATTCATTCGCACAATCTATTCTAATTCATTAGTACGATCCATTCTAATTCATTCGTAAAATCCATTCTAATTCATTAGCACGATCCAAATTCATTTATCCGTACGATCTATTCTATTTCATTCGTACGATCCATTCTTATCGTACGATCCATTCTAATTCAATCCATTCTAATTCATTCGTACGATCCATTCTAATTCATTCGTACGATCCATTCTAATTCATTCGTACGATTCATTCTAATTCAATCCATTCTAATTCATTCGTACGAACCATTCTTACTCATTCGTACGATCCATTCTAATTCATTCGCACGAATGAATCCATTCTAATTCATTCGTATGATCCATTCTAATTCATTCGTATGATCCATTCTAATTCATTCGCATGAATGTATCCATTCTAATTCATTCGTACGATCCATTCTATCTCATTCGTACAATCCATTCTATTTCATTCGTACGAATGTATCCATTCTAATTCATTCGTACGATCCATTCTAATTCCTTCGTACGATCCATTCTAATTCATTCCCATGAATGTATCCATTCTAATTCAATCGCACGATCCATTCTAATTCATTCACACTCATACGATCCATTCTAATTCATTTGCACGAATGTATCCTTTCTAATTCATTCGTACGATCCATTCTAATTCATTCGCACAATCTATTCTAATTCATTCGAACGATCCATTCTAATTCATTAGCATGATCCATTCTAATTCATTCGTACGATCTATTCTATTTCATTCGTACAATCCATTCTTACTCATTCGTATGATCCATTCTAATCCATTCGCACAATCTATTCTAATTCATTCGTATGATCCATTCTATTTCATTCGTACGATCCATTCTAATTCATACGATCCATTCTATTTCATTCATACGATCCATTTTAATTCATTCGCACGATCCATTCTAATTCATTCATACGATCCATTCTAATTCATTCGCACGATCCATTCTCCATTCTAATTCCTTCGTACGATCCATTCTATTTCATTCATACGATCCATTCTAATTCATTCATACGATCTATTCTCATTCTTTCGCACGAATGTATCCATTCTAATTCATTCGTACGATCCATTCTAATTCATTCGCACGATCCATTCTAATTCATTAATACGATCCATTCTAATTCATTCGCACGATCCATTCTAATTCATTCATACGATCCATTCTAATTTATTCGCACGATCCATTCTAATTCATTCATATGATCCATTCTAATTCATTCCCACGATCCATTCTTACTCATTCGTACGATCCATTCTAATTCATTCGCACAATCCATTATAATTCATTCATACGATCCAATCTAATTCATTCGTACGATCCATTCTAATTCATTCGCACGAATGTATCAACTCTAATTCATTCGTATGATCCATTCTAATTCATTCATACATGTACGAATGAATTAGAATGGATACATTCGTGCGAATGAATTAGAATGGATCGTATGAATGAATTAGATTGGATCGTATGCATGAATTAGAATGGATCGTGCGAATGAATTAGAATGGATCGTACGAATGAATTAGAATGGATCGAACGAATGAATTAGAATGGATACATTCGTGCAAAAGAATTAGAATGGATTGTATGAATGAATTAGAATGGATTGTGCGAATGAATTAGAATGGATCGTACGAATGAATTAGAATGGATACATTCGTGCGAAAGAATTAGAATAGATCGTATGAATGAATTAGAATGGATCGTATGAATGAAATAGAATGGATCGTACGAAGGAATTAGAATGGAGAATGGATCGTGCGAATGAATTAGAATGGATCATATGAATGAATTAGAATGGATCGTGCGAATGAATTAAAATGGATCGTATGAATGAAATAGAATGGATAGTATCAATTAGAATGGATCGTACGAATGAAATAGAATGGATCGTACGAATGAATTAGAATAGATTGTGCGAATGGATTAGAATGGATCATACGATTGAGTAAGAATGGATTGTACGAATGAAATAGAATAGATCGTACGAATGAATTAGAATGGATCATGCTAATGAATTAGAATGGATCGTTCGAATGAATTAGAATAGATTGTGCGAATGAATTAGAATAGATCGTACGAATGAATTAGAAAGGATACATTCGTTCGAATGAATTAGAATGGATCGTATGAGTGTGAATGAATTAGAATGGATCGTGCGAATAAATTAGAATGGATCGTGCGAATGAATTAGAATGGATCGTGCGAATGAATTAGAATGGATCGTACGAATGAAATCGAATGGATTGTACGAATGAGATAGAATGGATCGTACGAATGAATTAGAATGGATACATTCATGCGAATGAATTAGAATGGATCATACGAATGAATTAGAATGGATTCATTCGTGCGAATGAATTAGAATGGATCGTACGAATGAGTAAGAATGGATCGTACGAATGAATTAGAATGGATTGAATTTGAATGAATCGTACGATTGAATTAGAATGGATCGTACGAATGAATTAGAATGGATCGTACGAATGAATTAGAATAGATTGTGCGAATGAATTAGAATGGATCGTACGAATGAATTAGAATGGATCGTACGAATGAATTAGAATGGATCGTATGAATGAATTAGAATGGATCGTGCGAATGAATTAGAATGGATCGTATGAGTGTGAATGAATTAGAATGGATCGTGCGAATGAATTCGAATGGATCGTATTAATGAATTAGAATGGATCGTGCGAATGAATTAGAATGGATCGTACGAATGAGTAAGAATGGATCGTGCAAATGAATTAGAATGGATTGTACGAATGAATTAGAATGGATCGTACGAATGAATTAGAATGGATACATTCGTGCGAATCCATTCTATTTCATTCGTACGATCCATTCTAATTCATTCGCACGATCCATTCTAATTCATTCATACGATCCATTCTAATTCATTCGTACGATCCATTCTAATTCATTCGCACAATCTATTCTAATTCATTCGTACGATCCGTTCTAATTCATTCGCACGATCCATTTTAATTCATTCATACGATCCATTCTATTTCATTCGTACGATCCATTCTTACTCATTCGTACGATCCATTCTAATTCATTTGCACGAAGGTATCCATTCTAATTCATTCGTACTCTCCATTCTAATTCCTTCGTACGATCCATTCTAATTCCTTCGTACGATCCATTATAATTCATTCGCACGATCCATTCTAATTCATTCATACGATCCATTCTATTTCATTCGTATGATCCATTCTTACGTACGATCCATTCTAATTCCTTCGTATGATCCATTCTAATTCATTCGTACGGTATGATTCATTCTAATTCATTCGTACGATTCATTCTAATTCAATCCATTCTAATTCCTTCGTACGATCCATTCTAATTCATTCGTACGATCCATTCTAATTCATTCGCACGATCCATTCTAATTCATTCGTACGATCCATTCTATTTCATTCATACGATCCATTCTAATTCATTCATACGATCTATTCTAATTCTTTCGCACGAATGTATCCATTCTAATTCATTCGTACGATCTATTCTAATTCATTCGCACGATCCATTCTAATTCATTCATACAATCCATTCTAATTCTTTTGCACGAATGTATCCATTCTAATTCATTCGCACGATCCATTCTAATTCATTCATACAATCCATTCTAATTCTTTTGCACGAATGTATCCATTCTAATTCATTCGTACGATCCATTCTAATTCATTTGCACAAAGGTATCCATTCTAATTCATTCGTACTATCCATTCTAATTCCTTCGTACGATCCATTCTAATTCCTTCGTACGATCCATTCTATTTCATTCGTACGATCCATTCTAATTCATTCGTACGATCCATTCTAATTCCTTCGTATGATCCATTTTAATTCATTCATACGGTATGATTCATTCTAATTCATTCGTACGATTCATTCTAATTCAATCCATTCTAATTCATTCGTACGATCCATTCTAATTCATTCGTACGATTCATTCTAATTCAATCCATTCTAATTCATTCGTACGATCCATTCTTACTCATTCGTACGATCCATTCTAATTCATTCGCACGAATGAATCCATTCTAATTCATTCGTATGATCCATTCTAATTCATTCGCATGAATGTATCCATTCTAATTCATTCGTACGATCCATTCTATCTCATTCGTACAATCCATTCTATTTCATTCGTACGATCCATTCTAATTCATTCGCACGATCCATTCTAATTCATTCGCATGATCCATTCTAATTCATTCGTACGATCGATTCTAATTTATTCATACGATCCATTCTAATTCATTCGCACGAATGTATCCATTCTAATTCATTCGTACGATCCATTCTAATTCATTCGTACGATCCATTCTTATTCATTCGTACGATCCAATCTAATTCATTCATACGTTCCAATCTAATTCATTCATACGATCCATTCTAATTCATTCGCACAATCTATTCTAATTCGTTCATACGATCCATTCTAATTCATTAAGATGGATCGTATGAATGAATTAGAATGGATCGTATGAATGAATTAGAATGGATCGTGCGAATGAATTAGAATGGATCGTATGAATGAATTAGAATGGATCGTGCGAATGAATTAGAATCGATCGTACGAATGAATTAGAATGGATTGAATTCGAATGAATCGTACGAATGAATTAGAATGGATCGTACGAATGAAATAGAATGGATCGTACGAATGAATTGGAATGGATACATTCGTGCGAATGAATTAGAATGGATCGTATGAATGAATTAGAGTGGATCGTTTGAATGAATTAGAATGGATCGTACTTATGAATTAGAATGGGTCATACGAATGAAATAGAATGGATCGTACGAAGGAATTAGAAAGGA
Source organism: Chamaelirium japonicum (assembly GCA_947650365.1). NCBI lineage: Eukaryota > Viridiplantae > Streptophyta > Magnoliopsida > Liliales > Melanthiaceae > Chamaelirium > Chamaelirium japonicum. The sequence goes on along the minus strand of OX393560.1, from coordinate 36,987,895 downwards.
TCGTACAAATGAATTAGAATGGATCGTATGAATGAAATAGAATAGATCGTACGAATGAATTAGAATGGATCGTATGAATGAATTAGATTAAATCGTATGAATGAATTAGAATGGATTGTACGAATGAAATAGAATAGATCGTACGAATGAATTAGAATGGATCGTGCGAATGAATTAGAATGGATCGTACGAATGAGTAAGAATAGATTGTACGAATGAATTAAAATGGATTGAATTAGAATGAATCGTACGAATGAATTAGAATGGATCGTACGAATGAATTAGAATGGATCGTACGAATGAAATAGAATGGATCGTATGAAGGAATTAGAATAGATCATACGAAGAAATTAGAATGGATCGCACGAATGAATTAGAATGGATTGAATTAGAATGAATCGTACGAATGAATTAGAATGAATCATACCATACTAATGAATTAGAATGGATCATACGAAGGAATTAGAATGGATCGTACAAATGAATTAGAATGGATCGTACGAAGGAATTAGAATGGATCGTACGAAGGAATTAGAATGGATAGTACGAATGAATTAGAATGGATCGTACGAATGAAATAGAATGGATTCGCACGAATGTATCCATTCTAATTCATTCGTATGATCCATTCTAATTCATCCGTACAATCCATTCTAATTCATTCGCACGATCCATTCTTACTCATTCGTACGATCCATTCTAATTCATTCGCACGATCCATTCTAATTCATTAATACGAATGAATTAGAATGGATCGTACGAATGAATTAGAATTAGAATGGATCATACAAATGAATTAGAATGGATCGTACGAATGAAATAGAATGGATTCGCACGAATGTATCCATTCTAATTCATTCGTACGATCCATTCTAATTCATTCGTACAATCCATTCTAATTCATTCGTACGATCCATTCTTACTCATTCGTACGATCCATTCTAATTCATTCGCATGATCCATTCTAATTCATCCGTACGATCCATTCTATTTCATTCGTACGATCCATTCTATTTCATTCGCACAATCTATTCTAATTCATTCGTACGATCCATTCTAATTCCTTCGTATGATCCATTCTATTTCATTCGTACGGTATGATTCATTCTAATTCATTCGTACGATTCATTCTAATTCAATCCATTCTAATTCATTCGCACAATCTATTCTAATTCATTCGTACGATCCATTCTAATTCATTCGCACGATCCATTTTAATTCATTCATACGATCCATTCTATTTCATTCGTACGATCCATTCTATTTCATTCATACGATCCATTCTAATGAATTAGAATGGATTGAAGTAGAATGTATCGTACGAATGAATTAGAAAGGATACATTCGTGCGAATGAATTGGAATGGATCGTATGAGTGTGAATGAATTAGAATGGATCGTGCGAATGAATTAGAATGGATCTGGATCGTGTATCCATTCTAATTCATTCGTACGACCCATTCTAATTCATTCGTACGATCCATTCTAATTCATTCATACGATCCATTCTAATTCATTCGTACGATCTATTCTATTTCATTCGTACAATCCTTTCTTACTCAATCGTATGATCCATTCTAATCCATTCGCACAATCTATTCTAATTCATTCGTACGATCCATTCTATTTCATTCGTACGATCCATTCTAAGATCCATTCTAATTTATTCGCACGATCCATTCTAATTCATTCGTACGATCCTTTCTAATTCATTCGCACAATCTATTCTAATTCATTCGAACGATCCATTCTAATTCATTCATACGATACATTCTAATTCATTCGTACGATCTATTCTATTTCATTCGTACAATCCTTTCTTACTCAATCGTACGATCCATTCTAATCCATTCGCACAATCTATTCTAATTCATTCGTACGATCCATTCTATTTCATTCGTACGATCCATTCTAATTCATACGATCCATTCTATTTCATTCATACAATCCATTTTAATTCATTCGCACGATCCATTCTAATTCATTCATACGATCCATTCTAATTCATTAATACGAATCATTTTAATTCATTCGCACAATCTATTCTAATTCATTCGTACGATCAATTCTAATTCATTCGCACGATCCATTCTAATTCATTCGTACGATCCATTCTAATTCATTCGTACGATCCATTCTAATTCATTCGCACGATCCATTCTAATTCATTCGCACGATCCATTCTAATTCATTCATACTAATGAATTAGAATGGATAGTACGAATGAATTAGAATGGATACCTTCGTGCAAATGAATTAGAATGGATCGTACGAATGAGTAAGAATGGATCGTACGAATGAAATAGAATGGATCGTATGAATGAATTAGAATGGATCGTGCGAATGAATTAGAATGGATCATATGAATGAATTAGAATAGATGGTGCGAATGAATTAGAATGGATCGTACGAAGGAATTAGAATAGATCGTACGAAGGAATTAGAATGGATCGTACGAAGGAATTAGAATGGATCGTACGAATGAATTAGAATGGATCGTACGAATGAATTAGAATGGATCGTACGAATGAATTAGAATGGATCGTGCGAATGAATTTGAATGGATCGTACGAATGAATTTGAATGGATACATTCGTGCGAATGAATTAGAATGGATCGTATGAATGAATTAGATTGTACAAAGGAATTAGAATGGATCATACGAATGAAATAAAATGGATCATAATCTAATTCATTCATACGATCCATTCTAATTCATTCGCACAATCTATTCTAATTCATTCGTACGATCCATTCTAATTCATTCGCACGATCTATTCTAATTCATTCGTACGATCCATTCTAATTCATTCGCACGAATGTATCCATTCTAATTCATTCATACAATCTAATCTAATTCATTCGTACGATCCATTCTAATTCATTCGTACAATCTATTCTAATTCATTCGCACGATCCATTCTAATTCGAACCACTCTAATTCATTCGTATGATCCATTCTAATTCATTCGCACGAATGTATCCATTCAAATTCATTAGAATGGATCATACGAATGAGTAAGAATGGATCGTACGAATGAAATAGAATGGATTGTACGAATGAATTAGAATGGATCGTACGAATGAATTAGAATAGATTGTATGAATGAATTAGAATGGATACATTTGTGCGAATGAATTAGAATGGATCGTACGAATGAATTAGAATAGATTGTGCGAATGAATTAGAATGGATCATTTGAATGAATTAGAATGGATCGTACTTATGAATTAGAATGGATCATACGAATGAAATAGAATGGATCGTACGAAGGAATTAGAAAGGATCGTACAAACGAATTAGAATGGATCGTATGAATGAAATAGAATAGATCGTACGAATGAATTAGAATGGATCGTATGAATGAATTCGATTGGATCGTATGAATGAATTAGAATTGATCGTATGGATGAATTAGAATAGATTATGCGAATGAATTAGAATGGATCGTACGAATGAATTAGAATGGATACATTCGTGCGAATGAATTAGAATGGATCGTATGAATGAATTAGAATCGATCGTACGAATGAATTAGATTGGATCATGCGAATGAATTAGAATGGATCGTGCGAATGAATTAGAATGGATTGTGCGAATGAATTAGAATGGATCGTATGAATGAATTAGAATGGATCGTATGAATGAATTAGAATGGATCGTGCGAATGAATTAGAATGGATTGTACGAATGAAATAGAATGGATTGTGTGAATGAATTAGAATGGATCGTGCGAATGAATTAGAATGGATCGTATTAATGAATTAGAATGGATCGTGCTAATGAATTAGAATGGATCGTACGAATGAGTAAGAATGGATCGTACGAATGAATTAGAATGGATTGAATTAGAATGAATCGTATGAATGAATTAGAATGGATCGTACGAATGAATTCGAATGGATCGTACGAATGAATTAGAATAGATTGTGCGAATGAATTAGAATAGATTGTGCGAATGAAATAGAATGGATCATACGAATGAATTAGAATCGATAAATTCGTGCAAATGATTTAGAATGGATTGTATGAATGAATTAGATTGGATCGTATAAACGAATTAGAATGGATCGTACGAATGAATTAGAATGGATCGTGTGAATGAATTAGAATGAATCGTACGAATGAATTTGAATGGATACATTCGTGCGAATGAATTAGAATGGATCGTATGAATGAATTAGATTGTACGAAGGAATTAGAATGGATCATACGAATGAAATAAAATGGATCATAATCTAATTCATTCTTACGATCCATTCTAATTCATTCGCACAATCTATTCTAATTCATTCGTACGATCCATTCTAATTCATTCGCACGATCTATTCTAATTCATTCGTGCGATCCATTCTAATTCATTCGCACGAATGTATCCATTCTAATTCATTCATACAATCTATTCTAATTCATTCGTACGATCCATTCTAATTCATTCGTAAGATCCATTCTAATTCATTCGCACAATCCATTCTAATTCATTCACACTCATACGATCCATTCTAATTCATTCGCACGAATGTATCCGTTCTAATTCATTCGTACGATCCATTCTAATTCATTCATACGATCTATTCTAATTCTTTCGCACGAATGTATCCATTCTAATTCATTCGTACGATCCATTCTAATTCATTCGTACGATCCATTCTAATTCATTCGCACAATCTATTCTTATTCATTCACACGATCCATTCTAATTCATGCATACGATCCAATCTAATTCATTCGCACGAATGTATCCATTCTAATTCATTCGCACAATCTAATTCATTCATACGATCCATTCTAATTCATTCGTACGATCTATTCTAACTCATTCATACGATCCATTCTAATTCATACAATCTATTCTAATTAGAATGGATCGTACTAATGAATTAGAATAGATTGTGCAAATGAATTAGAATGGATCGTACGAATGAATTAGAAATGATATATTCGTGCGAATGAATTAGAATAGATCGTATGAATGAATTAGATTGGATCTTATTAATGAATTAGAATGGATCGTGCGAATGAATTAGAATAGATCATACGAATGAATTAGAATGGATAGATTCGTGCGAATGAATTTTAATGGATCGTACGAAGGAATTAGAATGGATCGTACAAAGGAATTAGAATAGATCATATGAAGAAATTAGAATGGATCGTACGAATGAATTAGCATGGATCGTATGAATGAATTAGAATGGATCGTGCGAATGAATTAAAATGGATCGTATGAATGAAATAGAATGGATCGTATGAATTAGAATGGATCGTACGAATGAAATAGAATGGATCGTACGAATGAATTAGAATAGATTGTGCGAATGGATTAGAATGGATCATACGATTGAGTAAGAATGGATTGTACGAATGAAATAGAATAGATCGTACGAATGAATTAGAATGGATCATGCTAATGAATTAGAATTGATCGTACGAATGAATTAGAATAGATTGTGCGAATGAATTAGAATGGATCGTACGAATGAATTGGAATGGATACATTCGTGCGAATGAATTAGAATGGATCGTATGAATGAATTAGAGTGGATACATTCGTACAAATGAATTAGAATGGATCGTACGAATGAATTAGAATGGATAAATTCGTGCGAATGAATTAGAATGGATCATATGAATGAATTAGAATGGATCGTTTGAGTGAATGAGAATGGATCGTGCGAATGAATTAGAATGGATTGTACGAATGAATTAGAATGGATCGTACGAATGAATTAGAATGGATACATTCGTGCGAATCCATTCTATTTCATTCGTACGATCCATTCTAATTCATTCGCACGATCCATTCTAATTCATTCATACAAACCATTCTAATTCATTCGTACGATCCAGTCTAATTCATTCGTACGATCCATTCTAATTCATTCGCACAATCTATTCTAATTCATTCGTACGATCCATTCTAATTCATTCGCACGATCCATTCTAATTCATTCATACGATCCATTCTATGTCATTCGTACGATCCATTCTTACTCATTCGTACGATCCATTCGAATTAGAATGGGTCGTACGAATGAATTAGAATGGATCATACGAAGGAATTAGAATGGATCGTACGAATGAATTAGAATGGATCGTACGAATGAATTAGAATGGATCGTACGAAGGAATTAGAATGGATCGTACGAAGGAATTAGAATGGATAGTACGAATGAATTAGAATGGATACCTTTGTGCAAATGAATTAGAATGGATCGTACGAATGAGTAAGAATGAATCGTACGAATGAAATAGAATGGATCGTATGAATGAATTAGAATGGATCGTGCGAATGAATTAGAATGGATCGTACGAATGAATTAGAATAGATTGTGCGAATGAATTAGAATGGATCGTACGAATGAATTAGAATGGATCGTATGAATGAAATAGAATGGATTCGCACGAATGAATTAGAGTGGATCGTATGAATTAGAATTGATCCATTCTAATTCATTCGTACGATCCATTCTAATTCATTCATACGATCTATTCTAATTCTTTCGCACGAATGTATCCATTCTAATTCATTCGTACGATCCATTCTAATTCATTCATACGATCCATTCTAATTCATTCGTACGATCCATTCTAATTCATTCGTACGATCTATATTCTAATTCATTCGCACGATCGATTCTAATTCATTCGTACGATCCATTCTAATTCATTCGTACGATCCATTCTAATTCATTCGCACAATCTATTCTAATTCATTCGTACGATCCATTCTAATTCATTCGCACGATCCATTCTATTTCATTCGTACGATCCATTCTAATTCATTCGCACGATCCATTCTAATTCATTCATACGATCCAATCTAATTCATTCATACGATACATTCTAATTCATTCGCATGAATGTATCCATTCTAATTCATTCGCACGATCCATTCTAATTCATTCATATAATCCATTCTAATTCCTTTCCACGAATGTATCCATTCTAATTCATTCGTACGATCCACTCTAATTCATTCGTATGATCTATTCTAATTCATTCGCATGATCCATTATAATTCATTCATACGATCGAATCTAATTCATTCGTGCGAATCCATTCTATTTCATTCGTACGATCCATTCTTATTCATTCGCACGATCCATTCTAATTAATTCATACGATCCATTCTAATTCATTCGTACGATCCATTCTAATTCATTCGCACAATCTATTCTAATTCATTCGTACGATCCATTCTAATTCATTCGCACGATCCATTCTAATTCATTCATACGATCCATTCTATTTCATTCGTACGATCCATTCTTACTCATTCGTACGATCCATTCTAATTCATTTGCACGAAGGCATCTATTCTAATTCATTCGTACTATCCATTCTAATTCCTTCGTACGATCCATTCTAATTCCTTCGTACGATCCATTCTAATTCATTCGTACGATCCATTCTAATTCATTCGCACAATCTATTCTAATTCATTCGTAGGATCCATTCTAATTCATTACTACGATCCATTCTAATTCATTCATACGATCCATTCTAATTCATTCGTACGATCCATTCTAATTCATTAGCACGATCCATTCTAATTCATTCGTACGATCCATTCTAATTCATTTATACGATCCAATCTAATTCATTCATACGATCCATTCTAATTCATTCGCACGAATGTATCCATTCTAATTCATTCGTACGATCCAATCTAATTCATTCATACAATCTACTCTAATTCATTCATACGATCTATTCTAATTCATTCGCACGAATGTATCCATTCCAATTCATTCGTACGATCCATTCTAATTCATTCGCACAATCTATTCTAATTCATTCGTACGATCGTAGTAATAAATTAGAATGGATCCTACGAATGAATTAGAATAGATTGTGCGAATGAATTAGAATGGATCTGGATCGTGTATCCATTCTAATTCATTCGTACGACCCATTCTAATACATTCGCACGATCCATTCTAATTCATAATCTATTTCATTCGTACAATCCATTCTAATTCATTCATACGATCCAATCTAATTCATTCATACGATCCATTCTAATTCATTCGTACGATCTATTCTATTTCATTCATACGATCCATTCTAATTCGTTTGTACGATCCTTTCTAATTCCTTCGTACGATCCATTCTATTTCATTCGTATGACCCATTCTAATTCATAAGTACGATCCATTCTAATTCATTCAAACGATCCATTCTAATTCATTCGTACGATCCATTCTAATTCATTCACACGATCCATTCTAATTAATTCATACGATCCAATCTAATTCATTCATACGATCCATTCTAATTCATTCGTACAATCCATTCTAATTCATTCGCACGATCCATTCGGATTCACTCAAACGACCCATTCTAATTCATAAGTACGATCCATTCTAATTCATTCAAACGATCCATTCTAATTCATTCGTACGATCCATTCTAATTCATTCGCACGATCCATTCTAATTCATTCGTACGATCCATTCTAATTCCTTCGTATGATCCATTCTAATTCATTCGTACGGTATGATTCATTCTAATTCATTCGTACAATTCATTCTAATTCAATCCATTCTAATTCATTCGTACGATCCAATCTAATTCATTCGTACGATCCATTCTTACTCATTCATACGATCCATTCTATTTCATTCGTACAAATGAATTAGAATGGATTGTACGAATGAATTAGAATTAGAATGGATCGTATGAATGAATTAGATTGGATCGTACGAATGAATTAGAATGGATTGAATTAGAATGAATCGTACGAATGAATTAGAATGAATCATACCGTACGAATGAATTAGAATGGATCATACGAAGGAATTAGAATGGATCGTACGAATGAATTAGAATGGATCGTACGAATGAATTAGAATGGATCGTGCGAATGAATTTGAATGGATCGTACGAATGAATTAGAATGGATCGTTTGAATGAATTAGAATGGATCGTACTTATGAATTAGAATGGGTCGTTTGAGTGAATGCGAATGGATTGTGCGAATGAATTAGAATGGATTGTACGAATGAATTAGAATGGATCGTATGAATGAATTAGATTGGATCGTATGAATGAATTAGAATGGATCGTGCGAATGAATTAGAATGGATCGTACGAATGAATTACAATGGATCGTTTGAATGAATTAGAATGGATCATACTTATAAATTAGAATGGGTCATACGAATGAAATAGAATGGATCATACGAAGGAATTAGAAAGGATTGTACAAACGAATTAAAATGGATCGTATGACTGAAATAGAATAGATCGTACGAATGAATTAGAATGGATCGTATGAATGAATTAGATTGGATCGTATGAATGAATTAGAATAGATTGTACGAATGAAATAGATTAGATCATACGAATGAATTAGAATGGATCGTGCGAATGAATTAGAATGGGTCGTACGAATGAATTAGAATGGATACACGATCCAGATCCATTCTAATTCATTCGCACAATCTATTCTAATTCATTCGTAGGATCCATTCTAATTCATTACTACGATCCATTCTAATTCATTCATACGATCCATTCTAATTCATTCGTACGATCCATTCTAATTCATTCGCACGATCCATTCTAATTCATTCGCACGAATGTATCGATTCTAATTCATTCGTACGATCCATTTTAATTCATTTGTACGAATGTATCCACTCTAATTCATTCATACGATCCATTCTAATTCATTCGCACGAATGTATCCATTCCAATTCATTCGTACGATCCATTCTAATTCATTCGCACAATCTATTCTAATTCATTCGTACGATCAATTCTAATTCATTAGCATGATCCATTCTAATTGTACGAATGAATTAGAATGGATTGTACGAATGAGATAGAATGGATCGTACGAATGAATTAGAATGGATACATTCATGCGAATGAATTAGAATGGATCATACGAATGAATTAGAATGGATTCATTCGTGTGAATGAATTAGAATGGATCGTACGAATGAGTAAGAATGGATCGTACGAATGAATTAGAATGGATTGAATTAGAATGAATCATACGAATGAATTAGAATGGATCGTACGAATGAATTAGAATGGATCGTACGAATGAATTAGAATGGATTGAATTAGAATGCATCGTACGAATGAATTAGAATGAATCATACCGTACGAATGAATTAGAATGGATCATACGAAGGAATTAGAATGGATCGTACGAATGAATTAGAATGGGTCGTACCGTACGAATGAATTAGAATGGATCATACGAAAGAATTAGAATGGATCATACGAATGAATTAGAATGGATCGTACGAATGAATTAGAATGGATCGTATGAATGAATTAGAATGGATCGTACGAATGAATTAGAATGGATACATTCGTGCGAATGAATTAGAATGGATCATATAAATGAATTAGAATGGATCGTTTGAGTGAATGCGAATGGATCGTGCGAATGAATTAGAATGGATTGTACGAATGAATTAGAATGGATCGAACGAATGAATTAGAATGGATACATTCGTGCAAAAGAATTAGAATGGATTGTATGAATGAATTAGAATGGATTAGACGAATGAATTAGAATCGATACCGTACGAATGAATTAGAATGGATCGAACGAATGAATTAGAATCGATACATTCGTGCAAAAGAATTAGAATGGATTGTATGAATGAATTAGAATGGATCGTGCGAATGAATTAGAATGGATCGTACGAATGAATTAGAATGCATACATTCGTGCGAAAGAATTAGAATAGATCGTATGAATGAATTAGAATGGATCATATGAATGAAATAGAATGGATCGTACGAATGAATTAGAATGGATCGTGCGAATGAATTAGAATGGATCGTACGAATGAATTAGAATGGATCGCAGTAATGAATTAGAATGGATCGTGCGAATGAATTAGAATATGGATCGTACGAAGGAATTAGAATGGATCGTACGAATGAATTCGAATGTATCCTTTCTAATTCCTTCGTACGATCCATTCTAATTCCTTCGTACGATCCATTCTAATTCAATCGTACGATCCATTCTAATTCATTCGCACGATCCATTCTAATTCATTCGTACGATCCATTCTATTTCATTCATACGATCCATTCTAATTCATTCATACGATCTATTCTAATTCTTTCGCACGAATGTATCCATTCTAATTCATTCGTACGATCCATTCTAATTCATTCGCACGATCCATTCTAATTCATTTATACAATCCATTCTAATTCTTTTGCACGAATGTATCCATTCTAATTCATTCGTTCGATCCATTCTAATTCATTCGTACGATCCATTCTAATTCATTCGCACGATCCATTCTAATTCATGCATACGATCCAATTTAATTCATTCATACGATCCATTCTAATTCATTCGCACGAATGTATCCATTCTAATTCATTCGTACATGTATGAATGAATTAGAATGGATCGTACGAATGAATTAGAGTTGATACATTCGTGCGAATGAATTAGAATGGATCGTACGAATGAATTAGATTGGATCGTATGAATGAATTATAATGGATCATGCGATTGAATTAGAATAGATCATACGAATGAATTAGAATGGATCGTACGAATGAATTAGAATGGATACATTCGTGCAAAAGAATTAGAATGGATTTTATGATTGAATTAGAATGGATCGTGCGAATGAATTAGAATGGATACATTCGTGCGAATGAATTAGAATGGATCGTATGAGTGAATTAGATTGGATCGTATGAATGAATTAGAATGGATCGTACGAATGAATTATAATGGATCGTACGAATGAATTAGAATGGATCGTACGAAGGAATTAGAATTGATTGTACGAATGAATTAGAATAGATTGTGCGAATGAATTAGAATGGATCGTACGAATGAATTGGAATGGATACATTCGTGCGAATGAATTAGAATGGATTGTATCAATGAATTAGAGTGGATACATTCGTACAAATGAATTAGAATGGATCGTACGAATGAATTAGAATGGATACATTCGTGCGAATGAATTAGAATGGATCATACGAATGAATTAGAATGGATTCATTCGTGCGAATGAATTAGAATGGATCGTACGAATGAGTAAGAATGGATCGTACGAATGAATTAGAATGGATTGAATTAGAATGAATCGTACGAATGAATTAGAATGGATCGTACGAATAAATTAGAATGGATCGTACGAATGAACTAGAATGGATTGAATTAGAATGGATCATACGAATGAATTAGAATAGATTGTACGAATGAATTAGAATGGATCGTACGAATGAATTAGAATGGATCGTACGAATAAATTAGAATGGATCGTACGAATGAATTAGAATGGATACATTCGTGCAAAAGAATTAGAATTGATCAGAAGAATGAATTAGAATAGATTATGCGAATGAATTAGAATGGATCGTACGAATGAATTGGAATGGATACATTCGTGCGAATGACTTAGAATGGATCGTATGAATGAATTAGAGTGGATACATTCGTACAAATGAATTAGAATGGATCGTACGAATGAGTTAGAATGGATACATTTGTACGAATAAAATAGAATGGATCGTATGAATGAATTAGAATGGATCGTGGGAATGAATTAGAATGGATCGTACGAATGAATTAGAATAGATTGTGCGAATGAATTAGAATGGATCGTACGAATGAATTAGAATGGATCGTACGAATGAATTAGAATGGATCGTATGAATGAATTAGAATGGATCGTGCGAATGAATTAGAATGGATCGTACGAATGAAATAGAATGGATTCGCACGAATGTATCTATTCTAATTCATTCGTACGATCCATTCTAATTCATTCGTACAATCCATTCTAATTCATTCGCACGATCCATTCGCATTCACTCAAACGATCCATTCTAATTCATTCATATGATCCATTCTAATTCATACGCACGAATGTATCCATTCTAATTCATTCGTACGATCCATTCTAATTCATTTGTACGAATGTATCCACTCTAATTCATTCATACGATCCATTCTAATTCATTCGCACGAATGTATCCATTTCAATTCATTCGTACGATCCATTCTAATTCATTAGAATGGATCGTACGAATGAGTAAGAATGGATCGTACGAATGAATTAGAATGGATTGAATTAGAATGAATCGTACGAATGAATTAGAATGGATCGTACGAATGAACTAGAATGGATCGTACGAATGAATTAGAATGGAATGAATTAGAATGAATCGTACGAATGAATTAGAATGAATCATACCGTACGAATGAATTAGAATGGATCATACGAAGGAATTAGAATGGATCGTACGAATAAATTAGAATGGATCATACGAATGAATTAGAATGGATCGTATGAAGGAATTAGAATAGATCGTACGAAGGAATTAGAATGGATAGTACGAATGAATTAGAATGGATACCTTCGTGCAAATGAATTAGAATGGATCGTACGAATGAGTAAGAATGGATCGTACGAATGAAATAGAATGGATCGAATGAATAAATTAGAATGGATCATGCGAATGAATTAGAATGGATCGTACGAATGAATTAGAATAGATTGTGCGAATGAATTAGAGTGGATCGTACGAATGAATTAGAATGGATCGTACGATTGAATTAGAATGGATCGTATAAATGAATTAGAATGGATCATGCGAATGAATTAGAATGGATCGTACGAATGAAATAGAATGGATTCGCACGAATGTATCCATTCTAATTCATTCGTACGATCCATTCTAATTCATTCGTACAATCCATTTTAATTCATTCGCACGATCCATTCGCATTCACTCAAACGATCCATTCTAATTCATTCATATGATCCATTCTAATTCATTCGTACGATCCATTCTAATTCATTTGTACGAATGTATCCACTCTAATTCATTCGTACGATCCATTCTAATTCATTCGTACGACCCATTCTAATTCATTCGCACGATCCATTCTAATTCATTTGTACGATCTAATCTATTTCATTCGTACAATCCATTCTAATTCATTCATACGATCCATTCTTATTCCTTCGTACGATCCATTCTAATTCATTCGTACGATTCATTCTAATTCAATCCATTCTAATTCATTCGTACGATCCATTCTTACTCATTCGTACGATCCATTCTAATTCATTCGCACGAATGAATCCATTCTAATTCATTCGTATGATCCATTCTAATTTATTAGCATGAATGTATCCATTCTAATAAATTCGTACAATCCATTCTAATTCATTCATACGATCCATTCTAATTCATTCGCACGAATGTATCCATTCAAATTCATTCGTACGATCCAATCTAACTCATACGCACGATCCATTCTAATTCATTCGTACGATCCATTCTAATTCATTTATACGATCCAATCTAATTCATTCATACAATCCATTCTAATTCATTTGCACGAATTTATCCATTCTAATTCATTCGTACGATCCATTCTAATTCATTCGCACAATCTATTCTAATTTATTCGCACGATCTATTCTAATTCATTCGTACGATCCATTCGAATTCATTCGTACGATCCATTCTAATTCATTCGTACGATTCATTCTAATTCAATCCATTCTAATTCATTCGTACGATCCACTCTTACTCATTCGTACGATCCATTCTAATTCATTCGCACGATCCATTCTAATTCATTAATACGATCCATTCTAATTCATTCGCATGATCCATTCTAATTCATTCACACAATCCATTCTATTTCATTCGTACGATCCATTCTAATTCATTCGCACGATCCATTCTAATTCATTCATACGATCCATTCTAATTCATTCATACGATCCATTCTAATTCATTCGCACGATCCATTCTAATTCATTCGCACGATCCATTCTAATTCATTCGCATGATCCATTCTAATTCATTTGTACGATCGATTCTAATTCATTCATATGATCCATTCTAATTCATTCGCACGAATGTATCCATTCTAATTCATTTGTATGATCCATTCTAATTCATTCGCACAATCTATTCTAATTCATCCATACGATCCATTCTAATGGATCGTACGTAAGAATTAGAATGGATTGTATGAATGAATTAGAATGGATCGTGCGAATGAATTAGAATGGATCGTACGAATGAATTAGAATGGATACATTCGTGCGAAAGAATTAGAATAGATCGTATGAATGAATTAGAATGGATCGTATGAATGAAATAGAATGGATCGTACGAATGAATTAGAATGGATCGTGCGAATGAATTAGAATGGATCGTACGAATGAATTAGAATGGATACATTCGTGTGAATGAATTAGAATGGATCGTATGAATGAATTAGATTGGATCGTATAAATGAATTAGAATGGATCGTACGAATGAATTAGAATAGATCGTGCTAATGAATTAGAATGGATCGTACGAATGAATTAGAATGGATAAATTCGTGCAAATGAATTATAATGGATTGTATGAATGAATTAGATTGGATCGTATAAATGAATTAGAATGGATCGTATGAATGAATTAGAATGGATCGTGCGAATGAATTAGAATGGATCGTACGAATGAATTTGAATGGATACATTCGTGCGAATGAATTAGAATGGATCGTATGAATGAATTAGATTGTACGAAGGAATTAGAATGGATCATAATAATTAAATAAAATGGATCATAATCTAATTCATTCATACGATCCATTCTAATTCATTCGCACAATCTATTCTAATTCATTCATACGATCCATTCTAATTCATTCACACGATCTATTCTAATTCATTCGTACGATCCATTCTAATTCATACGCACGAATGTATCCATTCTAATTCATTCATACAATCTATTCTAATTCATTCGTACGATCCATTCTAATTCATTCGTACAATCTATTCTAATTCATTCGCACGATCCATTCTAATTCGAACCACTCTAATTCATTCGTATGATCCATTCTAATTCATTCGCACGAATGTATCCATTCTAATTCATTAGAATGGATCATACGAATGAGTAAGAATGGATCGTACGAATGAATTAGAATGGATTGTACGAATGAATTAGAATGGATCGTACGAATGAATTAGAATAGATTGTATGAATGAATTAGAATGGATACAGTCGTGCGAATGAATTAGAATGGATCGTACGAATGAATTAGAATAGATCGTGCGAATGAATTAGAATGGATCGTACGAATGAATTAGAATAGATTGTGCGAATGAATTAGAATGGATCGTATGAATGAATTAGAATGGATTGTACGAATGAAATAGATTAGATCGTACGAATGAATTAGAATGGATCGTGCGAATGAATTAGAATGGATCGTACGAATGAGTAAGAATGGATCGTACGAATGAATTAGAATGGATTGAATTAGAATGAATCGTACGAATAAATTAGAATGGATCGTACGAATGAATTAGAATGGATCGTACGAATGAATTAGAATGGATAGTACGAATGAAATAGAATGGTTTGTACGAAGGAATTCGAATAGATCATACGAAGAAATTAGAATGGATCGTACGAATGAATTAGAATGGATTGAATTAGAATGAATCGTACGAATGAATTAGAATGAATCATACCGTACGAATGAATTAGAATGGATCATACGAAGGAATTAGAATGAATCGTACGAATGAATTAGAATGGATCGTACGAAGGAATTAGAATGGATCGTACGAAGGAATTAGAATGGCTAGTACGAAAGAATTAGAATGGATCGTACGAATGAAATAGAATGGATTCGCACGAATGTATCCATTCTAATTCATTCGTACGATCCATTCTAATTCATTCGTACAATCCATTCTAATTCATTCGCACGATCCATTCTTACTCATTCGTACGATCCATTATAATTCATTCGCACGATCCATTCTAATTCATTAATACGAATGAATTAGAATGGATCGTACGAATGAATTAGAATTAGAATGGATCGTACAAATGAATTAGAATGGATCGTACGAATGAAATAGAATGGATTCGCACGAATGTATCCATTCTAATTCATTCGTACGATCCATTCTAATTCATTCGTACAATCCATTCTAATTCATTCGTACGATCCATTCTTACTCATTCGTACGATCCATTCTAATTCATTCGCACGATCCATTCTAATTCATCCGTACGATCCATTCTATTTCATTCGTACGATCCATTCTAATTCATTCGTACGATCCATTCTAATTCATTCGCACGATCCATTCTAATTCATGCATACGATCCAATCTAATTCATTCATACGATCCATTCTAATTCATTCGCACGAATGTATCCATTCTAATTCATTCGTACATGTATGAATGAATTAGAATGGATCGTACGAATGAATTAGAGTTGATACATTCGTGCGAATGAATTAGAATGGATCGTACGAATGAATTAGATTGGATCGTATGAATGAATTATAATGGATCATGCGATTGAATTAGAATAGATCATACGAATGAATTAGAATGGATCGTACGAATGAATTAGAATGGATACATTCGTGCAAAAGAATTAGAATGGATTGTATGATTGAATTAGAATGGATCGTGCGAATGAATTAGAATGGATACATTCGTGCGAATGAATTAGAATGGATCGTATGAGTGAATTAGATTGGATCGTATGAATGAATTAGAATGGATCGTGCGAATGAATTAGAATGGATCGTACGAATGAATTATAATGGATCGTACGAATGAATTAGAATGGATCGTACGAAGGAATTAGAATTGATCGTACGAATGAATTAGAATAGATTGTGCGAATGAATTAGAATGGATCGTACGAATGAATTGGAATGGATACATTCGTGCGAATGAATTAGAATGGATTGTATGAATGAATTAGAGTGGATACATTCGTACAAATGAATTAGAATGGATCGTACGAATGAATTAGAATGGATACATTCGTGCGAATGAATTAGAATGGATCATACGAATGAATTAGAATGGATTCATTCGTGCGAATGAATTAGAATGGATCGTACGAATGAGTAAGAATGGATCGTACGAATGAATTAGAATGGATTGAATTAGAATGAATCGTACGAATGAATTAGAATGGATCGTACGAATGAATTAGAATGGATCGTACGAATGAACTAGAATGGATTGAATTAGAATGGATCATACGAATGAATTAGAATAGATTGTACGAATGAATTAGAATGGATCGTACGAATGAATTAGAATGGATCGTACGAATAAATTAGAATGGATCGTACGAATGAATTAGAATGGATACATTCGTGCAAAAGAATTAGAATTGATCAGAAGAATGAATTAGAATAGATTATGCGAATGAATTAGAATGGATCGTACGAATGAATTGGAATGGATACATTCGTGCGAATGACTTAGAATGGATCGTATGAATGAATTAGAGTGGATACATTCGTACAAATGAATTAGAATGGATCGTACGAATGAATTAGAATGGATACATTCGTACGAATAAAATAGAATGGATCGTATGAATGAATTAGAATGGATCGTGGGAATGAATTAGAATGGATCGTACGAATGAATTAGAATAGATTGTGCGAATGAATTAGAATGGATTGTACGAATGAATTAGAATGGATCGTACGAATGAATTAGAATGGATCGTATGAATGAATTAGAATGGATCGTGCTAATGAATTAGAATGGATCGTACGAATGAAATAGAATGGATTCGCACGAATGTATCCATTCTAATTCATTCGTACGATCCATTCTAATTCATTCGTACAATCCATTCTAATTCATTCGCACGATCCATTCGCATTCACTCAAACGATCCATTCTAATTCATTCATATGATCCATTCTAATTCATACGCACGAATGTATCCATTCTAATTCATTCGTACGATCCATTCTAATTCATTTGTACGAATGTATCCACTCTAATTCAATCATACGATCCATTCTAATTCATTCGCACGAATGTATCCATTTCAATTCATTCGTACGATCCATTCTAATTCATTAGAATGGATCGTACGAATGAGTAAGAATGGATCGTACGAATGAATTAGAATGGATTGAATTAGAATGAATCGTACGAATGAATTAGAATGGATCGTACGAATGAATTAGAATGGATCGTACGAATGAATTAGAATGGAATGAATTAGAATGAATCGTACGAATGAATTAGAATGAATCATACCGTACGAATGAATTAGAATGGATCATACGAAGGAATTAGAATGGATCGTACGAATAAATTAGAATGGATCATACGAATGAATTAGAATGGATCGTACGAAGGAATTAGAATAGATCGTACGAAGGAATTAGAATGGATAGTACGAATGAATTAGAATGGATACCTTCGTGCAAATGAATTAGAATGGATCGTACGAATGAGTAAGAATGGATCGTACGAATGAAATAGAATGGATCGTATGAATAAATTAGAATGGATCATGCGAATGAATTAGAATGGATCGTACGAATGAATTAGAATAGATTGTGCGAATGAATTAGAGTGGATCGTACGAATGAATTAGAATGGATCGTACGATTGAATTAGAATGGATCGTATAAATGAATTAGAATGGATCATGCGAATGAATTAGAATGGATCGTACGAATGAAATAGAATGGATTCGCACGAATGTATCCATTCTAATTCATTCGTACGATCCATTCTAATTCATTCGTACAATCCATTCTAATTCATTCGCACGATCCATTCGCATTCACTCAAACGATCCATTCTAATTCATTCATATGATCCATTCTAATTCATTCGTACGATCCATTTTAATTCATTTGTACGAATGTATCCACTCTAATTCATTCGTACGATCCATTCTAATTCATTCGTACGACCCATTCTAATTCATTCGCACGATCCATTCTAATTCATTTGTACGATCTAATCTATTTCATTCGTACAATCCATTCTAATTCATTCATACGATCCATTCTTATTCCTTCGTACGATCCATTCTAATTCATTCGTACGATTCATTCTAATTCAATCCATTCTAATTCATTCGTACGATCCATTCTTACTCATTCGTACGATCCATTCTAATTCATTCGCACGAATGAATCCATTCTAATTCATTCGTATGATCCATTCTAATTCATTAGCATGAATGTATCCATTCTAATAAATTCGTACAATCCATTCTAATTCATTCATACGATCCATTCTAATTCATTCGCATGAATGTATCCATTCAAATTCATTCGTACGATCCATTCTAATTCATACGCACGATCCATTCTAATTCATTCGTACGATCCATTCTAATTCATTTATACCATCCAATCTAATTCATTCACACAATCCATTCTAATTCATTTGTACGAATTTATCCATTCTAATTCATTCGTACGATCCATTCTAATTCATTCGCACAATCTATTCTAATTTATTCGCACGATCTATTCTAATTCATTCGTACGATCCATTCGAATTCATTCGTACGATCCATTCTAATTCATTCGTACGATTCATTCTAATTCAATCCATTCTAATTCATTCGTACGATCCATTCTTACTCATTCGTACGATCCATTCTAATTCATTCGCACGATCCATTCTAATTCATTAATACGATCCATTCTAATTCATTCGCATGATCCATTCTAATTCATTCACACAATCCATTCTATTTCATTCGTACGATCCATTCTAATTCATTCGCACGATCCATTCTAATTCATTCATACGATCCATTCTAATTCATTCATACGATCCATTCTAATTCATTCGCACAATCCATTCTAATTCATTCGCACGATCCATTCTAATTCATTCGCATGATCCATTCTAATTCATTTGTACGATCGATTCTAATTCATTCATATGATCCATTCTAATTCATTCGCACGAATGTATCCATTCTAATTCATTTGTATGATCCATTCTAATTCATTCGCACAATCTATTCTAATTCATCCATACGATCCATTCTAATGGATCGTACGTAAGAATTAGAATGGATTGTATGAATGAATTAGAATGGATCGTGCGAATGAATTAGAATGGATCGTACGAATGAATTAGAATGGATACATTCGTGCGAAAGAATTAGGATAGATCGTATGAATGAATTAGAATGGATCATATGAATGAAATAGAATGGATCGTACGAATGAATTAGAATGGATCGTGCGAATGAATTAGAATGGATCGTACGAATGAATTAGAATGGATACATTCGTGTGAATGAATTAGAATGGATCGTATGAATGAATTAGATTGGATCGTATAAATGAATTAGAATGGATCGTACGAATGAATTAGAATAGATCGTGCTAATGAATTAGAATGGATCGTACGAATGAATTAGAATGGATAAATTCGTGCAAATGAATTATAATGGATTGTATGAATGAATTAGATTAGATCGTATAAATGAATTAGAATGGATCGTATGAATGAATTAGAATGGATCGTGCGAATGAATTAGAATGGATCGTACGAATGAATTTGAATGGATACATTCGTGCGAATGAATTAGAATGGATCGTATGAATGAATTAGATTGTACGAAGGAATTAGAATGGATCATAATAATTAAATAAAATGGATCATAATCTAATTCATTCATACGATCCATTCTAATTCATTCGCACAATCTATTCTAATTCATTCATACGATCCATTCTAATTCATTCACACGATCTATTCTAATTCATTCGTACGATCCATTCTAATTCATACGCACGAATGTATCCATTCTAATTCATTCATACAATCTATTCTAATTCATTCGTACGATCCATTCTAATTCATTCGTACAATCTATTCTAATTCATTCGCACGATCCATTCTAATTCGAACCACTCTAATTCATTCGTATGATCCATTCTAATTCATTCGCACGAATGTATCCATTCTAATTCATTAGAATGGATCATACGAATGAGTAAGAATGGATCGTACGAATGAATTAGAATGGATTGTACGAATGAATTAGAATGGATCGTACGAATGAATTAGAATAGATTGTATGAATGAATTAGAATGGATACAGTCGTGCGAATGAATTAGAATGGATCGTACGAATGAATTAGAATAGATCGTGCGAATGAATTAGAATGGATCGTACGAATGAATTAGAATAGATTGTGCGAATGAATTAGAATGGATCGTATGAATGAATTAGAATGGATTGTACGAATGAAATAGATTAGATCGTACGAATGAATTAGAATGGATCGTGCGAATGAATTAGAATGGATCGTACGAATGAGTAAGAATGGATCGTACGAATGAATTAGAATGGATTGAATTAGAATGAATCGTACGAATAAATTAGAATGGATCGTACGAATGAATTAGAATGGATCGTACGAATGAATTAGAATGGATAGTACGAATGAAATAGAATGGGTTGTACGAAGGAATTCGAATAGATCATACGAAGAAATTAGAATGGATCGTACGAATGAATTAGAATGGATTGAATTAGAATGAATCGTACGAATGAATTAGAATGAATCATACCGTACGAATGAATTAGAATGGATCATACGAAGGAATTAGAATGGATCGTACGAATGAATTAGAATGGATCGTACGAAGGAATTAGAATGGATCGTACGAAGGAATTAGAATGGCTAGTACGAAAGAATTAGAATGGATCGTACGAATGAAATAGAATGGATTCGCACGAATGTATCCATTCTAATTCATTCGTACGATCCATTCTAATTCATTCGTACAATCCATTCTAATTCATTCGCACGATCCATTCTTACTCATTCGTACGATCCATTATAATTCATTCGCACGATCCATTCTAATTCATTAATACGAATGAATTAGAATGGATCGTACGAATGAATTAGAATTAGAATGGATCGTACAAATGAATTAGAATGGATCGTACGAATGAAATAGAATGGATTCGCACGAATGTATCCATTCTAATTCATTCGTACGATCCATTCTAATTCATTCGTACAATCCATTCTAATTCATTCGTACGATCCATTCTTACTCATTCGTACGATCCATTCTAATTCATTCGCACGATCCATTCTAATTCATCCGTACGATCCATTCTATTTCATTCGTACGATCCATTCTAATTCATTCGCACAATCTATTTTAATTCATTCGTACGATCCATTATAATTCCTTCGTATGATCCATTCTAATTCATTCGTACGGTATGATTCATTCTAATTCATTCGTACGATTCATTCTAATTCAATCCATTCTAATTCATTCGCACAATCTATTCTAATTCATTCGTACGATCCATTCTAATTCATTCGCACGATCCATTCTAATTCATTCATACGATCCATTCTATTTCATTCATACGATCCATTCTTACTCATTCGTACGATTCATTCCAATTCATTTGCACGAAGGTATCCATTCTAATTCATTCGTACTATCCATTCTAATTCATTCGCACGATCCATTCTAATTCATTCATACGATCCATTCTATTTCATTCGTACGATCCATTCTTACTCATTTGTACGATCCATTCTAATTCATTTGCACGAAGGTATCCATTCTAATTCATTCGTACTATCCATTCTAATTCCTTCGTACGATCCATTCTAATTCCTTCGTACGAATGAGT
Organism: Chamaelirium japonicum; assembly: GCA_947650365.1. Lineage (NCBI taxonomy): Eukaryota > Viridiplantae > Streptophyta > Magnoliopsida > Liliales > Melanthiaceae > Chamaelirium > Chamaelirium japonicum. The sequence continues at coordinate 36,964,414 of OX393560.1, read as the reverse complement.
AAGAATGGATAGTACGAATGAATTAGAATGGATCGTACGAATGAATTAGCATTGATCGTACTAATGAATTATAATGGAACGTACGAATGAATTAGAATGGATCGTAGAATGGATCGTATGAATGAATTAGATTGGAATGAATTAGAATGGATCGTGCGAATGAATTAGAATGGATCGTATGAATGAATTAGAATGGATCGTACGAATGAATTAGAATAGATTGTGCGAATGAATTAGAATGGATCGTACGAATGAATTAGAATGGATCGTGCTAATGAATTAGAATGGATCGTACGAATGAATTAGAATGGATAAATTCATGCAAATGAATTATAATGGATTGTATGAATGAATTAGATTGGATCGTATAAATGAATTAGAATGGATCGTACGAATGAATTAGAATGGATCGTGCGAATGAATTAGAATGGATCGTACGAATGATTTTGAATGGATACATTCGTGCGAATGAATTAGAATGGATCGTATGAATGAATTAGATTGTACGAAGGAATTAGAATGGATCATAATAATTAAATAAAATGGATCATAATCTAATTCATTCATACGATCCATTCTAATTCATTCGCACAATCTATTCTAATTCATTTGTACGATCCATTCTAATTCATTCACACGATCTATTCTAATTCATTCGTACGATCCATTCTAATTCATTCGCACGAATGTATCCATTCTAATTCATTCATACAATCTATTCTAATTCATTCGTACGATCCATTCTAATTCATTCGTATAATCTATTCTAATTCATTCGCACGATCCATTCTAATTCAAACCACTCTAATTCATTCGTATGATCCATTCTAATTCATTCACACGAATGTATCCATTCTAATTCATTAGAATGTATCATACGAATGAGTAAGAATGGATCGTACGAATGAATTAGAATGGATTATACGAATGAATTAGAATGGATCGTACGAATGAATTAGAATAGATTGTATGAATGAATTAGAATGGATATATTCGTGCGAATGAATTTGAATGGATCGTACGAATGAATTAGAATAGATCGTGCGAATGAATTAGAATGGATCGTACGAATGAATTAGAATAGATTGTGCGAATGAATTAGAATGGATCGTATGAATGAATTAGAATGGATTGTACGAATGAAATAGATTAGATCGTACGAATGAATTAGAATGGATCGTGCGAATGAATTAGAATGGATCGTACGAATGAGTAAGAATGGATCGTACGAATGAATTAGAATGGATTGAATTAGAATGAATCGTACGAATGAATTAGAATGGATCGTACGAATGAATTAGAATGGATCGTACGAATGAATTAGAATGTATCATACGAATGGAATAGAATGGATTGTACGAAGAAATTAGAATAGATCATACGAAGAAATTAGAATGGATCGTACGAATGAATTAGAATGGATTGAATTAGAATGAATCGTACGAATGAATTAGAATGAATCATACCGTACGAATGAATTAGAATGGATCATACGAAGGAATTAGAATGGATCGTACGAATGAATTAGAATGGATCGTACGAAGGAATTAGAATGGATCGTACGAAGGAATTAGAATGGCTAGTACGAATGAATTAGAATGGATCGTACGAATGAAATAGAATGGATTAGCACGAATGTATCCATTCTAATTCATTCGTACGATCCATTCTAATTCATTCGTACAATCCATTCTAATTCATTCGCACGATCCATTCTTACTCATTCGTACGATCCATTCTAATTCATTCGCACGATCCATTCTAATTCATTAATACGAATGAATTAGAATGGATCGTACGAATGAATTAGAATTAGAATGGATCGTACAAATGAATTAGAATGGATCGTACGAATGAAATAGAATGGATTCGCACGAATGTATCCATTCTAATTCATTCGTACGATCCATTCTAATTCATTCGTACAATCCATTCTAATTCATTCGTACGATCCATTCTTACTCATTCGTACGATCCATTCTAATTCATTCGCACGAACCATTCTAATTCATCCGTACGATCCATTCTATTTCATTCGTACGATCCATTCTAATTCATTCGCACAATCTATTCTAATTCATTCGTACGATCCATTATAATTCCTTCGTATGATCCATTCTATTTCATTCGTACGGTATGATTCATTCTAATTCATTCGTACGATTCATTCTAATTCAATCCATTCTAATTCATTCGCACAATCTATTCTAATTCATTCGTCTGATCCATTCTAATTCATTCGCACGATCCATTCTAATTCATTCATACGATCCATTCTATTTCATTCATACGATCCATTCTTACTCATTCGTACGATCTATTCTAATTCATTTGCACGAAGGTATCCATTCTAATTCATTCGTACTATCCATTCTAATTCATTCGCACGATCCATTCTAATTCATTCATACGATCCATTCTATTTCATTCGTACGATCCATTCTAATTCATTTGCACGAAGGTATCCATTCTAATTCATTCGTACTATCCATTCTAATTCCTTCGTACGATCCATTCTAATTCCTTCGTACGAATGAGTAAGAATGGATAGTACGAATGAATTAGAATGGATCGTACGAATGAATTAGCATTGATCGTACTAATGAATTATAATGGAACGTACGAATGAATTAGAATGGATCGTAGAATAGATCGTATGAATGAATTAGATTGGAATGAATTAGAATAGATCGTGCGAATGAATTAGAATGGATCGTATGAATGAATTAGAATGGATCGTACGAATGAATTAGAATAGATTGTGCGAATGAATTAGAATGGATCGTACGAATAAATTAGAATGGATCGTGCAAATGAATTAGAATGGATTATACGAATGAATTAGAATGGATAAATTCGTGCAAATGAACTAGAATGGATCGTACGAATGAATTATAATGGATCGTACGAATGAATTAGAATGGATACATTCGTGCGAATGAATTAGAATGGATCGTATGAATGAATTAGAATCGATCGTACGAATGAATTAGAATGGATCATGCGAATGAATTAGAATGGATCGTGCGAATGAATTAGAATGGATCATATGAATGAATTAGAATGGATCGTATGAATGAAATAGAATGGATCGTACGAATGAATTAGAATGGATCGTGCGAATGAACTAGAATGGATCGTACGAATGAATTAGAATGGATCGTACGAAGGAATTAGAATGGATAGTACGAATGAATTAGATTGGATACCTTCGTGCAAATGAAATAGAATGGATCGTACGAATGAATTAGAATAGATTGTGCGAATGGATTAGAATGGATCGTACGATTGAGTAAGAATGGATTATACGAATGAAATAGAATAGATCGTATGAATGAATTAGAATGGATCATGCTAATGAATTAGAATTGATCGTACGAATGAATTAGAATAGATTGTGCGAATGAATTAGAATGGATCGTACGAATGAATTGGAATGGATACATTCGTGCGAATGAATTAGAATGGATCGTATGAATGAATTAGAGTGGATATATTTGTACAAATGAATTAGAATGGATCGTACGAATGACTTAGAATGGATACATTCGTGCGAATGAATTAGAATGGATCATATGAATGAATTAGAATGGATCGTTTGAGTGAATGCGAATGGATCGTGCGAATGAATTAGAATGGATTGTACGAATGAATTAGAATGGATCGTACGAATGAATTAGAATGGATACATTCGTGCGAATCCATTCTATTTCATTCGTACGATCCATTCTAATTCATTCGCACGATCCATTCTAATTCATTCATACGATCCATTCTAATTCATTCGTACGATCCATTCTAATTCATTCGTACGATCCATTCTAATTCATTCACACAATCTATTCTAATTCATTCGTACGATCCATTCTAATTCATTCGCATGATCCATTCTAATTCATTCATACGATCCATTTTATTTCATTCGTACGATCCATTCTTACTCATTCGTACGATCCATTCTAATTCCTTCGTACGATCCATTCTAATTCATTCATACGATCCATTCTAATTCATTCGTACGAACCATTCTAATTCCTTCGTATGATCCATTCTAATTCATTCGTACGGTATGATTCATTCTAATTCATTCGTACGATTCATTCTAATTCAATCCATTCTAATTCATTCGTACGATCCATTCTAATTCATTCGTACGATCCATTCTAATTCATTCGTACGATTCATTCTAATTCAATCCATTCTAATTCATTCGTACGATCCATTCTTACTCATTCGTACGATCCATTCTAATTCATTCGCACGAATGAATCCATTCTAATTCATTCGTATGATCCATTCTAATTCATTCGCATGAATGTATCTATTCTAATTCATTCGTACGATCCATTCTATCTCATTCGTACAATGCATTCTATTTCATTCGTATGATCCATTCTAATTCATTCGCACGATCCATTCTAATTCATTCGTATGATCCATTCTAATTCATTCGTACGATCGATTCTAATTCATTCATACGATCCATTCTAATTCATTCGCACAAATGTATCCATTCTAATTCATTCGTACGAACCATTCTAATTCATTCGCACAATCTATTCTAATTCATTCATACGATCCATTCTAATTTATTCGCACGATCCATTCTAATTCATTCATATGATCCATTCTAATTCATTCATATGATCCATTCGTGCGAATGAATTAGAATGGATCATACGAATGAATTAGAATGGATCGTACGAATGAATTAGAATAGATCGTATTAATGAATTAGAATGGATCGTACGAATGAATTAGAATGGATCGTACGAATGAATTAGAATGGATCGTACGAAGGAATTAGAATGGATCGTACGAAGGAATTAGAATGGATTGTACGAATGAATTAGAATGGATACCTTCATGCAAATGAATTAGAATGGATCGTACGAATGAGTAAGAATGGATCGTACGAATGAGTAAGAATGGATCGTACGAATGAAATAGAATGGATCGTATGAATGAATTAGAATGGATCGTGCGAATGAAATAGAATGGATTGTACGAATGAATTAGAATGGATCGTACGAATGAATTAGCATTGATCGTGCTAATGAATTAGAATGGAACGTACGAATGAATTAGAATGGATCGTATGAATGAATTAGATTGGATCGTACGAATGAGTAAGAATGGATCATACAAATGAAATAGAATGGATCGTACGTATCAATTAGAATGGATACATTCATGGGAATGAATTAGAATGGATCGTACGAAGGAATTAGAATGGATCGTACGAAGGAATTAGAATGGATCGTACGAATGAATTAGAATGGATACATTTATGCAAAAGAAGTAGAATGGATTGTATGAATGAATTAGAATGGATCGTACGAATGAATTAGACGTACGATGCATTCTAATTCATTCGTACAATCTATTCTAATTCATTCGTACGATCCATTCTAATTTATTCGTACAATCCATTCTAATTCATTCGCACGAATGTATCCATTCTAATTCATTCGTACGATCCATTCTAATTCATTCATATAATCCATTCTAATTCATTCGTACGATCCATTCTAATTCCTTCGTACGAATGTATCTACTCTAATTCATTCATACGATCCATTCTAATTCATTCGCACGATCCATTCTAATTCATACGTACGATCCATTCTAATTCATTCATATCATCCATTCTAATTCATTCGTACGATCCATTCTAATTCATTCACATGATCTATTCTAATTCATTCATACAATCCATTCTATTTCATTCGTACGATCCATTCTAATTCATTCGTAAGATCCATTCTAATTCATTCATACGATCCAATCTAATTCATTCATACGATCCATTCAAATTCATTAATACGATCCAATCTAATTCATTCATACGATCCATTCTAATTCCTTCGTACGATCCATTCTAATTCATACGATCCATTCTAATTCATTCGTACGATCCATTCTAATTCATTCGTACGATCCATTCTAATTCATTCATACGATACAATCTAATTCATTCATACGATCCATTCTAATTCATTCGCACGAATGTACCCATTCTAATTCATTCGCACGATCCATTCTAATTCATTCATACGATCCATTCTAATTCATTCATATGATCCATTCTAATTCATTCGCACGATCCATTCTTACTCATTCGTACGATCCATTCTAATTCATTCGCACGATCCATTCTAATTCATTAATACGATCCATTCTAATTCATTCGTACGATCCATTCTAATTCATTCGTACGATTCATTCTAATTCAATCCATTCTAATTCATTCGTACGATCCATTCTTACTCATTCGTACGATCCATTCTAATTCATTAGCACGAATGAATCCATTCTAATTCATTCGTATGATCCATTCTAATTCATTCGCATGAATGTATCCGTTCTAATTCATTCGTACGATCCATTCTATCTCATTCGTACAATCCATTCTATTTCATTCGTACGATCCATTCTAATTCATTTGCACGATCCATTCTAATTCATTCGCATGATCCATTCTAATTCATTCGTACGATCGATTCTAATTCATTCATACGATCCATTCTAATTCATTCGCACGAATGTATCCATTCTAATTCATTCGTACGATCCATTCTAATTCATTCGCACAATCTATTCTAATTCATTCATATGATCCATTCTAATTTATTCGCACGATCCATTCTAATTCATTCATACGATCCATTCTAATTCATTCATATGATCCATTCTAATGCATTCGCACGATCCATTCTTACTCATTCGTACGATCCATTCTAATTCATTCGCACGATCCATTCTAATTCATTAATACAATCCATTCTAATTCATTCGCACGATCCATTCCGATCCATTCTAATTCATTCGTACGATCCATTCTAATTCATTAGCACGATCATTCATACGAATGAATTAGAATGGATCGTATGAATGAATTAGAATAGATCGTATGAATGAATTAGAATGGATTGTACGAATGAAATAGAATAGATCGTACGAATAAATTAGAATGAATCGTGCGAATGAATTAGAATGGGTCATACGAATGAATTAAAATGGATCGTATGAATGAAATAGAATGGATCGTATGAATTAGAATGGATCGTACGAATGAAATAGGATGGATCGTACGAATGAATTAGAATAGATTGTGCGAATGGATTAGAATGGATCATACGATTGAGTAAGAATGGATTGTACGAATGAAATAGAATAGATCGTACGAATGAATTAGAATGGATCATGCTAATTAATTAGAATTGATCGTACGAATGAATTAGAATAGATTGTGCGAATAAATTAGAATGGATCGTACGAATGAATTGGAATGGATACATTCGTGGGAATGAATTAGAATGGATCGTATGAATAAATTAGAGTGGATACATTCGTACAAATGAATTAGAAAGGATCGTACGAATGAATTAGAATGGATACATTTGTGCGAATGAATTAGAATGGATCATATGAATGAATTAGAATGGATCGTTTGAGTGAATGCGAATGGATCGTGCGAATGAATTAGAATGGATTGTACGAATGAATTAGAATGGATCGTACGAATGAATTAGAATGGATACATTCGTGCGAATCCATTCTATTTCATTTGTACGATCCATTCTAATTCATTCGCACGATCCATTCTAATTCATTCATACGATCCATTCTAATTCATTCGTACGATCCATTCAAATTCATTCGTACGATCCATTCTAATTCATTCGTACAATCTATTCTAATTCATTCGTACGATCCATTCTAATTCATTCGCACGATCCATTCCAATTCATTCATACGATCCATTCTATTTCATTCGTACGATCCATTCTTACTCATTCGTACGATCCATTCTAATTCATTTGCACGAAGGTATCCATTCTAATTCATTTGTACTATCCATTCTAATTCCTTCGTACGATCCATTCTAATTCCTTCGTACGATCCATTCTAATTCATTCGTACGATCCATTCTAATTCATTCATACGATCCATTCTAATTCCTTCGTATGATCCATTCTAATTCATTCATACGGTATGATTCATTCTAATTCATTCGTACGATTCATTCTAATTCAATCCATTCTAATTCATTCGTACGATCCATTCTAATTCATTCGTACGATCCATTCTAATTCATTCGTACGATTCATTCTAATTCAATCCATTCTAATTCATTCGTACGATCCATTCTTACTCATTCGTACGATCCATTCTAATTCATTCGCACGAATGAATCCATTCTAATTCATTCGTATGATCCATTCTAATTCATTCGTATGATCCATTCTAATTCATTCGCATGAATGTATCCATTCTAATTCATTCGTACGATCCATTCTATCTCATTCGTACAATCCATTCTATTTCATTCGTACGATCCATTCTAATTCATTCGCACGATCTATTCTAAGTCATTCGTACGAAGGAATTAGAATGGATCGTACGAAAGAATTAGAATGGATAGTACGAATGAATTAGAATGGATACCTTCGTGCAAATGAATTAGAATGGATCATACGAATGAGTAAGAATGGATCGTACGAATGAAATAGAATGGATCGTATGAATGAATTAGAATGGATCGTGCGAATGAATTAGAATGGATCGTACGAATGAATTAGAATAGATTGTGCGAATGAATTAGAATGGATCGTACGAATGAATTAGAATGGATCGTACGAATGAATTAGAATGGATCGTGCGAATGAATTAGAATGGATCGTACGAATGAAATAGAATGGATTCGCACGAATGTATCCATTCTAATTCATTCGTACGATCCATTCTAATTCATTCGTACAATCCATTCTAATTCATTCGCCCGATCCATTCGCATTCACTCAAACGATCCATTCTAATTCATTCATATGGATCGTTTGAGTGAATGCGAATGGATCGTGCGAATGAATTAGAATGGATTGTACGAATGAATTAGAATGGATCGTACGAATGAATTAGAGTGGATACATTCGTGCGAATCCATTCTATTTCATTCGTACGATCAATTCTAATTCATTCGCACGATCTATTCTAATTCATTCATACGACCCATTCTAAGTCATTCGTACGATCCATTCTAATTCATTCGTACGATCCATTCTAATTCATTCGCACAATCTATTCTAATTCATTCGTACGATCCATTCTAATTCATTCGCACGATCCATTCTAATTCATTCATACGATCCATTCTATTTTATTTGTACGATCCATTCTTACTCATTCGTACGATCCATTCTTACTCATTCGTACGATCCATCCTAATTCATTTGCACGAAGGTATCCATTCTAATTCATTCGTACTATCCATTCTAATTCCTTCGTACGATCCATTCTAATTCCTTCGTACGATCCATTCTAATTCATTCATACGATCCATTCTAATTCATTCGTATGATCCATTCTAATTCCTTCGTATGATCCATTCTTATTCATTCGTACGGTATGATTCATTCTAATTCATTCGTACGATTCATTCTAATTCATTCGTACGGTATGATTCATTCTAATTCATTTGTACTATCAATTCTAATTTATTAGCATGATCCATTCTAATTCATTCGTACGATCTATTCTATTTTATTCGTACAATCCATTCTTACTCAATCGTATGATCCATTCTAATCCATTCGCACAATCTATTCTAATTCATTCGTACGATCCATTCTATTTCATTCGTACGATCCATTCTAATTCATACGATCCATTCTATTTCATTCATACGATCCATTTTAATTCATTCGCACGATCCATTCTAATTCATTCATACGATCCATTCTAATTCATTCGTACGATCCATTCTAATTTCTTCATATGATCTATTCTAATTCCTTCGTACGATCCATTCTAATTCCTTCGTACGATCCATTCAAATTCATTCGCACGAATTTATCCATTCTAATTCATTCGTACGATCCATTCTAATTCATTCGCACGATCCATTCTAATTCATTAATACGATCCAATCTTATTCATTCATACGATCTATTCTAATTCATTCGCACGAATATATCCTTTCTAATTCATTCGTACGATCCATTCTAATTCATTCGCACAATCTATTCTAATTCATTAGTATGATCCATTCTAATTCATTCGTACGATCCATTCTAATTCATTAGCACGATCCAAATTCATTTATCCGTACGATCTATTCTATTTCATTCGTACGATCCATTCTTATCGCACGATCCATTCTAATTCATTCGCATGATCCGTTCTCCATTCTAATTCCTTCGTACGATCCATTCTAATTCCTTCGTATCCATTCTAATTCACTCATACGATCCATTCTAATTCATTCATACGATCCATTCTAATTCATTCGCATGAATTTATCCATTCTAATTCATTCGTACGATCCATTCTAATTCATTCGCACAATCTATTCTAATTCATTCATACGATCCATCCTAATTCATTCGCACGAATGTATCCATTCTAATTCATTCGTACAATCCATTCTATTTTATTCGTACGATCCATTCTTACTCATTCGTACGATCCATTCGTATCCATTCTAATTCATTCGTACGATCTATTCTAATTCATTCGTACGATCCATTCTAATTCATTAATACGATCCAATCTAATTCATTCATACGATCCATCTAATTCATTCGTACGATCCATTCTAATTCATTCACACGATCCATTCTAATTCATTCGCACGATCCATTCTAATTCATTCATACGATCCATTCTAATTTATTCGTACGATCCATTCTAATTCATTCGCACGATCCATTCTAATTCATTCGCACGAATGTATCCATTCTAATTCATTCGTATGATCCATTCTAATTCATTCACACGATCCATTCTAATTCATTCATACAATCCATTCTATTTCTTTACCACGAATGTATCCATTCTAATTCATTTGTACGATCCATTCTATTTCATTCGTACGATCCATTCTAATTCATTCGTAGAATCCATTCTAATTCATTCGCACGATCTATTCGAATTCATTCGCACGAATGTATCCACTCTAATTCATTCATACGATCCATTCTAATTCCTTCGTACGATCCATTCTATTTCATTCTATGATCCATTCTATTTCATTCATATAATCCATTCTAATTCATTCGCACGATCCATTCTAATTCATTCATACGATCCATTCTAATTCATTCGTATTAGAATGGATTGTATGAATGAATTAGAATAGATCGTATGAATGAATTAGAATGGATCTTACGAATGAATTAGAATGGAACATACGAATGAATTAGAATGGATCGTACGAATGAATTAGAATGGATACATTCGTGCAAATGAATTGGAATGGATACATTCGTGCGAATGAATTAGAATGGATCGTATGAATGAATTAGAGTGGATACATTCGTACAAATGAATTAGAATGGATCGTACGAATGAATTAGAATGGATACATTCGTGCGAATGAATTAGAATGGATTATATGAATGAAATAGAATGGATCATAGAATGAAATAGAATGGATCGTACGATCCATTCTAATTCATTCATACGATCCATTCTAATTCATTCGCACGATCCATTCTAATTCATTCATACGATCCATTCTATTTCATTTGTACGATCCATTCTTACTCATTCGTACGATCCATTCTAATTCATTTGCACGAAGGTATCCATTCTAATTCATTCGTACTATCCATTCTAATTCCTTCATACGATCCATTCTAATTCCTTCGTACGATCCATTCTAATTCATTCGTACGATCCATTCTAATTCCTTCGTATGATCCATTCTAATTCATTCGTATGGTTTGATTCATTCTAATTCATTCGTACGATTCATTCTAATTCAATCCATTCTAATTCATTCGTACGATCCATTCTAATTCATTCATACGATCCATTCTAATTCATTCGTACGATTCATTCTAATTCAATCCATTCTAATTCATTCGTACGATCCATTCTTACTCATTCGTACGATCCATTCTAATTCATTCGCACGAATTAATCCATTCTAATTCATTCGTATGATCCATTCTAATTCATTCGCATGAATGTATCCATTCTAATTCATTCGTACGATCCATTCTATCTCATTCGTACAATCAATTCTATTTCATTCGAACGATCCATTCTAATTCATTCGCACGATCCATTCTAATTCATTCGCATGATCCATTCTAATTCATTCGTACGATCGATTCTAATTCATTCGCACAAATGAATTAGAATGGATCGTACGAATGAGTAAAAATGGATCGTACGAATGAAATAGAATGGATCGTATGAATGAATTAGAATGGATCGTGCGAATGAATTATAATGGATCGTACGAATGAATTAGAATGGATAGTACGAATGAATTAGAATGGATACCTTCGTGCAAATGAATTAGAATGGATCGTACGAATGAGTAAGAATGGATCGTACGAATGAAATAAAATGGATCGTATGAATGAATTAGAATGGATCGTGCGAATGAATTAGAATGGATCGTACGAATGAATTAGAATAGATCGTGCGAATGAATTAGAATGGATCGTGCGAATGAATTAGAATATGGATCGTACGAAGGAATTAGAATGGATCGTACGAATGAATTCGAATGTATCCTTTCTAATTCATTCGTACGATCCATTCTAATTCATTCGTACATTCCATTCTAATTCATTCGCACGATCCATTCGCATTCACTCAAACGATCCATTCTAATTCATTCATATGATCCATTCTAATTCATTCGGACGAATGTATCCATTCTAATTCATTCGTACGATCCATTCTAATTTATTTGTACGAATGTATCCACTCTAATTCATTCATACGATCCATTCTAATTCATTCGCACGAATGTATCCATTCCAATTCATTCGTACGATCCATTCTAATTCATTCGCACAATCTATTCTAATTCATTCGTACGATCAATTCTAATTCATTTGCATGATCTATTCTAATTCATTCGTACGATCTATTCTATTTCATTCGTACAATCCATTCTTACTCAATCGTATGATCCATTCTAATCCATTCGCACAATCTATTCTAATTCATTCGTACGATCCATTCTATTTCATTCGTACGATCCATTCTAATTCATACGATCCATTCTATTTCATTCATACGATCCATTTTAATTCATTCGCACGATCCATTCTAATTCATTCATACGATCCATTCTAATTCATTCGTACGATCCATTCTAATTTCTTCGTATGATCTATTCTAATTCCTTCGTACGATCCATTCTAATTCCTTCGTACGATCCATTCAAATTCATTCGCACGAATCTATCCATTCTAATTCATTCATACGATCCATTCTAATTCATTCGCACGATCCATTCTAATTCATTAATACGATCCAATCTAATTCATTCATACGATCTATTCTAATTCATTCGCAAGAATATATCCTTTCTAATTCAGTCGTACGATCCATTCTAATTCATTCGCACAATCTATTCTAATTCATTAGTACGATCCATTCTAATTCATTCGTACGATCCATTCTAATTCATTAGCACGATCCAAATTCATTTATCCGTACGATCTATTCTATTTCATTCGTACGATCCATTCTTATCGCACGATCCATTCTAATTCATTCGCATGATCCATTCTCCATTCTAATTCCTTCGTACGATCCATTCTAATTCCTTCGTATCCATTCTAATTCACTCATACGATCCATTCTAATTCATTCATACGATCCATTCTAATTCATTCGCATGAATGTATCCATTCTAATTCATTCGTACGATCCATTCTAATTCATTCGCACAATCTATTCTAATTCATTCATACGATCCATCCTAATTCATTCACACGAATGTATCCATTCTAATTCATTCGTACAATCCATTCTATTTCATTCGTACGATCCATTCTTACTCATTCGTACGATCCATTCGTATCCATTCTAATTCATTCGTACAATCTATTCTAATTCATTCGTACGATCCATTCTAATACATTAATACAATCCAATCTAATTCATTCATACGATCCATTCTAATTCATTCGTACGATCCATTCTAATTTATTCGCACGATCCATTCTAATTCATTCGCACGATCCATTTTAATTCATTCATACGATCCATTCTAACTCATTCGTACGATCCATTCTAATTCATTCGTACGATCCATTCTAATTCATTCGCACGAATGTATCCATTCTAATTCATTCGTATGATCCATTCTAATTCATTCACACGATCCATTCTAATTCATTCATACAACCCACTCTATTTCTTTTGCACGAATGTATCCATTCTAATTCATTCGTACGATCCATTCTATTTCATTCGTACGATCCATTCTAATTCATTCGTACAATCCATTCTAGTTCATTCGCACGATCTATTCGAATTCATTAGCATGATCCATTCTAATTCATTCGCACGATCCATTCTAATTCATTCGCACGATCCATTCTAATTCATTCATACGATCCATTCTAATTCATTCGTACGATCCATTCTAATTCATTCGTACGATCCATTCTAATTCATTCGCACAATCTATTCTAATTCATTCGTACGATCCATTCTAATTCATTCGCATGATCCATTCTATTTCATTCGTACTTTTTAATTTATTCGCACGATCCATTCTAATTCATTCATACGATCCATTCTAATTCATTCATATGATCCATTCTAATTCATTCGCACGATCCATTCTTACTCATTCGTACGATCCATTCTAGTTCATTCGCACGATCCATTCTAATTCATTAATACGATCCATTCTAATTCATTCGCACGATCCATTCTAATTCATTCACACTCATACGATCCATTCTAATTCATTCGCACGAATGTATCCTTTCTAATTCATTTGTACGATCCATTCTAATTCATTCGCACAATCTATTCTAATTCATTCGAACGATCCATTCTAATTCATTCGTACGATCCATTCTAATTCATTCGTATGATCCATTCTAATTCATTCGCACGATCCATTCTAATTCATTCGCACGATCCATTCTAATTCATTCGTACGATCCAATCTAATTCATTCATACGATCCATTCTAATTCTTTCGCACGAATGTATCCATTCTAATTCATTCGTACGATCCATTCTAATTCATTAGCACGAAAAAACACGATCCACTCACCTACGAATAAATTAGAATGAATTAGAATGGATTGTGTGAATGAATTAGAATGGATCGTATGAATGAATTAGAATGGATCGCGAGAATGAATTAGAATGGATCGTGCGAATGAATTCGAATATGGATCGTACAAAGGAATTAGAATGGATCGTACGAATGAATTCGAATGTATCCTTTCTAATTCATTCGTACGATCCATTCTAATTCCTTCGTACGATCCATTCTAATTCATTCGTACGATCCATTGTAATTCATTCGCATGATCCATTCTAATTCATTCGTACGATCCATTCTATTTCATTCATACGATCCATTCTAATTCATTCATACGATCTATTCTAATTGTTTCGCACGAATGTATCCATTCTAATTCATTTGTACGATCCATTCTAATTCATTCGGACGATCCATTCTAATTCATTCATACAATCCATTCTAATTCTTTTGCACGAATGTATCCATTCTAATTCATTCGTTCGATCCATTCTAATTCATTCGTACGATCCATTCTAATTCATTCGCACGATCCATTCTAATTCATGCATACGATCCAATCTAATTCATTCATACGATCCATTCTAATTCATTCGCACGAATGTATCCATTCTAATTCATTCGTACATGTATGAATGAATCGTACGAATGAATTAGAGTTTATACATTCGTGCGAATGAATTAGAATGGATCGTACGAATGAATTAGATTGGATCGTATGAATGAATTATAATAGATCATGCGAATGAATTAGAATAGATCATACGAATGAATTAGAATGGATCGTACGAATGAATTAGAATGGATACATTTGTGCAAAAGAATTAGAATGGATTGTATGAATGAATTAGAATGGATAGATTCGTGCGAATGAATTTGAATGGATCGTACGAATGAATTAGAATGGATCGTACGAAGGAATTAGAATAGATCATACGTAGAAATTAGAATGGATCGTACGAAAGAATTAGAATGGATCGTATGAATGAATTAGAATGGACCGTGCGAATGAATTAAAATGGATCGTACGAATGAAATAGAATGGATCGTATGAATTAGAATGGATCGTACGAATGAAATATAATGGATCGTATGAATGAATTAGAATAGATTGTGCAAATGGATTAGAATGGATCATACGATTGAGTAAGAATGGATTGTACGAATGAAATAGAATAGATCGTACGAATGAATTAGAATGGATCATGCTAATGATTTAGAATTGATCGTACGAATGAATTAGAATAGATTGTGCGAATGAATTAGAATGGATCGTACGAATGAATTGGAATGGATACATTCGTGCGAATGAATTAGAATGGATCGTATGAATGAATTAGAGTGGATACATTCGTACAAATGAATTAGAATGGATCGTACGAATGAATTAGAATGGATACATTCGTGCGAATGAATTAGAATGGATCATATGAATGAATTAGAATGGATCGTTTGAGTGCATGCGAATGGATCGTGCGAATGAATTAGAATGGATTGTACGAATGAATTAGAATGGATCGTACGAATGAATTAGAATGGATACATTCGTGCGAATCCATTCTATTTCATTCGTACAATCCATTCTAATTCATTCGCACGATCCATTCTAATTCATTCATACGATCCATTCTAATTCATTCGTACGATCCATTCTAATTCATTCGTACGATCCATTCTAATTCATTCGCACAATCTATTCTTATTCATTCGTACGATCCATTCTAATTCATTCGCACGATCCATTCTAATTCATTCATACGATCCATTCTATTTCATTCGTACGATCCATTCTTACTCATTCGTACGATCCATTCTAATTCATTTGCACGAAGGTATCCATTCTAATTCATTTGTACTATCCATTCTAATTCCTTCGTACGATCCATTCTAATTCCTTCGTACGATCCATTCTAATTCAATCGTACGATCCATTCTAATTCCTTCGTATGATCCATTCTAATTCATTCGTACCGTATGATTCATTCTAATTCATTCTAATTCAATCCATTCTAATTCATTCGTACGATCCATTCTAATTCATTCGTACGATCCATTCTAATTCATTCGTACGATTCATTCTAATTCAATCCATTCTAATTCATTCGAACGATCCATTTTTACTCATTCGTACGATCCATTCTAATTCATTCGCACGAATTAATCCATTCTAATTCATTCGTATGATCCATTCTATTTCATTCGCATGAATGTATCCATTCTAATTCATTCGTACGATCCATTCTATCTCATTCGTACAATCCATTCTATTTCATTCGTACGATCCATTCTAATTCATTCGCACGATCCATTCTAATTCATTCGCATGATTCATTCTAATTCATTCGTACGATCCATTCTAATTCATTCGCACGAATGTATCCATTTTAATTCATTCGTACGATCCATTCTAATTCATTCGCACAATCTATTCTAATTCATTCATACGATCCATTCTAATTTATTCGCACGATCCATTCTAATTCATTCATACGATCCATTCTAATTCATTCATATGATCCATTCTAATTCATTCGCACGATCCATTCTTATTCATTCGTACGATCCATTCTAATTCATTCGCACGATCCATTCTAATTCATTAATATGATCCATTCTAATTCATTCGCTCGATCCATTCTAATTCATTAGTACGATCCATTCTAATTCATTCGTACGATCCATTCTAATTCATTAGCACGATCATTCATACGAATGAATCAGAATGGATCGTATGAATGAATTAGAATGGATCGTGCGAATGAATTAGAATGGATTATATGAATGAAATAGAATGGATCATACGAATGAAATAGAATGGATCGTACGAAGGAATTAGAATGGATCGTATGAATGAATTAGAGTGGATACATTCGTGCGAATGAATTCGAATAGATCGTGCGAATGAATTAGAATGGATTGTACGAATGAATTAGAAAGGATAGTACGAATGAAATAGAATGGATCGTACGAATGAATTAGAATGGATACATTCGTGCAAAAGAAATAGAATGGATTGTATGAATGAATTAGAATGGATCGTGTGAATGAATTAGAATGGATCATACGAATGAATTAGAATGGATACATTCATGCGAATGAATTAGAATAGATCGTGCGAATGAATTAGAATGGATCGTACGAATGAATTAGAATGGATCGTATGAATGAATTAGAATGGATCGTGCGAATGAAATAGAATGGATCGTACGAATGAATTAGAATGGATCGTATGAATGAATTAGATTGGATCGTATTAATGAATTAGAATGGATCGTACAAATGAATTAGAATAGATCGTACGAATGAATTAGAATGGATACGAATGGATCGTACGAATGAGTAAGAATGGATCGTACGAATGAAATAGAATGGATTGTACGAATGAATTAGAATGGATACATTCGTGCGAATGAATTAGGATGGATCGTATGAATGAATTTGAATAGATTGTGCGAATGAATTAGAATGGATCGTACGAATGAATTAGAATGGATACATTCATGCGAATGAATTAGAATGGATCGTATGAATGAACTAGAATGGATCGTATGAGTGAATTAGAATGGATACGAAGAAATTAGAATGGATCGTACGAAGGAATTAGAATGGAGAATGGATCGTGCGAATGAATTAGAATGGATCGTGCGATAAGAATTGATCGTACGAATGAAATAGAGTAGATCGTACGGATAAATGAATTTGGATCGTGCTAATGAATTAGAATGGATCGTATGAATGAATTAGAATGGATCGTACTAATGAGTTAGAATAGATTGTGCGAATGAATTAGAATGGATCGTACGAATGAATTAGAAAGGATATATTCGTGCGAATGAATTAGAATAGATCGTATGAATGAATTAGATTGGATCGTATTAATGAATTAGAATGGATCGTGCGAATGAATTAGAATGGATCGTACGAATGAAATAGAATGGATAGATTCGTGCGAATGAATTTGAATGGATCGTACGAAGGAATTAGAATGGATCGTACGAAGGAATTAGAATAGATCATACGAAGAAATTAGAATGGATCGTACGAATGAATTAGAATGGATCGTATGAATGAATTAGAATGGATCGTGCGAATGAATTAAAATGGATCGTATGAATGAAATAGAATGGATCGTATGAATTAGAATGGATCGTACGAATGAAATAGAATGGATCGTACGAATGAATTAGAATAGATTGTGCAAATGGATTAGAATTGATCATACGATTGAGTAAGAATGGATTGTACGAATGAAATAGAATAGATCGTACGAATGAATTAGAATGGATCATGCTAATGAATTAGAATTGATCGTACGAATGAATTATAATAGATTGTGCGAATGAATTAGAATGGTACGAATGAATTGGAATGGATACATTCGTGCGAATGAATTAGAATGGATCGTATGAATGAATTAGAGTGGATACATTCGTACAAATGAATTAGAATGGATCGTACGAATGAATTAGAATGCATACATTCGTGCGAATGAATTAGAATGGATCATATGAATGAATTAGAATGGATCGTTTGAGTGAATGCGAATGGATGGTGCGAATGAATTAGAATGGATTGTACGAATGAATTAGAATGGATCGTACGAATGAATTAGAATGGATACATTCGTGCGAATCCATTCTATTTCATTCGTACGATCCATTCTAATTCATTCGCACGATCCATTCTAATTCATTCATACGATCCATTCTAATTCATTCGTACGATCCATTCTAATTCATTCGTACGATCCATTCTAATTCATTCGCACAATCTATTCTAATTCATTCGTACGATCCAATCTAATTCATTCGCACGATCCATTCTAATTCATTCATACGATCCATTCTATTTCATTCGTACGAACCATTCTTACTCATTCGTACGATCCATTCTAATTCATTTGCACGAAGGTATCCATTCTAATTCATTCGTACTATCCATTCTAATTCCTTCGTACGATCCATTCTAATTCCTTCGTACGATCCATTCTAATTCATTCGTACGATCCATTCTAATTCCTTCGTATGATCCATTCTAATTCATTCGTACGGTATGATTCATTCTAATTCATTCGTACGATTCATTCTAATTCAATCCATTCTAATTCATTCATACGATCCATTCTAATTCATTCGTACGATCCATTCTAATTCATTCGTACGATCCATTCTAATTCATTCGTACGATTCATTCTAATTCAATCCATTCTAATTCATTCGTACGATCCATTCTTACTCATTCGTACGATCCATTCTAATTCATTCGCACGAATGAATCCATTCTAATTCATTCGTATGATCCATTCTAATTCATTCGCATGAATGTATCCATTCTAATTCATTCGTACGATCCATTCTATCTCATTCGTACAATCCATTCTATTTTATTCGTACGATCCATTCTAATTCATTCGCACGATCCATTCTAATTCATTCGCATGATCCATTCTAATTCATTCGTACGATCGATTCTAATTCATTCATACGATCCATTCTAATTCATTCGCACAAATGTATCCATTCTAATTCATTCGTACGATCCATTCTAATTCATTCGCACAATCTATTCTAATTCATTCATACGATCCATTCTAATTTATTCGCATGATCCATTCTAATTCATTCATACGATCCATTCTAATTCATTCATATGATCCATTCTAATTCATTCGCACGATCCATTCTTACTCATTCGTACGATCCATTCTAATTCATTCGCACGATCCATTCTAATTCATTAATACGATCCATTCTAATTCATTCGCACGAATGTATCCTTTCTAATTCATTCGTACGATCCATTCTAATTCATTCGCACAATCTATTCTAATTCATTCGAACGATCCATTCTAATTCATTCGTACGATGCATTCTAATTCATTCGTACGATCCATTCTAATTCATTCGCACGATCCATTCTAATTCATTAGCACGATCCATTCTAATTCATTCCTATGATCCATTCTAATTCATTTATACGATCCAATCTAATTCATTCATACGATCCATTCTAATTCTTTCGCACGAATGTATCCATTCTAATTCATTCGTACGATCCATTCTAATTCATTAGCACGAAAAAACACGATCCACTCACATACGAATAAATTAGAATGAATTAGAATGGATTGTGTGAATGAATTAGAATGGATCGTATGAATGAATTAGAATGGATCGTGCGAATGAATTAGAATGGATCGTGCGAATGAATTAGAATATGGATCGTACGAAGGAATTAGAATGGATCGTACGAATGAATTCGAATGTATCCTTTCTAATTCATTCGTACGATCCATTCTAATTCCTTTGTACGATCCATTCTAATTCATTCGTACGATCCATTCTAATTCATTCGCACGATCCATTCTAATTCATTCGTACGATCCATTCTATTTCATTCATACGATCCATTCTAATTCATTCATACGATCTATTCTAATTCTTTCGCACGAATGTATCCATTCTAATTCATTCGTACGATCCATTCTAATTCATTCGCACGATCCATTCTAATTCATTCATACAATCCATTCTAATTCTTTTTTACGAATGTATCCATTGTAATTCATTCGTTCGATCCATTCTAATTCATTCGTACGATCCATTCTAATTCATTCGCACGATCCATTCTAATTCATGCATACGATCCAATCTAATTCATTCATACGATCCATTCTAATTCATTCGCACGAATGTATCCATTCTAATTCATTCGTACATGTATGAATGAATTAGAATGGATCGTACGAATGAATTAGAGTTGATACATTCGTGCGAATGAATTAGAATGGATCGTACGAATGAATTAGATTGGATCGTATGAATGAATTATAATGGATCATGCGAATGAATTAGAATAGATCATACAAATGAATTAGAATGGATCGTACGAATGAATTAGAATGGATACATTCGTGCAAAATAATTAGAATGGATTGTATGAATGAATTAGAATGGATCGTGCGAATGAATTAGAATGTATACATTCGTGCGAATAAATTAGAATGGATTGTATGAATGAATTAGATTGGATTGTATGAATGAATCAGAATGGATCGTGCGAATGAATTAGAATGGATCGTACGAATGAATTAGAATGGATCGTTTGAATGAATTAGAATGGATCGTACTTATGAATTAGAATGGGTCATACGAATGAAATAGAATGGATCGTACGAAGGAATTAGAAAGGATCGTACAAACGAATTAGAATGGATCGTATGAATGAAATAGAATAGATCGTACGAATGAATTAGAATGGATCGTATGAATGAATTAGATTGGATCGTATGAATGAATTAGAATGGGTTGTATGAATGAAATAGAATAGATCGTACGAATGAATTAGAATGGATCATGCGAATGAATTAGAATGGGTCGTACGAATGAATTAGAAAAATACACGATCCAGATCCATTCTAATTCATTCGCACAATCTATTCTAATTCATTCGTAGGATCCATTCTAATTCATTACTACGATCCATTCTAATTCATTCATACGATCCATTCTAACTCATTCGTACGATCCATTCTAATTCATTCGCACGATCCATTCTAATTCATTCATACGATCCATTCTAATTCATTCGTATGTATCCATTCTAATTCATTCATACGATCCATTCTAATTCTACGATCCATTCTTACTCATTCGTATTATCCATTTTAATTCATTCACACGAATGTATCAACTCTAATTCATTCGTATGATCCATTCTAATTCATTCGCACGAATGTATCCATTCTAATTCATTCGTACGATCCATTCTAATTCATTTGTACGATCCATTCTAATTCATTCGTACGATCCATTCTAATTCCTTCGTATGATCCATTCTAATTCCTTCGTATGATCCATTCTAATTCATTCGCACGAATGTATCCATTCTAATTCATTCGTACGATCCATTCTAATTCATTCGTATGATCCATTCTAATTCATTCGCACGAATGTATCCATTCTAATTAATTCGTACGATCCATTCTAATTCATTCGTACGATCCATTCTAAATCCTTCGTATGATCCATTCTAATTCATTCGTACGATCAATTCTAATTCATACGAACCATTCTAATTCATTTATACGATTTAATCTAATTCATTCATACAATCCATTCTAATTCATTCAAACGATCTATTCTAATTCATTCGTACGATCTATTCTAATTCATTTGCACGAATATATCCATTCTAATTCATTCGTACGATGCATTCTAATTCATTCGCACGGAATGGATCGTACGAATGAATTAGAATGGATACATTCATGCGAATGAATTCGAATGGATCGTACGACCGAGTTAGAATGGATAAATTCGTGCGAATGAATTAGAATGGATCTTACGTATGAATTAGAATGGATACATTCATGGGAATGAATAAGAATGGATCGTACGAAGGAATTAGAATGGATCATACGAATGAAATAGAATGGATCATACGAATGAATTAGAATGGATCGTATGAATGAATTAGAGTGGATACATTCGTACGAATGAATTAGAATGGATCGTACGAATGAATTAGATTGGATCGTATTAATGAATTAGAATGGATCGTGCGAATGAATTAGAATGGATCTTACGAATGAATTTGAATGGAACGTACGAATGAATTAGAATGGATCGTACGAATGAATTAGAATGGATACATTCGTGCAAATAAATTAGAATGGATACATTCATGGGAATGAATTAGACTGGATCGTACAAAGGAATTAGAATGGATCATACGAATGAAATATAATGGGTCGTACAAAGGAATTAGAATGGATCGTACGCAGGAATTAGAATGGTTTGTACGAAGGAATTAGAATGGATCGTACGAATGAATTAGAATGGATACATTCGTGCGAATGAATTAGAATGGATCGTACGAATGAGTAAGAATGGATCGTACGAATGAAATAGAATGGATCGTACGGATGAATTAGAATGGATCATGCGAATGAATTAGAATGGATCGTACGAATGAGTATGAATGGATCGTATGAATGAATTAGAATGGATCGTACGAATGAATTAGAATGGATCGTATGAATGAATTAGATTGGATCGTATTAATGAATTAGAATGGATCGTACGAATGAATTAGAATAGATCGTACGAATGAATTAGAATGGATACGAATGGATCGTACGAATGAGTAAGAATGGATCGTACGAATGAAATAGAATGGATTGTACGAATGAATTAGAATGGATACATTCGTGCGAATGAATTAGGATGGATCGTATGAATGAATTAGAATAGATTGTGCGAATGAATTAGAATGGATCGTACGAATGAATTAGAATGGATACATTCATGCGAATGAATTAGAATGGATCGTATGAATGAATTAGAATGGATCGTATGAGTGAATTAGAATGGATACGAAGGAATTAGAATGGATCGTACGAAGGAATTAGAATGGAGAATGGATCGTGCGAATGAATTAGAATGGATCGTGCGATAAGAATGGATCGTACGAATGAAATAGAATAGATCGTACGGATAAATGAATTTGGATCGTGCTAATGAATTAGAATGGATCGTACGAATGAATTAGAATGGATCATACTAATGAATTAGAATAGATTGTGCGAATGAATTAGAATGGATCATACGAATGAATTAGAAAGGATATATTCGTGCGAATGAATTAGAATAGATCGTATGAATGAATTAGATTGGATCGTATTAATGAATTAGAATGGATCGTGCAAATGAATTAGAATGGATCGTACAAATGAATTAGAATGGATAGATTCGTGCGAATGAATTTGAATGGATCGTACGAAGGAATTAGAATGGATCGTACGAAGGAATTAGAATGGATCGTACGAAGGAATTAGAATAGATCCTACGAAGAAATTAGAATGGATCGTACGAATGAATTAGAATGGATCGTATGAATGAATTAGAATGGATCGTGCGAATGAATTAAAATGGATCGTATGAATGAAATAGAATGGATCATATGAATTAGAATGGATCCATTCTAATTCATTCGTACGATCCATTCTAATTCTTTCGTACGATCCATTCTAATTCATTCGTACGATCCATTCTAATTCATTTGTACGATCCATTCTAATTCATTCGCTCAATCTATTCTAATTCATTCGTACGATCCATTCTAATTCATTCGCACGATCCATTCTAATTTATTCATACGATCCATTCTATTTCATTCGTACGATCCATTCTTACTCATTCGTACGATCCATTCTAATTCATTTGCACGAAGGTATCCATTCTAATTCCTTTGTACGATCCATTCTAATTCCTTCGTACGATCCATTCTAATTCATTCGTACGATCCATTCTAATTCCTTCGTATGATCCATTCTAATTTATTCGTACGATTCATTCTAATTCAATCCATTCTAATTCATTCGTACGATCCATTCTAATTCATTCGTACGATCCATTCTAATTCATTCGTACGATTCATTCTAATTCAATCCATTCTAATTCATTCGTACGATCCATTCTTACTCATTCGTACGATCCATTCTAATTCATTCGCACGAATGAATCCATTCTAATTCATTCGTATGATCCATTCTAATTCATTCGCATGAATGTATCCATTCTAATTCATTCGTACGATCCATTCTATCTCATTCGTACAATCCATTCTATTTCATTTGTACGATCAATTCTAATTCATTCGCACGATCCATTCTAATTCATTCGCATGATCCATTCTAATTCATTCGTACGATCGATTCTAATTCATTCATACGATCCATTCTAATTCATTCACACGAATGTATCCATTCTAATTCATTCGCACAATCTATTCTAATTCATTCATACGATCCATTCTAATTTATTCGCACAATCCATTCTAATTCATTCATACGATCCATTCTAATTCATTCATATGATCCATTCTAATTCATTCGCACGATCCATTCTTACTCATTCGTACGATCCATTCTAATTCATTCGCAC
Organism: Chamaelirium japonicum; assembly: GCA_947650365.1. NCBI lineage: Eukaryota > Viridiplantae > Streptophyta > Magnoliopsida > Liliales > Melanthiaceae > Chamaelirium > Chamaelirium japonicum. The sequence goes on along the minus strand of OX393560.1, from coordinate 36,938,428 downwards.
GATCCTTTCTAATTCATTAATACGATCCATTCTACTTCATTCACACGATCCATTCTAATTCATTCACACTCATACGATCCATTCTAATTCATTCGCACGAATGTATCCTTTCTAATTCATTCGTACGATCCATTCTAATTCATTCGCACAATCTATTCTAATTCATTCGAACGATCCATTCTAATTCATTCGTACGATCCATTCTAATTCATTCGAACGATCCATTCTAATTCATTAGCACGATCCATTCTAATTCATTCGTACGATCCATTCTAATTCATTTATACGATCCAATCTAATTCATTCATACGATCCATTCTAATTCTTTCGCACGAATGTATCAATTCTAATTCATTCGTACGATCCATTCTAATTAATTAGCACGAAAAAACACGATCCACTCACATACGAATAAATTAGAATGAATTAGAATGGATTGTGTGAATGAATTAGAATGGATCGTATGAATGAATTAGAATGGATCGTGCGAATGAATTAGAATGGATCGTGCGAATGAATTAGAATATGGATCGTACGAAGGAATTAGAATGGATCGTACGAATGAATTCGAATGTATCCTTTCTAATTCATTCGTACGATCCATTCTAATTCCTTCGTACGATCCATTCTAATTCATTCGTACGATCCATTCTAATTCATTCGCACGATCCATTCTAATCCATTCGTACGATCCATTCTATTTCATTCATACGATCCATTCTAATTCATTCATACGATCTATTCTAATTCTTTCGCACGAATGTATCCATTCTAATTCATTCGTACGATCCATTCTAATTCATTCGCACGATCCATTCTAATTCATTCATACAATCCATTCTAATTCTTTTGCACGAATGTATCCATTCTAATTCATTCGTTCGATCCATTCTAATTCATTCGTACGATCCATTCTAATTCATTCGCACGATCCATTCTAATTCATGCATACGATCCAATCTAATTCATTCATACGATCCATTCTAATTCATTTGCACGAATGTATCCATTCTAATTCATACGTACATGTATGAATGAATTAGAATGGATCGTACGAATGAATTAGAGTTGATACATTCGTGCGAATGAATTAGAATGGATCGTACGAATGAATTAGATTGGATCGTATGAATGAATTATAATGGATCATGCGAATGAATTAGAATAGATCATACGAATGAATTAGAATGGATCGTACAAATGAATTAGAATGGATATATTCATGCAAAAGAATTAGAATGGATTGTATGAATGAATTAGAATGGATCGTGCGAATGAATTAGAATGGATACATTCGTGCGAATGAATTAGAATGGATCGTATGAATGAATTAGATTGGATCGTATGAATGAATTAGAATGGATCGTATGAATGAATTAGAATGGATCCTACGAATGAATTAGAATGGATCGTATGAATGAATTAGAATGGATTGTACGAATGAATTAGAATGGATCGTTTGAATGAATTAGAATGTATCGTACTTATGAATTAGAATGGGTCATACGAATGAAATAGAATGGATCGTACGAAGGAATTAGAAAGGATCGTACAAACGAATTAGAATGGATCGTATGAATGAAATAGAATAGATCGTACGAATGAATTAGAATGGATCGTATGAATGAATTAGATTGGATCGTATGAATGAATTAGAATGGATTGTACGAATGAAATAGAATAGATCATACGAATGAAATAGAATGGATCGTACGAATTAATTAGAATAGATTGTGCGAATGGATTAGAATGGATCATACGATTGAGTAAGAATGGATTGTACGAATGAAATAGAATAGATCGTACGAATGAATTAGAATGGATCGTATGAATGAATTAGAATGGATCGTGCGAATGAATTAGAATGGATCGTACGAATGAATTAGAATGGATCGTATGAATGAATTAGAATGGATCGTAGTAATGAATTAGAATGGATCCTACGAATGAATTAGAATAGATTGTGCGAATGAATTAGAATGGATCTGGATCGTGTATCCATTCTAATTCATTCGTACGACCCATTCTAATTCATTCGCACGATCCATTCTAATTCATTCGTACGATCTATTCTATTTCATTCGTACAATCTATTCTAATTCATTCATACGATCCAATCTAATTCATTCATACGATCCATTCTAATTCATTCGTACGATCTATTCTATTTCATTCATACGATCCATTCTAATTCGTTTGTACGATCCTTTCTAATTCCTTCGTACGATCCATTCTATTTCATTCGTATGACCCATTCTAATTCATAAGTACGATCCATTCTAATTCATTCAAACGATCCATTCTAATTCATTCGTACGATCCATTCTAATTCATTCGCACGATCCATTCTAATTCATTCATACGATCCAATCTAATTCATTCATACGATCCATTCTAATTCATTCACACGAATGTATCCATTCTAATTCATTCGCACGATCCATTCTAATTCATTCATACAATCCATTCTAATTCTTTTGCATGAATATATCCATTCTAATTCATTTGTACGATCCATTCTAATTCATTCGTATGATCTATTCTAATTCATTCGCATGATCCATTATAATTAATTCATACGATCCAATCTAATTCATTCGTACGATCCATTCTAATTCATTCGCACGAATGTATCAACTCTAATTCATTCGTACGATCCATTCTAATTCATTCATACATCTACGAATGAATTAGAATGGATACATTCGTGTGAATGAATTAGAATGGATCGTATGAATGAATTAGATTGGATCGTATGCATGAATTAGAATGGATCGTGCGAATGAATTAGAATGGATCGTACGAATGAATTAGAATGGATCGTACGAATGAATTAGAATGGATCGTATGCATGAATTAGAATGGATCGTGCTAATGAATTAGAATGGATCGTACGAATGAATTAGAATGGATCGTACTAATGAATTAGAATAGATTGTGCGAATGAATTAGAATGGATCGTACGAATGAATTAGAAAGGATATATTCGTGCGAATTAATTAGAATAGATCGTATGATTGAATTAGATTGGATCGTATTAATGAATTAGAATGGATCGTGCGAATGAATTAGAATGGATCGTACGAATGAATTAGAATGGATAGATTCGTACGAATGAATTTGAATGGATCGTACGAAGGAATTAGAATGGATCGTACGAAGGAATTAGAATAGATCATACGAAGAAATTAGAATGGATCGTACGAATGAATTAGAATGGATCGTATGAATGAATTAGAATGGATCGTGCGAATGAATTAAAATGGATCGTACGAATGAAATAGAATGGATCGTATGAATTAGAATGGATCGTACGAATGAAATAGAATGGATCGTACGAATGAATTAGAATAGATTGTGCGAATGGATTAGAATGGATCATACGATTGAGTAAGAATGGATTATACGAATGAAATAGAATAGATCGTACGAATGAATTAGAATGGATCATGCTAATGAATTAGAATTGATCGTATGAATGAATTAGAATAGATTATGCGAATGAATTAGAATGGATCGTACGAATGAATTGGAATGGATACATTCGTGCGAATGAATTAGAATGGATCGTATGAATGAATTAGAGTGGATACATTCGTACAAATGAATTAGAATGGATCGTATGAATGAATTAGAATGGATACATTCGCACGAATGAATTAGAATGGATCATATGAATGAATTAGAATGTATCGTTTGAGTGAATCCGAATGGATTGTGCGAATGAATTGGAATGGATTGTACGAATGAATTAGAATGGATCGTACGAATGAATTAGAATGGATACATTCGTGCGAATCCATTCTATTTCATTCGTACGATCCATTCTATTTCATTCGCACGATCCATTCTAATTCATTCATACGATCCATTCTAATTCATTCGTACGATCCATTCTAATTCATTCGTACGATCCATTCTAATTCATTCACACAATCTATTCTAATTCATTCGTACGATCCATTCTAATCCATTCACACGATCCATTCTAATTCATTCATACGATCCATTCTATTTCATTCGTACGATCCATTCTTACTCATTCGTACGATCCATTCTAATTCATTTGCACGAAGGTATCCATTCTAATTCATTCGTACTATCCATTCTAATTCCTTCGTACGATCCATTCTAATTCATTCGTACGATCCATTCTAATTCCTTCGTATGATCCATTCTAATTCATTCGTACGGTATGATTCATTCTAATTCATTCGTACGATTCATTCTAATTCAATCCATTCTAATTCATTCGTACGATCCATTCTAATTCATTCGTACGATCCATTCTAATTCATTCGTACGATTCATTCTAATTCAATCCATTCTAATTCATTCGTACGATCCATTCTTACTCATTCGTACGATCCATTCTAATTCATTCGCACGAATGAATCCATTCTAATTCAGTCGTATGATCCATTCTAATTCATTCGCATGAATGTATCCATTCTAATTCATTCGTAAGATCCATTCTATCTCATTCGTACAATCCATTCTATTTCATTCGTACGATCCATTCTAATTCATTCGCACGATCCATTCTAATTCATTCGCATGATCCATTCTAATTCATTCGTACGATCGATTCTAATTCATTCATACGATCCATTCTAATTCATTCGCACGAATGTATCGATTCTAATTCATTCATACGATCCATTCTAATTCATTCGCACAATCTATTCTAATTCATTCATACGATCCATTCTAATTTATTCGCACGATCCATTCTAATTCATTCATACGATCCATTCTAATTCATTCATATGATCCATTCTAATTTATTCGCACGATCCATTCTTATTCATTCGTACGATTCATTCTAATTCATTCACACGATCCATTCTAATTCATTAATACGATCCATTCTAATTCATTCGCACGATCCATTCTAATTCATTCACACTCATACGATCCATTCTAATTCATTTGCACGAATGTATCCTTTCTAATTCATTCGTACGATCCATTCTAATTCATTCGCACAATCTATTCTAATTCATTCGAACGATCCATTCTAATTCATTCGTACGATCCATTCTAATTCATTCGTACGATCCATTCTAATTCTATTCGCACAATCTATTCTAATTCATTCGTACAATCCATTCTATTTCATTCGTACGATCCATTCTAATTCATACGATCCATTCTATTTCATTCATACGATCCATTTTAATTTATTCGCACGATCCATTCTAATTCATTCATACGATCCATTCTAATTCATTCGTACGATCCATTCTAATTCCTTCGTATGATCTATTCTAATTCCTTCGTATGATCCATTCTAATTCCTTCGTACGATCAATTCAAATTCATTCGCACGAATCTATCCATTCTAATTCATTCGTACGATCCATTCTAATTCATTCGCACGATCCATTCTAATTCATTAATACGATCCAATCTAATTCATTCATATGATCTATTCTAATTCATTCGCACGAATATATCCTTTCTAATTCATTCGTTCGATCCATTCTAATTCATTCGGACAATCTATTCTAATTCATTAGTACGATCCATTCTAATTCATTCGTACGATCCATTCTAATTCATTAGCACGATCCAAATTCATTTATCCGTACGATCTATTCTATTTCATTCGTACGATCCATTCTTATCGCACGATCCATTCTAATTCATTCGCACGATCCATTCTCCATCCTAATTCCTTCGTACGATCCATTCTAATTCCTTTGTATCCATTCTAATTCACTCATACGATCCATTCTAATTCATTCATACGATCCATTCTAATTCATTCGCATAAATGTATCCATTCTAATTCATTCGTACGATCCATTCTAATTCATTCGCACAATCTATTATAATTCATTCATACGATCCATCCTATTTCATTCGCACGAATGTATCCATTCTAATTCATTCGTACAATCCATTCTATTTCATTTGTACGATCCATTCTTACTCATTCGTACGATCCATTCGTATCCATTCTAATTCATTCGTACGATCTATTCTAATTCATTCGTACGATCCATTCTAATTCATTAATACGATCCAATCTAATTCATTCATACGATTCATTCTAATTCATTCGTACGATCCATTCTAATTCATTCACACGATCCGTTCTAATTCATTCGCACGATCCATTCTAATTCATTCATACGATCCATTCTAATTCATTCGTACGATCCATTCTAATTCATTCGCACGATCCATTCTAATTCATTCGCACGAATGTATCCATTCCAATTCATTAGTACGATCCATTCTAATTCATTCGCACAATCTATTCTAATTCATTCGTACGATCAATTCTAATTCATTAGCATGATCCATTCTAATTCATTCGTACGATCTATTCTATTTCATCCGTACAATCCATTCTTACTCAATCGTATGATCCATTCTAATCCATTCACACAATCTATTCTAATTCATTCGTACGATCCATTCTATTTCATTCGTACGATCCATTCTAATTCATACGATCCATTCTATTTCATTCATACGATCCATTTTAATTCATTCGCACGATCCATTCTAATTCATTCATACGATCCATTCTAATTCATTCGTACGATCCATTCTAATTTCTTCGTATGATCTATTCTAATTCCTTCGTACGATCCATTCTAATTCCTTCATACGATCCATTCAAATTCATTCGCACGAATCTATCCATTCTAATTCATTCGTACGATCCATTCTAATTCATTCGCACGATCCATTCTAATTCATTAATACGATCCAATCTAATTCATTCATACGATCTATTCTAATTCATTCGCACGAATATATCCTTTCTAATTCATTCGTACGATCCATTCTAATTCATTCGCACAATCTATTCTAATTCATTAGTACGATCCATTCTAATTCATTCGTACGATCCATTCTAATTCATTAGCACGATCCAAATTCATTTATCCGTACGATCTATTCTATTTCATTCGTACGATCCATTCTTATCACACGATCTATTCTAATTCATTCGCACGATCCATTCTCCATTCTAATTCCTTCGTACGATCCATTCTAATTCCTTCGTATCCATTCTAATTCACTCATACGATCCATTCTAATTCATTCATACGATCCATTCTAATTCATTCGCATGAATGTATCCATTCTAATTCATTCGTACGATCCATTCTAATTCATTCGCACAATCTATTCTAATTCATTCATACGATCCATCCTAATTCATTCGCACGAATGTATCCATTCTAATTCATTCGTACAATCCATTCTATTTCATTCATACGATCCATTCTTACTCATTCGTACGATCCATTCGTATCCATTCTAATTCATTCGTACGATCTATTCTAATTCATTCGTACGATCCATTATACTTCATTCGTATGATCCATTCTAATTCCTTTGTACGATCCAGTCTAATTCATTCCCATGAATGTATCGATTCTAATTCTTTTGCACGAATGTATCCAATCTAATTCATTCATACGATCCATTCTAATTCTTTCGCACGAATGTATCCATTCTAATTCATTCGTACGATCCATTCTAATTCATTAGCACGAAAAAACACGATCCACTCACATACGAATAAATTAGAATGAATTAGAATGGATTGTGTGAATGAATTAGAATGGATCGTATGAATGAATTAGAATGGATTGTGCGAATGAATTAGAATGGATCGTGCGAATGAATTAGAATATGGATCGTACGAAGGAATTAGAATGGATCGTACGAAGGAATTAGAATGGATCGTACGAATGAATTCGAATGTATCCTTTCTAATTCATTCGTACGATCCATTCTAATTCCTTCGTACGATCCATTCTAATTCATTCGTATGATCCATTCTAATTCATTCGCACGATCCATTCTAATTCATGCATACGATCCATTCTAATTCATTCGTACAATCCATTCTAATTCATTCGTACGATCCATTCTAATTCATTCGCACAATCTATTCTAATTCATTCGTACGATCCATTCTAATTCATTCGCACGATCCATTCTAATTCATTCATACGATCCATTCTATTTCATTCGTACGATCCATTCTTACTCATTCGTACGATCCATTCTAATTCATTTGCACGAAGGTATCCATTCTAATTCATTCGTACTATCCATTCTAATTCCTTCGTACGATCCATTCTAATTCCTTCGTACGATCCATTCGGATACATTCGTGCGAATCCATTCTATTTCATTCGTACGATCCATTCTAATTCATTCGCACGATCCATTCTAATTCATTCATACGATCCATTCTAATTCATTCATACGATCCATTTTAATTCATTCGCACGATCCATTCTAATTCATTCATACGATCCATTCTAATTCATTCGTACGATCCATTCTAATTTATTTGTATGATCTATTCTAATTCCTTCGTACGATCCATTCTAATTCCTTCGTACGATCCATTCAAATTCATTCGCAGGAATCTTTTTGAATAGGTCGTACGAATGAATATGAATGAATTAGAATGGATCGTTTGAGTGAATGTGAATGGATCGTGCGAAAGAATTAGAATGGATTGTACGAATGAATTAGAATGGATCGTACGAATGAATTAGAATGGATACATTCGTGCGAATCCATTTTCTTTCATTCGTACGATCCATTCTAATTCATTCGCATGATCCATTCTAATTCATTCATACGATCCATTCTAATTCATTCGTACGATCCATTCTAATTCATTCGTACAATCTATTCTAATTCATTCGTACGATTCATTCTAATTCATTCGCATGATCGATACGAAGAAATTAGAATGGATCGTACGAATGAATTAGAATGGATCGTATGAATGAATTTTGATGGATCGTACGAATGAATTAGAATGGATTGAATTAGAATGAATCATACGAATGAATTAGAATGAATCATACCGTACGAATGAATTAGAATGAATCATACCGTACGAATGAATTAGAATGGATCATACGAAGGGATTAGAATGGATCATACGAATGAATTAGAATGGATCATACGTATGAATGAATTAGAATGGATTGCATGAATGAATTAGAATAGATCGTACGAATGAATTAGAATGGATCGTACGAAATGTATCCATTCTAATTCATTCGTACGATCCATTCTAATTCATTCGTATGATCCATTCTTACTCATTCGTACGATCCAATCTAATTCATTCATACGATCCATTCTACGATCCATTCTAATTCATTCGTACGTTCCATTCTAATTCATTAGCACGATCAATGCTAATTCATTCGTACGATCCATTCTAATTCATTCGTACGATCCATTCTAATTCATTCGTACGATCCATTCTAATTCCTTCGTATGATCCATTCTAATTCATTCGTACGGTATGATTCATTCTAATTCATTCGTACGATTCATTCTAATTCAATCCATTCTAATTCATTCGTACGATCCATTCTAATTCATTCGTACGATTCATTCATACGATCCATTCTTACTCATTCGTACGATCCATTCTAATTCATTCGCACGATCCATTCTAATTCATCCGTACGATCCATTCTATTTCATTCGTACGATCCATTCTTGCTCATTCGTACGATCCATTCTAATTTATTCGCACGAATGTATCCATTCTAATTCATTCGTACGATCCATTCTAATTCCTTCGTACAAACCATTCTAATTCCTGCGTACGATCCATTCTAATTCCTCTGTACGACCCATTATATTTCATTCGTATGATCCATTCTAATTCCTTTGTACGATCAAGTCTAATTCATGCCCATGAATGTATCCATTCTAATTCATTTGCACGAATGTATCCATTCTAATTCATTCGTACGTTCCATTCTAATTCATTCGTAAGATCCATTCTAATTCATTCATACGATCTATTCTAATTCATTCATACAATCCATTCTAATTCCTTCGTACGATCCATTCTAATTCATTCGTACTATCCATTCTTACTCATTCGTACGAAGGAATTAGAATGGATCGTACGAAGGAATTAGAATGGATAGTACGAATGAATTAGAATGGATACCTTCGTGCAAATGAATTAGAATGGATCGTACGAATGAGTAAGAATGGATCGTACGAATGAAATAGAATGGATCGTATGAATGAATTAGAATAGATCGTGCGAATGAATTAGAATGGATCGTACGAATGAATTAGAATAGATTGTGCGAATGAATTAGAATGGATCGTACGAATGAATTAGAATGGATCGTACGAATGAATTAGAATGGATCGTGCGAATGAATTAGAATGGATCGTGCGAATGAATTAGAATGGATCGTACGAATGAAATAGAATGGATTCGCACGAATGTATCCATTCTAATTCATTCGTACGAGCCATTCTAATTCATTCGTACAATCCATTCTAATTCATTCGTACAATCCATTCTAATTCATTCGCACGATCCATTCGCATTCACTCAAACGATCCATTCTAATTTATTCATATGATCCATTCTAATTCATTCGTGCGAATCCATTCTATTTCATTCGTACGATCCATTCTAATTCATTCGCATGATCCATTCTAATTCATTCATACGATCCATTCTAAGTCATTTGCACGAATGTATCCATTCTAATTCATTCGTACGATCTATTTTAATTCATTCGTACGATCCATTCTAATTCATTAATAAGATCCAATCGCATTCACTCAAACGATCCATTCTAATTCCTTCGTACGATCCATTCTAATTCCTTCGTACGATCCATTCTAATTCATTCCCATGAATGTATCCATTCTAATTCATTCGCACGATCCATTCTAATTCATTCGCACGATCCATTCTAATTCATTCATACGATCCATTCTAATTCATTCGTACGATCCATTCTAATTCATTCGCACGATCCATTCTAATTCATTCGCACGAATGTATCCATTCTAATTCATTTGTATGATCCATTCTAATTCATTCACACGATCCATTCTAATTCATTCATACAATCCATTCTATTTCTTTTGCACGAATGTATCCATTCTAATTCATTCGTACGATCCATTCTATTTCATTCGTACGATCCATTCTAATTCATTCGTACAATCCAATCTAATTCATTCGCACGATCTATTCGAATTCATTCGCACGAATGTATCCACTCTAATTCATTCATACGATCCATTCTAATTCCTTCGTAAGATCCATTCTATTTCATTCGTATGATCCATTCTATTTCATTCATATAATCCATTCTAATTCATTCGCACGATCCATTCTAATTCATTCATACGATCCATTCTAATTCATTCGTATGATCCATTCTAATTTATTCATACGATCCATTCTAATTCATACGAATTAGAATGGATCGTATGAGTGTGAATGAATTAGAATGGATCGTGCGAATGAATTAGAATGGATAGTATTAATGAATTAGAATGGATCGTGCGAATGAATTAGAATGGATCGTACGAAATTCTAATTCATTCGCACGAATGTATCCATTCTAATTCATTCGTACGATCCATTCTAATTCATTCGCACAATCTATTCTAATTCATTCATACGATCCATTCTAATTTATTCGCACAATCCATTCTAATTCATTCATACGATCCATTCTAATTCATTCATATGATCCATTCTAATTCATTCGCACGATCCATTCTTACTCTTTCGTATGATCCATTCTAATTCATTCGCACGATCCATTCTAATTCATTAATACGATCCATTCTAATTCATTCGCACGATCCATTCTAATTCATTCACACTCATACGATCCATTCTAATTCATTCGCACGAATGTATCCTTTCTAATTCGTTCGTACGATCCATTCTAATTCATTCGCACAATCTATTCTAATTCATTCATACGATCCATTCTAAATTATTCGCACGATCCATTCTAATTCATTCATACGATCCATTCTAATTCATTCATATGATCCATTCTAATTCATTCGCACGATCCATTCTTATTCATTCCTACGATCCATTCTAATTCATTCGCACGATCCATTCTAATTCATTAATACGATCCATTCTAATTCATTCGTACGATCCATTCTAATTCCTTCGTATGATCCATTCTAATTCATTCGTACGGTATGATTCATTCTAATTCATTCGTACGATTCATTCTAATTCAATCCATTCTAATTCATTCGTACGATCCATTCTAATTCATTCGTACGATCCATTCTAATTCATTCGTACGATTCATTCTAATTCAATCTATTCTAATTCATTCGTACGATCCATTCTTACTCATTCGTACGATCCATTCTAATTCATTCGCACGAATGAATTAGAATGGATCGTACGAATGAATTAGAATGGATTGAATTAGAATGAATCGTACGAATGAATTAGAATGAACCGTACGAATGAAATAAAATGGATCATAATCTAATTCATTCATACGTTCCATTCTAATTCATTCGCACAATCTACTCTAATTCATTCGTACAATCTATTCTAATTCATTCGCACGATCTGTTCTAATTCATTCGTACGATCCATTCTAATTCATTCGCACGAATGTATCCATTCTAATTCATTCATACAATCTATTCTAATTCATTCGTACGATCCATTCTAATTCATTCGTACAATCCATTCTATTTCATTCGTACGATCCATTCTTACTCATTCGTATGATCCATTCTAATTCATTCGCACGAATGTATCCATTCTAATTCATTTGTACGATCCATTCTAATTCATTCGTACGATCCATTCTAATTCATTCGTCCGATCCATTCTAATTCATTCATACGATCCATTCTAATTCATTCATACATTGCCATTCTAATTCTTTCACACGATCCATTCTAATTCATTCGTACGATCCATTCTAATTCATTCGTACGATCCATTCTAATTCATTCGAACGATCCATTCTAATTCATTCGCACGAATGAATCCATTCTAATTCATTCGTACAATCCATTCTATTTCATTCGTACGATCCATTCTTACTCATTCGTAAGATCCATTCTAATTCATTGGCACGAATGTATCCATTCTAATTCATTCGTACGATCCACTCTAATTCATTTGTACGATCCATTCCAATTCATTCTAATTCTAATTCATTCGCACGAATATATCCATTCTAATTCATTCGTACGATCCATTCTAATTCATTTGCACAATCTATTCTAATTCATTCGTACGATCCATTCTAATTCATTCGCACGATCCATTCTAATTCATTTGCACGATCCATTCTAATTCATTCATACAATCCATTCTAATTTTTTTGCACGAATGTATCCATTCTAATTCATTACGAATGAGTAAGAATGGATTGTACGAATGAATTAGAATGGATACATTCGTGCGAATGAATTAGAATAGATCATACGAATGAGTAAGAATGGATCGTACGAATGAAATAGAATGGATTGTACGAATTAATTAGAATGGATCGTGCGAATGAACTAGAATGGATCGTACGAATGAATTAGAATGGATCGTACGAAGGAATTAGAAAGGATCGTACGAATGAATTAGAATGGATCATACGAATGAATTAGAATGGATCGAACGAATGAATTAGAATGGATACATTCGTGCAAAAAAAATAGAAAAGATTGTATGAATGAATTAGAATGGATCGTGCGAATGAATTAGAATAGATCGTATGAATGAATTAGAATGGATCGTATGAATGAAATAGAATGGATCGTACGAATGAATTAGAATGGATCGTACGAAGGAATTAGAATGGACCGTACGAATGAATTCGAATGTATCCTTTCTAATTCATTCGTACGATCCATTCTAATTCCTTCGTACGATCCATTCTAATTCATTCGTACGATCCATTCTAATTCATTCGCACGATCCATTCTAATTCATTCATACAATCCATTCTATTTCTTTTGCACGAATGTATCCATTCTAATTCATTCGTACGATCCATTCTATTTCATTCGTACGATCCATTCTAATTCATTCGTACAATCCAATCTAATTCATTCGCACGATCTATTCGAATTCATTCGCACGAATGTATCCACTCTAATTCATTCATACGATCCATTCTAATTCCTTCGTAAGATCCATTCTATTTCATTCGTATGATCCATTCTATTTCATTCATATAATCCATTCTAATTCATTCGCACGATCGATTCTAATTCTTTCATACGATCCATTCTAATTCATTCGTATGATCCATTCTAATTTATTCATACGATCCATTCTAATTCATACGAATTAGAATGGATCGTATGAGTGTGAATGAATTAGAATGGATCATGCGAATGAATTAGAATGGATAGTATTAATGAATTAGAATGGATCGTGCGAATGAATTAGAATGGATCGTACGAAATTCTAATTCATTCGCACGAATGTATCCATTCTAATTCATTCGCACGATCCATTCTAATTCATTCGCACAATCTATTCTAATTCATTCATACGATCCATTCTAATTTATTTGCACGATCCATTCTAATTCATTCATACGATCCATTCTAATTCATTCTTATGATCCATTCTAATTCATTCGCACGATCCATTCTTACTCATTCGTACGATCCATTCTAATTCATTCGCACGATCCATTCTAATTCATTAATACGATCCATTCTAATTCATTCGCACGATCCATTCTAATTCATTCACACTCATACGATCCATTCTAATTCATTCGCATGAATGTATCCTTTCTAATTCGTTCATACGATCCATTCTAATTCATTCGCACAATCTATTCTAATTCATTCATACGATCCATTCTAATTTATTCGCACGATACATTCTAATTCATTCATACGATCCATTCTAATTCATTCATATGATCCATTCTAATTCATTCGCACGATCCATTCTTACTCATTCGTACGATCCATTCTAATTCATTCGCACGATCCATTCTAATTCATTCGTACGATCCATTCTAATTCCTTCGTATGATCCATTCTAATTCATTCGTACGGTATGATTCATTCTAATTCATTCGTACGATTCATTCTAATTCAATCCATTCTAATTCATTCGTACGATCCATTCTAATTCATTCGTACGATTCATTCTAATTCAATCCATTCTAATTCATTCGTACGATCCATTCTTACTCATTCGTACGATCCATTCTAATTCATTCGCACGAATGAATCCATTCTAATTCATTCGTATGATCCATTCTAATTCATTCACACGATCCATTCTAATTCATTCATATGATCCATTCTAATTCATTCGCACGATCCTTTCTTATTTATTGTGCGAATGAATTAGAATGGATCGTACGAATGAGTAAGAATGGATCGTACGAATGAATTATAATGGATTGAATTAGAATGAATCGTACGAATGAATTAGAATGGATCGTACGAATGAATTAGAATGGATCGTACGAATTAATTAGAATGGATTGAATTAGAATGAATCGTACGAATGAATTAGAATAAATCATACGAATGAAATAAAATGGATCATAATCTAATTCATTCATACGTTCCATTCTAATTCATTCGCACAATCTACTCTAATTCATTCGTACAATCCATTCTAATTCATTCGCACGATCTGTTCTAATTCATTCGTACGATCCATTCTAATTCATTCGCACGAATGTATCCATTCTAATTCATTCATACAATCTATTCTAATTCATTCGTACGATCCATTCTAATTCATTCGTACAATCCATTCTATTTCATTCGTACGATCCATTCTTACTCATTCGTATGATCCATTCTAATTCATTCGCACGAATGTATCCATTCTAATTCATTTGTACGATCCATTCTAATTCATTCGTACGATCCATTCTAATTCATTCGTCCGATCCATTCTAATTCATTCATACGATCCATTCTTATTCATTCATACAATCCATTCTAATTCTTTCACACGATCCATTCTAATTCATTCGTACGATCCATTCTAATTCATTCGTACGATCCATTCTAATTCATTCGTACGATCCATTCTAATTCATTCGGACGAATGAATCCATTCTAATTCATTCGTACAATCCATTCTATTTTATTCGTACGATCCATTCTTACTCATTCGTAAGATCCATTCTAAATCATTGGCACGAATGTATCCATTCTAATTCATTCGTACGATCCACTCTAATTCATTTGTACGATCCATTCCAATTCATTCTAATTCTAATTCATTACGAATGAGTAAGAATGGATTGTACGAATGAATTAGAATGGATACATTCGTGCGAATGAATTAGAATAGATCATACGAATGAGTAAGAATGGATCGTACGAATGAAATAGAATGGATTGTACGAACTAATTAGAATGGATCGTGCGAATGAACTAGAATGGATCGTACGAATGAATTAGAATGGATCGTACGAAGAAATTAGAAAGGATCGTACGAATGAATTAGAATGGATCATACGAATGAATTAGAATGGATCGAACGAATGAATTAGAATGGATACATTCGTGCAAAAGAAATAGAAAAGATTGTATGAATAAATTAGAATGGATCGTGCGAATGAATTAGAATGGATCGTACGAATGAATTAGAATGGATACATTCGAGCGAAAGAATTAGAATAGATCGTATGAATGAATTAGAATGGATCGTATGAATGAAATAGAATGGATCGTACGAATGAATTAGAATGGATCGTACGAAGGAATTAGAATGGATCGTACGAATGAATTCGAATGTATCCTTTCTAATTCATTCGTACGATCCATTCTAATTCCTTCGTACGATCCATTCTAATTCATTCGTACGATCCATTCTAATTCATTCGCACGATCCATTCTAATTCATTCGTACGATCCATTCTATTTCATTCATACGATCCATTCTAATTCATTCATACAATCTATTCTAATTCTTTCGCACGAATGTATCCATTCTAATTCATTCGTACGATCCATTCTAATTCATTCGCACGATCCATTCTAATTCATTCATACAATCCATTCTAATTCTTTAGCACGAATGTATCCATTCTAATTCATTCGTTCGATCCATTCTAATTCATTCGTACGATCCATTCTAATTCATTCGCACGATCCATTCTAATTCATGCATATGATCCAATCTAATTCATTCATACGATCCATTCTAATTCATTCGCACGAATGTATCCATTCTAATTCATTCGTACATGTATGAATGAATTAGAATGGATCGTACGAATGAATTAGAGTTGATACATTCGTGCGAATGAATTAGAATGGATCGTACGAATGAATTAGATTGGATCGTATGAATGAATTATAATGGATCATGCGAATGAATTAGAATAGATCATACGAATGAATTAGAATGGATCGTACGAATGAATTAGAATGGATACATTCGTGCAAAAGAATTAGAATGGATTGTATGAATGAATTAGAATGGATCGTGCGAATGAATTAGAATGGATACATTCGTGCGAATGAATTAGAATGGATCGTATGAATGAATTAGATTGGATCGTATGAATGAATTAGAATGGATCGTGCGAATGAATTAGAATGGCTCGTACGAATGAATTAGAATGGATCGTACGAATGAATTAGAATGGATCGTACGAATGAATTAGAATGGATTGTATGAATTAGAATGGATCGTACGAAGGAATTAGAATGGATCGTATGAATGAATTAGATTGGATCGTATTAATGAATTTGAATGGATCGTATGAATGAATTAGATTGGATCGTATGAATGAATTAGAATGGATCTTGCGAATGAATTAGAATGGATCGTACGAATGAAATAGAATGGATTGTATGAATGAATTAGAATAGATCGTGCGAATGAATTAGAATGGATCGTACGAATGAATTAGAATGGATCATATGAATGAATTAGAATGGATCGTACGTATGAATTAGAATGGATCGTGCGAATGAATTAGAATGGATCGTATGAATGAATTAGAGGAGATACATTCGTACGAAGAAATTAGAATGGATCGTACGAATAAATTAGAATGGATTATATGAATGAATTAGAATGGATCGTACGAATGAATTAGAATGGATACATTCGTGCGAATGAATTAGAATGGATTGTACGAATAAATTAGAATGGATCGTATGAATGAATTAGAATAGATTGTTCGAATGAATTAGAATGGACCGTACGTCTAATTCATTCGTACGATCTATTCTAATTCATTCATACAATCCATTCTACTTCTTTTGCACGAATGTATCCATTCTAATTCATTCATACGATCCATTCTAATTCCTTCGTACGATCCATTCTAATTCATTCCCATGAATGTATCCATTCTAATTGATATGTACGATCCATTCTATTTCATTCGTATGATCCATTCTTACTCATTCGTACGATCCAATCTAATTCATTCATACGATCCATTCTACGATCCATTTTAATTCATTCGTATATTCCATTCTAATTCATTAGCACGATCAATGCTAATTCATTCGTACGATCCATTCTAATTCATTCGTACAATCCATTCTATTTCATTCGTACGATCCATTCTTACTCATTCGTATGATCCATTCTAATTCATTCGCACGAATGTATCCATTCTAATTCATTCGTACAATCCATTCTTACTCATTCGTAATGAATTAGAATGGATACATTCGTGCAAAAGAATTAGAATGGATTGTATGAATGAATTAGAATGGATCGTGTAAATGAATTAGAATGGATCGTGCGAATGAATTAGAATGGATCGTACGAATGAATTAGAATAGATTGTGCGAATGATTTAGAATGGATCGTACGAATGAATTAGAATGGATACATTCGTGCGAATGAATTAGAATTAGAATGAATTGGAATGGATCGTACGAATGAATTAGAGTGGATCATATGAATGAATTAGAATGGATACATTCGTGCCAATGAATTAGAATGGATCTTACGAATGAGTAAGAATGGATCGTACGAATGAAATAGAATGGATTGTACGAATGAATTAGAATGGATTCATTCGTGCGAATGAATTAGAATGGATCGTACGAATGAATTAGAATGGATCGTACGTATGAATTAGAATGGATCATACGTATGAATTAGAATGGATCATGTGAAAGAATTAGAATAGATTGTATGAATGAATTAGAATGGATCGTATGAATGAATTAGAATGGATCAGACGAATGAATTAGAATGGATCGTACGAATGAATTAGAATGGATCGTACGAATGAATTAGAATGGATACATTCGTGCGAATGAATTAAAATGGATCATACGAATGAGTAAGAATGGATCGTACGAATGAAATAGAATGGATTGTACAAATGAATTAGAATGGATCGTACGAATGAATTAGAATAGATTGTATGAATGAATTAGAATGGATACATTCGTGCGAATGAATTAGAATGGATCGTACGAATGAATTAGAATAGATCGTGCGAATGAATAAGAATGGATCATACGAATGAATTAGAATAGATTGTGCGAATGAATTAGAATGGATCGTATGAATGAATTAGATTATGATCCATTTTATTTCATTCGTATGATCCATTCTAATTCCTTCGTACAATCTAATTCATTCATACGATCCATTCTAATTCATTCGCACGAATGTATCCATTCAAATTCATTCGTACGATCCATTCTAATTGATTCGCACGATCCATTCTAATTTATTCGTACGATCCATTCTAATTCATTTATACGATCCAATCTAATTCATTCATACAATCCATTCTAATTCATTTGCACGAATTTATCCATTCTAATTCATTCGTACGATCCATTCTAATTCATTCGCACAATCTATTCTAATTCATTCATACGATCCATTCTAATTCATTCGTACGATCCATTCTAATTCATTCGCACGATCCATTCTAATTCATTCGCACAATCTATTCTAATTCATTCGTACGATCAATTCTAATTCATTAGCATGATCCATTCTAATTCATTCGTACGATCTATTCTATTTCATTCGTACAATCCATTCTTACTCAATCGTATGATCCATTCTAATCCATTCGCACAATCTATTCTAATTCATTCGTACGATCCATTCTATTTCATTCGTACGATCCATTCTAATTCATACGATCCATTCTATTTCATTCATACGATACATTTTAATTCATTCGCACGATCCATTCTAATTCTTTCATACGATCCATTCTAATTCATTCGTACGATTGTATGAATGAATTAGAATGGATAGATTCGTGCGAATGAATTTGAATGGATCGTATGAATGAATTAGAATGGATCGTACGTAGGAATTAGAATAGATCATACGAAGAAATTAGAATGGATCGTACGAATGAATTAGAATGGATCGTATGAATGATTTAGAATGGATCATGCGAATGAATTAAAATGGATTGTGCGAATGAATTAGAATGGATCGTACGAATGAAATAGAATGGATTGTACGAATGAGATAGAATGGATCGTACGAATGAATTAGAATGGATCGTACAAATGAATTAGAAAGGATACATTCGAATTCATTCGTACGATCCATTCTAATTCCTTCGTACGATCCATATTCTAATTCATTCGCACGATCCATTCTAATTCATTCGCACGATCCATTCTAATTCATTCATACGATCCATTCTAATTCATTCGTACGATCCATTCTAATTCATCCGTACGATCCATTCTAATTCATTCGTATGATCTATTCTAATTTCTTCGTACGATCCATTCTAGTTCATTAATACGATCCATTCTAATTCATTTGTACGATCCATTCTATCTCATTCGTACAATCCATTTTATTTCATTCGTACGATCCATTCTAATTCATTCGCACGATCCATTCTAATTCATTCGCATGATCCATTCTAATTCATTCGTACGATCGATTCTAATTCATTCATACGATCCATTCTAATTCATTCGCACGAATGTATCCATTCTAATTCATTCGTACGATCCATTCTAATTCATTCGCACAATCTATTCTAATTCATTCATACGATCCATTCTAATTCATTCATATGATCCATTCTAATTCATTCGCACGATCCATTCTTACTCATTCGACGAATGTATTAGAATGGATCGTATGAATGAATTAGATTGGATCGTATTAATGAATTAGAATGGATCGTATGAATGAATTAGAATAGATCGTACGAATGAATTAGAATGGATACGAATGGATCGTACGAATGAGTAAGAATGGATCGTACGAATGAAATCGAATGGATTGTACGAATGAATTAGAATGGATACATTCGTGCGAATGAATTAGGATGGATCGTATGAATGAATTAGAATAGATTGTGCGAATGAATTGGAATGGATCGTACGAATGAATTAGAATGGATACATTCCTGCGAATGAATTAGAATGGATCGTATGAATGAATTAGAATGGATCGTATGAGTGAATTAGAATGGATACGAAGGAATTAGAATGGATCATACGAAGGAATTAGAATGGAGAATGGATCGTGCGAATGAATTAGAATGGATCGTGCGATAAGAATGGATCGTACGAATGAAATAGAATAGATCGTACGAATGAATTAGAATGGATCATGCTAATGAATTAGAATTGATCGTACGAATGAATTAGAATAGATTGTGCGAATGAATTAGAATGGATCGTACGAATGAATTGGAATGGATACATTCGTGCGAATGAATTAGAATGGATCGTATGAATGAATTAGATTGGCTACATTCGTACAAATGAATTAGAATGGATCGTACGAATGAATTAGAATGGATACATTCGTGCGAATGAATTAGAATGGATCGTATGAATGAATTAGAATGGATCATTTGAATGAATTAGAAGGGATCGTACTTATGAATTAGAATGGGTCGTTTGAGTGAATGCGAATGGATCGTGCGAATGAATTAGAATGGAAATTAGAATGAAATAGAATAGATTGTGCGAATGGATTAGAATGGATCGTATGAATGAATTAGAATGGATCGTACGAATGAATTGGAATGGATACATTCGTGCGAATGAATTAGAATGGATCGTATGAATGAATTAGAGTGGATACATTCGTACAAATGAATTAGAATGGATCGTACGAATGAATTAGAATGGATACATTCGTGCGAATGAATTAGAATGGATCATATGAATGAATTAGAATGGATCGTTTGAGTGAGTGCGAATGGATCGTGCGAATGAATTAGAATGGATTGTACGAATGAATTAGAATGGATCGTACGAATGAATTAGAATGGATTGAATTAGAATGAATTAGAATGGATACATTCGTGCGAAACAATTAGAATGGATCGTATGAATGAATTAGATTGGATCGTATAAATGAATTAGAATGGATCGTATGAATGAATTAGAATGGATCGTGCTAATGAATTAGAATGGATCGTGCGAATGAATTAGAATGGATCGTGCGAATGAATTAGAATGGATCGTACGAATGAATTAGAATGGATCGTACAAATGAATTAGAATGGATCGTACGAAGGAATTAGAATGGATCGTACAAAGGAATTAGAATGGATAGTACGAATGAATTAGAATGGATACCTTCGTGCAAATGAATTAGAATGGATCATACGAATGAGTAAGAATGGATCGTACGAATGAAATAGAATGGATCGTATGAATGAATTAGAATAGATCGTGCGAATGAATTAGAATGGATCGTACGAATGAATTAGAATAGATTGTGCGAATGAATTAGAATGGATCGTACGAATGAATTAGAATAGATTGTGTGAATGAATTAGAATGGATCATACGAATGAATTAGAATGGATCGTACGAATGAATTAGAATGGATCGTACGAATGAATTAGAATGGATCGTATGAATGAATTAGAATGGATCGTACGAATGAATTAGAATGGATCGTATGAATGAATTAGAATGAATCGTGCGAATAAATTAGAATGGATCATATGAATGAATTAGAATAGATTGTGCGAATGAAATAGAATGGATTGTACGAATGAGATAGAATGGATCATACGAATGAATTAGAATGGATACATTCATGCTAATGAATTAGAATGGATCATACGAATGAATTAGAATGGATTCATTCGTGCGAATGAATTAGAATGGATCGTACGAATGAGTAAGAATGGATCGTACGAATGAATTAGAATGGATTGAATTAGAATGAATTGTACGAATGAATTAGAATGGATCGTACGAAGGAATTAGAATGGATCGTACGAAGGAATTAGAATGGATAGTACGAATGAATTAGAATGGATACCTTCGTGCAAATGAATTAGAATGGATCGTATGAATGAGTAAGAATGGATCGTACGAATGAAATAGAATGGATCGTATGAATGAATTAGAATGGATCGTGCGAATGAATTAGAATGGATCGTACGAATGAATTAGAATAGATTGTGCGAATGAATTATAATGGATCGTACGAATGAATTAGAATGGATCGTACGAATGAATTAGAATGGATCGTATGAATGAATTAGAATGGATCGTGTGAATGAATTAGAATGGATCGTATGAATGAATTAGAATGGATCGTGCGAATGAATTAGAATGGATCGTACGAATCAAATAGAATGGATTCGCACGAATGTATCCATTCTAATTCATTCGTACGATCCATTCTAATTCATTCGTACAATCCATTCTAATTCATTCGCACGATCCATTCGCATTCACTCAAACGATCCATTCTAATTCATTCATATGATCCATTCTAATTCATTCGCACGAATGTATCCATTCTAATTCATTCGTACGATCCATTCTAATTCATTTGTACGAATGTATCCACTCTAATTCATTCATACGATCCATTCTAATTCATTCGCACGAATGTATCCATTCCAATTCATTCGTACGATCCATTCTAATTCATTCGCACAATTTATTCTAATTCATTCGTACGATCAATTCTAATTCATTAGCATGATCCATTCTAATTCATTCGTACGATCTATTCTATTTCATTCGTACAATCCATTCTTACTCAATCGTATGATCCATTCTAATCCATTCGCACAATCTATTCTAATTCATTCGTACGATCCATTCTATTTCATTCGTACGATCCATTCTAATTCATACGATCCATTCTATTTCATTCATACGATCCATTTTCATTCATTCGCACGATCCATTCTAATTCATTTGCATGAAGGTATCCATTCTAATTCATTCGAATGATCCATTCTAATTCATTTGCATGAGTGTATCCATTCTAATTCATTCGTACAATCCATTCTATCTCATTCGTACAATCCATTCTATTTCATTCGTACGATCCATTCTAATTCATTCGCACGATCCATTCTTATTCATTCGCATGATCCATTCTAATTCATTCGTACGATCGATTCTAATTCATTCATACGATCCATTCTAATTCATTCGCACGAATGTATCCATTCTAATTCATTCGTACGATCCATTCTAATTCATTCGTACGATCTATTCTATTTCATTCGTATAATCCATTCTAATTCATTCATACGATCCATTCTAATTCATTCGTACGATCTATTCTATTTCATTCATACAATCCATTCTAATTCATTCGTACGCTCTATTCTAATTCATTCGTACGATCCATTCTAATTCATTCATACAATCCATTCGTACGAATGAATTAGAAAGGATACATTCGAATTCATTCGTACGATCCATTCTAATTCCTTCGTACGATCCATATTCTAATTCGTTCGTACGATCCATTCTAATTCATTCGCACGAATATATCCATTCTAATTCATTCGTACGATGCATTCTAATTCATTCGCACGGAATGGATCGTACGAATGAATTAGAATGGATACATTCGTGCGAATGAATTCGAATGGATCGTACGAACAAGTTAGAATGGATAAATTCGTGCGAATGAATTAGAATGGATTGTATGAAAGAATTAGACTGGATCGTATAAATGAAGTAGAATGGATCTTACGTATGAATTAGAATGGATCGTATGAATGAATTAGAATAGATTGTGCGAATGAATTAGAATGGATCGTACGAATGAATTAGAATGGATACATTCGTGCGAATGAATTAGAATGGATCGTATGAATGAATTAGAATCGATCGTACGAATGAATTAGAATGGATCATGCGAATGAATTAGAATGGATCGTGCAAATGAATTAGAATGGATCGTACGAATGAAATAGAATGGATTGTACAAATGAGATAGAATGGATCGTACGAATGAATTAGAACGGATACATTCATGCGAATGAATTAGAATGGATCATACGAATGAATTAGAATAGATTCATTCGTGCTAATGAATTAGAATGGATCGTACGAATGAGTAAGAATGGATCGTACGAATGAATTAGAATGGATTGAATTAGAATGAATCGTACGAATGAATTAGAATGGATCGTACGAATGAATTAGAATGGATCGTATTAATGAATTAGAATGGATCGTGCGAATGAATTAGAATGGATCGTAGGAATGAGTAAGAATGGATCGTGCGAATGAATTAGAATGGATCATATGAATGAATTAGAATGGATCGTGCGAATGAATTAGAATGGGTACATTAGTGCGAATGAATTAGAATGGATCGTATGAATGAATTAGATTGGATCGTATGAATGAATTAGAATGGATCATACGAATGAATTAGAATGGATCGTACGAATGAATTAGAATGGATCGTACGAATGAATTAGAATGGATCGTATGAATTAGAATGGATCGTATGAAGGAATTAGAATGGATCGTATGAATGAATTAGATTGGATCGTATTAATGAATTTGAATGGATCGTATGAATGAATTAGATTGGATCGTATGAATGAATTAGAATGGATCTTGCGAATGAATTAGAATGGATCGTACGAATGAAATAGAATGGATTGTATTAATGAATTAGAATAGATCGTGCGAATGAATTAGAATGGATCGTACGAATGAATTAGAATGGGTCATATGAATGAATTAGAATGGATCGTACGTATGAATTAGAATGGATCGTGCGAATGAATTAGAATGGATCGTATGAATGAATTAGAGTAGATACATTCGTACGAAGGAATTAGAATGGATCGTACGAATGAATTAGAATGGATTATATGAATGAATTAGAATGGATCGTACGAATGAGTTAGAATGGATACATTCGTGGGAATGAATTAGAATGGATTGTACGAATAAATAAGAATGGATCGTACGAATGAATTAGAATAGATTGTACGAATGAATTAGAATGGATCGTACGTCTAATTCATTCGTACGATCCATTCTAATTCATTCATACAATCCATTCTACTTCTTTTGCATGAATGTATACATTCTAATTCATTCGTACGATCCATTCTAATTCCTTCGTATGATCCATTCTAATTCCTTCGTACGATCCATTCTAATTCATTCCCATGAATGTATCCATTCTAATTGATACGTACGATCCATTCTATTTCATTTGTATGATCCATTCTTACTCATTCGTACGATCCAATATAATTCATTCATACGATCCATTCTAATTCATTCGTACGTTCCATTCTAATTCATTAGCACGATCAATGCTAATTCATTCGTACGATCCATTCTAATTCATTCGTACAATCCATTCTATTTCATTCGCACGATCCATTCTAATTCATTCATACGATCCATTCTATTTCATTCGTACAATCCATTCTTACTCATTCGTACGATCCATTCTAATTCATTTGCATGAAGGTATCCATTCTAATTCATTCGTACAATCCATTCTAATTCC